>LR991039.1:426865-2826865 GCA_905163495.3 Cosmia trapezina | reverse complement strand
TGATGATGATGATGATGATGATGATGATGATGATGATGATGATGATGATGATGATGATGATGATGATGATGATGATGATGATGATGATGATGATGATGATGATGATGATGATGATGATGATGATGATGATGATGATGATGATGATGATGATGATGATGATGATGATGATGATGATGATGATGATGATGATGATGATGATGATGATGATGATGATGATGATGATGATGATGATGATGATGATGATGATGATGATGATGATGATGATGATGATGATGATGATGATGATGATGATGATGATGATGATGATGATGATGATGATGATGATGATGATGATGATGATGATGATGATGATGATGATGATGATGATGATGATGATGATGATGATGATGATAAGTATAAAAATAAAATTTTGTTACAATTCCTTCACTAATTAATCGAAAGTAACTTCGTTCCATCCGGGTGTCCCTTGACACCTCTCAAGTTTTTTTTTTTTTTTAAATTACACATCAACATCTATAAACGTACCAAATAAAAACTTAACTTTGTCTTTGCACAACTGGACTAATGTCTCAAATGTTACCATTAACTTCAATTAATATGTAAGTGCATATAACTAACTAGTTCTAAATATGTTATTCTTACTGTTTGTTTATTTAATAAATACTTTGTTTTTCGTACTATGGCTATTATTTTCTCACAGTAGGTGTAAAAAGTAGAGTATCCTCCTCTGGGCTAAAGGTGTCTTTGCCTTGGGCTAGCTTGAATCCCTCGCTGCATTCAGGATTCTTGTATTAACTCCCTCGCTTCGCTCGTGAGTTAAACTCTCAACTCCCTCGCTGCGCTCGGGAGTTAAATCCCGAATCCTTCATTGCGCTCGAGATTCAATATGACGCCCGTGACATAAGACACAACTTTAGCCCCTCGGTGCATAATCTACTATTATGTGATAAAATTACAAATGAACAATTTTCGGACTTTTTCCTTTATTTGTGCTGTAAGACCTTGCTACTTGCTAAATTTCATGATTCTAGGACAACGGGAAGTACCTACCCTTAGGTTTTGATTTGTTTGCGAGTATCTAAATATGTCGCTTAAATGGAAGAAGCTTGATTTTTTTAAAACACCCAGGGGCCATAGACTTACGAAATTGATATTAATTTCAACTTGATATCTTCAGGCGTTCCTGAGAAAAAGGGTCTTGACAGACATATAGACAGACGAACAACGAAGTGGCCCTATATATTTTTCCTTTTGAGGTACGGAACCCTAAAAAAACGGAGATAAGAATGAAGCTTGCGAATTTCTTACTGCGAGTAAGAAATTCGCCTTTGTTCCTCGAGCCCATTTCTATAAACGCGGAGGAACGGCTGGCTACTAAAGTCTAAGTAAATATTAAGTACATTCATATTTAAAATTCGTTACGCATTTAAAGTGTATCAATATCCCTAGTAAATAATCTTAACTACGTCATTATATCAGTAGCAATAAATCATCTAATCACATTGCAATCAAATTTAAAATTCATTATCATATATAATAATAATAATTAAGTATCATATTCATTATTATAAATATATTTAAAAAACACATTTAGACACAAACCCATAGTTCACAAATCATTTAATAGTGGCTGCCGTACTCGTTTGTCATTTAAGAATTCTTCGATACTGTAGTAGCCTTTCCTCAATAAATATGTCTTTAATTTGTTCTTAAATAAGTTTATCTACATCCATGCTATAAATCCTCTATTAAAGTTTCTGAAACAGTTAGCTTATTGCCAACATTAAAACAGCCAGTGTCATAGTAACCATGGTAACCATAATAGCATCCAAACGGGTTTTTTAATGTTGTACTGAATTTCATAATGCAACTCGTTTTCAAAAAAAGAACACTGTAATGCACACGCGTTTCACAACAACAGCGCCGTAATTTTAAAAAAGAACTTATTCGAATTCACGTCGTATACTATGCCGGCCGCCATGTTCGATACGAGTATTAGTATTGCAAAAAACTGTTTCAGAACCTTTTATAGAGGACTGATAACATGGATGTAGATAAAGTCTTGTATGTAACTGTACATAATTAGGTTAACTGACGTATAATAAGGGTTATTAAAACACTCATGTGATACTATTATCACACTCGACTTCGCCTCGTGTGATAAACCCACATTCGTGTTTTAATAACCCTTATTATACGTCAGTTGCATAAATAACTATTCCTCAATAAATATGTCTTTAATTTGTTCTTAAATAAGTTTGTACTGTTTATGCTTTTGAATTCTATTGGCAACTTGTTGTATAATAATACTGATTGAACCCTGGGACTGTGATGAACCACGTTTAGTTTCGGTTGTATTGTGGAAGTTACGTCCTTCCTACGTGAAGCAACTCTAGCTTGTCTTTCCTCATCGGACTCGTGCAAATTCTTAACAAAATTGGTTAACAATACTAAATTATAGAGACATGGCACTGTTAAAATGTTAAGTCAGATGAAGTGGTCCCTGCAGGATTCTGTCTGTTTCATTTCATATTTAGTAGCTTCTGTTTCATATTATCTGTTTCATATTTAGTAGCTGCTGATTTTTTTTTCGCGATTTCAGGTATGGTCCCTTAATAAAAGTGGTTCATAATGATGACTACAGTGACCCCTTAAGAGGATATTGGTCAATAACCAGTAACCTATATTACATTTCAGTGTAAACGGTTCCATTAAAAAGTACAGTGATCGATATTCTGGCAAGGCGGTTAAATCACCAGTTTTAGAAGTATTTGACTGAATCAAATGGTTGTTTATTAATAAATGCTGAACTAGGACTCCAATTCTGCCGTCATAATGAAAAAAGGCACAACTAACATTTTTGTCAAAATTGAGTTATATACATATTTAGAATCAGAAAAAAAAGGCACATCTACTCAATTTTTTATAGAATTTTGACAAAAATGTTAGTTGTGCCTTTTTTCATTATGACGGCAGAATTAACGTTAGTAGTTTTTACAGAAAAACACCAGTCATCTAAACATTATTTAAGAATGTTATTAGTAACCAAACGATGTGCCTCCATTACTACTGCACCCACAAGGGGCACACTCTCTACCTACCACTTTCATTCTCTTCCTAAACAATTAATTAAAGCAAACGTTACTATGTATAATAAATATTTATCAGAAGCAATGACTACCTACAAATTGACACTTAAGATTAAAACCAACATCACATTCGACCTTAAAACTGAAGAGGCAAGGTAGAAAGTCGTCTGCAAAGTTATGATTATTTAGGCACTCTGGTAAATCACGAAGACTGGGCTTCACAACTTTTACTTAACGAATACTTTCGAGTTACCCTATTGCCGATGTGCTGTACCTATGTTAGAAAATGGTTGAACAAAAGAGTAACTATAGTCGGACTTTTAATTAGCTGCACAAACTGACACTTCTAATGTCATTTTAACTGTCATTTCGCTATCAAATGGGAACATTTTTTAACGAAATGACAGATAAGAAGTGTCATTTTACTGCAGTTATTTAAAAATCCGATCATAGGTACCATTCAGTTTTAAAATGTAAGTACATAAGTAATTCTTGTTTCTAGTTAGGTTAATTAATTCTTAAGTGGAAGTAGGAACGTTATTTTATTTCTATAAAATAAATTAGGCGATTTTTTTTATTTTCCTTATCTTCATCATCTTATTCAACCAAAAGGAGTCCACTGATGGACATACCCCTTCAAGAATCGCCACAATCAGCTATCAACCCATATCTTATTCCACTAAAAAAAAATCCGATATTCTTTATGTTTTCTTCTATTTGTTTTTCTTTTTAATTATTTGACCTAATTAATTAAATAATTTGAATCTTTGTGAATTTTATATATTTACAGACGCCAGTAGGTCAAGCCACCCGAAACTGTCAAATTTTCCCAATCAAGCTTGAACCTAATGCTTTAGCGATAAAGATGAAAATCTATTAAAGAAATTTGACATTTTGATTTGATTGTAGTAGCTTGATATGCTGGGCGTTTGTACTTCCTTCGATATTTACAGGAAATTTAGTGAAAAATTATTAGTTTTATACGTTTAAATAAATAGGTAAACTCACCATAATAAAGTCCAAAAGAATCACCTCAAAAATCCAAAATGATTATAACAAATTCAAAACTTTTAACAAAATTATAGTACACTACACTTCACAGATTATAAAAGTTTAATTTTCGCGCGCAAGAATCATAGACTTTTTTTTTCGATGCGTGGAAGCGCGCCTGCGTGCGGCTGTCGTGCCGGCCAGTGGTCAACTGCCTTCGAATTCGTTTCGACATTATGCACATCCACGAATCGCATCTCAAAACAAGTGAAATTCGCTGTTTATTAAATTTTTGTTTTAATTATTATTTCAGGTATGAAGCGTCTGGTTTGTAAAGAGTTTCGTGAGGAAATTAGGAGGCTGTAAACTTTTTGGTTTGAGCGACAATGTGGTCAGTATGTTGCCGAAAACACATTTTAAATCTTAGAAGTAATTTCTTTTTCAAGTCACATCCTTTCCTAAACTTACACACTGTAATACCTTCAATTATTACCAACTAACAAACTGAACCGGTGCCATACCATACCTAAAACTTTCACTTGACTATTTTGTCAATATTATTCATAATTACTGGCCACAAAAAAAAACTTTCTTTGATGATGTCTATTGACGTAATATGACATCCAGTAATAGAGAGAAACCTTCTACTAACTTAAAATTATGACATTAAACCGATCAGTCCTGATTGCTAACTCAATAATTAATCGATATGACAACAAAGTTACCGATATGCTTCGAATATAGTCGAGAAAGCCGGTTGGAGAGACTTGTACTCCTGAGACCATGAAAGTGCCTGCGAGGGGCATTGAGTGTAGAGAAACATAAGTTATGTATAGAATCTGTATTACTTGTACTTATGTTATGGTGGTCGGGAAAACGGTGCGGACTGCGGGTTACTTATGGTCACAGGCGTACTGTATACGGTTAAGGCGAGTAGAGCTGCTAACCGGCAGAGCCACCATTAAAAAAAAACTGGTCAAGAGCGAGTCGGACTCGCGCACCGAGGGTTCTGTTCCGATTTCTGAGAAAGTGTGCTATTTAGAGACATCGTTTTATTTTTCCTGTAATCTTTACATAAACTTATATCACATAGAATTATTTTAGATTTTTCTCTTTGCAAACTTCGGAGATAAGGGGGGGGGGGACGGTACCTATTATTTTTTACATTTTTCATCAAAAGTCGAAAACTATGCGGCCTAAAAAAAATAAAAAAAATATTTAAGAATGTGCAAAAAGCGTTCTTTCATGTGATACCCCACATGCCCTAGTAGCCCCACTTTGAATTTTTAAGTCCCCCTTTCAGTCCCTGTTGCATTCTTATTTGCAAAATAGTTGGGTAAACGTCATCTAAAACTGTTCCAAATTTCAAGTTGATAGCGTTAGTAGTTCTTGAGATATCCAGCTGTGACAGACAGACAGACTGAGTCACACCATAAGGGTTCCATTTTTACCATTTTGGTACGGAACCCTAATTAATAAGTCTGGAGATCCGTTTTTAGGGTTCCGTACCAAAATGGTAAAAAGGAACCCTTATGGTACGACTCAACCTGTCTGTCTGTTTGTCACAGCTGGATAGCTCAAGAACTACAAATGCTAGGTATCAGATGACAATTTGTCCAACTATTTTGAAAATAAGAAATAAATAAAAATATACAGTTTTTTTTTGCAACGGGGCCTGAAAGGTCTTAAAAATTCGAAGCGGGCCTACTAAGGCATGTGGGGTATCATATGAAAGAGCGCTGTTTGCACATTCTCAAACATTTTTTTTAATTTTTTTTAGGCCTCGTGTGTGTGCTATTTAGAGACAGCATTTTATTTTTCCTGTAATCTTTACACAAACTTCTATCACAAAGAATAATTTCAGATTTTTCTCTATGCAAACTTCGGAGATAAGGGCGGGAGGGGGGACGGTATTTTTCTTAACATTTTTCATCAAAAGTCGAATACTATGCGGCCTAAAAACAAGAAAAAAAATGTTTGAGAATTTGCAAACAGTGTTGTTTCATATGATAACGCCCCTCCCTCCTTCCACTTTCCCTAGTAGCCCCACTTCCAATTTTTAAGATACCTCTTTCAGTCCCTGTTGCAAAAAAGCATACCTATATATTTTTATTTCTTTCTTATTTGCAAAATAATGGGTCAAACGTCATCTAAAACTGTTCCAAATTTCAAGTACTAGTAGTTCTTGAGATATCCAGCTGTGACAGACAGACAGACATACAGACAGCCAGACAGACTGAGTCACACCATAAGGTTTACTTTTTTTGGTACGGAACCCTAAAAGTAAAAACATATGCTTTGCTATGCTGTCCAACTGCAGGATAAAGACCTTCCTTTCCTATTGCCTATTCCCATATTTATTTTATTTTCCTATTTTCTATTGCTTTCTTACAGCGATTGTGGGCGAATCACTGTAATATAAATCTATGATAGTCGCGAAGTGTTCACCAGCCATAGACGCCTGAATGACGGCCACCGCCTCTGCAGCGACGGTGACTGTCAGAAAACTTATCTCTTCATCTCTACCAGTCAGGCGAGAGGTGACGGCCACAACCGGAGGGATGACGAACGGTAAGAAAGCGTGCCATATTATGTTGGTCTACTTATTTACAATAAAACATAGGTATTATAGGTACAGGCTGTAAGTGTAAACAGTGGCAATATTTTAAGGGGTCATTGTACTCATCATTATGAACAACTTTTACTATGGGACCAAACCTGAAATCGCGAAATAAAAATCAGCTGTTCCCTTTGACGAATTATGGGAACATGGGTACATTATGGGTGAATTATGGGTATTGAATAGCAGATTTTTTTTCGCGATTTCAGGTTTGGTCCCACAGTAAAAGTTGTTCATAGTGATGAGTACAATGAACCCTTAAAATATTGCCGCTGTTTACACTTACACCACCTATAATACACCTACCTACTTCCCTAGACTTGTAATAATAATTTTAAAAAAAGTTTATTGACACAAATATTAGTGACTATAGCTGCTGCCCGCGACTTCGTCCGCGTGAAATTTCTTATTACCTCGACCCACCCCGTCGCATCGCATTGCCTGCCCGCGCTATTATTTCGTTTTCACTTAGCGTTATTTCTACCTTTTTTTCTTTTAGCTCGGCACGTAAAGGTCACAAGGATTTGGGCTATAAATGCAAAAAAAAATTCAAAGTCTGTTAGTTGCAGAGATTAGCACGTTCGTTCACTGTATCCCCTTCCCGCTAACCTCTCCCTGCCCCTCTCACCCACTCTCACACCCCCTTCACCACTTCCACTTCCCCCTCTCTCCCTCACCACCCCGTCCCCTCCCTCTCCCTCTCCTCCCCTCACCAAACCCTCCCCTCCCCCTTGCCCCTCACCACACCTTCCTCTCCTCACCAACACCTGTCCCTATCCCCCTCCCCTTTCCCTCATCACCAGCCCCCCTCCCTCTCCCCTCTTTCAAGTTAATCAAGCCCCGCAGTAAAATCCTCCCCTGAAAAATTTACTACCACTTTTCACCCCCTTATGGGTAGATTTTCAAAAACCCACGTTATTCTTCATTTTTGCTCTCAAGTATAAAAACTTCGCGCACTTCGAACGGAACGCGTATAGCATTTTTATACTCGTGATAATTTCGAAATTAAATGTCCGATTCGAATGAATTATAAAGTATTTTAGTGCTACTTAAATACTCTTGATGATAAACCTATTTATTTGAATAAGAATTAATACTACGATACGATTATAACCAACTTTTGTTTCTAACGGCAATCTGATTAAATTTTAGAACACAAAAGCTACTTCAGTTTAACATAAATAGTCGGGGGCGAAGACCTAATTTTGTAAAATCTCATAGAAGTATCTAAAATATCTGCGCAATCTTTGTATGCCTCTACAGCATCAATGAATCCTTCGAGAGACTCGGTCGTTGTTCCACTATAACGAGCCTTGCACGAAGCGAAGTTACCCGATGCAAGTTGAGCAGACGACGACGGCGTGGGTATGGCCGGCGCGATGGCGTCAGCCACCGCGGGCGAACGAGTTGGCGGCCGGGCTTCGAGGACTAAAGCGAGGAGCCGCTCGAAGTTATCGGTTTGCGCCTGCTATTGTGATTTAACTATAATAGTTAGATATATTGCCTCGCGGACTGTTTTGAAGGTAATAATGAGTACTTTAATCATGTAGTACATAATTTTTATGTATCATCTATAGTTTTCTCAGCGCACGCCAAAATAATGAATTTTATAGGCAAAATTTTGCTACTTGGGGTTACATTATTGCAATTTTCTTAGGGATCTCTAAATTTTTTGAAAATAAATTATAGCCTATGTTACTTTCTGATAATTTATCTTTCTATTGGTGAAAAAATGGTTAAAATCGGTCGAGTAGTTTCGGAGCCTATTCGGTACAAACAAACAAACAAACAAATCTTTCCTCTTTATAATATCTGGTATAGATAATTAATAGTTTGACGCAAGACAAAGGTTGTTGGGACATTATATCGATTCCTAGAGAGGTGCAAAGTGACGGCCGCTTCTGCAGACGCTGGCCAGGTTATGTAATTACTTTTAGTGTAATTTGGGTACCTGTCCATGGGTTCTACGTACCTAAAGTGTTAATAATTATTAATCATGTAGGTACTAGTCACATGCAAGACGAAGGCAAGTTATATGAATTACCTTTACAGCTTATAAGCCAACAAATAACAAAATACAAACGATAGTTCCATTAAGATAATATCTTTATTAAATTCGTGAATCTCATTTTTTACCTCGGCTTTAATCAACGTTGGCGTCAAAAGGCTAACGCCCAGACGCACACATCGCCTAGAGGCGCAGACTTGAGATGACGTCGCAGAGTGACGGTCAGAAAGCGAGCCGCTATCACCGCAAGTATCCGTTGCGAGTACCCGCGCACCGTGTCAAGAACATGTTGCAGAGTATGTAGGCACAGATAGGACACGTTATACCCTTGTGGGTCTTGTTCCATCGATACGCACTGATGCGTGTACGCGCGGTTTAATTGTGGGCCTTGTTTCATCGATACGCACTGATGCGTGTACGCGCGGTATACTTTTGGGCCTTGTTGCGTCGATACGCTCTGATGCGTTATTACGCGCGATAAATTTGTGGGCCTCGTTGCGTCGATACGCAATGATGCGTTTTTTCGGGCGTCGTCGTGTGAATAGGCCCTAAAAAGTCTCATTAAACTTACAAGCGACCCCGTCTACTTATAACAACAATACGTTCACACAAAAAGTAACTTCAATTCGTAATATAAATAATAAATAAATAAATATCCTTGGACATTTCACACAACACCATCTAGTCCCAAGCTAAGCAACCTAATGCTTGTGTTATGGTAACGAGATGGCTGATAAACTACTTATATACATTTTTTTTTTTTCTAGTTTTTTTTTATAGCTTAGACAGAAAAAATATCTAAGTACCAATAAATACTACAAATTCTATGCAAACTTTTCATTTTTATACCATAAAAACAGAAATTTTGAAAAAAAAAAATCGTTTAAAAATATCGAAATTCAAATCTTATGATTTGAATTTTGGATTTACTTCATTTTTTTTTTGAAAAAAAAAAGTTAGGTATGCCATAGGCTTCTGCTCCGTTCACCTAATTTACCCAATTTTTTTCGAGACGATAAATAAAGTCATCCGGTATATAGGCACAAATCTCCTACCACACACAACAAAAACACTGGCCATACAAGTGCCACATCTGTTCTCAATAATCTGTGCGCACAAACACGCACAAGTACAGTTATTAATTACATATACCACCTATTTGCTTGCCGGTGGGCAAACAAGACCGATTAACTATCTCACGTTGAGACAGATGGATGGTGCGATCTTTAATGGATACCACGATTAATTGAATGCGTTTCTTGAAGTGATCTGGATATGAAAATGATTGTTTCTGTATCAGTTGCTTGATTGCTGGAGTAGATTGATTTAGTTTAAGATTGTATGTGATTGTGTGGTCTTGGGCAAAGAATTTACCGTATTTTCTCTGAGAGGGTTTCGTGAAAATTGCTACAGGTTTTGTTACATGAGAAGAGTCAGAATTGTTAACCTACACATATTTTATGCACTCTTTGGGTCAGTTTCCACCAAACGGAAAAATCCTGGCAGATGCTCGAGCACTTTTTAAATTTTAAAATATATTGTTTTAAAGTTATTTAAGAAAATAGACGAAAATTGACCATTCCCCCCCCCCCTTATCTCCGAAACTACTGAGCCTAAAATTTTGAAAAAAATATAGAAAATAGTTCTATACCTGTAGATTACAGGAAAACCTATAAGAAGTCTGTGGTCTTAAAATAACATGGTAAATCTATATATATAAAAAAATCAAAGTCCTGACTGAGTCACTGACTAATATATCAACGCACAGCCCAAACCAATGGACCTAGAGAGTTGAAATTTTGCACATAGATACCTTATATAGTGTAAACATCCACTAAGAATGGATTTTTGGAAATTCTATCCCTAAGGGTGTAAAATAGGGGATGAAGGTTTGTATGAAAAATCCTAACCTATCCCTTGAGTTAATAGACTTGAAACTTAGCACGAATATTCATCTAAGTAAATTATAAAGTTTATCATTTTGAGTTTTCCTAAACTAGCCCCTAAATTGGGCGTATCAAAGTTTGTATGGAGGAATTTTAACACGCAGTCCGATTAACTCAAAACTCAGTTTTTATACTTGAGACCAAAAATGAAGACTACAATCGATTGTGCTATTTTGTGTAAGTAATAATTATAATGTAGTCACCTACAACGTGTATCAGGGTTTTCCAAAAATCTACCCCTAAGGGGTTAAAAGTTAATTTTATAGCGGAGGATTTTATTGGGGGCTTGATTAACTCTGAAATTGGTGTAAATAATGTTTGAGTCAAGTTATGGAAAGATACCAGACGATTTTTGAAATTCTTTATCTGTGTTCGTGAAAACAGAGATACAGTTTATATGAAAAATCTTATTAATTTGGTTAATGAACTTGAAACTTAGCACAAATACTTGCATAAGTAAGTAATAATGTTTGTCATTATTAGTTTTTCAAAACTACGCCTCAAATGGGTTTAGGGATGTTAAAGTTTGTATAGAAGAATTTTAAAGCGCAGTCCGATTAAAAAAATGGTACTTGCCAAACGAATTTTCACCGATTTTGACGGCACTTAGCTGATGTTTTAAGGAGTAGGTAACTAAGGCTATTTTTATTTTATAAAAATAATTAGGATTCCGCGCAAGAAAATAAAAATCCATGAAATCACACAACCACGTACAGTCCAGTACAAACTTGCTAAGCCTCTGCTGTCTATTACGGCTATAACAACAAATAATAAAAATAAAGCAAAGTGAAAAGTTCAAGGGTTCAGTCCCCAAACAATAAACTTTTCATTTTGAAAAAAAATAAATAAATAATCTAGCATGTGGGGTGTCATCGTCTAGAACTCATTGAGTAGAGTACAAACACATTTTTTTTTATCTTCTAAAATTAAGAAATTTTAGACCATTTTTGTACGAACTCTAGCGCAACAATTCAACAAATTAGGAATTTGAAACTTCTTTATACCATGTAGGTACCATAAATACTGTATTTAACATGGGTGATTTTCTGCAACTGCAAAAAATAACCATAACCATCACAGTATGATTATAAAATAAGTAAAAAGTTATCTTTGCGATTGTTAACCATATAAATAATATGGTACGGAACCCTTCGTGCGCGAGTCCGACTCGCACTTGACCGGTTTTTTTTTTTGTATGGGACCAACCTTGAAATCGCGAAAAAAAATCAGCTATTCCATACATTTGTGTTCACTTAAATCGACAAAATGTATGGAACAGCAGATTTTTGTTTTCGCGATTTCAGATTTGGTCCCATAGTAAAAGTTGTTCATAATGATGAGTACAATGACCCTTAAGAGGTTGTGCGTTATTTATGTTACAAATTGTTACACCTTACCTTATTACTGACTGATGTGTGAATGTGTGCGTGCCTGAGGTACAGCGAGCTGGCTGACTCCGATAGACACAGGTTTTTGCTAGCGAGATTCTGTCCGCCTTTTTTATATGTCTATGCTTAGTACCGTATTCCTCGTGAGATTGTACGATAATCTTGCTTAATAGTTATAGGCAAGTTGTAAGGCTTCATTTGCAGAATCAAGCCTCCTTGGACATCGTGGGATGCTCATAACATTCAACCGGTTGGGCGACATACAAGGGCGGATTTAAGGGGGGGCACGGGGGCACGTGCCCCCCCAGCCGGTACTGTGGAGATTCCATCACAGTACATACTTACTAAGAAGCAAATCAAAATCAAAGAGTTTTTAAAATATTATGAATAAAATAACAGAAAGAACATGAGTGAAACTCTTGTCTATTTCTGGCTGGAATTGAGAATTTTGTTCGTTTGCATCCCTTTCACGCACTTGCAAATGAAATGACAGAAGAGCATTTGAATGAATTGGCTTTATCATATCCGTCAAGACGTTGCGGCAAAAATGGACGCTAAAGTGCTGGTTATCTTTAGCAGGAAACTTAAAAGAAAACTGTCTTTATTAAACGTTTAATTTTTCTATTGTTTTGACACTTTCATAAGCCTTCCTATACATACTTGAACAGTTATTGTTGACTAGCTGCGCCCCACGGTTTCACCCGCGTAGACCGGGATAGAAAGTAACTTTTATATCCAGGGTGACAGCTACCTCCATACCAAAGAACAATGTCAGATGTCCATAGTAACTTTGGCTCAATATTAATTTGTCATGGACAGTGAAAATTCTTACGTTTTTTTGTGTAGTTTAATGTCAAAAGCTTTTCTGTGATTTCCACTTTTACACTGAACTTCTAAAAAAGAAGTTATTCAGATATTTTAAATTGGAGGTTATGTTATGTATTACCCAACAGTAATGACAAACAACAGTGTCATTTGGAATCTAAAACAATCAAAATACAGTTGTGTTGCAAATTAACATTTAGCTTACAGTCTGATTTTTAATTCGACGGAATTCTGACATTTCTGAAGTGTTGCCAGTAATAAAGCGGTCCTATTAAAAACGGAAAAAAACCTTTCTTGAATTTAAGATTTCAATTAGAAAAACAAAAACTTAAAAATTTAGTGATAATTTTAAAATGGTAATCAGTTTTTTTATTATCACATTATTGAATTTACAATAATTAGTAAGGTAATTATTTTTCTTTCACAGGAATCCCTGTCCACTAATCCATAGGTTACAAACCTTTTTTAACCGACTTCCAAAAGGAGGAGGTTCTCAATTCGTCGGAACCTTTTTTTTTTTTTTTTTTTTTTTTTTTTTTTTTTTTTTTTTTTTTTTTTATGTATGTTCCCCGATTACTCGAAAATGGCTGGACCGATTTGGATTTTCCTTTTTTTGTTCGAAAGGGTATACTTCCCAAGTGGTCCCATGATCATCAAGTCAGGATCTGATGATGGGATCTCATCGAAATCGAGGGAAACCCTCAAATTTTATTGGCACACCTATACCGATTTTTCGGTATTTTTTATAGTAACTCGTGCATTTGCTCTCGGAAAATACCATTCGGTGAACTGGAACTGATGATGAAGACCACAGAGGGCCATCGGAAATACTCAATTATATCTAAGTATATCACAGGTTGCGATTCGATTACTTTAATATGGTTTATGCTCGTCAAAATGCATAATGGTAATGGTGACTTCACCATGAGCTCCAGTTCTCCTGGTTCTCACTAGGAGAACTCCTCAACAATTAACGTCCCTGCATCGGGAAAAGCAATATTTTGTAAAACGTGATGAGCAGTTGACATTGGGTTATTGTAACTTAGATAAATTACAAACTGAACCACTAAAAAGTGAAAAATAAAAACTTTTTTACAAAAAAAAAACCGACTTCCAAAAAAAACACTACAAACTGAAAAATAACTTTAATTTCGGAAGTCGGTGGCAAAAAAACTAAAATACAGATCCAAAGACACCGACTTCCGAAATTAAAGTTATTTTTCAGTTTGTAGTGTTTTTTTTGGAAGTCGGTTTTTTTTTTTGTAAAAAAGTTTTTTTAGGAATATCTTTTTGTTTGTAAAATCTTCGCTTCTTGTAACTACAGACAGACAACGATGGTGATATTAGTGATAATGTTACCGCAATAATTATTTAAATTTAAAAAATATGTTCTTTCACTCTTTTTTCCATTTAGCCATATAAAATTAATATTTTAGTTAGTGTGTATTGAATGCACAGAACAAACAATATTTACATTGTCATATATTTTACTTGATCTTATTCTCTTTCATATTTTTTGTTACTTTTTATCCAAAAAATTCTAGTCATTTATATAACTATAAAAAGGACAAGACAGAAAAGGTTTAGGATATCTGAAGTGTCAAAAAATTACAGCTGTCAGAATTCCGTAGAATTAAAAATCAGATTGTAGTTAAAACAGTTGAAATTATATTAACAAGAATCGTACTTTACCGAAAATGAACGGACATCGTCAAGTTCAACTAAATGCCGTTTCATTCGGAACACATTTATAGCACAACGTAGTTGATGGGACATTGTCACAAAATGTGTGGTATGGATATATCATAATAAGTTTATAACGCAAACGCAGAGGAATTCGAGAAGGAAACAAACGTACCTACACACAGAAAAACACCGACAACAACACAACAAGATGTTTGACATCTTGTCATCGTCAACTCACTGTCAGTTTAAGCGCGCGCGATCTTGACAGATCTTGGTTCTTCACGAACATGATTAGTAAAATGATTACTTATTAAAATGATTTTCTTTTCGAAAAGTTCTCGAAAAGAACTAAATACTTTTTAATAAGTTGGAATTTTATGTTTAAATTGTTGTCGGTAAAAACTTTGTGTCCGTGTGAATTTAGTTCTAAAAGTTGTAACCTGACATTGTTCTTTCATCAAAATCGGTCCAGCCGTTTGAGCGTGAAGGACACACACACACTCACAAACTTTCACCTTTATATTAGTGTGATTTTTTTGCCCGTCCGCCCCTTGTGCCCCTCCAACACAACAACAATGAAACAGTGGTACACAGTAAAACTTAGTGATATTTCTAAAATGCTGCATTGCCAGATCGTGCATTATATCGCTTAAGGACACTCTCGAGAACCCCCCGCCCTACCCCAGTTTGCAGCGGCGGGCGCGGCGCCGCGTAGGAGGAGACTGTCTGCGGAGCATTTTTAATTTTTTCGACAAAAATGTAAGTATTTTCAGCAATCTTTATAGATTTTTCATTAAATAATGGTAGAAAATTTCATATTTTTCATGATTACCTAGCATTACACGTATTTCATAGATTAACGTGGAATATATCTAATGTCAAAATGTTACAATTTAGTGGATTTTTCTTTGAGGCTATTAAATTAAACCTTAGGTAGTCAACTGTGAATCAGTTACACAATGGACACAATGAAACACTTTCGTTGTGTACTATCTTTCATGATTCATGTATTTTCCATGGAAATTGATAACTTTTGTGACTAGAATTTTTTTTTTAGGATGTCGCATACGGAAAATATGCTTTGAGCTACTCAAATGCACTGACAAGGAAAGAGCTCGAGGAGAGAACTACTTAAAATTTAGAATAAAATATGCTTTGAGCTACTCAAATGCACTGACAAGGAAAGAGCTCGAGGAGAGAACTACTTAAAATTTAGAATAAAATATGCTTTGAGCTACTCAAATGCACTGACAAGGAAAGAGCTCGAGGAGAGAACTACTTAAAATTTAGAATAAAATATGCTTTGAGCTACTCAAATGCACTGACAAGGAAAGAGCTCGAGGAGAGAACTACTTAAAATTTAGAATAAAATATGCTTTGAGCTACTCAAATGCACTGACAAGGAAAGAGCTCGAGGAGAGAACTACTTAAAATTTAGAATAAAATCTTTTTGAATGAACTCTGCATTTTTGTCATATACCTACTTCCTAAATATTACACTGAATATGAAACAGACACTATTAATTATTATGTTTCATTGTTGAATTTGTGGTGTTTCATTGTGTACACCACTGTGAAACATTTCCCATTTTTTAGTTTTTAATTTTTTTGCTGATCAATTACACATTAATTTAAAAAACTATAAATGCAATCCAATACCCAATAAAATTACCTATATGCCTGTAAAAAAATTAGACTTCTATTTGTAAAAACAAAAGGTGTATGAGACTTTGAATTTTTAGTGTTTCATTCGTACCCCCCCTACGTACTTAACTATAACCCATCACACGCCAATTAGCAGACACAATAGACTTTCTATTGTTATCTGAACACCTGGGTGTGCAATCGACGTTTTAGTAATAAAAATCAAACTTTTCAAAGCAAAATATTTAATACACCTATAAAATCGCTTCGTGGTGAATTGACCAATGATACGTTAATTAAATTTATTTGTTTACACGTAATGCTTATAGTTACGTCAAATATCTATCTGTATATATATATAAATAAAAATGAATCCCTGTTTCCCTTGGTCATCGCATCACGCGTGAACGGATGGAACAATTTCGCTAATTCTTTTTTTGTTGTGTTTATTATTGTGTTGCCGGGAAAATTGGAAAATTCGGGAAAACTGAAAGTGGATTATCTATGGGAATTTCGAATTATTGAAATTGGAACAGGACAACGGCTGTCGGGTCAGTACATATACAATCTAACTACATAAATGTATTTATAACACATTTGCTCGTAAAGGGTCTCTTATTTCACGAATTTCAATATGGAAATGTATGTCATTACGTAGGTACTTGTGCGTAATTGTAATGTAAAACGCACGGGTTAGGTAAAACGTAAGGTTTATCAAGATGCTCCGTCTACAACGAACGGTACTTTTTAAATCTTAGCAAAGAGTTTTTATGTCCGAAAAGTGGTCAACATTTTATGAATAAAATTAACTTTGGGAGATAAAATATAAAAAATAAACATTAATTGAATTAAAGAATTAATTCTTTAATTTAATTTTGACAATAAATTGCAACAACAACAAACAAAAACAAAAAAATATTATTTTTTTTTTATTAGTAATACTGGCTGTTTTTGTGCCTTTGCTTTAAAAAAAAAAGGGCCGATGCGCGCGCATCGCTAATTTGTGAACAAGGAAAAATTAATCCGCGCGCTTTTTCTTTTCGCTGTATTGGTTTTATTTGAAAATGTCGTCAAGTGATGATTAATTTATTAATTCGACACCGCCAGAAGTCTCAGAGGCAGCGAAAAAGGCTACTCTAAGCCTCTTGCCTGAAAAATCGACCGATAGATACTTACAAGCGTATCAATTTCATCAAACAAAAAAAGAAAACAAGCAAAGATCCAAATTCATTTTCAGAAAGTGTGTTTTAAAGATTTATTCGTTTAAGAAAGTCTGAGTTTTATTTATTTCCTCGCAAATATGTTATAAAACGTCGTATGACATACGTGCGCTTTGATAATTACAGCCTCTGCTTTCTTGTAGCCCTCGCCTACGGCTCGGGCTAGCAATATCGGTTGTAATTTTCAACTTACCGCACTTATATCATAATGTACTATTACACTCGGTTGTGAATTAAATAATTTAATAACTATATACAACGTGTAATGCTAAATGCGCAAAACCTCTTAAGGGGTCATTGTACTCATCATTATGAACAACTTTTACTATGGGACCAAACCTGAAATCGCGAAAAAAAAATCAGCTGTTCAGTACATTTATGTTCGCAAATTTCGTCAAAATGTACTGAACAGCTGATTTTTTTTTCGCGATTTCAGGTTTGGCCCCATAGTAAAAGTTGTTCATAATGATGAGTACAATGACCCCTTAAGAGGTTTTGCGCATTTAGCATTACACGTTGTATATAATTTTAAAAAACCGGCCAAGTGCGAGTCGGCCTCGCGCACGAAGGGTTCCGTACCATTATCTATAAAAACTGCAACAAAAAAACCCGTTTGCTGTATGGGAGCCCACCTTAAATATTTGTTTTATTTTAATTTGATTATTTATTTTTAAAGTGAATATATAACTAAATTTTCTGTGAATATTTCAAGCGTCTACCTGTTGCCGTTATCAATATCGAGCAAAAAAATCAGGTTTGTTGTATGGGAGCCCCCTTAAATATTTATTTTATTCTGTTTTTTAGTATGTGTTGTTATAGCGGCAAGAGAAATAGATCATCTGTGAAAATTTCAACTGTCTAACTATCACGGTTCATGAGATAGAAAGAAAGAAAGAAAGAAAGAAAAACTATTTATTCTATTTATTCCCGCGAAAAATGATGCACATACATTAGTTTTTTACATAATCCTAAAAAATAAAAAACAATTGGGTAGGTAGCTAAATTTTAAACTTAAAAAGAAAAACAACAAATACTTAATTATGCGTCACTAACGCGCGAAACGGCTAACGCTCAGCATAATGCCGTGACCCGTGCACGAAGGCACGAGTCAAGGCGCTGGTTTTCAGCGTAAACCGGCGGCGTGTCGCCATCTCAGAACCCGTAAAGATTAGGTAAACATTGAACAAAGTATTTATCTATGACCGAGGCCAGAACAAAAATACTCTTACAAGTTCTGAGGTGGCTTTAGGCACAAAACGACGCTGTATCGGCGCGCACACATGAGCAATTTCAATACTATTAAAATAAGAGCAATTTTTTTATAAAACAAAAGTTACTAAACAAAAAAATTGAACATTACATACGTATAGTAATAATCCAAGATCAACCAAAAGACAAAATAATAAATTAAATTATGTGGCAACATTCCAACGCCTGCCTAGATACTGCCTGGTGACAGATGACAGACAGACGGACGGACAGCGGAGTCTTAGTAATAGGGTCCCGTTTTACCCTTTGGGTACGGAACCCTAAAAAAACCGGTCAAGAGCATACATTTTTCCAGGATAAAAAGTAGCCTATGCGCTATTCCAGACTAATAACATAATCTCTGTGCCAAATTTCATCTAGATCCGTTCAGCCGTTCTGGCGTGATTCGAGTAACAAATATCCATCCATCCATCCAAACTTTCGCATTATCTCACTATTATTATAAACGCGAAAGTTTGTGAGCGTGCATGTGTGACTGTGTGTTTGTTACTTCTTCACGCTCAAACGGCTGGACCGATTTGAATGAAATTTGGTATGTAGATACCTTATACCCTGTTTTAATACATATGCTACTTTTTATCCCGGTCTACGCGGGTGAAACCGCGGAGCGCAGCTAGTTTATAATAGTAGTAGGATTTCCTGACAGAAAAACCAGCAAATTTATTGTTGCGTAGACGAGGAATTGAACTCAAATTCAATTAGCCACACTTGTTTGTTGACCTACGAGGAAGTATATCTGTTACATACACTGTCAAAGAATGACAGTTCATCATCTAGCCTTTTTCCCAACTATGTCGGGGTCGGCTTCCAGTCTAAACGGATGCAGCTGAATACCAGTATTTTACATGGAGCGACTGCCTATCTGACCTCCACAACCCAGTTACTGAGTAACACGATACACCTTGGTAAGACTGCTTGTCATACTTTCGGGCTTCTGACGACCCGTAATGACAAGGGGGACCAGCGGCTTTACGTGCTTTCGAGGCACGAGGGACTCTTGGTATGTCAACATGGTCACCCATCCACGGACTGACTACCGCAAGCGTAGCTTAACCTTGCGATCGACCCGTGCGGCTGTTATTACTTAGCCACAAGCCCCAAGAATGACAGTTGCCATTTGATTATAGGTGCGGACAATTTAATACCTAAATTAATTAAATAAATAAACCATTTAATTTATTTCAGGCGACACAGAGGCCCATAAGCAAATACCTTAACCTAAATATACACATTTGAATATAAACAAAACTTTTGTTAATAAATAAGGCACTTCACTTTGCACTAGTTTGAATTTGTGCTGTCCCGTGGTACTTGTCCGCGGAAGCGACGGAACACCACACATACATTTAGCTTGGTTTTCAATTTGCTTAAGAGGAAATGGGGCGACCAGACTTTTGAAAATTAAATATTTTAAGAAGGTATTGCTGTCGCTCTGCGAGCGCTCCGCCCGCCCCCGAATTCGTGCGATAAGGACAACTGCAGATCCGACTAAATAGCCTATGTAAAAAGTCACATTTCGAGGTTTGGCTCTCGCCTATTTCCTCCTCCAATATTGGACCAATTTAAAAGATATTTCATAAACTGAATAAGAAGGATATGTACTATGCCCCTATGTTTTTCTTTTTTCGTTAATAGTTGTCAAATTGGTACACTAGGCGTCTGTTGACAGCGGTCTGAATAGGCAATTTTGAGCATTTTTGGAGGGTTCTAGTTCTTATAAAAATAGTATATCATCAAAAAGGAAAACATAGGGGCATACAAGTAACTGATATTTATATTTCTGTAAAAAATCATTGCTTTATGGTCATTAACCAGAAAGAAAACAGGCGGGAGCGTTTGTATCTTTTTGTATAGAGAAAAGAGCACCCACGTTTCCTCTTAAGGATGATGCGCCAGGGTAGCCCGCGAAATTCAAAATTTCTTAGGTTTTTTGCAATTTGTAGGTCCGTGTGAGCTTGTATGTTGATTAAAATATGATTCGCGGCCGTAGCTAATATGGCTTTACAGAATTATAATCATTAGAATCATCAATACAACTCTATAGTTAGCATTTACCTCAAATATATCGATTTCATGAAATCATGAGGTTTGAGGTATATGCAGTGGCGTAACTACAGGGTGGCAAGTCGGCAAAATGCCACGGCCCCCAGCTGGATGGGGCCCCGGTCAGAGGAGAATCCCACCTTCCCAACATTTATTATTACACATTTAGTAAAAAAACCGATGAATTTGCCACGGGCCTCGAACGGTATAGTTACGCCACTGGGTATATGCTAACTTATGGAGTTGTATTGCTGATTCTAATGATTATAATTCTGTAAAGCCATATTAGCTACGGCCGCGAATCATATTTTAATCAACATACAAGCTCACACTGACCTACAAATTGCAAAAAATATAAGAAATTTTGAATTTCGCGGGCTACCCTGGCGCTTTCGCCTTAACAAATAATTTTCCTGCCTCTACATCATAGACGAACTGATGATGACTGATGATGGTTCATCACTTCAGCAGTCATCTTCAATCAGTCTATAGGACTCTTTCCAACCACAGACTATACAGAGAACAGGTTTTTCCAACCATTTATTTTACTTTGATATAAGCACGCCCACGCCTATGAAGTTCCTTATTTGGGTATTGACAGGCAACCATAGAAAAAATGCAATACTTCATGGACGCTGAAATAAAGTCGATTGTTCTAAGAAATCGAATCGGTAACGCATTTTTATCGCAAAAAGCATAGAAAAAAGCAGTGTGTCTGAATTTTTAATCGAAAAACTTGTTTGACATTAATTTTATTATAATATAATTTTATATAACATAGTTTTAAGTTTGACTTAGCAGTTTGATTAATTTCTTTGATGTACTTATGCAAATAGTAACAATTTATTTATTTCTTATTGATTTCAATTGATTAAAAGTATAATATGACTAAAATATTTGTACGCCAATCACACTAATATTATAAAGGCGAAAGCTTGTGAGTATGTGTGTGTATGTTTGTTACTTCTTCACGCTCAAACGGCTGGACCGATTGTGATGAAATTTGATATGTAGATAGCTTATACCCTTAACACATAGGCTACTTTTGATCCTAACCTATGCGGGTGAAACCGCGGGGCGCAGCTAGTATATTATAAATTATAAGGCTAAACAAGATTGGCCATAATGTAATTATTGCCTATGTGTCAAATAATCAAATGACATCATAATATTTACCTTTGTTCTTCAAAAGTTTTGAAATACGAACAATAATATTGGTAAGTAAATAATAATATTTATTGATATAATATTATTCCGCAAACTGATTTTCAACCACAGACAACTTTGTTCGTACTACCGATATAACCTCACGGCTTTTGGCAAAAATATACCGTACCTAACAACCTTTCCAAAGAAATTAGAATGCAAGGGGTGGGTCCGCAAGCAAAATTACAAAAAATAAAAAAGTAAGACCCGGAAGTTCAGGTAAAGTTTCGTGTAGTTGGACAATCTGGGCTTTTCGTTCAGGTACGGTTTCATGCAATTGTCGCGTCAGTGACTAATATAATCTAATCATTAGAACATCACTAATTGATTAGTAGGTACTCGTGCTGTCATAAACGGTTGGAAATGTTATATTAAACCAACGACTGTGATAAAGCTAGTCCATGGATAAAGCAGAGTATGTCATCTCAATAGCCTTCTGTCATAAATCTGTCACATTTACCACAGATCTTCGTCAAAGATAAAGTTACGTTAATTGCTAATTAACACTCGAACATGTGCCAAAAGTCAAATATTTAGGTGAAACAAGCAATGGAAAGTAGGCTGAAGACTGTGTGCATAATGTTTATGATGTAAACGCTTTAGTTCTTACCCTCTTACGGCAGCGGAAGGATTATGTAAAGTTATGGATGTCCATGAGTAGGTACCTACTTACTTATGTGTACTTTTTACTTGATTGCGTGGGGCAACAAGAGTGATGTAGCTGAAATTTGTAGTTACGGTTAGCAATAAAAATTGGCTAGCAATCTTTTGCGAAGAGTTTCACCGCAGATTCACCGTGAACTATGCGGCACCCGGTCCCGGTTCCGACTCACTGGAACCACAACTGGCACTGGCAAGCATCGCAAGATACACGACTCAGCCCACTATCGACCTCCGGTCTCCGGAGGGGAGTGTGGCGGCATCTACATCTCCATTCTCCACATACGAACTACGCATCACAATGACATGACGTCACGCAACCTGCATCGCGCAATTAGAGTTTACCGCGCGATTAGCATATATACAACGTCCCGACATCACCCGTAGTTGCCCACCAGACACAACAACCGTCTGGTCGGAGGATCCTCCCTTTTCAATGGAGGATAAGTGAACTTTACACCCTGTTCCTCAGGCCTAAAAGAGTAAGGCTGCTTTTCCACCAGAGATGTGCTATCATCTATGCTGCGAGGATGTGAAAGCTAGGCTACTAAACTATGTGATCGTTCCCACTGATACTAAGCTGTGTAGAGGAGCGAGTAAGATGTGCTATGAAGACGCCGCCACGAGGTAGCTGTGCGAGGAAGATGCGCAGCTCGAGCTATGCGGTGCGTCGACAGTAGGGAAGGCACGGGGAGCGGCAGCTACACCACTCGCGCATTCATAGCTCCCATCCATAGCATGCACCTATAGCACGCATCCTTCCATATGAAAGAAAGAAAGAAAGAAAAGAAAGAAAAACTATTTATTCCCGCGAAAAATGACGCACATACATTTGTTTTTTACACAAACCTAAAAAATAAAAACAATTGGGTAGCTAAATTTAAACATAAAAAGAAAAACAACAAAATACTTAATTATGCGTCATATAAAAACATAGCTTAATTGCACCCATTTCTACCAGTGCTATGCTATGTGGACCAATGAATTTGATTGGTGGATATCAAACGCATCCATAGCAACATAGCATAGCACATCTCTGGTGGAAAAACACCCTAAGGTCGTCTTCCAGTCCAGTCCAGTCCAAGAGAGGCCTATGTCCAGCAGTGGGTGAAGTCAAGCTGTGGATGATGATGATGAGGAAGATTCAAATCTTTAAGAAGAGACTTGTTTTGTGATTTTCATGCAGGCGGCCTACTATAGACGGTAACTGATCACAGATCCCTGTGGACATTTGCAATATTAGAAGCATCAAAGAAGCGTTGGCATCCCAAATACAAAGCGAAGCATCAAAGAAGCGTTGGCATCCCAAATACAAAGCGAAGCATCAAAGAAGCGTTGGCATCCCAAATACAAAGCAAAGCATCAAAGAAGCGTTGGCATCCCAAATACAAAGCGAAGCATCAAAGAAGCGTTGGCATCCCAAATACAAAGCGAAGCATCAAAGAAGCGTTGGCATCCCAAATACAAAGCGAAGCATCAAAGAAGCGTTGGCATCCCAAATACAAAGCGAAGCATCAAAGAAGCGTTGGCATCCCAAATACAAAGCTGAATAATTACCTACATCTTCACTCTTCAAGTCGGAAGTTCGGAACCCAGCAATGTTGCCCCAAGCATTGCTGTATTGTGTGGTGATACTGGGGTTGTTTTTCCCCCGACAGGCTCCTTATAAAGAGCTCTGAATACTAAGAAGCGTTGCATACAAAATTCGATTCCCTAGTCGGGCAGTGTTATTGGAGGAACATTATTAGGAACGTCTTAGTAACAGCCTGGAGTTAAACTTCCATTTGCGGTGTGAAATCCCCGTGCCTCGGAAAACACTTTAAGGCGAGTAGTGCTCCTTCCGCCTGACGCAGGTCCTCACCGGACACGGTTGTTTCGGGAGATTCCTGTTTCGCATAAGGCGGGAGGAAACGCCCGGGTGTTACCATTGTGTGGATCGCCCGGAGGACACGGTGGAGCATACAGTAGAGGTCTGCCCGGCTTGGGCAGAGCACCGCCGTGTTCTCACGGAGGCGATCGACGGCGGCGATCTCTCGCGTCCGAGCCTGGTCCAGGCCATGGTGCGGAGCGAGAGTGCATGGGAGGCCGTCACCTCCTTCTGCGAAGCAGTGATGCTCGCGAAGGAGGAGGCGGAGCGCGTGAGGGAGAGGCAGCCTCACGGCCTCAATCGCCGCAGGAGACGCCCTGGGCGGCGGGAATCGCGGGGCGATTTCCGGCCACCGTAGGCGCGGGCCTGCGAACGGTGAGCAGCGGGTAGCTCGCCGTCCGGTAAGGACCAGGCCCGAGTCGACGGTGCGTTGTGTTCCACGCGCGCCTCAAAGAGATGTCAGCAAGTGACGGGGTCCAATAGGGCCGACGCCGCTGGGGTCGCGGGTTGTTTGAAGAAGTTACCGCGGCCCTGGCATAGGCAACTGAAGGAACACGGGTGGGTTTTAGTCAGTAAAAGTCTGACACGCCCTTCCGCTCCACCCAGAGCGGGAGAAGTTATATGATGATTTCCCACCCTCAAAAAAAAAAAAAAAAAAGGCGAGTAGTGCTGCCAACTATCGCCATCATTGAGAAAAAAACATAAGTCTGGAGATATGGAACATTATGAAATTTTCTATGTTCACATTTTTAGTCAGGTGAGGTAAAAAAAAATCAACCTCATCGGACCAAAAATGTGAGCATAGGAAATTTCAAAATGTTCCATATCTCCAGACTTATGATTTTTTTCTCAATGGTGGTGCTAGTTAGTAGCACTACTCACCTGCCATTGGGCCTGCGCCTGATCTCTCTCCGGTCGTGTCGGATTGCCGTCCCATCGGACTATGAGAGTGAGGGAAGAGAGAGTGCACCTGGTCTGCGCACACACTTGTGCACTATGATATCTCCTGCGCCGAAGGCTGCACCCTAATTGCGTAACACACTACCAATCGGAGTTGGTTTCATGTTGACAGTTCAACAACATTCAATGCGTTATTTACATTGTTGAGCAGACACATTTTTCGAACATATGAAGCAGTGGATTAGCAATTTGTTTCGAAATGATTCAAACTCCGATTGATAATGTGTTACCTACGCAATTAGGGTGCTGGTCATCGTTGAAATTGGTCGCCATGGCCGAAATTCGGTCTATAGGACTGTTATTATTATGTAATTCATACTACTTTCCTTAACAAACATACATTTTTTTCTGAGCAACGATCGACGTTTTGGCAGTCGTAACCATCTGGAAATATTAGAAGTGCGTAGGTTTAAGTATGTAGGTAGGTATGCGGACAAACAAACACATAAATGTCCATGGTCTGAGAACTTTGTTGTTGGCTTTTCTATTCGTGAATCGAATTTGGACCCTTGAGATCAGCACAGCACTTATTGCTTTGAGCAATAGAAATCATCGATTATCATCTTAGTCGCGTCATCTATGATCGTATATCTACAACAGTTAATGAAGACTAAACATTCTCTTTGCAGACGTCGAACAGCAAATAACGACTCAGTTTGATGTATTAGTGTTTTACGATAGATGGCGTTGTATGTAGGTGACCTGCAAAATAAACTCAATCTGGTTGGAACCTCCTAGGTTCGAAGCCTTGGCAGTTAACTTATTTTTTTATGCAAAAAATTCGACCTCATCTGACTAAAAATGAGCATAGGAAACAAAGTGTTTCTTAACTCAGACTTATTAATTTATTCTGTATGGTGGCGCTAGTTGGCAGCACTAAGGGTACCAGCTGGTAGCTAAAGGTAAGTAACTACTGTTGCAGCGTAAAGCAATTTTCACTGCTAAAATTATTTATCAACTTTTTTATTCAAATAGCATCGAAAATCCAGTGACACAACTACAAGCCCCCGATCTGGGGGCCTAGTCCCTAAGTCCGTCCGTCGGTCCGTCCGTCCGTTCGTCCGTCCGTCTGACATAACAATCCATCAAAACAAGTGTAAAAGTTAAATTTTTCGGACGGGCAAAAACTCATCGGGAGTAGGGACAACTGTCGTATCGTGTTGCCATTCATACTTCGTTCGGGCCCCGAACCAATCATACGTCCGTAGGTGATACGGAGTAGGAAACGCCCGTAATCGAAGGCCGACACTACGGACTTTGTGCTTAGGGAGTAGACCCCCTGCTTCGAGCTGAAAGACTTGCGCAGTTCGTCACGCTTCCCCAGCCAGCGGGGTCATTGCGTGAGTCTGCGTGACACACTATCAGTAGGAATCGGTTTTATTTTGACAGTTCAACAACATTCATTGCGTTATTTAAGTTGTCGAGCAGACAAATTTTTCGAACACATGAAGCAATGGATTAGCAATAAACTTCAAAATGATTCAGATTCTGATCGATAGTGTGTTACGCAATAGGGATGATGCCTGGGTAAAAAAAAAGAAATTCTATTTAGTCCGTCAGTCAGATAATAAAAAAATATTAGACACGTATTTTTTGTTTTATCATGTTAATAAAAATACTTAGATAACACGTATTAAAGTTGGGGAGTGGGGGCTCGCTACGTCACTTGTACGTATAAAACCTAGCTACGCGTGACGTCATGCCATATTTTAACTCAATGTATCGCCGTAATTTTTTGATTACGTAAAAAAAGAAAAAATACGTGTCCAATATTTTTTAATAATCTCTATGACGGACAATAAATAAATTTTTAGTCATCATCCCTATTATGGAATTATGCGTTTCAATATCTAATAATAAGTATATAATCACACTATCACACTAATATTATAAATGCGAAAGTTTGTGAGTGTGTGTGTATGTGTGTATGTTTGTTACTTCTTCACGTTCAAACGGCTGGACAGATTTGGATGAAATTTGGTATGTAGATAGCGTATACCCTCGATTAACACATAAGATACTTTTTATCCCAGTCTACGCGGGTGAAACCGCGGGGCGCAGCTAGTAATCAGTAATTCCAAACGGGCCATAATGGGCTAACGAAAATGAAATACGATGTTTATGTTACAGACTACATTTAATTGAATAACTATAATAATAATTGAATACATCGTTGTCTGTTCGTTGAAAAAAATCACCATACATTTTTTTAACATAATTATAGATTAATAATTTTACGTGTATCTACAAGAATATTGTACAATTTTCAATCTTTTTGCATTGAATTTTTTCATAAAATGTTTTTATTATTACATAGATAATTATACATAACCGCTATACCCCAGACTAAAGGCCTTATGCACATGAAGCCAGTAATTAAGCAAATTTCGAAGCTAGCAACTGGCTCAGCGAACGCTATGCTAGGCAGGTTGCTACGTAGTGACTCGCGAGCGATGTAAAAATCTCTTGCCTAAACAAATATTTTGACACAAATCAGCTGTCAAAATCTGTGTTTGGACTAGTGACAAGTACACAGCAGCAGGACAAGTTGCTACAAACTGTCAAATTTTGAACTTAACCATCAATATTTTAAGGCTTAAAATCATTTAGAGAAATTTGACACTTTGCACCTGATGTGCTGTTGTCTGTACCTTAAGGACTTGAAATGAGACCTGTCACGGAAACACCGAACAGAATCGAGTTGCGTGCGGCTGCTAATTTTGTAGGAATTTTACATTTCCTTATGCCATTCAGGAACATGACATTAGGACAAGCACGTTTATTGTGTATTATCTCCAGTCCATAAGATACTTGTCAGTGGTTTGGACGTGAGATTTTGACATAGCTAGTATTAAGATTTTGGCAAGCGACCGTGTTCTGCCAGTTCATACTGGCTTGCTTACTGGCCTCGTGTGTAGCAAGCCTAATTGCGCCGTTTTATAAATCCCACGTGATAGGCAAGCCTATCTTACAAATAATTATAAAAAAATAAACTAGGAATGATATAAACTTTAATGGCACTCATAGCCTAAAATATTTGATGATGACATTTTAATTAAGTATTTTATTTTTTGCGAAAATGGTTTACTACTATTTACATTATTTTTTTTAATATTATATTTTTTATTTCTTACATAATAATCAGTTATATAATTGGATGACATTTTCGTGATAAATGCTTGATATTTAGCGCCAATAATTCATTACAAATCCGACAGATGGCGCTAAAAACTACGAAAGTTTCTCAAGACATCTGACACGTTCAAAATTATATTCATTGACATTTTTTTTAAACCTCTAAGTAAATAATAATATTAAAATAAATTCGTTGTTATTTTTTAATATAACAAATGCTTGTAACAAAGAAAATTTTGTGAAAATTACCAGTCGTTTGCTCACATGCAAAAATCATCCATTTTTTGTAAGACATTTTTTGCGCATGGCAACTGATACTTTCACTCTACTTTCTATTCATACCAGCTTACAATATTCCCTCCTATTTGACTACCTAATATTTTAGTTTTGTACACACGTTTTCTACCAAACTCTTGTTTAAAGGTACATTCAGAGGCTTTCCAGACAAACAGTTACCGGACAAACTGTTATTGTTCCGTTATTATAACAGGTAACCGTTTAGTATGAAAAGGTATCGCCGTGCAAACGATTCCTGTTAAAACGGAAACCGGGTACCTACATGTTTTCTTGACATTTTCATGAATACAAAGACACTTCTAGGACAGATTACATGCAGACATTGCAGTTTTAAAAGTCGTTTCATAATTTATTCATGCTTCTCCATGCAATTTTTGTTAAAAAAAATAATGACATAAAATATTGAAGTAAGTACAAATTTCAATTAATTTACAGAATTGATCTCAGCAAAATTTACTAAAAGATATGTATTTAAAACCCGCCTTACTATAAAAAACGAAAAAAAAAGTTACATAAAAGAAGTTTAACGCCGTTTAATATTAACTTTAACTCCCTATAAACAAAACTTGGTTTAACGATATCTGATTCAAGTGTCACAATCGCAAGCAGAGATTTAAACCAAGACTCGATCGTCAAACCCCGTTTAAAGTAACTGTCTTTTTGGAAACAGGTGATGCTTGGTACAGGCTTCTTAAAATTTATTAAAATTTAATTTTAAATATAGAATGGAATCGGGATTTGATAAAAAACAAATCAATGAAAATAAAATTGTCGAAACATTACTTAGATATGACAAAAATACACGATAACTGACTTATTACTTCTTATATCGGAATACACACTAACTTAACCATTTTTTCTGATATTAAGGCACAATTAAATAGGTATATAAATGACTATATAGTGCTTATACTAGTTGCATACAATTATGTCAAGAACACGTCTATTAATAAACTTGATTGTTACTTGCTTGAAATGCATTGATATATTAGAGGAAGATATGTTACGCGCTAACATCGCAATCACTAAACCTGGACACTGCGCGCGACTACATGCGCTGTCGTGCAAGCGAAATCGCGTCAGCCGCCGAATGCTTACGTTTAAGAATGTCATTGCATGTCTATCTCGCTGTCACAAACATGGCGCAGCAAACATTAAACATTATTATAATTTTCAACAAATTAACAATTTTGGTTGTTCTTACTTACGAGTGAAAAGTTGGAACTTGTTTTTGGTTTGTGAACTATTTGTGCACATTTTGAAAACACAGGAAGGCATTGTTGCTGCTTATTTAGACGATTACGCTACACAAACGCCAGTTCGATTGTGACTAAGCTCAATTGTGTGCGTTTAACACAATTTATGCGGTCCACGTCGAGGAGCGCGAACCTTATCTTCCTAATTTACACATCAATGTTGAAATGTGTGCATTAAAAACCTAGACAAGCATAACACACACACACACACACACACACAGTAACAGACCAGATACAGTAAGCATTTTTCCCAATCAACCTTGAACCTAATGCTTTAGCGATAAAGATAAAAATCTATTAAAGGAATTTGACAGATAGTAGTAGCTTGATGTGCTGGCGTCTGTACAAAGCATTTTACTATTTGTTACAACTTTTGAACCTTACTTCCCCCATAAAATTATGAAGACCCGACTCTAATGGACTACTTATACTGTTTTCCTAGCTTTTATATTGATGACAAAAGATTTCCATGGTCTTTTCCACACAATGTGGATCATCTATATCAATGTCACGATTTCGTGACGATTTCTAAGTTTTAAGATAGCACACGATAATTATGTAGTTGTCGATAGAACTATAACATAATAGAAACATAAAAACTCATTCATTTGACAGATAACAAAAGCAATATGGCGGATGACGTAACGTATTCTAACTTTTAATGACGCAATAATAATTCGATTAGTTTATTACGAAACGTGTCCTTGACTGCTAAACATATTTAAATGAAATATACAAATGATATTAACAACATAACCTTTTTAATTTTACTTAAAACAATAAAATTCGGGCCTTTTGCTCGGCCTCGAACGGCGTGAAAACTCATGCAATCATCGTTCAAATGATTTTTAAAAATCCGTGGACATAAATCGATATTTAATTACTAGAAATAATTAAATTACAGTTTCTTAGGTACCCTGTTTAGCGTAGGTACGGATTTCTATAGTAATTAATCGATAATCGGAAACAATCCGAGAACGTTCGTGACAAATCGATTAAATAAAACCTCGATTCGATTCTACGATCGCTGTGCCGCGTTCGCATTTTGAAATTGGGTTATTATACTTTACGGCTTAGTACACAATGTTTTTTTACAAATGACACTTTTATATCCATTGCTGTTTTTGTATAGAAAAGTTTAATGTAACTAACTTCACCAACATTAGATAATTTGCGACGTAGATACATTGACTGACACTTTTTACACAAATTCAGCAAATGGATTATTATAAGGCTATCTTAGGCCTTTGTTTTATAAAGATCAACCACACCTTACAGTATCCATTAGCAGTTAAAAAACGGATATTTTTAAAACGTTACGTTTAACCGTGGTTTAACTTCCGTTAACGTTCCGTTAGTTCATAAAAAAAAAGTTTGTTTAATCCCTTGTCATTTGAGTGCACAAGTCATTTGGTTGTGTTCGTTTAGTTTCGTGATCGAGGTAAAATGTGTTGGCTCCGATGGTGCGCTGCTTTCGTCATCAGCCGATAGATGGCGCCCTTTCAGCTGTGGCGTTGTGTTATCTGAAACAGAAATAAAAGTATTTTAGATTTCTCGTTGTTATTTGGCTCTTACTATTTTTGTGGAGGGCTGAACGGCTTAAGCTCCTTAGGAAACAGGCTGTGGGTTTAAAATGTAACATTGTGAAATTTTGAGCCATGACTTTTTGCCTTGAAGGTAATCTTAGATACCTAAGGCCAGTGACAAAAACATTGTGACGAAATAAGAAGTCTACTTCTTCGTATCGATAGCACAACGTGGTTTGCCGAAAACTTCAAAGAATCAAATACGAACTATACTCTGTCGGTTTAGGTAATTAAATAAAGGTAAACAAAAAAAACCATGTGTCCGGTTAACCGACTAAACGTAATACCTATCACTTCAGTTGTCATGCTACGACACAGTTATACTCTTCAATTTAGCATATTAAGTTTAGTCGGTTAACCCGACACGTGGTTTTTTTCGTTTACATTTATTTAATTACATAGACCGATGTAGTATACAGGGTGTAAGGGACAGCCCTCCGCAAACTGATAGGGTGAATTCAGTATGTCATACTAAGATGACCGATACATGAAATTTTTTCAGGAACTTTAAGGAACTCCAATAAACCTGATTTGTTTGTGTTTTTGTGCACAAATAGGAGCGTCTATTACTGGTTGGGAGGGGTAGGTAATAGGTATGCGATGAGTTCGATGAACTCTGTAGCTAGACAGAAAGTGAACAGCTGATTTCACGCGTCGTTGGTTAGAGTATTTCAACATCCATTGCTGGTTTTTTTTTTGCAGTTTTTTTACATAAATGGAGTGCTGCGAACACACAATGCAATTTTACATTGAAATAATGAAAATGTAACTGAAAAAAATCAAAAAAAAAAAAAAAAAAATCCTGAGAAAATTTCCGGTGGAATATGATTCAGAATTAGGAGCTGAATGCACCCTGTGAGTTTGCGGAGGGCTGTCCCTTACACCCTGTAGATCAATATAGAATAGTCAACACACAGCTAGCTGTAGTAGGTACCTAACTACTTAATTAGTTTCGTTTACTTCTTATAAAAGAAATCTTCGCCCTACAACAGTGCACTTTCCTGAGATTCGTAAAGACAATAATACAGTAATACACATATATATAAACTCACGCCTTCTCCCCATGGGGTTAAGCAGAAACTACAGAACGCCACCTGCTACGATCCTTACATACTACTTTTGCCTCGTTTATCTTCATACATCTGGTCATACACGCACTGACGCACGCTAGTTGCGAGCCTGACCTTTCTGAAGAACATCACCAATAAGATCACTATCTTCCTAGGGCGTCCGCCACCCAGCGTTTCCACTCTCATCTACCTTGTAAATACCTTTTGTTAGTCGCCTTTCATTCACCCTCTCAACATAACCAAACCATCTAAGCACAGTCTTTTAAATTTTTGCCACTATATCTTCTTTTAAACCGCACCGTTGCCTTATCACCTCATTCCTCAGCCTATCATTCATAGTCACACCACACATGCTTCGCAAAGAATGCATTTCCAAAGCATTTATTCTACTTTCATGCTTCTTTTGCCACACCAAACATTCACTTCCATCAAAATATAGCAATTGTTTAATTTATAACTCCTGCGAGTATACTAAGATGTAGGGTCAGAAAAGTTACCAATTTAATAATTAGTTATCCAATTAGTATTCCAAACGTGATGGCCATGGAAGTATTTTTTCTATTACAACAACCATTGCATAAGCAAATTATATGATGGTTTATAGACAGCTAAGAGAAAACAGGTTTGAATAAAGATAAAACAACTTATTACCATGTCCTTGAAGTTAATTTTAGTATTTGATTGGTTTAATATTTATTTATATTGGTTTAATATTTGATTGGTTGGGTTACTCAGGTATATACGAATATTATTACACAAAATAATGTGCCAAAGCCTTGAACAGGGATGCTGACTAAAAACTTTTTTTTTATGTAATCAAAAGATTACGGCGCAACATTGAGTAAATCGGCGCAATATGACTACGTAGAAGTGACGTAAGGACCCCCACTCCCCAACTTTAATGCGTGTTATCTAAGTAAAGCTTGCAGAGTAAGCAAACTGAAGTGGCAGTGGGCTGGCCAATTGGCCATGTTTGTCGAGGGACCGATGGTCGGTGGAGCAGACGAGTCCTGGAGTGGAGACCGCGTATCGGTAAGCGTAATGTGGGACGCCCCCCAGGTACATGAACCGACGACTTGAAGAAAGTGGACACACAGCAGTGGACTGCGATAGGCTGAGTTGACCCCGAAATCATCCCTGTGATGTATGGTGGTGGTAGCGGTACCCGCACTGGGCCCAGGTGGTTGATTACAGCCCGATTCTTCTCAAAGAGTGCCCAGCAGTGGGAACTTTATATGCTGATTATGCTAATGTGGTAACATTTCCCAAAGTCCCAAGTAATAGGGATCGAGCCTATTGCCATAAACCGGGCAACCAGGCTAGACTCCGGGCTGCTACTGAAAAATTCCTGATGGAAACCCCAGTAACACTTTGCCCGACCTGGTAACCGAACCCTGGACCTCATGCTCAGCAGTTCTTGCAACCACCACACCAACGAGGCAGTCCTAGATGCTAAGGAGGTAATTACATACTATACTAGCTCGTGGAGGAGGAGGAGGAGTGGCTCGTAGCAAAGGAATAACAGCCGCACGAGTTGATCGATCAGGTTAAGCTACGCTTGCCGCGGTCGTTTGTGAATGGGTGACTATCTATCTTAACATACCGAGACCCCTACAAGCCTCGGAAAGCACGTTAAACCGTTATTCGTGGATTTTTGACAGTCGTTACGGGTCGGCAGAAGCCCGAAAGTCTGACAACCAGTCTAACCAAAGGGTATCCGGTGTTACCCAGTAACTGGGTTGTGGAGATCAGATAGGCCATCGCTCCATCTATATAAATAAAAAGAGAAATCCTGATTGACTGACTGATTGACTGACTCATCAACGCCCAGCCCAAATCCTTGGACCTAGAAAGTTGAAATTTTGGACAAAGATTCCCTTTATAAATAATGTAGAAAAGATCCTTCCTTATTTAGGATGGATTTTTGTTCCCGTGGGCTATTTACCGACATTCACGCGGGCGAAGCCGTGGGCAAAAGCTAGTGTAAAATACTGGTATTCAACTGCATCTGGTTAGATTGGAAGCCGCCAACATAGTTGGGAAAAGGCTAGGCAGATTGACTAGTCTAATATCATAACAGAAGTCTCGTTACCTAGGCGCATGTCTCTGTCGCATGACGTGCGGCAACTCCCGGCGCTCCTCCTCGCCCAGCTGCAAGCCTGCCACCAGCTGCATGATCTCTCGCTCCTTCTTCAGTTCCTCGCGACCTGACTCCACCTGGAATCCAGAAGATAAAAAGTTAATATTTGATTCATAAACGTCATCAGTCTTCTGCAATCTCCATTTCTTATGACTCTGCGCAGCAAAGAAAAGAAAGAAAGAAAGAAAAATATTTTATTTGGGACACGCACAGAAAATACAAACAAAATAAATATAACATTTAAAACAAAAAAAACAATCAAAAAAACAAGGGGACTCACGGGGGCGTTATGATTTAAAACAAAAACAAAAAAAAAACAATTTTTAGCTTGTAAGTTCTTAACACATTTCAATCATTTACTGCACAATAAGGAACTGTTTACGTATAATCGTATAGAACTGAAAATAGACATAGAAAATAATTATGTTTCGGTTTTAGTACAACAGTAGACAACATAGTCAATTAACACATATGGAAAATCCAAATGGTTTAACCTTAAATTATACACTTGGTTTTATAGGAATTTAAAAAATACAACATTATCGTTGTAGCCCTATAGGATCTAATTTTATTTGGTTGGCTAAATATGAAGATGTGGTTAAAAAATCAGCATACAGGCTTCTCTAAAAATGCGATTTCGCTTAAATAATATAGGTATAGTTACATACTTTAAATAAAGATGCACCTTATTTAATATTAATAATTTAATCAACAGCGCTAGTGCAATCGGCACAAAAAACAAATGGCAAAGACAACCCACTTATACAAATGAAACGCGATTACATAAACTATACTCAACAATTAAATATGTCACCTTTAGGCACCCTCGACCCAATATTCAATAAATAACGATAACGTTTCTCACAACGTAACTGGTTACAATCGTTGCGCAACGGTTACAGTAACTACGCAATAACGAACCGGGCATTATTTCCTTATGGCTGAACGTGGGATATTTCACTACACGCACGAACTTAAACGAATAAAGTGATTTTGAATTAAGAACGATTTCGAAAATTGACCGTTTTACCCAATTCCGAATGTTCGAAGGAGTTTAGTAATGTGTTTTGGTAAATGGAAAACAAAGGAATTGTTTTGCATTTGGCGTAAACTGTGTGCGTGCAATATTTGCTTTGATTCAGGTTTTATTAACATCGGTGCAATTCGTTCATTCATTCATTCATAAAACCTGACACAGACTTGTAAATCGCAAAAAAACGTAAGTAAATATGAATTTTGCGGCCTACCTTAAAGCAATCAATTTACCCAGTTAGGTCGGCCTCCAAGTCTAACCGGATTACCGGATGCTGTTGAAATAGTTACCTACCAGTATTTATACGGAGTTACTGCCTATCTGACCTCCACAGCCCAGTTACTGGGTAACGCGATACCCTCTGGTAAGACTGGTTGTTAGACTTTCGGGCTTCTGAATACCAGTAACGACTGTCAAAGATCCAAGAATGACAGCCGGGACCAACGGCTTAGCGTGCTTTCCGAGGCACGGAGGAGTCTCGGTATGTTAATATGGTCACATACCGACGTGCGTCTGTTATTACTTGGCCTACTTAAAAACGGCTGAATTACGGCAACAAAATCGTAGGTAGAAAAACATTGAGAGGAAACACGGACTGAAATCTCCAAGGTGAAAATGCTAGCAGAGTGATCTATGTTCGTCTCTCGGCCTTTGGCTTGCAATGTAGTAAGATAAATTATCTTACTACACTGCAAGCCATTACCTTAGATAATGCAAATTACGAAAAGTAAGCAGACAGAGGAATATTTTGTAATAAAGAAATTATTCAAAATTATTATTTTATTATTATTGTGGTATTTATTCAGCGTTCAGGCACAAAAAGAAATTCGTTTTTATTAGGTACTTACTTTGCATTTTAAGGCTTGTCCGCCGTAAAATGCGCGGTCACTGTTGGACTCCATAGAAAAGAAAGAGAAGCGCGATGACACAACGCTTGCAAAATAAGTAGGTAATTATCGATTTACAAAAAATCATTCCTTATTATTTTGTAAATGACTTTATAAAATTAACTCTTTTAATGAAAACTGTAGGAGTAATAATTAAAAACTCGAAAAAATAGACAAACATAGACCTGGATTTTGTTTTTTTTTCCTTAGTTCTACAAACTAAAATAGATTTCGGGACAAATGAAATCACTTCATAAGTATTGTAGATTACTGTGATTTTTTGTTCTATTAAAAATATGCTATTGTTACTGTAAAAGATGGACACAAAGTTACTTAGTTTCGCCGTTTTTTGGGAGGACAAGCCTTAATGTGGAATAAAGAATAGATGATTTTGAAAACTTATCTTAACATACACACAGCTTCATTTATTTTAAATGTTTTGCCAGCTATGCTGCCTCTGTCACCAACATCGTTAGTTTAAAAACAAAAGAAATCGTTTGACGACACATTCACAACACACATAATTTCGTCACAGAGTAGAAATGCAACAGAGACCAAACTGTAGACATACTGCCTTTCAATTAACTGGCAATCTTTCAGCGGGTGAAAATACTGTTGAAAATAAACTTTTAGCACAGAATACATAATAGTACAAGTACAGAAGATTCACTCCGGAAAATCATTTAAATAAATAGCGATGATATGGTGTGCTTTTAGTAAGGGACTACTGTGACGTTTCATACAAAATTGCAAATTAGCTATACCGGGTGTAAAAATACACTTGCCGAAGCCGAAAGCCACATATTCTACCCATTATTTAGATCGTTTTTTCCACTAGACCATACCTGGGTTCGCGATACATTGCGGGTAGTAAAAAATTGCTTTTTTATACCTAAAAATAAAAGTCATTTCCCAGCAATAATTTTTGCGCAAAGCTACTTAGTTAGATAGGTACAGTATGCATAGTTGACGGCTTTGTGATGTCTTTTTACACCCTGCATACTATCGCTAGTTCTATATATGGGTCAAATTAAATTAGCTAGCAAAACTCCGCAGATGTGATGGGTATCGATTAACAAGATAATACCAAAAAGAAATTAATTTGATGATGATTTTTTCTGGGGTCATCAATGCAACGGAGTGTAGTCACTTAAAATATCACAGTTTAAAAATCAGTTTTTTTTTTTTGTAAACTTCACACTACAAGTTACAACACCACCAGCGGTCCTTGACCCAAAAAAAAAATCAACAAATCTTTATTTTGTTTTTGTCGTGTTTAGAATACTTAATTTAATTTGTATACATTCAAGCTAGGTATACATTCAAGCACAATCTCTGTCAGATTGTTTATGCCTGGTACCTACGTGCTAAGTTATCACCATTAGGAATTCTGACAATACTGTGACACACGTATGATTTACACCGCAGTACAATGACGGAATAAATCACTCGGGTAGAAAGGTTTGATTTACAATGATTGCTAAAAAAGCTGGTCATAAAGTGTTAACTTCGCTGTTTTCCGACGTTTCAAACGAAGCAGTAATCATTGTCAAGGTGATTTTAGTGTTTATATTATCACGCGACGCGATGCTACCGCTCGTAAAAAGTACAGTATTTTTATCTCACGAAGCAAAAAGTGTACAAACACGCTGTAAATGTGTGTGTATAGAGGCATGAGGAACAGGGTGTAAAGTTCACTCATCCTCTATTGAAAAGGGAGGATCCTCCGACCAGACGGGTGTTGTGTTTGGTGGGCAACTGCCCGACGATTGATGTCGGGACGTTGTATACAACGTGTAACGTTAAATGCGCAAAACCTCTTAAGGGGTCATTGTACTCATCATTATGAACAACTTTTACTATGGGACCAAAACTGAAATCGCGAAAAAAAAAATCAGCTGTTCAGTACATTTCTGTTCGCATAATTCGTCAAAATGTAGGTACAGCTGATTTTTTTTTTCGCGATTTCAGGTTTGGTCCCATACTAAAAGTTGTTCATAATAATGAGTACAATGACCCCTTAAAAGGTTTTGCGCATTCAACGTTACACGTTGTATATGCTGATTGCGCTTTGATGAAATTCCATTCCATATTTCTAACAATGACATGTCCTGTGTCAATCCCTTCTAAAGTACTCGACCTACCTCGCCAATCTGTCAAATTACGACAAATATCAAAAGAAAAAAAAACCGGTCAAGAGCGAGTCGGACTCGCGCACCGAGGGTTCCGTTCCGATTTCTGAAAAAGTGTGCTATTTATAGACATCGTTTTATTTTTCCTGTAATCTTTAGATAAACTTCTATCACATAGAATAATTTCAGATTTTTCTCTTTGCAAACTTCGGAGATAAGGGGGGGGGAACGGTATTTTTTTTTACATTTTTCATCAGAAGTCGAAAACTATGTGGCTTAAAAAAAAGAAAAAAATGTTTGAGAATGTGCAAACAGCGCTCTTTCATATGATACCCCACATGCCCTAGTAGCCCCACTTTGATTTTTTAAGACAGTCTTCAGTCCCAGTTGCAAAAAAAATATAAATATTTTAATTTCTTTCCTATTTGCAAAATAGTTGAGTCAACGTCATCTAAAACTATTCTAAATTTCAAGTTGATAGCATGAGTAGTTCTTGAGATATCCAGCTGTGACAGACAGACAGACAGACAGACTGAGTGACACCATAAGGGTTCCTTTTTTACCATTTTGGTACGGAACCCTAAAAATATATATTATCTTGCCTTATTACGTTTACGATCGACATAAGTAACTGCACACGCAATTTCAAAGTCATTTCGTACTTCGTAGTGCGAAGGAAGTGTGTGTTTCCCACGCTGCGATTGTAAACTTGATGTCATACCGAGTGATATTTTGAAATGTATCGAGATTCCTATGTGGGTGTCATCGTGATTTACTTTTATGATTAATTTAAATTTGTTCTCGCATATTAATTTTTTTTCGAGAAATTGTGAATAATGATTTTTTTTCAATATCTTATTATCTCGGTCTGCATACCAGTAGGTTCATCTCTTTTGGTCCCGACTGTCATTCGTAGATCTTTGACAGTCGGTCGGTACGGGTAATCAGACTGAAGCCCGGAAGTCTGCTTACCAAGGAGCAGTGTTACCCAGTAACTGGGTTGGTCCGCAAAGGCTATGCAGATGACGAAGTTGAATAATAAGCTGGTGCATTTACACACATACTTACAAACACATTCTCCGCTTTCTTCCCAAGGGATAGGCCGAAACTACAGAACGCCTGCTTAGATCAGCACGCGTAGCATGACGACGTTTTGTCCACGGAAGAATAGACAACATTACACATTGAGACGCGTAGAATGCGTAGAAATATTTCTACAATCTCCCATTTTGTCTAGTCTTCCGTCGATAAAACCCGTTTCTATGTCGGTCACGCTAAGCGTGCTGCACGCGTAGCATGACGACGACGTTTTGTCGACGGAAGAATAGACAACATTACACATTGGCGTGCTTAGACGCGTAGAATGCGTAGAAATATTTCTACAATCTGCAATTTTGTCTATTCTTCCGTCGACAAAACCCGTTTCTATGGCGGTCACGCTAAGCGTGCTGCACTCACGCGCGTTGCAAGTACTACGCACCTGACCTTTCTGAAGAACCAATAACGTCACTATTATGACCTTCTAGAGTGTCACATTTGCCTTGTAACCTTTCGTTTTCACCTGTCATTCATACCCCTCTTTTAAATTTTTGGCACTACATCTTCTTTTAAGCCGCACCGTTGCGTTGCCTTAGCACATCATTCCTCAGCTACTCATGCTTGGCAAGGAACGCATTTCCACAGCATATATAGCTGGTGAATTTTCTACAAAAAAATGTAGAGTTCCATAACAAAACATAAGCAATGCTGACATAGATATTGTTTTTATTGTACTCCCCTCGTAAGTGAAAATAAAAACTAAATCACTGAGCTATGATTTTGCATAATAAACATTACTACTTACTTACATAGTTTTTGCAAAGTCATTTCCTTATGCTTTCTTTAGTAACACAAAGCGGAAAGTAGATAATGTAGGTAATGTAACCATAAAGTCGTACTGGTATTGTGTAAGTAGAAGCATTCATAATTCGCAATCGAAAGATTAGATTAGATATATTTTAGTTTATTTTATTCATTAGGGACAGTACAAGAAAATCATCATCATCTTCCAGCCCTTATCCCATGTTACTTGGGGTCGGCACAACACGTTTCTTCTTCCATTCTCCCCTGTCAACCGTCACGCTATCATTCACTCCCTTCTCTTTCATATCATTCCTCACACAATCCATCCATCTTTTCCTCTGCCTCTCCATCCATCAACATGTATATTCATCACTCTTTTAGTCACATGCGTCGTGTCTCCTCATCACATGCCCATACCAAGCCAAACGATTTCCTTTCAACTTTTCTGTCACTGGCGCCACTTTCAAACTTCCTCTTATATACTCATTTCTTACTTTATCCATTCTCATCACTCCACACATCCGTCTCAACATTCTCATCTCAGCTGCATGCAATCTTTTTGCATACACAGGACAGTACAAGAAAATAAAAGTACTTAATATACAAGTAACCCACACCATTGTCCACGTATTTCTAAAAGAATTAAAGTTCTAAGGAAAAATATAAAAAAAAATAATATAAAAAATGATAAAAATGAGGACAGAATGAGCATAAATATGTTTTTTTAATTGCAGGCTTCAAGATTGCAAAACAATAACATCGAACTTCTATAAAATCTAACCTACAAACTTTTGTTTGACAGATATCTTCCGTGTTAGTGGCACCAACTGGAGTCCCTTATAAAAGTAGGCCCCATTGCCTTATATTCATCTCTTGTAGCCCAACATTCTGATCCATACAAGACAGCAGGTCTAACCATTGTTTTATATAATTATGATCCCCTTAAGTTTAAGAGGAATTCGGGAGTCGCACATTGTTCCCGTGACCTGCCGCCATTTCATCCATCCAGTGTTAATTCTGTGCTTAACCGTCCGATCTACTTCGCCATCGCTTTGCACGAGTGAACGGAGATACCGAAAGTCGGAGCAGACTCAGAAAGGGAGAAGCGCGCCATCAAGCGCTATGGCTTCAGAACTGCACCGCCGAAATCGCAGAACATATATTCATAATATATCACACAAATATATAGCAACACTTTCTTTAGGTCTCACTTCCTCATGATTCGATTTGGCCAATCAATTTTTGAAATAATTATCAAAACATTCAGTCAAACTAAAGGGATTGTTTTGTAAATTACTTCAGTCAGCGAATCACAGCTGACACTATTAACCGTTTGACAGAAAGAACAACTGCCAATCGAATCAATCAAAAACAGCACCCTAATTGCGTAACACATTATCAATCGGAGTTGCTTTAATTTTGACAGTTCAACAACATTCATTGCGTTATTTACGTTGCCAAGCAGACAAATCTTTCGAACATATGAAGCAATGGATTAGCAATTTGTTTAAAAATGATTCAAACTCCGATTGATAATGTGTTACGCAATTAGGGTGCAGATTCAATTAATTCTGTCAGTTTCTTCAGTCGTTTACACCTTTCACAACCCAACACCTCGCATGCCCGACTAAACTTTTGACGATCTCCCTCTATGTGTGACGATCTTTGGCTGGTTGTAGAGTGTCGGTAATCTTGCCACGGTGTCTAGGCATTGCTTTTGTTTGTCAGACCATCGTATAACGCTACGTCTCTTTTCTTCTATCTTTCCATCAACCACAACTTTTTCCAGATTGTCGAATGGCTTTCGGACGATCTGGCCAAAATATTGCAACACTCTCTCCAGACGGATACTCGTAATTCTTTCGTAATTATATTCATTAGGCTTTCCGAAACCTAGGGTAGTCCTTGCCCAACCAGTTTTCAACACAAACATCTTCAATATTAGCTCAAAGACGTACACAAAAGTGCCACCTAGATCCCTGTACATCCCTTTAAATAGCAATCGTAATGAATACACATAACGCAACGGAGTTGTCGTCTTACTTTCTACGGCCAGCTATGCAAACGCTGTCTATTTGCACTGCGACGCGCATGCGCTGTGTACTAATCGTCGGCGTACGCGCATTTGAATGTGCTCACCGATATAGGCAGTTTGTTGGTACTTGTGTGTTGGGAAAGGTTCGAAATCAATGTGGGTTGCACTCAGCCTATAAGTACAAACCTTGACCATTATATTTATAGTTCCAAAAATATTTGATTAAAATGTAAACAAATGCATCAGAAAACCTATTAGCTGTGGATGCTAATTTGTGGTGCCACTTACAAATTAAGTGCTTTGAATATTTGAAAAACTTAAACCCGAAATTCTAATTTTAAATTGCCTCTGTTTTATATTTGACAATCGAGGCTATTTTATAAATAAATAAATATCCTTGGACATTTCACACAACGCCATCTAGTTCCAAGCTAAGCAACCTAATGCTTGTGTGTAACGAGATGGCTGATAAACTACTTATATACATTTTTTTTTTTTTTGTAAATACATACATATTATAGATAGAAAAACACCCAGACTCGGAACAAATACTTGTAGGTCGTACAAATATTTGTTCCGTGCGGGAATCGAACCCGCGACATGCTGCGCAGCTGTCAATCGCTCAACCACTGCGCCAACCGTGTCGTCAAAATTTTATACCCTCAATTTTCGTTGACGTTAATGTTAATCAAACAATATTATTGATGACTATGGTGAGATGTAAAGTTGAAACCTTATAAATACAGACCATAAGTATTTACCATAAGTATCGCAATCGTTCAGATTGCGTAAGAATTTAACTCTCAACAGGTTTTGTTTACATTTTCATCAGAAACTTTATGTGGGGCTTGTGGCCAAGTACTTAATATGTAACAGTCGCATGGGTCGATCGATCAGGTTAAGCTATGCTTGCCGCAGTAGGTCCTTGGGTGGGTGACCATCTTTAACGAGACAAGAACCCTCCGTTCCTCGGAAAGCACGGTCATTCGTGGATCTCTGACAGTCGTTACGGGTCGACAGAAGCCCGAAAGTCTGACAGTCTTACCAAGGAGTATCGTATTACCTAGTAAGCGGGCTGTGGAGGTCAGATAGGCAGTCGCCCCATGTAAAATACTGGTATTCAGGTGCATCCGGTTAAACTAGAAGGCTAGAGACTAGGCAGATTGATTTTTTGACTTTTGGAACACAAAATAGAACTTTGTTGTATTATGCGATGCAACTGGTGACGTCGAAAGTGACGCATCAAACATTCACAGTCATTTTAGGAATCTGGTTTAAGTTAATCTGTCATCATGACATTATAAATTCCTTCCTTGGACCCGTCATATACAACAAATTGAATAAAAATATTAACATCTACCCTCTACCAAAAGTTCAATGTAAGAAAAAAGTTAGTGACTACCTACAACAACTTACCTATGATGAGATTCAGTCTCATCATAGGTAAGTTGTATATATAGTTGTTAGTATAGGTACCTATGATGAGATTCAGTCTCATCATAGGTAAGTTGTTGTAGGTCCTGGGCCTCAAGTCTGCTATTACAGTAGTGTCAGAATGGTCTATCATTGATTTCATAATTGTTGATTTTGACAAGTTTGGTAATCTACTAATATAATGACGTCATAATGGCGTCATTATGACTCCAATGGTCAACCACTGACACTCCATTGTAAGAAATTATGAATTTAGCAGATTACGAACTTTTAGCAAAATGACAATGCAGTGACAATGGGATCGTGTTGGAATGACGAATTTCTAAAAAATAGCAGACTTGGGGCCCTGATGCACATATCACGGTGACTTGAATATGTTGATGTCGTGTTATGATTTTAATTTCAATTTATTCCAAATGTTTCACACTAACATATATGCAGATAAACTCACAAATACCTAGCTACACTTCACTCAGGTACTGACACCCTCACACACACGTATACACACCCCCCCACCCTCTTATAGACACTTGCTCATTTACAGATTTCTCATTTAGCATTGTATAATAATTTAGCATAAAAATAGTTCTACACGTATCATTCACGTCCATCATATAAAAATAGTACGACCAGCCCTTTGTGTTTGTTAGCATTATTTTCAAAATATTCGGGGGAATGTCACTGTTAACCGAAATACAGGCATTTACCTAGTTTGGTTACAGAAGTTAATTCCACTTGTTTGTATATAACTACTGCTAAACTGGTTTTGTAACATTGAACTAAGTTTTTTGGGAAATAAAATTTTATTTTATTTTTTATTATTTATAAATTAATATATTCTGAACGACCTATTGTAAAATAAAAATATGTAAAGTACTGGTATTCAGCTGCATCCAGTTAAACTGGAAGCCGACCCCGACGTAGTCGGGAAAAGGTTAGGCAGATTTTGCGAAAGGGACATTCTGCGAAAGGGACATTTTGCTACCAGTAGTCATTTTGAGAAGTGGTCATTTTGCGACTGAGCCTTCTCTATTAGACCCCGATCAAGACAGATCATCCGGTATTTTTTTGCCACTGGCCCAACACCATTTTCCAAATTAATTGCATAAGCACTAATAATATTACTTGCAAGCAGTTGCGATTGCGACCAATCCATAGATTGATTTAAATATTAATTAATTGTGAAACAATTATGGTCTCGCCCCGTTAACTCAGCCATATACAATGAAGACCGTGTAACCTAGAAAGGATAACCTAACTTTTATGTGCGATCGCCGTCAATAAGCGTCGTGGATTAAAAATAACCAGTGGTAACCCATAGAGGAGCTCGTGGCTAAGTAATAACAGCCGCAGGGGTCGATCCATCAGGTTAAGCTACGCTTGCCGGCGTTGTCCGTAGATAGCTGACCATCTTTACATACCCTCCGTGTCTCGGAAAGCACGTTAAGCTCGGCTGTCATTCGTGGATCTTTGACAGTCGTTACGGGTCGTCAGAAGCCCGAAAGTCTGACAACTAGTTTTAGCAAGGGATATCGTGTTATAAATAAATAAATAAATAAACATCCTTGCACATTTCACACAACGCCATCTAGTCCCAAGCTAAGCAACCTAATGCTTGTGTTATGGTAACGAGATGGCTGATAAACTACTTATATACATTTTTTTTTGTAAATACATACATATTATAGATAGAAAAACACCCAGACTCGGAACAAATACTTGTAGGTCGTACAAATATTTGTTCCGTGCGGGAATCGAACCCGCGACATGCTGCGCAGCAGTCAATCGCTCAACCACTGCGCCAAACGTGTCGTTATACTCAGTTACTGTGATTGTGGAGGTCAGATAGGCAGTCGTTCCATGTAAAATACTGGTATTCAGCTGCATCCGATTAGACTAAGCCGACCCCAACATAGTTGGGAAAAGGCTAGGCAGATTGATTGTATGTAAGCCGACGTTTGCACGGACGTAAAAATATCGCGGCGGGATTTTATCAGGCACTGGATTTTCAACTGGCGTTGTTGAGACCAGCGTTAAGAATCCAACTTAACAAGAACAGAGTGCATTCTAGCGCGTCGAAAACACACACTGTTAGAGTTTCAACTCTCGGCGCTAAGCAGGGCGTTGAAAATCCAGTGCGTGAAATAACTGCCAGTTGGTCTCGTGGTCGCAAGCGCAAATGCTGAGCGTAAGGTCCTGGATTCGATTCCAAGGTCAGGCAAAGTGTTATTGGATTCCTCCATTAGGAATTTCTTAGTAACAGCCCGGAGTTTGGAAGTTTGCGGTGTGAAATACCCGTGCCACCCATAAGATCACCCTTATAGAACTCTTAACCACAAAAGTGACGAATATTAATTGGTGTACCTATACTTACACTGCCTATCTTCATACTGTGGCGGAATCTACATCGCCACATATGAACTATGCGTCACACTGACGTCACGCAATCCTGCATCGCGCAATCAGAGTTTACCGCGCCAACGTCTATAAAATGTATACAACGTCCCAACCAGTGGCGTAACTACAGGGTGGCAAGTCGGCAAAATGCCACGGGCCCCCAAGCGGAAGGGGCCCCGGCCACAGGAGAATCCCAACTCCCAACATTTATTACTACATATTTAGTAAAAAAAAATGTTTTTGTCTTTAATTGTTTTAAGTTACCTGTAGGTACGTATTAAAATTTCAATACATTTCTAAAAAAAAGATATGCGCGTGGACGAAGGACGAAGTGTGTACTTTAAAATTAATTTATAGTGAATTAAGTATTAGAAAATCAAGTAATTATAAAATTTGTATGTTACCTACGAACGTCACGTAGTGATTTATTATGAAACTATTAGGTACCAGTAAAAGTGTAGAAATAAGTATTATACATAAAAAAGCTTATTTAATTTGAGGGGGGGGGGGGGTTGAGGCATCCATCCCATGAATTCGCCACGGGCCTCGAAGAGTATAGTTACGCCACTGGTCCCAACATCAACCGTCGGGCAGTTACCCACCAGACAACACCCGTCTGGTCAGAGGATCCTCCATTTTCTATGGAGGATGAGTGAACTTCACACCCTGTTCCCCATGCCTCTAAAATACGAAAGGATAATTTTATGTTTAAAATATACTCAAAGTACCTACTTATACCTAATTGCTACAATTAAATCTCGAAATAATCGAAAGGTATTCTTCAAATTGCAGCAGCAAATGCTCCTGTGAAGCTATATAATACCAGTTATTAGGCAGGGCCTTGGCGTGCCTCGGGAGTCACGGACAATGGAAATATCAAAGTCGATAGCTGCCCAAGGCATTATTTTACAGGAGTTTCAACTTGATTGAACAATGTCAGTTTATCAGTTCACTGTGAAGATGTTATTTAGGAATGACATGAAATACTCGTACACCTAATTTTTTTGCTGGATTTGCAATATTTAGTTTTGTCATGAAACCTGTATAATATGTTCCCATAATGCCGCTTGCCGCTTGCTGGGCTTGCTTGATGGGTGACCATCTTTACATACCGAGATTCCTCCGTTGGTCCCGGCTGTCATTTGTGGATCTTTGACCCCGAAAGCCCGAAAGTCTGACAACCAGTCAGTCTTACCAAGGGGTATCGTATTACCCAGTAACTGTGTTGTGGAGGTCAGGTAGACAGTCGCTCCATGTAAAATACTGGTATTCAGCTACATGCGGTTAGACTGGAAGCCGACCCCAACATAGTTGGGAAATTTGGACAACGTGAAAAAGGCCCTATATCTTTTTTATACAATTGACTATACACTGTATTTTTTTTTGGTTTTTATACGGCTAACAGTCCGACAAAAAAGTGGACGTTCGGTGTCCCTCTTAGGGCGAAATGAGGTTGTACTATAGGTACACCTCTGCCCGACCCTTCATGGATACAAGGCATAATATTATATTATGGCAAAAATAATCAAACAGAAAACTTATTAACACTGACCTTTACTGAAATTCCATACCGAAAATAACAACAAAATATATTCGCACTTCGTCCGGCGGCCATGATGGCGACACGATAAGTTTCCGAGACGAAAGCGTGACATACGAGCATACATGTGGAGTCGTGCTGAATTAATTGACATAATCAATGATTGGCTGTGTAAAATAGGTGCAGGTTAACAGTAACGGTTGTTAGCACGCACATTGCAAGTGTATATAATGATTTAGGTAAAGATTTAACCTTGGTTAATTAAAACATAACTTTCAGACAGGCTGTTTTAGTCAGATATACTTAGAGCGGAGTTCACCGACTTTTAAACCGGCTGTTTAGATATTTAATCAGTTCTTTCCTTAAGAAGTTCGATTTAAACCAACTGTTTAAATACGTAACCGGTGGTGGTTTGAATGTTGGTCAACACAGCCCTTAGTGCCTATTTCACGAATGAAATTGAACGCGATCAGCACATATAAACCACGTTCAATAGCTGTCAGTGTCAATATTCCACAACAACGATGACACTAACAACTCTTGAACGCGGTTTAGTTGTGCAGCGTTCAGTTTAATTGCGGCAATCCGCCTTCAGGTGTAGGTTAAGGTGTAACTTAAGGCGCAGATTTCCTGAAAACGATCAAAAAGGTGGTTTATTTAAAGCTGTGTATCTCTTAAAACGTAAATAATTTTGACATGTAAAAAAATATGATATTTTCAAGTCCTTTTCGCATACAGTGATGGAAGCCAAAACATAATTAAACATACTTTAATGCACCAAAAAAAAATTTAAACATACCTCCTAATAATCTTTAAAAGCTTATCCCTTCACTAGCAATTATAATTAAAAATATACCATGAAATGTCAAATTCTAAACTGCATCCAGTGATGGATTACTTTTTATTAAATAGTTAATTTCTAATTTTATACGATTTTATTTGCACTTTTACGACATAATTCCGGTGCGCGTGAGAATCTTCTATCTAGACAAATCGTGCTTCAAACTAGACAGCATAAAGCCATTTCACTTACACACCGAGATAAACCACGCTTGGAACCAAACCTAGTGACCAAAAATGTGGTGCCTATCTAGTATTTCGCCCCATACTTCTGTGACATTTTAGCTTAGACTTCTAGAGTTTACAAATAACATTTGGCAGCTTTGTATCAGTGGGGGTGTGTGTGTGTGTGTTTTATGTCTTTTTAGGGTTCCGTACGAAAATGGCAACAAAAAAGGAACGCTTATGGCGTGACTCAGTTTGTCTGTCTGCCACAGCTGGAAACACAAGAACTACTAATGCTATCAACTTGACTTGAATTTTGGAACAGTTTTAGATGACGTTTACTCAAATATTTTTCAAATAAGAAAGAAATTAAAATATTTAGGTTTTTTGCAACAGGGACTGAAACGGGGTCGTAAAAATTCAAAGCGGGGCTACTAGGGCATGAAAGAGCTGTTGACACATTCTCAAACATTTTTTTTTAGGCCGCAGTTTTCGACTTTTGATGAAAAATCTTTAAAAAAATACCGTCCCTTATCTCCGAAGGTTGCATAGAGAAAAATCTGAAATTATTCTATGTGATAGAAGTTTATATAAAGATTACAGGAAAAATAAAACGATGTTTTGCAGAAATCGGAACGGAACACTCGGTGCGTGAGTCCGACTCGCTCTTGACCGGTTTTTTTTATGTAACGTGCGTCTTGTTTCTGCAGAATAAACAAATTTTTTTCTTTCATTTCGCTCGCGAGGCAATAAATGGGAATTCCAATACGTCTAAACAGTGAATAGAGAATCTAGTTTTATAGCAGGTGAGTGGCCTTGCCTTGCATAATGTGGTCGTAATCGGAATATATAGCCTTCTATATGCATAAGTTAAGGCTGCTCCTCCCTAAAATACGGCGAAACTAAGTAACTTTGTAACCATATTTTACAGTAACTATAGCATCTTTCTGATAGGAAAAAATACACAGTAATCTACAATACATAAGAAGTGATTTCATGTGTCCTGAAATCTATTTTAGTTAGTAGAACTAAGGAAAAAAAAAACCTAAATCCAGGTATATTTTGGTCTATTTTTTCGAGTTGTTACCATATTACTCCTACAGTTTTCATTAAAAGTGTCCATAAATTTATACAGTTCTTTACAAACTAATAAGGAATGATTTCTTGTCATTACTTTTTTAGTTTAATCAACAAATTTTTTGTAAATCGATAATTACTTCATATTTTGCAAGCGCTGTGTCATCACGCTTCTCTTTCTTTTCTATGCAGTCCGACAGTGACCGCGCTTTTTGCGACGGACAAACCTTAATATGAATAAGACACAGCGGCTCGCTAGGCAACGATGCAGCTGATGAACTTGCCAGAAAGGGTCGAGCAGCAGTAGGACCAGAGAACCCACAGTGCCGCTCCCCTACGGGTGCTTGCGCACTTTGGTAAGGAAACACACCAGGAACCAATCAATCTGCCTAGCCTTTTCCTAACTATGTTGGGGTCGGCTTCCAGTCTAACCGGATGCAGCTGAATACCAGTATTTTACATGGAGCGACTGCCTGTCTGACCTCCACAACCCAGTAACTGGGTAATACGATACCCCTTGGTAAGACTGGTTATCAGACTTTCGGGCTTCTGACGACCCGTAACGACTGTCAAAGATCCACGAATGACAGCCGGGACCAACGGCTTAACGTGCTTTCCGAGGCACGGAGGAGTCTCGGTATGTAAAGATGGTCAACCATCCACTGACCAACCCCGGCAAGCGTAGCTTAACCCGATGGATCGACCCGTGCGGCTGAATTACAGCCGCACGGGTCGATCCATCATGTTGGAGCTCGTGGCTAAGTAATTAACTTAGCCACGAGCTCCAACATCACTAATTATGGTTGGACAAGCCGAGTGTAGAAATGGTTTTCCCTCTAGGGTGGTACTGCCCCGGAGGAGGGTCCGGTGACGGACAGCCGCGGCAGGTTCGCGGTTGTGCCCGTGTTCCCGCCATAAGCAACAGCAGAGGAGGACACCGTGGAGTTTTAGTGGGTTAGAGTCCCACATAACTGCACTATCTCCCCGTGGTAGTGCAGAATTAATGGGGAGTGTAGGCAGGTTAAGAGGAAAGGCGGGTGGCCAGTTAGGTATTTTAAGAAGGTATTGCTGTCGCTCTGCGAGCGCTCCGCCCTCGAATTCGTGCGATAAGGACAACTGCAGATCCGACTAAATAGCCTATGTAAAAAGTCACATTTCGAGATTTGGCTCTCGCCTATTTCCTCCTCCAATATTGGACCAATTTAAAAGATATTTCATAAACTGAATAAGAAGGATATATACTATGCCCCTATGTTTTTCTTTTTTCGTTAATAGTTGTCAAATTGGTACACTAGGCGTCTGTTGACAGCGGTCTGAACAGGCAATTTTGAGCATTTTTGGAGGGTTCTAGTTCCTATAAAAATAATATATCATCAAAAAGGAAAACATAGGGGCATACAATTAACTGCTGATATTTATATTTCTGTAAAAAATCATTGCTTTATGGTCATTAACCAGAAAGAAAACAGGCGAGAGCGTTTGTATCTTTTTGTATGGAGAAAAGAGCACCCACGTTTCCTCTTAAGGAAGCAATTTGATGGCCGCCTCACGAAACAGTTTCAACAACAGCTGCGTACAGTTACAGCTGCTATAACTGGCCATGGGTCATTTAATAAACACCTCTTTGTCATAGGAGTCACAGACAGTCCGCTGTGCAGGGCCTGCGTCGAGGACGACGAGACAGCAGCTCATGTGCTTCTAAACTGCCCGGTGGTCGCCGCATACAGGGCTTCAGTAACTCAGGTACCCTCCGTGAGGTTCTCAGTGACACCAAGGCATTGCTGGCCTTTTTTGAGGAGCAGGGGTGGATCGAATAATCGATTTTCCCACAGATACGCAAAATACGCGCATTGACGTGGAGTTGTGGACCCGTATTACCTATTACAGTCATAAACAATATGAGTCAACCATTTTGAGTAAAGAAAAGGGGTTTATAATTTCATCGGGACTATTAGGACCCCTTTGAACAGGAATATAACAATTCTTCTTAGCGGTGGACATGAATTATTATGGTGCTACGTCCCTCATTTTTTTTTTTACAATACCTATTAGTTTTTAGGGTTCCGTACCAAAATGGTAAAAAAGGAACCCTTATGGTGTGACTCAGTCTGTCTGTCTGTCTGTCACAGCTGGACATCTCAAGAACTACTGATGCTATCAACTTGAAATTTAGAACGGTTTTAGATGACGTTTACCCAACTATTTTGCAAATAACAAAGAAATAAAAATATTTTTATTTTTTTTGCAACAGGGACTGAAAAGGGTCTTAAAAATTCAAAGTGGGGCTACTAGGGCATGTGGGGTATCATATGAAAGAGCGCTGTTTGCACATTCTCAAACATTTTTTTTTTCTTTTTTTTAGCCTGCATAGTTTTCTACTTTTGATGAAAAATGTAAAAAAAACTACCGTTCCCCCCCCCCTTATCTCCGAAGTTTGCAAAGCGAAAAATCTGAAATTATTCTATGTGATAGAAATTTATGTAAAGATTACAGGAAAAATAAAACGATGTCTCTAAATAGCACAGTTTTTCAGAAATCATCAACAAAAATTACATATAAATCATGGTACGGAACCCTCGGTGCGCGAGGCCGACTCACTCTTGACCGGTTTTTTTTATTGAGAGTCAAAATCAGTAATTACAAAGGCAATCGCATTATTACCTAGAAGTATTTGAACTTAGACATAGGACATGCTCAATCTGTGTACCGTCATAGATAGTAGCTTAGTTGGTTGTTTAGTAAAATATTGCGAATAAAATCCATGGCAGATAAGACCTCATGAATCTCCTGCAACTATAAAATCATTATCCTACTAATTCTACTAAATATATCCTCCTATCCTACTAATTACTAATATTATAAATGTGAAAGTTTGTATTTTTCGATGTTTGTTACTCAATCATGCAAAAACGGCTGAATGGATTTGTATGAAATTTGGCACACACATAGTTCTTTTCTCTCTCTTTACCCCCTGATCTTTTTATCCCGGTAAACCTATCCACGCGGAAGAAGCCGCGGGCAAAAGCCAGTCGTCTATAAATGTGCGTAGATAAATCGTTATGCGTAGACATAAATTAAAATTCACCGCTAGGACCTATCGACAATTCGACAGCACCGCTTCTAGGTCACTTCGTCCATTCACGTCTCACGACGCGACGCTCGTTCAAGGTTGTAGCTTTCACACAATCAGCTGAGTGGCCCTCATTACATTTAGTTCAATCATTCAACTATCAGACTCTTACGGGACCGGTATAAAAAGGTATTTCGTCTCGTATAGTAATAAATTGCGTAGGAAGTACCGAAAAGCAATTTTTATTACATTTATAGACCTACTTAGCGACGTCAAAATATGCTTAGCAAAAAAAAAATTGACAGCTTTATTAGATTAGGAGGTTCGAATTTTGAATAGTCGACTCTAGAGAGGAATGTTTAGGCTGGATTCACGTTGCATTTTATTAAAATAATGAATTACCTACCTGCATTTTACCATTTTTGTGGATAGTAATATGAATAAATAAAACGTCTAAATACGGAACGCAATAAAATATAACATTACGTAGTGTCAAAAAAGTAATAGATGGGTAGGTATCGCACAATTTCGAAACCAAACAACTTTCCGTAAAAAAAAAGAAACAAGTGTATTGTACTGAGTCAAATCAAATTTACACGTTTCGTTGGCTTATTTCATTCTAGATGCGACATTGGCAGCCTCCAAAACTTGTGTGCCGCGAGAAAGTAAAATGCAAAGAAAAAAAATCTCACCCGTCGAGTTTCTCCCGCCAAAACCGAGGTCACTGACCGATTGACATTCGATGGTCCCGCCCAAACATCGATAATGAATGCTTTTTTTAAATGTGTCATTGAAGGTGTAGGTGTAAGCAATGATCATGTTTTAAATTAATGTTTTATTATGAAAATACCTTCCCTAAGATTTTTGAAAGGCCGTAGTTTTTGTAGAATAAAAATCTTGCATTTTACCGAGACTTGGTAACAGATAATACAATACAATTTCTGCTGACCAGAGTAAAATCTAGCAAAATGTCGGTAAACCGCCACAATTTAAGTCCAAACGGTGGCATGCAGTCTGATGGTAACAGAAAACAGTTGCGATTAGCATAAACCACCATAGTAACCTACTCCCCTCAATCGATTGTCACGACCAACACTGGAGATAAGCATTGAGGCCATTTTTATTCATTCATTCTTGGCCTCTTGGGTCACTGATCCACTGTGTAGAAGCTACGCACCATGCTGGACTACCCCTCACTTACTTTATGGTGAAAATAAAAAAAATATATAAAAAATGGCCGTGTTACATCAGCTTTTATCATTGGCCAAGAATATCCCATCTGGCTGGTAATAAATCATCAACTTTCTTGAGCTAGCCATAAAATCCGTCACTTAATGACAAACACATGACAAGACATTTTTTTTATCTTTCGCTGATTTTTTACAAAGTTCATTGACACCATTAATTAAAACTAGAGTGTTAAAAGCTCAATCGAATCAAAAATTAGAATTGATTTTGTCTTTTAAAATTATTTAAGACACAGACAGTTTGTATTTAATTTTCACTGTAAGCTATCAAAATAAAATAAATCTATACTTATTATAAAATAAAGTCGCTTTTTGTCTCTGTGTGTGGGTGCGTTGTTCTTGTAAACTACGCAACGGATTTTGATGCGGTTATCATTACAATTTAGAGAATTTATTGCGGAAGGTTTATATGTATATTACGTTAATATATAACTTTTATACAATATAGAAACCTTTGGAAACCTTCATGTTTGGTCAAGTCCTAAAAACCGTGCGAAGCAGGGCCGGGACACTAGTATATTGATAAAATAAATAAAAATCTTGGCAGATGCACATTATTTTTAATTTATGCGTGGCAAGGCCCACCTGTGTAGAATACAGCCAGAAGATATTTATTATCTGTGCTACAAATGACCGGTTTTAAGATTTCAATGGGTTGTTTTACATAAATCTTATTTTAAAGCTTCATCGTCAGTCTGTCTCTGTCTGTTCGTAGTGATAGGCTGTATTAATTGAAAAAAAAAACATTTTACAAACTTCTCAGGTTTATATGAAAAACAAACGAACGCACTTATTAATTTTAATATGAAAAAGACAAAAATATTTTGAATATTAATTTTAATGTGAAAAGTTTTCGTTAACGGAAAATTGTAATTAACTTCTCACCACATTCATTCATCCGTTTAGGGGGTATTCACTGGTGCAAAAACCCAAAACCTTGAATAAACCACACTCAAACCCGGTTTCTGGAACAAAAAGCAACCCTAGTGTGCGCGCAAATGCTAGTCACCGCCTGAGGTATGTGAGCGGTGAGACGGGGGAGGGCGCGATTGACAAGATTGGCTGACTGAGTTAGCTTGACCTTTGTCTACCTCCCCCCTATAGCACTTGCGTGCACACTATCGCTGCTTTTTGTTCCAGAAACCGGGTTTTTCAAGAAAACCAAAACCTTGAATAACCCTTACCGTAAGGGTTATTCAAGGTTTTGGTTTTCTGCACCAATCCTACCTCAAAGGTTTCTGGAACAAAAAGTAACGACGCGACGTATTAAAATTAAACCCTGTTGATAATTTAGTCAACTAACCACAGCAGCTGACATTACATTTGACAATTTTGTTGTTACTTTTTGTGTTAATTTGCGTTCCAGAAACCAGTTATGAGGCTGGCTGGTGGGCACTCAGCAGGATCATTCAGCTCCATTTTATAGTGAAAATAAAAATATTCAAGCCAAAATAAAACAATAGGTATTATTAAGTCCCAAATCAATATCTAGAAAGTAAACAGAATCACAAACGAACACTAGTGAAAAATATAGCAAAAACAACTACAAACCACCATAAAATTGTGAGGCTTAAATAACATAATCGCTTGGTTTCGCAACTACTGCGAATCGCTGCCAAAGCCACAATGTAGATAAAGTTCAAAAGGTCCAAGTAGACATTTTATTTGACAGTTGAAAGAAACCGCACAAAACCCCCGACTACATGGTTTCTGGGACCAGTTAAGGGGGATGTGCTAAGGTAGCCCGCGAAATTTAAATTGTAAAAAATTGTATGTTGATTAAAATATAATTCGCGGCCGTAACTAACATGGCTTTACAGAATTATAATCATTAGAATCAGCAATACAACTCCATAAGATAGGATTGACCTCAAATCTAGCGATTTCATGAAATCATAAGGTTTGAGGTAAATTCTAACTTATGGAGCTGTATTGCTGATTGCAGCAGTGGGAACATTTAAAAAAAATTAATAAAATCTGGCATTACACAAAAAAAAAACATAATGTTTTTTTTATGCGTTGCCATTTCTTCTTCCTAGCAAAGCACTAGGAAGCGTATTGTGGGACTGTCCTAGGTTTGAAAAGTGCTGATTCTCAGCCTTATTTGAATGAATAACTTGTTTTTGCAATAGTCATAGTTACAACTAAATTACTTAATACTCTAAAAAGTCCTCATAAGTTTAAAACTGCTACAACTGGCCAAATCTCTGCACGTTGAAATAAAAAGTCCTCATTTATGTACAAAACTGCTACAATTGGCCAAATCTCTGCACGTTGAAATAAAAAGTCCTCATTTATGTACAAAACTGCAACAATTGGCCAAATCTCTGCACGTTGAAATAAAAAGTCCTAATTTATGTACAAAACTGCAACAATTGGCCAAATCTCTGCACGTTGAAATAAAAAGTCCTCATTTATGTACAAAACTGCAACAATTGGCCAAATCTCTGCACGTTGAAATAAAAAGTCCTCATTTATGTACAAAACTGCTACAACTGGCCAAATCTCTGCACGTTGAAATAAAAAGTCCTCATTTATGTACAAAACTGCAACAATTGGCCAAATCTCTGCACGTTGAAATAAAAAGTCCTCATTTATGTACAAAACTGTTACAATTGGCCAAATCTCTGCACGTTGAAATAAAAAGTCCTCATTTATGTACAAAACTGGAACAATTGGCCAAATCTCTGCACGTTGAAATAAAGAGTCCTCATTTATGTACAAAACTGCTACAATTGGCCAAATCTCTGCACGTTGAAATAAAAAGTCCTCATTTATGTACAAAACTGCAACAATTGGCCAAATCTCTGCACAATCAATCTGCCTAGCCTTTTCCCAACTATGTTGGGGTCGGCTTCCAGTCTAACCGGATGCAGCTGAATACCAGTATTTTACATGGAGCGACTGCCTATCTGACCTCCACAACCCAGTAACTGGGTAATACGATACCCCTTGGTAAGACTGGTTGTCAGACTTTCGGGCTTCTGACGACCCGTAACGACTGTCAAAGATCCACGAATAACAGCCGGGACCAACGGCTTAACGTGCTTTCCGAGGCACGGAGGAATCTCGATATGTAAAGATGGTCACCCATCCACTGACCAACCCCGGCAAGCGTAGCTTAACCTGACGGATCGACCCGTGCGGCTGTTATTACTTAGCCACGAGCTCCTCAAACCAACTCTCTGCACGGCCAAATCTCTGCACATTGAAATAAAAAGTCCTCATTTATGTACAAAACTGCAACAATTGGCCAAATCTCTGCACATTGAAATCGGCTTGAATTACGTTGTGATTCGCAATCTGCAATACTGCCATTCAACCATATAATTGCACCTCAACTTTTTTAATGGTTCCATAATCGAATGGCAAAATAAACCCATAAACTCTAGCTAGGAATTTCAAACCGAAGTACCGTCAACGGGGGCATCTTTGATTTCCATAAGCAACTTAGTTTACCCATGAGTACTCAATCTGCCTAGCCTTTTCCCAACTATGTTGGGGTCGGCTTCCAGTCTAACGGGATGCAACTGAATACCAGTATTTTACATGGAGCGACTGCCTATCTGACCTCCACAACCCAGTAACTGGGTAATACGATACGCAGAATAATGAAATAATGAAGATCACGTCTAGTGTTAATGATTTGGAAAAAAATATGTAATGTTAAAGAAAATAATGATATTTGTACACCGAGGACGGTTAGACATAGAGTTCTTTTTGTAATTACAACATCTGTACCTACCCACCTATGTTCAACAAATAAAATGTATTTGTATTTGTATTTGGATAATATCTGGTACTGTCAGTCGGATTTGAAAAATTATTTTTTATTTTTATAGCTTAATTCTTGAGGAAGACTATTAAACATCACGCTACGACCCAAAGAAGCCGATCAAAAAGAAAAAAAGTCAGAATGAACGCTTAGCGAAAACGAAGTAATTGCGGCGGCGCGGCGATGCGATGCGACGAAGCCGCGGGCAGAAGCTAGTACACAATATTTAACCTCCTCACAGAAGATTGTCTTTGACTTTATGAAGGTTTGTTAGATAGGAAAGTTGCGATTCACTAAGAAGAGTTGCGATTCATGTTTAAAATAGCCATTTTCATAAGCCCATTAAGGTGAGTATAGATGCTAATAGCGCCACCTTGAGAAAAAAAAACCGTCCAAGTGCCTGTTGGACCACGCACAATCAAGGGTTCCGTAGTTAAAAGAATTTATCCCAAAAACAAACTTAACATCGTTATCGCAAAAAAAAAAAAGTATGTGATAAAATGAATAATTTATGGACTGGTTACTTTTACTTGTGCGTGAGACCTTGCTTACGTATTTGATATTAATTTTAATGTGATACCTCCACGCTTTCCTGTGAAAAAGGGTTTTGACAGACTGACTGACAGACAAACAGACAGACGGACAACGAAGTGATTCTATAAGGGTTCCGTTTTTTCGTTTTGAGGTATGGAACTCTAAAAATGAATAAATCAGGAGATATGGAACATTTTGAAATTTCCTATGCCCACATTTTTAGTCAGATGATGATGATGATGTATCAAAAAAATCAACACTAAACCTACTAGGTTCGAAGTTATAGCGGTTAACGCCAAAAACGATTTAAAAACGTTCCTTAGATCTCCTGACTTATTAATTTTTCAAAGGTAGTTAGCAGGTCTACTCGCCTTAAGGTACTGACGTTTTAAGGTTTTGACGACACGGTTGGCGCAGTGGTTGAGCGATTGACTGCTGCGCAGCATGTCGCGGGTTCGATTCCCGCACGGAACAAATATTTGTACGACCTACAAGTATTTGTTTCGAGTCTGGGTGTTTTTCTATCTATAATGTGTATGTATTTACAAAAAAATAAAATGTCTATAAGTAGTTTATCAGCCATCTCGTTACCATAGCACAAGCATTAGGTTGCTTAGCTTGGGACTAGATGGCGTTGTGTGAAATTTCCAAGGATATTTTTATTTATTTACTGACACACGTGCTCATAAAAAGCATGCATATAAGCACGCTTACTCGAAAACATACTAGAATTAAGCATGCTCATTACTAGTCACACATGCTACTAATGAGCACTTGCTCAATAAAAGCATGCTTTCGTGCTAGTAATGAGCACGTCTGTCAGTAGCTTTAATGACAAGCATCAAGACATCATTGGTGATAAAAAACATCGTGAGGAAACCATAACTTCTTCATCTGCCTAGCCTTTGCCCAACTATGTGGGGGTCGGCTTCCCAGTCTACCCGGATGCAGCTGAATACCACTATTTTACATGAAGCGACACAAACTATCTGACCTCCACACCGTTATTGGTAACGCGATACCCCTTGGTAAGACTGCTGGTTGTCAGACTTTCGGGTTTCTGACTAGTAATGAATAACTGATTTCTGAAGCACAGAGAAGTCTCCGGTACGAAATGGGTGGTCACAAGCAAGTGTAGATTGATTGATTGATTTTTTTTTTATTGATTGACCCGTGCAACTGTAACTTAGCCACGAGCTCCTCCGAGCTCCATATTGGGTTACCTACCTTCAACAAAAAAAACATATTTTTACCGTAGACTGGACTATTGACCACAGATAATAATATCATTATTATCTGTGGTCAAAAGTCTAACGGTTTAAAAGAATTCGGAAATGCTGTGATTCATCCGAACCGGTCGCCGCCGTGCCTACGTTTAGTGAAACCGGAACACAAGCCCGGCCACAGAAATGCTGTTCAATAAGTAGGTAGGCCTTTCAATAAGGCTGTTCAGAAGGTAAATCTGTAATTTATAGATACGACTAGCTTTCGCCCGCGGATTCGCCCTCGTAGATGTCGGAAAATATCCCATGGGAACGTTCATGTCGAAAACATAGGGCCGTCCGATATAACTATGCAAACTCAAATCGCTACGATATACAACAGTAGTTTTTGTTTACAACCCGAAAAGGGGTCATTGTACTCATCATTTTGAACAACTTTTACTATGGGACCAAACCTGAAATCGCGAAAAAAAAATCAGTTCAGTAGGTACATTTATCTACATCAAACTCGTCAAAATGAAGCTACTAATTTTTTTTTCGCGATTTCAGGTTTGGTCCCATAGTAAAAGTTGTTCAAAATGATTAGTACAATGACCCCTTATCGGGTTTATGGTAAACAAAAACTAATGTTGTATAGTTGCCGTGTATGGTGGGCTTAAAGCTCCCAGTCGGCATGATTTTTTCCGACATCTTCAACAATCATCGTCATATTTCAGGCAATTTACAAAAAACCATAGTGAATTATACACTGAATCACTCCGTCCATTGGTGAAAACCGTATGAAAATCCATTCGTCGTAAAAACGTCGACTGAAATAAAGACTAAATGTTACCCTCAAGATACGAACTATGACTACATTTCCAATCCCTTAAATCTCTTAAAAAGACGTAGGCACAAACATTTTAATATTATTTGTGAATTTTAAAATCAACCCATTATGCACCTTATGGGATGATTTTTCAAAAACGCTGTAATAACATAATAATTATTACCACATAATTTTCTTTATTTCCTACCAAAAGTATAAATTTGAATTTTCGTATCTCTAACTTAAGAAATGAAAAAGGAAATCTACCTACTTCTTTATCCGGGTTTTAAGTAGTCCCAAGAATGTCACAGAAAGTCGTTTTTGAAAGATGCTTTCTCTACACAATCCAAAAAATATCTTCCAAACATTTGCTACAAAGGGCTGGACATATTTAATTTATCATGTACCCACATTTCACCAAGGATTTGACATACATATACCGTAGGACATAACTCATCTCCATCTTGGTCTCTATTATGGAAACCTGTAGCTAAGTATGTTATCTATATAAAGAGAAGTCCTGACTGAGTGACTGACTGACTGATTGACTGACTCATCAACGCCCAGCCCAAACCCTTGGACCTAGAAAGCTGAAATTTTGCACAGAGGTTCCCTTTATAATGTAGACAAGGAATAAGGAAGGAATTCCCGGTAGCACGTTCGCGAGGGATATTTTCCGACATCCACGCGGGCGAAGCCGCGGGAAAAAGCTAACGCGTAATAATAATGAGAAAAACTCAAACACTGTCTAACCTAGATTCAAGCTCAGAGCCTCAATTTCTGCAGCTGCGCAAACGACTCATACAGGTACCGAAAGAGGTAGTAGGTAAGTATATAAGGTACAAGTTTTCTATTAAAATAAACAAGAAAGCAAGCTCTTTACGCAAAGTTAAATTGCGTGACACTTCAAACAATGAAGTCACCAAAATAATTGTAAAATTACTTCATAACGTGGTAAGTAATTTAGATTGTTAAACAATTGTAGTTTGTAGCTATTCTTTGAGACGAAATTTTTCAAGGTGATGAGGATTGCTTTGCTTGAGTACATCCTCTATATTTTATAGCCGCCATGTTTGTCAGTGAACTCAAAGTCTCTTCCGTAACAACACCAACCCTAAACTCAAAAGATTAAAACCTAGTTTCTGAATTGAGAATTTGAAGTTGAGAATAATTCTCAACTGAAAAAAACAATTGCTATTGGATTTTGATGCGGTCTTCACCATCATTTAGATTATATAATCCGGAAGGTCTAGGTGTATATTGCATTAAAATTGAATTTAGATATAGCATAGAAATCTCTATAATTTGACATGTCGCCCTTGTGCCCTTGCGAAGCAGGACAGATCGGACAGGAATTCGGGGATTTGAGTGCTACATGCAGAGTCTCAAGACGAAATTCTTTGACCAGTGCGTTTTGCCAGTGATGACCTACGGCACTGAAATGTGGACGCTCACAATGGGCCTTATTAGAAGGCTCACCCAAAAGGCAATGGAGAGCACTATGCTTGGAGTTTCCCTACGTGATCGAATCAGAAATGAAGAGATCCGCAGGAGAGCCAAGGTAACCGACATAGCACGAAGAATTGCCAAACTTAAGTGGTCGTAGGCAGGGCATATTGCTCACAAAACATATGGCCAATGGTGCCGAAAGGTTCTGGAGTGGCGGCCGCGTACCGGAAGACGTAGCGTTAGAAGGCCTCCCATAAGCTGGACAGATGCCCTTGTCAAGGCCACAGGAATCCGCTGGATGCGGGAAGCACAGAACCCGTCGAAGTAGCGGTGCTTGGGGGTCTATGTCCAGCATTGGACGTCTTTAGACTGAAATAATGAGTAATGTGTGATCATTTGTAAGGGTGCTGGGATGGGTGACCATCATGATGATGATAATGATGATGTATGTCTCAATAATATCAGTTACGCGGACGACATGGTGCTGCTGAGTGCTTCTGTATGTGGCCTTTCCAAACTGTTGGGGATCTGTGAGCGTAGTTTTACGCTCACAGCCATGGCTATATTCAAATGTAAGTACGTTAATTAGATACCTGCCTAATTAACAGGTTTGAAGTCAAAGCAGGTATCAAAACCTCACCTGTCCGTTTAGAAACAAGTTCTTTTAACCATCAAACATGTTCCGTATTTGCTAGGACGTATATTCCAAGGTAGACCGCATCGATACAAGTACTGCCGAACTAACTATAGTTGTTATCATACTGACATTTACAATGGCCTTAATAACTATAATGTTATAGTACCTAAGCCTCTTTTCAACCGTTTATTTTTCTTTTGACATAAGCACGTCTATGAAGTTTCTTTTTATTGGCAGGCAACTATAGACGAAAAAATGCAATACTTCATGGACGCTATGAAGTTCCTTGTTTAATGACAGGCAACTATAGACGAAAAAATGCAATACTTCATGGACGCTATGAAGTTTCTTATTTATTGACAGGCAACTATAGACGAAAAAATGCAATAATTCCTGGACGCTATGAAGTTTCTTATTTATTGACAGGCAACCATAGAAGAAAAATGTAATACCTACTTCATGGACGCTATGAAGTTTCTTATTTATTGACAGGCAACTATAGACGAAAAAATGCAATAATTCATGGACGCTATGAAGTTTCTTATTTATTGACAGGCAACCATAGAAGAAAAATGTAATACTTCATGGACGCTATGAAGTTTCTTATTTATTGACAGGCAACTATAGACGAAAAAATGCAATAATTCATGGACGCTAAAGTAAAATAAATGGTTGTAAAGATTTAGTGATGTATATTTTCGAACGCGAAATAGGAAACATAGTCTGTTCCAAAAGTATCTGATAAATATGTAAACAAATGGATCTGCATCCTAATTGCGTAACACACTATCAATCGGAATCGGTGTCATTTTGACAGTTCAACAACATTCATTGCGTTATTTACGTTGTCGAGCAGACAAATTTTTGGAACAAATGAAGCAATGGATTAGCAATTTCCTTCAAAATGATTCAGATTCCGATTGATGATGATGATTGATGTGTTACGCAATTACCTATAGGGTGCATAATACATCCTGTGCAAGCCAATTTGTAGTGCCGTTGACAAATTGAGTGCTTAGATTATTTGAATACTTAAACTTGAAATATTAATTTTAAAAGACCTAAGTTATTTGACACTGGAGGATATTTCTATAACCTCATTTTTTTTATAATTTTTTTTTCACAATTAAGGTGCAAAGGCGGATGGTAGAGGTCTGCCGTCCTTTTTGGGGAATATAGGCGTGAAGTAACTATGTTATTTAATTACTATAGACGGGATCAAGTAAATGCAACAATAACTAGCAACATTCCACTTGATATGACAGTTATATTCCACAAAAAGTCCACATTTATACTCCACGCGGCTCATATTTCTTTCTTTCTTTCTTAGATAACGATTATTTCTTTCCCACGGACAGAGATTGTGATCAGGTGATCACACAACCGGTTTGAAGACAATTTATCTAACATTACAAGCATAAATCAAAGTAATTGAATTTTTGTTTTAGAAAGCTTACCTACTTAAATTCTTGAAGATATTTCTGGGCAAATTAAAAAAAAAAGAATGTTTTCCTATGCCTACTTATTTTTTTACTTTTTCTGACTTGACGGAAGTTTTATTAACTGCCAGAATCAATATTAACAACTCAACATAGGGATGCTGAACATTTAATTAATGTCGTGTCCCGAATAAAATAAAAATAAAACTTTATCACACATTGACTTATAAATTATATCAATGTTATCACAGCATAAAATAAACCAAAAGTGGATCAAAAATGTATGGTCATTTTTAAGGGTGTGTAATCGCGAAAAAATAATCAGCTGTTCCATACAAAACTTCAATAAATACTTCTCGATCGACCGACAGATGATAATTTATACCACCATTTCTGATACACGCTGTATACAACGTGTAACGTTAAATGCGCAAAACCTCTTAATGGGTCATTGTACTCATCATTATGAACAACTTTTACTATGGGACCAAACCTGAAATCGCAAAAAAAAATCAGCTGTTCAGTACAATTATGTTCGCATAATTCGTCAAAATGTACTGAACAGCTGATTTTTTTTTATTGATTTGACGATGCTATTTTGGATTCTTTTTCTGTTGAAAAAAATTCAAGTAATCAGGTTTTGGTTTTAGCACAGCAGAGTCAAATAACACATAAGTAACGAAAATTCAAATGATTTAACCATATACATTTGGTTTTAGAGGAATTTTAAAAACCCAAAATTTATTTTCTAAAATCAGTAGGTATCAAGTCTTCACAAAGCCATAACCCATTGAGAGCCTTAAAAGTAATTAAGCCAAGATTCTCCAACACTTCAACATGTAAACCATGTCTAAACAACACGGAACGAAGTAAAAAAAACAAAGGTCTTGATAAAATGTTTATGACATCACCACAGACTAAAAATAAGTATAGAAAAAAAAACTCCCAACCGCAATTCATCAAGGATCTTCAATACACGAAGCTGTATTGAAAAAATACTTTAAAAGATAATCTTCCCAGACTTTACTTCATAGTTTATTTGCAGCTACTAACGTTGCAAATGGTTGCAAGTTGCAAAACAAAACAATTACTCGCGGGTTTTCGGAAACCGCAAGCAATGCAAAATGTTGTAACTGCATGCTTGAATTTTAATTGATAATTGCAAACTTGATAAAATCGGAAATTAGTTTTGAAGTAACTGCTTACAACTTAGGTATTTGGTTAGCAATTAGCATAATAAAGTAAGGCTAAAAATAGCGCTGTCTCGTACTGGTACTTAGGTGAAATTAGATAGAAATGAAGATAGTTTAGAGCTGTCAGTTTTGAATAGAGTGCTACAAGAAACAGTGGTGGCCCGGTGGTAACGGCCCCGACTTACGTCTCGTAGGTCATGGGTTTCGAATTCGAACCCAGGCAGGCCTTTGGCCTTTGGGACTTTGTGTAAATAATGCTGCTCTCAAAACGGTGAAGAAAAACATCGTGAGGAAACCGGCATGTCCTAGAACCAAAAATTCGAAGATGTGATATCTACCAATCCGCACTGGGCCGCTCCCTCTCACGGAGAGGAGGTCTGTGTCCCAGCAGTGGGAACGTTGTAGGCTGATTATGCTACAAGCAAGAATCTTGTTGCGCCTGAATGACGTTGACAAGAGGCGTTGTTGGTAAACATTTTTTGTGAAATCTCATTGACGCACAGAAATTGTAGGTATTGACAAAACAAGATGGCGCATTTAGTTCCGATTTCGGCCGCGCGCCAAAAGACCTATACCAGAAAGGTTTAGGTAGTGAAATAAAGGTAAACAATCTTGATGTGACTTTTTACACAAACACATATTAAACAAATAAACTACTGCTTAAACTAATGGTTCAATTGATTTAGTAATCATTATTGTTGTATTTACATTGGTTTTTAGTTGCATTTTATTTTTCAACTGAGGTTTTAAAATAAGAAATGATAAAAGACACATCAAGATTGTTTACGTTTATTTCACTACCTAAACCTTTCTGGTTTAGTAGCGTTGTAAATGCTGCCAATGGGGAACCACACGCAAAGCTGTTTGTAGATGGCGCTCTGAACGACTGTACCTACATTGTTTTACAAACAAATCCATACAATTTGACAATCGTTCGTTACGTCAAATCAATGAAAAAAGGACAGTCGATCATGTGCCACCTAGCGTGATAAAAAGTTAGTTTTCCTCCCCATTCCTGGGCAGTCAGATCCGTTACCAACTTACTGAATCGCTTACAACCGGTTAGACTGGAAGCCGACCCCAACATATGTAGTTGGGAAAAGTCTAGGCAGATGATGGTCTCCTGTATGGGTCTGTGGGTCATCATGATACGACTCAAAATCACAAAAGTCAGTTTCATTCAGCTTGATAATCATAAGACTACCTTAATCCCTTGAAATAAGGGTCATATTTTATCAAAACGTTTACTAAACACATCTTTGATTTTTAAGGCAATCTGTTCTACAACGTGTAACGCTAAATGCGCAAAACCTCTTAAGGGGTCATTGTACTCATCATTATGAACAACTTTTACTATGGGACCAAACCTGAAATCGCGAAAAAAAAATCAGCTGTTCAGTACATTTATGTTCGCATAATTCGTCAAAATGTACTGACCAGCTGATTTTTTTTTCGCGATTTCATGTTTGGTCCCATAGTAAAAGTTGTTCATAATGATGAGTACAATGACCCCTTAAGAGGGTTTGCGCATTTAACGTTACACGTTGTATAGTTTAGAATAAAATATGCCTACATTCTAATGCACATGAAACTTACCTTCATACAGATAAGGCCTCGTTTCGCTTAGCATAAATTCCTAGAATGTTCTCGCTAGATACATGGACTTTAGTGCTACAGACATAGGAGTGATAATAACTTAGCATATAAAGCTAGGCTGTATTTAGAACAGTTGGGCGCCGCATTCCTAGGCCACCGGCCAGTTGCGTGACATTAGCATTATCGTACACGTTGTGTTTTGATACTTGAGTATCAAGGACCAAGAAGGTTCTTAGGTATACTACACCTACTTGAACAAAATTAAAAGTCATATATAAAAAAATCATCACACTAATATTATAAAGGCGAAAGTTTGTGAGTGTGTGTGTGTGTATGTTTGTTACTTCTTCACGCCCAAACGGCTGGACCGATTTGGATGAAATTTGGTATGTAGATAGCTTATACCCTGGATTAACACATAGGCTACTTTTTATCCCAGTCTACTCGGGTGAAACCGCGGGGCGCAGCTAGTAAATAATAAATTTAAAATATTTAACTCCAGTAAAGTAAAAATCACAAAAGTATAGGGCTTATTTCATACAAAGATCAAACACGTCAAGGTATGAGTAGGGAGCAGAATAATACGGTATTGAATATAAAAAAAAATCTTAAAATGGCTCTCCTATAAAATCACAAAAAGTGTGGTTTTACCCTTGACTTACCGAAGTTGCGATATATTTATGACTTTAGCTACAATTTGCTTGCTAAATCTGCAATGCTAATTGTAGATGGCGTAATCATAGCTAGGTCTATAATATAATAGCCTATAATAAATTCGACATTTCATTCATTCATGAGTTTGGTTTTATTTCACTATTTTCGTTATTTTCGCTTAATTCATTATTTTTAATCAAGTATTTGACAAGGAATGTGTCGGAATTTAAAACCTTCAATATTTCCTCGTAATCACTTTCTTCAAAATATTTCGAAATTCGTATATTAGGTCGTTTTTTTTTTTTAAATCTGGACTTAAAGTTTCGCTAAAGTTTAATAAAAAGTTAGAAAAGACAAGTAAAAATAAAATTTGAAGCGTTTCAGAGCCACACTGAGCGTAAACAAGAACATATTGTTGTACCTACACTATCAAGGCATCTTCCAGCCACATTTTGAACTCTATACGTCGAAAATTTTGTTCACAGTTAAAATTTCTTGAAAATTATTTTTGCGAAATTTTCTGAACTGTTGAAAAAATTACAACTTTTAAATTGGCCATGGTCACATTCGCTTTACCCCAATTGCCCTTGGACCACGTCTACGTTTGAGATACCCTGTGGAGAAAACAGTAAAAAGAAAAAAGTAAGAAAAAATTGCGAAAAGCGACACTATAATAATAACTATTCTCCACCACTCAATTAGTCAAAGTTGTCGAAATCTTTCAGTTTCTCAGAATAAGAACTCCAAAGTTGGCTAATTTACGCGAAAATCAGTCGAAATGTAATATGACTCTTGAGTAAATTCTGAATTAAAATAAGTACAGTGACATAACGGGTTATTTTATTTGTAAAACCGCTTAACACATCGAAAGAAAATCTCTTATTACTCCACAAAAATAACATAACCTCACAAGTTCTCTAGAAAAAAAGAACTATTACTACACTTAAGTATTCATTAACCACATTCATCAAGCTATTGCTTATTCATAACTTTACATGACTGTTTAAAACTACACCTTAACGTAATAAAAATAAAGTTGAGATTTGAAGATGAAGATGCAGACGCAAGCGCAGTGAGTATGCGCCTGAGTTGCGCAACAGCGCTGGTATGCGCTGTACGTGCTGTAGATATAAGTATACCTGATCTGGGTGTTGAGAAAAATATAATGTAACAGCTGTTTGATGGTATACCTACGTTAACTCTGACTTTTTTAGGGCGCACGGTTCGATTGATTAGGTTAAGCTACGCCTGCCGCGGTTGGTCCGTGGATGGGTGACCATCTTTACATACCAAGACCCTTCCGTGCTTCGGAAAGCTCATATTGGGCCCGGCTCAAAATCAATCTGCTTAGCCTATGTTGGGGTCGGCTTCCAGTCTAACCGGATGAAGCTGAATACCAGTATTTTACATAGAGCGACTGCCTATCTGACCTCCACAACCCAGTAACTGGGTAATACGATACCGCTTGGTAAGACTGGTTGTCAGACTTTCGGGCTTCTGACGACCCGTAACGACTGTCAAAGATCCACGATTAACAGCCGGGACCAACAGCTTCTCTCTCGTTATGTAAAGATGGTCGATCTACGAACCAACCCCCGAGAAGCGTAGCTTAATCTGACGGAGCAACTCCTGCGGCTGTTATTACTAAGCCACAAGCTCCTGAAGTCCTATAACACACATTGAGATCGTATAAAGAAAAAAAATTGCAGGAAATCTAGCGTGTAGCCAACTAGCCAAGGTTGCCGTTCGAATTCTTAGCCAAAACCACAACAAAACCGCTGCAATAAAAAAAACCCACATTTCTAATACCCGTTTCTATAACCTTTGTTTATGAAAACGCGCTATTAACCGGTAGATTAGCCACATAATTTATACACAACGACCAGCAAGGCGATTAGTAGGAATTAACATCGATGGCTCACTTCCTTCTATTCGTTGCATCACGTTCCCTGTTATAATATTATTTTAATGAGATTGCGAAAATGTTCGGTTTACGATTTAGAAAATTTTGTGGTAAGGTCGAGAATGTGCGGAATTTTACTGCAGAACTTTTTCCAGCGGCTTCGTCAGCGTTTATGTCGGAAAATATCCCACGGGAACGTACTACCGGGGATTCCTTCCCTATTCCTTGTCTACATTATAACGGGAACCTCTGTGCAAAATTTCAGCTTTCTAGGTCCAAGGGTTTGGGCTGGGCGTTGATGAGTCAGTCAGTCAGTAAAATGAGTCGGTCAGTCAGGACTTCTCTTTTTATTTATAGAAGTGGCAGAAACTTTGCTGTGTTACCATGATTCTTTTGTGGATTCCAACGCATTATCTGTCTGCTACGTTTTTCCAAGAGGGCTGAGAATTTTGTCACCTCTCTCGCTAACACGGGACCAAACTATGATTGTTAAATGAAAATATGCTTTTTTGAAAAATGTAATCATTTAGCGAACTAGTAAATAATATTAATTTAATAGGTGCCTAATTATTATAAACACATTTCTATTGTGTTATCCAATAAACTCAGCTCAAAATTTATTATCTGTTTTTTGAGATGACATGCACACTCACAAACTTTCGCCTTTATAATATTATTAAGATGTCACAAACCAAAATCACAAATATGAAAAACCTAACAAGCATTCCCAAAATAACAAAACTCAATAAATAGTTTGACAAACTGAGCGACAACGCAATAGTGTTGTAGTGTTTAGCGCTGCGGTTTTCGCAACAGAGCGGGTTCGAGTCCCGTTAGCGAGAAAGTGACGGAACGTGATCGAGGCGTTTCCTTATCTTCACGGTTGGTCGTTGAGGTGACGACAGATGCGTCAATTGGGTCATTTATGAACAAACTTGAAGTGATTTGAGAATGGAAGTCACAACTGCATGCGAGTGTCATTGAGCTAAAAGAAGTGTTGTGACGGTTCTATTAATATTAGGCCTTTACCTATGAAATTGCCGTTTTACATAGAAAAAATCAAGCAATTTTTTTTAAAGAAATATTGTCGATGTATATGTTACCGTAAAAGACCGAACTGCGGTAAATTTAGGATTTACCGGTAAATCCTAAGATTTACCAAATCTCATCGGTAAAAAGCCCGAATTGTTCTAAAATAATCCTTCAGTCGGTAAATCATAGGTTTTACCTCAGATACCGGTAAATGTCCGAAATCAAAGATTGAAATATAATACATAATAGTCGTGTCAACTCGTGTCTCGCTCGATACCCGCTCGGCTAGAGAAAGAAAGAAAGAAAGAAAAACTATTTTATTCCCGCGAAAAATGACGCACATACTTTCAATTTTTACATAATCCTAAAAAATAAAAAACAATGGGGTAGCTAAAATTCAAACTTAAAAAGGAAAAACAAACAAATACTTAATTAAGCGTCACTAACGCGCACGCGTACGCGCGTAGAGGGTAGTGTAATACAATTCCCACGTGATCCCCCACCCCCTGCCTAGTTTTTGTGTTATTTTTTCTGCATTTTATTTTTCTAAAGCATGTTAAACATGTTTTAACACCTGACTAATAACAATAGTAATAATAGTAATGTTGGATAAATAGTTTCTGATTATTAAAACTACATTCTTTTACTCTGAAAACTAACATTTACCGGTATCTGTGGTAAAACCTAAGATTTACCGACTGAATAAAAGTAAAAGTCAGAAATTGATGATTATTATAGAAGAATTGCTGGTCGTACTATCAGCCAGGACCAACTTGCTGGCCAAAACCCCTCTGACTCAAGCAATTCGCACCATCAATCATATTCAGGTAATTCAGGTCGAAATTGATGTACTTATTTACATGTCACTGGGGTGAATTCGCAAAAGTAAGTTTAGATTATGTTATAAACAATGATTTTTAGACTTGGCTATCGCTTTAGACTATGACCTGTAATGGTAGTTTTAAGGCATTTAAATAAATAAATAAATTCGGACATTTACCGGTGAGACTTGCTAAATCTTAGGATTTACCTGTAAATCCTAAGATTTACCGCAGTTCGGGCTTTTAGAGTACCATATAGACTCCTGAGAACAGTGGCGTGCACTCCATACATGCAAATAAGCTCTGCATACCCTGTAGTCCCATACATCTAAGCCCCTCTAAATGACAAATAACTATTTACATAAAACATAATATATTATATATTATTATATATTTTTTTTTTAAAAACATGGTAGGTAGGTACCTATTAAATGAATCTAATTTAAAATCCGTCATTTGAATTCCCGTGTTTATAATGCGATTCCGCGACATCTATTACTTTTTTATGGAACTAAATCGTTGGAGCGGCGAACACGCGCCACCGATGCACCGCGCAAGCGCTCAGCGCTCCCGTGTGAGCAAAAGCACTACTACGTCTTGTTTATTTTTCATACAGCGCATCTCGTGAATTCTTGTGTAGTACACAGCAAAAGTGTGTCTGTGTGCGTGAAAATGTGTGCGTGTGTTGGAGTTTTAGAAGCAGAGCTTACATTGCAAACCGTCCAAATTGAGAAGCCGTAAAAGCACCGCATATTTGTTGATTGTAGAGGATCAACTTTTTTTAGTCGGATTAACCAATTTATTTGTTCGTATTAGTTCGTAATTGCTATGTTTTTCGCCATATTTATTGTTTCGATTGATTTAATATCATTGTTCGGTTGTATTTCTGTGCGGAAGTGATTGATTGTCTAAGTAATTATTTAGTAAGTTTATTGTAAAAAACGAAAAATTATACCCGTGAGACCTGTGCTGGCCAAGTGTGTTCAAATAAATTAAAATCTGCCGTTTTTTCGACGTTATCTTTTGAGGAAGAAGTTAAATTGATTGCAAAGGGGTCCGTGTGTACCTGGGGTTTGGTTTAACACAAATAAAAAGGTAATGCTACTTGCTCGCTATTTACACAAAAAGTACCTACTAAGATAATTGTTACTGGCTAACAGCTAAAGGTTGTGTACACACAAACATATTGTATTGTTTACCTTGCATTTTATTTACAAATCAACATAAAAATTATATATTTGGATCTACTTACATAGAACGGATGTTTAGATTTAAATAATTTAGATATTTGTGGTGGTCGCAAACAAACGCCATGCGAAGCCAATGGCGCCGTGTGGTAAGAGTCGGGTATGTAGGTAACTAGGTACTGGGTAGGGTATCTAGTCGGTGGGACTCCGACCGAAAGAAGCTGAAACTGATACTTAAGTTTTCTATTTTATTTTAACCGTGCATACCCTGTCTGAAATCTCTGTGCACGCCACTGCCTGAGAAATTCCTAATGGAAAAACCCAATAACACTTTGCCCGGCCTGGGAATCGAACCCAGGACCTCATGAAGAAAGAAAGAAAGAGAAAGAAAAGAAAGAAAATACATTTGTTTAGCACAAACTAAGTAATGGTGAGCAGTATAGCGTTTGCGACCGCTAACCAAGGCAGTATAATAACAGCATATTTCCTCGTGCAGCAAACTTTTTAAAACGATCACTTTCAATCGAAAGTCATAATCACAGTAGTTACACCTCGCCCATAAAAACTGTACACATTACACTTATAAAATAAAATGGTAAAAAGGAAACTCCATTGCGATGCGTTAAATGAAACCGTAAAAATTAATGGTCAGCTGTTATGTAAATATTAAATGTATTGAAGCAACTTCGACACGGTATTTAATTACTTTCGAATGTTTGGTCATTCATCTTTTAAGTTATTAGCTAAGAAAAAGTTTCCCTTAGTTTACTTTTACAAATTCTTTCACACGATTCGAGTATGTATGCTTACTATGCGTGCCAAATAAGGATAGTACCTACTGTCAAGACGCCATTTTGTCCCGCAATACTCGCGAACTTCATTACCAAAGCGTACTGATTTGACAGCTGTCGTGAATTTGACAGCTATCGGCAGTACTAATTTGACAGCTGTCGTGTATTTGACAGCTATCGGCAGTACTAATTTGACAGCTGTCGTGTATTTGACAGCTATCGGCAGTACTAATTTGACAGCTGTCGTGTATTTGACAGCTATCGGCAGTACTAATTTGACAGCTGTCGTGTATTTGACAGCTATCGGCAGTACTAATTTGACAGCTGTCGTGTATTTGACAGCTATCGGCAGTACTAATTTGACAGCTGTCGTGTATTTGACAGCTATCGGCAGTACTAATTTGACAGCTATCGTGTATTTGATAGCTATCGGCAGTACTAATTTGACAGCTATCGGCAGTACTAATTTGACAGCTATCGTGTATTTGACAGCTATCGGCAGTACTAATTTGACAGCTATCGGCAGTACTAATTTGACAGCTATCATGTATTTGACAGCTATCGGCAGTACTAATTTGACAGCTATCGGCAGTACTAATTTGATAGCTATCGTGTATTTGACAGCTATCGGCAGTACTAATTTGACAGCTATCGTGTGAAGTTGGCAGCAAGCGATCCTATTCTTAGTTGGCTCGCATAGTATGTAGTTACTTCAAACACTATTTGAGGGAGGCACGTCCCACGCGTTTTCTTTTCAGTACCTACCGGTAAAATGGGGTTAGTTTGATACTATTACGGATTCACTTTGATTACAACTTTCGTCTTAAACCCCGCTTACATTCAGCCATTGTAATTGCCATTCGCGCTGCCGGAAATATTTCCCTAAATATTGCTGTGGCAACGTCAAGGGAAATGAGTGTTTACATTGCCGCGTCACATGTCTTTCCAACAATGGAGAACGTAGAAATTCGATAGCAAGTGAACGAGAGAGCAATAGCTACAGAAACAGTCATTCGCGCTCGCGTTGCTGCCCTTTTGATATCCGCCAAAAACCGGCAATTTGGGGATAGCCAGGCAAGGCAAGCGGCAAGTTCAACGGCAAGGGAAGCGACCTGGGCCTCAAGTCTGCTATTACAATAGTGTCAGAATGGTCTATCATTGATTTCATAATTGTTGATTTTGACAAGTTTGGTAATCTACTAATATAATGGCGTCATTATGACTTTCCAATGTCATTGTCATTCGTGGATCTTTGACAGTCGTTACGGGTCGTCAGAAGCCCGAAAGTCTGACAACCAGTCTTACCAAGGGGTATCGTATTACCCAGTTACTGGGTTGTGGAGGTCAGACAGGCAGTCGCTCCATGTAAAATACTGGTATTCAGCTGCATCCGGTTACACTGGAAGCCGACCCCAACATAGTTGGGAAAAGGCTAGGCAGATTGATTATGACTTTCCAATGGTCAACCCTGCACTCCATTGTATGAAATTATGAATTTAGCAGATTACGAACTTTTAGCAAAATGACAATGCAGTGACAATGGGATCGTGTTGTAATGTAAAAAATAGCAGACTTGGAGCCCTGTTTACACATTCGCGTTGCCCATTTTATTTCCCATTTCCTTGCAAGTTGCCGTGGAAATGGGCTGAATGTAAACGGAGTATAGTGAAAAAGACTACAAGTATAGATTTTTGGAGGCATCAAAAGTTTTCTTACCTTAAAAATGCCCAGTAACCGGTAGGTACACCAACAAAACCTTTTCACACACCGAATAAAATTAGTTTTACTTAAGTCGAAAGTTGTTATCAAAGTACACCCGTAGTATCAAAGTAACTTCATTTTACGGTAGGTAAACTGACAGATTTTTATTCTTTTAAAACATAACATTACCAAAGGGTTAGGCAAAGGGACCCACATTTCGCCAGATATGTTTAAATCCCATGTAATATATGTTTAAGTCCCATGTAATATATGTTTAAGTCCCATGTAATATATGTTTATGTCCCATGTAATAGGGGGCACAAATCCGGGCTCCGGTCTGCCACCGAGAAATTCCTGAATTTTTCTATTATTCCAAAGAAATATATCGATAATATTATGTAGGTATGTTTAGCCCATATGATATTGTCCATTCAAAACGGATGCATGTTCTCCATCCGCAATATTAAATCTGTATAGTTAGCCTATTCATTCAAAAATATCCTAGATAATATAATTTTAATTATTATTCAGCAAAAAGTCAATTTCCGAGGATGGTGTAACTCTCGTGGAATTCTCGACGAGGTCAAAGTCAAGAATGTTATCAAGGACAAAGATTGCATAATTTTAACATTATACAATTTGACCAACACATTAAGCAGACGACATTTTTCGTATAATCCTAATCCAAACTTAATATTATAAATACGAAAGTGAGTTTGTTTATTTGTTATGCTTTGACGCTAAAAAGGCTGAATGGATTTAGATGAAATTTGGCAAATGGGTAGCCCTGGGTTAGGACATAGGATACTTTTTATACCGATATTTTTTACGGGATCGAAACTTATGCGGGTAAAACTTATCTTACAATAAAATTATAAAAATATTCCGAGTTGAATGTGGAATGAAAATCATTGAAAGATGTTTTTAGAATTTTCATTTAGTTTTTCCTTGGTCGGTCTTAGGAAAACCAAGAATAAGGTTTCCTTGGTTCTACAACGAAAGGTTCCCAACTATCCGGCTCCGATTTGATTTATTTTGATATAATGTTAATGTTAGAGAGTAGTCTAAAATAACAAACACAACATTTTTTTTGCAGCCCAATCTCAACCTATTGGAAGAAATTATCCTCCAACGTACAGAAAAGTGACTAAACCCACTAACTTCTGTAGAGAGTTTTGTTCAAGCAAACCTTTAGAATCTCAAAATTATCGCTATCCTGAGCAAAAATGAAACTAAATAAATAAATATCCTTGGACATTTCACACAACGCCATCTAGTCCCAAGCTAAGCAACCTAATGCTTGTGTTATGGTAACGAGATGGCTGATAAACTACTTATATACATTTTTTTTTGTAAATACATACATATTATAGATAGAAAAACACCCAGACCCGGAACAAATACTTGTAAGTCGTACAAATATTTGTTCCATGCGGGAATCGAACCCGCGACATGCTGTGCAGCAGTCAATCGCTCAACCACTGCGCCAACCGTGTCGTCAAAAAAAGAAACTAAACTTAAGGTGCCGCCAGGGTCGCGGGTTGTTCGAAAGAGATACCGTGCCCCTGGCACAGGCAACTGAAGGAACATGGGTGGGTTTTACTCAGTAAAAGTCTGCCTACCGCTCTGCCCAGAGCGGGAGAAGTCATTTGATGAATTCCCATCCACAAAAAAAAAGGTACTTATGATTAACTTTTACCTTTTACTTGCATTCAAAATAAGAGACAAGTAAGAAATATAACAGAACTCTCGCATTATTACACCAGAGCTAGAGATCAATCAATCAAGTCAATCGATTGGACTTGAAAATTCGTCAGAGATTTTATGGTATCCCTAGGGATTTCACTAAATCCCTAATATCCTCATTTCCCGTGATATTAAGGCTCCTATCTATCTGATCTAATCTACTGCATCTACGAACATATTTTGTATTCATTTATCTTAGTAAAACTCGATCATTGTCTCACTCTAACGAACAAAATATGTAGATGCAAACTTTTTTCCCCTCATTAGTCATCGTCATTAAAGCCTCCGTTTTAACAGACTGACACACTAAACAATTCCCAGACTAGCAGACTATTGTAGATTGTGTTATAAGCCTATAAGCAAAACATCGAGTTAGGCACCAGTCCCACAGCCATGCTGGCGAATAAAACGCATGCTTAGTGGAATACTGACTTAACTCAAAAAGACGATTTTTGGGAAATCGTCGTCGTATGAGGGGTTGAGGACTTATCATATTTGTTGATGTATAAAAATAAAACTGATTTATTAATCATTTTTCTGACCTATCTACTATTGAGTCAATGTTCCCGCAGACAGTCGCGAAGCGACTCCGGTAGAACAATTTTAATGATGTATTCATAGAAATTGTTCCACTAGTCGCATCGCGCTTGTCGGCGAGCAGCGAGTGCGCGACGGCGATGCGTATGCGTATGTACAACAGCATATCAGGTTATACCAAACTGTCAAATTTCTCCAAATTATTTTAAACCTTAAAATGTTGGTGGTTAAATTCAAAATCGAATGACAAAATTTGACAGTTTGTGTTAACTTGAACTGCTGCTTTGTGTACCAAGCGCGAGTCTCTCAGCGAGTGTTCTGCCGCCAAGCTAGCGTCGCTGAGCGAGTGCTCTCTTTGATAGCTCTTGTCACTGCGACAATCGAGTACTCGCGGTGTGAACAGTCAGCGATCAACTACTAATATATCTATCTCTTTTACTTACACGGGAACTACAACCCTTCGTACGTTTCTGGAGCGATAAAATCGTTGATAGCGAGTCGCTTCCTCGTCGTCGGGGCGGCGGGCGGTGGGACGGTGCCTTAATAATTGTGTAGTGAGCTGTTAACAATGCGGTTCAAAACTGTGGCGGCCGCACCGTTATATTGATTGCTCTGTAGGGGTGACAACCGTAGCGCTAAATAATCTAGTAGTCATTGCTAGCTGTTGCCCGCGGCTTTACCTGTGTGGATGTCAATACCTACTTCCCTATATGAATCGGATTTTGTTCACAATTTCATGGATTTTAATTTTTTTTGCGCGGAACCCTGATTATTTTTTTCTAAATAAAAGTAGCCTAAGTTACTCCTTTTACCTTCTGTTATCTGTCAGTGAAAGTCCCGGCGTCAAAAGGTCCAGCCGTTTCGGAGATAGCCGGAACATACAGACGGACAAAAATTTAAAAAAATGTTTTTTTTGTTTTATGTAAGTAGATACCGTACTTATTACTTTCATAATGCATTTAGTAAAAAGCTGTTATTATGAAATTACAAACAGACACTTTTATTTTATTTATTTATAGATACCTAAAAGATTACATGTTAAGTAATACCAAAGTAGTAATGTATAGTAGTGAAAACCAGCGCTGGGGCTCCGTTTCGCATGGAGTCGCGGCATTATGCTGAGCGGTGGCCGTTTTGCGTAGTATGTGACGCATATTTTCCCAAAACTTATTTTATATATAGTTATTTTATTTTCTTGTTCTTTGCGTCATGTTTACCGCAAGTAAACGTATTTTCTTCTTTCTTTTTTTTAAGTCGCTTTTCGTGTCTCCATAAAAATCCGTTGCGTAGTTTAAAAAAAAGCAAATATAATGTATAATTATAAAATATAAAATATAATGTATAATTATATAATTATAAAATATAATGTATAATTATATAATTGTATATGTTGTATAAAAGCAAGTATAATGTATAATTATGTATGTATTACTGGTAGAACACAGCTGTAATTTAATCTGTTTTATAAAAACGTCATCAAAAAAAAAGTTCAAACTTTTCTTTAAAAAACAAACTTCGCCAACCCTAACTATCGATTGACAACCCACTCTGTTATCATCACTAATTATTATACGAAAGATACGCACTTTTGTTTTATGGGACAGAACAGAATGTCTATGCATAGACATATGCTAATAACACAGTAACACACGTTACGACTTCTAACTGTATTACTGTAGTAGGTAGTAGCTAAACAACCTCTGATTTGCCAGATTAATTGCGTATGACAAGGTCTATTGTAGGCCATTTTGTTTTTTATGTGCCGTTTCATTATGAGTAATGTATACCTACATTTTTTTGTCTATGGTAGTCGCCCTCTCTCTAAGATTGATAGCCTTAAGATTAGTAGACTCGGTTTTGGATGCGAATTTCGTTTAAGTAGTCATTAAATTATAACTGTTTTAAATGGGCTGACAATCAACACTTTTTTCTTGAACTTTTGTCGTGTTTGAGTAATAAACATACATTCATCAAAACTTTCGCATTTATAATAGTAGAGTATAGTACTGTATAAATGCGAAAGAAAGAAAAAAGAAAGAAAATACATTTATTTGCGGTAAACATGACGCAAAGAACAACAAAATAAAATAACTATTTATAAAAAAAGTTTGGGGAAAATATGCCTCACATCTACAAAAAAATGAAACGCAAGCGTACAAAATAAGAATAGGCCTGTCAAGACGCCATTTTGTTCAGCAATACTCGCGAACTTCATTACCAATGCGTACTAATTTGACAGCTGTCGTGTATTTGACAGCTATCGTGTGAAGTTGGCAGCAAGCGCGATCCTATTCTTATTTGGGACGCATAGTAAGAAGTAACAATCATATTACCTACCCAAGTTATCTTTCAGAAGAATTTTTAAAGAAAATTAAATAATATGTAGGTACCTAGATGTCTAGGTATCCGTTATTTTCATATAATAATATGAGCCTAATATCACATTATTAATTATTATAAAGGTGAAAGTTTGTAAGTGTGTGTGTGTTTGTTACTGCTTCACGGTCAAACCGCTGGACCGATTTGGATGAAATTTGGTATACAGGGTGGCCGGAACATTGGCGTCCAAAAATAAAATTTCGGTCCCTCGTATCGTGGGGTATTCGAATCACCCCCATGTATGTTCCGCGACTTTTCATAGTTTTCGAGTTATGAATTTTTTTCTGAATGTTTGAAAATTTTCGACCTGACCAACCTAAAAAAATTCTAAAAAAAAAAGTAGAGGGTTTTATCGAGATTATGAAAGCTGAGAATCTGGCGCATTCTTGAAGCCTACTTAGGAATTATGAAGTCACCTGTTAAGATTTTTAATTTAAAGTTGAAAATTTGAGTCATAATTTACCGAACGTAAATTTTTCACTTTAGATCAACATTTTCATAACTTTCATCACAGTTACGAAGCTGATTATTTTATGCATAAAAGTACTACTTATGAAAATTTAGTTGCAAAAAAAGAAACTCGATAAAACCCTCTACTTTTTTTTTTAGAATTTTTTTAGGTTGGTCAGGTCGAAAATTTTCAAACATTCAGAAAAAAATTCATAACTCGAAAACTATGAAAAGTCGCGGAACATACATGGGGGTGATTCGAATACCCCACGATACGAGGGACCGAAATTTTATTTTTGGACGTCAATGTTCCGGCCACCCTGTATTTATGTACCTTATAACCTGGATTAACACATAGGCTACTTTTTATACGGTCTATACGGGTGAAACTGCGGGGCGCAGTTATTTATGATATAAGTCACAAATTAAAAATTTCAAAGAATTAAAAGTTGAGGGATAGACCTAGTAAATTATATTTAGCTATAGGTAAGTATTATAGAAATATTAATCACAAATATAACCTTCATCGCCCAGTCCTTACCAGCATAAAATTGAACTTAAGTTATTAGGAAACAATTTATGCGAGGACAAGCCTACGCCTCGAATACTATTGAACGAAACCACTTAGTTATATTTTATTAGTTATTAACATTATTAGCTTATCTTAACGTTATGCCTTTATTTTGTTTAAGGCGCAGATTTCCTGAGAACGATCAAAAAGGTGGTTTTTTAAAGCTGTGTATCTCATAAACCGTAAATAATTTTTACATGTAAAAAAATATGATATTTTCAAGTCCTTTTCGCATACAGTGATGGAAGCCAAAACATAATTAAACATTTTTTAATGCACCAAAAAAATCTTTAAACATACCTCCTAATAATCTTTAAAAGCTGTTTATCCCTTCATTAGCAATTATAATTATAATTAAAAATATACCATGAAATGTCAAATTCCAAACTGCATCCAGTGATGGATTACTTTTTATTAAATAGTTAATTTCTAATTTTATACGATTTTATTCGCACTTTTACGACATAATTCCGGTGCGCGTGAGAATATTATATCTCGTGCGTCAAACTAGACAGCCATAAAGCCATTTCACTTACACACCGAGTTAAACCAAGCTTGGAACCAGGGCCTTAATTTAGTGAATTTTTCAATTGGGCGTGGATGGCCAAATCCGAAACTATAAGTTATAGAGGGTGTATATAGACACAACACAAAGCCGTTAACTATACATCTTACTAAGTAACTTTGCGCAAAAAACATTGCTGAGAACGACTTTTAATTTTAGGTACCTACTTATAAAAAAAACCGGTCAAGAGCGAGTCGGACTCGCGCACCGAGGGTTCCGTTCCGATTTCTGAAAAAGTGTGCTATTTAGAGACATCATTTTATTTTTCCTGTAATCTTTACATAAACTTCTATCACATAGAATCATTTCAGATTTTTCCCTTTGCAAACTTCGGAGATGAGGGGGGGAAGGGTATTTTTTTTTAAAATTTTTCATCAAAAATCAAAAACTATGTGGCCTAAAAAAAAAATAAAAAATGTTTAAGAATGTGCAAACAGTGTTCTTTCATATGATACCCCACATGCCCTAGTAGCCCCACTTTGAATTTTGAAGACCCCCTTTCAGCACCTGTTACAAAAAAAAATCAATATTTTTATTTCTTTCTTATTTCAAATATAGTTGGGTAAACGTCATGTATAAAACTATTCCAAATTTCAAGTTGATAGCATTAGTAGTTCTTGAGATATTCAGCTGTGACAGACAGACAGACAGACAGACTGAGTGAGACCATAAGGGTTCCTTTTTTACCATTTTGGTACGGAACCCTAAAAAGCAATTTTATACCTTAGGGTTCAGTACCAAAATGGTAATAAAAGAACCCTTATGGTGTCTGTCTGTCTGTCTGTCTGTCTGTCACAGCTGGATATCTCAAGAACTACTAATGCTATCAACTTGAAATTTAGAACAGTTTTAGATGACGTTTACCCAACTATTTTGCAAATAAAAAAGAAATTAAAATATTTATATTTTTTTTTGCAACAGGGACTGAAAAGTGGTCTTAAGAAATCAAAGTGGGGCTACTAGGGCATGTGGAAGAAAGAACGCTGATTGTTCATTCTCAAAATTTTTTTCTTTTTTTATAGGTTGCATAGTTTTCGAGTTCTGATAAAAAATGTAAAAAAAAATACCGTTCCCCCCCTTATCTCCGAAGTTTGCAAAGAGAATAATCTGAAATTATTCAATGTGATAGAAGTTTATGTAAAGATTACAGGAAAAATAAAACGATGTCTCTAAATAGCACACTTTTTCAGTAGCACACTTTTTCAGAAATCGGAACGGAACCGTCGGTGCGCGAGTCTGACTCGCTCTTGACCGGTTTTTTTTTATTACGCGCAATGTAACGCGAACCCAGGCAAACGGAGTTAAGCCCCGCCCCTTCGCTCTACGGTACGCGTAGGTACTTGGCGGAAAAAGTTTAGTAATAATAACACTTGGAATACGTTTTAGTAAAATATAAATGCGACTTTGACCTTCAATATCTCCAGAACCAGTGGATTCCCAGGTGTGGTCTAGTGGAAAAAAAACGATCCAAATAATGTGTAGAATATGTGGCTTTCGGCTTCGGCAAGTGTCTTTTTACACCCGGCATAGTAATTCTTTAATTTTTAACTTTTATGTTATTTAATTTTTATGTTATTTTTATTATTTGTTGTTACAGCCGCAATAGAAATACACAATCTGTGAAAATTTCAACTCTCTAGTTCGGTTCATGAGATACAGCCTGCTGACAGACAGACGGACAGCGAAGGCTTAGTAATAGAGTTCCGTTTGGCAATCTTCGGGTACGGGACCCTAAAAAGCGTACATCATTAGAAGGTCAACAAGTTTTTAGAGGATGAGTTCCCCTATAGTATAGTTAAAATCTCGCTGCAGACTCGGTCATAAATCATTCGAGTGTTTCGCTCTCTTTCCCACTCACGGGCCTTATGTGCCCATAAGGCCCGTGAGTGGGAAAGAGCCACGCCCACACGTAGTCCTGTGCATTACTGCAGTCGATGAGTGATATCGATAGTTTTATATATTTATAAATGGGTGATAGAAATAAATACACTTTTTTTTATTTTATTACCAAATTTACTACAAAGCATATTAAATATATAAACAAAAGAACGTATATATAACACTAAAAATAGAAAATTAAAATTCTTCGTCTGAGTCCTCGTCATCATCTGTTATCGATAATGGCCTTGAGCGCGCGCCACTAGCGCACATCCCTACTCCGATTATGATTTATGACCTGAAGCGAGATTTTAACTATACTATATGTATCTATTCCTCGACACCGCTCGACAATTACCGCGCGTCGGCCGAGCGCGACCGACGGAAAAACAATAGCTTGTTACTTTGCTAATAACTCTCGATGCCTCACAATTATATGTGAACAATGACCTATTTACTTTTATATACCTATTTGTTTTTGTTGGCATTTTTAGATAGCGCCCGCGTGGATGTCGGAAGTTATCCCACGGGAACGTACTACCGGGATAAAAAGTATTCTATGTCCTAATCCAGGTCATGGTCTACCCATGTGCCAAATTTTGTACAAATCCGCTCAGCCGTTTTAGCATGAAAGCGTAACCAAACAAACAAACTCACTTTCGCATTTTTAAGGTTAAAGAAAAAGAAAAGAAAGAAAAAGTGTTTATTCTGCACAAATAAAACGCACAATATAAAAATAAAATAATATAGAATGACAAAAGTTGCACACAGTATGCAATGTAAGCAAAAGCCTCATATCCAAGTTGTCCGTTTCCGTTGTTCCGTACCTCAAAAGGAAAAAAACGGAACCCTTGTTGTCCGTCTGTCTGTCTGTTTGACAGTCTGTCAAGACCCTTTTTCTCAAGAACGCATGAAGGTATCAAGTCGAGATCTAAAAAAATCAAGCTTCTATGTCAATGCAATAAAAAAATACGGCCATTTAAGCGTCATAGCTTGATACTCGCAAGTAAATCAAAACCTATAGGGTACTTCCCGTTGACCTAGAATAATGAAATTTGCCAAGAAGCAAGGTCTCACAGCACAAGTAAGGGGAAAAGTCCGAAACAAAAATGATCACTATACCTACCTATATTAATAAGAGTTGTAAGAAATTCGTTGTGTAAGAACTGCATTCGTTACAACTTGTTCAAAAAGTAAACTATTTTATTTCTTTTTAATACACTTCCTCGAAAACTGGTTCATATCGCACTACGATTAGGTTCACAATGCAATGTATGTCACACGCGTGCGAGTTTCATTTTCCCACCCGTGTGCGGGAATAAAAATTGCCACAGATAACTATATATCTATAAGTAATGAGGCGCTAAGACTTAAGTTTGCAATGTAAAAAAATTGTAAAGTAATATTGTACTCATTGTTGAAGAGCCTATAAATAAATAAATAAATATACTTACTAGATATATAATAGATATATAATACTTAGTCCAAATTTGTTCAATGCCTCTATTCACAACTCTCTATTCGGAGGTGAATGGTTTTTTTTTAATCTCGGCAAAGAGATTTGCGTCTTTAATTAAGGCGTTAATATTTTTTGAATATTTATACATATAATGTTTCTATATAGAATATTATCAAAAACCATGATTATTACAATAAAAAAAACGTTTATGAATAAATTAACATTTATTGGTGTTCTAAACTCAAAAATATTTGAATTTTCTATTTTTCATATTAGGCTGTTTATTGGCTTTATACCTTTGCTTCTCTTTCAACCTGGCGAAAGCAAAGCGCGGGAAAAAAAGAAAATTTAAATCACAGTTTCCTATTAATTCATGACAAAAATATTTTCCGTTATTTTATTTTATTTCTTCAAAAGTGTATCAAAAAACGTCGTTTGATACACGTGGACATTTGTTATTGCAGTTCTCGGCTCAAAAACAACCTCGCCTACGGCTCGGGTGTTGTAATTCCGCCTCGAATGCAATAACAAACGTTCTCCACTTGTATCAAAATGTACTATTCCTTTAGTCTAAAAACAAGAACACTTCCACAGCTGATCTAATACCTTTTTTCTTCATATAATCTAGATCAGCATATTGCTTCAGACATTAGTTTGCTGGCTCGGAACGAATAACAATTATCGCCTGTAATTGTACGTTGCTAATAACATCGAGATATGCGCCATTACGAAATGATGAAATACAGCGAAAGTGATAATTATGGAGTAGAATTAGATGCATCTAGATTTTGTCGCGGGCAATGGACAGTCACCAAACTGAAAGCTAAACAATGTTTGTGGACATCACTGCCAGAGTGTGTCTGTTTCGTGTTTGTAAGTCACGACTGACCCCGGCTGAGGCTGCCTGTCCCCTGGAGCAAGGACGAGAGAAGAGGAGCGGAGCTGAACCAATATATTTTTTTTTAATATCCTCTTTTATGAAATATTTAAAAATGTAAATAGAATAAGCAAGAAAACTAATAAACGAAATAATAATAATAAATTTAAAAAAATATTAAATTTAAAAAAATTTAAAATTAAAAAAAAAATTGTAAATGATGATGATGATGTAAATGGGTTAATAGGTAAAACAATTCGATTATCGAACATTATATATTAGAGGATTATTATTACATTAGAGGGGATTATACAACGTGTAACGTTAAATGCGCAAACCCTCTTAAGGGGTCATGGTACTCATCATTATGAACAACTTTTACTATGGGACTAACCATGAAATCGCGAAAAAAAATCAGCTGTTCCGACATTTTGACGAATTATGCGAACATAAATGTACTGAACAGCTGATTTTTTTTCGCGATTTCAAGTTTGGGCCAATAGTAAAATTTGTTCATAATGATGAGTACAATGACCCCTTAAGAGGTTTTGCGCATTTAACGTTGCACGTTGTATAAGAGTCAAATTCAATATTATTAAAATCTGGATATTCATAACTTCAATATCACTGATGTCCAATAGATTTTAAAGTAATTAAAGGATTATTTAGTTCATATAATAAATATAATAAACGTAATGAAGGTAATATGCACAGCTCCGCTCCTCTTGTCTCTTCTCCGCACTAGTGGACAGAAATCCTTAAGAAGTCCTCAGTTATCAAAGTGGATGCGCAAAGGTAGCCACGAAATTTAATTTTTCTTGGGTTTTTTTGCACGTTGCAAGTCAATGTCAGGTTTAAACACTTGACCTGCAAATTGCAAAAGACGTAAGAAAATTTTAATCTCGCGGTCTACTACTGCGGATCCACCTTAAAGACTAACTGTTGCCCTCGACTTCGTCTGCGATCCAGGATGAAAAATAGCCTATTTCCTTCTCCAGGCTGTCAAGTCCATAACAATCGGTTCAGTGGTTTAGGCGTGAAAAGGTAACAGACAGAGAGAAAGAGTTACTTTAACATTTATAATATTAGTATGGATAGATAGAATATAAGCTGGTTTTTCTAACCTCTGAAAAACCTCTGTCTCATCGCTTATAACAATGTTTAAGAGACAAATCGCAATATTGTGTGGACAGGAAGACAATAAATGAATTCGAAACCGAACTTATTGATTCTACAAAGTTATCTATTGATGGGACTTTCTTCCTCAACCGAGTGTGTCCTGGGGGTCTACTCCCTAAGCACGAAGCCCGTAGTTTCGGCCTTCGTAACGGGCGTTTCCTACTCCGTATCACCTACGGATTTGACAGTTGTCCCTAATCCCGATGTAACTGCGATGATAACTTTTGCACTTATTTTGATGGTTATGTCAGACGGACGGACTGACGGACGGATGGACTTGGGAAGTGGAGGGGTCTCCCCTGATGACGGACAAATAGCATATCAAATAGACACTGGGGCTGCAGTCTCGACATAGATAGCGATCGCTTTACGACTGAATTCAGTCGCAAAGTCCAAATGGGGACGGTCAAAATTGCTTGACAAGCACTTGATTTTTTTCCTGCTTGTCAAGCAATTTTGTCGGTCTAGGGACCCCATTAGGCCTTTATAGATACTGCAGCCCCTGGTTTAGAATGTCTCAGAAACCAAGTATAAGAGAGACAAAAGTCGAGCAATAAATCCCTCGTTGCGTACCCACTTTACAGCTACCAATTAAACTCGTATCAATAATAACCACCCTAGTAACTCCCCTCTTCAATCAAACTACCCATTAAAGAAAAAAACTGTACAAGTAATACAACCTAGGAACATTGACCCGTCCACCCACCGTGTGACTCCTAACACCACCTTACACATGCAGTTCTTACAACTCTTATTAATAAAGGTATAGTGATCATTTTTGTTTGGATACTGGTTGATATGAGGTGGTAATGTTGACAATAGGTGTCTCACGCTGAACCGTGGCCTTTAAGTAAAGTAGTGCAGTGTAACTGTGTTGTATGAAGTAAGTTGATTAAGTTATTTGGTTTATTTTCACGGTTGTTACTTGTGGAAGTTGAAATAGTTTCAAAAAGGGTTATGTATAATCCATTGTTTGCTGCTTTACATAATCGCTACCCATTTTACAAAACAGCTCCGTTATCTAAAACAGCTGAACGACGTTCATCCCCTATTTAAGGCAACAATAACAGAGTTTTAATGAGTTTTAATGAAGTTACCTTATATAATAATAAATAAATAAATAAAATAAATAAATAAATAAACTGAAGATCAGGAATAATGATTTGGAAAAAATATAAGTTGAATTAAGTAAGTATAGCATTTCCTTAATATGTGAATAGTTTAAATTATCTTTATATTATATAGTGTAATTAATTTGTAAAGTTATGTCTAACGCCGATAAAAAACTGAGAATCATGCAAAAACTATCAAACGTATTCTTATGAAACCTTCACCATTTTAAAGATATTTTTTTTTAGTATAAGTACGTGTTTTAATATATTTTGGTTTATGTATAACAAATTAATAATGCGTCTAATTTGGGATAACGCTCCTTGATGGGCGAGTCCTATACGTACTACTTTTAATGGGTGGACGTTGCTGACAAGAGCTGACCACTCGAGGCAGTTAGTATATACCTGCGTCTTAACCCCTTTATGGTATGAATTTTCAAAAAAAGCCTTCATTACAAAAGGAACTTTTGTGCAAAATTTCACGTTTCTAGACCCAGCAGTTTATGCAGCGCGTGGTCAGTGAGTTATTGATTTTAAGATTTTTATTAAATAAGTACTTTACAAGATGGAAAATAGATTTTTCTGCATGCACTAGAATCGATGAATGAAAAATTGAAAAGTATTAAAAGTGACAAAATTATTTTCAAGCCACCATTTTGTTTTTCATAGAAAAGACTTCAACGCGTGCGCATAGATAGTGCTGGTTATAAGCACAAATTGATCATCCAATACAAAAAACACAATCAAAAACTTGTGTACTTTTACGCATAAACTAAATCTATAAGAAACTAGCACTTCCCGCGTGGCTTTGCATAAAGGCGAAAGTTTGTGAGTGTGTGTGTGTTTGTATGTTTGTTACTTCTTCATGCTCAAACGGCTACACCGATTTGGGTGAAATTTGGTATGTAGATAGCTTATACCCTGGAATAACACATAGGCTACTTCTTATCCCGGTCTACGCGGATGAAACCGCGGGGCGCAACTATAAAATAAATCTATATAATCTATAATCTATATAAATAAAGAGAGAAGTCCTGACTTACTGACTGACTCATTAACGCCCAGACCAAACCATTGGACCTAGAAAGCTGAAATTTTGCACAGAGGTTCCCTTTAAAATGAAGACAAGGAATAAAGAAGTTTAAAACGTTCCCGTGGGATATTTTCCGACATCCACGCGGGCGAAGCCGCGGGCAAAAACTAGTAAATAATAAATCTCCCCTACCCGACACAACCTTCCCAGTACAAGATATAGTTCAATAAACTACAGTTGCGTTGCGTTAGCGACAAGTCGCAAGTCGCAACTGGTTTGACTGCTGACGACTAATCGATGTTACAGCACAGAAGTTGCGACACGCGACGTCGCATGCGAACGATCTTCACGGTTTAACGCGTGCGGAGTCAGCAGGGATTGCGGCTGAAACATGTATGAAATACCCCCGGGTTTTGATAGGCTACCTAGTCATCGCAGATATACGGTAGTGACGCATATTTCCATAAAGGATATTGTTCTTTTTATAGGTAGAGAATAACATTTTGACCGCTCGTGTCGTATTTCTGCGACAGACTACATGCATGACTTTTCATTCTATTTTCGTCCTATTGTAACTGTAATTTATTGTAATTGTAGGTACCTATTATTTTATCGATTTGTAGCCCGCGCGCTAGGGGCACGGCAGTTGATATTTAGCCAAGCGGTCAAAATGTTAAATACCCATTTGTTTTGTTTTATTTTCTAGATATATCTAAACAATTTCATGTATACAATGAGCGACACTTTCTCGTGATTAAGCAGTTTTTCTTTCTTTGTTTCTAATTTTTGGTCCCTCAACGCCTAAAATTGATAAATTCGCTCAGGTGCTGAAAGTGATATCACGCGTTCAGGATGCTAGTTTTCTGAGGCGAGGATTCATGACTTTCATTCTATCATTCGAAAGCGGTGTGCCTCGATCCTGTTTTTTCTTTCTTTCTTTCTTTCTATGAAAAGGACAAAAAAAAATGTTTCGTCCTTTTCATTCATGAGCTTGCTTCTTCTTGTTTCTACCTCTTTTTATGAGCGGCCAATTACTAAAAAGCTAATAAAAATTCAAGAAACGTGATTTTAAATAAAGGCGTGTTAAAAAAAATGTTTAGTGTTAAATATTGTACGGTGGTACGAAAACCCTTCGTGTGCGAGACCGACTCGCACTTGGCCAGTTTTTTGATTGGACGCCAATCGACATTATTGTCCTAGACAAAAGGGACATCACTTTACGACCCAGACTTTCTCTGACATCCACTGCGTAAGTCATAAAGTAAGTTCATCTCACTGAGAATAGTCAAAAATAGTCATTATCGTAGTCAAGTTATTCCTAAAAATTGTCGACTTATTAAAAATTCTGTGCAGTTTCTAACAGACATTTTTTACAACGAAATTACACTAATTAGGTGATTAATAGAACGATGCATTTTTATACGAATAATAATCTGATATAAGTTATAATCATAATTAAAATGCTGCTATAAGGCTCAGAACAGTTATTATTGCTTGTATTAATAAATAATTCATCACCACTTTTTAGAAGAAGTGGATTTTCTTTACCAAAGATCACGGATATTGTATACTAAGCCCGCTTGCACCGTATACTGGGAGCAATTTTAATCACCGTTACCCTCTGAAGGGGTCATTTTACTCATCGTTATGAACAACTTTTACTAGACCAAACCAGAAACCGCGAAAAAAAATCTGATGTTCCCTACATTTTGACGAGTTATGCGAACATAAATGTAGGGAACAGCCGATATTATTAATCTGTGCTTACTGGTCACAAGCGCTACTTCTGAGCATAAGGGCCTGGGTTCTATTCCCAGGTCGCGCTAAGTAGGTATTATTGGGTTTCTCCATCAGGAATTCCTCAGTAGCAGTCCGCAGTCTGGATTTGTGCCTGTTGATGGCAATAGGCTCGCCGCCTATTACAATGCGTGCCACGAAAGATGACACTTGACACACCACGTAGTTTAACTTGCGCAGTAGATCATAATTCTCTAATTCTGATTAAATTCTGATTTATAGGTCTCATTAGCGGTATGAGGTAGTGTTGCAAAAAACTCGAGTCCTGGAGTCCTATATAAACGGACTCGGATGATGAATTACAAGACTCGACTCATCATTACAACAAGATCCAAGACTAGAGTAGAGAACTAAGTTCTCTACGAGCCCTTGTATGTGACATGAGAGCTCGAGTCTCTTTGTGCGCTCGAGTCCTTTTTATGCGGCGAGTCGTCGAGTTTACCTTCACATCTCTATTTTCATAGAAGTGAGTTTTTAGCTGATTTGTAATGATTTAAGGCTCTTACAGACAGAGGCGATATCGCGTCGCGACGTGTTGCGTAGCGGTGTTGCGACGCGATAATATCGCAATATCGCTCGCGATATCGCCTATGTCTGTAAGAGCCTTTAGTCTTGTCAGTTTTTTTAGGGCAGAATTACATAACCACTAATATAAACTTATCACCTATTCGGGTCTTTTCGAATGATGAGTTTCAAGTCTCATCTTCATGCTTCGAGTTTTTCTTGAAGACTCGAGTTCATTTTAAGACTCGAGTCCTTTTGTAAGACAAAAGTGGTTGTTAAATGACGCGGACTCGGCTTGACTCTAGACTCCGAACCTTTTTTGCACACCGACTCTTTCTTATTTGAGTCGAGTCTTTAAAATTACGACTCGAGGACTCGAGTTTTTTGCAACACTAGTATGAGGTGTGAGACGGGAAGGGTCCGGGCGCGGGCGTCTTCGGGGCGGCGGAAAGAGCGCGGGAGGTGCGGTACTGCGCTCGTCAAGTCTCATCTTTGGTGGCACGCTACGGCGAAATGTGGGTGTATTATAGCTACACCTCTGCTTAACCCTTCTGGGGTTACAGGCGTGATGTTATGTCAGTGCCTATACATCGCGTGACGCATCGACCTTTGGCTTACGATTATTTCACAAATAAATTGTGAAATACACCTTATGCGTTTATCCATGTACGAGTATCTTATTTGTACGATGAACACTATGACCCTTATATGACGTGTCGTTTAGCATCCTTGTATTTAAGGGTGTGGTATAGATCATCAAACCGAACAACTTTTTTCACCACCATTATCGTAATCGCGAAAAAATAATCAGACGTCCCATACATTTTCGTCGAGTAGGTATTGAAGTTTTGTATGGGACAGTTGAAATTTTTTTCGCGATTACGATGTTGGTCCCATGGAGAAAGTTGTTCGGTTTGATGTTCTGTATCACACCTTGATATTTCACGAGGTTGCAAATTTTTTTATGTTCACAAATTTTTAAGAATATTTTGTTTAGTCTGCACGAAATTTAGGGCATATTTATAATATAGTGAATACTTTTAGCGTTAAGAAACTATTAGACGTTCGTGCCAGTAAGATAATAAAATATGTAAATACGTGTAATATGCATTAAACAAGCAATGTGGTTAGGTATGTTCTATGGTCTTGAGCCTTGACCGATAGATTTCGTAAAATACTCATCAATGAAATAACTACACGTTTATAACATCGTTTTAAAATACCGGTATCCTGTAAAGTTTTAAGTATCTGATTACATTTTCGCCATTATGAACTGTGATATGAAAATAATCGTTTGACAAGCAAAACATATCTCACGAAAATCGATATTTTATGAGAAAAAAACCGAACATACTTCTTGCGAAGGATTACTAATGTCCAGCTGGAAAATTTACTATCAATCGGTATTAGTTTCATTTTGACAGTTAACAACATTCATTGCGTTATTTACGTTGTCGAGCTGACAAATTTTTCGAACATATGAAGCAATGGATTAGCAATTTGTTTCAAAATGATTCAAATGCCATAGATATTCAAACTATCAGTTTCAATATCTATTATGGCAATTAGGGCGCAGACTTTGACATGCTGGCTTATGAGAAATTTTGAAAAGATTTTATTAAGGGTTTTCTCGTCTTGAATCATTTAGGTAGACATTTATTGCAGATACCTAAGTATTTAAACTTTTTATCAGCAGTTGTGATGTTCGTATTATAGTTTAGCATAGTTATCGGCTTCTATAAAAACAGTTAAATTACTGCTTCGAAGGTCATTTCAATGACACCTTCATATACGATTATGACGACTGTAAAAAACTACCTTTAAATACTTATTTAGGTACATATTGGAAACCTGGAAAGTTTTAAAATGCATTCTTCATTGAATATTCGTACCAATTTCGCTTTTTTGCTGACAAAAATTAATAAGGCATTAATAAATTAATAACTGACACTGGCAATAAAAATCTCCCTTCCAAAGAAAGGTCAGTGGGTCGTCTTAGGGCCGAAGTTAAATACCAGCCAAGTAATGATTTCATGCACTACGTACAAAAATGATTTTGCAAGCAATCGCTCTTCACACGATAATTACATATATACACATACTCAAACGCACACATACATACATCATACAACGATGACGTAATAACTCGGGAGACTGCCAAGTCCGACCCTTTGTTAGCGAATCCACTATTATATTGAGAAAGCCGTAACCGCTCATTTTATTACCTTGACCATGTCTTGTCTATTTACGGGTTTCGATTGATGATGATGAATATTTATAAACGCAGGGTTAAAGAATCATTAGGAATGATGATAAAGATGCCGGAAATCAGGCTTTTTACATCTGTGTTTGAGTCTCGACACAGTAGGTACCGGTTGTCGTGGAATGCGGACCTTAATGTGTCTTCCTTGAAGCGGCCGGTCTGTAACACCCTTTAAAGACAGTCCTATGCCTTCCGTTGCTATAGAATTTATCGGTAGGATACGAAAATATTTGAAAATGGATTCTAAAGAGGCTCACCTCGGGTGGAGCTGCAAACTTCAGGTTGGCGAGAGAGCCGTGCGACCTGCTGCGGTGCTCCTGCCGGATACTGTACGAGAATGCGCGCTCGTTCAGGTGCCCTTTCTTCCTGTAGATGCCTCCCGCGTCCTCCACGGCCTCCAGCCCCGTCATGCTCTGCGCAGCCTTCATCGCCGGAGGGGGAGGAGGCTTCGAACGCCGCGGGTCCACCGTGGCGTACTGCAGACGACCCCGGCCGGGGCCTGGTGGACCCGGCGGGAAGGGCCCCGCAGCCAGTGCGGCCGGCACGCGCCCCCGGTGGCCCAGCGTGGCCGGGCGCGCGTGGGGCAGTGTGGCCGCCGGGTGGGCCACCAGTACCATGGGGTGCGCGGCTGCCCAGGCCGGAGGCGCGCGCCCCAGTGACCGCCCGTTCATAACCGGCGCTGGTCCAGCGTACAACTCATCAGCTGAGGCTGATGACTTCTTTTTCGTCTTTTTTGCAGTAGCAGTCTTCTTCTTCGGCTCTTCAGGCGGTGGTGGAGGCGGCGGGACGGACGCGGGCCGCGCTATCTGCCGCGGGCGCGGTGCACGCGCGGGGTGCGGGATGTCGTCGCTGGCGTCGTCGCGCTCGGTCTCTCCGACCCACACCTTGTGATTCTCGTCTCCGTCGTACACCTCGAGCTCCTCGTCCTGGTCGGGCGGCAGGTGCGAGGGCGCACGCTCTGCCTCCAGCCGCTTGGCGTACGAGCTATCCGCGTACGCGTGGAAGCAGCAGCGCACGAGCGCGTTAGCTGCGGCCTCACGGCGGCAGATGAACGCGTGGCACTCCAGCACCTTGATGCCCTGCGTGCGGCGCAGCACGGCCGCGAACAGCGGCGGGCGGCGCGGCGCCGGGGCGCGGGCGAAGGGCGAGTCCAGCGGCAGGAACCGCGGCGCGCCCTCCACGGTGACCCGGCGCACCGCGGCGCAGTAGTGTAGGCTGGAGATTGGGAAGAAACGCGCCACCCGCGAGCCGCTCTCGTCGATGTTCTCGAGCAGGATGCCGTTCGACCACACCGACAGCCACGAGTCGATGCCGCCGCTCGTCGCTCCCTTTTCCGGATACAACTCGCGCAGCGGTTCCTGGATGCCTTGCAGTCCGTCCTTGCTCTGCTGCGGCACTGCGGAGCCGAGGTAGAGCACGCGGCACCGACATATCGGCGTCGACTCCATTTCGTCACTGCACTATCACAACATGACACTGAATCACTTGAAAACACAAATATGTCGCGGATCGGTCGCTCGCGGAGGTGTACGTACTGGCCGCGAGGCGAGCGCGGGTCTGAGTGAGCGGAATTCAAGATGGCGGGTGCGGGGGCGCGGGCTCGCGGGGCCTCGGCGCCGGGGGGAGGGCGGGCCGTACCTGCGCGCACGCACCTGCGAAGACGGCTCTACGGACGGGTATACGGGTAGGTACATGAGTGCCGATGAACCGGCATTGTGTCAAACGAATCGTCGCGAATTTGGCCGCGTTTCTCTCCACGTCATCAGCTGCGACGTGACGGAATGCCACACTTTTGTCCTGTTACAGTGAAACCTGAAGGTCGATCGATATTCAGATAGCTCCCAGCGGATACGTTCTCTGTGGACGTCCGTTTGTTGAGAATAGCAAGTTGCAGTTAGTTGCAGATTTCCATTGCGCCTTAATTGGGTCATTGTTTGGCTAGTGTTTCTTCACTTACCGAATGGGTCGTAGGTAGTAGAAATATTTGGTGTGTGAACGTCTGCAATTATTGAAGTAGGTTTATGCAGATGTTAGCAACTTTCGTAGAACCTTAAAGAACAATGACGTTATCATAGACGAATAAAAAAATTGACGTTATCTCATATAAAGATGTGCAATTAGGATCACACATACCTAGTTATTAAATAAAGCTTGTTTGTATGGAAGCAACAATGTTAGGAAAAATTCCTTTATTTTGGATTCTTAGGATCTCACTAAAATAAGGTCTAGGTTTTTGTATTGTGTTTGTGTTGCAAATTAAAGTCTATGTGGGTAAAGAAAAGGCCATCCTTTAAAAACCCTGGGTGTTGACGGTATTCTAATAAAAGGCGATTTAGAAATTACATGAAGAGGATGCAAGTAGTCTTCATGTGGATCCAAAAAAGATTCTCCTACTAATTAATATTTGAAAGGCATAGTCAGTCTTTCCTTTGCTTTCGTAAAAAGATGTCCATTTACCCACACACACTTATACCTATTTATACGTCTATGTTTACCCCCAGATTAGCCAACTATGCGTAGCTTCAATGCGATAAGCAAATTAAGTTACTAAGGGCTAATTTGACAAAGTCGGATATCTTTTATTAGATATCCGTGGAATAAAATTGACGCCTGACAGTTTATGTATGGAGAAACTGTAAAAAATTCAAAATTTATTCGAAGATGAAGAATGCCTGGGTATTTGGTACTTATAAAACATTTTTTTTACTAAATCAGTACCTATACCAATTGTCATTTTTTCCCAAAGAATTTTGTTCGTCTGTACCTACATATTTCTATAGAAATAATAATCTTTTTAAAGTGGGCTCAGTTGACTAATTCAAAATATTCATTGGTCAACTCATCCCGCGCATTCAATCAATCAGTCAATAAACTGACGTTAATCAAGAAGTAAGGGGTTATAAGATGTTTATAGGCAATAGGAATGCAATTTCGAGTCTCGAGTCTTTTTTCGAGATTAAATCTCGTTCTTGAATTAACGTTCGAGATAACATGACCGTTTCCTGAGAACGTGCGATGCGACTCAGCACACTGCCTCTTGAGAAGCCATGTTTTCAAAATAAAATTAATGGAATTGTAGTGTGGGTGATGCGTGTGTGTGTGCTGATTTGTTGCGATATGTATGTGTATTGCACATGATTATTACTTTAAAAAATATTACACCAAGACAATAAGCATTTTCGTTAAAAAAAACACATTATTTAAAATCTAAAAAAAAAACGAGATCTGGAATGGCCATTCTTGGCCCCAGCCTTAGCACGCGATATCTCGAGTTGCCAAACTCATCTCGAGATTGTATTCTGAAGCATCTCCTTTTTTCTCTATTTTGGTGTTTAAATAAAACGATGATAATTGCAGATTATTTCTGCCACCATGAACAGCTAGCTATTTATCTTCTGCAGGCGCTTAGCAAGATGCCAACAGTTCAACAGACCTAGTCTAGTCCATAGATAATACACTCAATCTACGTAGCCTTTTCCCAACTATGTAGCTGAATACCAGTATTTTACATGGAGCGACTGCCTATTTGTCCTCCACAACCCAGTAACTGGGTAATACGATACCCCTTGGTAAGACTGGTTGTCAGACTTTCGGGATTCTGACGACCCGTATAACGACTGCCAAAGATCCACGAATGACAGCCGGGACCAACGGCTTAACGTGCTCTTTCCGAGGCACGGAGGAGTCTCGGTATGTAAAGATGGTCACCCATCCACTGACCAACCCCGGCAAGCGTAGCTTAACCTGATGGATCGACCCGTGCGGCTGTTATTACTTAGCCACGAGCTCCTCCATAGATAATACACTATATAAAGTAATAGTCTAGTCATATTGTGCCTGCTAGATTATCAACTGAGCATAACAATTTGATTCCCACTGATTCTATATTGACTTGCGCGGAATAATAAGAAAAGAAAGAAAGAAAGAAAAAGTATTTATTGGGACTCGCACAGAACTAAAACTAAAACACAAAATAAAAGTTGAAAACAAACAAATTAAATATAAAAAAAAAAAAAAAAATAAAATAAGTAAATAAAAACAAAAAAAGTCCTGTACGAGGCCAAAAGGTCCCTATCTCAGCATGATGCTGCGGCACTTAACATGAGTGTCGCAGCGCTGGTATTCTGATAGGGCCCGCTGTGATGTCACGGGCAGATATACTAAAATACATAAATAATTATAAATAGATACAAATAGATAAAATGTAAAACGTTACAAACACAAATAATAAATGTTTAAAAAAAAAAAAAAACAACTCAATTCAGTCCGCGTGTGAGCGCCCCGCGTTACCACATTACTTGTCTACCCACAAAGTATCTGTGGCATTACCAATACTAGTTATAATCTGTGGGCACAGTAATGACAAGCAAAGGAACGCGAGTGCCAATGCGCTCACGACGCATAACAACACAAAATAAATAAATTTAAAACATGACGGCTGTGTAGTGTAAACAATAATTAATGTATTGAAGTAAAATATACAATAAAAAATTAGTGTTACGTGGTAATTATTAACGGTATTGAAGGTGAAATAAACTAATGAAGAGAGTGATTGTAATTACAAACGCAAAATACAAGTGACAGACAACGAAATGAAAAGAATGCAACCTGAGTCTCGTTTACCATCCGATTAAGTATTGAGCAAGGAGCAAGTAAGCTAATAACACACAGAAAACAAGTGCTGCGCCTATACACTGAACAATGACCGCCAAACGCGCGGACCACCATTGCCAGCCGCGTGCAAACTAAGGGTAAGTTCAAAATCAGATGGAATCTTTTTGAAGCTGCAGTAAATGTTGTTTAAATTTAAATCTAAAAGTACCAACTGTTTTTATAGCACGGAAAGGCGGTGGCAAGTCATTCCAGCAACGAGAGGCAGCGAATTTGAAGCATCCACGAAATGCAGCAGTTTTATGCGATGAGGCCAACATGAGGTATGAAGATGCTCTGGTTTTAAAGTTATGGACATCACGCGACCACAACAGTTTCTTATATAAATAATCTGGTTTCTTAGTGAGAATAGTGCCAAAGAGTAGGGTAGCCAGGTGAAGCTTTCTGCGCGCTGACATTCTCATCAAATTACCCTTATTTAAAAATGGAGTGATATGGGATCGTGGTGGGACATTGTAGCAGAACCTTACACAGGCATTCTGCACCCGCTGGATAAGTTTTTCGCTTCTACCGAGAATGCACGCCCCATACACAGTGTCAGCGTAATTCAGCTTGGAAAGAACAAGTGATTCACATAGCATGACACGCATATCCACACTTATGTAGGGACGAACACGATACAAGAGCTTAAGTCGGTAGAAGCAGTTGCGCACAGCCTCCAATATGTGAGTTTCGAAATGCAGCTGCCCGTCAAATACTACTCCAAGATTACGAGCTTCCAACACCCTCTCCACACTACAACCATCAATCCTGAGGTCCAAGTTGCAAGCAAGCATTTTGTTCAGGAAATCCCTAGATCCCATCACAATATATTTGGACTTACTTGGATTTAGTACCAGGGAGTTTCTTTTGGACCAAGCCGAGATCCTGTCCAAGTCTTCATTTATTTTGCTTACAGTTTCAGCAGTATCCTGTGAGCTAAAGGAGAGGTACAACTGCAGATCGTCGGCGTAAAGATGGAACTTGGTGTTGATCAGGCAGCTGGTAATATCAGCACTGTACAGGATGAAGAGAAGCGGCCCTAAAATCGATCCTTGCGGCACGCCCCTATCCACGCGCTTCGGACCAGAGGACATGGTATCTCCGCTGTCGCTTGTCACCTGGACAAACTGCGTTCGATTATTAAGGTAACTCGCAAACCATTTCACCGTTTCACTATCACAACCATAGAAAGACAGCTTTGAAAGAAGAAGAGAAGTATTGATTGAGTCAAAAGCACGCGAAAAATCCAGTAGGACAAGCAGGGATCCCATACCCTTGTCTCTGGCCTCAAGGATGTTACCAACTACATCAAGAAGGGCTGTCGCTGTACTGTGGGACCTGCGAAATCCAGATTGAGCAAGTGGCAAAATGCTATGTTGTTCAAGATATGCCCTTAGTTGGTCAGAGACAACCCTTTCGAGAACCTTGGACAGACATGGCAGTAAGCTTATCGGGCGGAGGTCTTTGACAGTAGTGGGGTTAGGTACTTTAGGGATTGGTCTAACTATTGCCATTTTCCACAGATCAGGGAAAGAAGAGGTGACAATGGATCTGTTAATGATAGCTGTGAGAACATTAAGTGTACGAGGAAGTGTCAAAATCAGCATCTCAAGAGAAATATGGTCAGAGCCCTGCGCATTGGACTTAAGACCACGCAAGATCCTGAGCACCACATCCTGCCGGACAGGCTCAAGCTGGAAATGACTGACACCGTGTCTATGGTGCTCAAAAAAAGATAAATCTGCAGTACTGACCCTACCACTGCCCGGTACATCCAAAAAGTGTTGATTTATAGTTTCGGGGTTGTTACAGAAATGTGGCAGAGTATGCTCTGGTCTTTTAGAGGTGCCTACTGTTGATTTGATATGACTCCATAATTTCTTAGGATCTTTAATATTATTATTAATATATGTTTTAAAATAAGCACACTTCTCACTATCAAAAGCAGCTCTAACAAGGTATTTGAACTCTTTGTATGACTTAATGTGTTGTTCGGATTTTGTAGTTTTAGCCTTCAAATGACACTTGTCACGCAGCCTCATCATTTCCCTGACAGTATCTGTTATCCACGGATAAGATTTCTCTTTGATTAAGACTCTTTTAATAGGAGCATGCAAGTCAAATAGTGTCAAAATGTACTTATTAAACATTTCAACCATGGAGTTCACATCCTCAAGATTTTCAATATGTTCCCAGTCCATTCTATTTAAGTCGTCATTAAATAAATCAGGAAGAATGTCCTTTAGTGGCCTATAGGTAATCCATTGCGGAGCAGGCTTCTCTAATTTAAAATTTAAATCAACAGATATAATCGCATGGTTACCGAGCTCCGGTATGTGTGATACTGAGACGCCACACACACGGGCATCCGTGCACACAACATCAATTAGTGTTTCACTGTGATCCGTGAAGTGGGTTGGCTCAGTAACAACTTGTCGAAGCTTGCAGCAATGTATAAAATTATTTAGTAGTTTAGATTTGTTGTCAGTTTGGTTTAACACATTAATATTGAAGTCGCCAAGCAAGACAACCTTGTCCGCGTTAGCAAAGGAGGAGATAGAATCGGTAATTGCATCCAAGAAGACATTGACATCAAGCCACGGCGGTCTGTATGCAGTACCGATGATAACTGAATGCGAGTTAATATTAAGCCTGAGCCACATTTGCTCGACCTGCGGCGCCGGCGGGTGCGGCACGGCGCGCACGCGCACTCCGCGGCGCACGTAGAACCCCACGCCACCCCCGCGGCCGCCGCGCACCGCGTGAGGACGCGGCACGTGCCGCAGCCGGTAGCCCGGCACTGTCGGCGCGCGCCCCTCTTCTCCCTGCCTGAGCCAGGTCTCATTTATTGCCATGATGTCTACCGAGTGGCTATCCATAGCCACAAGGAACTCCTCATGGCGCGAACCGAGCGACCCCGCATTAAATAATCCAACCTTTAGATTTCTTGTCTTACCCATTATTGTAAATAGTAGTGTACGTAAACTGATTGCAGTACTTATTAAGTATGTTGTAGATAGCGTAAGTATTAAGTAGTGTGGAGTATTTCATAATAATGTAAGGTATAAGTATATTGAAACACATAGTATTAGGTGTGATTTGTACTAATAATATCAAGTGAAGTATTGTAAATATTGCAGAAATAGTAACGGAAATAGCCAGCCAAAAAATAATAGTATATAAAGTCCGTAAAAATAAAATGACCATAGAGAGTGGAAGTGTGACACTTGTAAAATGTACATATATTATAGCCGTCAGTCGGGCAGCGGGACCACTATAAGAAACCAACAAACCAACTGCATACTGATACAAGAAAATAAGTGGCCTCGCACAAGACAAACATAAATACCTACATGAACACAAAACTGATAAAAAAGAGTAAAGTTCGAGAATTACGTTGTTACAAAAAGCACAGTGATTGCCAGAGGCCATTTGATTAGACATCGTTTGCCGTAGACACTTCGCAACCAAAAACACGCGCAAGGTCCACCTCAGAGCGGATGCAGTGGGTAGGCTTGCCGTCACCCTGCTTAGCCAGAATGCGGCCGAACTTCGTCCAGGTATACCTCCACCCGAGACGACTGCCAGCTTCACGCACACGGTAAAACAATTGTTTGTTAGTTTTAGTGAGTCTCTCATTAAGGTAGAAGCGGCGCGGGGCTGTGGGGAGTCCCAGGTCCGCGGTGGTGGCACCGCGCCGCACGCGCGCGCTCTGCAACAAGTCGTCGCGCACTGCGCGCCGCGCCAGGCGCACCACGATGCGGCGACCGCGCGCTGTCGCAGCCGCTGCTCCGACCGGGCTCGCTCCGCCGACTGGATTCGCGCCGCCCGCAGAGCTCGACTGTACCTCTCGTTCAGCTCGCAGGCCCACCCGCTGCGCGAACACTATGTCCCGATCGTCGAGACTCACACCAAGCTTTGCTGCCACCAGGCCGACGGTGTGCATCACGTTTTCACCAGGAATCTCCGGGATGTTGGCGATCTCTAAATCTGAGCCAAGTAACTCCTGCTCGCGGTCATTGAGGTCAAGCTGTAACTGCAGTACTATCTGCTCCAGCTGGCCCACTTTGCCGTCTGGCACTGCAGCACTCTGCCTACTCTCGAGAGCCTCGATCCTGGCCTCCAAGCTATCAACCCGCTCGGTACAGGCTCCCATCGACGAGTGCAGGCCGGCCATTTCACGACGAAATGAATAAGTGATCAAAACAATAGGTTTGCGCGGTGTCTTGTAAATGGTTACTTAATAAAAGCTATAAACGATCATTTAAGTGGGTATGTGATGTAAGGAAGGTTCATTACATAATGATCGGCTGTGCTATCCGTGGAGACATGCACTGATAAAATATTATTATTTGTAACAGTTTTTTTTTTTAATAAACCTGTTATTAAGTAATTAAATTTTGTTGCATGTACTACAAATATTTGCACGACTGATAAGTCGAATACACAAAAAATATTATTATTATTCTACCATGTTATTATCCACCTATATTCTGGCAAATAAATAAATTTCATTTTATTTAAAAATAAAATAAATAAATAAATAAATAAATCATTTATTTTGACCAAACACAAATACAAGTTTATAAAACCTGCCAAACTGCAAGACAGTTTGTCGGCAGGATTAAAGCTCCTTTTACAAATAATTTCGGTCATTACATACACAACAAACTACTTAAACCATCCAGCGCCCGCACACACAAGCGGCACGCGCCACCGGCCGGCAGATGCAAGCAGCCGCCGACACTCGCCGACACGACACCGCCGACATCGCTCCGCTCGCGCATTTGAGCACCGAACTCAAATACCCGAGCGGCCCGCAGCCGACGACCGTCGCCGACGAGCGCCGACGGCCTTCATTTCGATATTATAAAGCTGAAGGGTTTTTTTGTTTGTTTGTTTGAACGCGCTAATCTCTGAAACTACCAGTCGGATTAGAATTATTTTTTTGCATTTGATAACCCAATGTTCTTGAGGAAGGATTCATGCTTTATTAACATCACGCTACGACCCCTAAGAAAGAACGCTAAGCGAAAACAAAGTAAAGGGGCACAGCTAGAGGACATATTTTATGTTAAGGCGCGGACTAACTACGATTTTAAACGGCATACAACCGAGTAATCTATTGTCACCATTAGCTGGCTTGAAATAAGGTTGAAAATTGAAAATAATATTTGTGTTGCCGAGATGTGACTAATAAATAATTGTCCATTTAATTTATTGTGTATATTCTGAATAATCTAAAGAAAACCCGAAAAATAAATGCATATTCGCAGCTTAGTCACATCTCGGCAAAAGTTAAAGTTTTAAAAAAATGCTAATTAAACTCTAAAAAAAAGAATGTCGTTATCACTGAAAATACAGAGATGTTCGGCGCCATAGTTTATTTTTGTGGAGCAACTTCCAAATTTTTTATTGGGAATACCAAACTATTTTTTACTATTCTATTCGGTTAAAATTTTTCTTTAAACCCTTCTCTGTCCACTGTATTTTTTGCGTCGGATAGTTTCATTGCGTTACGTCATACTCGACAATCCAAGAAACAATTTTTTGTGAATATTGAGCTAATACCGCGCCTTAAGACAAGATATATCACGCGGACGAAGTCGCGGGCAGAAGTTAGTATTGAAATAAAACCTTCGTTTGACGTCAACACTTTATATTTTATAATTAAATTGTCTATTTACAATATTACACTTCATCACTTACAAAAAGTGTATAATTACTTACTTGCGCAATATGCAACATTATTATACTAGAAAGGTTTAAGTAGTTAAATAAAAGTAAACCATTTTGATTTTAAAACCTCAGTTTAAAAATAAAATGCAACTAAAAACCAATGTAAATACAACAATAATGATTACTAAATCAATTGAACCATAAGTTTAAGCAGTAGTTTATTTGTTTAATATGTGTTTGTGTAAAAGGTCACGTCAAGATTGTTTACCTTTATTCAACTACCAAAAACTTTCTAGTATAGATCATACACTACATAGGACTTATTAGCATAACTAACGAAATGAGGGTTTACTGAACAACTCTGCCTCCCCTTCGAGGGAATTAGGCGTGATTTTAGGAAATTCATTGAAACTACTATGCGTGCCAAATAAGAATAGTACTATCAAGACGCCATTTTGTTTCGCAATACTCGCGAATTTCATTCATTACCAATGCGTACTAATTTGACAGCTACAGGTATCGTGTGAAGTTGGCAGCAATCGCGATCCTATTCTTAGTTGGCTCGCATAGTACGTTCGAGTGAAGAGACAACCTGGTACACTGTCTGTTCAATTTACATACTATGCCTGCCAAATAAGAATAGTACTGTCAAGACGCCATTTTGTTCCGCAATAGTATGGAAATACTCGCGAACTTCATTACCAATGCGTACTAATTGAACAGCTATCGTGTGAAGTTGGCAGCGAGCGCGATCCTATTCTTAGTTGGCTCCATAGTACGTACGAGTGAAGAGACAACCTGACACTGTCTGTGTAATTTACATACTATGCCTGCCAAATAAGAATAGTACTGTCAAGACGCCATTTTGTTCCGCAATAGTATGGCAATACTCGCGAACTTCATTACCAATGCGTACTAATTGAACAGCTATCGTGTGAAGTTGGCAGCAAGCGCGATCCTATTCTTAGTTGGCTCCATAGTACGTACGAGTGAAGAGACAACCTGACACTGTCTGTGTAATTTACATACAATGCCTGCCAAATAAGAATAGTACTGTCAAGACGCCATTTTGTTCCGCAATAGTATGGCAATACTCGCGAACTTCATTACCAATGCGTACTAATTGAACAGCTATCGTGTGAAGTTGGCAGCAAGCGCGATCCTATTCTTAGTTGGCTCCATAGTACGTACGAGTGAAGAGACAACCTGACACTGTCTGTGTAATTTACATACTATGCCTGCCAAATAAGAATAGTACTGTCAAGACGCCATTTTGTTCCGCAATAGTATGGCAATACTCGCGAACTTCATTACCAATGCGTACTAATTGAACAGCTATCGTGTGAAGTTGGCAGCGAGCGCGATCCTATTCTTATTTGGCTCGTATAGTACTCTGTATCCCCACTGTGTAAGGTTATTTTTAAAATAACCTGCAGAAGATGACACGATTAGAAGTCCAAGTATACAGGGTGTAAGGGACAGCCCTCCGGAAACTGATAGGGTGAATTCAGTATGTCATACTAAGATGACCGGTACATGAAATTTTTTCAGGAACGTTAAGGGAATCCAATAAACCTGATTTGTTTGTGTTTTTGTGCACAAATTGGAGCGTCTATTACTGGTTGGGAGGGGTAGGTAATAGGTATGCGGTGAGTTTGATGAACTCTGTAGCTAGACAGAAAGTGAACAGCTGATTACACGCGTCGTTGGTTAGAGTATTTCAACATCCATTGCTGGTTTTTTTTTGTGCTGTTTTATTTTTGCAGTTTTTTTTTACATAAATGGAGTGCTGCGAACACACAATGCAATTTTACATTGAAATAATGAAAATGTAACTGAAAAAAAAATTGAAAAAATTAAAATTTTCCTGAGAAAATTTCCGGTGGAATATGATTCAAAATGAGTAGCTGAATGCACCCTGTGAGTTTGCGGAGGGCTGTCCCTTACACCCTGTAGGTGATAAGTTGACAAACTCATGTCAAATCATTTGATTGGCTGTTATTATTGTACTATGCGTGCCAAATAATAGGATCGCGCTTGCTGCCAACTACTGGAGCCAGCCAACAACTGGAGCCGAATAAAACTGCTGTTAACAGTTTTATTGGGCCTCAGTTGTTGGCTATACGTGTTGTTTTGCATCCTCGACAATTTTCAGGGTGTGGTACAGAATATCAAACCAACCAAACATCGTAATCGCGAAAAAATTTCAACTGTCCCATAGAAAACTTCAATACTACTCGACGCAAATGTATGGGACGTCTGATTATTTTTTCGCGATTACGATGTTGGTGCCATGGAAAAAGTTGTTCGGTTTGATGATCTATACCAGCCCTTAAATTTGACGAGGATGCAAAACGACACGTTGTATAGTACTACCGATACCGCTGTACCGCGGGGGCCGGGCGCCGTGAGCGTTGACGAATGAGCGGCCTGCACTGCCCCTCCATCTCGCCGCGCACACACCTAAGCCCATGTTACCACACGGACGTAACAGTATCGCGACAGGATTTTATCGCGCTCTGGATTTTCAACTCTCGGTGTTGAGCCGAGCTTCAAGAATCCAATACAGTGAATCCCAGCGCGTCGAAAAAACACTGTTGGATTTTCAACGCTCGGCGCTAAGCATATAGCGTTGAAAATCTAGTGCGCGAAAAAAAATCGCCACGATATTTTTACGTCGGCTAAGGCGCGGTACAGCGGTATCGGTGAAATGATAACAACTGGGTCAGGAAAACACTTTGCACGTTTCCTCTTAATACTCTGGCTCTAATAAGTCTGTCCTTGTTACATTATTATTATTATTTATTGATATACTCTGTCTACGGCTAATCACAACAGTCCAGTCGATTCACAGTTATTTACCTCTGACAGCAGCAACTCAAACTCAAAGCATTTATCTATACTTAGGGCCTATTTCACGATGTCCGATTAGCCACTAACCGAATAAATTCAAAAATGGAACAGATTTTGTATGAAATTATCTGCCAAGTAGGTTAGTGGGGAACTAAATCGTAGGTGACTCTTAATATTATAAAGAAGTAAAATTTGTTTGTAACTTTGTATGTAGACCCCTACATACAAATTTAAAAATCTCCGGAAGTAATGATCCAATTCTAAAAATTTTTCACTGGTAGAAAGCTACATTATTCCCGAGTGCTATAGGAGGGCCCTTAGGAGCGGAGCAAAAAGAAAAAAAAACAGAAAGGATGCTAAACGCAAACAAAATAGCGCGGGCAGGCGATGCGATGCGACGGGGTGGGTCGGGGGACAAGAAATTTCAAGGTTAGTTTCAAATAAACCAATTACAGCACTTTTGAATTGTCAAGGAGTCTGTCATTCAGAAAGATGAAGCTAGTCGCCCATTCCACAGCGTAGTAGGTTGCTATGGAGAAGAACGGACAAGAAACTCCACGGACACTCTTTCAAATCGAAAATATGGTTACAAAATATTGCTTACATCATTCATGTTGAAAATATACATGTGAGAACAATGCAGAAAGACGTGCACGTTAAAAGATTTCATAATAAAAAGATAAAACCAACTAAATAAAAATAAGCCGTGGCAGCGGAGACCAACTGACGGCGCCCGTTCACGAACCTGACGCATGGATCAGCACCATTTAGCTCAACCATTTTGAAGGGAACTTAATGATCCAACAAATACGTCCCCATCGGTGAGACATTTTTGAGTGAGCATGACATACTCTCAGCCGCCAGGGCACATTCAAGACATTGAAAGACGTACTTTTTGTTTTTTTTTTTAGTGGCATCTCGCAGGTCACCCTAGGAGGTTATCGGCTGCTTAATCGGACTTTCCTGTGGGTGCCAAAATTAAGGCCACCAGCGAGGGCATAAAAGTTATAAACTAAGCGACTACTCACTAAGGGAACCCCCTGAGGGGTACGGGCCTCGGCTTAAGACGTCGCTGGGGGAGGGCAGTAGGGGGGAGGCTGGATCGGATGAAAGAAGTACCCAGAAAACGGTAGCTTTATAGTTCTGACATAAGTGCTATGCAATTATACAATGCAACCGAACAGCAACCTTATTGCAAGGAGAATAAAGATCACTAATTTTAACAGTGATGCAAAATCAGAGGTTAAAAATAAATGTGAAAGGACTGTAAACACAATACAGGATGTAATTTTAATCACCGTTATCCTCTTAAGAGGTCATTGTACTCATCATTAGTATCACTTTTACTATGCGACCAAACCAGAAATTGCTAAAAAAAAATCTGCTGTTCCATACATTCATGTTCACATAACTCAAAATGTAGGTGTCCCCTACATTTTTTTCGCGATTTCAGGTTTAGTCCTATAATAAAAGTTGTTCATAATGATGAGTACAATGACCCCGGTGATTAAAATTACACCCAGTGTAAGTTTGATATGATCTGTCAAACTCAAGTTCCATTGGCCTTTTACAAATCGAGTGGAAGTATTAAAAAGTCATTGTACCAAACATAGTGATATTTTCATGGCCAATATTAGGTCCGGGCCTAACTGCACCAACATTGTAAAGTCCTGTAGGTGTGTATAACAAGACTAAGCAGGCTTGGCAGTCGGATGCTAGTATTTAGCGGATTTGTAGGAAGGCTCCTCCGCTGTAACCTGTGGCGCCTTGCGTTTCTGAATTATGTTTTGGATCTGCAACAAAAAATAAATAAGTGGTACTTCAGTTTGCGTTTAGGCGCTCAAGCAAGAGAAATAAAAAGAGAAGTCCTGACTGATTGACTGACTCATCAATGCCCAGCCCAAACCCTTGGACCTAGAAAGCTGAAATTTTACAGAGTTTCCCTTTATAATGTACACACCTTATACTATCCTCCCTGGGTTTTAATAATATGTGTCCATGAAACAATGAATGTCTGCCTAAGGCATTAAGTCCACCTTTGTACATGTTTATAATGCGAAACTAGCTTTGGAGCAAGACGGTTGTGTTCCATTCGCATCAACCATACCAGCGTTCAGGGTCAAAATGTCCAACGGTGTCAAAGATTGGGAATTGGACATTTTGGGAATTGGACATTTTGACCCTGAACGCATACCAGCAAGGATAAAGGCTATTTAACATCACGCTAGGACCCTAAGGAGTCGAGCATACAAAAGTCAAAGAACGCTAATCGAAAGTAATAGCGTGGGCAGGCCATGCGACACGACGGCGTGGGTCGGCGGAACAAGAAATTTCACGGTAACGACACCGCGGGCAGAAACTATAGTATAGTTAAAATCTCGCTGCAGACTTGGTCATAAATCATAATCTGAGTAGGGATGTGCGCTAGTTGCGCGCGCTCAAGGCCATTATCGATAACAGAATCATTACGATGACTCAGACGAAGAATTTTAATTTTCTATTTTTAGTTTTATATATACGTTCTTTTGTTTATATATTCAATATGCTTTGTAGTAAATTTGGTAATAAAATAAAAAAAATGTGTATTTATTTCTATCACCCATTTATAAATATATAAAACTATCGATATCACTCATCGACTGCAGTAATGCACAGGACTACGTGTGGGCGTGGCCTGCCCATAAGGCCCGTGAGTGGGAAAGAGAGCGAAACACTCGAATGATTTATGACCGAGTCTGCAGCGAGATTTTAACTATACTATAGTAATAATAATATACTATACCTGTTGCCACTCCCTATCTAGCTCTGCCTTCTCGCTCTTGTCCTTAGTCTTGCGTGTCTTGCGTCCGTCTTGCGTCTTCACGCCGTACTGGAAGGCGGCCTTCGGCAGCGCCTCCTTGCTACTCATGTACGCTGAGTACTCTTCTTGCGTGTCGAAGTCCCAGCGGCCTGGTTGATAGATATTAGTGTAAAATGCTGTATTTACTAATACAACGAGTCGTTTTGCATCCTCGTCAAAGAAGGACGGCCAAATCGTACCTGGCTACGAGGCGGTGGTGTACAGATATGCCATATGAAAAAATCTTTTTTTTAAGGTCTTAAAAAACATAAGAAATAGATATTTAAGTCGCCAGAAAAACCACATTTTTTTTAATAGCATAATTTGCCAAATTATTTAGAATAACATGTTCAGAACGCACCTTTGACGATTAATTTTGCTTAAGAAATGATTTAGTACTCAAAGATTATAATTATTCACGTTTTTCTGAATAGTTATTAGATGTAATTCAATTTTATATACTTGTGTATCAAACCAACTAGTGCTGTTTTTATTATGTATTGGATTCTTGTCATAAAAATAACTAAGTGGGTTCATAGTAAGTATCAGCATTTTGTTCAATTGTGTACAACGGAACGTCATAATATGTCATCGACGCGCGCCATGGATTGACAGTGTCAATACTGTCAATTACAACGGGTGTCAATTTGACACTAATATACTGTAGTGTGTAGTCTTTGCACCCGGCGATCTCGCATTGTTGTGTTGTTGTTGTTAGTGTTGTTAATATTGTGATACGTACTGTACTGTTTTGGATTTCCTTCTGTTGTTTGACCTTGGCATTGTTTTACAGACTGATAACTAAGTACCGCTTGTGACGATTATTCTGTGCTTTTGATTTCCGAACACCGATAACCTCAAAAGTATTTTTTGCATTATTGAAATATCTTGGCTATTTAGATATTATTTTCGAAAGGGATGGCGATTTACTAAATAAAACAATCAAATCTCACCATAATTTGCTTCTGTACACTGAAAATAAAACTCAGGTCCAGCTTCTATAGAAATTTGGCCGATGTTCTTTCAGGGTGTGATACAGAACATCAAACGAACAACTTTCTCCATGAAACCAATATCGTAATCGCGAAAAAAATTTTCAACTTCCCATAGAAAACTTCGTGAGGAAAGTTTTGAGTATGAATGTCGATCGCTGTAAGGGTAGGGGAAGACCAAAGAAACGATGGATGGTCTGTGTGAAAGATGACATGGCTAGAAAGGGGGTGACTACCGAGATGACGACTAATAGAGAAGTATGGAAGAAAAAGACATGTTGCGCTGACCCCAAATAGATTGGGACAAGGGCAGCAGAATGATGATGATCAGGTTGGTGTTTCCAATCCAACTGTGGAGTTTCTAGCCCGGAGAGATCTACGTTTTGGAATGGGCAACTAGCTTCAACTTTCTGACTAACTGACCGACTCTTTCACAGTTGAAAAGTGCCTGTAATTGGTTTAATTGAAATAATAGTTATTTATTCAACTGACGTATAATAAGGGGTATTAAAACACGAATGTGGGTTTATCACACGTGGCGATGCCGAGTGTGATAATAGTATCACATGAGTGTTTTAATACCTAATTATGTACAGTTGCATACAAGACTTTATCTACATCCATGTTATGAATCCTCTATAAAAGGTTCTGAAACAGTTTTTTGCAATACTAATACTCGTATCGAACATGGCAGGCGGCGTCATAGTATACGACGTGAATTCGAATAAGTTCTTTTTTTTAATTACGGCGCTGTTGTAGTGAAACGCGCGTGCATTACAATGTTCTTTTTTTGAAAACGAGTTGCATTATGAAATTCAGTACAACATTATAGCACGCGTTTGGATGATATAATGGTTACTATGACAACGGCTGTTTTAATGTTGGCAATAAGCTAACTATTTCAGAAACTTTTATAGAGGATTTATAGCATGGGTATAGATAAATGCTTTTAGTTTGAGTTTGAACTATTCTTAGAAGAAACACCTGAACAAACTCTCCAGACATAATCTTGGTCAGATCATGTGAGGACCATGTAGATTGGTGTCTGAAATGGTATTTTTAGGAAAGAATCACACAGGCGTAGCTGCAGCTCCTATAATATGAAAGACACGTACCAATAGGCCCCTTCTTGTTGCCGGCGTCCATCTTGGTGTAGTCCACCTCGTCGTCCGAGTCGTCGATGGCGTCGTCCATCTCGCGCAGGCCGGGGTAGCACTCGGCGTAGCCTTGCGGCTCGGCCGCCAGGCGCGACAGCAGCGCCGCCGAGCGCCGCGATCGCTCCTCCGCGCCGCGCCGCGGACCCGCCAGCTCCACTGGGGAAAAGACAATTTTTAAAACATACATAAACAATAAAATATGGTGAGGAAACCTGCCCATCTATTTTGAAAAAATATCACAGAATACATAATAGTACAGGTAGAGAAGATTCACTCCGCAAAAACGTTTAAATAAATAGCGACTCTTGCTACGACATAATAAAGCGCAATTCAGGTCGCACGACGACGGTTATGGGCTCGGTTTTGTTTTTATAAAATCAAAACGGCGCGGCGGTTAGACAGTATCAAGATTTTTTTATTGTTCCAATTCTATGCTATCAGAATAAAGTCATGTGGACTGCCGACAGAAGTGAAAACTTGACACCGCAACACGTCACATTAGCATTTCGCGTGACGTGACACGAACTCATAAGATTTCCGCCTACCAAAAATCGCTCAACGCGCCTAAAGAGTTTTCACTTCAAAAACTGGAAGTAAACATCGTGAGGAAACCGGCAAACATTTTGAGGAAACCGGCAAACATTGTGAGGAAACCGGCAAACTTTGTGAGGAAACCGGCAAACATTGTGAGGAAACCGGCAAACATTGTGAGAAAACTGGCAAACATATCTCACCTTTCTTGTCATCAGAATCTTTCTTGTCAAAGAACCCGCCGACTCGCCGCCTCTCTTGTACCGCATCTATTACTATTTATAACACAGACACTACTTTTCCTCACCTTCCTTTTCGTCATCGGCAGGCTTGTCAAAGTACCCGCCGGCTCGCGGCCTCTCTTCGCGCCTCTCTTGTCTTTCACCCGCGTTGTATTCGCCTATTCCGTCGTAGATAGAGTCGTCGGCGCGACCTTTCTCTGTTTGTTTTTCCTGTTAACAAATTAAGCATAATTACCATTAAAACCGCAATTGTGTCTAATTTACTATCACTAATGTAATTTTTGTTATTTATTTCAACTTAATATACAGGGTGGGTAAAAAATCGTGGATCAAACGAAAAAGGGCGATAGTTGGGGTTATTTGCAGTAAGAAAAAAAAAAGATTAAAAAAAAAATGGTAAAAATATTTTTTAAAAATGATAAGTAGGTAACAATAAAAAGATATTGAAAAAAGTGCCAATACTCATAATTCATAGTTCCCACTGTCATAAAAGCACTTTTATAGTGATGACTACAAGCAATTAAACACTATTTATTGTTTTAAAATAGGTAAGTACACATTTTACTTACAACTTTTAAGGAGATCAAGTTAGGGCATAGTTAGGGAATTCAAATAACCCCAACTATAGCCCTGTTTCGTTTCATCCACGATTTTTACCCACCCTGTATATCACATTTCAGCTAAGGCAACGATACGAGTAAATTATTCTCTTGACCTCCCTCTACCTCTTTTATTTATAATATAGCTATCCCCCTGTGAGGTCACAACCCTCACAGTACCTACAACGCTTTGGAATTGGCAACTATCTTCATATTTCTGACTGACGGACTCCTGAACAATTAAAAAGTGTCTGGTAAATGGTTTAATTGAAATGAATTACCTTGGTCTTCTTCAGCTTCCGATGGCGTCCATGCCTCAGATAAGAGAAGATCTGCGCCAGTTTGTCGAGCACCACATCATTGGCGCTGGATGCTGAGCTTCGTTCGTCCATCTCGGGCACGTCTGCCTTGCTTCTGGTCAGCGTGGTGGGGATGTCACTGTCTATGGTCCCTTCGTCGTCCAGTTCTACTACGTACGCCATGCGGCCGGGAGCGAACATCTCGCTGCGAAGGACTTTTTTGTTTCTGTGGAGAGTTTTGGTGATTGATTAAAATTATTAAGTGTTGACAAAGAGAGGAGCTCGTGGCTAAGTCATAACAGCCGCACGGGTCGATCCGTCAGGTTAAGCTACGCTTGCCGGGGTTGGTCAGTGGATGGGTGACCATCTTTACATACCGAGATTCCTCCGTGCCTCCGTGCTTAAGCCGTTGGTCCCGGCTGTTATTTGTGGATCTTTGACAGTCGTTACGGGTCGTCAGAAGCCCGAAAGTCTGACAACCAGTCTTACCAAGAGGTATCGTATTACCCAGTATCTGGGTTGTGGAGGTCAGATAGGCAGTCGCTCCACGTAAAATACTGGTATTCAGCTGCATCCGGTTAGTCTGGAAGCCGACCCCAACATAGTTGGGAAAAGGCTATGCAGATAGATAGTTGACAAAGAGATTGGTTGCTGTATTTATGAAGCTGTGGAACAGTATTGATTTCTGACAGACAAGGATTTAACCACAGAGTACAGTACACACACACACACAGACACACAACACACACACTCAGCGAGATCAGCGGTGGCGGTGTGATTAGTACAGGGTGACGCGCAACCTATAAAAAAAAATTGCTGTTTCATACATTTTGACCGCGTAGGTATTGCAATATTGCCGCCGGGTTCGCCGGTTGTTCGAAAGAGATACCGCGGCCCTGGCATAGGCAACTGAAGGAACACGGATGGGTTTTAGTCAGTAAAAGTCTGACACGCCCTTCCGCTCCACGCAGAGCGGGAGAAGCCATTTGATGATTTCCCATCCACAAAAAAAAAGGGGGGTGGGGTCCAGAATCATGTGCTGAATCCATGGTAACAGGTTGCGCGTCTGTCCCTGCCACCCTGTATAATAATAATTAAATAAGTTTTTACGACTTGACAAAACATGAAGGTTTCTATATTATATCTAATTTAAATATTAATGTATTATACATGTAAACCTTCCGGAATAAATTCTCTAAGTGATAGTGAACACCGCATCAAAATCCGTTGCGTAGTTTAGAAGAACAACGCGGCCACACAGACAAGCACTAAAAGCGACTTTATTTTATAATAAGTATAGAATATAGAATAGTTCCCCACTTACAATAAATAACAATTGAAATAGAGGACAGTTGCTCATTTCCTGAACTAGGTTGAACTTATGCTTCAAGCTAGATATTATGCTACAAGCTAGATACTTCCTAGCCTTAAATAGGTACTTACTTAAGAGGATATATCGAAGCGTGTCGTGGCTCGTTATTAAGTGAAACGGCGTTATAGCTGTCTATACTACATTTACTGCAGCAACTGTTTACTGCAGATGCCATTTGTCATGCCACCAACGCAATAGAACTCAAAATCGGTTGAACGGACCGTAAAAAAAGTTTGTTTAAATATCTAATCTTATTATTAACTCAAGGCCGCATAGTTAGTCTCTATTTATATAAAAAAGTCACTTACTTTTGATCCTGTATCATATTGTAGATATTCTTAGCTACCGTCGTATCGAACTGCATCTCTTCTTCCTGCTAATAACAATTTTATTTATTTACAATTTATTTATTACTTTATAAAAATATCCTAAATAAATTTTGATTTCAATTGAACTTTGTCATTCTTGACATTGAATTTGTGTTTCAAAAACTCTATAATTATTTAAGACTAGCCATATCCCGTGTGCGCTATTTTATGTTTCATTATCTACTTACAGAAAAAAAATAAAAAACACGACAGCCCTGCCAAAAAAAACAAACTAAAAAGTAAAAATAAAATACAAGTTGTATTTGGTAATCTGTATATGTATATACATATACAAAGCGAAAGGTAACAGATCTACTCTTTTTAATGTAAGAGGTCCCACGACTAACATAAAAATTAATAAATATAAATTAAGTACATCGTTTTTTTTTTTGTTTTGGAATGTGCTCATCAAGGCCTTCAATTGAAAATGGAGCCATACTGCCGCCATATTATTTTTAAGCTATAGCTAGTGTCACTTGGGATGATGTAAAGATTCTAACGATACCGCATACATCCAAATTTGTTAAGGCATATAAAAAATATGGCGGAATAAAGAAACTCACTTACATACATGAACACTACTTTTTCGGGAAGTCGTGTATTAATAAAAAAAATGAAATGATGTTCGTTAGTAAGCATCACTTAATAAAAATAAATAAAATAAAAACAAAGACTAGTTTTTGTCCATATTTTGTTAGTAGGTTTATTACGATCTTAAAACTATGTTAGTTAATAACGGTTGGACGGATTTGGCTCTATTTGTTTTAAAATTTTCGTAATAGGGTGAATTAGGTTTTTATACAGGGTGTCCCGTAAATAATGGATAATCTCTTAAGGGGTCATCGTACTCATCATTATGAACAACTTTTACTATGGGACCAAACCTGGAATCGCGAAAAAAAAACAGCTGCTCCCTACATTTTGACGAGTTTGATGTAGATAAATGTACTGGTCAGCTGATTTTTTTTCGCGATTTCAGGTTTGGTCCCATAGTAAAAGTTGTTCATAATGATGAGTACAATGACCCCTTAAGAGATTATCCATTATTTACGGGACACCCTGTATATATAAAGAAAAAGAAAAATTGGATATGTTTCCCGGAAAATTTTCAAATTCGGAAAAAACCAAACATACCTACTTTTTCTATGGCATTTTTATATGAACCATACCTCACGATTCAAGGACAGGAAAACGTCTGTCTGGTCAGCTAGTTTCCTAATACAAATATACAGAATGAAAAGTAGCCCATGTCCTTCCCTCCCAGGGTACCTATCTGCCAAATTTCATCACAATCGGTTCAGTGGTTTAGGCGTGAAAAGGTAACAGACAGACAGGGTTACTTTCGCATTTATAATATTAGCATGGATTTTAATAGAGCAAGATCCCAGGGCCTCCAGAACTTACTTATTTTAATAGACCAAGATCCCAGGGCCGCCAGACCTTACTTATTGCTTGGGATTGAGCTGCTCCAATAAATTTACACAATTAATGTTGATTTAAATACCTTTTTACATATTCTATACAATGACATGAATATTTACTTTGTAAAGTATTACTTATACTATTTTTAATTATTGTGAATGTGAAGACTACGTGGATCATTGTTTTTTATTTATTTTATCGTTTTCTTAGTTTTAGTCATAGTCTGACAGTTTGAGTAATTTATGCGGCCTACCCAAATGTCTTTTCTTTGGTATTGTTCGTCGAATCGTTAAGCTCCTTAAGTTTTGAGTTGAGCTGCACGATTACTGACAAATGCGTGCACTGACTGGACAGGTCCACTCAATCTGCGTGGTTCTTTCCTCAAAAGACCATTTCAGACAGCAATATTCATGGTCTTCACATGATCTGACCAAGATTATGTCTGGACTTTAAAAGAGACTGTGACCTCTGAGTTTGTTTCGGCATTTCTTCTCAGAGTAGTCAGATAGGAAACGTCGAACTCATCTAGTTTTAAAAAAAATATGCTTGACGTGTAAAAGTGTTTGTACAAACCTACTTACAGAAAATAAATCATTTATCATTTGAACACACTGTTCAAAATGATCTCAACAACTTAGAAAATTAAACATTATCTCGTTCTTGTCAGAATGACAGTTGTCGTGTATGTTACTGTCTTCATTCTGAAACATCGAGTTTTAAAGCGACTGGCGTTTGTAATTATTAACAATATTCTACTATACATACATAACAATCACCAGTCAAACTTTTAAAAAAGTGAGTCATCATCTGCCTAGCCTTTTCCCAACTATGTTGGGGTCGGCTTCCAGTCTAACCGGACGCAGCTTAATACCAGTATTTTACATGGAGCGACTGCCTATCTAACCTTCACAACCCAGTTACTAGGCAATACGATACCCCTTGGTAAGACTGGTTGTCAGACTTCCGGGCTTCTGACGACCCGTAACGACTGTCAAAGATCCACGAATGTCAGCCGGGAGCAACGGCTTAACGTGCTTTCCGAGGCACGGAGGAGTCTCGGTATGTAAAGATGGTCACCCATGGACGGAACAACCCCGGCAAGCGTAGCTTAACCTGATGGATCGACCCGTGCGGCTATTATTACTTTAGCCACAAGTGTGTACCTACCTAATATTTTTACGTACTTTTAGTACCCGATGCCTGAAAATTGGCCGTCAGCCCAAGCTAGTAGGTATGCGTACGTTCAAAGTACATACTAACACTACTCTATCCCATCCCATACATTTTGTTAATCAAAAAATAAGTAAGGTCTGGCGGCTCTCGGATCTTGGACTATACAACGTGCTGCTGCTATCGCGACATTTCTTCAAAACGCTGGTAGGGCTAGTGGCCAGTAATCATACAAATTATAGTAAGTTAAAATAATTCGTAAATAGAAAAAAAAAATTCAAACAAACTAAATACATAGTAAAATAATAACCAAAATTAGGATCACTCTGTGCAAAAGACTCATTCATGAAGCTATTGTTCTATGCGATCTGGTATTAGGTCGTTGGCCCAACGCCTTTTTTTTGTTTATCGTTTCTCTATTGTCCTAACCCAGCTGTTAAGTACCTTCATGGAAAAAAAAACTCGAGTTGCGTGGCCTTTTTTTTCTCATTTGTTTCAATTCCATCTCTTCGCTACAGGTTGCTCCAAGATGCAAAAATTGTAAATAAATCACTAAATAAATATCTTTATAAAATGATAACGCGGAACCGTATGCGCGTGTTGAATTAATGTCGCAATTGGTGCTGCACGTTGTATATAATACAAGTAGAATCAGTACTTACAACGGGTACTTCTTTCGCCTTCTCCTTGACAGGCTCCACGGGCTCAGTCACCAGGCGCTCCATCTCAGCCTCCTGCTCCTGTTCGCGCGTCTGAATCTCAGACCGAACCTGCACACAAAACATGTATAACGCACCTACTGAGCCAATTCACAAGTTTTATAAAAACAAAAAGATTCATAACATAACAGGCATCACGCTTTGTTTTCCCAAAGGGTTGGGCAGAGGTATACCTATGCTATATCTATGTTCTATAGATGTTATAGGGTTGGGTTTCCGCAATTAAGAGTTTCGAGTATTTGTACTATTATGTTTTCTGTGGCTAAACTTGATATGATTTTATTTTATAATATGCTTTTTTCAACGAAGCATCAAGCCTTTTTTGTACATTTGTCAAATTTTGGCAAATACTGGTAGATTGCAAAAAATATTTCTTTGAAATTAAACCACACTATTACCGAGTGTCAAAATAAATGTTTCATTGTAAAAACGCAGGTAAAACCGCAGGCCGCAACTTGTATATCATATAAGTAAAGAAAAGAGAGTGAAAAACATACCTTTTGTAGCAATGCATAGTCAAGACCTTTTACTAAATGAGTATGTTCCATGTCACCACCAAGGTATTTGGATTCCTGTAATTAAAATGATAAATGTTACATATTGTTGTTGTTTACAACATGAGATCATAAGGACTTTATCCTGTTCTTTTTTTTTTGTTTTTCATTTCGTTCTCTTCACACTTCACACTCACACTTCACACTTCACACACTTCTTCACACTTTACACACTTCACAATTCACACTCAATTTCTGAAATTCTTTTATTTTTATTTTATGTTAGCCTACGCTGACCACTGTTGAGTAAAGGCCTCCCCCAAATACTTCCAAGAAATTCTGAAATTCTTATCAACACAAAAAGAATAGAATACTCTTTATAATAGACACCTGAATTACAGATATAACAGGTGACACAATGGGCTGTCTTATTACTAAAAGCTGTCTTCAGTACAATTTACATATTACAATCAATCTGCCTAGCCTTTTCCCAACTATGTTGGGGTCGGCTTCCAGTCTAACCGGATGCAGCTGAATACCAGTATTTTACATGGAGCGACTGCCTATCTGACCTCCACAACCCAGTAACTGGGTAATACAATACCTCTTGGTAAGACTGGTTGTCAGACTTTCGGGCTTCTGACGACCCGTAACGACTGTCAAAGATCCACGAATGACAGCCGGGACCAACGGCTTAACGTGCTTTCCGAGGCACGGAGGAGTCTCGGTATGTAAAGATGGTCACCCATCCACTGACCAACCCCAGAAAGCGTAGCTTAACCTGATGGATCGACCCGTGCGGCTGTTATTACTAAGCCACAAGCTCCTCTACATATTACAATTTACATATTACAATAAAGTATTAATTTTAGTACCCAAAAAATAATATTCATTATAGGTAAAGACATAGAAATATTAAATATCCCCATGCAAGAACGGAACCCCTATAGCACAAAAAATTGTGCCCGAGTCAACAAATTTCAAAGGGAGCAATCTGTGATTTTTTCAAAAATGAGCTATTAGCATGGTAACACAGAAAATGTTAAATTATAACGTATTATTTATTCATTTGGTATAAAAACTGGCGTTCTGACATACAAAATACTCATCAAAATCTGAAGTTGGGATCAAATTGGGCATTCTGTCATACTTCATTATCAAAAATATTCTTCCACAGGTTTCCTTGGCGATAAAATAATTTGTAAGTACAAAATTTAGCTTTGTAACCATAAGGAGCACAGGAAGCAAATAATCAGTTTTTTTTAATTTGCCGAAAATTTACGAAAAGTCAGACTGGCACCGTTGAAACTAATTCAGTTGTATTATACAAACCTGGATAAGCTGTCTTCTTCTTTCTTTGGCATCCATTCCTGATTTCAAATCTGGTGCTACAGCTCTGTGAAATGAAAATTATAATGTGTTGAAAAATGTTAACTAAAAAACCTAAGACAGAAACTTCAGAGAAAAAAATAAATAACTGGCATAGATTCTAATCACATCATTGCAAAAAAAAAAACAAAATTTTATATAATATCTTCAGGATGCATCTATCATACGAAAAGGTTGCAAACATTTACAAAGACTTCCTGCATTGCTCTGGGCATGTTCTACATATTATCAGGCTCAACCGACTCCAACATAGTTGGGAAAAGGCTAGGCAGAAGCCTAGCCTTTTCCCAACTATGTTGGAGTCGGCTTCCAGTTATTTTCCAAGGTATTGTCCCCGGCGATAAATATTGCACATCGACCTTTGGAAAGAGACAATCGGCTAATTTCGGCTTCGTAGAGCGTTATCTCTGTCGCACGAAATACAAACAGTCCGGTATCTACTAAGAGCTGTTAAAACAATTATGATTTGCTTCTTTTGATAATTCTTTTTATTCTTTGTATTAAATACACCAATTTTTCTTTAGGTGATGGCTTTAGGTTGGGGTAACATAAAATAAAAAAAACATGTTCACATTATGTTTACGTATTTCATTATTTTGGAAAATTACAGCTGTTTTTAAATCTGTCAGCTTCGGTTACAAAATATTTATAAACATTGTAGATAATTTCGCGTGACTGACCTCGTAAAGGTTTCCCTGTTTTTCCTAAAGATGCCATAGTACAACTTTATATTATTTAAATTTGGGGGTGTTAACAACTCTAAATATATATTTTGAACTAACACTCTATCGCACTTGAGCAACGACGGACAAAACGTCACCTATGTAGTGTGCGACAGAGATACCGCTCTACGAAGCCGAAATTAGCCGATTGTCTCTTTCCAAATGTCGATGTGCAATATTTATCGCCGGGTACTGTATTTTATTGTAGCATAATATAAATACAATATACAAGCTTCCAGTCTAAACAAATGAAGCTGAATACCAGTATTTAACATGGAGCGACTGCCTATCTGACCTCCACAACCCAGTTACTGGGAAATACAATACCCCTTGGTAAGACTGGTTGTCTGATTTTTGGACTTCTGACAACCCATAATGACTGTCAAAGATCCCCGAATGGCAGCCAGGACCAATGGCTTAACGTGCTTCCGAGGTGCGGAGGTGTCTCAGTATGTAAAGGAGGCCACCCATCCACAGACCAACCAGGGAAGGGTAGACGATCCTGATTGATCGACCCATGCAGCTATTATTACTTAACCAAACTATGAGGCCTAAAACTGTTGAGAGCCAATATATACTGCTATTTTGGTAACAAATGTTTGGGAACAAATGTTCCCAAACTTCATAATGAAAGTGTAAACAAACCCTTTCAGGATAAATTCTTATGCAATAGCTCACTAAAGTGAATTAATATCACATTAATCTGTATATACAAGGTTTCAACTTTATGTTTCACCAATTATTATTTGAATACTTACCTATGCTTGACGTGTAAAAGTGTTTGTACAAACCTACTTACAGAAAATAAATCATTTATCATTATTAAATTAAAATTGAAAAATCATTGACGAAAATGAGGTTATAAAAAGAACCACAATATTGTCAAATGAAAAACATCTTCCAGGTGATTTAAAATTCGAATTTCAGATTTAAGTTAATTGAAATAATCAAATCAAAGCTACACTAAAAATTAAACTTTCGCGATTTGTAAACATTATAAAACAATATCGAGAACGGGTCTAATCGCAATATTCCTTTTTTACGAGGTAAACAGGTAGACACCTACTTGTTTCCCGTTCTTGTTAGTTTGTTTGTTTCTTGTAAAAAAGGAATATCGCGATAAGACCCATTCTCAATATTGTTTTATAATGTACACTAAAAATTGATATTCACAGGTATGTCTTCTGACTTTTCTGGTCTTTGTTTATTTTCATCAAATGCTTTTGGAACAGAGAATAAACCAGAAACACATTTGCAGTTAAACATGAAGGACTTTTCAACATTCTCTCTTTCAAGTCTATGGGTGAACATAAATAGGGCTAAATCTAACATTCACCTGTATGCACTACTAGTATTGCTTGTAGGGTCCATAGGCCCCAATTCATTGGAACCGTCTCGTCTCTCACGGGCTCGGTCCCTGTACTTCTCGGCTAGTTCAGCCAGTTTATTGTCTTCCTGCTTCTTGAGCGCTGCATAGTATGATTTCTTTTTTCTACGTAGTTCACCTTTGTTTTCAGCAGGAGGTGGCATTGACCTAAAAGGTTAAGATGAAATGCTGAAATGCTATGTGCTAGCATAAAAATTAACTTGTTGCATCTAGTTAGTGGGCATCTAGATGCCACAACACAATATAATTTTTCATTATGAATCACTGCAGTAATGCACTAGTAAAGAGTATATTCATCCAAAGGGTAGGGAACCGGCTTGCTTTTCTATTTCCACTCAGCTTATTGCAATCCCCTGAAAGATAACAGCCCCCCAACAATGTGGATAGAAAGACAGCTTACCCTGAGTTTGCCATGGCTTCGCGCACCGAGCCCGTGGGGTGCGAGCCCCCGGCGCCCCCGGGCGTAGCCCTAGGAGTCATGAGGAGCTTCCTAAAGTCCTCATTTGTTAGCCTTTGTGAAGCTGGCGTCTGCTCCACGTTATTGTCATCCATTTTTACGCCTTTTATTAGAGACTATGGAGGTAAAAATTAGCGCTACGCTGCAACTAGAAAATACCAAAAGAGAACGTAATTTTCACGATACTTAATTATTTATTACAAGCATTGTAATTGCAACACGATTGAACAACATTGCTTGCTGCATTCATCGATTAGTTTTTGACAGCTACATTTTTTTGTAATCAGTAGTTTGTGAATGAAACCAAGGCTTTAAAGCTAATTCAGGTACTTACGAAAAAGAACTTGCAGTTGTATAATATCTAGAAATGGAATGGAATAAAAATTCGCACATACATAACATAGGTACCTATGTACATTTTAAAATTATCCTTAGAATCGGCTTCGACATGTACTTTGAGTACTGTGGCCGTACTATGACGTGAAAAAAGATCATGGATCCATTCTTGGGCTTGGCAGAGGGTTGGGCAGAGGTGTAACTAAAGTAGTACACCGGTGCACCCATATTTCACCAATTATGTTGGGACGATCGTAGGCCGTCAACCGGGCAGAAATCCAGACTGTAGGCTACTATTGGGAAATTCTAGATAGAAAAACCCAATAACACTGCCCGACCTAGGTGTCGAAGCCAGGAGTTCATGCTCAGTAAGCGCCAGAGAATAGAACCTCGAGTAGAAAACTTTCAACCCAGCCAAGTTCTAGTAGATTTTAATTTTTTTTAATTACACTTTCTTACAAAAAAAAAAAAAGATCTTGTAAAAGATCGCTTTTAGCGATAAGACCGCCCATTGTGTCACCCTATGTAAAATTTCAACATTTATATCTGTAATTTTTATGGTGTGCATAATAAAGAGTATTCTATCTATCTAAGATCTATCTTACACTTAGAGCATTTAACCTAATCTTACACTAAGATCTTACATAAATTAACGCTTACAAGGGCACTGGCACTGCACTGGCAAGGGCGAAACAAAATAGAGATAACAGAAGTTTTATTGTTATGACGTCTATGGACGTTTAGAGTCGGAGTGTCCCTCAGTGTAAATGCTCTAAGCTTGCTCATGATAGTTGGAAATGGTAAAACAGCAAAAAAAAAATAAAGGTGAAAAAATAAGATGCTTTATTGAGCTTTACAACATGACCAGGGCCCAGTATAACTTAGTAGATGGTGAAATAGGAACCCTAAAAAGAAAGGAATAAGTGATGTATGTACATTCAATAAGTCATGAATGAATAGACCGCTAAAATATACTGGGCACACTATATTTTTAATTTATCCAAATAGTGCATGGAAGGTGGTGCCTTTGTATCCAACGGTTCCAGTAGCGTTGTCCTGGAATGTTATGTACATCCTGAAACAAAATTGATTTAATAATAATTCGGTCTTCAGACTGTCACTAACTGAAAACGCGCGTTAGTGACGCATAATTAAGTATTTTGTTGTTTTTCTTTTTTATGTTTAAATTTAGCTACCTACCCAATTGTTTTTATTTTTTAGGTTTGTGTAAAAAAACAAATGTATGTGCGTCATTTTTCGCGGGAATAAATAGTTTTTCTTTCTTTCTTTCTTCTTTAAAACCTGGCATTGTTGATTTCAAAAGAAATAGACTGAAATCGTTAGGAGAGCCATTAAGGTACGTGCGGAATAGGTCGTGCGGGTTATGTAGTTGTGTTGTGTGGCCCGCTGTGGCTTCGAAGACTAGTTTGATGTGGTTCACTTTACTTTTTGGGCAGCTACAATCGCAACCATCGCAGCATACCTCACTTTAATTGATGAGCAGCTAGAATAGCATCACAACCTAGATGTCACTCTATTCATTACGTTTGGTCCCTATATTGCAGTATCATCTCCTTTAGGAACAGATTTGCAAATCCAATATGCACAAAAACTCAGGCTTGCAACTACCTTTAGGCCACGTAAATATTCATTCCGCGTGAGAATCGAACCCGCGAGAAACGCAATGCCTATCGCTCAACCACTGCGCTAACCATGCAGCCCCCTGAACGGCACGGTTAGTACTATACCCGAATCGCTAGCAATAGCGGTCATTGACCTACATTTTCTAGCATTCTTTATTTCAAAAAAAGTCCGTTAACGTCCTGAATAAATATCTAACGATTTAAATCTTTGCATTTTCATGACAGCTGGTCCGCTACGGAGGCTACGGTCGTTAAGTGCGGGCCATTGCAGCCACAGCTCTTCTAGGAAACCGTAGCACTTCTCACTTACAGATTGATGCATGGACTAGTCCATCCTATATGATGTCAAACTTTAAACTTATATTTTTCTACTTTCACGCAATCATAATAATATGACGAAATCCTAAGATGTGATATTATACTGCAGTAAAATTGCTTGACCTCAACTATGTGGAAATTTGCACATGTTCGATCGATGGATGAAGTTCACCTTGACATCGTGGTGTACTAAGAATGAAGGGGTTGTGAAGTGAATATTTATTATAACCAACCCATGACTTATACCAGGTACAATACCTATGTTAAGCAAATGAATAAATTCCATAAGCCATATTAGAACTATTAATATAATGATGATTCGAAAATCTTCCTATAAACCTACATATAATAACCATAATAGGAATAAATCTGATATTTATGGTTAGACTAAAGTCCGGCCGTAGAGAGAATGCGTTCTTGACACCTGTCAGTTGGACAATTTCTAGTTGTAGTAAGGACCAAAATCCGCAAAACACATTTTAATTAGTATGAAACTGATAGGTGTCAAGAACGCAATCTCTCGATGGCCGGACTGTAAGAATCCTCCCGAAACTGTCAAATTTTGCCAATCAACTTTGAACCTAATGCTTTAGCGATAAAAATGAAATTTGACAGATTGTAGTAGCATGATGATGTGCTGGCGTCTGTACTACGTGCAATTAGATATGGTACCGACTACCGACATGCAAGTACAGCCGGTTCTGCTGCAATTATAATAATTATATTTTTGTTAGGTATCTAGGCCATATTAGGCTTTTGTTTTGCTGCGACCTTGCTTTCATCAGTAAATTCTTTTATTTGTCTGTGAGTTTCGCTAGCTAGTTTAATTTGACCTTGCATTTTGTTTGCAAGTGCAATATCTTTAATTAGTACTTGCCTAACAGTTTTAAACGCCTTTTGCCTGAGCTTAAACGAATATTCACAAATTAATGGAAGATCATTGTAATGATTTCACTTTCTATTATTTGAAAACACATCTTTTAAAAATGTTAGCTAGCAATTTTTGAAATTCGTAAACCTTACTAATATTCGTCCTAAAAATATTTAATAAACACAACATCGAAAAGGAACTCTGAATAGAAACCACGCGAAATTAAATAGTTACATAAGTAATTTATTTTTCTGATCTCAAAAATACAGAATAAGTACTACTTACTCTTACGGCTAATTTTTCAATCGTCAGATAACTTTTATTTATGGAATAACTATAGCGGTTTGACAGCTTTTGTATAGAAAATATGTCAAACTGTCATATTTATTTTTCAGATTTGTTATCTGACTATTGAAAAATCAGCCCTTAACTTCTAATAAAATAATACAAGTATTAAGGCAATTCCCAACATCTGACATAAACATTTTAAATGTAACAAACAGCACAGAAAATAAAAATAAATACGATTACACGTAATAAACACCAAAGTACGTGGCAGTCGCGGTCATAAAATGAGGAAGCGAGACGTCATCATCATCTGCCTAGCCATTTCCCAACTACTTAAGTAGGGACATAATGTTGGGGTCGGCTTCCAGTCTAACCAGATACAGCTGAATACCAGTATTTTACATGGAGCGACTGCTTACTTATCTGACCTCCACAACCCAGTTACTGGGTCATACGATACCCTTTGCTGTCGAGACTTTCGGGCTTGTGACTACCCGCACTGTCAAAGATCTACAAATGGAGCCGGGTTAACTTGCTTTACAAAACAAAGGAGCAAGATGTTCCGTACTAAATAGTTGCTGTCCTACTCGCACGTTTTATGACCGCGACTGAGACTGGTCTTGATGTTTACTGTAATCAGAATCTGATTACTGATCAGATTACCCATGATGACAGAATTTGAAAGCCAGGAAAAAGCTTGTTACGCCACATTAGGCAGTTCTATCTTTTTCTTATTTTACCAGTTAGTAAAAAATGACAATATTTTTGTTCGTATACGGTAAATGTGGAACTTATGCTAGGTTTAGATATTCGTGCAACAAAGTGGATTTCCTTTATATACTAAGTATTTTAGTATATAAAGGAAATCATGTGTCATGGTCGTGAACATATGAAATTAAGTATTTTAATTTCATATGTTCACGACCATGACACACCATCAGGATCTAGCGCGAATCAGCAATACAAAAAGCAAAAGAGGTGGGGTATATAGCAAAGGTTTTTAAAAGCATTATTGGCGACTCGTGGAACAGAAATAGGGTGCAGGGGAGCAGGGGGTCTACTCCCTAAGCACGAAGCCCGTAGTTTCGGCCTTCGTTACGTGCGTTTCCTACTCCGTATCACCTACGGATGCATGATTGGTTCGGGGCCCGAACGAAGTATGAATGACAACACGATTTGACAGTTGTCCCTACTCCCGATATGTTTTTGCCCATCCGAAAAATTTAACTTTTACACTTGTTTTGATGGACCGTTATGTCAGACGGACGGGCGGACGGACGGACAGATGGACTTAGGGGAGTAGACCAGAGCAGCAGTCGTTTTTTAAACATGTAATAAAAACATTAATAGGGAACACAATCGCCAATAACAATAAGGAAGGCCAGGCGAGCGTAACCCCGCGTTATTTGCGCCGCTCAGTTAGTCGCTGAAATTACGCGTCGCTGAATACATGTGGCAAACTTAACGTCGGCGGAAAATGAGCAAGTTGATTGGATCCTCGACTCATTTTGAGCGACGCAAATAATTGTGATCGTCTCACCTAACCCTAAAGGTGCATTAACACCGAAGTTACTTTTTGTAGAGAAACACTTTAAGTACAACTTCCTATAAGTTTTAGTAAGTTTACTAAACAATTTTTACTAAAATTGTTGCACTAACACTTGCAAACGTTGCTCCACAAAAAGTAACTTCGATGTGGATACATCTTAATGAAAAATACAGAATAAAACGTTTATCCAAAAATAGCATGGAATGTGGTGCCCTTGAAGCCGACGTTTCCCGTGGGTTCATCTTGGAATGTTATGTACATCCTGAAAGAAACATTATCATTAGATATTGTACCGTTACGCGTTAGTACCGTACTTTTCGAGTTAATCTTGGACATTACTGGCAACGGTGAAGGAAAATATCGTAATGAAACCTGGGGGCCTAGACCAAATCCCTTTTCTGTAAGCGTTAACACTAAGGTTAACACCAACGCAAAGATCAAATTGTATGGAGTTGACAGCAGCAGTCACGTGACATCTCTGAAGCTAATGTCAACTCAACTCATACAATTTGATCTTTCCGTTGGCGTTAACACTAAACCCCCGTTTCCACGAGCGTAATAAAATCGCGGCGGGATTTTATCGCGCACTGGATTTTCAACTCTCTGCTTAGCGCCGGGAGTTGAAAATCCAACAGTGTGTTTTTCGTCGCGCTGGGATGCACTCTGTTTTTCTTAGGTTGGATTCTCAACGCTCGGCTCAACAACGAGAGTTGAAAATCCAGTGCGCGATAAAATCCCGCCGCGATTTTATTACGCTCGTGGAAACGCCGATTAACAGAAAAGTGATTTTGTCTAGGGGGGCTGGACTTCTAGTTAAGTAATTTATAAGACGGGTTGGCGATTTCAGAGTTATGTCTGAAATCGCCAACCCGTCTTCAGCAAGCGTGGTGATTAATGCACGTGCCTTCTGTGTATCAGAAGAGGTCTTTGTCTGCAGTGGGATAATAATAGGCTGGAATTATTACTGTAGGTACCGCTGATCATTGGAAACTGGAGATCGCAATCGCAAATTGTTTTGTTAATTTGTGCCACTTGCCAGGGCATAAGATCAAACCATAGGTCAAACCATTATTAATAATATAAATTGATGATTTATTACCGATTGAGAATCAGAAGCTATGCCCATGATGACTCATAAAACATAGGAGCGAATTTGCGACCGGCGCGGTGACGAGTTTCCAAAAAAGACGCCATTTGGAACCCGCTACAGGAAATTTGCAACAGGCGCGGTGACGGGTCCCAAAAGACGTTTGTCAGAGTTTAAGTTTATTAAAACTCATTTCCAGGGGCTAATTATGTCTGGCAATGAAGCAAGAACTCTTCAAGTCAAGCCTATTGGTTTAATAGCCATAAAAGTCTTGGAAACTCTTCATTTCACGGTTGTGGCTTTAAGAGGTACTTTAAAATCACTTTGATAAAGCAATTACATGTCGATTCACGATAGCAAGGTAGGTATATGAACTACCTCGAACTCAACTCAAAGCATTTAATTCAATTAAACCAATTACAGGCACTTTTGAATTGGTAAGGAGTCGGTCAGTTAGTCAGAAAGTTGAAGCTAGTTGCCCATTCCAAAACGTAGATCTACAGGGTTATTTTTAAAACACCAGTAACCTCTTAGGGGGTCATTGTACTCATCATTATGAACAACTTTTACTATGGGACCAAACCTGAAATCGCGAAAAAAAAATTAGCTGTTCAGTACATTTCGACGAATTTGATGTAGATAAATGTACTGAACAGTTGATAATAATAAATAAAAGTTGTTCATAATGATGAGTACAATGACCCCTTAAGAGGTTAATGGTGTTTTAAAAATAACCCTGTAGGTATATGGAGAAGAACGGGCAAGAAACTCCACGGACACAATCATGTTGCTTATAAGTGAGAACAATGTAAGCAAAAATATAAAATTAAAAAACAATTCTTGGGAGACCTACTGGGGGCCCATGAAAGGTAGTCTTCCTGCAACACGTAAAAGAAAACTCATCGACATGACTTGTGCATCCTGCCCGTCCTAACCTACCATGGTGCACAAACTTACTGAACAACAGAAGTCCAAACTCAAAATACTTATGCCAACGGGCAATGGAGCGCAGCATAATAGGTGTCAAGCGTACAGACCGAGTTAGAAACACCACCCGGCGCTCCATAACACAAGTAGCAGATGTTGGAGAAAAAACCACCAGGCTGAAGTGGGAGTGGGCCGGACACGTCACACGAATGCACCCGGAGAAACGGGCAAAGATCGTCACTCACTGGAAGCCTGAAGGAGGACATCGCCATCGAGGCAGACCACTGCGAAGGTGGTGTGACGATCTGATAATGTTTGCAGGCCAACATGGCCAGAGATTGCACAAGACATGGTTTGGCAGGAAAAAGGGCAGGCCTGCCCAGGAGTGGAACATAATGTAGTATAACAAAAAACAAAAACAAATCAAAATATCTGGCAGTTAAGAAATGACCAGTCTGAACTGACGGCGCGGCATTTGTTCACGAACATGACGCTTGCATTCACTTTTTTCTCATAATCTACTTGAAGTTACTCATAATACAGCACGTGAACAATGAGACTGTCAGCTGACAATGTATATAAACATTGCTTCGGCCACGAGAGAATCTACTGCAATTTTCCATGGGAACAATTTTGAAAATGATAACACTACAATACAAGTACTCCCGATGGAATGTCCCGTCGTCAAAAATGACGAATTTACATTCAAACTTTTTTCCCTATTTAGCGAGTTTTTAGGGAGTCAATTTAGGATACCAATCATTTAGAATTAAAATTATTACAGTATTCAGACGTGAGAAGTGAAGGACAAAATGGCAACACGTTTGATAGAAGGTAAGTATGTAATTAAAGGATTTAAACAAATAAAATAATTTGAATTCTTTACGATTGCTATTTTAAATTAGTAGGTAGGTACATAAGTTGAGCTTGCAACATTTTTTTTTTTTGTTTTTATTTTTATTTTTTTCCTGGGTTCCTTTAACGATACTGAACCCACGGCTAAGCCATGGCACGCAACTACTTTAACACCCTGTATATAATTCTTCTGTACGTGTGTTTGTTACCTAACTCCTTCTAAACGGCTGGACCGAATTAGACGAAATTTTGTGTGTATATTTCAATGGGTTCCTGGATGGTTTGAAAATACAAAATTGTACCCGGTAGGTGGCGCTGCAGTCGAGTTCTAGGATCTTTCAGACAGGACAACGTCTGTCGGGTCCGCTAGTACTAATAGGTACCTATAATAGCTAATATAAAGCTGAAGGGTTTGTTAGTTTGAACCCGCTAATCTCTAGAGCTATCAGTTGGATGCAAAATTATTTTTGCATTTGATACACCAATTCTTGAGGAATCTAGGCTATTTAACATCACGCTACGACCCTTAGGAGCCGAGCAAAAAGAAAAAAGTCAGAAAGAACGAAGCGAAAATGAAGTAATATAGCGCGGGCAGGCAATACGATGCGATGCGACGCGTTGAGTTGGAGGAACAAGAATTTCACGCGGACGAAGTCGCAGACAGAAGTTATTAATAAATGTTAAGAGTTACAATAAATATTATCTTAGATAAATTTATTTTTAGTACTTATGCGACCCGGTTTACTCAATAGGCAATGATAAGGAATCAATGTATTGTATAAACTTGGCTCCGATCCAGCGTTCTTATCAATAAACAATTATTTAACACCTTTATTCGAGGTAACGTTTCTATGTTCCTAATGGCGTAAACCGTAAATAATTATACTCCTACTGCGTTAGACTGTTACCCTCTTACAAATAAAACACGGAATAAAGTTATATCAGGGGTAACTATAAAAATATAAGGGGTATAAAGGACCATACATACCAATAACCATACATTTTCATAGGTTTAAATTTGGAATATTATTTCAATAATATACTAAATAGAATTCAATAATAGAATATGCTTTATTCTGTGTTTATTTGTAAGACGGATAGTCTTTTAATTTCTGTAGCATCGCTTGAATTCCCCGGTACAGGTTTAATTTCGTAAATAGATTAATACACAAGTGAGCTAGTCAATGGGGAATTGTATACAGGGTTATTTTTAAAACACCAGTAACCTCTTAAGGGGTCATTGCACTCATCATTATGAACAACGAAAAAAAATCAGCTGTTCAGTACATTTATCTACATAATGTACTGAACAGCTGATTTTTTTTCGCGATTTCAGGTTTGGTCCCATAGTAAAAGTTGTTCATAATGATGAGTACAATGACCCCTTAAGAGGTTACTGGTGTTTTAAAAATAACCCTGTATACATATTGCTATATAATACAAGAGTTAAAAATGGACTCATGGTGATGTTGCATCTAAGAAAACACCTGTCTTGCAAAGAAGCCCGCTATTGCCTTAAATTCAGCACATATGACTACTGAATTACCAATATTATTATCTTTTTGTATAGGTACATGTGTTTCTGTGACAAATAAATCTATTTTTCATTTGTTTTTCATTCCCCGATACCTAGGGCAAGGCATATCTATAGAGCAATTTATTTTTTTTATTTGTTGGGTTTTGTTATATGAATGGTTTTAAAAAACAATGAATTGATCTTGAATATATGTTTATGACATACTATAGATTACATGAGATATGATGATACAATACTGTTAGATAGAAAGTTATGATTTTATAATTATTTATTATTACCTATATTTCTAACCCACTGTGTCACAATGTGAGGTGAATGCTTTCTGCATCTGATTTATTTGATATTTAATTGTATTTTTGCTATTTTTGACATTACTTTGCAATCTTTTTTTTTTATTTAATCTACACTACTCTGTTCCACAGTGCTGAGGAAAGGCCAATTGAATCTTAATCATTTTTTAATATTGTAATTTATGAAATGCTTATAATTTTGCATGCCATTGGGAGACCAGCTTTCACATTATTTGCATTAGTCCAGTGATAATGAGAGATGGAGAGAAAGAGATGGAGCATGGCACAAAGAACAGTAACCCTCATTCGGGATGCAAGCTTCAGTACCCTTACCATTCCCAGTCAGTATAACTCCTGAATCAACAGTGGCACCCACTAGAAATGCACTTAACAAGCCTCAGAGAAATTCTTCAACTTATGTTGGTGCTGCAAGCTGATTTTCTCATTCGTTTTGAATTATTTAAACAGGCTGGGAACGTTTTGTCTATAATGATAACGAGGGTGGGCGCTGATACCTATAATTACAAGAATATCTCAGCTTAAGTATTGACTGCAATTTTAACATACAACTTTGCTTACCTTAAAGCCTATTTTATTGTAGAAGTATACTTTTTACTTGAATGTGCCAATAAACTATTTCATTTTATTTTTATAATTATTTAACTGTTTTGGAACACGTAAGACTCAATACATTACCTATCAGTCTTGACCCCAAGCTCTTGTTCCACCAGCTCAAACAGTATTTTAGCATGTTTCTTGTTCTGTTCCACTCCGAGTGCCCCAATTGACATGAGGTTGGCAATAGCACACGGCTCTGTTGTGCCACCGAAGCTCATTAGGACATCAGGTATAACAGACACCACGCAGTACTGAAAAGATTTGGATTATAAACAGCAATTATTATTTCTGTTGGTCAGTGGGTCTGGGTCGCCTTTCTGTTGGATTTTTTTTTTTCATATTTAGATGACATAATATTAGACCAGCATATCCCGAAGGAGAGAGCCAAGGTATATTTTCATTTCATCATTAATTTATTTTTCAGTCTTTTTTAAAAGTGGAACAGATTTAACCAGGCAGGAATCCAGATTTTAAGCTGCTACTGAGAAACTTCTAACGGAAAATCACCAGTCCAATTTAATAAGTACTTTTTGGAATATTCCAAAAAATTATATACCTATAAATATTATTTTTTTTCCAATAAGTAAATTTAATTCAAAAATACGTCCCTCTATAGTTTTTTGGTCATTGGGTCGTCTTGGGGGCGGTTTATAGATAAGATTTACTTATTTGACTTGATGACTTATCTGATTTACTTATTTTGTTAACAGCCGCGTAATTATGGGAATGTGGAAGATACTGGGACATAGCTGGCCTAATATAGGTGTGCCTCTGCCTCACTGAGTACAACTTAAAGTGATGTTATCAACTGTAAATAGATTAGTAAAATCAAAATACCTGTTCTGGTTTCCCGAGAGCCTTCGCTAATACCGGCACGGCTTTTAACACAAAATCTTGAGGAATTTTGCTCCTAGGCACGTTAGTTTCGATTCTGAAGTGAGGCATTACGGGCCTTTTTACTTATAGTTATTTAATCTCAAACGGTGTGACTTCACCTAATCGTAATCGGTAAATTCAGAAGAGATACCGGCGGGCGGTCGCACGGTCGCACGCTTTTCTGTTTTCTGAATGAATATCACAGAGTACTCAGCAACGAACCTCGACCACAGCCAGACAGCCAGCCTCAATGTCAAACAATGTCACTCTCTACTCTAATGTCATTACTGTCAATAGTGATAATTTTTTATCGGTAGATGGCCTTAGTGACGTTAAAAGTACAGAGTAAATTAAAATGTATAATTAAAAGAACAGCGAGAACCACCCAAGAACTGTTGGAGAGCTAGAATAAATAAAATTTAAAAAAATTATAACCCTCCTCTTTGCTTCGCCGTAGTCGGGTAATAAATTATATCTTCGGGCATGAAATGTGTATCATTTGTTGACAACAATTTGAGTTTTTCCAATTTTTGGATTGTACGCACGGCTACAGATCAAGCTATAATATTCCAGTATAAGCTGATCTCGCATTGTATATGATTTCCTTACAATGAGAGATCAGTGTAAACTGGAAGTGCATAGCTTGATGTGTAGCCAATCTACTACTTTTTTTAAATAAATGGTCTAATAATTTTGCTTGTAGGTCCTAATTTGTGTACCAATAGTATTTTACTACAGTAAGTACTAAATAAAATCAGCAAATGTTAAACGTTGTACAAAATATATATCTGGAACGCGGATGGGGATGCTTTGATGATTGTTTATGTTTGGTGAATTCCGGTAATATAGGTCTTAGTGTTGTAGTATTGACCTATGGATCCCATTATAATCGATGAAAATAATGAAGGTGATTATTTAATTTAAAAAAATGTGGCGTGTGTGTAATATTTATCTTGTAATGGTACCTAAATACATTTTCTCCATCGAAATATCACAATCATTTTAAAATTCTAAAAAAAATATGTTCGAAACCCATAGTAAGCCCTTTCATTTGATATGTCACACGGTACAGTTGGCAAAACTTTTTTTTAATTTTCTTATTTGCCCCCTAAAAATTACCCTCATATTCAAAATTCATTTATTTACTTTAGCCGTCCGTGTTTGAGTCACAGAAATCAATATGTAGGTATACCAAATTTCAACTTAATCGTTCTATTAGATTCGGAGCAAATGGGCCGTGACAGATGGACAGACAGACAGACACACGAGTGATCCTATACGGGTTCCGTTTTTTCCTTTTGAGGTACGGAACCCTAAAAAGTAAAAAAAAACAAAGTCCTGTATAAAGCCAAAAGGCTCTTATCTCAGCATGATGCTGCAACATTTAAAAAATATTCTGACAGGTCCCAATGTGACGTCACGGGCACTTACAGAAATAAATCAATAATCAATCAAATAGATCATCATTCATCATTCTCCTGCTCTTATACCAATCTATTTGGGGTCTGCGCAACAGTTCCCTTTTTCCATACTTCTCTATTAGTCGTCATCTCGGTAGTCACCAAAAATAATGAATAGAATACATTATGAAACAATATCGAGAACGGGTCTTATCGCGATATCGCGACTGGTTTCCCGACGTTTCGACCGCCTTCACGTCACGGTGATCGTGGTCACGGGCGGATCACCCCCGTGACCATGATCGCTGCAAGACCCGTTCTCGTTATTGTTTTATAATGTGTACAAATCGCGAAAGTTTAAAATGAATAGAATAAATAGTTATATGTAAAATATTAGTAAACTAGCTTTTGCCCGCGGCATAAACCTTCCTCTTAAACCACTCTATCTATTAAAAAAAACCACCTCAAAATCCGTTGCGTAGTTTTAAAGATCTAAGCATACATAGGGACAGACAGACAGCGGGAAGTGATTGTGTCTTATACTATGTAGTGATAGTGATAAAAATTAAATATTTATTTAATCCTCGCGTCAGTCCCAAACACAAATCAATTAGTAACCTAAATAACGTATCATCATGTTTCAGTTTTCCTCTTCTTTCAACAGAACATTATTAATTAATTCATCGATACGATCACATCCCTATAGTTAAAGTTGCTTGGAGCTTGGAGTTGCGACTTGTCTATGCCCCAACCACGACGCCGCACGTATATCTCATTTATATATATAGTAGTCTATGTACTACTCTGTGCACTGCACTTTGTGCAGTAGTGATAACGAGATTACGAGAAATTATCGCTTTGTTTGTCGTGTGATCGTGTCTCATCCGGCCATATTTATTTCTTGTTGTGCTTTGTTTTACCCAGTCTCAGTAGAGATATCGTGTTAAAAGGGTGCCGGTAATCGCTGGATGGACTTCTTGTTGAACTTGTCACTACAGTGGATTGTAAAAAATATGGGGGCCGAGCAATCTAATGATTATAGAAGATATCAACCACCGCCACCGTAAGTGCTTTTGTTTATTTCTTTCTTTCGATATTTCTTTTTATTTTCTTTTAATATACTTAATATTGTTTTAAGTTGGCACTATGTATTGCATGTGATTGCATGTACGCACCTACAGATCAAGCTTTTAGATATTTTCCAGTTTATGCTGATCTCGCATGGTATAGGATTTCTTTACAATGAGAGGTCAGTGTAAACTGGAAATGTATAGCTTGATGTGTAGCCGTGTGTTCAATGTAATGGCCGGAATGGTTCTTATTACCAAGATGTTATTTAGTTATTTTTATCTTGTTATTATTCTGCATACATCCACTTATGTAGATAGGTACTGCCATTCAATAATAACTTTTCTTTGTTGTGGCAGTTACCTAGCTAAATTTTAATTACTTAATCATGTAAATTATTGTAAAATTACTAAAGAATTGGTTTTTAAAATAAAAGTCCAAAACCTGAAATCGCGAAAAAAAAAATCAGCTGTTCAGTACATTTATGTTCGCATAATTCGTCAAAATGTACTGAACAGCTGACTTTTTTTTCGCGACTTCAGGTTTGGTCCCATAGTAAAAGTTGTTCATAATGATGAGTACAATGACCCCTTAAGAGGTTTTGCGCATTTAACGTTACACGTTGTATATCAATACCTACTTACACCTAAAAAATTAGTACATTATAATAAACGAATGAGTAGATACAAATAATAAAAAGGTCACAGAATTAAAATTGAAATAAAATGTACTTACGGCAATGATAATAATATAAATAAATAATAATATCCTTGGACATTTCACACAACGCCATCTAGTATACATATAAATATATCATTGACTTACGCCAAGGAGCTCGTGGCTAAGTAATAACAGCCGCACGGGTCGATCCGTCAGGTTAAGCTGCGCTTGCCGGGGTTGGTCAGTGGATGGGTGACCATCTTTACACACCGAGACTCCTCCGTGCCTCGGAAAGCACGTTAAGCCGTTGGTCCCGGCTGTCAGTTGTGAATCTTTGACAGTCGTTACGGGTCGTCAGAAGCCCGAAAGTCTGACAAGCAGTGTTACCAAGGGGTATCGTATTACCCAGTTACTGGGTTGTGGAGGTCAGATAGGCAGTCGCTCCATGTAAAATACTGGTATTCAGCTGCATCCGGTTAGACTGGAAGCCGACCCCAAAATAGTTGGGAAAAGGCTAGGCTGATTGATATTGACTTACGCCATGTTTGTGCAAAAAATACCACGAGACAATAACACAACAGCAACATTACGATCTGTGGGGGGCACGAGCAACTTAGGGAAAATTATTCTATGTGATAGAAGTATAGGTATTGATTACAGGAAAAATAAAACGATGTCTCCAAATAGCACAGTTTTTCAGAAATCAGCAACAAAAAATTACATATAATTGATGGTACGGAACCCTCGGTGCACGAGTCCGACTCGCTCTTGATCGGTTTTTTTTAGGGTTCCGTACCTCAAAAGGAAAAAACCGAACCCTTATGGGATCACTCTTGTGTCTGTCTGTCTGTCCGTCTGTCACAGCCAATTTGCTGCGAATCTAATGGACCGATTAAGTTGAATGGATTTCTGTGACCCAAACACGTATGGTTAAAGTAAATAAATGAATTTTGAATATGGGGGTTACTTTTAGGGGGCAACTAAGAAAATTAAAAAAAAAAAGTTTTACAAACTGTACCGTGTGACCTAACAAATGAAAGGGCTTATTATGAGGGTATCAAATATATTTTTTTTATAATTTTAAAATAAATCGTTTTAAAGTTATTTAAGAAAATAGACGAAAATTAACCCCCCCTTATCTCCGAAACTACTGAACCTAAAATTTTGAAAAAAAAATACAGAAAATTGTTCTATACTTGTAGAATACAGGAAAACCTATAAGAAGTTTGTGGTCTTAAAATGACGTGGTAAATCTCTCAATGTTGTGAGTACAAACTTACATTTACTGTTGGAATGTATGGGAGAACAATCATGTTTTTCAACTATAATGTTAAGTTTTTTCTTGGGATAATTTCATCCAAACTACGGAACCCTTCATTGTGCGTAGTCTTACACGCACTTGGCCTGTTTTTTCATACTAGGTCCACCTAATACGAGTATCGCAAAATACTTTAGTCTTATACCTATTCCGAGTTAGGGATGATGCGCAATGGTAGCCCGCGAAATTCAATTTTTTTGAGATTTTTGCAATTTGCAGGTGTGTGTCAGGTTTTATCTTGATCACGGTATAATACGCGGCAATAAAACTTACGTATCTATATAATTTTAACCATAAAAATCATCAGTACATCTCTCTAAGTTAGATTTCGTGCAGATTCCTCAAACGAACGAAATCTAACGAATCTGCACGAAATCTAACTTAGAAAGATGTACTGATGATTTTTATGGTTAAAATTATATAGCTACGTAAGTTTTATTGCCGCGTATCATACCTTGATCAAGATAAAACCTGACACGGACCTGCAAATTGCAAAAAAAAAAGCAAAAAAAAAATTGAATTTCGCGGGCTACCACCGCGCATCATCCTTAAAGTCGCATATTTTTTTAGTTTCAACTACCAATAATAATTAAATTAAATTAAATTAAAATTAAATGAAATGATTTTTATTTCGGAACAAGTAATCCATAGAGTGTTAGTAACATAATATTAAAACAACTTACTATCTAGTGTTAGTACCAATCACCCTCCGCACAAACTGTTTTATAATTGGAGAACTGAAGCTCTCCGCTATAGTTCTCAAGATGCTGTTGCGACTGTCTCTAACTCTCCTCAGCAGCGAAGCTGTTTTTTTCCGCACAATCGCGTGAAACCCGTCGGTACGAGCTTGGGCAAACATATCTGACGCGCTGCAGTAGCGAGGAAGTCCCAACAGCATCCTCAACCCATTATTATACTGGACGCGCAGGACATCCAAAGATTTTTTGGTGTAACTGACCCATAGATTACTCGTGTACAAACTCTGGCAGTAAGCCTTGAAAATGGTGATCTTTACTAGGTCCGTACACCGAGCAAATCTACGGGTCAACATGTTACACCGGACTGCGAGTGCCCTGCGCTCCCTCTCTATATCTACATGGTCCTTAAGGTCGTCGGAAAGAACGTGACCTAAGTACTTAAAAGCGGATACCCTTTCAACTACTGATCCGCCTATAATTAGCTCGGGTCCCACTTCACGGCACTTGCCGCCGACCTCAAAGACCATGTATTTACATTTCTTCACATTGTAAATCAATCCATGTGCGGCAGCGTAGGCTTCACAAGTCTTAAGCAACTCTCTGATTGCCCCCGCAGACGGACCCAGCAGCACCATGTCATCAGCGTAGTTAATGTTGTTAATGCTAACCCCATCAACACTGCATCCGACACGCACGCTGCTGAGTCCCTCTATGAGGTCATTTACATAGAGGTTGAAGAGCCTGGGAGATGTCAGACCTCCTTGTCTGACCCCGCACTCCAACCCATACGGTTCAGAAAGCGTACCGTCCCACTTCACATGATTGATCTGATTACCGTACCAATGTTGCAGTAGTCCACATATTTCCGCGGGTATACCCCTGTTTACCATCTTTTCCCAGAGCACATAATACTAAATTAATAAGTTTTATTTTTCCATCGATTGTGTAAATAAAAACTGAGGCGTCGCACAGTATACGATTTGCCCAAACTAGAGAGACAAAACTCGATATCAGACTTGAAGGATTTGAAATGAACTAAAGTGATAATTTACACATTATGTTATCATAAGGTAGCAAATAAAATACATTTTTGTCAATTATATAAAATTTATTCAGATTTTAATAGGGATTTTAAATCACTGTAATATTTTAAGTTGCTTTTTTTGGGCAATTTTCTCAACAATGAAATATAGGGGTCGGACGACACTAGCAAATACTTAATTAAATCAAAATTTGTACGGATCCGAGAAGTTTTCAATGTGTGGCCCAGTCTGACTTTGCGGATTTCTTTGTTTTTGGCTTCCGAAGCCTCTTCGGACATTTGTCCTATTGGAATGACAGAATGTCTCATTATCTCAGCACCATGAACCAATATCTTATGCACCGTAGCTGGCATGTTATACCATGGGTATAAGGAGAGATATAAATCTCGCGTGTCTGAGCAGTAAATATTGAATTTGTCCGGGTCAATTTCATAGCCAGACGCTATGGCTGCAAGAACTGTACGGAGACGTGAGAGCAAATTTTCATCGAGTTCGGTGATACGAGCAGTTTCTTTGTACTCGTGAAAAAATGTTCTTGCGGTGTTCCCGTCGTTGCTCGTTCCAAAACCCGGTTTGACTTTGTCTATAATAAGACCGATTTTTTTGAATTTCGCTTTGATTTCCTCCTTCTTATTTTTAAAAATTTCTTTATTTTTCTCTCCCCTGACTTGCCACTGACCTATATTCATTCGGTACGTGATATTTAGCAGGCATTCCATTGTGCGGATGTAAGCATGGAGGCTAGATATCCCAAACCGATACATAGTTTGATTAGGCTCTCTTGCAATTACTGTGGAATTCATCTCTTTGGATGTAGCTTTGCAGATGAAACATGTTTGAGTACACTTATTTTCGGAGAGCACGTTACATACTTTGCCGTCTATCATCGACAAAATCAATTCATGTTTTATAGAGATATTAACTCCATCTATTTGTGCAGAAGTAGGCACCAAATCTCGAATTTGTTTTTCGACGGCTTCACATTCTTGTTTTATCAATGACTCTGTTTCTTTTTTATATAAAAACTTTATAGTTCTGCAGAATCTTGGTGAAGATGGGCGTGGGTTTTCCCATATGATTGTCTTATTGGCATCATCATTATCTCTCACAAGTCTTAGTGGCACCAACGATACCACAAACATATATTCATCTGTATCGTTGGAATTTTCAAATGGCTGCTTGTATAAGCTGTGGCCTGAGGAGCCGTCACATCCCCATTTGTAAAACATTATGTAGTTTGAGCCGTTTACGTCTGGTCTCAATACTTTTCCGAGAATATTTTCACATATTCTTGTTGCGGTATGACTTAAAAGAGCTTGCAGCTCAACCTCAGCGTGTGTGTCGGTCAGAGTGAATTTTTCCACAGAAGGGTAGCTCTGTTCTTTCACTTTTGCTACTTGATCATAGCATGGGTAAAGACGGAATCCTCTTTCTTTTGACTCCTGTTGTATATTCTTATATGTCTGCACAGTGAAATGATTAGAAATAAACAAAGCCAAAGCTTCTTCTGGGGTATAAGGTCGTTGTTCTTTTTTTGCAGTTATTCTTCGCCTAGCTTTTTTATATCCAGTAGCTCGTCTCGGTGAAGCTGTAGAAACTTCCTGAATTAAATTAGCAGCATCACGTTTCCCACTGGCTCGCACACTCAATTGAGTTGCAAATGATAGCTGTTCAACGTCATATTCTTGCAACAAATGTTGAATTTTACGCTTTTTCGTTTTTGTGGAACTATCATCAAAACTCTTTTTCGGTCTGCCAATACTGGAACTTGGTTTTGGGGACTGTTCATGGAACATTGTAAGCACCAATTCTTCATTTAACCATTTTTCGTTGATGTTTAAAAATAAATCCAATCGTCTCTGTTTACGAAGCCATTTAAGACGAATCTTCTCGCATTCCTTTTTCAAAAAGGCCTTTAGGGGCTTCTCCTGATCTTGTGGGAGGATCAAATCAACAAATCTTGACTTGACAAACTTTAAAACTTGGTCTAATCTGCCTTTGGGTGGGGTAGAATGCCAAAAGTCAAATAGCGATTTTCGTCGAATTCTGGCACCTGTATAGAAATACATAAGAAATATTTAGAATCGCAATAAGTCGCATAACCAATTCAAGTTCTTAACAAACTTAAACGATAAGAGAATATTTTAAGAGCTCGATCACGCCTTGACTCGTCTTGACTACCTACTTTAAGACTATGTGAATTTATCTTTTGATGTTTTTTGTTGTTCTATGGAAGGTTTATTTTAAGACAATATAACTAAGTCTTCAAAAATATTTAGGTGGATTAAAATCAATTTATATCTAGATAATTACCTCGAGTTGAAGAATCCATCACTAAAAAGTACTTGAAATAACACAAAACAGAGAAATCCGTGTACAAGCGCCAACGTTTACGGTCGCACTAACCGAACGGGCGGCTACCTGAATTCGACGCGGTGACTTCTCTCATTGTTATCGAGGAGACCGCGGCGCAAAAACTGGTTCTGAATGCATTATCAGTTGTAGGGTTCGTCTAAATATGTAATAATATTAAGAAAACGCTCTGTTTTATAATTATGGTTTGGGGACTTTTGTCTCTCTAGTTTGAGGAAATCGTATACTGTGCGTCGTCATAATAGAAAGCGATGGTTGCACGAATACGCGATCGCGATCACTTTTTATTCGGAAAACTGGAAGGCGCCCTCTGTCAAAAAGTGATCACGATCGCGTATTCGCGCGACCATCGCTTTCTATTAGGACGACGCCTGAAGTACACCATAGAGTAGTCACAATCCAAAACTTAGGTAGGTAAACAATATTTATTTTAAAAATATTACACTCGTTCGGTGCGTTGTTGGTGGCACAAATCGTCAACTCGAAACACGTTTTTTATAGTAACAAACCAACTAACAATAATAAAGTGCATGTGCAAAGTTAACAGTCAAGAAACATTTATTAATTCATTCAAAAATACGACTTTATATGCCTGTAATAAGGATTATAATTGGCCGCACACAGGGTTGAAAATAAAACAGTATTTTTTTTCGAATTTTATAAAACAAACAGTTCAAAATGTTTTAAACAAGTTTTTTTTTGTTTTTTATTGTTTTGACGATTTATCAAAATTATCAGCACAAATCGGTCAGTCGTAATACTTAAAATTAATTTCTAGACTATTTTAAAATTAACCTGAAGAAACGTTTACAAAAACCGATCACAATAATATACTAGGTAGTAATAGTTAAGTTAGTACTAACTGTTATACTATCTAATGTAATCTGTGAACATAACATACTTACTTTTTTTGTAATCAGTCTATGTATGTCACACCGATACTGAACCACGTATATATAAACACCCTGTAGGTTCCGAATTGCGAATTCCGATGTTCGTTCTTAGGGTCAGCGCACACCAAGAGCAGAGCATTTTCTGAGACTATTGAAAAATTAATCTTGTGACAATTCCATACATTGCAAAATTAAATACACGCCAAGCATGCTCGAGCGTAGTCGAGCATCAAGTTTGGACGATTTAATTTTGCAATGTATGGAATTGTCATAAGATTAATTTTTCAATAGTCTCAGAAAATGCTCTGCTCTGCTCTGCTCTTGGTGTGCGCTGACCCTTAGACGGGGATTTACCTTACATAAGTATATTTAAATAAGGGAAGCCCCCAAAATAATTGCGGGGAATTACCTCTTTTCGACCAGCAGTGACAGAACATTATAATAGGTAGGACGAACTGTATTCAAATAACGGGAATCCCCAAAATAGTTGCGGGGAATTACTTCATTTCGACAGGCAACGAAGTGTAATTGTAGGTCGAACTTTCATTCCGGTAATAACTCATTTCACTTTTGAACTTTGTGACGATAGTCAAATAATAACTCTCTCTAATTTCATCTCCAGGGCGCAAAAAGCATCCAATTTGAGAAAAAATATATTTAAAACCATGTTTTTTCTTAATGTTTAAAATTACATTTTAAATTAGTTTTGAACTGTAATTTGATAAGAAAAACATAGTTTTATTTCAAATTGTTTGAACTTGGTTAAAGTCGGCCTATTATTTTTCTAAATCATCTCTTTTTGTCCAGGCCTCAGATGTCCGAGGCCCAGGTACAACGTCTCCTCGAAGCCCAAAGACAGCAATACGAGAGAAAACTCGAGGAAGTGGCCGCAAAAGCAGCCGCTCAGAAAAAACAAGAAGAGGCCGCTAAGGCCGCGGAGAAAAAGCGGCAAGAGGCCGCTAATGCCGCGCAGAAAAAGCAGCAAGAGGACGCCGCTAGAGCAGCCGCTCAGCGGCAACAGCAGCAAGAGGCCGCGCACAACTCATCTTATAATAACATGTCACCAAATCAAAATAGTAGTGGCTTATTTTCGCATTGGTAAGTACCTTCTACTACATAGAAATCTTCATTCGACACAGCCTATTGCAATCCGCTGTGAGGTTACTATTTCGAAATTTGTAAAGTCCCTGATAAAAAGCCGGACATTATACTTTTTGACTTTCTTTTAGTGTAGGTACTTATTTATTTCGAAAAAATAATCCATAGTCTAAAAGCCTTAAGGCGAAATGGGTCCCAAGGAAGATATGACGCATTTCGGCTGCATGCAAAATCAATTTTTGTCCTCAAAAACTACAAAGTCTTAGGGCCCTCACTCACGGCGACTTTTTGTACCCGAATCGAATCGTGGTGTAGGCGAGGGCAAACAGCTAGCACCGCATCGCGACTGTATCGATGCAAACGCGCGACGACATCGCTACTGCATCGCTACAAAAAGTCGCCGTGAGCGAGGGCCCTTATAGTATTTCATGATTATAAAAATTTAAGATTTTCTTTAGTAACTTTGAGGGCCAAAACACGATTGACCCGATTTGTCTCGATACAAAAAAACGCATTTTTTATGAAACAATCAGCTGAAGGTATACCTGCCTCTGCTTAGCGTTTGTGGACTACGGAGAAAGCCTTCGATTTGATCGAGACATGGGCTATAATGCAGTCTCTTCAAGGATGCCAGATCGACTATCGGTACATTGAGACGTACGAAAACGCCACTATGTCAGTCCGGCTTCAGGACCAGACCTCGAAACCTATCCTTCTGCAGCGAGGTATGAGACAGGGATTCGTTATCTCTCTGAAACTGTTCACCGCTGCACTGGAGGATGTCTTCAAGGTTCTGGACGTGAAAGAGCTAGGCATCAACATCAATGGCGAGTAAGTCACTCACCTTCGTTTTGCCGACGATATAGTAATCATGGCATGGAGGATCTCAGTACACAATGCTGGACTACCTCAGTAGAGCTTCTGAAAGAGTGGGTCTTAAAATGAACATGGACAAGACAAAGATCATGTCAAATGCCCTTGTCACCCACTCTCATGATGATCGGAGACGCTACACTCGAAGTTGAGGACGAGTATGTTTACCTAAGACAAACTGTCCAGTTAGATAGGTAGGTCCAACTTCGAGAAAGAAGTCAATGGTCGAATCCGACTCGGCTGGGCAGCGTTCGGGAAGCTACGCAATATCTTCTCGTCTCACGTACCACAGTGTCTCAAGACGAAAATCTTTGACCAGTGCGTGTTGCCAGTGATGACGTGCGGCACTGAAACGTGTTTGCTCACCATGGGCTTTATTAAAAGGTTAAAAGTCACTCAAAAGGCATTGGAGATGGCTATGCTTGGAATTTACGAGATCCGCAGGAGAACCAAGGTAACTGACGTGGCAGTAGACAGTGCACATTGCTTGCAGAATAGATGGCCGATGGTGCCGAAAGGTTCTTGAGTGGCGATCGCGTACCGGAAGACGCAACATTGGAAGGCCTCCCAGAAGGTGGACTGATGACCTTGTGAAGGCCACAGGAATCTGCTGGATTCTGGATGCACAGAACCGTTTGAAGTGGCGGTGCCTGGGGAGGTCTATGTCCAGCAGTCGACTTCTTTTGGCTGAAATGATGAATAAGAGCTTATGGTAGAATTTAAAAAATATTTATTTTTAATTGTATATGCTTCGTTTGGCCATACCAATGCTCCAAACTCCTTTACGATAACATTTTGCCTTAAGTCGAAAAGTTCGTACCAATGACATCGTCGGACTTAGGCCAATGGCTGGATAAATACGCACCTACGACCATATGGGCTATAGTCGTTGATACGGACGGATGGTAACTCTAAACGCAAGGCTCACATAATTTGAGCCACCTCGCCTGGTTCTTCACCATGGAGTCTGTCTTGCAAGGTCGTCAGCCCCTTTAACTGGGCCGTGTCCTATGACTCCTATGCATTGTTCACATATTCACGGTCTTCACTCAAGAATTTTGGCTCAAATTATGTGAGCCTTACGTCTAGGATTTGTCCAGACATGTCCGGCTTTTTGGCCCCCCGTCCAGGGCCTCGTGTGCCCCACCACCGGCCACGGCCAGGCACTACCAGTTCAGTTTGCTTCTACCTAAATTGTAAGCTATGCAGGTATATATTGCTATTCTGTAAAATTCTCTCCGTTAAAACTTGGTGAAGTGAGCTTGAAGTGGACTGTCATGAAAACTGGCTGTAATTCCACCTGATTTGACACTATTGATAGCTCATTTCACAAAATAGACCCGCAGATATCGCGAACCTGCTACCACTACCTAGGCAAGATCATAAATAGTTACCGGAAGTACTTATTTCGCTTTGTGAATTATTTTTCTCAATAAATATACCCAAAACGTGTTTTGATTACTTACAGCATTGAAAGAGACCGCGCGCCCTACAGCTATTCAGGGAACCAACTGCAGCAGACCGCAGCATCAGCGCCACCACGGCCTCTCTTCAATAATGTGTACCCCAACCTCGGCCCAATGGGCCCTAACAACGGCCAATACATGTACAACAACAATAATCCTTTCCGGCCAACTTCTCCAAATCAAGACTTCGTGTTTGTCAATAACTATGGACAGACTGCAAGGTAATTTGTATCTTAATTATCTTAATATCTAGGTACTTCTGTCGAGAATCGCATTTTAATCGACTTACGACTTAAAGAACAATTTACAAAAAGTGTACCTAAGTTTGAACGTAACGTTGGATGATCTTGTAAGTTGTAAAAGCCGCAGGAAGCACAGAACCGGTCGAAGTGGCGGTGCTTGGGGAGGTCCAGCAGTGGACGTCTTTCGGCAGAAATGATGATGATCTAAGTTTGAATCTCATTAGGTACGTTGAGAGTATTTGCCACGTTAAAGGGCTGGTTGAACTGAGGAGAAACACGCGAGCGAGGCAAGACGCTACTGCGCGCGTCGATTGTTTTAATGATTAGGAAGTTGCGTCAGTGTGAACACCTCCATACAAGTTAGTTGTCACAATCGGCGCGTGCGCATTCGTCCTGAATCCCGCGCAGATTTTGTGCCTCGGAAAGAACGTTACGCCGTTGGTCCCGGCTGTCATTCTTGGATCTTTGACAGTCGTTACGGGTCGTCAGAAACCCGAAAGTGTGACAACAAGTCTTACCAACGGGAAAATGAACGCGACGACCGCATACTCTTGCGACGATCGCTTTGGTTAGGACGCGGCCTTCAGTCTACACCACAGTTTTCTTATGTGAATGTTTGTTGTTGTCAGCTATAATAATAGACCAGGGCCATCTCCATCGGCGCCTGCGCCCCCTCGCGGGCTTGCTCCGAGAACGCGCTCTGAAAGCAGGTATGTCCCAAAATCCTACACTTTTATTACGTTGAAGAAATATGTTCGATTAATTCATTCATTCACAGCTGCCAGACAACCCACAGCCTAAACCACTAGGTCTGGAACTGTCTAGAAGCATGAAATTATGCACAAGAGTTCCTTTTTAGGGTTCCGTACCTCAAAAGTAAAAAACGGAACCCTTATAGGATCACTCGTGTGTCTGTCTGTCTGTCCGTCTGTCACAGCCAATTTGCTCCGAATCTAATGGGCCGATTAAGTTGAAATTTGGTACACGTATGGATTTCTGTGACCCAAACACGTACGGCAAAAGTAGTTAATTAATTGAATTTTGAATATGGGGGTCACTTTTAGGGGGCAAATAAGAAAATTAAAAAAAAAAGTTCTGCAAACTGTACCGTGTGACATATCAAATGAAAGGGCTTACTATGGGGGTCTCAAATATATTTTTTTTATAATTTTAAAATAAATATTTTAAAATTATAATAAATTTTTAAATCATTAGAATCAGCAATACAACTCCATAAGTTAGCATTTACCTCAAATCTAGCGATTTCATGAAATCATGAGGTTTGAGGTAAATATGCTAACTTATGGAGTTGTATTGCTGATTCTAATGATTATAATTCTGTAAAGCCATATTAGCTACGGCCGCGAATCATATTTTAATCAACATACAAGCTCACACTGACCTACAAATTGCAAAAAACGTAAGAAATTTTGAATTTCGCAGGCTAGCCTGGCGCATCATCCAAAGATTTAAATCGCTAGATTTGCTGTCACCGTACTTAGTCACAAAAACAAGTGTGCTCACCAACTAGACGTTGCCATGATTACAGTGTGAGTGAAGTGTGGAAGTGAGACACATATTATATACGAAATTAGTAGGAAAATTGAGACAAAGCATCGTATCTTCTGTCTCTTACGGCGTGCCGTATTTTTGCTTGGCGAACTTTCAAATGTTAGCCAAACAAAGTGCTTTCACTGTTACAAAATTTATCTTGCGTCGATTAATTTAACTTTTTTGGACAGTTTTTGCATTGTGCAAATGTATTGACATGGGTTTCAGTCCAAAATATGGAAGATTTCTTACGTGAAACCTCATTTCTAATACCACATAACCTAGAAAAAGTATTATATTGCTGTCTCATGACCGGCCACGCGGTGGCTCGATCTAGATGTATATTATCTAAGGTGCTCACACATTATTAAACAGCCATTCCATGATAATAAAGTGAAGCCACTGCATCATTGCGTGTCAAAGGTGTCAAAACGAAATAGAAATGCTTAGAATATTTAAAAAACATCAAATTAAAAAAAAAAACATTTTCCCGCCAGAAATCGCAACTCGCCCAGGGAACGTGATGTGTTAGACTGCCCTACCTGCCACTCAAGATATGGCATGAGAATCTTCCAGTGCGAAAATGGGCATAGCTCGTGCAATGACTGCAAGATACGAGGGCGTGCGTGCGGCATCTGCAGAAGGACTCTTACCAACTTGAGGAATTATGACGTTGAAAATCATGTTGCTCAGGTAGGTTGTGTGAAGTGTTGGTCAGGTATTTTATCGTTCTAATATTTCAAAAAAAAAAGTACAAAATAATGATGTAAAAAGACTAAGTTGATAGTCACGTGTTTTTCCCCTCTTATTGATAATTTTTTTGACCATACCAGGATCATAACGGTGCATTGGTTACGGAGATATTGAAAGTCAAAGGGCCAAATTTTTTCAAATTTTTTGACGAAAATAAATTTTAAATGTTATACCTACCTTACCTTTAAGACCCTGCACCGTTGCATGCCATACCCATAAGGACAACGTTGTGTGTGCGTTACATTGCGCGCTACCGTAACCGATTTTTCACACTAAAGTAAAGTTGTTCTTTAATACACCCGTGTACGTATTGTCCGAATTTTAATTATCTGCAGTAAAATTACACTTCTTATGTCAATTTTACTGTCATTTCGCTATCAAATGGGAACATTTTTTAACGAAATGACAGATAAGAAGTGTCATTTTACTTCAGCTAATAAAAAGTCCGAGCATAATATTATATTATCTGTGACTACTAACGAATAATATGTGTTTTGCGAATTTGATCCTTCTAGTTACTAGAAACTGTCCAAGTGACAGGTATCAGGAATGCATTCTCTCGACGGCCGGACTGCAGTTTGATGTACACAATGCGTAGATGACTACTTTGTGATGGGGATTTTACATCCTGTACTTAGTTGTAATAAATAGATGTGTCATTTTCATAGTTCTTGAGGTCGCTGAAAACGATAATGAGGTCAAAATGAAAATCCAAGATGGCCTCTGCGAAAATTTTCAAATTTTTCGACATAGGTGTCATTTTCATGGTATTTGAGGTCACCGAAAACGATAGTGGGGTCAAAATAAAAATCCAAGATGGTGGCTGCGAAAATTTTCAAATTTTTCGTCTTGGTGTCATTTTCATGATTCTTGAGGTCGGTCGCTGAAGACGATAGTGGGGTCAAAATGAAAATCCAGGATGGCGGATGCAAACATTTTAAAATTTTTCGACATAGGTGTCCTGACAACATAATTATATTGCAATGGTTCGGGAAATCCCAATGAAATATGTACTGACTGTAGGTAAAGCCTACGTGGTAAACCCGCTAGATGGCGCTAACTGTTTTATTATTTTTACACGATGAACATCCTAATAAGAATGAAGATAGTGACGTCATTATTGAAATAAAAAACATATTTTGTACATTTTAGACGAAAGCGCCATGCCCTCACACTAGTGAAGGATGTAAGCTGTTCATCAAGATAGTAGACATGGAGAATCACGTCAGGGAGTGTCCATTTAAGGAACAAGATTGTCCCCTCACTGCAGTGTTTGGTACCTGTCGCTGGAAAGGTAAGAACAATTGATTTTTAGGGTTCCGTACCAAAATGGTAAAAAAGGAACCTTTATGGTGTGACTCAGGTCTGTCTGTCTGTTTTTTTTGTAACACGGACTGAAAGGGGGTCTTAAAAATTCAAAGGGGGGCTACTAGGGCATGTGGGGTATCATATGAAAGAGCGCTGTTCGCACATTCTCAAACATTTTTTTATTTTTTTTAGGCCGCATAGTTTTCGACTTTTGATGAAAAATGTAAAAAAAATACCGTCCCACCCCCCCTTATCTCCGAAGTTTGCAAAGATAAAAATCTGAAATTATTCTATGTGATAGAATTTTATGTAAAGATTACAGGAAAAATAAAACGATGTCTCTAAATAGCACACATTTTCAGAAATCGGAACGGAACCCTCGGTGCGCGAGTCCCACTCGCTCTTGACTGGTTTTTTATTAATCAAATCAAATCAAATGACATTTATTCTCTCTTCACAAAGCAGACTTAATGTAAATGTACAAAAATAATGTTAATCAATCAATCAATCAATCAAATAATTTATTTGCAACGAATGTAGGTTACATTAAAATACAGCACATATCAGCATGTCTCATGTGTGGTATGTCTCAGCTGTATTCCACCTTTGTGAGAGACTGGTGCCCGATATAGGTTTTTGGGAAAAACCTGTGTTACAGGTCACCAGGCATTAATAATAATTTATTAAGGGAAATCGTTATCTGGTTAGATCCGGCCGACCCCAACATAGTTTAGAAAAGGCTAGGTAGATGGAAGAGTGGGCCTTGTTGGGAAAATTACAAAGAACGTGAAGGAAAAACATCGTGAGTAAACTCGTGAGGAAATGCCTGAGAGATATTTCTCGACGGTATGTGAAGCCAAGTCAGTGGGTTAATAGGCGGGCATAAAATTCCTGATGACACACCAGGTGGTCACTAACAAGAACACGAAAAAGAACACACTTTGGCCTCTTTATTTATACAATTTCTTCCCAAAATTTCAGGTAAACTAAGTCAAATATCGAGCCATTTCGAAGACATGCATCCAAATGGTTGTCAAACCACCGTGGACTCGGAGATGCAACTTACGAACGTCCGCAACAACAGTCAACAAGTCAACCTCATCGTCCTGGGCGCATACAACTTCCTTCTACATGTCAAAGTGTCGGAGACTGACGGCAAAGTCTACATGGCCGTTCAGCTTATCGGCACGAAATTCAGCGCCATGAAGTGGCTGTACGAAATACACGTCTACAACAAAAGCGAAAACCGCAGGAAATATATGTACACAGACAATTGTTGCGCTTCCATCGACAAAATAGAAGATGTTTTTAAGGCGGGAGAGTGTGCAGCGTTGCCAATCTGGCACGCTGACACTTTTGTCTGCAACGGCGCATTGAATTACAAGGTTTTCATTAAGCAGACCAATGAAGAAAAGAAGGTTTTCGTCAAAAATCAGCGCGGGAAAGGTAGGAATCATTACGAAAAAAAATAAATTGTTTTTGTCTGATAATGGAGAGAGAGAGAGAGTGGCTGAGAATTTCTGTTTGACGAAATTGTTCCCACAATTTTTTTTAATTTTGATGAATAACCTTTTCTCACTGTCTCTGTACGTTGAATAATATAAGTGTCCCTTTAGAAATTCCGATATGATTTGTTATTATGCACTAGATTCGTGCAGGTACGAAGGAGAGAAAGAAGTATTTTATTCCAGTACTGAGTCAGTCAGTCAGCTAGAAATGACTGACGACGCCATCTTGTTTTATTATTGACCAACATATTGACGTGTAAAAAAGTGTCTATGAAATATTTACAAAAAAAAAAAATTAAAGGCAATCTGCTGATTGCTGATAACATTGTTGTAAACTAGTAAAAGCTGCCATAAGCTTCTTTTGTCAAAGCTGACTACCCAGGGGCCTACTAATTAAGCACGAAGTTTGTAGTTTTGACATTGGTTACGGGCATTTCCCACTCTGTATCACCTCCGGACGGATGATTCGTTCGAGGGCTGAACGAAGGTTGAATGACAACACGATTTGACAGTTGTCCCTACTCCCGATGTTTCGTTGCCCGTCCGAAAAATTTAACTTGACACTTATTTAGACGGATGGGTTTTGTCAGATGGACGGACTTAGGGAGTAGACCCCCTGGGTGAGTCAGACGAACTTTTAAGTTAGTATTACCACTCGTGAAAGTTTTTTTAATGTTGCCTTGAGAAAGATACGAGTAGGTACCTAGTAGTGAATGGTCACTTGTTTTTATAATAAACAACATTGGTTTACATTCCTAATACACTGTAATCTTACTAAAGCATTGCCCGATAATATTTTATGAAGTGTTTACCTACTACGTTTTAAGGTTCTTTAATGATTATTATCAAAAAGATAAGCATTGCTTGAAAAAAATTGCATTGACTATCTAAACTCTGCCTCTCTCTCTCTTTTACTGATGAGATAAGAAATTACCTAAATTGATGTCAGGTTTACGTTGCACGTTTACATTTATAAAACAATATTTTTATCGATTGTCTTCCATCTTTGAGGAGTACAATATTTGAAGCCAATCGTGTTTTCTAAAATTGTTTTTAAATAATATTTTATGAAAATTGCGTTTTACACATGTCAATTTTTAATTTAAAGTAGGGTAGTGAGTAGAATTTTGATAATGATACTCACTAAAAAATAGGGTTGCCATCTTAAAAATATTGTCATTTGTTATAGTATATTCCTTTGCCATTGATAAGAAACGTAGCGTATTGTATGTCGCCTGTATTGTCTATGAAAAAGCTTGCAACATTGAAGTACATACAATACTTTCACAGTTCGATATTTTACCACTGACAGCAACCTTATACTAACGACAATAAAGGTCACTGATAAGTAGAATCCGAGTTTAAGAGCACAGACTTATTGATGTCTGTTTGTCTCATTTGATGCGAGATTCACCTAATGTGTGGTGTGAGACAAGTGTCTCCATAGGGTTCTAGAATGGTTCCCTGGGTAAGAGAAAATTTATCGATTATTCCAGAAAGTGTTTCAGCAAGGTTGGAATGGTGTGCAACTAGATATTTATCATGGATGACACGTATCTATCCGTTTATCTTAATAGATGTAATGGTTAATGCCTATGGTTCCTATAACCTGAAACAAATCGTTACGGTACTGGTCATAGTATTTGGCAGTCTTTCTAGAGACTGTCAATTTATCTAGGCCATACTTTGATAAATAGGAGTACCCTATAGGAGTCAGGCAGAAGTACCTATATCAATTGATATTGCCCATGTCATATTTTACTTGAAGATTGACAAAATCAGGGCTGCGTTATTGTATTTGAATACTATTGTATACTTGCAGTGTTTCCAGTTTTTAACTATGGAAACACTGTCAAGTGTTGCCAGTTAGGGTTTACCACTGGCAAGTCTTGGTAGAATTCATGTTATACAATACAACATGATTGCCAATGACAAAAAATATTATGAATTATTATGTCCATGTTTTTATATTTTATAGAACTAAGTTATCTTTTAATCAACTGAAATAAAATATTATTAAGTGTAGGTAATTATCTATCGAGTCATCGCAGATGATTCGGAGGAAGAGGAAAGTGACAAAGATAAACCTACATTGTTGGGAGGCACGAATACCCAATGTAAAGTATATTTTTCTAAAACTGTGATGTGATGAGTGTAATCGGTTTTTTCGTAAATGATATTATCTATTAGAGTCTGGCCACGCTAACTCTGCAGTGAAATAAATGGGCAACCCCAAAAAGTTTTACATTTGGTATCGTGTATGTAGATCTAATGATTTTGGTATTTTGACTTTTGATTTTTGCATAATAGATTGTTTATCTAAGAATGTTTTTATTACTTTTTTCCGTAGTACAGACGGTGATGAATGAAAAACTTTTTGGGGTTGCCCATTTATTTCACTGCAGAGTTAGCGTGGCCAGACTCTATCTACCTTATTTCTCATTGGGGTAGGTAGAAACTACAGATACGACCCTTCGTTTTAATTCATCCACATACACACGTAGTTGCAGGTACTATGCACCCGACTGTAACAGACATATCTAATCAGTGTTTACCCTTCTACATAGGGCGTCCCTGAGTTCGGCAGTTCATAATAAGTAATAATAATTTTTGCTAATCGCCTTTCACTATTTTCACGGCATCTCATTTAATTTCGCTATAAATGCTTTTATTAACCTATCACGACTGCTTGGAAGATAACAAAAAAATAAATAGCAGTACAATGGTTCCCTTGGTGTATTTTTATTGCTACCTACATTATGTAATTGACTGCGATTGGTTAGAGGGATTAATCCCGTAGGTTTCCATTTTATCTTACAAAAACTATTGTCACAATTATTGTTTCTTCTATGTAATCAATTATTATTAATCACTATAATCAACTTTGTAACGTTTTATGTCATTTAGATGTGTTGTTTCTTCATTATTTTTTTGTACACACTGCTACACATCAAGCTATACTTTTCCAGTTTATACTGATCTCTCACTGTAAGGAAATCCTATACAATGCGAGATCAGCTTATACTGGAAATGTATAGCTTGATCTGTAGCCGTGCGTACTAGACATTGTATTTTTTTATTAAATAAAGTTTATCGATATGATTGCAGTTGTTGTTTCATTTGGTCATGCCCATGTAGTTAAGTACCTAAGAACTTATAATAGAGATTTTTTTTGTTCATATATTGAATATGTATTAAATATATTGGATGCATGAGGAGTGTGGCTGACACTGGCTTGGCCACCATCAGGGATTTTACTTTTGATAACACAAAGATTTAGTCGTTAATTAGTCGAAATTTGTCGCCAAATATCAGAATTTGTCGGTCACTGGTTCAAAAGTTATAAGGGGTCATTGGTGGCCGATCTGGAGAGAGTCTCCCCAGCTTGGCCACCTTTATATCTCAAAAACTAGGACACCTAGCGAAGATCTGTTTTCTCCCAGATTTAGTCGCCAATTAGTCGAAATTAGTCGCCAAGTCACAGATTTAGTCGGGTCTTAGTTTAGAAGATATAATGAGTTCAATTTTTAAGTATAGTTCAAGAGCTAGATTGGAGAGTTTACGATAAAATCTTTGATCTAGCTCTTGGTCTATACTTAAAAATTGAACTCATTATATCTTCTAAACTAAGACCCGACTAAATCTGTGACTTGGCGACTAATTTCGACTAATTAGCGACTAAATCTGGGAGAAAACAGATCTTCGCTAGGTGCACTAGTTTTTGAGATATAAAGGTGGCCAAGCTGGGGAGACTCTCTCCAGATCGGCCACCAATGACCCCTTATAACTTTTGAACCAGTGACCGACAAATTCCGATATTTGGCGACAAATTTCGACTAATTAACGACTAAATCTTTGTGTTATCAAAAGTAAAATCCCTGATGGTGGCCAAGCTAGTGTCAGCCACACCACACACTGGGTTCGCATTTGTCATCAATCCAAAACCGTAAGGCCGGGTTCCCACTACGCCGGACCGGCAGATCTGCCGAAAACCGGACACCGGACAGAGTGTTCACATTACATCGGATCCCGGAAGAAATTCAGACAGTCCTCAGTTGAATTTGGACCTTAAACATACTTCACGCCATGCTGCTAACGTTAAGTTTTTGTCTTTATAAACGTCTTCGGTCTTATCCCACAGAACAGGTCTCTCTTGGACAAGCGTAATTAAAGTTTCTGCTTGAATATCCATGCTAAACGTCTACTTTTACCAGAACATGCGAGCCGAATGACGTGAGTGGAACACGGGCGGGGCGAGGGGAGCACGAGCGGGGGACAGATACCGGCACAAACTCGTTCACATTACTCCGGGCCCGGTCGTTCTACCGGCAATTCGTAGTGACAAAACGTTCGGTAGAAATGCCGGGCTCGGCAAAAATGCCGGACCCGGGATAATGTGAATAGCTTCATATAAATTGTACAGCCACTAGCTCTTCCGGCAGATTTACCGGCGCGGCAGATCTGCCGGTCCGGCGTAGTGGGAACCCGGCCTAACGGGAGTCTGTGATCTATAGCGATTTGATATCTGCCGGCGGACTGTAAATGTGTGGTGTGGGGCCCTTCAGCCTCCGCTGTCCGTCCGTCTGTCTGTCAGCGGACTGTATCTCATGAACCGTAATAGGTAGACAGTTGAAATTTTCACAGATTGTATATTTCTATTGCCGCTATAAAAACAAACAATATAAATAAAATAAAGTTTAAAAATTAGACGGTGACCCCGTACAACACAGGACTACCTAGTTCAGGCACGTAAGTTCTTAGGAATATAATTTACATTTAAGCAAAACTGTTCTTTTTATGAATTGTAATTTTTTTAATAAAAATTTGATTTGATTTGAATTAACTTTTGATTTTGTAAAAAAAATTCTTACCCTGACATGTGTGGGGTGTCATTGTCTAGAATTCGTCGAGTAGAGTACCTACATACAAATATATTTTTTCTCTGGGGAGTACTCCCTATCACCAGGGACCAAACCAGCACAATTCAGCACAGTCCTTGGCGCCAGAAGACCCCGTGTCTGGGCACCCTTGGTACCCCTGCGACGGGTCAGGTCATTTGCCCAGAAAAGGGAGCAGGCAGGTTTGCAGAGAAAAGGGAGAGCGGCCAACGTCATACCTACACTCCCCCTCCCCTGCGACCCCACCGCGTCCGACATTAGACGGTGGTGATCCCTTCAAGACCGCGGAAGGTAGGGAGAGCGGCCCACCGCAATACCGGCATTCCTCTCCCGCCGCGGCCTCCAACCCTCAGCCGCGATGCCTCCCATACGACATCGCGGCCCGCCTCAGTTGCGATGTCGCCCAAGCGGCACGGCAACCTACTTATTAGCCGCTACGTCCTCGGCTTAACGGGAAAAGCTGTGACGAGCGAGTCCTCTTCGCTTCACCGTGGGTAACCAAGCCACGGTTACTGAGCCCCCCGCCTCGACAATGCGGGAACCCACCGGCCACCAGGGAGGAATGCCACCATCCTTACATACACCGGCATGCAATTGCAGGTCCGTGTCAGGTCTTGATCAAAATATGATGCGACAGTAAAAATATGTAAGTATTTAAATATTTTTAACCATAAAAATCATCAAAGTTCGATTTCCTCCGGATTCGTCCGATTTCCGAAATCTCAACAATCCGGACGAAATCTAATTTATACATTGATATAAAATATATAAGTCAATGAATTTATAAAGATGTATTGATGATTTTTATGGTTGCGTATATCATATCCTGAATTCCTGATCAAGATACAACCTGACACAGACCTGCAAATTGCAAAAAACGCAAGAAAATTTGAATTTCGCGGGCAACCAAAGCGCATCCCTTTAAATAGATTACTTGTCCTAATTTGTGTGCTAAAATATATCAATCAATATTTATTTTAATTATTCTAATAGTTTAGAAATAATTAACAAAATAAAATGAAACATTTTATGTTAAACGTTGAACAATATATTTATCTGGAACGCGGAGATTAGATGCTTTGAGTGTTTATGGTTGGTGAATTCCGGTAATAACTCTTAGTGTTGTAGTCTTGGAATATGGATCCCATTAGTATCGATGATATAATAATGAAGGTGATTATTTACTTTAAAAAAATGTGGAATGTTTGTAAAATTAAAGCTGTGATGGCACCTAAAAAAATTTCTCCTTCGAAAATTTAAAATACACGTAAATCCATTTACGTGTATTTTAAATTTTCGAAGGACACTCAACACACGCACGTGATATCACAATGTTCATCTTTATCAGTTCTTGAAATGAAGACGTCTTGCAAAAAAGATAACATATTATGAGCCATACTTGCAAACATAAAATACTTACCATTTCTGGTAGTACAAAATATAATAACATGCAACAGTATTTAGACTGTGTGTATGAATAAATAAATAAATAAATGATGTAGGTACGCACAGCTACAGATCAAGTTATACATTTCCAGTATACGCTGATCTCACATTGTATAGGATTTCCTTATAATGAGAGGTCAGTGTAAACTGGAAATGTATAGCTTGATGCGTAGCTGTGTGTACTTACCTCCGTAAAAAGTGAAAAGTAACATGTGACAGATACAAATAAATTAGTAACGTAACTAACTTATCATACTATCAGGCTGTTTCATCGTCCTCTACTCTCTACAGAACTAATACTCTATTATTCATCGATACGTTAACGTTAACATCCCTAAAGTTAAGTGATGCTTGGAATTGAGACTTGTCTATACTATGCGATAATTAGGCCTTCCTTATCGGCTATCGCATATTAGTCAATGCACATATTACACAGTGCTAGTCTAATCTAATCCACAGAGTACTTTATTTATACTCTAACCAAAGAGTAGTGTTTGTTTTGTGGTAATTATAAAATATAACGCTATGTCGTGTCTCATCCGGCCATATTTATGTGTTGTTGTGCTTTGTTTTACCCAGTCTCAGTAGTGATATCGTGTTATAAACTTTTAAGGGTGTCGGTAATGGTTGGATGGATTACTTGTTGAATTTGTAAATAAAGTTGATTGTAAAAACTTTTTAAGTTTTAACATGGGGGCCGAACAATCTAATGACAAAAGCAGACATTGTGGATGTGGAAGATGTCAACATACACCACAGTAAGTGCTTTTGTTTATTATATTTATTTCAGTTGTTTTTAGATAAGCATTTAATTTGCAATAATTGTTTTAAGTTGGGGAAGCACTGTACCCAGCAATTTTTATAGTACCTACTTAGCAATTTTTTTTTTAGGTACCCTTTTAGTGTAATTCTGAAATCCCTTATACCAGCAAACCAATAGGTGCCGAGAAAAAAAAACACTTGCGGGTCTAAATTGGTTTCCGAGCAATGATAAAGTCAATTACATTTCCAAGGTTAAGGTCAACACCCCAAAATTCAAGGTCGAACTACCCCAAAAGTCAAGATCATCCCTAAATATGCTCAAATCTTGGAATGTAACTTTGTGACAAGTTCTGTGGTCAAGGACATTTTCAAGGTCAATGTCAAACGTCTCGAAAGTCAAGGTCAAATAAAAGGTTTGAGTACTTATAGCCTTGGACGCGCTATGGAGCGAGGACTTTTTTTTAAAATTTAATGATTTTATTTCGTTGACCTTGAACATTATTCACAGTTCACAGAATCATGGCCCTACAACGTACCGTTTCCCAGATAGGAGCTTTCTATTTTTTTACAAAACCACCGTTGCAATGCCGCCGCTATGCCGTTGCAAAGGCGACATTAATTCAACACGCGTATACTGTTCCGCGCTTTCGTTTTATAAAGATAATTTAATTAAACGTTATTATTTATTGATTTATTTACAATTTTCTAAAATATCATCTTGGAGCAACCTGTAGCGCAGAGATGAAATTGAAACGAACGAAAAAATAAAGGCCACGCCACTCGAGTTTTTTTTCTATGAAGCTATTTAACAGGTGGGTCAGAACAATAGACAAACGATGAACAAAAAACATGTACTGGTCAACGGCTTTTTACCAGCTGGCATAGGAAAAATAGCTTCATGGAGAGTCTTTTACATAGAGTGCTCCTAATTTTGGTTATGATTACAATATTTAGTTTGTTTAATTTTTTTTTTTTCAATTTACCAATTATTTTATTTTGTTAGGGTTCCGTACCAAAATGGTACGGAACCCTAATAATCGGTCTGTCTGTCTGTCTGTCACAGCTGGATATCTCAAGAACTACTAATGCTATCAACTTGAAATTTGGAATAGTTTTAGATGACGTTTACCCAACTATTTTGCAAATAAGAAAGAAATAAAAATATTTATAATTTTTTTGCAACAGGGACTGAAAGGGGGTCTTAAAAATTCAAAGTAGGGGTACTAGGGCATGTGGGGTATCATATGAAAGAGCGCTGTTTGCACATTCTCAAACATTTTTTTAAGCCGCATAGTTTTCGACTTTTGACGAAAAATGTAAAAAAATACCGTTCCCCCCCCCCCCTATCTCCGAAGTTTGCAAAGAGAAAAATCTAATAGAAATGTAATAGAAGTTTATGTAAAGATTACAGGAAAAATAAAACGATGTCTCTAAATAGCACACTTTTTCAAAAATCGGAACGGAACCCTCGGTGCACGAGTCCGACTCGCTCTTGACCGGTTTTATATTTTTTATGATTGCCACTAGCCCTACCCGCGTGTTGAATTAACGTCACCATTGCGGTGGCACGTTGTATACAGGGTTACTTGTAATTCGACGTATATCCGTCAGGGGCTGATGGGGCGGCCAAAATGCAACAAATTGAACCCCTCATATGTATGGCCGAAATTCAATAGTTTTCGAGATTTTTGAATTTTAAGGGTTTTTCGAATTTACCCAAAATTTTACATTTATTTATTTTTATTTATTTATTTATTTATTTATTTATTGGATCGCCAACAGAGGCTACACAGATACATGCCTGTTAACATACATACGGACAATACAAGTGTGCGCTTCCAATTATAGGCGACCACATCATTCAATTAATAACTAGGTAAATCCAAGAAGTTTGATAAACAAGAAATCATTAAAATTTAAATTATCAAAGTTAAAATTTTCAAAATTGAAATCATTAAAACTAATCAAAATGCAATGTCAAAAATCAATGTCAAATGTCAATGTCGAAAGTCATACAAAATTATACAGGTACAAAATAATATTACATTCTATCGAAAGTCATACAAAATTATACAGGTATTGGTATTCTGTCGAAAGTCATACAAAATTATACAGGTACAAAATAATAATATTACATACATACATTGAATTCCTAATAAAAAAAAAAACTACATATTTGAATGGGTACCATTAAAAATGATGTAGCTGGCACTTCAAACCTAATTAAAAGAACTTAATTTAACAAAATAATTAAAATAATGATGATGCGCAGTGGTAGCCCGCGAAATTCAATTGTATTTTTGACGAGACAACATTTTTAAAGCGTAAAATGAAAATATTCATAAGATATTATTCTTAAATCGCTCATCATTGTAATCATTTTGTTGAATTATGTATTTAATTATATCCATAATAGCATTTGCCTGCGGCTTCGCCCGCGTGGATGTCGGAAAATATCCCACGGGAACGTACGCACGGCTACAGATCAAGCTATACATTTCCAGTCTAAGCTGATCTCGCATTGTGTAGGGTTTCCTTACAGTGAGAGGTCAGTGTAAACTGGAAATATATAGCTTGATGTGAAGCCGTGTGTACTACCGGGATTAAAAAAGTGTTAATCCAAGTAAGCTGACGTTCGCACGGAAGTAAAAATATCGCGGCGGTATTTTATCGCGCACTGGAATTTCAACTCTCGGTTTTGAGCCGAACTTCGAGAATCCAACCTAACAACAACAGAGTGCATCCCTGCGCGACGAAAAACTCACTGTTGGATTTTTAACTCTCGGCGCTAAGCAGAGCGTTGAAAATGCAGTGCGCGAAGAAAAATCGCCGTATATTTTTACTTATTTTTACGCCCGTGCGAACGTCGGCTAGACAATATCTTCTCGCACTGCTTATATAGTACTCGAGGAGCGGCGCGCAGATTGATATATGATTGCTGGAGGATAATAAATCTTAAAACCAAACAATAGTAAACGGAAAATCACCAACTTGCATGCCTTTTAAAGCAACTTTAAAGCGAAAATATAAAAACCATCAATACATCTCTCTAAGTTAGATTTCGTGCAGATTCGTTAGATTTCGTTCGTTTGACGAATCTGCACGAAATCTAACTTAGAGAGATGTATTGATGATTTTTATGGTTAAAATTATGTAAATACATATGTTTTACTGCCGCGTATCATACTTTGATCAAGATACAGTCTGACTCGGACCTGCAAATTGCAAAAAACCCAAAAAAATTGAATTTCGCGGGCTACACAGCGCAATCACCATGGTACCCATTAAATATTTAGTTTTTTTTTTTATTTGGAATTGACCAATATCAAACTTTTTAAACTTTCGTTGCCGAAATTGTTCGACCGAATTAGTTGGGGTCACATAAACTAAAGTAAAGGGCCCCACACATTACATAGTTGGCCTCCAGTCTCTGGTTCCAATAGGCGGCCTGACGTCCAAGGCCTGCATAGACCACACACTACAGCGATTATTGCCTGCCGGCAACGGTCGATACTGGCTCTGGGTCCACACACTAGCAGGCGGCAGCCGGCAGTTTCACACCGCAATATCGCCTGCCGGCAGTGGTCTGAATGGCGGTTCGGTGTCAGTTCACAAAGTGATAATGTTACGTAAAAAACCGGCCAAGTGCGTGTCGGACCTCGCACAATTAAGGGTTCCGTAGTTGAAAAGAATTTATCCCAAAAACAAAGTTAACATTGGATATAAAAAAAAAATAAAAATGATGTCATAAAATTAAAAATTCACAATTTTCGGACTTTTTCCTTTACTTCCACTGGGACACCTTGCTTCTTGCCAAATTTCATTATTCTAGGTCAACGGGAAGTATCGGATATCTATGGGAAGTATCCTATAGGTTTTGATTTACTTGCGAGAGTTGTGAGTATCGAAATGTGTCGCAAAATGGCCGTATTTTTTTTATTGCGTAGACTTAGAAGCTTGAGTTTTTTAGGACTTCAAGAGACTATAGACCTACGTATTTGATATTAATTTCAACTTGATACCTTTACGCCTTCCTGAGAAAGAGGGTCTTGACAGATTGACAACTTTAAAAATATTTTTTTATGTGATAGAATTACAAATTAACAATTTTCGGACTTTTTCCTTTATTTGTGTTGAGACCTTGTTTCTTGCCAAATTTCAAGATTCTAGGACGACGGGCAGTACCCAATAGGTTTTGATTTACTTGCGAGTATCAAAAAATGTCGCATAAATAGCTGTGTTTTTTTATTGCGTTGACTTAGAAGTTTGATCTTTTTAGGACTCCAAGGGACCACAGACTTACGTATTTGATATTAATTTCAGCTTGATACCTTCACGCGTTCCTGAGAAAAATGGTCTTGACAGACTGACAGACAGACGGACAAACAAGTGATCCTTTAAGGGTTCCATTTTTTCCTTTTGAGGTACGGAACCCTAAAAACGATGTGCTATCTTTTATTTTCACTGGTTAGGATAACATGGTAGTGAATTATACAGGGTGTAAGGGACAGCCCTCCGCAGATTGATAGGGTGAATTCAGTACATCATACTAAGATGACCGGTACATGAAATTATTTCAGGAACGTTATGGGAATCCAATAAACCTGATTTGTTTTATTACCTCGCACGCAATGTATTGCTTCCGTGGCAAAACGCACGTAGCGAACGGTAGCGCAGTGAGTGTTCGGCTGCCCCACCCGCCACGGGGTCAATTCTCGCGCCACTTGGCTCTAGCGACAGCGTAGTGCACAAGTTAGTTGAGTAGGTAGATACTTACGCGCAGGTACAGTAAAAGCGACAATAATTTAGCCTTCATTTAATTATTTTTATAACTGAAAGATGTTTAAAGTGGTGTATGGTACCTACTTATTGGTCAGTTTGTCAAGTACGGGTAGGGTTCAATGAAAAATAAAATAAGTAGGTTTTATGAAATAAGGAATAATGTTTTTATTTTGTATTTACGATGATGGCTGTATTCCCTCAAAAACCTTTATCTTTTCTGGCTTGCCTACGTAAAACGTTGTATCGTCTGCGAGGCATTTTTAAACAAATTAATACAAAAGTATTTTCCGCTCAACCAACAACAGTCTAAAACTTAACGAAAATAACAAGATGCAGATGAAACAAACAGTCAATAAAAATAAAAAAATACTAAGTACTTGCAAACATGCATTCAGGCTTCTCATTAGCTGCCCTTTCACACAGCGGGAATTCCGCTTTGGTAAAGCGAGTAAAGATAACAAAATAATAAGCACTAGAGTTAATTTTGTGCCAAACAATAGCTACAACTAACGTTGAAGTGGTTTTCGTTTTTTTACCCGACTGCGGCAAGTTAAAAAAGGAGCGTTATGTGTTTTTACCATAAGTACAATGCTTATTACATAGAAAAATAATGTAAATCAATCAGTCTTATTTCAATAGGTATCAAAAATTAATCCTACCTTAGAATCGCTCCGGTCGTATGAGATACGGCTCGAAATGACCTCCACCGAGACCTTCACGCACATTGGCACGGCGCAGGGTCTCCCCGTGCAAGCGGGTCAGCAAGTTGGGATCTTCGTTGCAGCTGTAGCGCAGCTGCTGGAATGTGTCTGTGATTCAATCTCGCATTTCTTCCTCACTCGCACATGCACTAACAAACACTTTTTCCTTTACGTAGCCCCACAAAAAGAAGTCTAAAAGTGTGAGACGCGGGCTCCATGATTCCGGCGCAATAGTCGAGCTGCAGTGCGTGTGCCTAGGCGTGGATTTTGACGGACCAGGTCTAAAACTCTTTCTACAGTTGCACCGCGAAGTGGTCTTCCGGCGCCTTCTTGATTGGGAACTATGGGCTGGTTATCTAGCACTCGTTGATAGACATTGGTAATTATCCGGGAGTCTGATGGATGCCGACGGTCAGGATACCTATCGATGTAATTTCTGAGCGCTTCCCTGGCATTTCCCCGAGCTTCCCCGTAGCACATTATCATTTCGCCATATTCACGAGCTTAGTGCTCGTGTAGCCATTTCTCACAGACAACAACACAAATGGGTAAGTACGTAAACTTCACGACGCGACTGCGCGAACAACAGCGAGCGATACTGCGCAGGACACAGTCGCAGGACAACTAAACTGTACTAATGACTACACGAAAAATCACACACAAAAACAGTGTTGACAACTACTCAAAAAATTTTGCATGTTTCTTGCAAAAATGTTGTACAAAAATACCACTATTTTTAAGCTTGACTAAATGTTAGAGCTGTTATTTTTTTTGGAGAAATGAAACGATTAATTTGTCAATTTAATTCAAAGTTTATGTTAAGCAAATTAATAGCAGTGATAGCCCAGCGTGATAGAAGACTGGGCTTCCATTGCAGAGGGCTTACGTTCGATTCGCGACTCGACTACCAGTCGGTAGCTGCCGTAAAGCCATGAAAAGGCCCTTGGGTGGCTTGGAAACTGGATCCAGTGATCGCTTGAAAAGTAGAATTAATTAAGTAATTAGGTATGTACCTACCACGAATACTCAAGGGCACATTATGTGCGTTTTTCCTTTAGAAATTAAGTGCACTAAAAGATTTGCATTTAACATTAGAGGAGTTCTTATGTGAACCAAGTTTGATCTAACATTTTCGTTCACAAATTGAGGTTTATTAAGTTGGCAATACTGTTGCGACTCGGTAAATCGGAGCGTCTCGCTTGTCTCTATTGTATTGTATGCAAGTAGTATGCGGTGAGTTTGATGAACTCTGAAGCTATGCAGAAAGTGAACAGCTGATTTCGCGCGTAGTACGTTAGAGTATTTCGACATACATTGCTGTTTTTTGGATTTTAGCTGTTTTATTTACATAAATGGAGTGCTGCAAACAGAGAATGTAATTTTACATTGAAATAAAGGAATATTAGCCAAAAAAACGTTAAAAAAAATGAAACTTTTCCTGAGAAAATTTCCGGTGGAATATGATTCACAATAAGGAGCTGAATGCACCCTGTTAATTTGTGGAGGGCTGTCCCTTACACCCTGTATAATACTAGCTTTTGCCCGCGGCTTCGCCCGCGTGGATGTCGGAAAATATCCCATGGGAACGTTCATGTGGAAAACATAGGGCATATCCCTAACTTAAGAAATACTGAGTTTCCCATAAAAACTTTCATCCCTTTTATCACCCCTTGTAGGATTATGTTTTAAGACAAAAAGTAGCCCATGTCCTTTCCCAGGATGCTATCTATAGCCTTGCCAAATTTTATCGAAATCCGTGCAGTTTTGTAAATTTTAAAATCAACCCCTATTTTACCTACTTAGGGGATGATTTTTAAAAAACGCTGACCCGCATATTTCTTAACTTCTTACCAATAGCATAAATTTGTTATGCCTAACTTAAGAAATACTGGGTTTCCCTTACAAACTTTCATCCCCTATATCACCCCCTGTAGTATTGTTTTTGAAAGTATCCTATGTCCTTTCCCAGGATGCTATATAAAGCCTTGCCAAATTTTGTCGAAATCCGTGCAGTTTTGTAAATTTTAAAATCAACCCCGATTTTACCCCCTTAGGGGATGATTTTTCAAAAACGCTGAACCGCATATTTCTTTATTTCCTATCAAAAGCATACATTTTAATTTTCACATCCCTAACTTAAGAAATACTGAGTTTCCCATACAAACTTTCATCCCCAATATCACGCCCTGTAGGATTATTTTTGAAAAAAAAAGTAGCCTATGTCCGTCCCCAGAATACCATCTATAGCCTTGCCAAATTTTATCGAAATCCGTGCAGTTTTGTAAATTTTAAAATCAACCCCTATTTTACCCCCTTAGGGGATGATTTTCAAAAACGCTGAACCGCATATTTCTTAATTTCCTACCAATAGCATAAATTTGTTATGCCTAACTTAAGAAATACTGGGTTTCCCTTACAAACTTTCATCCCCTATATCACCCCCTGTAGTATTGTTTTTGAAAGTATCCTATGTCCTTTCCCAGGATGCTATATAAAGCCTTGCCAAATTTTGTCGAAATCCGTGCAGTTTTGTAAATTTTAAAATCAACCCCGATTTTACCCCCTTAGTGGATGATTTTTCAAAAACGCTGAACCGCATATTTCTTTATTTCCTATCAAAAGCATACATTTTAATTTTCACATCCCTAACTTAAGAAATACTGAGTTTCCCATACAAACTTTCATCCCCTATATCACCCCTGTAGGATTATTTTTGAAAAAAAAAGTAGCCTATGTCCGTCCCCAGAATACCATCTATAGCCTTGCCAAATTTTATCGAAATCCGTGCAGTTTTGTAAATTTTTAAATCAACCCCTATTTTACGCCCTTAGGGGATGATTTTTCAAAAACGCTGAACCGCATATTTCTTAATTTCCTACCAATAGCATAAATTTGTTATCCCTAACTTAAGAAATACTGGGTTTCCCTTACAAACTTTCAACCCCTATATCACCCCCTGTAGTATTATTTTTGAAAAAAATAGTACCCTATGGCCTTCCCCAGGATGCAATATAAAGCCTTGCCAAATTTTGTCGAAATCCATGCAGTTTTGTAAATTTTAAAATCAACCCCTATTTTACCCCCTTAGGGGATGATTTTTCAAAAACGCTGAACCGCATATTTCTTTATTTCCTATCAAAAGCATACAATACGTTTAATTTTCACATCCCTAACTTAAGAAATACTGAGTTTCCCATACAAACTTTCATCCCCTATATCACCCCCTGTAGGATTATTTTTGAAAAAAAAAGTAGCCTATGTCCGTCCCCAGGATACCATCTATTGAAATCCGCCTTGCCAAATTTTATTGAAATCCGTTCAGTGGTTTAGGCGTGAAAAGGTAACAGACAGACAGACAGACAGACAGACAGACAGACAGACAGACAGAGTTACTTTCGAATTTATAATATTAGTATGGATTTTTAAAATGATAACCAAATTAGAAAATTCGCTAAATTGACAACACTGCCGCCGGCCGAATACCTGCTTACTTGATTTGTCCTTGAGATCACGGACTATCCGGCCCACAGAGAATGTCCGGCCGATACCTGTCGACGCAGGCCTGCGCCGGCAACAGGCCACACACTCTGGGATCGCATTGGCTGGCATTGCTCGTCAATCTAAAACCTTAAAAGGAACTGTGAGTCTGTGATCTTTATCGATTAACTGACAGGCTGATATCCGCCAGCGGACTGTAAATGTGTGGGCCCTTAATTCCTTCCACCCCATAACGAAGAATTTTGCCAGTAAAATCGGTTGTTTTAGCGAGGATCATAAACTATAAACACATATTACTTCTGTCCCCGCGTCGATTCAGACACATGCCATGCCATGAATTACGTAGGTATCTTTAAATTGACCTTTATACCTTTGTTGAAAAGCTTACAGAATAGGCAAGTTGTTTTAGTTATTTGTACGATTAGGGCGAGCGCGCACTGCGGTGCGTTTTTCTACTGCATAATCTGTGAAGTATGGAATGTCTTTGAAGTGCGCGCACTGCGGTCATGCGTTTTGTTACTGTAGGCCCCGCCCAGTGCGGCAGAACTAACGGCAACGCACCGCAGTGCGCGCTCGCCCTTAATGTCATAAGTAGTATTTTTTTTAAAATGAAAATAATCATAAGATATTATTCTTAAATCGCTCATCATTTTAATTTTAATTATTTTGTTGAATTATGTACTTACTTTTAATTATATATTAGTGCCAGCTACAATATCATTTGCGTAGTGGTAGCCCGCGAAAATATTTTTTTTTTTGTGTTTTTTTGCAGTTTGCAGGTCCGTGTCAGGTTGTATCTTGATCAAAATATGATACGCGGCAATAAAAAATATGTATTTACATAATTTTAACCATAAAAATCATCAATACAACCTGACACGGACCTGAAAATTGCAAAAAACCCAAAAAAAATTGAATTTCGCGGGCTACACAGCGCAATCACCATGGTACCCATTAAATATTTAGTTTTTTTTTTATTTGGAAATAAATGTGAAATAGGTAATATCGAATTTCGGATATACATAGGGGGGGTTAAATTTGTTGCATTCTGGCCCCCCAATCAGCTCCTGGGGGATATACCTATGTCGAATTACAAGTAACCCTGTATATTTCCAAAAAAACTTAAAAAACTTCAACCAACTTCCAAAAAAAACAAGTGAGTGAAAAATAACTTTAATTTCGGAAGTCGGTGTCTAGATCTGTATTTTAGATTTCTGCCACCGACTTCCAAAATTAAGTTATTTTTCACTTTGAGTGTTTTTTTTTAGAAGGCAGTTGTATTTTTGGTAAAAACAGTTTTTTAATTTTCACTTTTTAGTGGATTAGTTTGTAATTTATCTAAGTTACAATAGCCTATAAATGTCAAGTGCTCATTACCTTTTACAAAATATTGCTTTTCCCGATTTCGTTCAATATTGATGAGTTCTCCTAGTAAGAACCAGGAGAACTGCACCCTAATTGCGTAGCACATTATCAATCGGGGTTGGTTTCATTTTGACAGTTCAACAACATTCATTGCGTTATTTACGTTGCCGAGCAGACAATTTTTCGAACATATGAAGCAATGGATCAGCAATTTATTTCAAAATGAAACCAACTCCGATCGATAACGTGTTACGCAATTAGGGTGCTGGAGCTGATGGTGAAGTCACATAGTGGTGAAGCAGTGGTGGCCCCGTGATATCGGCCCCGACTTACGAGTTGTAGGTCGTGAGTTCGAACCCAGGCAGGCGCTTTACTGTAAATACTTTCATAACCACTGCTCTCAAACGGTGAAAAAACATCGTGAGGAAACCGGCATGTCCAAGAACCAAAAATTCGAAGACTGTGACATCTACTAACCCCTAACCCGCACTGGGCCCGCGAGGTAGATTACAGCTTTATAGCCCACTCCTTCTCGAGGAGAGGAGTCCTGTGTCCCATTGCCGCTGGGGTCGCGGGTTGTCTGAAAGGGTTACCGCGGCCCTGGCATAGGCAACTGAAGGAACACGGGTGGGTTTTAGTCAGTAAAAGTCTGACACGCCCTCCCGCTCCACTCAGAGCGGGAGAAGTTATTTGATGATTTCCCACCCTCAAAAAAAAAAAAAAAAAAATAAAAAAATAAAAAAAAAAAAAAAAAAAAAAAGGCCTGTGTCCCAGCAACATTATAGGCTGATTATGCTAAATACGTACCTAGTACAAAAAAAAATATTTTCAATACACTTCCTCGAAAACTGGTTCATATCGCACTACGATTAGGTTCACAATGCAATGTATTTCACACGCGTGCGATTTTTCATTTTCCAACACGTTTGGGAATAACAATAGGGATAAAGAAAATAAAAAAAAAGAAATTATATTTAGTCCATCAGTCAGATAATAAAAAAATATTGGACACGTATTTTTTGCTTTATCATATTAAAAAAAAAACTTAGCTATCACGCATTAAAGTTGGGGAGTGGGGGCTGGCTACGTCACTTGTACGTATAAAATCTAGCTACGTGTGACGTCATGCCATATTTTAACTCAATGTATCGCCGTAATTTTTTGATTACGTAAAAAAAGAAAAAAAACGTGTCCAATATTTTTTAATAATCTCTATGACGGACAAAAAATAAATTTTTAGTCATCATCCCTATTGCCACAGATAACTTATCTTGCTTTGCGAAAGCAAAGCGCGGAAAAAAAAAAGAAAATTTAAATCATAGTTTCCTAATAATTCATGACAAAAATATTTTTCGTTATTTTATTTTATTTCTTCAAAAGTGTATGGACATTTAAGTGTAATGTAAGTGTGTGGACATTTGTTATTGCAGTTCTCGGCTCAAAAACAACCTCAGCTACGGCTCGGGTGTTAATTCCGCCTCGAATGCAATAACACACATTCTCCACTTGTATCAAAATGTACTATTGTTACGTAGACGCTAACGCCATCTGTTATCGAGTAGCAGAACTACACGATACGTCGATTCGTGGAAGATGTTTCTAGAACATTCTAAACCCTTCCAGAACCTTCCAGAATTTTCTAGATGGTTAAGTGTCGTTTTGCAGCATTCTAGATCATTCCCGTAAGTACTACTAGAATGTTCTCGAATTATGTCCTCGAACTTTCGAGAAGCTTACACTCGTCATATAAATAGAGGGTTGCCAGCGGTTTATGGACTTCAGCTAGGAATGCGAAACTGAACACCAGCGAACAACAGTAAACTAACAGTGAGCTACAAGTGATTCTGCTTAAAGTTTCTGATTACTGTATTTGTGATTATTTGAATATAATGTGTTTTTGGTATAAACTGGCATACATTTATTTATCCCGAACCCCAGCTCGTAACACTATTAAGTGGTGGAACATTTTATTACACGTTGACTGAATAGTGTGAGCGGACCTAATATCATTTAGGTTTATAATAATGTATTTTTTTTATGTAGTAAAAAAAATGGGGGCCAAATTTGCCGCCCCCTAAAATCTGCCGCCCTAGGCTCCAGCCTACTCAGCCTACTGGTAAATCCGCCACTGGTGATAAGGCAAGCATAGGTGCTTGCCTTGCGCCTTATTACGCAAGGCCGATGAGGCTGTACCCTTTGCGAACTTTGAGCTTAATATACGCCTGCCTTTACGTACTTTACTTTGGAATATATGAAAAATTATTTGTACAATTTAAATTTCAATTTTAAGGGGTTTTGCGGGTATTTTTAAAAACGGACTCCCAATGAAACTTATTGGTGATATCTGGTTGCTCCCAAAGCGTGCAGCAACCTAACAACATAACATTTAAATAATAAACTTAATGCTAAGCTTAAGCATTAAGGTTGATCCGCTGCGGTAGCCTGCGTTGCGTTTGCAAAAAATATAAATGTATTTAAGGTTGATGCGCCACGGTAGCCCGCGAAATTCAAGATTTCTTAGGTTTTTTGCAATTTGTAGGTCAGTGTGAGCTTGTATGTTGATTAAAATGTGATTCGCGGCCGTAGCTAATATGGCTTTACAGAATTATAATCATTAGAATCAGCAATACAACTCCATAAGTTAGCATTTTGAAATCATGAGGCTTGAGGTAAATGCTAACTTAAGCTGAGCGTCCACTGGTCCGCGCCGGCCGCACCGCACGCACGGCACGCAACGGATTGAACGGATTTGCCGATGGCATGCGTCCACTGTCCACTGGTCCGCGCCGGCCGGCCGGAACGCAAGCACGGCACGCAACGTATTGAACGGATTTGCCGGTGTCATGCGTCCACCATTTTTATTTAGTCTGAGTCATAGACTACTATTATGTCTGAGTCATAGACTACTATTATGTCTGAGTGTTTTTGTTGTTGTCAGTAGGCGTCGCGCGTTGTCATGGAGATTGACGAAGATATTATTAAGTATTATCGTATTATCAGTTGCTTGTTGCAGGGGGGTGAAACTTCCATACATTGGCTTCAAACAAAATATTCATAGACAATGCTGCCATCTGAAGGAAAAGGAACAGAAGCTTTGGCCATAGTTTTACATTTTAGCAGATAGATAGAGCTACTTTTACCTACCTTAATTCCTACAGCAAAAGTATAGCTACTATACAAATTAAATAATAATAAATAAGCATTATTGATTATTTTACTATTGCATTAGAAATAAATTTATTAAATATAGTAGCAAAATATATAACACCTTTTTCACGAGTGAAACTAAACGTAAATGATGATATAGTATAGAAACCATAGAAACAGTCAGTACTGTTGACTTTTGAAAATATTTCTTCTGTTTCGTTGCTATGGTTTCGTTCAAAGAATCATGACCATTCTCCATACATTGATTGACCTGTCACTTGATTCGTTTTACAGGTCGTCTCCACCTACAACTGGTGTTGTATAAAAACAATTATTGTTTTTAATAACATAATTACTTATCATCTTTTCTTAGAAAGGGCAGGGAAAAGGGAAAAATACAAATAAGTTTTTGACATAATAACAGCTGTCAGATAAGGTTTGACAGCTGACAGCTGCTACAACCTCAAAAACTATTGTAAGTACGATAATTAAAATCAAAGTGTTCCGCTGAGTTACAAATTACAATCACTCAGAAATAAATCCTCTTCAATGTAATATCATCATCAAATCGGCGCGCGGTCGCAAACAGCAGTTATATTCTCGTAATATCCCGCCGATGCAGAGTTTTAGACTTCACGTGTGATGTTATGCCATTCTACACTGTGTGCAAGTTAGAGCAATTTAGGTACCTAATTGAACATTGAAGTATCAGTCAAAATCTGTCGTCGAAGCGGGCCAGACTCCAGGAGTCGGCTTCATAGACGGTGCTTTTAACCATCGAACTCGTAAGACTGATAGACAGACAAGTGCATAGAGTAAATAATAATACCAGCCTATTAGTGTGCTACTGCTGGGCAAGTGCCTCTTCTCATACAGAGAAGGCACCACGCTTGGTCAAGACGGGTTGGCGATTTTTGACTATTATTGATTATTATATAAATATAAGTGCAGGTTTACTCAAGATGTTTTCCTTCACTGATGACCAAAATTAACTTAGAATGTAAATACCTACGCATTGAAAAAGACACATCGGTACTTGCCCGGGTTTGAACTCACAGCCTAGTGCATGAGAGGCGAGGAGTTAACCTCTGGGCCTTCACAACATAAATAGATAACGGAAAAAACTGTCCATACTTACATGTTTTCAGCGAGGACGGAAATTAAATAAAAAACAGGATTTGATTTATTTTTATTTATTCAATGTTGTTTCATACAACAACTTCACCTAAAAATGCTGGAGCCACAATGTTGGTTTCATGCCTGGCTCAACCTAAGTACCACACCAACGTCATAACATGTGCACAACAACCTAGGTACAGTGCGACATCCTACAATGCAGTTGCAGCAATACTCTATAATGCCTTCTTGTCCATTAATACCATTTGCTATCAAAATGTACTGTTTTCTTTCGCTTATAAAATAAAATCGAGACATATTCTCGATTTTATTTTATAAGTGAATTTTCCCCACTGTAGGCAGTGGGGAAAATTCACTTACAAAATAACTCGGATATACAATTAGTGTCTAGACAAACTTCTATTCTGTATCCGCCATGGAAAAGTATGTGTTCACCATAATATGAATGTGTTTGACGAATTTGGTAGGTTCCCAAGGCGAATCATATTAATTCACTGAATTCTAGACGGGGGAACTCAATATTAGCATTTTAGTGAGGAATATAAAAATTGTAGTTGGACAAAATGGTAGCCCGCAGTGTATCTGACACAGTATGCATATTCTCATTCTCACACCCATAAAATGCACTTGGGAGCTGTATCTTACTGGTTGGGTTTGGTTGGGGTTGGGTTTTTACTGGTTGGGGTTGTTGGGAATGAACCTCTGGAGCTGGAACTGATTCAACAGATGGTTCTCTTTCATGCCCCTCATCTGTACTTACAAGAGGCGGGGGAGGTTATATTTCTGGGAAATGGACTGGATCAGCAGACTGTGCCACTTCTTGTTCACCATGCAGTCTTGTCACCGCCTAAGCCTCTTCTCTCATCCTGTTGCTGAGTTGAAAGAGCTTGTCTTTTGAATTGCAACCAACAGACATACACAATTAGATTGTGATATCTGTGAACAAAAAACAACATATTTGTTATAAATGCAGTGAAATACCTAACTCCATCGGTTTAGGTAATTATAGGTAAACAAAAAAACCATGTGTCTCTTCAATTTAGCAACTTTATATTTCATTGAACATTGCTAAATTATAGAGTACAATTTGTGTCCTAGCATGATGACTTGAAGTGACAAGTATTATGTTACAAATGTTTTTTTTTTTTTGTTTACATTTATTTAATTACCTAAACCGATGGAGTATAATAACGTCATGGATTACAACGTGATATTTATAGAAAAAATTGCATGCAATTTAAATTGAGTTTGAATATTTAAATACAAACCTGACGAGGTGCTACAGTAGTTCGAATTAAGTTGATCATCCTTAGTGTGAGGCTTGATGGGTTTTCTTTACCTCTATGATTGAGCAATGATCGTCCACAAACGGGGCATACATGAGCATGACCATGGCGAGATGAACCAGCAGATGGATCACATTCATTGTTTCCATGAATCTGAGCATTAATAGTCTGCATGGATACATCAAAGCACATTCACAGATGTAATCTTCTTCCGTTATCTGAAAAATAAATCAATTATGAGATTTTAAAGCCTACAATGGAAATAAATATATTTAATTTGTATTTTTACATGTTCTGTTTTAAACAGCTGTCTAAAAGTGTAGAAGGTACTAGTTCTATTTATCATGTAACTTGAAAAAATATACTTTACCACTTCTGAATATCAATCTTTTTTATAAAAAAAACAGTCACTTAGGGGGCGCCTCCACGAGCGAGAGAATCGCGGCGATATTCACGCTGTGCCTTCAAATTATCGCCGTGTGGAGATTGATTCATAGAGTTTCTATTGAATTTGGTAGCACGACGAGATTATCGCCGCGATTTTCACACTCGTGGAGGCGGCCCCTGTACTAGAGTCCGTTGACTGGATACTGAATCGTTAGGTACTTGATTGTTATTGTACTTACTATTACTGGAGATATCGAAGTGCTAATTAGCGATGACTCTGCTATCAAGCTGAAGGGCGTAATAACGCATAATGTTGCAGTTTATACAAATCAATATCGTAGAAGGCTCCATAACGCTTTCCAACAAGAGCGATGACGTCTTGGATCCTGTTCAAAAAGCACTTTCGGTAGGTATCAAAGTCCGTGAAAAATGCAGAAGTTGTAAGTATATCAGAAAATCCAAAAAATCGCACATGACAACTGCAAAACGTCAAAGAATGACACCATAGATAATACACTATAATAACAGCCTGTCATTCACTTAAGGTTGCGTTCTAGAAGTTCGTTTTGCGCGTAAAAATCATATTATTCATAAAAGTAATGTAAAGAAAAAATACCAATTGGTTATTTAAACATTCATTAACCACATGACGAACGAACAAGTTTTTCGTATTCTTTATAACGAAACGTGTGTAAAACGCGTTCCGATTCCGACGCGTTCCATTTCCAAAAGTCTATTGAGAATGGTAAACGTATGTAGTAATATTATTTTTTTCCTATTATTAATTTAAAATTCCATTATTTGATACGAATTAAGCAAAAAAAAATGCAATTTTTTAAGATATTGTATATCACTGGACGCTCTCAGGTCAATAGCTGACATCATTCTTTGATATTCCTTATAACAATATTTTAGGAATTATTATTTATTCCATTTCATTTTGATTCTAAATCGTCACTATTATTTTTGTGAATACACTTCATAACTTAATGAAGTTAATGCGTGTTCCTACAGTTTCGTTCATTGTTTCTGTGTCGTGTGTTGTGTGTTCGTGTGTTCTGGTGATCTGTTTTGTGTTCTTTTACAACTTAGGACTGTGCTTGTTTTCTAAATAAATATTATTTCATTTCTATCTACCATTTTATTCCGTTTCATTTATTGGTATGTCTCTTGATGATGGCATTTATAGTTTAGGATTTTGAAGAATGTTTATGTTATTTATTTTGTGAAATAAGTAAATTCTTATGTGTATGTTTCAAATTCTAAATTTCCTCTAGAATATGAATTTGTCATCATAGTCTTATTTTATACACATAATAATTAATTTATTCCACAAATAAAATAACATAATCATTCTTCAATACAATGTTTAGGGATTTAATACTAGAAACAAAAACTCCTAAAAGCGCCATCTAGTGACCTAGCGAAGGAGTAGAAAAAATTGTTCAAAATGATGAGTACAATGACTAGGTTAAATGCTCTAAGACAATGACCCATTTCGGGTATAGTATAAACAAAAACTAATGTTGTATAGACTAGTCTTTATGCATATAAGGACTAGTCTAGATAAAAAACATTGTAAATGCTTAGAGCATTTAACTATAAATGCTCTAAGTGTAAATGTTATGCTTCGTCAATCCCTGGAATCGGTAGGATGACACTGACAGATGAGATGAGTTCAAAAATGCGTTCCGTGCCGGTGACGTCACCGGCATTCCTTATGACGTCATCGGCACGCATATCGGTAGGATGACACTGACAGATGAGATGAGTTCAAAAATGCGTTCCGTGCCGGTGACGTCACCGGCATTCCTTATGACGTCACCGGCATGCATCGCTTTTTTTGCTCATATATGCCGGCGGTCGGTGCGGCCGGTACCGATAGTGGACGCAGTGCTATATAAATTCATACATAGCAAACCGAAATCCGTTGCGTGCCGTGCGTGCGGTGCGGCCGGAGCGGACCAGTGGACGTTCACCTTTATGGAGCTGTATTGCTGATTGTAATTATTATAATTCTGTAAAGCCATATTAGCTACGGCCGCGAATCATATTTTATCAACATACAAGCTCACACTGACCTACAAATTGCAAAAAACGTAAGAAATTTTGAATTTCGCGGGCTGCCCTGGCGCTTTCGCCTTAAGTACATAATTTTAACCATAAAATTGAGAAAGCAGTGGGTGACCCAGTAGGCTGATTAAACCATACAATACATCTTTTGAAGTTGATTTCCCAATTTCGGAAATCAAACGATCCCGGAGCAAATCTAACTTAGAGAGATGTATTGATGATTCTTATGGTTATTATGTAAATACATATTTGTATATTGTCGCGAATCATATTTTGATCAAGATACAACCTGACACTGACTTGCAAATTGCAAAAACCGCTAGAAAATTTTAAAAGTAGGTACTTACATATTTGAAAGCTTTCACACCATGTTATCACAATACAATCGATTTCTTACGGCCTATTACTTTTCTAAATCATCTCTTTTTGTCCAGGCTTCAAATGTCCGAGGACCAGGTGAAGCGTCTCCTCGAAGCCCAAAGACAGCAATATGAGAGAAAACTCGAGGAAGTGGCCGCAAAAGCAACCGCTCAGATAAAACAAGAAGAGGCCGCTAATGCCGCGCAGAAACAGCAGCAGGAGGCCGCTAATGCCGCGCAGAAACAGCAGCAAGAGGACGCCGCTAGAGCAGCCGCTCAGTGGAAACAGCAGCAAGAGGCCGCGCACAACTCAACTTCTAATAAAATGTCACCAACTCAAGATAGTACTGGCTCACTTTCGCATAGGTAAGTACCTTCTTATAAATTGATATCTTCATTCGACACAGCCTATCGAGTTTCGGACATTTGCAGAGTTGATAAAAATCATGTATTTTTGTTAATCGGAATTATTTTAATTAAAGCGGATTTATTTCATTTAAATCAGATTTTTTTGATTTATTTACTTACTTATTTTTTTTTTCTTCATTTGAAAGTCGGTTATTATGACAAAAACATTTTTTCGTTTATTATTATAATTAAGTAAGTATAAAAAAAAATTGTCGCCTGGTTCGCAAGCAGATGTTTCTTTATCAAAATAAACACAGAACATCTTTTTTTCTTCCAGCCTTTTTGTTGTATTCACGCTTTCACTAATCATTAATCAATCACGAAGGACCGGGCGAAAACACAATCATGTCGCTTGTTTACATTTCGGGGAATACTCGAACTATGTAGATAAACACAATATTGGACGTATTTGTGTGCCGTAGTATATGTCGGGGAAGTCCCTTGACACTTTTTAGTTGCTTTTGTTGCATTAATTAAGATACTGATTTAACTCAACGATTTATTTATAAAAATCATTTGATTTAAATCACTGATTAAAATCATCTCAACCCTGCAAAAAAGTCCGGACATTTTACTTTTTATCTTTCTTTTTTTTCAACATACATACAGGAAATCACCCTCACTTCTTAGACATAAAGGCGCTATCAATTTCAAATTGTTACCCTGATGTGCGATTATGGGAATTGTTACCCTGATGTGCGATTACGCGCAAGCTTTTAGGTAATTATTTGAAAGCTATCACACTTCGATCAACAATTGTGATCGTTAACACATTACAATCGCTTTCTTACGGCCTATTATTTTTCTAAATCGGCTCTTTTTGTTCAGGCCTCAAGATTCCGAGGACCAGGTGAAGCGTCTCCTCGAAGCCCAAAGACAGCAATACGAGGGAAAACTCGAGGAAGTGGCCGCAAAAACAGCCACTCAAATAAAACAAGAAGACACTGCTAATGCCGCGCAGAAACAGCAGCAAGAGGACGCCGCTAGAGCAGTCGCTCAGTGGAAACAGCAGGAAGAGGCCGCCGCCGCCACCACCGCTAGAGCAATCGCTCACTGGAAACAGCAGGAAGAGGCCGCTGCCGCCGCCACCGCTAAAGCAATCGCTCAGCGGATACAGCAGGAAGAGGCCGCCGCCGTCGCCACCGCTAGAGTAATCGCTCTGCGGAAACAGCAGGAAGAGGCCGCCGCCGCCGCCGCCACCGCTAGAGCATTTGCTGAGCGGAAACAGCAGGAAGAGGCCGCTGCCGCTAGAGCACTCGCTGATCGAAAACAGCAGGAAGAGGTCGCTGCCGCCGCCACCGCTAGAGCATTTGCTGAGCGGAAACAGCAGGAAGAGGCCGCTGCCACCGCCACTGCTAGAGCATTCGCTGAGCGGAAACAGCAGGAAGAGGCCGCTGCCGCCGCCACCGCTAGAGCATTCGCTGAGCGGAAACAGCAGGAAGAGGCCGCTGCCGCTAGAACATTCGCTGAGCGGAAACAGCAGGAAGAAGCCGCTGCCGCCGCCACCGCTAGAGCATTTGCTGAGCGGAAACAGCAGGAAGAGACCGCTGCCGCCGCCACCGCTAGAGCATTCGCTGAACGGAAACAGCAGGAAGAGGCCGATGCCGCCGGCACCGCTAGAGCATTCGCTGAGCGGAAACAGCAGGAAGAGGCCGTTGCCGCTAGAGCATTCGCTGAGCGGAAACAGCAGGAAGAGGCCGCTCCCGCCGCCACCGCTAGAGCATTTGCTGAGCGGAAACAGCAGGAAAAGACCGCTGCCGCCGCCACCGCTAGAGCATTCGCTGAGCGGAAACAGCAGGAAGAGGTCGATGCCGCCGGCACCGCTAGAGCATTCGCTGAGCGGAAACAGCAGGAAGAGGCCGTTGCCGCTAGAGCATTCGCTGAGCGGAAACAGCAGGAAGAGGCCGCTGCCGCCGCCACCACTAGAGCATTTGCTGAGCGGAAAAAGCAGGAAGAGGCCGCCGCCACCGCTAGACCATTTGCTGAGCGGCAACAGCAGGATGAGGCCGCTGTCGTCGCCACCGCTAGAGCAATCGCCCAACGGATGCAGCAGGAAGTGGCCGCTGTCGTCGCCACCGCTAGAGCATTCGCTGAGCGGAAACGGCAGGAAGAGGCCGCCGCCGTCACCACTGCTAGAGCAATAGCTCTGCGGAAACAGCACGAAGAGGCTGCTGCCGCCGCCACCGCTAAAGCAATAGCTCTGCGGAAACAGCAGGAAGAGGCCGCTGCCGCCGCCACCGCTAGAGCAATCGCGCAGCGGAAACAGCAGGCAGAGGCCACCGCCGTCGCCACCGCTAGAGCAATCGCTCTGCAGAAACAGCAGGAAGAGGCCGCCGCCACCGCTAGAGCAGTCGCTCAGCGGAAACAGCAGGAAGAGGCCGCTGCTGCCGCCACCGCTAGAGCAGTCGCGCAGCGGAAACAGCAGGCAGAGGCCACCGCCGTCGCCACCGCTAGAGCAATCGCTCTGCGGAAACAGCAAGAAGAGGCCGCTACCGCCGCCACCGCTAGAGCAATCGCTCTGCGGAAACAGCAAGAAGAGGCCGCTACCGCCGCCACCGCTAGAGCAATCGCTCTGCGGAAACAGCAGGAAGAGGCCGCTGCCGCCGCCACCGCTAGAGCAATCGCTGTGCGGAAACAGCAGGAAGAGGCCGCTACCGCCGCCACCGCTAGAGCAATCGCTCTGCGGAAACAGCAAGAAGAGGCTGCTACCGCCGCCACCGCTAGAGCAATCGCTCTGCGGAAACAGCAAGAAGAGGTCGCTGCCGCCGCCACCGCTAGAGCAATCGCTGTGCGGAAACAGCAGGAAGAGGCCGCTGCCGCCGCCACCGCTAGAGCAATCGCTGTGCGGAAACAGCAGGAAGAGGCCGCTGCCGCCGCCACCGCTAGAGCAATCGCTCTGCGGAAACAGCAAGAAGAGGCCGCTACCGCCGCCACCGCTAGAGCAATCGCTCAGCGGAAACAGCAGAAAGAGGCCACCGCCGTGCCCACTGCTAGAGCAATCGCTCTGCGGAAACAGCAAGAGGCCGCGACCAACTCATCTTATAATAAAATGTCACCAACTCAAGACATTATTGGCTTATTTTCGCAAAGGTAAGTACCTTCTTCTAAATAGAAATCTTCATTCGACACAGCCTATGTCGATCGCTGCGAGACATAGGTAGGGTTACCCTATGGTTGCGGACATTGCAATAAAGTCTGGACCTTTTATTTTTATCTTTCTTTTTTTTCTACTTAAGTACATACAGAAAATCACCATCACCTCTAAGACATGAAGGTGCTATCAATTTCAAATTGTTACCCTGATGTGCGATTACGCGCAAGCTTTTAAGTAGGTACTTATTTGAAAGCTTTCACCCCATGTTATCACATTTATTACAATCCCGCTTTTTCCTGCCCAGTAATTTTCTAAATCGGCTCTTTTTGTTCAGGCCTCAAAATTCCGAGGACCAGATGAAGTGTCTCCTCGAAGCCCAAAGACAGCAATACAACAGAAAACTCGAGGAAGTGACCGCAAAAGCAACCGCTCAGAGAAAACAAGAAGAAGAGAGAAGAAAAGAAGAAGAAAAGAGCTCAGAGGAAAAAAGAAGCGGCCCCTTGCCGCTTTTTCTCCGCATCCTCGCGGAGAAAAACCGGCAAGAGGCCGCTAATGCCGCGCAGAAAAAGCAGCAAGAGGGCGCTAATGCAGCGCAGAAAAAGCAGCAAGAGGCCGGCGCTCAGCGGGAACAGCAGCAAGAGGCCGCGCATAGCTCAACTTATAATAACATGTCACCAAATCAAAATAGTACTGGCTTATTTTCGCATTGGTAAGTACATCCTTCTATATAAAATCTTCATTTGCCACAACCTATCGCAGACCGGTGCGAGACATAGGTAGGATAACCATAGGGATCTGCAACTTAACTTATAACTTATAACCATAGGGACTTTTGCAAAAAAGTCCGGACATTTTCTTTTTATCTTTATTTTTTTTTATTTAAGTACCTAAATTTATTTTAGTTTTATTTTCTAAAAAAAATCCCCTATGTCGAGACGGCCGGACCAATGCAAGGTCGGATAAAATCTGGACGGGGGACCAAAAAGCCGAACATATCTGGACAAATCCTAGTAAGGCTCACATAATTTGAGCCACCACGCAAAAAACCCGTAGTCGAAAAGTCAAAGTTCTGACTAATGACATGGTTGGACTTGGGCCAAACGCATATCTGGACAAATACGGGCGGATGGTAACCCTAGACGCAAGACTCACATAATTTGAGCCTTAGTTAGTTTTCGCCATCCAAGTCTGTCTTGCAAGGTCGTCAACTCCTTTAACGGGCGTGTCTTAGGCAATGTTCACGTATTCACGGTCATTACTCAAGACATTCAAGAACTCGTGTGCCCTTCCAACGGCCAGGCACTGTCACTTCAGTTTGCGTCAGACTTTGTAAGCTATCTATAATAGCTAGATATAAGTTCTGTAGAGACATTCTGTAAAATTATCACCGTGAAAACTTAGGTCAAGTGAGCTTGAAGGGGACTTTGGTGTCTTGGTTTAGGTTAGGTTTAGGTATGCACAATAAAACACTGCAATATCACTGCGTTAGGCGTGCTGTCACAACGACCACTCGGACAAGACATGGACAAGACTGAGTGCGGCGCACCGCTCCTCAATCCCTCCACTGCGCAACCCTACCACTATTACTTTATAGTGGTCTAGTTAGTCTATGGTTTGCACGCTGAGATTTCTACAGAATAGACCCGCAGATATCGAGAACCTGCTACCACTAGCTAGGCAAGAACATAAATAGCAATATTTTGTAGATATACCTACTTGTTTTGAAAACCTATCAAGCTTCAACTGTGAATGAGATGCAATTAATTACAGAAAGTCTTATTTTCTCAATAAATAAACCTAAAACATGTGTTGTTACTTACAGTATTGAAAGAAACCGCGCGCCCTACAGCTATTCCGTGAACGAACTAAAGCAATTCGAAGCATCAGCGCCGCCACGGCCTCAATTCAATAATGTGTACCCCAACCTCGGCCCCTTGGAGTGTATGTACAACAACAATGACCCTTCCCGGCCAACTTCTCCAAATCAAGAGAACGAGTTTGTCAGTAACAGTGAACAGACTGCAAGGTAATTTTTATGTTATAATTTCGATAATTTTGTGTTTTTAAAATTCCTATAAAATAAATAAATAAATAAAATTCCGGTGTGCGTGGGAGCCTTCTAACTCGCGCGTCAAAGTAGACAGCCATAACGCCATCTCACTTACACACACATCTAGCCGCGAATCGCATGTTTACTTACGGCAAGAGCAATTTATAAAAGATGTAAGTTTGTAACTACGTTGAGAGCATTTGCCACGCTAAAGGTCTGAATTTCAACCTGTATCCCGCGGAGATTTTCTGAAATTTAAGTTATCTTTCACTTTGTCTTTTTTTGGAAGGCTGTTGTTTTTTTTTTTTTTGTAAAAAGTTTTTTCTCAATAAATAAACCCAAAACGTGTGTTGATTACTTACAGTATTGAAAGAGACCGCGCGCCCTACAGCTATTCCGTGAACGAACTAAAACAATTCGAAGCATCAGCGCCGCCACGGCCTCAATTCAATAATGTGTACCCCAACCTCGGCCCCTTGGAGTGTATGTACAACAACAATGACCCTTCCCGGCCAACTTCTCCAAATCAAGAGAACGAGTTTGTCAGTTACAGTGAACAGACTGCAAGGTAATTTTTATGTTATAATTTCGATAATTTTGTGTTTTTTAACCGACTTCAAAAAGGAGGAGGTTCTCAATTCGTCGGAACCTTTTTTTTTTATATTTTTTTTATATGTATGTTCCCCGAATACTGGAAAATGGCTGGACCGATTTGGATTTTTCTTTTTTTGTTCGAAAGGGTATACTTCCCAAGTGGTCCCATGATCACCAAGTCAGGGTTTGATGATGGGATCCCATGGAAATCGAGGGAAACCCTCAAATTTTATGGGCACACTTATATCGATTTCGGTATTTTTTATAGTAACTCGTGCATTTGCTCTCGGAAAGTACCATTTGGTGAACTGGAACTGATGATGAAGACCACAGATGGCCATCGGAAATGCTCAATTATATCTAAGTATATCACAGGTTGCGATTCGATTACTTTAATATGGTTTATGCTCGTCAAAATGCGTAATGGTGATGGTGACTTCACCATGAGCTCCAGTTCTCCTGGTTTTTACTACTCCTCAACAATTAACGTCCCTGCATCGGGAAAAGCAATATTTTGTAAAACGTGATGAGCAGTTGACAATGGGTTATTGTAACTTAGATAAATTACAAACTGACCCACTAAAAAGTGAAAAATAAAAAACTTTTTTACAGAAAACAAAACCGACTTCCAAAAAAAAAACACTAATAAGTGAAAAATAACTTTAATTTCGGAAGTCTGGTGCAAAAACCTAAAATACAGATCCAAAGACACCGACTTCCGAAATTAAAGTTATTTTTCACTTTGTAGTGTTTTTTTTTGGAAGTCGGTTTTGTTTTTTGTAAAAAAGTTTTTTTTAAATTCCTATAAAACCAAATGTAAGTATATGGTTAAATCATTTGGATTTTCCATGTGTTATTTGACTATATTTTTTACTGCTGTAATAACACCGCAACATTTTCTGTTTTATACGATTATACGTAATCAGTTCCTTATTGTGCAGTAAAATTTGCTTTAAATCGAAAGTATTTAAATATGATAAGAACTTACTAAGTTAAAAATTGATTTAAGTGTAGCATTTTGTCATAAATCTACGTTTAAATGAAGTGCGTTTAAATTCCGGTGTGCGTGGGAGTCGCGTCAAAGTAGACAGCCATAACGCCATCTCACTTACAATAATGTGTACCCCAACCTCGGCCCCTTGGAGTGTATGTACAACAACAATGACCCTTCCCGGACAACTTGTCCAAATCAAGAGAACGACTTTGTCAGTAACAGTGAACAGACTGCAAGGTAATTTTTATGTTATAATTTCGATAATTTTGTGTTTTTAAAATTCCTATAAAACCAAATATATATGGTTAAATCATTTGGATTTTCCATAGTGTTATTTGACTATTTTTAAATTGTCTTTGACATATCTCGGGACCCTAGGGTCCCGGTCCTTTGGAAGGCGTAGGAGGAGCCGAAGCCAACTCGCAGAGGCCCCTTAGACAATTTTAAATGAAGAGAACGCACTAGCCGACGTTTAACCCTGTATGCACTATGCAATTGCACCAAAGGACAACCCCCGGTTTATGCAGGACTATTACAAAACATTATTTGACTACATTTTTTATACTGCTATAATAAAACCGAAGCATTTTCTGTTTTATGCGATTATACGTAATCAGTTCCTTATTATGCAGTAAAATTAACTTTAATTTCGGAATTCGGGTGCAAAAACCTAAAATACAGATCCAAAGACACCGACTTCCGAAATTAAAGTTATTTTTCACTTTGTAGTGTTTTTTTTTGGAAGTCGGTTTTGTTTTTTGTAAAAAAGTTTTTTTTAAATTCCTATAAAACCAAATGTATATGGTTAAATCATTTGGATTTTCCATATGTGTTATTTGACTATATTTTTTACTGCTGTAATAACACCGCAACATTTTCTGTTTTATACGATTATACGTAATCAGTTCCTTATTGTGCAGTAAAATTTGCTTTAAATCGAAAGTATTTAAATATGATAAGAACTTACTAAGTTAAAAATTGATTTAAGTGTAGCATTTTGTCATAAATCTACGTTTAAATGAAGTGCGTTTAAATTCCGGTGTGCGTGGGAGTCGCGTCAAAGTAGACAGCCATAACGCCATCTCACTTACAATAATGTGTACCCCAACCTCGGCCCCTTGGAGTGTATGTACAACAACAATGACCCTTCCCGGACAACTTGTCCAAATCAAGAGAACGACTTTGTCAGTAACAGTGAACAGACTGCAAGGTAATTTTTATGTTATAATTTCGATAATTTTGTGTTTTTAAAATTCCTATAAAACCAAATATATATGGTTAAATCATTTGGATTTTCCATAGTGTTATTTGACTACTTTTAAATTGTCTTTGACATATCTCGGGACCCTAGGGTCCCGGTCCTTTGGAAGGCGTAGGAGGAGCCGAAGCCAACTCGCAGAGGCCCCTTAGACAATTTTAAATGAAGAGAACGCACTAGCCGACGTTTAACCCTGTATGCACTATGCAATTGCACCAAAGGACAACCCCCGGTTTATGCAGGACTATTACAAAACATTATTTGACTACATTTTTTATACTGCTATAATAAAACCGAAGCATTTTCTGTTTTATGCGATTATACGTAATCAGTTCCTTATTATGCAGTAAAATTTGCTTTAAATCGAAGGTATTTAATTAAGTTAGGAACTTACTAAGCTAAAAATTGATTTAAGTGTAGCATTTTGTCATAAATGTACATAAACGAAGCGCGTTTAAATTCCGGTGCGCGTGAGTCTTCTATCTCGCGCGTCAAACTAGACAGTCATAACGCCATCTCGCTTACACACATCAAGCCGCGAATCGCATATTTACTTAGGTGCGGCCTAAAGAGCAATAATAAAAGATGTAAGTTTTGAGTATTTGCCAAGCTAAAGGTCTGAATGTCATCCTGTATCCCGCGCAGATTTTCCGAAATTTATGTTATTTTTCACTTTGTAGTGTCTTTTTTTGGAAGTCCGTTGTTTTTTTTTTGTAAAAAAGGTTTTTCCTAATAAATAAACCCAAAACGTGTGTTGATTACCTACTTACAGTATTGAAAGAGACCGCGTGCAGTACAGCTATTCGGTGAACGAACTAAAGCAATTCGAAGCATCAGCGCCGCCACGGCCTCAATTCAATAATGTGTACCCCAACATCGGCCCCTTGGAGTGTATGTACAACAACAATGACCCTTCCCGGCCAACTTCTCCAAATCATCAGAATGAGTTTGTCAGTAACTCTGCAAGGTAATTTTTATCTTAAGGATGATGCGCAGTGAGCCCACGAAATTCATTTTTTTTTATTTAGATTCGTTAGATTCGTTTGAGGAATCTGTACGAAATCTAACTTATAGAGATGTATTGATGATTTTTATGGTTAAAATTATGTAAATACATATGTTTTATTGCCGCGTATCATACTTTGATCAAGATACAACCTGACACGGACCTGCAAATTGCAAAAAACCTAAAAAAAAATGAATTTCGCGGGCTACACAGCGCAATCACCTTAATATCAAGGTGCTACAGCCGCGAATCGCATTTTGATTGACTTAGGTAAAGAGGGGGTCGAGACTGCCGGAGACAGGCTCACGGAGGTCGCGAAGGGCGTGAGGGGGGGACGCGGTTGCGGACGCGGTGGCAAGGGAAGCAGACACATTCACCAGCAGTTTGAGCAATTTGGGCAGTTCCGTCTTCGGTTCTTTACGATTACGACCTAAAGAGCAATGCAAATGTTCGCGCTCGGCGGCTCGGCCACGCTGTTATACGATAACGTGTCCAGAGTGGTCCAGAGGCGGCTTATGACGGTCTGTGTAGTGCCAAGAGCGACAGCCACAGTAGGTACGTTGCCTGGAACCAGCTTGCAACGTTCCAACGGCGCTCATCATTTCATCTCATGTCAAATGTCGTCGCTCCATATCGATGCAATTTTTTTCAGTTCCAATGCAGAAATTGTAATGGTTTTATAAAAACGCTATTAGATAAGTACACACTTTTATGGGAATCCTAATCGACAATTGATTTTCAGTTGTTTTTGATTTTTTTTTTTTAAAGGAATAGCGCGATAAGATCCGTTCTTGATATTGTTTTATAATGTGTACAAATCGCGAAAGTTTAAAAAATTTAGTTGATTTTCTATTTTTATTCAAAATTTAAAGAAAATTATTTATTCAATTAGTGAAATTCACTAAAAAAAATCAATAACGATCCAAAAAAGTTAAAAAAAATAATGCTCAATTACGGCGATAAAGCCGACGTTCGCACGGACGTAAAGATACCACGACGGGATTTTATCACGCACTGTATTTTCAACTCTCGTTGTTGAGCCGAGCGTTGAGAATCCAACATAACAACAACAGAGTCATTCTAGCGCGACGAAAAAACACACTGGAGTTTCATGTGCGTGTGGTGTGGCCACTTTATTAACTCTTTGAAAATATGCGTAGGATTTAGTGAACATTCCCAAAGAATTGTGAAAGTTGGAATCAGATTTTGTGAAAGTCAACTTTGCGAGATATAGACTGTAAAGTTGGGGTCTCAGTACTAACATAGAGGACTGAGGGCCCACCTGTACCTAATAAACTATGGACACTACAGAAAAAGTCTTTATGCCAAGATCTAAGCTAATAAATACCAAACAAAATTGAAATTGAAAACATGATATATTATCACAACAAAATTGAAAACAAAAAAAACAAAGTGGTCTCACACCACACGCACATAGATTTTCAACTCTCGGCGCTAAGCACAGCGTTGAAAATCTAGTGCGTGCAACAAAATCGCCGCGATATTTTTACGTCCGTGCGAACGTCGACTAAACGTACTTGATCACTAGATACTTTTGATGTGTGTAATTCTGTAAATACTTACCTTCATATTTTTGTTACGGTCACGAAGCATATTTTGATTCCGAATAAATAAAATAAAAATAAAACATACAAACTGACACTTACCTGCAAATTGCAATTGATTTATGCGGGCTACCTTAGGGGATGCGCTAAAGTAGCACGCCAAATTCAAATTTTAACCTTAAACAATTAATTTTCCCGCCAGAACTCGCAACTCGCCCAGGGAACGTGATGTATTAGAGTGCCCTACCTGCTACTCAAGATATGGGATGAGAATCTTCCAATGCGAAAATGGGCATAGCTCGTGCAATGACTGCAAGATAAGAGGGCGTGCATGCGGCATCTGCAGAAGGAGTCTTACCAACTTGAGGAATTATGACGTTGAGAATCATGTTGCTCAGGTACCTACATTTAAATATTTAAAAAAATGTGTATAATATAACGGGTGTAAGAAGTGCTTAAAGAATCCGAGAGTCACGTGTTCTTTATAATGATATTTATCGGACCATACCTGGGAACCATCTGGTTACGAAGACATTCAAGGTCAAAGTTCCAGCATTTTTTGTAATTCAGTGACAAAAATAAATTTTAGGCACCTTTAAGGGGGATGGGATGTGCTGTGGTAGCCCGCGAAATTCAATTTTTATTGGGTTTTTTGCAATTTGCAGGTCCGTGTCAGGTTGCATCTTGATCAAAATATGATACGCGACAGTAAAACATATTATGTATAATTTTAACCATAAAAATCATCAACTTAGGTATTGATGATTTTTATGGTTAAAATTATACAACGTGTTAATGAAATAACCCAAAACCTCTTAAGGGGTCATTGTACTCATCATTATGAACAACTTTTACTATGGGACCAAACCTGGAATCGCGAAAAAAAAATCAGCTGTTCAATACATTTATGTTCGCATAATTCGTCAAAATGTACTGAACAGCTGATTTTTTTTTCGCGATTTCAGGTTTGGTCCCATAGTAAAAGTTGTTCATAATGATGAGTACAATGACCCCTTAAGAGGTTTTGGGTTATTTCATTAACACGTTGTATAAATACATAATGTTTTATTGTCGCGTATCATATTTTGATCAAGATACCTGACACGGACCTGCAAATTGCATAAAACGCAAGAAAATTAGAATTTCGCGGGCTACCACAGCGCATCCGCCTTAAGACCCCTGTACCGTTGCATGCAATAATCGCAACGTTATGCGTGGGTTACATTGCGCACTACTGTAAACCATAAACCGTGAACATGATTTTTCACAACAAAATTAAAATTGTTTTCCAATTATTTTTGTTCTATGTTACTTATAAGTTTGATGTACAGAATGCGTAGATGACTTGATAATGTGACTACTTACTGTATTACTACTTTAAGATGGGGATTGTACACCCTGTAATTGAAAAAAAAAGTAGGCACGTACCTACCTGAAGTTTTTTTTGCACCTGGCAATATAAATAGGCTAGTTGAAAGTTTTTATGAAATCGATTAAAATTGTTCCTTGTGGTCTATTTTCCTTAAAACATGAATATTTAAGTAATCAAAATATTATCAAATCAAATCAAATCAAATATATTTATTTCGGATTCTGTTATATCCATAGGTGTTAGTAACAATAAACTTATCCTAATGTTAGTACAGTTAATTCATAGGTTTATTATAAAAAATTAATTTAAGCATGCGCCGGGCTGGGCGCCCGTCACATGTACACTCATCCACTGCTTCAACAGCGGAGAATCCCACCTGCCAACGCGTTCAGGATGCCGTTCGCAGTGCCACGTACGCGTCATTGAAACGCACGCGCATTGCACGCGCACGCATTGTACGCGCGCGATTGTCGCTTATTATCATTGAAGGCATTCATTTTTCATTTAGAAAACACATTTAATTTTCATAGCCAAACCTGGGCGCACCTTTAGTCGTTAAATTAGTGACATATGTACAGATTGTACGCTATCAAACAAGTAAAAACAAATTCAGCGTTTCCACACTTTCCACCCATCTGCTCTTGGATTCTACTGTGATGTTTGATATCGATCCAAATTTTTTTTTTTAATACCAATCTATCTAAAAGTTAAATAATCGATATAATCGATTATTACTCGTCCAATCAAATCGATTCATATTAAAGTGATTTCAAAATAAAGTCCTAAATATCTAAAACACAAGTGAAACGGACACTCATTAGCTCGTTTTTCAGAACGCATCTGACGATTTCGTTTCGTATTTCTTAAAATCGTTCATTTCAATCGTATTTTTTTTTTTGTTTTTTGATAAACGACGATTCCTTATTAGATAGACGTGCGAATACTATTTTTTTTGACAGGACTTTATGACTGAAGATCGTGACGTGTCGTGCTGTGTCGCGATTTCAAGTGACCAAGGGCTATATTTTTACGTAATTGTTGCTCAAAAATATTAATTAAGTAATTAATCTAAAAACATTTACAAAACTAAGTTTTTTATACTTTTAGCTCACAACCATTCTACATAATAAAATTCAGTATTTTCCAACTGCCAACTAGCCTATTTATTGCATTAGCCGTATGTAGTACTGATTGAAGGTAAAGCTGACGTGGTAAACCCGATAGATGGCGCTAACTATTTTTTTTTAACGCGATGATGAATGAACCTAATGACGTCAATATGGATTTTTTTTTTACATTTCAGACAAAAGCGCCGTGTCCTCACACTAGTGAAGGCTGTAAGCTGTTCATCAAGATAGTAGACATGGAGAATCACGTCAGGGAGTGTCCTTTTAAGGAACAAGATTGTCCCCTCACTGCAGTGTTCGGTACCTGCCGCTGGAAAGGTAAGAACAACTAATTTTTTATTAATTAATTGATTAAAGGTAATCTTTATCTGTTTATATTCGAAGCCGACCCCAACATAGTTGAGAAAAGGCTAGGCAGATGAAGGAGGGTGGGCCTTATTGGGAAAATTACTTAAAACATTTAGATACACCCTTTGGTCGCTTCATTGATACTTTTCTTCCCAAAATTTCAGGTAAACTGAGTCAAATATCGAGCCATTTCGAAAGCATGCATCCAAATTGTTATCAAACCAACGTGGACTCGGAGCTGCAACTTACGAACATCCGCAACAACAGCCAACAAGTCAACCTCATCGTCCTGGGCGCTTACAACTTCCTTCTACATGTCAAAGTGTCGGAGACTGACGGCAAAGTCTACATGGCCGTTCAGCTTATCGGCACGAAATTAGGCGCAATGAAATGGCTGTACGAAATACACATCTACAACAAAAGCGAAAACCGCAGGAAATATATGTACACAGACAATTGTTACGCTTCCATCGACAAAATAGAAGATGTTTTTAAGGCGGATGAGTGCGTAGTGTTGCCAATCTGGCACGCTAACACTTTTGTCTGCAACGGCGCATTGAGTTACACGGTTGACATTAAGCAGACCAATGAAGAAAAAAAGTGTTTCGGCAAAAATCAGCGCGTGAAAGGTGGAAATCGTTATGAAAAAAATTAAATGGTTTTTGTTTGTTAATGGAGCGATAATGGCTGAGCATTTCAATTTGACGAAATAGTACCCACTATTTAAAACAATTTTGTAAATAACCTTTTCTCACTGTCTCTGTACGTTAATTAAAATAAGTATCCCTTAAGAAATTCCGATATGTTTTGTTATATGCACTAAATTCGTGCCGGTACGAAGGAGAATATAGATAATAGAATGCATTTAATTGTCAGAATATTGTACAAAGCTGTTATGGTGCATTATGTATTAAGGTTGATGCGCCAAGGTAGCCCGCGAAATTCAAAATTTCTTAAGTTTTTTGCAATTTGTAGGTCAGTGTGAGCTTGTATGTTGATTAAAATATGATTCGCGGCCGTAGCTAATATGGCTTTACAGAATTATAATCATTAGAATCAGCAATACAACTCCATAAGTTAGCATTTACCTCAAATCTCGCGATTTCATGAAATCATGGGGCTTGAGGTAAATGTTAACTTATGGAGCTGTATTGCTGATTGTAATGATTATAATTCTGTAAAGCCATATTAGCTACGGCCGCGAATCATATTTTAATCAAAATACAAGCTCACACTGACCTACAAATTGCAAAAAACATAAGAAATTTTGAATTTCGCGGGCTACCCTGGCGTTTTCGCCTTAAGATCATAATATTCTGCCGTTTCCGGCGTACAAATATACCTAGTTTGTAAGATTCCCATAAGTTTACAAACTGTATTTGTCATCATTACACTAAAATTAAAATATTAATTATTAGAATTAGAATTAGAATTTAAATAAATTGAACAATTAGGTATAGTAAAGTAGATAAAGTAAAAGAGATTAATTATATAATATTACTTATAATGTTAGTGACCATGACAGTTTTAAAAACTTAATTACTTATGTCAAAATTCAATGAAGTCAAGGATATAAAATATGATTTTTAGGCAATAATGTACAAATATTTAACTTTATAATTTTTTTAGTCATAAAATCTTCAGTCGAGTAGTTAACATTTTCTTAAAAGAAAGTTAAATAATTTACATTTAAATGTTCTGAGCATAGAAGTCGGCTAGGAAATGCCTGCGCCACCTAGTTTTAAAATATTGACGTGTCTTAAAAGATCAAATTCCACAAAAAAAAAAAATAATTAAAGGCAATGTTAATATTGTTGTAAACTAGTAAGGCAATGCTGCTGTAGTGCCGCCATAGATATGCTTCTTCTGTCAAAGCTGTAGTAAAACACATAACGCTGTCTTTGCTGTCTCGCAGTCAGGAAAAATACTAGCTAATCAGCAATTTTTTAGAGGATCGGACTGCTCTGCGTGAACGGACGAACTGTTTAGTGTTGCTAGTCGTCAGTTTTTTAAATGTTGCCCTAACAAAGATACGAGTAGGTACCTAGTAGTTTATTACCTCCACGCGGGCGAAGCCGCGGGCAAAAGCTAGTTATCAATAAGATTGATTGCTTGAAAAAAATTGTGTCTCTAAACTAAAATAAATGTATTTATTTTCTATCGCAGCTCTCTCTCTCTCTCTCTCTCTCTCTCTCTCTCTCTCTCTCTCTCTCTCCCCCTCTCCCCCTCTCTCCCCCTCTCTCTTTTACTGATAATATAAGAAATTACATAAATATTGATGTCGGGTTTACGTTGCACGTTTACGATTTATAAAACTAGCTTTTGTCCGCGGCTTCGCCCGTGTGGAGGTCATAAACTATCCCACGGGAATGTATTACCGGGATAAAAAGTATCATACGTCCTATTCCAGGCCATGTGCCAAATTTCATGCAAATCCGTCCAGCGGTTTTAGCGTGAAAGAATAACAAACAAACAAACTCATTTTCTCATTTATAACAATTTTTAGGATATTTTTAACGATTGTCTGATCTTTGAGAAGTAAGTACAATATAAATCCAATCGTATTTTAATAATATTTTATGAAAATTGTATGTATTTAATTAATATTTTATGATAATTGCTTTTTTATGTCAATTTTTAATTTGATGTAGGGCAGTGAACTGAATTTTGATTATGATACCCACACACATTTTTAAAGCCCAGAAACGCGGTCTATGAGCAATATTTATTTTGAAAGTTACCGACAGATATCTGTGTTCCAATTTTTAATACTCCGTGGTTAACACTTATAAAATATTATCGAGAACGGGTCTTATCGCGATATTCCTTATAACGAGGTATACAGGTACCTACTTGCAAACAACAAACAAACAAGTAGAAAAAGTAGTAGTAGTGTTGTTGGGAAACAAGTAGGTAGATCTTATTTAACTATTCCGTGAGGTAGGTACCTGTTTACCTCGTAAAAAGGAATATCGCGATAAGACCCGTTCTCGATAATATTTCATATTTGACAGTCTTTCTAAAAAAGATTGCATGCAGCGGAGATGAGAATGTTGAGATGGATGTGTGGAGTGACGAGAATGGATAGAGTAAGAAATGAGTATATAAGAGGAAGTTTGAAAGTGGCGCCAGTGACAGAAAAGTTGAAAGGAAATCGTTCTCTCACGACGAAACGCATGTGATTGTTGAGAGTGATGAATATACATGTTGATGGATGGAGAGGCAGAGGAAGGCCAAAGAAAAGATGGATGGATTGTGTGAGGAATGATATGAAAGAGAAGGGAGTGAATGATAGCGTGACGCTTGACAGGGGAGAATGGATGAAGAAAACGTGTTGCGCCGACCCCAAGTAACATGGGATAAGGGCAGGAAGATGATGATGATGATGACAGTCTTTCTAAAAACTGACAATAATTATCTATGCTAAACTTTGATAATAAAATAAAAATAGGAGTCAGGCAGAAGTATTTCAATTGATATTGTGCCCATGTCATATTGTACTCGAAGAAAGACAAAATAAGGCCTGTATTTTTATATTCGGAATGCTCTTATAAACTTGCAGTGTTTCCAGTTTCTTATTAAATATGGAAACGTTGTCCAGCGTTGCCAGTTAGGCTTTACCACGGGCAAGTGATGGTAGAATTCATGATAAACAACATCTCTTGGATGCTAACCCTGACTGTGATATGTGTTCGCGGATGAATAGAAGATCTTGTCAGTATGGAGTATTGTGAGAAGAGAGCGTATGACTGTCATCAGACCGATTTAAGCAAACATGTTCCAACCTCATGAGTCTTTGATATGTTAAAATATACCTTATTTGGAGTACATAGGTCACAAAAACCGAAATTGTCGAGGTTATGGGTTAGAACATTTTTGCTTAAATCGGTCCAGTAGTTGTATACTGTTGTTTTTTTACTTACTTAAATACTGTGTTTGTGTCTTAACTAATAAAATAATTGGACTTAAGGGGGATGCGCTAAGGTAGCCCGCGAAATTCAAATTTTCCTAAGTTTTTTGCAATTTGCAGGTCAGTGTCAGGTCGTATATTGATTAAAATATGATTCGAGGCCGTAGCTAATATGGCTTTACAGAATTATAATCATTAGAATCAGCAATACAACTCCATAAGTTAGAATTGACCTGAAATCTAGCGATTTCATGAACTCATGATTTTTTATTATATATTTTAATCAACATACAACCTGACATGACCTGTAAATTGCAAAAAACGTAAGAAAATTTGAATTTCGCGGGCTACCTTAGCACATCCTCCTCTTCTAAATCTGAGAGGATTTAGAAGAGGAGGATGCGCTAAAAATGTTAAAATAAATAAATAAATAATTGCCATTGACAAAAAATGTTATTAAATTAAGTATAGATCCATATTTTTACCCGACTGCGGCGAAGCCCAAAAGGAGGGTTATGTATTTGACCTGTATAAAAACAAAGTAAAATGGCGGATTTGGGGTGCCATATTGTGGAGTTCAAATTTTTTTTATTCTAATACCATCGAGTGGGATATCAAATTGAAGGGTTTTAAAAGGTGATTACAAAAATATATAGGGTGACTGGTAATTAATGACCGATACCTAAACACATGATTGTGCTCATGATAACAAACAACTTTTACTATGGGACCAAACCTGAAATCGCGAAAAAAAAATCAGCTGCCCCATACATTCATGTTCGCATAACTCGTCAAAATGTAGGGAGCAGCTGATTTTTTTTTCGCGATTTCAGGTTTGGTCCCATAGTAAAAGTTGTTTGTTATCATGAGCACAATCATGGGTTTAAGTATCGGTCACTAATTACCAGTCACCCTATATACAACTTATATGGTTAAAAGCAATTCGAAGTGACAAATCGCAAAAAACACGAAAAGAAAATCGAAATCAAAATAACTCTCAAAACTTCTTGCAAGAACTAAATCGTCTGCGAAATTTTTCACATTTGTAAACTAAAAAGCTGGAAATAAAAAAAGTAATTAAAAAAACTAAAAAATCCGACTGCGGTAAAAGTTTAGTTAAAAAAACTGAAAAGCTGAAAACAAGCATTTTAAATTAAATTAAATTTGGAAGCAGGCGGGACCCATTCCATTTTTTATATTTTCAAACACAAACTGGTCCCGTCCCGCCTGCTTCCAAATTTAATTAAATTTAAAATGGGCGTTTTTAGCTTTTCAGTTTTTTTAACTTAACTTTTACCGCAGTCGGGTTTTTTAGTTTTTTAAATTACATAGAACGTAAGTTAGAAGTTATCTTTTAATCAACTGAAATAAGATTGTATTAAGGGGGATGCGATGTGGTAGCCCACGAAATACAAATTTTGTTGTCGGTGTCAGATTGTATCTTGATCAGCGACAATGAAATATGTACTTACATCATTTTAAAGATGAAAATTATCAATACATCTCTCTAAGTTGGTTTTCCTGCGGATTCTTCAGTTTTGCAAAATCAGATCACATCAGGCCGTCTCTGAGTTCGGCAGTTCATAATAATAATAATTTTAACATTCGTGTTTTTAATTCTTTTTGCTAATCGTCTTTCATTATTTTCACGGCATATTTAATTTTTTATCGCTTCAAGGTTTTATACTTTACAGTTAACACGTTTTGGTTTTAGGGATTACCCCTAACCGTAGGTTTCCATTTAATCTTATAAAAACCATTGTATCAATGATTGTATAATAAAGTCTATGTAATCAATTATTATTAATCACTATAATCAATAACCTTACTTTGTAACGTTTCATGTCTTTTGATATTTAGATTTGTTGTTTCTTCATTAATTTTTTTTGTAAGTACACACGGCTACATATCAAGCTATACATTTCCAGTTTACACTGACCTCTCATTGTAAGGAAATCCTATACAATGCGAGATCAGCTTATACTGGAAATGTATAGCTTGATCTGTAGCCGTGCGTACTAGACGTTGCATTTTTTTATTCAATAAAACTTGTCGATATGATTTTAGATACGTTGTTTCATTTGTTCATCCCCAAATACCTACATGTAAGGAGGATGCGCAGTGGTAGCCCGCAGAATTCATTTTTTTTTTGGGTTTTTTGCAATTTTCAGGTCCGTGTCAGGTTGTACCTTGATCAAAATATGATATGCTACAATAAATCTAACTTATTTTTATGCTAAATCTAACTTAGGGCATTGATGATTTTTATGTTGTGTGGCTGACACTGGCTTGGCCACCATCAGGGATTTTACTTTTGATAACACAAAGATTTAGTCGTTAATTAGTCGAAATTTGTCGCCAAATATCAGAATTTGTCGGTCACTGGTTCAAAAGTTATAAGGGGTCATTGGTGGCCGATCTGGAGAGAGTCTCCCCAGCTTGGCCACCTTTATATCTCAAAAACTAGGGCACCTAGCGAAGATCTGTTTTCTCAAGATCAAAGATTTCTTCAATCTAGCTCTTGAACTATACTTAAAAATTGAACTCATTATATCTTCTAAACTAAGACCCGACTAAATCTGTGACTTGGCGACTAATTTCGACTAATTAGCGACTAAATCTGGGAGAAAACAGATCTTCGCTAGGTGCCCTAGTTTTTGAGATATAAAGGTGGCCAAGCTGGGGAGACTCTCTCCAGATCGGCCACCAATAACCCCTTATAACTTTTGAACCAGTGACCGACAAATTCTGATATTTGGCGACAAATTTCGACTAATTAACGACTAAATCTTTGTGTTATCAAAAGTAAAATCCCTGATGGTGGCCAAGCCAGTGTCAGCCACACTTTTATGTTTGGAGTGATGTGGCGGCATCTACATCGCCACATACGAACTACGCATCAATGACATGACGTCACGCAAACCTGCATCGCGCAATTAGAGTTTACCACGCGATTAGCATATATACAACGTCCCAACATCAACCGTTGGGCAGTGGCCCACCAGACACAACACCCGTCTGGTCGGAGGATCCTCCCTTTTCAATAGAGGATGAGTGAACTTTACACCCTGTTCCTCAGGCCTCTAAATTGGTATAGAGGTGGTCTAGATAATGTTCCACCACAGTTAAAATTATGTATTTACATAATTTTAACCATAAAAATCATCAATGCATCTCTCTAAGTTATATTTCGTCCGGATTTTGGAAATCAGACGAATCCGTAGGAAATCTAACTCCACCTTGAGGTGGATCCGCAGGGATAGCCCGCAGTCTGTAGTGGTAGAGAGCAGTGGTGGCCCAGTGGTATCGGTCGTGCAGTAGGAGTTGTAGGTCATGGGTTCGAATCCAGACGGGTGCTTTACTATATGTAAAAATTTTTCATCACCACTGCTCTCAAAACGGTGAAGGAAAACATCGTGAGAAACTGGCATGTCCTAGAACCAAAAGTTCGAAGACATGTGACATCTACCAACCCGCACTGAGATAATTTCAGATTTAATCTTCCGAGAGCACAGATACATAGATTCACGTTGATAGCCATTAGCAAAGAGAACTATAGTGTATTATCTATGGAGAGAACGTAGCAAATAGTGTATTATCTATGGAGAGAACGTAGCAAACTTTAAACTCAATTGACATTTACTTGAAGTTGACAGATTAACATTATTGTATTCGTTTTTATAGAACGCTCCAATAGATTATGCTACTTGTACTAATGTGTGTGCTAACCTCAGGTGCTAACAGTATTTTAAACTACGATTTTAATTAATTAATTATTACAATACTATTTTATTTTAAACGTAGTAGGAAATATTATCTGGAACGCGGAGATAAGATGCTTTGATTGTTTATGGTTGGCGAATTCCGGTGATATTCGTCTTAGTGTTGTAGTCTTGACTTATAGTGCCAAACTATCGATGATAATGGTGACTATTTACTTTAAACAAATGTGGCGTGTGTGTAAAAATTAATGTTGTGATGGTACCTAAAAACATTTTCTCCTTCGAAAATAAAAAAAAAACTGTACTAGTAAACGAAGCAACATGAATTATCACAATAGCTCCGTTCATCTTGTTATTTATTTGAGTGTCAGTTTCTGGAATGAAGATGTTTTGCAAAAAAGATAATCTATCAGCATACAACCAAAATATTTTTACCATTTCTGTTTGTATCCACTTGAATGTCCGCTGTCAGAAAGTTTGGCTCCACTGTACTAAAACGCCCGCGCGTCCGAAAATTCACATTGGTGAATGATTTGGGTTAGGTTAGAACAGTTGGGTCACTTGCGGCGAGCAAGTTTTTATTAAACTTTTTAAACTTTCGCAATTTGTACACATTATAAAATATTATCGAGAACGGGTGCTATCGCGATACATCAGTCCCCCCATGACCACGATTGCTGCAAAGTGGTTGAAACGTCGGGAAAAAAGTATGTACAGTAACAGCCAGAAGTCGACTAGGAATCTCACAAAACTATGGCATAGCAATATTAGTTTACTTATGTCCAAGGATATTTATTTTATTTATTTACCTTCTTCGGCGCCGCAGCCCGTATAGGTATAAGCGCCGCAGCCGGTATAGCGCAGGCGATAATGGTCATTGCGGTGTTAGTGGACTTTTGGCCGTTGACTGTACCTGTTTATCTCACCTCGTAAAAAAGGAATATCGCGATAAGACCCGTTCTCGATAATATTTTATAAGTTTTTTATTCGTTTAGTTAATTCATTAGTCAGTCTTAGTAGGTATATTTGTTTTTTTTTTACAAAATCAGTGCAACAACCAGTCGTCGGGACAGGCATAGTAGAAAACAAATATGGAACGGTATTCAGACTAACTAGTATTGTAAACGTGGAAGTAAGTTTGTTTGTTTGTTTAGTACGCTTTCACGTTGAAACGGCTAAACGGATTTAGATGAAAAACACACGGGTAGACCATGATCTGTACCTTAATTTTGTAACGCACTACCAATCAGAATTTGGATCATTTTGAAACAATTGCTAATCCATTGATTCATATTCGAAAAATTTGTCTGCTCAACAACGTAAATAAAATAACGCAATGAATGTCGTTGAACTGTCAAAATGAAACCGATTCCAATCGATAGTGTGACATAGAATACTTTTCATCCTGGCAGTACTTTCCCGTTGGATAATTTCCGATATGCACGTGGGCGAAGCCGCTGGCAAAAGCTAGTAATGCTCTAAGAATTAAAGCGGAAGCTGTTGCTCAACTTTCTCCTTAACCCACTAACTAAATCCTACAGTCACTTGGAATTAATTACTCGACATTATTCATTCATTCATTCATCGATACCTTCACATCCCTAAAGTTGAGTCGTGCTTGGAGTTGAGACTCGTCTATGCTCTAAATAGCCCTCAGTGCACTTCAACATCAGTGCTAGCTAACCATAGAGTAAAGTAGTTAATAAAATGATTTTACTCTTTCTTTAGCTCTTTGGTTAGCTAAATACTACTTAATCTGTGGTTAGCTAGAATAAAAAGGTAAATAACGAAAAATTTACGCGTAAATGTCGTGTTTGTGTCTCATCCGCTGGTCATATTTATACTTCTTGTTGTGTTTTGTTTTACCACTACCCCCAGCTGTCTCAGTAGTATTTAAAGTGTTAAAAGGGTGTCGGTAATCGTTGGATGGACTACTTGTTTAATTTGTTACTGTTGTGAAAACAAGTGAGTTTTTACAAGTTGATTGTAAAAACTTAAAAAGTTTAAACATGGGGGCCGAACAATCTAACGACAATAGAAGATCTCGTGGAAGATATCAAGAAACAACACCGTAAGTGCTTTTATTTTTACACTACTTGTAGTTATCAGGTACCTAAATGATTATTACTAATTTCTTATGTTTTAACTGCAACTGACTACATAGTTACCTCAGATTATAGATAAACCCCGCCCCTAAGACGACTCACTGACCTAGATATCCTATAATCTGAGATAGTTACTTAATTAGTAACCTATATGATTAAAATACACGTGCCGGTCAGCTATACTTATCCAGTATAAGCTGATCTCGCATTGTATAGGATTTCCTTACAATGAGAGGGAGGTGTAAACTGGAAATGTATAGCTTAATGTGTAGCCGTGTGTACCTATTCAATACGATATCGTGGTTAAAAAGCAGTGTTGCCAGACGTCCCGTATTTAAGGTATAATTTTAAACTTCCCGCCCGCGCGCCGGGACAGTATCCCGTATTTAAACCTTGTTCGATCGATGTATGTATTAAAGATTATAGAAAAAAAGTTATTTTTCACTTTGTAGCATTTTTTTGGAAGTCGGTACGGAACTACGGAACCCTAAAAAAATACTTTTTGTCATGAAGATAGCCAAACACGTGAATATTTCGTCACATTTGTGTTTGAAGAAACATTTATTCGTTTATTTATTACTAGCTGCGCCCCGCGGTTTCACCCGCGTAGACCGGGATAAAAAGTAGCATATGTGTTAATCCAGGGTATAAGCTATCTACATATCAAATTTCATCCAAATCTGTCCAGCCGTTTGAGCGTGAAGAAGTAACAAACATTCAAACACACACACTCACAAACTTTTGCCTGTAAAATATTAGTTTGATTTTCTAACTTACCTACTTACTACATCTACCTACATCTATCATTAATTCATTATTATTATTATTAATTCATTATTATTAGCATTATGTACAGAGTCATGTCTATTGCGAATAATTGCGATATAATGTAGGTATACCTACATAATAATGTAAACTTAACTTATTATTACTGTAGTAATAATAAGTAACAACAACAACAGTAACAGCAACAGCAACAGTAGTAACAATGCATTCTTTGTGAACTCACTCACTCATGCCGCGGCCACATTAACGTCAACGTCAATACCGATCATCGCCATAAACATGGCGCACTGTGGGCTGGATTTGGATTTAAGTATTACTTTGGCTCCATACAACATTTTCATTTTTTAGGGTTCCGTACCCCAAAAGGATAAAACAGACAGACGGACAAACAAGTGATTCTATAAGGGTTCCCTTATAGGATCACTTGTTTGTCCGTCTGTCTGTCTGTCTGTCAGTCTGTCAAGACCGTTTTTCTCAGGAACGCGTGAAGGTATCCAGCTGAAATTAATATCAAATACGTAGGTCTATGGTCCCTTGGAGTTCTAAAAAGATCAAACTTCTAAGTCAACGCAATAAAAAAATACGGCTATTTTTTTTTTCCTTTTTTAACTGCCATCAGTCCTTTCTTGACTATTATCAGTTTGGTTGCGTGAGACAGTTGGCGTTTCAGGTACAGGGGCCATTGCCACTGCTACCTCTTCAGAGTACTTGACCTCTCTTAAGTCGATTGACAGATTCGCTGATGTCCAGCAATTTAATAGCCAGGGGATTTGGATGCATGGCTAGACGGTCAGCATAACGCTTTTTATGTTTCTTAATTTCCTCAAAAGTAGGAGTGTTGAGATAATCATGGATTTCTTCATTCCGTGTGAACCATGGTGCACTAACAATATTTCTCAAGATGGCGTTTTGAGCTCTTTGCAGACACATTATGTTACTATGGCTAGCTACTGCCCATAGTTGGATGCCGTAGGACCATATGGGTTTTAATAGAGAATTGTACAGCAGGAGTTTGTTGTCCAAAGATAGGACTGAGTTACGACCCATCAACAAGTACAAGTTTTTATATTTGGCATTTAGTTGTTCCCTTTTTTGTTTTATATGCGTCTTCCAGGTGAGCCTTTTATCCAGGTAAAATCCGAGATACTTAACGCAATCTGTGTGTGGTAGAGTTGTATCCCCCAATGTTACTGCGGGACAGTCGCCTCTTCTCAAGGTGAAGGTAATGTGACTTGATTTTTGAGTACTGGCGCAGATACGCCACTTTTGCAACCAAGTATTCATTTTATCCAGTACTATTTGTAATTCGTTACTGGCGATATCCGGTTCTTTAGCGCTCTCCAGGTAAGCAACGTCATCTGCGTATGTCGCTACTGTTACATCTTCTGCAGTTGGAAGATCAGGTGTGAAAATATTATATAAAACGCTTCCCAGAACCGATCCTTGAGGAAGTCCAGCTTCGATATTATACAGACTAGATCTTTCGTCTCCTTGTTTTACTTAGAATTGTCTGCCATCTAGATACGAAGCTATGATGGGAAAATGATGGGTATGATAATTTTGCATGCCTGTATTGGTGCAACACAATGGACTGCGCATTCACTTTTGATCTTGAAATGTATGATTATGTACTGTGTTGAGCATTAAAAAAAAAGAAACACTGAGTGGGGAAGCTTTTCCTTTACTTTGCACAGTAATCTCTTGTGCCAGACACGATCAAAGGCCTGTTGTACGTCTAGAAATGCCGCAGAGGTGTATACCATCTTCTCAAAACCCTGGTGTATTGCATGGTAGACTCGGTGGACCTGTTCGGTAGATGAATGTGACTTTCTAAATCCAAACTGGTGTACGGGGATAAGGTCACACTCATCCATGAATACTTTGAGTCTGGACAAGAAAATTCTTTCCCAGAGTTTAGACAACAATTATTAAGGAGATTTTCCATAGTTTGGGAACATAGCCCGTTCTGAATATTCCATTAAACAGACTAGCCAGGAATATAACTGCTTTTTTGGGTAGCTCCTTAAGAACTCTAGGCGTGATGATTAAATCAAACCCAGGGGCCTTCTTTGGATTCAACAATCCGATTTCCATCGCAATTTCTTTGGGTGATGTTGGTCTATTAGGCAAACACATTTGAAAGTCTTGCTTCAGTTTCAGTATATCTTCAACTTCTTGTTGATTTAGCCCTTCATTGGGTTTAAAGACGCTTGCCAAATGTAAGGCAAATGTCTCAGCCTTTTCTTTGTTCTGGCCAAAGATGAGCGTGATCTGATGGGCGGATTGTGGCTTTGTGACATGTTGAGATTTTTAACGGCCTTCCACAAGAAATGTTCGCCTTGATCCGAAGCAGACAACATTGAAATTTGCTTTTGCAGTGAAATATTTGCGGTATCCTTTAGCATGACTTTTAATTCTTTTGTGGCACGGTTAAATTTAGTTTAACCGTGGCACAAAAGATACGGCTATTTAGGCGACATTTTTTGATACTCGCAAGTAAATCAAAACCTATAGGGTACTTCCCGTCGTCCTACAATCATAAAATTTGCCAAGAAGCAAGGTCTCACAACACAAATATAGGAAAAAGTCCGAAAATTGTGATTTTGTAATTTTATGACATAAGTATTTTTTTTTTTTTTTTGATATCTAATGTTAAGTGTGTTTTTGGGATAAATTCTTTTCAACTACGGAACCCTTTATTGTGCGTGGTCCGACATGCACTTGGTCGGTTTTTTTTTAAATAATTTAGTTTACCTATGAAATTATATTCCTTATTCATGACTGCTGAAGGCATTTGTAGAAGCTTATAAAAAGCAAAAAAAAAAAAACGAAAACAATTAAAAGCCTATGAAGCTCGATTTACAGCCCATAGTGTGGCGGTAGTTAAATTCGGTCAATATTCGGTCAAATTATCGCGGTAAGTGGTGGCTACACTTAAGGCTAACGCTCTTCAACGCGATAATCAACGGCATATATGCCGTTAATGTGGCCGCGACATAATTTAAGAGAACAACAGAGTTGTAGGGTTGGAACCATGTTGGAACAGAAGGACGCAAGCCATTTTTTTGCCAGACATTATTCACACGTGATGGGAATACCCGTACCCCATACATAGCCAACAATGACTCAAAAAGTCGACTCGTAATTAAGAACTTACCTGAAGATAATAAAAGATAAGAACAAATAATTGTTTTGAAACGAAACAATGGACGTAGTTTCTTTCGTAGTTTTAGAAACTTCGAATATTGAAAAGAATCCTTTTTACGAGATTTCATTTGTGAGTAGGTAGAAATATAAAAAAACATTTTACAAAAAATAACAACAGACTTCCAAAAAAAAAAACACTAAGTACAAAGTGAAAAACAACAGTTGGTGTATTTGGTTTTGTATTTTCGTTTCTGCCACCGACTTCCGGAATTAAAGTTATTTATACCATTCCCCCTCTAAAAAGCTTATTTTATTCACTGTAAACAGTGAATAAAAAGCACTTTTACTCACTGTTTTGATGTTTGAAAATGGAACACACCAATGTATTCGACCACAGATTTAGAGTACCTAGGCTAGATACGGCATGTTATTAGATAGTATGAAAACCGAACGTGTCATCTTTTTTATACCTACGATAACTTCACCCCAGCCATTTAGTGATGTGCTCAAAGTAAACAGAATTGTTTCAATCGCTAAGCGTCACTGAGCTAACAGACTTTTTTTTTAGTACGAACAGTCGAACATGCAGGGCACGCTTGGTCGTGGCTTGCCGTATCTAGTGTAACTGTAATCTTTGTATTGATGTGTTCTAAATTCAATTTAATTGGTCGACATTTTCGACAAGGAGTTTAGCATTACAATAAAAACTGTTTTGTGTTCTTAGTAAATTGGCGCTATTTTGAATACTGTAAGTTGTACGAACACAAAGTTTAGTGTTACTTTAATCTTTAATGTTGTGTTTGTTTAGTGTTGTTCTAATCGATTAAAAATGCATTCTAGTGATGAAGATGAGTTACCACCTGAGTTTATGAAAAAGAGGGCGGCCGATATAGTGGAAAACTTGCTACCCAAAAAATCACGGCTGGTTTACATCAAAGCCAATTTAACTTTCCTTTTTCTTCATTATATGTCTATTTTCAGTTAAATCTTTCTTTTTCTCGTAGTCATGGTATAAAGTATAGTATGCAACTCTTGAATAAAACGGATTTATATCGAGGGCCATGAATCACTCGCGTCGCTCAGGATTCTAACACTTGAATCACTCGCTACGCTCGTGATTCAATCATCATGAATCACTCCCTACGGTCGTGATTCAATCGTTAGAATCCTTCACTAGCTCGTGATTCATCTATGGCCCTCGCTTTAAATCCGTCCTTTATTCACTAATTGCATAATATACTATTTTCACTTTGTAGTGTTTTTTTTTGTAAGCTGTTGTTTTTTTTTTAATAAATAAGTAGGTAAGGTATCTTTGGGCTCGGAACGCGTTGAAATGTTGCCACATAATTTAATTTATTATTTTGTCTTTTGGTTGATCTTGAATTATTACTATACGTATGTAATGTTCAATTTTTTGTTTAGTAACTTTTGTTTTATAAAAATTAGCTCTTATTTTAATAGTATTGAAATTGCTCATGTGTGCGCGCCGATACAGCGTCGTTTTGTACATAAAGCCACCTCAGAACTTGTAAGAGTATTTTTGTTCTGGCCTCGGTCACAGATAATACTTGGTTCAATGTTTACCTAATCTTTACGGGTTCTGAGATGGCGACACGCCGCCGGTTTACGCTGAAAACCAGCGCCTTGACTCGTGCCTTCGGGCATGGGTCACGGCATTATGCTGAGCGTTAGCCGTTTCGCGCGTTAGTGACGATTTGTTGTTTTTCTTTTTAAGTTTTAAATTTAGCTACCCAATTGTTTTTTATTTTTTAGGATTATGTAAAAAATTAAAGTATGTGCGTCATTTTTCGCGGGAATAAATTTTTTTTCTTTCTTCTTTCTTGTAAGTTTTTATTTGGCAGACACCATAAGCAAGCTCACGAAAGCGCCGGGGCCAAACCGGGCGGCCTAATTGCATGTCATTGTGCGACAAAGCCAATTCAATTTCAATAAAAAAAAAGCTCGCAAAAGCTTTTATTACAAAGTTTTGACCCCATCGCAATCACATTCTGACGACCTAATAATTTTCTAAATCGTCCCTTTTTGTCCAGGCCTCAGATGTCCGAGGATCAGGTGAAGCGTCTCCTCGAATCCCAAAGACAGCAATACGAGAGAAAACTCGAGGAAGTGGCCGCAAAAGCAGCCGCTCAGAGAAAACAAGAAGAGGCCGCTAATGCCGCGGAGAAAAAGCGGCAAGAGGCCGCCGCTAGAGCAGCCGCTCAGCGGCAACAGCAGCAAGAGGCCGCGCATAGCTCAACTTATAATAACATGTCACCAAATCAAAATAGTACTGGCTTGTTTTCGCAATGGTAAGTCACCATTCTCCTGCCCTTATCACAAACATGTCCGTTTTTCCATACTTCTCCATTAGTCGTCATCTCGGTAGTCACCCTTCGAAGTTCGTTCGTTCCCCTAAAAATAAAATTCGACACAGTCTATCGCAATTCGATGCGAGACTTCGGTACCACCAGGGTAGGTACCGCGCGTCGAATTTTATTTTTATTTAGTATTTCCATAATGGGTACCATTACGAAATTTGAAAAGTTTGACAAAAAGCCAGACATCTCCGGCCATTTTACTGTTTATTTTTATTACTGTAAGTAGGTATTTAATATTTGCAAAAAAAATTCTTGTTGAAAAGTTCGGACTAATATGACATGGTCGGACTTGGGCCAAAAGCCGGACATATCTGGACAAATACGGACCCTAGACGCAAGGCTCACATAATTTGAGCAACCACGCCTGGGGGCCTACTCCCTAAGTCCGTCCGTCTTTCCGTCCGTCCGTTTATCCGTCCGTCTGACATCACGATCCATTAAAACAAGTGTAAAAGTTAAATTTTTCGGACGGGCAACAACACATCGGGAGTAGGGACAACTGGCAAATCATGTTGTCATTCATACTTCGTTCGGGCCCCGAACCAATCATCCATCCGTAGGTGATACGGAGTAAGAAACGCCCGTAACGAAGGCCGAAACTACGGGCTTCGTGCTTAGGGAGTAGGCCCCCTGGTCCTTCGCCATCCAGTCTGTCTTGCAAGGTCGTCAGCTCCATTAGCTGGGGCGTGTCTTATGTAATGATCACATATTTAAAGTCTTCACTCAAGGCTCGTGTACCTCACCAACGGCCATGGCCAGGCATTACCAGTTCAGTTTGTTTCTAACTTTGTAAGCTATGCAGGTATAATATATTGCTATTCTGTAAAATTCTCGCCGGACTGTGTGGCAGTGGCTGTCATTTCATCTGATTTAGGGATTGACACTATCGACAGCTCACTTCACCCAAGTTTTCACACTGAAGGCTTATTTCACGATGTCCGAATAGCCACTACAACTACACAATAAATTCAGAATTTGTATGAAATTATCTGCCTACTAAATTAATAGGAACTTAATCGTTGGTGGTGAAACAGGCCCTAACGGTCTTATTACAAAACGAGGTTTTTCTTCTGTCATGGTTTAAACCATAGAGCCAGTTTTTGTAATAAGAACCTAGCTGTGATAGAAATACAGTTCTTTATAAAAAACTGACAACAGTCCGGTACGAAGTTGTCAGTTTTGTAAAACTGATCCAAAGAAAACCAAAATGATTTCTAAGAGAAAAATGTCAATACTTTAATTATAAAATAGAATTCCTATTCCGATCGATGTTAGATATATACAGAATACCACATTATTACTTATTTTAGAAAAAGTTACATGAATCTGGTAAGCAGGGCATTGTATGATATGCGTCACTATGCGGTGTCAGCGTTTCGAGGCGCGCGTGTAGGCTGTTTCCATGCGCGGTATCTAGGTTAGTGCACTCTTGTCGTTTAGCTACCGGAAGTTCTTATTTCGCTTTGTGAATTATAAATTTTCTCAACAAATATATAACCAAAACGTGTTCACTTACAGTATTGAAAGAGACCGCGCGCCCTACAGCTATTCGGGGAACCAACTGCAGCAGACCGCAGCATCAGCGCCGCCACAGCCTCAATTCAGTAATGTCTACCCCAACCTCGGCCCCTTCGGCCCTAACAGCGGCCCCTTGGGCCCTAACAACGGCCAATACATGTATAACAACAACAACACTTTCCGGCCAACTTCTACAAATCAAGAGAACGTGTTTCTCAATAACTATGGACAGACTGCAAGGTAATTACTACTGTCGCGAATCGCATTTTGGTTGATTTACGACCTAAACAGCAATTTACAAAAGATTTAAGTTTGAATCTCACTAGCTACGTTTAGACTTGAGAGCATTTGCCACGTTAAAGTAAAGGACTGGTCGAACTGAGAAGAAACTCGCGAGGGAGGCAAGACGCTACTGCGCGCGTCGATTGTTTTAATGATTAGGAAGTCACGCCGGTGTGAACAACTCCTTACAAGTTAGTTGTTTCAACTCAATCGGCGCGAGCGAATTTCCTCCTGTAACCCGCACGCATTTTCTCTCAGTTTGATCAGAGCTAAACTGTCCGTATAGCAGACACAATCAATAGTTTAACAACGTATTAAAATGTAATGCAACAGTTAAGACCTACGTGCGGTCCACTGTACACTAGGTATCAACCACAATTTTCTTATGCATCAAATTTACTGTTTGGCTAATCTTTTAATCACGACACAGGCTATTCTCGTTTAGCTGTAACTTTTTTCTTATATCTACGAGCCCTTTTTTTTGTGGATGGGAAATCATCAAATGACTTCTCCCGCTCTGGGTGGAGCGGAAGGGCGTGTCAGACTGTTACTGACTAAAACCCACCCGTGTTCCTTCAGTTGCCTATGCCAGGGCCACGGTATCTCTTTCGAACAACCCGCAACCCCAGCGGCCCTAAGGTCCCCTTATATCCTTAGTCCTTATGTTCTTACGTATCTATGAGCCCTAAGGTCTGCTTCACGGCCTCGAGCCACTGACGCGACGGCGACGCGACTTGCGTCAAGCGACACGCGCGCGCGTCACTTGTTTCCGTCCGTCGCTCCGCAAATTGCGTCACTGTAAGGCCGCGTTTCCACTGACGCGGAGCTGGGCGGAGCGGAGCGGAGACGTGCAGGAATCGTCCAATTACAGACGAGGCGAGAGACGCGATGAGGATTTCAACCATTATGATTGGTCGATTCCTGCACGTCTCCGCTCCGCTCCGCCCAGCTCCGCGTCAGTGGAAACGCAGCCTTACTCGTGGCTTGCTCTAAACAACTTCTTTCCTTTGTTTTCTCCGTAGTCGCAGTCGCAAAAGGGCGCTTTCCGAATCGGAAAATTGGGAGGCGCCCTCTGTCAACGCGACCACGCGTTCGGGATTGAACAAAATGAACGCGACGATGGCATACTCACGCATCGTCGCGTTCATTTTATTCGCTTTGGTTTGGATACGGCTTTCGGTCAACAGCAGTTTTCTTATGTGAATGTCTGGTTGTTGACAGCTATAAGAGGCCTGGGCCAACTCCATCAGCTCCTGCGGCCCCTCGCGGGCCTGCTCCGAGACCGCGCTCTGTAAGCAGGTATGTCCCAAAATCCTACACTTTTATCATGTTGAAGAATTTTAAAAATCTTAGATTAATTCCTTCATTCACTGCCAGAAGCACAGCTTAAATCGCTAGGTCTGGAACTGTCTAGAAGCATGAAATTATGCGCAAGAGTTCCTTTGTGAGTACTTTGGATGAAAGTCTGTAAGGAACCATCTGTAAGGCCGTGCGCATGAAATCATGACATTTGAGGCCAATAGAGTTGTATGATTCTAATATTATAACTTCTGTAAATACATACTTGATACAGTCGCGAATCATATTTTGATCAACATAACATACAACAACCTGACACTGACCTGCAAATTGCAAAAAAAACGTAAACAAGGGGAAACGTAATTTAGGGTGAGCGTTAAAGTAGCCCGCCAAATTCAAATCTTAACCTTAAACAATCCATTTTCCCGCCAGAAATCGCAACTCGCCCAGGGAACGTGATGTGTTAGACTGCCCTACCTGCCACTCAAGATATGGCATGAGAATCTTCCAGTGCGAAAATGGGCATAGCTCGTGCAATGACTGCAAGATACGAGGGCGTGCGTGCGGCATCTGCAGAAGGAGTCTTACCAACTTGAGGAATTATGACGTTGAGAATCACGTTGCTCAGGTATTACTTATAAATCCTAATCTTAACTCATATTAAAAATGCGAAAGTAAGTTTGTTTATTTGTTACCTTTTCACGTCTAAACCACTGTAACGATCATCCTGAAATTTTGTATATACGTTGTCAGGTGTACAGAAACGGCCACAAGGTACCTTTCATGCCGAAAAAAAGTACTGTTGCTGAGGAAAACAACAATAACGTTCTTATTATAATAGATGGCGCCACGTGCCTTTCGAATCATGATTGATATAATATTACAAGCAGAGTGCAACCCGAATGTCAAATTTTAAATTAACGCGAGAGAAGCCGCGGGTAAAAGCTAGTATAATAAGCTAGTATAATTTTATCGTACATTTAAAAGCCTAAAATCACTTGTTTTTCCCCTCATAATTATCCTTTTTTAGACGATAATGGTGCATTGATTAAGTAGATATTGAATTGACTGCAGTTTGATATAATTAAGTATGTGCAGAATGCGCAGATGACTAACTTGTGATGGGGATTTTACACCCTGTAGTTGTAAAAATTAGAGGTACTTACCTGATTTTTTTGCACCTGGCTGGCAACATAAATTGCAATGGTGAGGGAAATCCCTATGACATAGTAAAGCCTACGTGGTAAACCCGCTAGATGACGCTGTTTATTTTTTTTAGTCTATGAACATCCTACTATGAATGAACATAATGACGTCAATATGGAAATATATATTTTTTTTTTTTATATTTTCAGACGAAAGCTCCATGCCCTCACGCTAGTGAAGGCTGTAAGCTGTTCATAAAGTTATTAGACATGGAGAATCACGTCAAGGAGTGTCCTTTCAAGGATCAAGAATGTCCCCTCACTGCAGTGTTCGGTACCTGTCGCTGGAAAGGTAAAAACAATTGATTTTTTATTAATTGATTCCCAATATCAACCTATAAGGGTAGGCGTTATCCGGTTAGATTCGAAGCCGACCCCAACATAGTTGAGAAAAGGCTAAGCAGACGAAGAAGGATGGGCCTGGTTGGGAAAATTCTTTGGTATACCCTTTGGCCGCTTCATTTATACAATTTCTTTCCAAAATTTCAGGTAAACTGAGTCAAATATCGAGCCATTTCGAAGACATGCATCCAAATGGTTGTCAAACCAAGGTGGACTCGGAGCTGCAACTTAAGAACGTCCGCAACAACAGCCAACAAGTCAACCTCATCGTCCTGGGCGCATACAACTTCCTTCTACATGTCAAAGTGTCGGAGACTGACGGCAAAGTCTACATGGCCGTTCAGCTTATCGGCACGAAATTCAGCGCCATGAAGTGGCTGTACGAAATACACGTCTACAACAAAAGCGAAAACCGCAGGAAATATATGTACACAGACAATTGTTGCGCTTCCATCGACAAAATAGAAGATGTTTTTAAGGCGGGAGAGTGCGTAGTGTTGCCAATCTGGCACGCTAACAGTTTTTTCTGCAACGGTGCATTGAATTACAAGGTTTTCATTAAGCAGACCAATGAAGAAAAGAAGGGTTTCGGCAAAAATCAGCGCGGGAAAGGTAGAAGTCATTAAGAAAAAAAAATGTTTTTGTCTGTTAATGGAGAGAGTGGTTGAGAAATTTAATTTGACGAAATAGTTCTCACATTTTTTATTTTTTTGTGAATAACCTTTTCTCACTCATCATTCAGTTCAATTCATAATTTCAGCCAAAAGACGGTCACTGCTGGACATAGGCCTCCTCCAAGCACCGCCACTTTGACCGGTTCTGTGCTTCCCGGATCCAGCCGATTCCTGTAGTCTTTACAAGGTCATCGGTCCACTTTGTGGGAGGCCTTCCAACGTTACGTCTTCCGGTACGCGGTCGCCACTCCAGAACCTTTCAGCCCTATCGACCATCTGTTCTGCGAGCAATGTGTCTTGCCCACTGCCACTTATGCTTGGCTATTCTTCGGGCTATGTCGGTTACCTTGATTCTCCTGCCGATCTCTTCATTTCCGATTCGATCACGTAGGAAAACTTCAACCATAGCCTTCTCAATTGCCCTTTCGGTAACTTTTAGCCTTCTAATAAGGCCCATTGTTTGAGAATAAAATTATCAATAAGATTGCTCTACCTCTCTCTCTTTTACTGATAAGATAAGAAAGGTTACGTTGCATGTTTAGATTTTTAAAACAATATTTTTATTGATTGTCTTTTTTCATTGAAAAGTAAAATTTGAAGACAATCGTGATTTCTAAAATAATAGTATTTTGAATAATTATTATTATATTGATGTGCATACCTAAATTGCTTTTATGTAAATTTTTAATTTGAAGTAGGGTAGTTAACATAATTTTGATACCTAATGATACCCACTAAAATAGTTAGCCATGTTAAAAATATTGTCATTTCTTATAATCTGTTCGGAATGAGAGCTGTCGTGGCCAAAATGAGAACTAACGTCACATTGTGTTGCCTCGCTAAACAGGAAAAAAAATTAAGCACAGCTGCACCTTCAAATCCCACGACGCGCGATGGTTCTTTTCCGAACATACTAGTATTCCTTTGCTAATGATGAGAAACGTGGCGTATTCTGTCGCCTGAATTATCTATGAATAAGGATGCAACATGCGGCTACATAGCAAGCCATTCATTCCAGTTTATGTGATCTCGCATTGCATAGGAGTTACGTACAATACATAGGTCAGCCACTATTGGAAAGACAAGTTTGTTTCCATAGGGTTCTAGAATGGTTCCCTGGGTAAGGGAAAATTTACTGATTATTCGAGAAAGTGTTCCAGCAAGGTTGGAATGATATGCAATTAGATATTTATCACGGATGACGCGTATCCGTTCACTTGGCAGTCTTCATACAGACTGCCAACTTATCTATGCTAAACTTTGATAAATAGGAGTACTTACCGTATAGGAGTCTGGCAGAAGTACCTAACTATAACAATTGATATTGGCCATGTCATATTTTACGAAGAAAGACAAAATAAGGGCTTCGTTAGTGCGTTTTTGTATTTGGAATGCTATTGTTTAAGTACTTGCAGTGTTTCCAGTTTTTAACTAGAGAAACACTGTCAAGTGTTGCCAGTTAGGGTTTACCACTGGCAAGTCTTGGTAGAATTCATGTTATACAACAAGATTGCCATTGACAAAAAATATTATTAAGTATAAATGCATTTTTTTTTTAATATTTTGTAGAACTAAGTTATCTTATCAACTGTGTAATTAATTATCTATTGAGTCACCGCAGATGATTCGGAGGAGATGATAAAGAATGGCGTAGTAGGTACCTAGATTATACCTACATCGTTGGGAGGCACGAATACCCCCGATGTAAAGGATTTATTTTTTCTAAAACTGAAGACGAGTGTGAAACTGATTTTTTTTTCGTAAATGATATTTATCATATGTGGATAATATCTATGAAATCCGCCACGCGGGCCCAGTGCGGGTTGGCAGATGTCACATGTCTTCGAATTTTTGGTTCTAGGACATGCTGGTTTCGTCACGATGTTTTGTTTCAAAAGAGAGCAGTGATGATGAAATAATAATTTACACAAAGTAAAGCGCTTGTTTGGGTTTGAACCTACGACCTACAACTCGACTGGGCTGTTCTGATAGGACACTTACATTTTTTAAATTCATCCACATACAGTAGTTTGCATGGTAGGTACCCACTATACACCGGACTTTTTCAAAGGAATCATTGTTTACCCTTCTAGATAATGGCGTCCCAGAGTTCGGCAGTTCATAATAATAATAATTTTAAAATTCGTGTTTTTAATTCTTTTTGCTAATCGCCTTTCATCATTTTCACGGCAACTCTTTTAATTTTTGTTTAAATTTTTATAGTACCTACATCTATCATGTCTGCTTGGAAGATAACGAATTTAAATAAGTAGCAGTACACGGGTTTCCTTGGAGTATTTTTATTGCTACATTATGTAATTTTCTGCGATTGGTTAGAGGGATTAATCCTTAACTATAGGTTTCTTTTAATCTCATAAAAACTATTGTATCAATTATATAGCTTTTAAGTAATCAATTATTCAACTTTGTATTGTTTTATGTCTTAATTTGATTGTTGTTATTCATGATTTTTTTGTTCTAGACATTTTTTTTAAATAAAGCTTATCAATAATATGATTGTACTTACGTTGTTTCATTTGGCTATGAAATACCAGTACTATATGGTGCACTGTGCCAAATTCTTAAATATAAATAAATATATAAATATCCTTGGACATTTCACACAACGCCATCTAGTCCCAAGCTAAGCAACTTAATGCTTGTGTTATGGTAACGAGATGGCTGATAAACTACTTGTATACATTTTTTTTTTTGTAAATACCTACATACATATTATAGATAGAAAAACACCCCGACTCGGAACAAATACCTACTTGTAGTAGTACAAATATTATGTCCGTAAGGATTGAGTCGCCAAATTTCGTATCTTAATGAAATTTAATACCTATTTAGTAGTAAGTTTAAAAATTTTGTAGGTTCGATCCTCGATTTTGTAGGTATAATACTTCAAAAGATATATGAACTTATAGGTGGCAACTCAATCTAAATGTTTGGACTGAGTCGCCACGTCAGAACTAAGAACATCATGGATGAATGTTTATCATAATTTGGTATGATTTAGTAGTATTTGAGAGTATTTAGTAGACAAAATCTGAGCTCGGTAGTGTTAAAATTAAAAAAGTTACAATATATTATGTGTGGCTCCTCAGACCATACACATACGACTGGTCATTTTTCAAAGAAGCAGTAGTTCAATTTATTGCGCAATTTCAACATCATTTAGTAGTAAGTATATTAGATTTGTAGGATAAGAGTCGGCAATCACAAAAGAAAGAAATGGGAGATATAGCATATTTAATGTGGCTCCTCAATTCAGATGCTTCGGTAAATAGATTTGCCTCTAATCTACATAATCATGTGACGAAATTTCGAACAAAAAACGCCAATATTTTGTATAAATTTCTACAAAATGTAGGTATAAAAAAATACAAAAAAAAGTACATATTTACGAAGTTATTAGCTATTCTTTAATTTCTTATGAATTTTTTTTGTAGGGTGACCATGAATACGTGATTTAAAAAGAAAATGTACGTTTCGTGGCTTATAGAAACAAAATCTATTTTGTCGCATGTTTTCAAAGTCAGCCTGTATAGTCGGATTTGCACAATTATTTTTTTGTTTGAAAGGTTATGCTCTCGAGGTGGTCCCACTGTCACCAAATCAGAATCTGATGAGGAGATCCCATGGAAATCGAGGGAATCCCTTAAATTTTCGTTTATTGGCAACGACACTACCAGCCGCACTACCAGTAGTGTCGTTTCCAATTAACGACAATACCAAGCCTATTTTTTTTGGATTATATTGTACAGTCAACACAACAAACTTCATTATCATCATAGTTTCATCATGGAACTTGTGAAATTTTTAAAGGGTGTAAAACACTAGAGGTAAAAAAAAACACCTAAAACGATAATGAGGTCAAAATGGAAATCCAAGATGGCGGCTGCAAAAATTTTCGCAGCCGCCATTTCAAGCCGACGCCGCGCGGCGCAGCGGAACGTGTCTACATTCGCCACGTGCTCCCGCCCCGCCCTGCGTCTTTTTAATTTTATTTTTGTATTCTTCTTCCTCTTCCTCTTCTGCAAGAAGTCCGATTATAACAAGATCCCAGTCTATCATTATAATTTCACTCGAGCACTCGACCAAACTGCTTCAATTCTACACGAAGTCTGGACGGAAATAGTAGAGACTGTAGTAGAGTAGTCGCGCGGCTTCGTGAGGCGCAGCACCGCTCTTGCACAACGCGCGTACCGGCGAAGCACCGCTGTGTCGCGATGCATCGCTATACGCTGCGAGGCATCACGAGGCGCAGCGCTGCATGGTGCAACGTATTCTAAATTCTCACAATGAAATGTGTATATTTTCGTGTAGAAAATAAAGTTATATTTTGAGTCGCTCTTTTAAAATGTGCGCGCAGCGTCGCGTTGCGTCGCGTCTCGGTGTGAGCTGACCCTAACTCGCGCATTTGCTCTCGGAGACCACAGATGGGCATCGGGACTACTCAATTATTGTATTTCGCGGGTTGCGATTCGATTAGTGGACCTACCACTTATTACGTGCTGTTTTTTAAAACATATAGTATAGGTATAGTTCCTTTTTAGGGTTCCGTACCAAAATGGTAAAAAAGGAACCCTTATGGTGTGACTCAGTCTGTCTGTCTGTCTGTCTGTCACAGCTGGATATCTCAAGAACTACTAATGCTATCAACTTGAAATTAGGAACAGTTTTAGATAATGTTTACCCAACTATTTTGCAAATAAGAAAGAAATAGAAATATTTATACTTTTTTTGCAACATTGACTGAAAGGGGGTCTTAAAAATTCAAAGTGGGTTTACTATGGTATATTGGGTATCATATGAAAGAGCGCTATTTGCACATTCTCAAACATTAAAAAAAAAAATGTAAAAAAAATACCGCCCCCCCCCCCCCCCCCTTATCTCCGAAGTTTGCGAAGCGAAAAATCTGCAAATATTCTATATGATAGAAGTTTGTGTAAAGATTACAGGAAAAATAAAACGATGTCTCTAAATAGCACACTTTTTCAGAAATCGGAACGGAACCCTCGGTGTGCGAGTCCGACTCGCTCTTGACCGGTTTTGTAACATTGTTATTATACGTAATTTGCATAATTATCTTTGTTGGCACATCTTGATTTCAATTGTGATTTGTTTTAAAACACAAAAGCGCTTCGATACAAAATCGTAGTTATAAACGCTTATCATAACATCAGAGGTATCAATGGGCAGTATGAATAGTTTTTTACAATTAGTAATAATGTGTTTATTTATTAGGTAAGTTAGTATTTAAGTGGCAATTATTTAGAACGTTTAGGATGAACACTTTATTATTTTTCTCCTTTACGAAGTGAATAATACAATTCTGTTAGAAATAAGTAGGGATTTTATTAAAAAAATAAATTTCAAAAACTAGTCATCCTGGTTTCATTTAACATCATCATCATCATCATTTCAGCCGAAAGACGTCCACTGCTCCCCCCCAAAGGGACCTCATTCTTAACTCGATCTCGCAGAAAAACACCGAGCATAACCCTCTTCTTTGGCTTTTGGGTGACCTTGAGCTTTCTTATGAGGCCCATTGTAAAACGCTACGTCTTAGTGCCGTAAATCATAACTGGCAACACACACTGGTCAAAGACTTTTTTTTCGAGACACTGCGATATTTTGGACGAGAAGATCTTCCGTAGCTTCCCTAACTTAACGAAGTTGGACTTACCTAGTTTGACCGTTTGTCCCAGGTACACACACAACATGGTCACCCTCAATAGCGAATTCTTAATGAATATCGAAAAGTATTTTTTTTTTCAGATACCGAATATATACAATGTTGATTTGTACATAAGTATTTAGTAGACATTTATACTAAATGTTAGTGTCTCTGGTTATTGATTCCGTTGTGATCTCAGGTAGATACAATCAATTATTTATTTGCAGAACGTCAGGACTGAGGAGCCAAATAAAATGCGTTTATTTACTAAATTCACTCAGTTTTACTACTTTCTCTATATACTACAAATTCGAACACACTTACTACTAAATGTTCTTTGGAGTGGAATATAAATTGGCCAATTAATTTCATGGAAATTCACGTTCTTATGATTGATTGATTGATGGATTGAGGAGCCACATTAAAAGTATTGTATATTCTTCAATATCAACAGTACAGGACTCAGATTTTTAGTAGGTACTATACACAATTACTACTAAATCATACCAAATAATGATAAACATTCATCCATGACGTACCTAGTTCTGACGTGGCGACTCAATCCAAATATTTAGATTGAGGTGCCACCTTTATGTTCATATATCTTTTGAAGTATTATACCTACAAAATCGAGGATCGAACCTACAAAATTTTTAAACTTACTACTAAATAAGTATTAAATTTCATTAAGATACGAAATGTGGCGACTCAATCCTTACGGACATCAAATATTTGTTCCGGGCGGGAAACGAACCCGCGACATGCTGCGCAGCAGTCAATCGCTCCACCACTGCGCCAACCGTGTCGTCATCCTACTTACAGTAACCGGCCGTAAATATTGCACATGGGATTTACGTACGTTAAATACGTAACTACATATATACGATGTATATATGTATGTATGTGTGTATAGTATATGTATGTAGTACTATTGTAGTACATTATTTATGTACTTTTACGTATACCTACTTGTTTCATGGGCTTTTACGGCCGGCAACTATAAAAATCCATGTGCAATATTTATGGCCGGTAACTGTACATGTAGATACCTAAGAACTTCATTATACCTAGTCTGTGAGATACAATTTTTTACCAAGGCATTTTATGATAAAACGAAAATCAATTACCTACATGACTTCCCGACACAAGCCGAAACTCGGGTTAAGAGGGAGTTTTTCCATACCAAAACAATTTTTATCGATTTTCTCATGAAATATGAAGTCAAATTAGAAAAAGAACAATATTTGTAGGTTTTTGCTGTAAGATAAATAGCATTTTTTTTAAATACCTACCTAATTTGATGTAACGAGCTGTTCTCTATGGGGACGATTCACTGTTTGTCGTGTACAGACCGCTATCTCACCCCTAACTACCTACGTAACCTACGTAGGTAGGTAATATTGTAGCAACCATTTAATTTACTTTTGACATAAGCACGCCTATGAAGTTCCTCATTTATTGACAGGTGACAAGGACAACCATAGACGAAAAAATACAATACTTCATGGACGCTAAAGTAAAATAATTATACGGGTTGGAAAGACTTCAGTGTAGCATTCTGGCTACTCATTGGTGGTTTGACTTTGTAACTGGTTCTGAGTAGCGTCGTGGACGACGGGCCTTGGATTTTGGAAATAATACATAATATATCTTTTTATCAACTTTATTTTCATCGACAAAACTAGTGTATGTGATCTGTGACAGTGAAATTGACTAAGTGCGAGCACATACGGTCAAGAAATGCAAAAGAAAAGAGATTTTATATCTACTTAACACACAAAATGAAAAATTATATACTTTCTAACCAATTAAAGCACCTTTTTGTACAAGTTTGACCTTATTTTTTAAATAATATATATTTTAATTTATGGCCCGAGGATCATAGTTCGTCTGTCGTAATTCAAACTGGACCGTCTGTGCCCGCTCTTACACAAGTATATTCAGTAATATTTTTAAGACACAGTTACTTCATCCTAACAAATAATTCATACCGAGAAGTAGAATAAGCTGTAAATTAATTAAAATAACACAATCTTTCGACGGCCAACATCCAGATAAGAAATAAAAGTCGAATACAAACATTGTCGAATAGAATTGAATTCGATAAAATAATGTCATAGGTATTAGGCCCCATAAGAATATATTAAACCAATGGTACGCCCATACGAATTATAATAAAAAATTAAATGAGACATCAAACGCAGGAATCATAGTTAAAAAAAAAATGTTCTAAAAAATTCTACATAAAATTTATGTATTTTTTTTTTACATATAAGTCGATATTATGTATTGTTAATGTTATTATTTAAGTAATCGCCTATGCTGCTTTACACGGCTCGGCATCTAAACTCGGGGCTAGGCAGTGTATAGCATGAGTTTTCTAAAACTAAAAACTTATGGAATTATTAATCAGCAATGGCCTGGATAAGTTCTGGGGCCTAAACTGATTTCGCCTTCAAAACACACTCCCGGACTCCTAAATCGAGCCATTGTATAGTCAACGACTTTTGTCCGTCACCCCCAATAAGGGTGCTTTTGGTATTTTTTTTACGAAACGTTTAAGAAAAGGGACATTGTTTATTTTAGGGTCATCGTTCCTAGGCGACATTCATCGTTCATTGGTCAAACAAAAACAATTAAATTTGAAAAAAGAGGCTCACCCTTCATTCATTGGTCAAACTAAAATAGGGCGTTGCAAACTACGATTTCAACGTGAAACCGAAAAAGCTTTGAAAAGGGTGAGGCGCAACGGCTTCCGATAGTACATTTCCATGTATGGTCAGACTTTTATTTAGCTGCAGTAAAATGACACTTTTAATGTCATTTCGCTATCAAATGGGAACATTTTTTTTTATCGAAATGACAATTAAGAAGTGTAATTTTACTGTAGCTATCAACATACAACATCAGTCATCATGATCTCATGATTATTAGAAATTTGAATTCGCGGTCAATTAAAAAAGGTAATATACCTGGGGGGCTAAAACGGCCACTTTGGCAGAATCATAATAGGATAATAGGTATTATGAATCATATTTGAAATCGTCACAAACTGACAATTTATAATTTATCTGTGTACAATTCATAGCACGCAATTCATCTGTTTGACAGTTTTGTATGGAAAATCGTAAAATGGTTCACAAATTATGAATTGCTTTATTGAAGTTTAATGTCAAATACGTCAATCATAATAAATTGCTGGGAATTCAGGAAATGAATCGCATTTAGAGGTGTGGCCGTTTTAGGCCCCCAGTATACAAAACTTTAGAGAGTTGCTCAATTTAGGAGTTCGGGAAGGTATTAAAACCGACAAGAAAATGTCACTGGCCTTAAAATATTCACAGTTCATTATTTAAATATCTAACAATAGCTACTTTTAAAGAAAATAAAATTTTTAAACTGGCTACAAAAAAATATCACCTCATATAAAATCTAACAAAACTGTGCGCCCCTCCAATAAATATTCTATACAAACAAATGGAAAGTGCAGAAATGCTGGCACACAGTTTTAAATTAGATTATGTGTTACATATTTATGTAGGTACTGTAGAGGTTTTGTTGTATTCAAGCCTTAGCATGGTTAACTGGCTGACATTCCGATCATTCAAACATCGAATATACTTATAAAAAAGTTATGCTCGCTTTTTTATAAGGATTGACAGATAGATTTTATTAGCTAGGGCTCCGCGTAGTGTGTGAATTATAATTTTATTGTTTAATATAGCGGGCTTCAGCTCCATTTATTCTGTGCACTACAGTACACACAGCAGCAGGACAAATTATTAAAAACTGTAAAATTTTCTCATTAGAGTTTGAACTTAATTTACAACATCTTAAGGTTTAAAATCATTTGGAGAAATTTTACAGTTTTGTATAACCTGATATGCTGGACGAAACCTAACTAAGGGCTAATTTTTCAATAGTCGAATTAGTTTTACACGAATAAATAAATATCGACTGTTTGAAAGCTTTTGTATAGCTATTATGACAAACCGCCATTTTAATTCTCTAGAATCTAGAGAATTAAAATGGCGGTATCTAAAAAAATAGTAAAAGGTACAAGTTTTCGGACTGTTGAAAAATCGGCCCTAAGTATTTTAGCCCCATGTATGTATACTAACGACCCGCCCGGATTCGCAAGGGTAGCCGATCGCAAAAAAAAAAACATCGATTTTTATTTAGGTAACTAAGTACCTCTATAGATACCTAGAGCAAGAATATAATGAGACAGTAAATATTTTATTTAAATAATTTGGATAATAATTATACTTTTTCGTAGGCGTTTACAGACAGTCTAATTTACAAGCGTCACACAGTGTAGATACAGCTTAACAACTAATTATACATAGGTACACAAGAAATAATACTTAAAACGAAAATTCATATACTGAACACATTAAGTTCGTATTATTAAAGTTTTACATTAATAAAAAGGTCACTTTTTAAAAATAAAACATGGACGGCATGAAATTGGAATTTTTGAATTAATTTTTTTGTCTAAAATCCTTTAAAGCTGAACATTAACTTACATTTTTTTTACCTTTTTTATACTTGCCGTCATTTTAAAATACCACTAGTAAGTTTACAATGAAGGATGCAGATAAAATACTTCTATGTTTTTTAAAAACGAGATGTTGAAGTCTAGATTTACACTCGTATTTATAGTCAAGTAAAAGTAATTACTTCAGTAAAAGTAATTGCTCAAGTAATGATTTTCATTCTATATTTTAGTAATTGCTTGAAGTTAGAACTGTCAAAGCTTAGAATTCTTAGCCAAGTAATAGTCACCATTTTCTTTACTTAAGACTTCTACCCTCAAGTAATGACTTCATTATGAAATTACTATCAGCAAGTAATTACTCAAGTAATTACTTGATTATAAATACGAGCCTTATAGTCGGCGTAAAAAATCTAGATTTTTCTACCTCGGCTATGATTACACACATTATCCATAATTTAGAGTTTTCCATTTTCGCGTCCACAGAAATTCGAATATCTAACAAGTCCCATTGACTTGTTTGTATGTCATGTCTGTTCTACGTTCAGATGGCTAAATATTGACGAGCATTTTCGAATCGCGCGCCTAGGCATCATGGTATTTACGTACAGACAACAGCACATCAGGTTATACAAAACTGTCAAAATGTTCCAAATGATTTTAAACCTTAAAGTGTTGATGGTTAAGTTCAAAATCGAATGAGAAAGTTTAGTAACTTGACCTAATGCTGTGTGTTAGCTGTGTGTACGTCGACGCGCGTTACCTCTGAATATCATCGCATCGCATCATATACCTACATCTGAACGTAGCCTAACAGTCATGCTTGCACAGTATTGTTTTGTACATTTTAATGTTATGTTATAACATTATTGATAGTATTTAATCACATTAGGAAAATGATATAAATTATTATTATCCTCCAGTTTCAAACTCCCTGTATTATCATGAATATTCATTCCAATAGCCATGAAATAAAATAATTATAACTAAGTCAAATGTTTTTTTTTTTTTTTTTTTTAATAAGAATGCCGTTCAGCTATCTGGAAACGGTCAAGTTTTTTGATCCCTTGACCTTTGCTTGTTTTTGTCAGGTCTAACTTTTATACGATATCAATAATAATTGTAAAGTGATAAATATTTCAAATATTAATCTTCAAAGGCTTGAAAAAAAGACTAACAATGAATGGTCGAAAGCACTATTTACAAACTATTAAAAAGACGACAAAACCACAAGGCATACAAAGGGTGGTGGGGTCTGGGGGGAGAACATTTATCCTCCCTTTCCTCCTGGGCCATCCCTAGGCCCTTCCTGACTCTCATTTAATGACAGCGACCAGCGTAAACAAATCCAGTTCAGGTTAAATTCTTACGAAATTGCTCACTGGACTTTTAATCGTATTTAGTAACTTTTGACAGACAGTTGAAGGATATAAGTTCCTGACAATAATAAAAACTTTTTTTTACAAAAAAATACAAACGACTTCCAAAAACAACACTAAAAAGTGAAAAATAACTTTCAATTTCGAAAGTCGGTGTCTGGTTAAATTTGGTTAAACTTTGTAGTGTTGTTTTTGGAAGTCGGTTGTATTTTTTTGTAAAAAAGTTTTTATTTTTCACTTTTTAGTGGTTCACATGTGCTTACCCCTTCACAGCGTACCGGCGTGATGTTATGATAGTGAGAGTTAGAGTGGTGATGAAATAATTTACACAAAGTAAAGCGCCTGTCAGGGTTCGAACCTACGACCTACAATAAAATTCGTAAGTCGGAGCCGTTACTGCTACCGCCACCACTGCTACCGTGCGAGACCGCGTAGTAGTATTTCTATCAATCTGCCTAGCCTTTTCCTAACTATGTTGGGGTCAGCTTCCAGTCTAACCGGATGCAGCTGAATACCAGTATTTTACATGGAGCGACTGCCTGTCTGACCTCCACAACCCAGTAACTGGATAATACAATACCCCTTGGTAAGACTGGTTGTCAGACTTTCGGGCTTCTGACGACCCGTAACGACTGTCAAAGATCCACGAATGACAGCCGGGACCAACGACTTTACGTGCTTTCCGAGGCACGGAGGAGTATCGGTATGTAAAGACGGTCACCCATCCACTGACCAACCCCGGCAAGCGTAGCGACCCGTGCGGCTGTAATTACTTAGCCACGAGCTCCTCTCGACCGCGTAGTTATTATTATTATTTAGCAGATGCGTGTATTTGGAGTAGAGTTTGGAGATAAATATTTTTAATTTGTCTCAGATAGTCAAGAATTGCTTCAAAGGCTATTTCTTTGATGTACGCAAGGTCCTTAATAATGTCAGGCCCACCAAGGTATTAAACATATTAGAAAAGTGTTTTACACAAAATTACAATGCACACATAAAGCTATATTATTGCTGTTTTAAACTAGTTGACAAGAATTTATAATTCAAACTCCTTCTTACATAAAGCAATTTGAAACTTTTTAATCTATTTTATACTATGCGCCATTGGGAATTTTGTTTTATTATTGCTTTCAGAAAATATGTTAAGCAATACTACCTATATGCTCTTCCATAAAGTTTACATTGTATTTCCTTTAAATACTTTTACTTTGCAAACACATTGTGTTGTACGGTCAACTGCACATTGGTGGTAACACTTGCACTACGAAAATAACTCTTACTGCTACGACATTAAAGCGCTGTCAATGTCAAATTGTTACCTACCAATAGTACCAATGGTGTGCGGTTCACTGTACAAAAAAAAAAAAAAATGCAAACTTTTAGTGCAGCTGTTTGATTAAATAATTATTCATTATTTAGGTCCAACTTAACAAGTAAAATCTATACTAAACCATATAAATAAATTAAACAAAACATATTGGTAATAAATACATTAAACAATAATCTAAAGTTCTAAACCATCGATGATGTTTAAACACTAAAAAATACCACATACTTAATAATTTAAATTTGGAATGTCATTGCTGAGATAACTTCGTTAATATCGAGATCAGTTTCAATAAAATGCATAAATTAAAATAATAGGTACTATACAAAATTACATTCATTATTTATTTCTTGCCCTGTTTACCGTATTTTCACGAAAACGCACGAAACTCCCTCCCAAAATGGTGGCCATGAATATTAAAAAGATCAACAGTAAACGGTGAGTTGCACAAAACCGACATGAACTGATGCTGTCACTTTCTTTTTGATACATAATATAAGGGATGGCATGAATTTAAAGTATCCATTAAACAAAAGTTCGTTTCTACAACTGGCTGAAAGACCACCAAAAATTGATTCCCACAAAATAAACATTTTACAAAGTTTCAAAGTTCCATTTGAAACAGAAAAAGGTGCAACATGCAAGTGCATCCCTTTTGCAACATCTAAACAAAACACTCCCTTATTTTAAGTTCAGTACACATTAATGTCAATTACGTTAATAAGTAGGTGTAAAAATCACAATCAATAAGATCACAAATATTATCTAATTAAGTGTGATGGATCAAAAAGTCATGCTGTTTGAAATACACAGATTAGTACACAAATGGAGTACTTCACCTTGAAAAGAGGAAGTGTGCCGTGTCACATATACCTCTCAAATTATTCTACGGTCTGTGTGGACAATGTGCTTGGCATTGGATAGTGCAATTTATCACAGCCAGGGGCGTAACCTAGCCTAGCCGATTAGGTTCACAAAGTATTCCTAGTAGTTTGTGAATGTGAATGTGTCATTACGGCTGGACACAGGATGTAGGCCTCCATGACCAGGCAGTCATGGGGAGACATAATTATGCTAGACAACCTTTGACCATCAAATCACAAAGCAGTTGTTCTTTTACCCACATGATTATTAAACAAATTGAGTTCTAGAAATATTAAGTACATCATCTTGTTAGTACTCCATTTGCTTACTACTCTATGAAGAGACTCCAAACGGTACTTACTATCATTAGGTATTCTTCTTGCCAGAACCGCACAGCCCCACCACATAATATTACTTTACTAAGCTCTTATGTGAATGATGTTTTTGAGCTGTTTTGATTGTGCTTTAGCGCATCTATCACAGGTTTGAACAAGATGGAACATTCCATCACACATTGCCTTCTCTCGTTACCAATTATTATTAAATTTCACACTCAAAACATAGACCTACTCACGAAAAATCATTTTCTTGTGTCAAACAGTGTCTTATAATTTGAAAAATTTAAATCACGAAAACGATGCATAGTGCCAATTTGAGTAAAAAAGTAAATGTGATTAGTTATTGATGCCTCCGTTGTAAGCGTAGTCAGCTTTGTTATGCATCACCAGGTGGTTGTCGACGAAGTAAAAACTGTCTGAACAAGTCTCAAAAGGGGCAGCAATCATTTCATCCACTGAAATATAAAAAAAGATAGTCATATACAGACTGGTTTGCGGTAGTGTGTCTAGTGAGGTGAGAGTGAACATAGCAGAAAGCTCAACGATATTTTGGGGGTTTTGGTTTCTGAAGAATTCTTAAATGGAGTTTAAACTGTCAATAGCTATTGATTCGACAAAATTATCTATTTAAGCAAATTCCTTCCTTAGGCTCGGTTTTTGAGGGCCTCAGATAAACTCTCTCTCGACTTCAAAATTCTTCATTAAAAGTGTTCAGAAACATAATAGCAAAGCATTAATCACAATCAAATGGGTAAACTCCGTTTAAAAACTTCAGAAATCAGGTATTAATCCTAGGCAACAAAATATTCAGTGAAAATGACAAGAGAAAAAACATTAATGTTGTGATGGCCTCGTGGCCTTAAGGCCTTGCCTCTCATGCACGAGGTTGGTGAGTTCAAATCCGGGCAAGTACCAACGTGTTTTTCAATTCATATGAACTGTCTAGGTTTGTGTCGGACATCAGTGTGAAGGAAAACATTAAATAAATAAATAAATAAATATAAATATCCTTGGACATTTCACACAACGCCATCTAGTCTCAAGCTAAGCAACCTAATGCTTGTGTTATGGTAACGAGGTGGCTGATAAACTACTTACATACTTTTTTTTTTTGTAAATACATACATACATATTATAGATAGAAAAACACCCAGACTCGGAACAAAAACTTGTAGGTCGTACAAATATTTGTTTCGTGCGGGAATCGAACCCGCGACAAGCTGTCAATCGCTTAACCATTGCGACACATATTTCCGTGCCACTACCGCTCGTGTCGTATTTCTACGACAGAGACATGCATGACTTTTTCATTCTATTTTCGTCCTATTAACTGCGTGGTACAACTAAAACGATTATTAAATAGATATATTGGTCCTCCTTATTTATTGTAGGTATTATTTTATCGATTAGTAGCCGCACGCTAGGGGCTCAGCAATTGATATTTAGCCAAGCGGTCAAAAGGTTAATATGACTGAAATGCCCAACCCGTCTTGAGCAATTGTGGCGATCAATGCTCATGCCTCTGTATAAGAAGTTCTGCTCTGCAGTGAAACAACAATAAGCTGGTATTACATTATTAGGCTCCACTGTATCACACCCGCATGTCCGAAACTTCACATTGGTGAATCATTTGGGTTAGGTTAGAATAGTGACCATTACCTCTATTGCTGGTGAATCATTTGGGTTAGGTTAGGTTAGGTTAGAACAGTGACCCTTAACGCGCGACGGCGAGCGAGCTGTGCCGCGGCAGCGGCCGCCGAGCGCCATATCCCCTCTATTTTTGGTGAATCATTTGGGTTAGATGAGGTGGTGAATGTCTCGTATATTAGATGATGAAAGCCTCAGGGTCATTGACCTTGATTTCTCGTACTGTAATTTTTTTTTTCTCGGCGTCTACTATGTTGTGCACTTTGTTGTTTTCAACGATACACTAAAAAGGGTCTATTGTACCCAAAAAAAAATAGCTAGTATATAAAATCGCCAGGTGCGTTTGTACAGTGGTTCCCATTATTATAAATAAATAATCTTACCTAGATCAGGGGGCAGTGTCGGAAACTCGTATATGTGTTCACAAGTGTTTCTTGAGAATGGTATACAGAAACCAAACTCAAAGTCAAATGTCTTGAGTAATGTATCTCTAAAGAAGTGCTTCTCTATCATCCTGAAGTGGTTGACGGGACGAGGTCCAACCGTGAACTCTACGCTGTAATGTTAGAAGGATCAAATTATTACTGTGCTAAAAATACATAATTTTGTGTTCAAAAACCATTAAAAAGGTAAGTAATTGCAAATTTTTAAGAGGCCATCCTTCGGTTTGTTCCAAGTTTTTATATACTTAATTATTGTTGTCTTTCAGAATTGAATGTCTCCACAAAATTTTCGAGTCCACAGCTCGTCAGACTTAAGGTAACTATATCGCAAACCAACTTTAACTTAATACTAGGAGTGATACCTGAATAAATAAATATTATACAAACTTACGTGGCTCCAACAGTTTTTAGTTTCAAAAATTGAGGCGTGAATTGGTAGCGGACGAATCTCCCGGCGTTTGGGTCCAGGGGCTCCTCGGGAGCGTCCTCAGTGCCCTCATTATCCACTCCGAAGTCTGTCGGAGGCTTAGCGATCTCAAAAAGCACCGTTCCACTTTCCAAGTCACGAATTTTAAATCTCGTGAAATCTATGTCGTATACGTTGGCCTCAGGACTGCACATATAAGTATCCGTAATCCGATCTAGTCTCAGAACATCCTCAGGTGTTATTCCACTGACTATTACGTCGTCTTTATTGGTATCGAGCATCGATATTGATTCGCACTTTTTTCCGACTAAACTCATTTTTGATTTGTAGAATAAGTTTATCTCGTTGCAGAATAATAAGTAATCTCAAAAATATAGGCACGGTAGATTGAAATTTGATGGCATGAACGGCGTATCACATCATTTTTAGTGCATGTTGTGTTGTTATCAATATAAAATTTCTGATTCTGTGTTCTGAACTGAATGGAAAATTCATTAAATTTCAATGTTTGTCTTTCACGTCAAACAGAAACTATGACGGCGGAGATCGGATACATTATCTTTGTGACGAGACCAGAAAACACAACATTTTGTTGTTGTTTTTTGTTTAATTTATTTACCGTCATTTATGAATAGAATATATTCTTTGAAGAAAAAAGAAACGCTTCTTAATTATCACAATATGAGTTGCGTCAGTAGTTTTTAGCTCACATTCTCCACGACTTAGCCTGTCACCAAGTTTTGTGTTGTATCCGAACACGATCTTTGAAAACAATGTAATAATGGTTTTATTACAAAATGTATGAATTGCCTTTGTGAATTAATAAGTTACGTAATTAACCTGGTATTTCCATTTTATTATTGAATAATAATTTAATAGAATTTTTATACGTTATATTGCTTGCGTGGTAAATAATACTTGTAAAGAAACGTCTGCAATTCCGGTTGATTTGCGCTCCATTTTACATAAATCACCGGCAAGAAAACTAATTTTTCAATTAAGAATGGAAACAGTGCTGAAATAAGTGTTGATACTTAGAATACATTTTGTTTTATTTCAGTGGATAATTATAATGTGTTGTTTTGATTATACGAACGTAGAAATATTGAAAAAGCTGCCAGAGTTGTATCGGAACGTAACTGGAAACATTGACGTAATATCCGTTGCGTCATAACGAAGCATGCGCCTTGTCATTTTCATTGGTTGGTCATAGATTAAAATTATAATAATCTACCAATAATCGGGCCATCGCTCAAGTCTCGTTCTGTGATAAGTCTTCATAAAAGGTGGTAGTGGACTGTCTGATGTGCATTTAAAGTGTTACAAAATAAATATACAACATGATTATCAAGGAATAGTGAGTATTTTAAGTTAAGGTTATACCTACAAGTTTGCGAATACAAATCGATTTTCGGGCAATCTACTTGAAAATTTGCCACGGTCCGCCTAGTTGTCCCATCTTATCAGCAGTCGCTAATCGTGAAGTGAAGCTTTAATTGTAATATTAAATTTAATTGTATCAGTTGAGATAAATTTGTTGAAATAGAAAAGGTAGTGACACTGACAGATATCCATCTCTCCAGGTCAAGGTTTGTCCGCGGAGGCAATGAATTTCCGCGGATTTATCTAACAGATGTTTGTGTCATTATTAGAAATAATATAGGGAAATTAAACGCAATTCTCTTTGTTTGCAGCCGTGTGACGCTCCCCCTAACAGTCGAGGAGGTAAGATTCTTTTCGTAATAAGTTCTTTTCAAGGACAATAGAGCCTGACTCTGAAACCAGATAGTCTGCAACATTGAGTCAAGTCTGTCGTAATGAAGTCAAGATGTTATTGCCAAACCTCCCCATAATAGGAAGTATGATTTATTACAATAGCTGTAACTTACCTACATCAATTACCTAGGTTTCTAATTAGATTCTTATATTAAAAGTCTATGGTAAAAGTTTTTTATTTCTCTGTTTGAATAGCAAAACTCTTTCACTGTTAAGTTTACAATGGTTGGGAATGTAGGTCAAAAATATCTCATTGATTTTTGGTACAATACAATTGGAGCACAGAGAGATTTTAATATCTGGTTATTATTTCATTTAACTACATTAAATTGTAGTAATCCATTTCCTTATAATTGCAGAATTGTACTCTGAATGCAGTAAATGTTGTCATCATGATTTTGTCATCATAACTTTTTTGCTGTTTTGTAGGCACTGGTAAACAATCATTCAGCCTTCCTACATTTTATATTTTGTTTTAGTACAGGCAAAAGTATTAAACCTGACAGACAATTCTTTGTTGTTTGCCTGTACATTTATTGACCTATAAAAAGTATTATAAACTTTGAAACTCTTTTTTGTGTAAGCAGGAACTAAATTGCATGTTTTTTTTATTACATTCTTTAATATTTATAAAAAAATAAACAAGTTTAGTTTTTAAAATTCTGATATCTAAAGTGTACTGTGTGAAACGTGTCAGAGGTATAATCATATAATTCACCTTATTAGTCACATTCTTATCAAGGCCAAATATAACTTATCTGTGGTAGAATTTATTAGTTTCTAATCCTGTTATAAACAACAAATATTTTGTTATCCATTTAATGCACAAATGGTTTAAGGTAAAATCACAAATTAATTAATATTTAATTTTAATTCATTATTTTTTATTTGCAGTGCTTCCTCGCATTGTATATTAAATTAATTTTAATACCATCCCCAGTACCTGGTATTCAGCTGCATCTGATTAGACTGGAAGTTATAACAAACCCTAAAAATATTTGGGATAAGGCTAGGCAGATGTTGATGACCATCCCCTGTACATCTAATTGGGGACAATGGAGTCCACTTACAAACATCATTGTACAGGGTGTCTCTAAATCTCAAACGCGGTGGTCCAAAGGCAAATAGGGTAAGGCAGAGGTTGCCACCTATCATTTAAAAATGTAAAAGTTTGGATATTAGGTACCTACCTAGGTAATAGGTAATACGGGCTGGTATCCGCAACTCCACGTCAATGCGCGTATTTTGCGTATGGGTGGGAAAATCGATCATTCGATCCACCCCAGCTCCTCAAAGAAGGCCAGCAGCGCCTTGATCTTACTGACAACCTCACGGAGGGTACCTGGGTTACCGAAGTACTTTGCCCTGTATGCGGCGACAACCGGGCAGTTTAGAAGCACATGGGCTGCTGTCTCGTCGTCCTCCACGCAGGCCCTGCACAGCGGACTGTCTGTGACTCCTATGACAAAGAGGTGTTTATTAAATGACCCATGGCCAGTTATAGCCGCTGTAACTGTACGCAGCTGTTGTTTAGTTAGTCGGAGAACCTGTTTCGTGAGCCGGCCATCAATGGCAGGGAGTGCTTCCCTAGCCTGCCTACATTCACCTTGGTCCGACCATAGTTTGTGAAAACCTATGGTACCTACCTAGTAATTTTTTTTATCTTAGCTTAGAAATTTTCTCTAAATTTTAATAAGAAGTTAAAGACAAGTAAAAATAAAATCTGAAGCGTTGCAGAGCCACACTGAACGTAAACAGGAACATATTGTTGTACCTACACTATCAAGGCATCTTCCAGCCAGATTTGAACTCGATTTAATGTCGAAAATTTTGTTCACAGGGTCAAAAAAGTCCAAGTGAAAGTGTAAAATTGCTTGAAAATGACTAAATTTGCTAAATTTTCTGAACTGTTGAGAATACTTAGCCCAATTTTTAAATGATAGACCATGGTGGCCAACTCTGCTTTACCCTATTTGCCTTTGGACCACGACGTTTGAGACACCCTGTATATGATGTACTAGCTGTTGCCCGCGCCTGCGTGAATGTCAATTCTTATTTATTTATTTATTTATTTATTTATTTATTTATTTCTCAGTACATGGTACATTAAGTTCTTAATATTAATAAATAGTTTCACATATACTACCGTTACCGGTGTAGAAATATTAAAATTAAAGTTCAATTTTATTCTATTCAATTAAATTCCATTATTACATCTATAAATTAGTTTTTAAATTCCATTATTATTAAATTTGTACATTTTTATACAATGTCAAGTTTTACGAGCATTTTTTTTTTTTAAATTTTAAGTATCTATGAATGAAATATCAAAATTTACTAATTATATAATGTCAAATGTTTAAAAACAAAAATAAATAAAGAAAAGTCAATATACACACGCATAGTACCTACTGATATAACTGTATTGTCAAAATTTATAATTTAAAAATTCGTTAACTGAGTAGAAACAATTGTCTAAAAGCCAGGCAAATATTACTTTTCTAAATTTATTAGTGGGCAACACTCTGAATCGTGCGGGTAAATTGTTAAAGATTTTGATTGCCATGCAATTGGAATTCCTGCTATACAAATGTAGTCTCTGGCTAGGTGCAAGTAATTTATTTGGGCTTCTGCTTTCAACTCTTTTCGAAATGTGTTCATACAGTGGGAACATGTGCGAATACCTTTTTATAAACATACAAATTTCAAAAATGTAAAGGCAAGGAAGTGGAAGAATTTTCAGTGCTTTAAATAATGGTTTACACGGCTCTAAATATTCTGCTCCATACACAGCTCTGACACATTTTTTTTGTGCCATGAAAGCTCTGTTCACATCTACTGAATTACCCCATATCACGAGGCCATAACGCAACACTGATGAAATATAACCATGATATGCATTAAGGGCTGTTTCTTTACTGGCTATTCGTCTAAGTTTTCGAAGAGCAAACACAAATTTGTCGAGTCGAGTGCAGACCTTTTTGACATGTTCTTTCCAATTTAATTTTTCGTCAATAACTATTCCCAAGAATAAGGTTGATGGTACTGGTTCCAAAATTGAATGATTATAGTGTATTTGAGGTGGTTTTACTACAGAATTGTATGTTTGGAATTGTACTAACTTTGTTTTTTCAATGTTTACGTGTAAATTATTAGATTCCAGCCATTTCATTGCTTCCAGTATTTCATTGTTAGTGTCAGTTTCTAGGTCATTCCTATTTGAAGACTTTATTGTCAGAGTAGTGTCATCAGCAAATAGTGTACAATTATGTTTTAGGCTCTTGCAAAGGTCATTTATATATATTATAAATAATGGTGGTCCTAATACGCTTCCCTGGGGAACACCACAACTATTTACTTTTAACTCTGAACTATATGTTCTTTTTGTATTATTGACAATTTTTGATACTACTGTACTTTGCTGGCGACTTGATAAATAGCTTTTGAGCCAGTCATTTGCCTTGCCTCTTATGCCGTATTTCTCCATTTTGCTAAGTAAGCGAGCATGTGGGACAAAATCAAATGCTTTGCTCATATCTAAAAATACTGATAATACAGACATTTTGTTATTGAGGGCTTCGGCTATCAATTTGACCAAAGTAAAGCAAGCAAGTGAAGTCGAACTATTCTTTCTAAAACCAAATTGGTTTTCAGTGAGTATGCTGTTTTTATTTAAAAAGTTGATTATTTTTCCGTGCATTGCCTTTTCAAAAATCTTTGCTATGATAGGTATCAATGTAATGGGTCTATAATTGGACATATCCATGCGGTCACCTTTTTTATACAGTGGTTTAACTATGGATTGTTTTAATCTAGTAGGAAATGTTCCAGTCTCAAATGACAGATTAATAATATAACTGAGAGGTGCTGCTAGGCTTTTACTACTTAATTTTATTATTTTTGTGGTAATTTCATCATATCCAGTAGCGTTAGTATCATTTAAAGAGTTAATAATTTTTATAATGTCTTGTTCATTTACTGGAGTCAAAAAGATACTGTCAGTGTTAGTGGTAATGTCAATGTTACTCACGTTATTATTAATGCTAAGGCTAAACTTATGGGTCATTTCTATAAAATATTTATTGAATTCATTGCATATGTCATTAGGGTCATTAATAATCTTATCATTTATCATTATCTCTTTGATGTCATTTTTAGAGTTATCATCATTATTTATATTATTTTTTATAATGGACCATGTCGCTTTGCATTTATTTTTAGAATTATATAAATGTTTTTTGTTATTTATTAATTGTGAATTTGATATACATGTTTTTAAAATTCTAGAATAGGACTGGTATCTTCTTTTATGATATTTTTTGCTTAGGGCATCATGTTGGTAATTGTAATATAATGTTCTCTTTTTTATGCACGATATTCGTATGCCTTTACTAATCCATTTATTTTTTATTGGTTTATTATATTTTTTAATTGTTATTTCAGGAAAACATAGTTTGTAAAACAAAATGAATAGGTCATGAAATATGTTAAATGCTTTGTTGCAATCTGTTTTTTCATCATATACTTCATTAAAACTTAAAGCTGACATACAATCAAGAAATGTATTGATATTGTTTTTGTTGTAATCTCTTTTGACCTCATAAAAAAAGTTTGTTACCTTTGGCTTATTATTAGCTATAGGGAGAAAGAATGTTAATGACTGCCCAGTATTATGATCTGAGAGTGCTAGGTTATGTAAACTACTTTTAGCGTCTAGGGTCGAGATGTTACTGGCTATTTGATCTATGCAACTTTTTTTCCTAGTGGGCATTTTAATATGTGTGAATAAGTTGAAATTATTTAAAATAGATATTAATTCTCTTGTTTGTGTAGTGTCTTTTAGCATATCAATATTCCAGTCCCCGCATATTATGATACGATTCCTATTTTTATGAGTTAATTTCTGTAACAAAACTTCCATTTTTTTGAAAAATATACCTGTATCAGAATCGGGGATTCTATAAACACAAACTAGTATTAAGTTATGACTCGGAACTTCTATACCACAGCATTCAAAACAATAATCGCTAGAGACTTCATTTGTTATTTGTAATGGGCTAAAAGTTAAATCCTCTTTCACCAATATGCACGTACCGCCCCGTTTTTTATTGGCTCTTGAGTAATTCGCAGCTAACTTATAGTTTGTAAGTTTAAGATTGCATTCATGACCGGATTGTATAAAAGTTTCGCTAAGACATATAAAGTCTATACCACCTATCTCTTTCGTCAACTCAGTAACTGTTACTTCAAAGAAATCCAATTTATTGAGTATTCCAGCTATATTTTGATGTAACAACGTAAATTGTTGTTTATCATTACTGGCTTTGCTGTTTAAGGGTGGGACGAAAAAACTTATTTTGTACATGAGCTTTGCTCGTCAGCGATATAGGTGAATTTTCATGGTCATAATACTCATAATCCAATGGGTAATTTTTGATGTCAACAAGTATGCGACTGAAAATACTTCCAAATACGCTTTGTATGCCTAGTCTATTTAGTTTGCCTGTATTGTATGAGAACATTTCCAAGGAGAGGTCACAATTCGTATCAAAGAAATATGCATAGTTATAGTTTTGTATGTCCATAAAAAGTAAATTGTTAAACAATTCTACTTTAGAGTTATGAATAAGGGCTCCCCTTACGTATGTACTACTTTAGAGTTATGAATAAGGGCTCCCCTTACGTATGACGTATATCCCCTTACCTATTTGAATCGGATTTTGTTCACAATTTCATGGGTTTTAATTAATTTTTTGCACGGAAAAGTGATTATCAAAAGGTTCCCCTTAAGGTTTACCTGTTAAGGTGAGAACCCTTAAAATGTATTCAAAAATCAACTTACATTCCTACAAGCTGTTGAAAATTCCTTTAAAATCAAATTAACATGCTAATTTTGAAATTGACCCAATTTTGCAATGCATATGTTTATGATAACATCAATATTGATCAGATCATCATTATTTTGATGAACTGGTTAGAATTGCATATTCATTCAATATTATGCTGAGGACATGTAATTATGTTCTTGCATAATGTTGCTACAGTTGCGCTAGTGATCTCAAATGGGTGTAGGTAGAAATATGGTTAGCAACAAACATTGAGGAAAGATCACCACCAACTTTTTTTAGGTTGTTAAAAAAATAGATTATTGGATACTTTCCTTAGGATTTTCATAAAACTTGGACATCATTTCATTTTCATTTTGTCCACTGCTGGACAAAATCCCCAAAGCACCGCCACGTCTGGTTCTGTGCTTCCCGCATCCAGCGGATTCCTGCGGTCTTCATAAGCTCATCAGTCCTAGGAAAAAAGGCCTCCCAACGCTACGTCTTTCGATACGCGGTCGCCACTCCTGAACCTTTCGACCCCATCGGCCATCTGTTCTGCGAGCAATGTGTCCTGTCCACTGCCACTTAAGTTTGGCAATTCTTCGGGCTATGTCGGTTACCTTGGTTCTCCTGCGGATCTCTTCATTTCTGATGCGATCACATAGGGAAACTTCAAGCATAACCCTCTCTATCGCCCATACATACATAGGGACAAAAATTCTTTGCCAAGTCATAATGTAAATAATTGTAATAGTCATCGACGCAGGAGACAACTCTCTTTCCTCACTCTCATAATCTGATGGGACGGTAATACGACACTCGCGGAGAGAGTTTAAGCGCAGGAACAACGACTTAACGTGATTTCCGAGGCACGCACGGGGCTTTCATACCGTCAACTTCCAAACTCGGGTTCATCATCGTCATCATAACTATAATATAATGTTCCCACCGCTGGGACACAGGCCTCCTCTCCGTGAGGCCTGGGCCGCAATCCACCAAGCGGGGTTGGTAGATGTCACATGTCTTCGAATTATTTGGTTCTAGGACATGCCGGTTTCCTCACGATCACTTCACTGTTTTTGAGAGCAGTGGTGATGAAATGATTTACATAAAGTAAAGCGCCTGACAGGGTATTCGAAACTACGACCTACAACTCGGTAAGTCGCGGTCGTTACCACTGGACCACCACAGCACAAACTCGGGTTGCTACTAAGAAATCCCTAATGGAAAAACCCAGTAAAACTTTGCCCGACCTGCGAATCGAATCCAGGACCCTACGCTCAGCAGTCGCGCTAGCGTCCACGGGACCTGTTAACACTGTTTTTTTTGAAAATATTATAAAAAAGGAGACGAAAATTTTTTTGTCTCGAAATGCTCAATATTTTGAGCGACAACTAGTCATTTTTTTGTTACTTTATAAAAAGAAATAGGAAAGGCCAACCGCGGTCGATTGCCCCGTGCGGCTGTTATTACTTAGCCACGAGCCCCTCAACACTTTGACACACTTATAGTAATATTATCTACGATGGTAATACATTCCAATATCGATAAAGGTAAATCTTATCACATTTCCTTGTTTAAAGCCGCGAACACACCTGCATGACATCAAAATTAGATAACGAATGTTGTGGGATTTTTTGCATGAACTAGCTTTTCCCGGGTGTTCGTCTGCGTGACATTATTGACAAATATCCTATTAATGTACTCATCATTATGAACAACTTTTACTATGGGACGAAACCTGAAATCACGAAAAAAAACATCAGTAGGTAACTCACTAGCAGTGGGTATTAAAGTTATCTATCTATCTATATAAATAAAAAGAGAGGTCCTGACTGACTGACTGATTGACTGACTCATCAACGCCCAGCCCAAACGCTTTGACCTAGAAAGCTGAAATTTTGCACAGAGGTTCCCTTTATAATGTAGACTAGGAATAAGGAAGGAATTCCCGGTAGCAGGTTACCTTTGGGATCACTTCCGATATCCACGCGGGCGGAGCCGTGGGCAAAAGCTAGTTTTACAAAATTTCTGAATCGATTTCTATAAAAGTTGGCAATAAAGTAAATTCACTATGTAGTCTTGACGGGTGCTGAGAAAGGGGCGGCTGGTTGGGGCCTAAGGCAGCCAACACTGCAAATCCGCCTCTGATTCCCGCCCTTAGTCTTATGATCTTATCAAAAAAATACTGTAAAATCTTCAAATAAAAACATTCATTAGCATCAAACACAAAACATTTAAATAATTTATTTGCGTTTAAAATATGATTGTAATCGTCATAACCTTGCCAAATGGTTTAAAAGTTAAAAAAAACTCAATTCATCATTTAAAAAAAAGGCTTCCTTATTCTTAATATTTATGGTAGCATTTATAACGATTATTATTATTGTCTTTGACACCTGCACGAACGTACATACTCACTCCCATAACAATGCATAGGTATCTACAACTACATCTTTATGTACCTACTAATTATGATGGGGGCAAGGTTCAAAGGAAACTGTATAACCTTAAAACAGCATAATAATACTAATTGATAGATAAATATTCCCTTCAAATCCGTGTTTTAGCGGAGAATGAAGCTAAAGAGCTCTTTACACTGTATTTTACGGCAGAAAAATTAACAGCGAGCTCATTGCCCTACCTACAGAGGTAAGGATTGAAAACCGGTACGAATTTGGGTTCTGGTTCTTCATTTCGCTTCTTAAAAAGGTTCTTTTTTTCGGTACGGTTCCCGTTCAGGTGGTCTACTCCCTAAGTCCATCTGTTCCTCCGTCCGCCTGACATAACAATACATCAAAACAAGTGTAAAAGTTAAATTTTTCGGACGGGCAAAAACACATCGGGAGTAGGGACAACTGTCAAATCGTGTTGTCATTCATACTTCGTTCGGGCCCCGAACCAATCATCCATCCGTAGGTGGTACGGAGTAGGAAACGCCCGTAACGAAGGCCGAATTAGGGCTTCGTGCTTAGAGTAAGTGGACCCTCCAAAGTACCGGTTCAAAATAAAGGCTCCAATGTACCGGTTCCGTATCATCCGAGTTAAACGTTCTCTAAGAAAGAAGGGATATGTTTGACACTGAACTGTTTCCTTACCTGAATTATTTCTTACTACCTGGGCGAAAAAATAGAGAAAACTAATTTTCCCAGAAATGAGAACATCTAGTAAGTACCTCTAAGATAAGCAAAAGCCTCTGGCAGTAATCCAAGGAATGTCAAAATAGAGAAGATGAATACGGACATAGTTCTCCAGATATCGCAGTTATCTCCTAGTTCCATAACATTATCTACTCTATTCGGGTTCGGCGGCTACAACAGACAGATCGATATTTCGATACTTTAAGAATAGACTGCAGTTTTTGCTCACGCCTTGAAACTTATTCGAGTCTCGGATTTCACGGAATCGGGTGGCGACTATCGAAGTGGGCTGCGGGATTGCCGGGAGTAGGGTGACCACCCGTCCGGATATTTCCGGCTTTTTTCCCCCCGTCCGGAGTCTGAACTTCTTGACTAAAGGGTTCTTTTTTTTTTGTGAGAGATAATAATCCCCCCTGAAATTGCTTTATTGGTTGGAACGGACTTTTGCCGTGCAGTGGGACAATAAAATAAAATAAATAAATAAAAATCTTTAATGATACAAAAACTTTTGACATTGCTTAAGACCAGGATACATAACTTGGTTCACAAAGGTCATACGGATAAAATCCTGACTCCTAAACTAGGTGATCTAGGCGGTGGTGATAGGTGGTAGGCTGATTATTTTATTTATTTTTCAATGGTTAATTTCACTAAAGTTGGAACTTTCATTCTATTCTCATAAGTTAGCATTTACCTCAAACCTAATGATTTCATGAAATCGCTAGATTTGAGGTAAATGCTAACTTATGGAGTTGTATTGCTCATTCTAATGATTATAATTCTGTAAAACCATCTTAGCTACGGCCGCGAATCATATTTTAATCAACATACAAGCTCACACTGACCTACAAATTGCAAAAAAACGTAAGAAATTTTGAATTTCGCGGGCTACCCTGGCGCCTCATCCTTAATTCCGTAACACACTATCAATCGGAATGATTCTTAATTGGTTATATTTCATGCACCTTAAATTATTTCGGCGTTCATCATCATTGTTTGTGGAACATCTTAAATTAATTTTATAGATTCTCAACATACAGATAAGGCGAGACCTTCCCGCCATACATCGTATCAGAGAACATTCCCCTCTAACTCACTTCTTGTCCACAGTACCAAGTGGGCCAGCTGTACTGCGTGGCTGAGGTGTCCAAAAACGAAACTGGCGGCGGTGAAGGAATTGAAGTAGTAAAAAATGAGCCGTTCAAAGATTTCCCCCTCCTTGGTAAGTGATATTGAATTAATTTGACCACGGATATCGAGGGATATGGCATGGAAGCGTAGTACATGTCGCCTCCATGCGGTCACAACCACAGAACAGATAAAGAGGTTTATCTGTTCTGTGGTCACAACTGACCATAATAAACGCCCGATGGCGTAAGCAAAAGGGGCAGGCACTAGAAAGTGCCCGCCCCTTTTGAGCATGTGTGCAATAAGTGTGCGTCGAAAAACTTATTTCTTTTGTTTTTGTGTGAGGTGGCGACATCTAACTTAGAGAGATGTATTGATGATTTTTATGGTTAAAATTATGTAAATACATATGTTTTATTGCCGCGTATCATACTTTGATCAAGATACAACCTGACACGGACCTGCAAATTACAAAAAACCTAAAAGAAAAAACGTTTTTTGCGGGCTACACAGCGCAATCACCTTAAGGCGAGTAGTGACGCCAATTAGCACCACCATTGAGAAAACAATCAACACTAAACCTCCTAGGTTCCAAGCCTTAGCAGTTAACACCAAAAATGTTCGTTTTTGGCGTTAACTGCTACGGCTTCGAACCTGGGAAGTTTAGTGTTGATTTTTTTGACCTCACCTGACCTACCTCATCTGATTAAAAATGTGAGCATAGGAAATTTCAAAATGTTCCATATCTCCAAACTTATGATTTTTTTCCCAACGGTGGCGCTAGCAGCACTACTCGCCTTAAGCTAACTAAATATTCGTAGACCAGCATAACGTACCAAGGCCTATACGTAGGTACTGTGAATTATCACCTGCCACATCACAAACAAAATCGATAGTAAACATATACTTCTACTATAACGAAAATCGATACTGATTTGTCCTTTAAAAGAAATTCATTGTCGATTGCATTTGCCGAGCGTTAGCCCCGGTATGTTCCCACGACAATTGTCATGATTTAGACCTATTAACCTTTACCAGCTACCGCTTGGAGTAATTGATAACTGTTTAGAGTTTCTCTGAGCCACGAGTTTAATACGTAGTTGAACAAAGCCTGTCGTACATTTTTAGGGCAAACGGAACCCTATTACTAAGCCTCCGCTGTCCGTCCGTACGTCTGTCTGTCACAGGGGGCCTACTCCCTTAGTCCGTCCGTCCATCCGTTCATACGTCCGTCTGACTTATAGATCCATCAAATCTAGTGTAAAAGTTTAATTTTTCGGACGGTCAAAAACACATCGGGAGTAGGGACAACTGTCAAATCGTGTTATCATTCATACTTCGTTCGGGCCCCGAACCAATCATGCATCCGTAGGTGATACGGAGTAGGAAAACCCGTAACGAAGGCCGAAACTACTGGGCTTCGTGCTTAGGGAGTACACCCCCCGGGCCGTAATAAAAAAATCTTTTTATTACCTATACAAAAACCTAATAATTAGGTAGACAGTTAAATTTTTCACAGATTGTGTGTTTCTATTAAGGCTATAACAACAAATAATAAAAATAAAATAAAGTTAAAAATTAAAGGGGATAAAGGTATGTACTTACAATAAACTTTTCATTTTGAAAAAAAAAAGTAGTGGGTAGTATTGATATTTCTAATAATTATAGTTCTGCGGTCGCCAATCATAGCTTGATCAACATTTGTATGTTGATGAGAGACCTGAAATAAACCAGCAGTTTGCAAAAAATATAAGAAAATTTGATAAAAGTAAGAACAAAAAATGTTTTTTTCAAAATGGCGCGGGTATGCGCTATGGCGAATTCCCCTTAACGTATGCGCAGGTGCCGTCATCACCATCAACATGGCAGCCTTGTGTTACCGTTGCTTTCCTCCCTTTTCTGCTATGCTTCCCAGGTCTGTGCGCCTCGACCATGTCTTACCCGTGAGGCGTGACCCGTTTTCTATAAATTATCCGATAATATTATTTGTCTGCCTAATATTTTTACCAATGTATGAACTATTCGTATATATTTTGTGTCATTATGGGTAGAGGAAAAAGCGTTTCGCGAATATGACTAGCCCTTGGGTAAGACCTGAACCAGTATGCACATACATATTACGAATATAATTATGTATGCATTTGCATATGGGTAGGTCTCTATTAGGAGTTTAGAGGCATGAGACATTTCCTCCATTGAAAAGGGAGGCTCCTCCGATCAGACGGGTGTTATGTCTGGTGGGCAACTGCCCGACGGTTGTTTTCAATAATTATGATGCAGGATTGCGTGACGTCATGTCATTGTGATGCGTAGTTCGTATGTGGCGATGTAGATGCCGCCACAGGAGTATATGCATACAATCATAGGTGCTTCAGGTTTAAAGCATATTCCGCAATGAGGGTCTTGAGCTATACATTAAACGAGTACATGAGTTTTTCCCGCCCTCGCGACCTCGTAACCTCGTATTATACGTTCTACAATTGTATGAAATCTAGAAGACTATTATATCTTTGCATAAATGCTAATGAAGCAACTATTGCAATACTAAAAACTAGTTTAAATAAACTTGATTTTTGAAACAAGTTCTCAATGATTATTTTTGGGTTAAAACTGGTTTCCGACGTACCTATGGCAACAGAAAATGACGTTATTATTTAATTATTATAATATGTAAAGTTTAATCACGTCAATATTATTTTTGGTAATGTTGGCAATGAAGGAAACAAGTGTACAATCACTAATGAAAGTAGGTTAAAATTATCAATAACACTTGCTAAAGAATGAATTGTTGAAGAAGGAGAGAATACTTTGAATACGCATATTATTAAAACAATAATCAGCGGGGCAATTGCACTATCAATCGGCAGAGTCATTTTGAAGAAATTTTAATCCTTTGCTTCATAAGTTATAGTCGACAAAGCTTTAAATCGAAGGTATTTAAATATGTTAAGACCTTACTAAGCTAAAAAGAATAGCATTTTGTCATAAATCTACATTTTAACGAAGCGCATATCAATTCCGGTGCGCGTGAGTCTTCTATCGCGCGTCAAACTAGACAGCCATAACGCCATTTCACTTACACACCGAGCTAAACCACGCTTCGATGTATCCTCTTAATTGGGGTCGGTGCAACATGTTTCTTTCTCTTGTTCCAATTTATTTGGGGTCGGCGCAATATAACAATGTCCCTTTCTTCCATACTTCGCTATTAGTCGTCATCTCGGTAGTCACCCTCCGCCATATCATCTTTCACACAGTCCATCCATCGTTTCTTTGGTCTTCCCCTACTCAAATAGCCATCGACATTCATACCCAAAACTTTCCTCGCGATATTTTCCTCATGACAACCGATTACCGCACAACTTTTCAGTCACCGGTGCCACTTTCAGACTTCCTCGTATGTCCTCATTTCTTATTCTATCCATTCGTATCCACACATCCCTCTTAGCGTTAGCATTCTCATCTCAGCTGCATGCCATTGCCTTTCATTCATCCCTTTTGTGGCCCAACATTCTGATCCATACAAGACAGCAGGTCTAACTAAAAAGGTTTTAAGTATTAAGTAATTATCTTTCCCTTAAGTTTGAATTTCGCGGGCTTCCTTAGCTTATCCTACCCTTAAATCATCGATCCCTATATGTGGCCATAGTGACGTCTGCTTAAGTACCAATAAAACATTATCGTTACATATTTGGCACATAACTACGTGCCAACCAATGATTGTTGTGTGCGCATTCTATTGTTCGTAAGCATGTCTTTTTATTAGGTTTAGTTAGGTTTTAGCGTTTCATCACGTTCGTACGTACAGCCCGATTCAAACATTATGGCGGCTCTGGGGGTCTACTCCCTAAGCACGAAGTCCGTAGTTTCGGCATTCGTTACGGGCGTTTCCTACTCCGTATCACCTACGGACGTATGATTGGTTCGGGGCCCGAACGAAGTATGAATGGCAAAACAATACGACAGTTGTCCCTACTCCCGATGTGTTTTAGCCCGTCCGAAAAATTTCACATTTACACTTGTTTTGACGGATCGTTAAGTCAGACGGACGGACTTAGGAAGTAGGCCCCTGAACACGAGGCGAGTAGCTGCGTAGGCGCAGTAACAAATTCATGTACTAAGCGTTCCAAAAAAGAATAGGATCGCGCTTGCTGCCAACTTCACACGATAGCTGTCAAATTAGTACGCAATGGTAATGAAGTTCGCGACTATTGCCATACTATTGCGGAACAAAATGGCGTCTTGACAGTACTATTTTTATTTGGCACGCATAGTAACCACGGGGTTGAGGGGTGTGGTACTGCGCAGTGAGTAGTACACTTCAGGGGGCATACTCCCTAAGTCCGTCCGTTCATCCGTCCGCCTGACTTAACGATCCATCAAAACAAGTGTAAAAGTTAAATTTTTCGGACGGGCAAAAACACATCGGGAGTAGTCTAAGTCAGACGGACGGACTTAGGGAGTAGGCCCCTGAACACGAGGCGAGTAGCTGCGTAGGCGCAGTAACAAATTCATGTACTAAGCGTTCCAAAAAAGAATAGGATCGCGCTTGCTGCCAACTTCACACGATAGCTGTCAAATTAGTACGCAATGGTAATGAAGTTCGCGACTATTGCCATACTATTGCGGAACAAAATGGCGTCTTGACAGTACTATTTTTATTTGGCACGCATAGTAACCACGGGGTTGAGGGGTGTGGTACTGCGCAGTGAGTAGTACACTTCAGGGGGCATACTCCCTAAGTCCGTCCGTTCATCCGTCCGTCTGACTTAACGATCCATCAAAACAAGTGTAAAAGTTAAATTTTTCGGACGGGCAAAAACATATCGGGAGTAGGGACAACTGTCGTATCGTGTTGCCATTCATACTTCGTTCGGGCCCCGAACCAATCATACGTCCGTAGGTGATACGGAGTAGGAAACGCCCGTAATGAAGGCCGAAACTACGGACTTCGTGCTTAGGGAGTAGACCCCCTCAACCGCCATAATCACTTGAGTGTTGGTCTTTTGGTGTTGGTGATATAGAACTACATAGTTAGTTCTGTTTTTTTTTTAAATGCAAGATGTCAAGTCGTTTTCCGGGCTTATCGAAATAGATTACCTAAATACCTACGGCCGTTTGAAAGATTTTCTAAGTTCTGGTGTATTTTTTTTTGCGTTATTATTTTTGCACTAAAAATCAAAGTCAGATATATGCTATTAGTATGCCATAGATATTTTCTACCAGTTTGTAAGAGTTTTAATAATTACATTAGTGACTATTACAATGTCTTTAAGTTTTGATCTTTGATCGCAGTAATGTCGTTAGCAGTTAGAGCACACTGAAGGATATTGCTGTGTTTGACGTAACTTCTAACGTCACTGTTAAGTTGGCGGGCTTTTTAGGGTTCCGTGGCCAAAATAAATAAATAAAATAATATAAAGAAAAAAATAATTAAATAAATGATAAAATATTTACTTAAGTATGCTATACTTTCCACCAACTTTTTTTTTTGTGTTTATGGTGCTTTTTTTTCTTTCAAATGAATTTAAAAAATATTGTTTCGTATTTTTTTTTAATTTATTTACTTACATTTTTTTTTTGTTATTTTTCCCGTTAGATGAAAAAGTTAGAAAATCCGTGGCATCGTCACTGCCAGCAAACTCCACGGAGTCGACAGAATGTGATACCTGCCCGGATTGTGACGCGGCCAGTATGCTCACAATGTTGCTCTTAGAGTATGAATACGGGCTGTAGAGCGCTGGCTTTTTATTTGCCTTCTAGTCATGCATGCTATCGTTTGCGTATATCGGCAGTGTGAACGATACGTTAGCCTGGGGCTGATAATAAAACTCTGCTATTTTTAATGTCGCCGGAATTTTATCTCTATCGTTTCCTTTTTCTTTTGGATTATTTATAATAAATTTAGCACAATACATGTCATGTCGTTTGTTAAGGCTAACGCAGACAGACAATTTCTACGAACACTTCATGGAAATAATATTGTTTTACTTAAGTCGCGTTGCGCCTGTCTGCAGGAACCTTTACACGTAAAAGCCAGCGCAAAGAGCGCCGTTGTATAGAAGTAACATACACAGTAACTACTTTAGCTTATCTAGTGACGTATTTGTATTTCTAGTAATTTCCGCTATAATAATAGTCGTGAGAACCACGACTGTACTTATTTAAAAAAATATTTTAATAGATGCCAACAAAAATTCCTAGTTAAAGTTTGCTGGGGCCGTATTATGACGTGTTAGTGCCATCATGATTTTGATGAGAAAAAAGGATGGTGCTATCGGTCGTATATAGCTCCGTCTATCTCTCACACTGGAACACTGATGGCTTTAACACGTCATAATACGGCCCCTGGTAGTTTTAAACTCAACACTGCTATTGTGTTTTTAACCATTCAGTTTTACTAGTAACTTAGGTACACAACGTAGGCTTGAGATACCTACACCCTAATTGCGTAACACACTATCGATCGGAACATGAATGATTTTGAAGCTTATTGCTAATCCATTGCTTCATAAATATCGTCGCTAATCTAACTAACTGACGTATCTGATCTGACATTTTGGACTAAGCCGACCTAACTATAGTAATTTGATACATTTTCCAAGTCGAATCGATCTGTCTAATCGGCGTATCTGTACCTACGCCTTACGGTGCCCATGATAATGCAAAAATCGAGACCGATGTATCTACAGTTTAAAAAAAAAAAGAAAAATAGCTTGTTCTGTAAAATATGCTTCGAATCAGTTACGTCACTTAGATTAGCAACGATATGTTCGAAAAAAAAAAATGTTTGTCTTTACAACACCGTCAATAACGCAATGAATGTTGTTGAACTGTCAAAATGATACCGATTCCAATTGATAAGTGTGTTACGCAATTAGGGTGCTGGCCCAAGACTTTGTACTTTCGAGGACGTCTCTATAGTTTGCCTTATTCATACCCTAAGGTTTAGTGTTGTAGCATTTGTAGCGTGGGTGCATATTGTTTTAACATTCAGACTAAAATAGAAATTAGAAAAAACTTTTTAACAAAAAAAAAACCGACTTCCAAAAATCACTACAAAGTGAAAAATAACTTTGATTTCGGAAGTCGGTGTCTTTCGTTTTTTATTTACTTTCTTTTTTTTTGCCACCGACTTCCGAAATCAAAGTTATTTTTCACTTTGTAGTGATTTTTGGAAGTCGGTTTTTTTTTTTTGTTAAGAAGTTTTTATTTCTCGCTTTTTAGTGGGTCTGTTTATAATTTGTATAAGTTACAATAGTCTAATGTCAATTGCTCATCACATGTTACAAAATATTGCTTTTCCCGATGCTGCGACGTTAATTGTTGAGGAGTTCTGCTGGTAAGAAAAAGGAGAACTCCTCAACAACCACTCACCACACGCATTGTGTGACGAGCGGAAATTGCTTAGCAACCATATTAAAGTAATCGAATCGCAACCCGAGAAATATTTATCATTCAGTAGTTCTGGTAGCCATCTGTGGTCTTCATCATCAGTTCCACTTCACCAAGTGGTGCCTTCCGAGAGCAAATGCACGAGCTACTATAAAAAATACCCAAATCGCTATAGGTGTGCCTATAATATTTGAAGAGTTCCTTCGATTTCTCCAGGATCCCATCATCAGAACTGGATTTTGACAAAAATGGGACCATTTGGGAAGTATACCCTTTCCAACAAAAAAATAATTTTTCAAATCGGTTGGCTAGCGACGGAGTTATGCGCGAACAAACATAAAAAAAAAAAAAAAAAAAAAAAAAAATACAAACATCCGAATTGAGAACCTCCTCCTTTTTTAGAAGTCGGTTAAAAATACAGTGTTTTGACGTTAAAATAGTGTCTCGCGTTTGAATTGATTAAATTCATTAACCGACTTCTAAAAAAGGAGGAGGTTCTCAATTCGGATGTTTGTATTTTTTTCAATGGTCGAATCGTGGTTTTGTCTGAAGTCTTTTAAAATACCATTGAGTTACGAATCTGAGTTGATTTTTAAATAAAAGAGTGTTGAAAGCATTTTTGATTTTAAAAAAAATTACCTACGGCCTCTCGGTACATAAATACAATACGTGCCACGAAATATGAGACTTGACACACCACGTGGTTTGACTTGTGCAGTAGACGATTTTAGGACTCTTTAGCGGTATGAGGTCAGGGGGTCTACTCCATAAACACGAAGTCCGTAGTTTCGGCCTTCGTTACGGTCGTTTCCTACTCCGTATCACCTACGGACAGATGATTGGTTCGGGTCCCGAACGAAGTATGAATGACAAAACGATACGACAGTTGCACCTACTCCCGATGTGTTTTTGCCTGTCCGAAAAATTTTACTTTTACACTTTTTTTGATGGATCGTTATGTCAGACGGACGGACGAACGGACGGACGGATGGACGAACGAACTTAGGGAGTAGGCCCCCTGAGCACGGGAAGGGACCGGGCGTCATCGGGGCGGCGGAAAGAGCGCGGTACCAAGTTTCATCTTTCGTGGCGCGTATTATACGCGTCCGTCCTTGAGTAACTGCCGCGCACTCGAACTGTTGCGTACTGGTATATACTGAGATTTCGAAGCGCGTCGTTTTCTATGAAAATAAATAATATTACTATACTGTGGTAGAAAATACAAAATGTGCATCCACTGTAAAAGACTAGCTGCGTAGTTAATTTTATCACTTGCTTAGCACGCAGTCGTAAATATTTTATAACAAACCTACGTAACTAATAATATTTTAAAAAATCAGTTACCGTATTGTAATAGTAGTCACATATTATTTATAATTTCAGGAAAACTTTTTATTGCTTTCTATAGATTAAATACCGATGGCGATGCCTTGTTTACATGAGCTTGGTACTTGTCATTATTAGCTAACTGAGGTTCTACTTCCACTAATTCAGTACGTTTATCACTTTACACGTAGGTATTGGGTCAGTGGATAGGAAACGGGGCACTATGAAAGATCAGCAGGACGACGGAGCCCCGCGAGGGGATCCTATTTCTGTCTGCAGGGTTTAAAGGAACCTAACCAACCAAACCTCGGGGTGCCCAAATTTTGACATTGACCTCAAGGTCGATGACCCTGAGGTCAAGGTCAGTGACCTTAGGAGAATTACAGATCTTGACTTTCGGAATTTTGACCTTGACCTCAAGGTCAATGACCCTGAGGTCAAGGTCAGTGACCTTGAGGTGTCCCATGATGTTCCCCCACCCTATTACTCCCACATCCCACCCGATCCCGAATTTTTCTAAGTCTTTTTTTCATAGTGCCCCGTTACCTACACTCCAACCAGGTATTGTTAGATAGTGTTAGTGACAAGTATTAAGCTCATGTAAACTATACATAAGTACAGTCCGCGAGGCCTAAGCTGAGCTATGCATTTGTGTGAGTGCACACAGATAGTGTAGGTGTGACGTCCGGCATAGAGCGCGACGCGTCCTTTGCTTGGTTTAAAACCGGTTTATACTGCTTTTTGGCAATCGGCCTGAGGTGCGGTGCGTCCCTCGCGCGACGCAACTCCGGTTCTTTTGGTGATCACTCACACAAATGCAAAGCTCAGCTTAGGCCTCGCGGACTGTAACTCATTCGTGCTAGTTTCGTTTGGAGAAGTGAACTGATTACCTTTAAAACTAACCTAAAAGTGCTTGTGGCCATACTAGAGTGGTGTAAACTACGGTCTGTTCTAAAAATATATGATGAAAATGTAAACAAACAGATCAGAAAACGTACCAGTGAATGCATTTTCAACCGTATTTGTATACCTTTACGATTTATTTGAAAATTTGCGCGTGTTAAGGCGTGCGCCCACTGGCGGCACGGGGCATGGCAGGGGATCCTTCGGCATCCCATGCAAGCGCATAGGTACTGACCATAACGATGCCGCAGTATCCTTAGGCATGCTGCGACGTCATTAGGCATTTTGAAATTTCAATTTTATTGTCATACTATTAAGTTATATTCTAATTCGTCGATCGCCGCAGGCCTTCGGTAAAATTTTATAGGGATCTACTTTCATATTTTATTCACATCGATTATACGGATACAACAATCGTCGGTTTCCAGTCCGGATGTAGCTGAATACTAGTATTTTACATGGAGCGACTGCTTATCTGACCTCCACAACCCAGTGACTGGGTAATACGATACCCCTTGGTAAGACTGGTTGTCAGACTTCGGGCTTCTGTCGACCCGTAACGACTGTCAAAGATCCACGAATGACAGCCGGGACCAACGGCTTAACGTGCTTGCCGAGGCACGGGGGAGTCTCGGTATGGAAAGATCCCATCCACGGACCAATCCCGGCAAGCGTAGCTTAACGATACCTAGTATCCTTTATGAGGGACACATCATATCATACATAGGTAACGATATCATTTGCCGAGATTTTATTAAATCAACATTTTATCTACAAGCCTTACTTAAATATTGAACTAGGCTGTAGGAAATTAACACATAGGCCAAAAATATTATCCTTATCTATGACAAATAGATAATATTACGCATTGCGTTTGTGTTTTTGGGTACACTCATAAACATTCAAAATACGTTTACTGACTCCACCACAGACAACTTTCACAGTAATGACAGTAATGCCCGTTTTCACCTCAGAACAACGACTAAAGCATAGAAGTAGTGGTAAAATAGCAACTGAACTCAATATATTTGTTTCATTTTGACTTATGGAGCCGCTATGATGTTAAAGAAGGACACGTATACAGAAGACGTTTCGAAATTTTGTAGGTTGTCATTCATTTTATTCCGACTAGTGATGTACCCACTAAATTTCAACGTCGATAGAATTTACAATAACATTCTTTCTTATACTGCCAAGAATAATAACCGTAGGTACACACGGCTACCATCAAGCTATACATTTCCAGTTTACACTGACCGCTCATTGTAAGGAAATCCTATACAATGCGAGATCAGCTTATACTGGAAATGCCGGAGCTTATGCTTATGCTGGAGCTTGATCTGTAGCCGTGTGTACCAAAAATTTTGAAGTAACTAAGCATACTTGTGATCCCAATACTTAATATATTCGTTCAAAATGAAAGAATACTTTAAGTATGAACTAAATAGTTCGTCATCATCATCACCAAAGTCTTCCTTGGTTCCCGACAGCTCTTCATGTATTAAATCTGACCCGGCTAAACCCGAATATATTTAATTGCCATAATAACTGATGAGGTTATTGAAAAGAAGTGGGAGACATTCGGTTTTGCAAATGTTTTTAGCAACTTACTTTCTCATATTTATTTGAATTTTAGATTACATCATAGTCTACTCAACAAAGTCTAGGGAACAAGGGTATTCAAAGTACCTAATAATTTTTATTTTAATACTTTTTATATAACACACTATTTTAAATCAGTAGAAGCTTCGATCAATAATAGCACAGAAGCGTAATTTAATAGAGATTTGAATTATTTGATTAAATAAAATGGTTGTTAGTGAAAAAATAAAATTTATTATGAAAATTCAAAATGGTACCAAAGCGACAAAAACTTTTCGTACATAAAAAAATAAATAACGACCAGATAATATTTTGAATAAAAAGCCTAGCAACTTTAATAGGTAATCTGTTACGCGAATTCCAGCCCACACCATAATACGGATGAACTTCCTGAGGATTCTGGAGTCGGCTCTGGCGACCAGGAACTCGCCAAAAGCGCAGTCTTCTTGAATCGGGATGGAATCCAATTATTTCTGAATTTGTTATTGTGATCTGTGTCAAGGATTCCTAAAACGAACAGTTCTCAATAAAATTTATGTAAGATTTTTTATCATCATTTTTATTTAGGTAAATAGTTTTATTTGTATGTCTTACCTGACTGATGTGAGATGATTTCACGAGATGTCAATATCAGTGGCGATTCATTAATCTGTACCGATGTACTAGGTCCTGTTTCAACTTCCATTGCTACGGGATCCTACAATTACGTATTTTTTATTAAAAATAAGTAAATAAATTTGCACACGATTATATTTCCGACTCGGATAATTAGAAGAATAGTATCGCATCAATGATATTTTTAATATAATATCATTGTATCGCATATATCAAGTGAACATATTTCTGAAATGTTATACCTGTCTTCATGTTAGATTGCTGTTGATGGTGAGCGGTTCTTTTAATTTGCAGTACTGCGCTATGTCCTTCTTCGCAGACTTCCTTAAGTATTTCCTGTAATGTAATAAATCAAGTTTTAATTTGAACGGGATACTATTTATTGCCAATAAAATACCTTAATTATATCATAATACTGTATGAATTTTTTATCATGCACCAAATCGAAATGGGAGATTATACTCATCATTATGAACAACTTTTACTATACGAACAAACCTGAAATCGCGAAAAAAAATCAGCTGTTCAGTACATTTATCTACATCAAACTCGTCAAAATGTACTGAACTGCTGATTTTTTTTACGCGATTTCAGGTTTGGTCCCACAGTAAAAGTTGTTCATAATGATGAGTAAAATCTCCCATTACAATTTGGTGCATGATAAAAAATTCATCCTGTATATCAGACCATTTCATCTGTTCTATCCATAACCAATAATATAGGAACAGCATGTTCTCTAAGTGACGACTTAAAGAACATGCTACATCCATTTCATAGGTTCATTACCAAATGAATACAAAGTAAAATGCTTGGAGCATATTATGTGGCTGAGTCCAATTTCGTCTACCGATACAATTTATCCATTTTTTTTCACATCGTCTAGGATATCTGTAAAAGAAAAGTATCGACAACATTATTTACGTCACTATGGCTGATCAAGATAACCCCAAAACAATTTCCGAATATTCGCTAATAACTTCTATTGGAATAAATATTACGACTGGTTTCAGCTATATAGTGACACAGCAATATTTGTTATGTATTTATATTCGTTTAACAGATCATATGCAACAAGAAATTGAGCAAAAACTTACCGATGGAAGGTCAATATTTATTGTTCATTTTATTTTCGCTATGAATGGGACTGGCAGCCCCCAACCACACAAGAGATTGCTCCACAGCAACCACACACTCACTGTTTGTAGTTAAACAAAGAATTCATGCAATCTAACAGTAGAAATATTATTAAAACATCGCAAAACCATGGAAGATTACGACAGACACGTAAACAATGAACACGCGAATAAGTCAGGTAGTTCAATGAACGAACTGTCAGACATTGAAACAAAGTACTATCAAATTTGGCCGCGTCATACTATAACTTTTTTAACCAAATGACAATTGATCTTGTGACCATGCCAAGAAAGTAAAACAAAGAGTAAAACATTTATCTCTTTCCCACATCCTTTATCGTACCTTTATCGTACCTAATAATAGAACGGGACTAAAGGTAGTTACAGAATTCTGTTTTTAGCCTTCCTTCTATGCTTTGTTATTGTTCTGTGGTTTTCACTAACTCTACGATGACACCTAAATTAAGGCTTGTCCTCCCGTAAAATCGCGGTCACTGTCGGACTGCATAGAAAAGAATGAGAAGCGCGATGACACAACGCTGGTAATTTATTGCAAAATATGAAGCAATTATCGAAGTATTTACAAAAAATCTATTGATTGGGCTAAAAGTAGTAATAACATGAAATCATTCCTTATTATTTTGTAGAGAACTGTATAAAATGAATACTTTAATGAAAATTGTAGGACTAATATGTGAAAAAACTTTTTTTTTTTTTTTTTTTTTCTATGAAAAAGATGCTATAGTTACTGTAAAAGATGGTCACAAAGGTACTTAGTTTCACCGCATGTTGGGAGGACAAGCCTTAATACTTAAATAAAAGTGCACTGTTGGATTTTCAACGCTCGACTCAGCGCCGGGAGCTGAAAATCTAACAGTGCAATAATATTTAGGCGTTCATGTATTTCCATAGTGAAATCCGTCTTAAAAACTTGTGGTACAGTCCGCGAGGCCTAAGCTGAGCTTTGCATTTGAGTTCACACAGATAGTGTAGGTGTGACGTCGGCCTAGAGCGCGACGCGTCCTTTGCTTTGTTTAAACTGGTTTATACTGCTTTTTGGCAATCGGCCTTAGGCGCGGTGCGTCCCTCGACCGTCGCACCTCCGTCGCGCACCTTCCACACTTCACCTCTTGTACTGTACTCACTCACACAAATGCAAAGCTCAGCTTAGGCCTCGCGGACTGTACAGAAGTATAGAAAGGCGGCAATAGCCCAACGATCAGAGCGCAGGCTGACGCAAGATGTTTTGAACACTGCAGGTTCAAGGTTAGTTGGAGGGGGCAGTTCACCTTCATTTGTTTCCATAATTTTCGACTCTGTAAACTGACCCTGATATATTTACTGTTCCTGTAAATACAATCCCACGTACAGGTATGGGGGTTTATTTATAAACGTTGCTTAAAGTTAAGAGACGTTTAAACGTTAAAATGCCTCATAGTTCCAGAGATTAGCGCGTTCAAACATACAAGTAAACAAAAAAAAAACAAATTCTTCAACATTATACCTAGTGATAGGCACATAAAAGGCACTTTTGAACGTCAAAACTAGTTCGTATCATTCAGGGGAACAGCAATAAGTATTTAAAGACACTACAACAAGGTCAACGAGCACAAAGTGGAGGACACCTGTGTAAACTGACATCTGACGTCATAGTTTATAACATCATCATCTGCCTAGCCTTTTCCCAACTATATTGGGGTTGGCTTCCAGTCGACCTGTCGACCACGAGCTCCTCACGTCATAGTTTATAACAATAAACAATATTTGCTACATCTCTCTAAGTTAGCTTTGTTGTCTTTAAGTTTGATATCGGAAATCATGACATTTTGGAACAAATCTAACTTAAAAAAATGTAGTTAATGATATTTGTTATAGCCGAGAATCATATTTTTATCAACATACAAGTTACAACCTGGCTGACCTGCAAATAGCAAAAACACGGAAGAAAATTTGAATTTCGCGGGCAACTACTGCGTAATCACCTTAAGGCGAAAGCGCCAGGGTAGCCCGCGAAATTCAAAATTTCTTACGTTTTTTGCAATTTGTAAGTTAGCATTTACCTCAAACTTCATGATTTCATGAGGTTTGAGGTAAATGCTAACTTCTGGAGTTGTATTGCTGATTATAATTCTGTAAAGCCATATTAGCTACGGCCGCGAATCATATTTTAATCAACATACAAGCTCACACTGACCTACAAATTGCAAAAAACGTAAGAAATTTTGAATTTCGCGGGCTACCCTGGCGCATCATCCTTAAGTTCAGTCGGATCACAAAAGAATACTAGTCTAGGACAGATGGTCTTTTGTTTCAGACACTTCTAGTCTATGGTCTGTTACATAGACTACGATAAGCAAATATTGTTTATTGTTATAAACTATGACGTCTGATGTCAGTTTACACAGGTGTCCTCCACTTTGTGCTTGTTGACCTTGTTGTGTCTTTAAAATACTTATTGCTGTTCCCCTGAATGATACGAACTAGTTTTAACGTTCAAAAGTGCCTTTTATGTGCCTATCACTAATTACAAAGCTGAAGAGATTATTTTTTTGTTGGCATTTCCTCCAAAATTGTCCTTCCGCAATTCCGAGGACTATAAATCCACAATTCCACATACAATTTAGAATAAGCACCAAAACAGGCTACAGTCTTGTTATCCTCACAAAAGCCACTTTTAAAGAATCAATCAATCTGCCTAACGGCCTAGCCCTTTCCCTCATCTTGAGGACAGCTTCCAGTCTAACTGAATGCCAGTAGGTATTTTACATGGAGCGACTGCCTACCCAAACAGTTTTTTAAAGAATATCCAAAACAAATAGGTACTACAGCATTAGTGTACTGATGAGTACACTAATGCTGTAGTCAAAGATCAAAACCAGGTGTTGACTTTAAAATTGGAATCCATGAGAGTACAAACCACTTAAGTCAGAAGAACTTTGATCAAACTTGTTATTGTCAATGTATTCAGCAGGTTGCCTCAACTAGATACTTGGGCATAATCATTGACGATTGTCTATCATGGCACTCACATATCGGAGTCACTATTACACGTGTAAGGAAACTGATATGGATATTTAAAACTCTACGTTATGTGATGTCTCCGGAGCTACTAAATAGAATATATACTGCCCTTGCACAATCAGTTATAACATACTGTATACCCGTGTGGGGGGGAGCCACCAAAACTAAATTTCTTGATCTAGAAAGAGCCCAGCGGTCACTTATTAAAGTTATGTATTTTAAGCCCTATAGATACTCTACTGACAATTTATATAAAACTAGTGGCTTACTAACAGTAAGGAAGTTATATTTCTTAAATGTATCCATAAACCTACACAAAAATATTCCATTTAACCCAGCGAGTCAGGAAAAAAGAAGGAGTGACATGGTAGCTCATGCTTCAATGGTACACACGGCTTTTGCAAGACGCCAGTATGTAACTCAATCAGCCTATATTTACAATAAGATCAATGCAAAACTAGTAATCTACCCTAAAATCCTGCACAAATGCAAAAAACTTATAACAGAGTGGTTAAAGACACTAACATATGAGGAAACTGAGCACATCTTAGTCAGAGTTGGCTAAAACCATATATGAGTACTTACACACCTACGTCATCAGTTACTCACTAACTTATACACACACCTACACACACTACACAATACACCCACACAAAAACACACCCCCACCCTCACACACACACACACCCTCTCACATACTCCCACGCACCATGACATACACATACACAAAGACTGTGGGAGACACACACTCATTGAGCTACTTTTTTCTTTATTTATCTATTTATTTATTGATTTTTAATTTAATTTGGTTTCATTTTGTTTGTATTTTGTTTTCTTTTGTTTTCATTTTGCACTATGTACAGTCTCAACATTGTTACTAGTGAAGTACGTAATGGGAAGAAGGGAGACAGCCCCAATACAAGTATTGTTTAATTACTTACAGGGGCTGCCTTAATTTTATTAAGTTGATGTAATAATTTGAGACACAATAAACATTTATTATTATTATTATTTATGAGTGATGTCTTGATGACATAACGAATGACGTGACGTCACCGACATTCGACGTTTCAATTTTACTTCAGGGTCAAAAACTCGTGACCTCCACTTTGTGCAGCATTCGCTGTATAAATAGTCACAATTTCAGAAGTCGGCAAGTACGGGCTTCAGTTATTTATCCTCTTCATACCCAGGGGTATCCGAAAAGACCCCATGTATGTTACGCGATTTTTTGTAGTTTTCGAGTCACTTTTATTTTTGTAATTATTTATTTAGAGTTTTCTGAGCTCGTGGCTAAGTAATAACAGCCGCACGGGTCGATCCATCAGGTTAAGCTACGCTTGCCGGGGTTGGTCCGTGGATGGGTGACCTATCTTTACATACCGAGACTTCTCCGTGCCTCGGAAAGCACGTTAAGCCGTTGGTCCCGGCTGTCATTCGTGGATCTTTGACAGTCGTTACGGGTCGTCAGAAGCCCTGTCAAGTCTGACAACCAGTCTTACCAAGGGGTATCGCATTACCCAGTTACGGGGTTGTGGAGGTCAGATAGGCAATCGCTCCATGTAAAATACTGGTATTCAGCTGCATCCGGTTAGACTGGAAGCCGACCCCAACATAGTTGGGAAAAGGCTAGGCAGATTGATTGTATTTATAGTATCCTGCCGGACAGCTTAAAAAAATTTTTTTTTTTTTTGTAGTGTGTATTTTTCAGATGTTTTTTTTTGACTTGGAAGTAACATTCAAGGCGACAGTGTCAAACAAAAGCTGAAAAATACCCACTACAAAAAAAGGCCGCCCCCCGAACACGCGCCGATGTGTTCGGGGTTTCCCTTTATCGGGATTTTTGTTCAGAATTGATTTGGATTAAACTTATGCTGCATGTCTAACGTAACAAATATCGAGGAATATGCCATCGTGTCGAGATGGCGTTTTGAAAAGGCTATCATAGCGTTGTACGGCGGAACATCGAAGAAACCAAAATGGTCGAAGGAACGAATTATTGTCGTCATACGTATAATAGAAGACGCTGCGTTAGATACAAAGCAACAGCGGAATTCTATGCACTATTATTACCTTACGCGAAAACTTATGACATCATAGAAGAAGGGGTCTGAAAGTTACATGACCATACGATCAAAATCTTACCGGTAGAAGAATACTATGACGTACTCGATGAGATTCATCGCAGCGCGGGTCACGGTGGAAGCGACAAAATGTTGATGTCTTTGGAATACGTGTGTTTCATACCGACGCCCGCTGTCGTAACTTTTGCCAAATCTTGCCAAACTTGTCAGAGGAGAAAGGAGGCTTTTAAAAAAGGCCCGAAGTTTCTTGCCTGTGCTATGGATGCCTTTAGTAATCGAGGCTAGGTAGAGGATTGGTATGTAATCGACACCAGAAAGGTATGAATGGATTTTACATAAGCAAGATTGTTTCTCGAAGTTATCATTCCTGCGTCCATTTCTAATGACGCAGCTGAAGTCGCTTTTGAATTACTGAAGATGTTTCTAGAAATTGGTTGCGCGGCTATTTTGCAAATAGAAAATAGACGGAATACACTACTGACGTATATAATAAAGGAATTAGCTTATCTGTGGCCAAGCTGTAAAATCTTAAACGGACGACCAGTCCCAGAACCAACCAAACCGAGCACAGAATTGATCGAAAATGTGTACGTTCAGTTAACAGTATGGATGCGAGATTAAATAGACCAAGTTGAAAGGTACACGTATGAATTTCTGTGACCCAAACACGGACGTGTAACGTAAATTAATTAATTTGGAATATGGGGATAAATAAGAAATTTAAAAAAAAAGTTTTGCAAACTGTACCGTGTGACATATCAAATGAAAGGGCTTACTGTGAGGGTCTCAAATTTTTTTTTTTTTAATTTTAAAATAAATTGTTTTAAAGTTATTTAAAAAAATACAGAAAATAGTTCTATACAGTATAGATTACAGGAAAACCTATATGAAGTCTAGGGTCTTAAAATACCATGGTAAATCTCTCAATACTGCGCGTACAAACTTACATTTGCGTTTTTCAACTACAGTGTTAAGTTTGTTCATGGGGTAAATTCATCCCAGCTGCGGAACACTTCATTGTGCGTGGTCCGACACGCACTTGTCCTTTTTTTTAAGTGTTAAGTATGTGGGCAGTATTTTACCAAAATTAAATCTCAAATCAAACGACATTAAAATTTTCTTTCGTGGTCTTGGTCGCCAAGTGCACGGGGGGGGGGTGGGGGTGCACACTGCAAGTAAACCCCTGACCTCTAATATACAAGTACGCTGAACTAAATAATATACTATAAGAAATTACAATTGATTTTCGTGCCGATTTAAAGCGAGCTCGAGCGTCTCAGGAACTAAAATTGAGACATTGTTGCAAATGGCCGACCGACGTGTTGTTTTGGTACGTCTCTGATGTTTTAGGTCCAAATCGTGAAATAAGATTTGTTTTGTGAATTTTATGTTTATTATGTGATATTTAAAACATACTAGCTGACCCGACAGACGTTGTCCTGTCCCAATTCAAATATTCCCATATAAAATCCACTTTCACTTTTCCAGAATTTTCCAATTTTTCCGGCAACTTTTCCAATTTGTCTCATCGTTTTAACCTTCCCTGGACTACGTCAAACATTTCAAAACCAAAATCAGCTAAATCGGCCCAGCCGTTCTTGAGTTATAAAATTACAACGAAAAGTGGCATTGGTTTTTATAGATAATAGATATATCATGATTTTTTTGTAATATTAGTTCCATGTCAAATGTCAAAAAATCAATACAATATTAGTTCCATGGACGCTCACGTACAAAATCAAAGCATCGCCAAAATGGCGAAAATCAAATGTCTTCATTTTGTCATCGATATTATGAAGTCCAGCTTATTAGAGGTCAGTAAAGTAAACTGAAACTTTACCAAGACTGTGGTTTTGAAGCAAAAATAGGTTGACGTCTTATGACAAGTAATATTCAACCTTATTACCGTAAGGCAAAGACGAGATCGACTTTACAACCGCATGAGCTTTGTATCTCTATGTACTAATGCTAAAATGTTTCCCGCAGGCGGCAAGTTCTCTTCAGGCCAGTACACTTACAAGATCTACCACCTGGCGTCGAAGGTGCCGGCCTTCATCAGGTTGCTGGCGCCCAAGGGATCCCTAGAGGTGCACGAAGAGGCGTGGAACGCGTACCCATACTGTCGGACTGTGCTCACGGTAAGAACTTATAGTGATTTATTTACCAAAATACAGCAGTAACCGGAAAGACAACTCAACTTTGACACCACCAAATATTTTATTTTATTTTATTTATTTATTTATTTATTTGTTGACAATATATAAGGCCGCCAGTAACAGTCACAATACCCCCCGTACTAGTTTATACTGTATTACAGTAGGGTATTATTCCTCATTGCTGTGACCCGTAGAGTAACAAACGAGTAAGAACTTAAGAAATTAATACCCGTTAGGAAAATAAATTTAAACAAATGAACTCAACTTTTTATGCTAAATTTCGGCCTACTTTGTGCCCTAACACGGTCCTACACCTTCCGCATCCAGTCTGTCCGGACACCTTTTTAAGTGAATACATCGAAGCGTGGTTTAGCTCGGTGTGTAAGTGAAATGGCTTTATGGCTGTCTAGTTTGACGCAAGAGAGATAGAAAACTCTCACGCGCACCGGTACTAAACGCGCTTATTTATGACAAAATGCTATACTTAAATCAATGTTTAGCTTAGTAAGTTCTTAATATATTTAAATACCTACGATTTAATCGTATAAAAAATTTAAATCTGACCTCCACAACCCGTAACTGGGTAATACGATACCCCTTGGCAAGACTGGTTGTCAGACTTTCGGGCTTCTGACGACCCGTAACGACTATCAAAGATCCACGAATGGCAGCCGGTCCAACGTCTTAACGTGCTTTCCGAGGCACGGAGGAGTCTCAGTGTTTAAAGAGGATGCGGCAAGTTTAGCTTAACCTGATGAATCGACCGCTGCGGCTGTTATTACTTAGCCACGAGCTCCCCTAAAAATAAAATTAAAGTAAATAAAAGTTATTCTTTCAGCTAGCTCCCACATTTGATAAGGCAGTTAGAACATTCCCGTATGAACACAAGTATTACCTCACATAAGAAACGATAACATTATCTTATCAACAACTAATACTCATTTAATTAATACCAACTGCTGTTCCAAAATAAACCTTATCACTATAAATATAAAGACTACATTATATAATTACTATACGGAAGACGCGGATCACTGTTTCTTTATTGTATGTATAAAAACGGTTAGTGTCAATCTATATTCATTTGTGTCGTTAGATTAGATTGTGGGTATCAAAGACGGTTTTTAACCGATTTCGCCAATCGTAAAGACATGTTTTCTGTAGCTGGCAGATACCTTGCTAACATGTTTGTCGCATGAAGCCGAGCCGGACTAATCCTAGGTACACTACCAAGACCGACCTAGGTACACTACCAAGACCGACCTAGGTACACTACCAAGACCAACCTAGGTACACTACCAAGGCCAACCTAGGTACACTACCAAGACCAACCTAGGTACACTACCAAGGCCAACCTAGGTACACTACCAAGACCAACCTAGGTATACTACCAAGACCAACCTAGGTACACTACCAAGACCAACCTAGGTACACTACCAAGATGAACCTAGGTACACTACCAAGACCAACCTAGGTACTCTACCAAGATGAACCTAGGTACACTACCAAGACCAACCTAGGTACACTACCAAGACCAACCTACGTACACTACCAAGATGAACCTAGGTACACTACCAAGATGAACCTAGGTACACTACCAAGACCAACCTAGGTACACTACCAAGACCAACCTAGGTACACTACCAAGACCAACCTAGGTATACTACCAACCAAGGCCAACCTAGGTACACTACCGAGACCAATTTAAAGGCATTTAAGGTTCAAGGTACACCTTCCCCTAAAAACAAATATCCATGCGATAGGTGAAAAAAAAAAATTGTTTAACCCGACAGAAGTTGGGGGTCAGTCCAAATTTCAATAATATACAAAAAATCCCATAGAAAAAATTACGTTAAGAGGTGAGCTACATCTATACTAATACTAATTTGCTGAGCCCATCGGTCGGTGCCTTGAGGCGACTAGTGTCAATCTGTGAAGCATACGCGGTAGCTCAAGGACTCAAGTATAACACCAATCAATCAATCTGCCTAGCCTTTTCCCAACTATGTTGGGGTCGTCTTCCAGTCTAACCGAATGCAGCTGAATACCAGTATTTTATAAGGAGCGACTGCCTGTCTGACCTCCACAACCCAATTATTGGGTAATACGATACCCCTTGGTAAGACTGATTGTCAGACTTTCGGGCTTCTGACGACCCGTAACGACTGTCAAAGGTCCACGAATGACCCCGGGACCAACGGTTTAATGTGCTGTCCGCGGCACGGATGAGTCTCGGTATGTAAAGGTGGTAACCCATCCACTGATCAACACCGGCAAGCGTAGCTTACCCGTACGGCTGTTATTACTTAGCAACACATCCTACCTGAACACTAATATTTAATGATTTTCAATTAATTACAGAATCCGGGCTACATGAAGGAGAACTTCGTTATCTGCATAGAGTCTCTGCATTTACCGGACGCCGGCGACCAGTACAATGTGAGTACATCACGAACTTTAAAGATGGAGACTGACTAGTAACGTTTATTTGTAATGTATAATTCGAGCGAGCTTGGTTCTTATTATAAAATTATTCATAACTATTATTAATTATTAAAGTTGTTACAAAATAATAGGTCCATTATGACAGCCCATACCGCTTCATATGCCAAAGAGAGACAAACATAGCGGACAAAGAGTGACACCCTCATGTCAAATAGACTTCTTAGATTGTGATAACTTTAAGATATTGTTATTTACTGTTTGTTATTACACAATGTAATATTGTTAAGAAATAAATGACGTATGACTTATGACAAAGCGGCGACACACAAGATGCGGCGAACGCTCGCTTCGAGCACATGGTTCAAGCGCGCTCTATTTCTTGTTACAAAACGGCGGTACACTTGATTGAACCTGCACTTGGCTTGTTTGTAAACATGCGTTCGCAATGCTCGCGCATCGAGTTTTTGTAACGCGTTACAAAAACTCGATACATTACAAACAAACGTTACAATTAACGCGCCTTCGACGCACGTATACGCGCTGGAAACGCTACTAGTGATGCTTTTTTAAAGTTTAGCAAGGCGCTTATAAAAAAAAAATGTCGTGTACAGTCGGCCATGTTCTTTGTTGACCACTTTTCGACCTTATCACTAACGGCATAGGGTGAGAATACACATGTCTGTAGCTTGTACAAAACTATGCAAGTAGCTGGCATGCCATTTTGGCATTCACCAATCAGAAGTTGTTATGGCATGCAAGCTATTCGTATACTTTTGTGCAACTTTCAGGCATGTGTATTCTCGCCATAAGGGTGAAAGGAGGTCCACAGCTAGCTTTGTCGAGTGTCGAACTCTGTTTCATTTTTTTTTAATCTTTACGAATAGCTTTATTCCACAATCTTCTACTTTTAGAGTCTCTCGGGAGATGGTGGACTCCAATTTCAGAGTATTTAGGAACACAACGCGTCATTTTCGCAAAAATAAAATAAAACCACCTCACGCCTTGTATTATTAGCTTGTGTTGGGAACTAGCTACGACAGCGCCATTTTGACATTTGCCTTCCCCATTGTTTAAGAGGAAACGTGGGTGCTCTTTTCTCCATACAAAAAGATACAAACGCTCTCGCCTGTTTCTTTCTGGTTAATGACCATAAAGCAATGATTTTTTACGGAAATATAAATATCACCTACTTGTATGCCCCTATGTTTTCCTTTTTGATTATATATTATTTTTATAAGAACTAGAACCCTCAAAAAATGCTCAAAATTGCCTATTCAGACCGCTGTCAACAGACGCCTAGTGTACCAATTTGACAACTATTAACGAAAAAAGAAAAACATAGGGGCATAGTATAATATATCCTTTTTATTCAGTTTATGAAATATCTTTTAAATTGGTCCAATATTGCAGGAGGAAATAAGCGAGAGCCAAAAACCTCGAAATGTGACTTTTTACATAGGCTATTTAGTCGGATCTGCTGTTGTCCTTATCGCACGAATTCGAGGGCGGAGCGCTCGCAGAGCGACAGCAATACCTTCTTAAAATACCTAATTTTCAAAAGTCTGGCTGCCCCATTTCCTCTTAATTATGACAAATATGCTTTTTCAAAGGGTAAATGACAAACACTGACAGTTAAGTATAAGTTATCATTACAAACTTACCAAGTGTTTCCACATCATCGTCGTTGACTTAAGCCGAGAGGGTACAAAGATCGCACATACTTCCGTGACATTGACTAACAAGGAGCTATTAATGTTTATGAACTCAAATAGCGTCTGCAGTTGAAGTATTATACAGGGTGTCCCGTAAATAATGGATCAAACGTAACGGGTAGGTAGCTTACCTAATTTCCAACAACTAATTTGAATATTAAAAAAAAAACCGTTACAGTAACCAGGATATTAATTTTTTTTCGAATTTTACGATTTTGTCTTCCAGAATTAAGCTTTTTTAATGCTGTCGCTGCAAATGATGACATTTTTAGGTATGATTTTTATTTAACATTTCTGAATAGCTTACTAATGTTATAAGATACCATTTTTTTGAATACCGTTTTATTTGCCTTAGAAAAAAAATCTTGAGTTGAAAAGTTTTTTCTTTACGATGTTAGGACCAAAATTGAAAAAATTCTCCTGTAAAAAAAATGTATGACACCGAAAACCACCATTATTTTAAAAACTTGTACATTTAATAAGGTTTGCAAATTGGTATAAAACTTACGTCTAGTCTTTATCGTTACAAAGATATTGCTATGAATGTGATGAAGACAGAAAATAAATTAAATTGGTACTATTCCATTTTTTCATTTTCGTAATGGCTTATGCTTGAATGCTTGTAATCGAAGCAGGTAGTTAAGCGGCTAGCATATTCCGACCCGATGACGTCATCTGTCCGGAATTTGGGACCGCTACCTGTGGCGGAGTTGCACCTCAGTCAGCGTGAAGGGGATAGATAGCGCCGCTTTTGTATTTTTGGTAAATTGGTATGAAGTTGTACATTCTAGTCCTTGTCGTTACAAAGATAATTGCTATGAATCTGAGAGGTGCTCCAAATCAACGTTAATAAAAAAAATAAAAAAGTGTGTACATTTAAACTTTTTCTTTAAAATGTGTAACTGTAGTATTTCAGAGGCAATGTTCATTGAATTATTGAGGCGTATGAAAAGAATTAGGAGGCCGTACTAAAAAAAACAGTTAGTTCAAATAAATCGTTTTATTTGGTTTTTACAATAAATGTTCGAATTGCCTTCCCTCTACAAGAATGCAAAGTCTGCATCTCCTAATAAAGGAAGCTCTTATCCGACGGACAAAACGGCTTTGGTTTATTTCTGATGCAGCAGATTGGATGCGCTGTCGTAATTCTTCTTCCGACGTTATTGGATTCTTGTAGACCCTGTCTTTTAAACATCCCCAGTAAAAAAAATCTAGGGGATTTAAATCCGGAGATCGCGGAGGCCACAAAATTGGTCCTAATCGGCCGATCCATCTGTCCGGATAACTTTCATCAAGGTGCGCCCTTACTGCCGTCGCATAGTGAGCGGGGCACCCATCATTTTGCAACCACATTGCTTGCCGTACGTCTTCTGGAACGTTTTCTAATAACCTTGGCAACTCATTCCTTAAAAAATGGAGATAATATTCGGCGTTTAGAGTAGCTGGTAGTTCAAAGGGCCCTATTATTTGCCCATTGATTATTCCCGCCCATAAATTTATTTTAAATTGATGTTGGCTCCTGTCCTCTCGCATCAAATGTGGGTTTATCAGCTGCCAACTGTGCAAATTATGCAAATTTAAATATCCATCTCGGCGGCATGAAGACTCGTCACTCCATAAAATCTTGTTAAAAAACTGCGGGTCCGCCCGAATCATTCTAAGCATCCTTTGGCAAAATTCTATTCTTGGCTGGTAATCACGCGACGTCAGCGTTTGAACACGTTGCACGTGATATGGGTGCAATCGGCACCGTTGTAGCACTCGATGCACCGTCGATCTAGAAATTCCTACGCGTCGCGCTATGACGCGAACGGAGACTGACGGATCTTCCTCGATTTCTCGAAGAATGACTTCGTCATTAACTTGTCGCGGTCGTCCTTCACGGGTACCACCAACTCCGGTGCCAAGAATTCTTCCCTCAAGAAGCGCGTTATGCACTCTAATAAAGACGCGATAATCGGGATAACGAACCAGGTTCGGGTATCTTTCACGGTACAATCTTGCAGCCGCCCTGGCATTACCTCTTGCTTCTCCGTAGATAAAATGCATTTCGGCGTACTGCCGTGGCGTGTACTCATAACGAGGCATTGGGCTGAATAAGGTTTCAGCGCTACTGCACACACGTACAAGCACACACAAACGAATGTTTTCGGAGTCCGTAGGATCGTCAAGTCGTTTGTCCAATACGCAAAGAGTTCCAAATCGATAGGCAAAGCAAAGTCCAAAAACACAGCACAAGTCAAATTTTACAGAAGAAAACACCGAGCCACTGACCGGGAGCGAAAGTTGTCTGACGTAGCAACTCGAAGAGAGACTAGTTACAACTAAACTAATAAAATCAAGCAACAATGAAGCCTGTACGAGTGAAGGGCGCAGGAAAGAACAAAAGAACCTGCGCAACTTCATACCGATTTAACCGATTTACCAAAAAGCGGCGCTATCTATCCCTTTCACACTGACTGAGGTGCAACTCCGCCACAGGTAGCGGTCCCAAATTCCGGACAGATGACGTCATCGGGTCGGAATTATGCTATCCGCTTAACTACCTGCTTCGATTACAAGCATTCAAGCATAAGCCATTACGAAAAGGAAAAATGGAATAGTACCAATTTAATTTATTTTCTGTCTTCTTCATCACATTCATAGCAATATCTTTGTAACGATAAGGACTAGACGTAAGTTTTATACCAATTTGCAAACCTTATTAAATGTACAAGTTTTTAAAATAATGGTGGTCTTCGGTGTCATACATTTTTTTTACAGGAGAATTTTTTTAATTTTGGTCCTAACATCGTAAAGAAAAAACTTTTCAACTCAAGATTTTTTTTCTAAGGCAAATAAAACGGTATTCAAAAAAATGGTATCTTATAACATTAGTAAGCTATTCAGAAATGTTAAATAAAAATCATACCTAAAAATGTCATCATTTGCAGCGACAGCATTAAAAAAGCTTAATTCTGGAAGACAAAATCGTAAAATTCGAAAAAAAATTAATATCCTGGTTACTGTAACGGTTTTTTTTTTAATATTCAAATTAGTTGTTGGAAATTAGGTAAGCTACCTACCCGTTACGTTTGATCCATTATTTACGGGACACCCTGTAGAATAGAAAATAGAATAGAATAGGTCTTTATTTGCTTCGAATGTAGGTACATAAAAATAAGTTGTTAAATTATATAATAGGATCCATGTACATTCTGCCTTAATATAGCATGCAAATGTGATACAAAGTAGTGACAAAGATATTACAAAAAATTATCATTTAAGAAATCCTGCACAGAATAATAACATTTATCTACTAGTAATTCTGTAAAACGTTTTTTAAATTTTTGCAACGGTAACTTTTTAATTTCGTCAGGTATTTTATTAAAGATAACAGGAGCCATACAAATCACATTTCTTTTTAATAAGCTAGTTTTAAATACGCCCGTGCATAATAGATTCTGGTATTGTGATCTCATAGGTGTACCTCGTTTTCTAGTTTCTAATAAGGTTGTAAATAGACATCGATTTGTTATTACAAATAATGCTAATTCTAGGATGTAAAGACACGGAAAGGTTAATAATTTATGAGATCTATACTTTAAGACCAAATTTATAACTATGAATAGTAAGCACGACTACACATCAAGCTATTATGTCCAATGTAAGCTGACCTCTCTTTGGACGGAAAACTTAATGAGTACGAGCTCAGCTTATACTGCAAGTTTATAGCTTGAAGTGTTGTCGTGGGTACCTCGGTTAACACAAATTACTAAATGATACGATACATAATGTGATGAGACATGTGTGAATTATCACAGAATTTTGTGATTTTTTGTAAAAATCGGTTACTATTTGTGGTGTTCACAAGAATCACTAGTTAGAGCTTTTTGGGTTTAGAGTTAAACCACCGAATTATCAGTAAGTACACAACAATTCAAATTGAACGTTTAGTCGCCACATAGGGTAGAGCTTAAGGCGCCAACGGTCATATGGGCTGAAAGACATAAAATTGTAGTTTTTTATTATTAAAACAAATAAAATTATTATTATTCGTACTTACTCTATTTTGTTTTTTAGGGTTCCGTACCAAAATGGTACAAAGGAACCCTTATGGTTCAGTCTGTCTGTCACAGCTGGATATCTCAAGAACTACTAATGCTATCAATTTGAACAATTTGGAACAGTTTTAGAGTTTGGAACGTTTGCCCAAAATGTGGCATGACGTCACTCCTTGCCAGATTTTATACGTAGTTTGCTATAGTTGTGACGTAGCGACTCCCCAACTTAAATGCATTTTATATAAGTATTTTTTTATTTTGTGTCTAATATTTTTTAATTATATGACAAACTAAATAGAATTTCTTTTCCCAGTAAACAATATTTAAATATCAAAACAACTAATAAAGCGTAGATTTATAGCACAGAATATTGAAACTCATTTAAGTAACCTCCCTAGTGGTTGTCACATATAATAACTCTAATTACTGCCAGCTCACGCGAGGTATAATCACTAATAACGAGATTACTGTATTCATTACGCTGTGACGTGCGCGCCTCGAGGTCAGTTTGTACGAAAATTTGTACATGTTAAAGGTTACAGATATCAACTGGGAAAGAGATCGTCACCGTATCGCCTTTCGCCTCCACCGTGTCCGAGGCGATGCAATTACGTTACGATTCCGATTAGTGTACGTTACAGAGTTTCATACAAAGACGGCACGGCTCGAGTTGATACGGTGACGATCCCTTTCCGAGTTGATATGACCTTTAGCCTTACACACGAGTTGCGTTATCGTGGTGTGTAGCGACCACCGGCGATATCCGTGTGCGGCGAGTTCATATATAAAATGTACGAAAACTAAGGCACCTGTCCTATCGCTGGCGATTAGCGAGAAGCAAGTAGAACTAGCAATTCATAACGAGTTGGCGAGCAGCGATAGCGACGAGTGGTTACTCGCTGGTATGCGTATACTATGTACTAAGCGGTCTCAATATATAATAAGTACAAGAGTACGGAAGATTCTCTCCGCAAAATCATTTAAATAAATAGCTACTTTTGCTACGACACAATAAAGTGCAATTCAGGTCGCACAGCGTTAATTACCTACAGTTATATTCACCTAGAAGTTGCTTCTCTTTCTATCGCGTAACTCTTATACCTTCTGACTCGTTAGCTTTGTCTTCTTTTACGACGCGGCGCGTGAGCGAGTATCGAACTAACGTGTGAGGCGGCCGGTGCGAGGCAGTCCGCAGCCCACAAAATTTTGCGAGATACTCTAGCGTTTCCGCTTTAAAAAAATGTTAAACCATGTTTCACAAATAATATTCTCATTTCCAGGTACACGAACTGTCTCCGGAAAAGCTAAAGAACCGCGAGGTGGTGAACATAGACATCGCTCACGACCCGCTCTCCTCCGCAGACTACAAGGCCGAGACCGACCCCACGAAGTTCAAGTCGACCAAGACCAATCGTGGCCCGCTCACCAGCGCCACCTGGAAGAACGAGGTCAAACCTGTCATGACGTGCTACAAACTCGTCACTGCTGAGTTCAAGTGGTTTGGACTTCAGGTCAGTAATAATCTTACTACTATCACAAAATCATTTAAATAAATAGCGACTCTTGCAACGACACAATAAAGTGCAAATCATTTCGCACAGCGTTAAATACATACAGTTATATTCACCTAGAAGTTGCCTCTTTTTTTATCGCGTAGGTCTTATACCTTCTGACTTGTTAGGGTTGTCTTCTTTAAGAGGAAACGTGGGTGCTCTTTTCTCCATACAAACAGATACAACGCTCTCGCCTGTTTTCTTTCTGGTTAATGACCATAAAGCAATGATTTTTTACAGAAATATAAATAAAAGCTACTTGTATGCCCCTATGTTTTCCTTTTTGGTGATATATTATTTTTATAAGAACTAGAACCCTCCAAAAATGTTCAAAATTGTCTATTCAGACCGCTGTGAACAGACGCCTAGTGTACCAATTTGACAACTATTAACGAAAAAAGAAAAACATAGGGGCATAGTATATATCCTTCTTATTCAGTTTATGAAATATCTTTTAAATTGGTCCAATATTGGAGGAGGAAATAGGCGAGAGCCAAACCTCTAAATGTGACTTTTTACATAGGCTATTTAGTCGGATCTGCAGTTGTCCTTATCACACGAATGCGAGGGTCCACCCTCGCATTCGTGCGATAAGGACAACTCGCGCGCTCGCAGAGCGACAGCAGTACCTTCTTAAAATACCTAATTTTTAAAAGTCTGGTCGCCCCCATTTCCTCTTAACGACGCTTCGCGTGTGCGAGTATCGTACTAACGTGTGAGGCGGCCGGTGCGCGGCAGCCCACACTGAATTGTGTCGACAAGTCGAGCCCGCCGCGTACTTGTAGCTTCATACATAAAATGCGGAGTGCGCCTGGCCTGTTACTATTACAAATGCGACAGTTTGGATGGATAGATGGATGTTTGTTACTCAATCACGCCAGAACGGCTGAACGGATCTGGATGAAATTTGGCACAGAAATAGATTATAGTTTGGAATAGCACATAGGCTACTTTTTATACCGGCAAAATGTATGGTAAACCTCATGATTTCATGAAATCGCTAGATTTGAGGTCAATTCTAACTTATGGAGTTGTATTGCTGATTCTAATGATTATAATTCTGTAAAGCCATTTTAGTTACGGCCGCGAATCATATTTTCAACATACGACCTGACACTGACCTGCAAATTGCAAAAAACGTTAGAAAATTTGAATTTCGCATCCCCCTTCGACGGAAGAATAGACAAAATGGCACATTACCATGCTTAGACGCGTAGAATGCGTACAAATATTTCTACATCATTTTGTCTATTCTTCCGTCAACAAAACCTGTTCTATGGCGGTCGTGCTAAGCGTCAGCTCTAACGTTATTCCTTCACTAATTTCAAATGTTTTTTTTTTATTTTCAGAGTAAAGTAGAAAATGTGATCCAGAAATCGGAGCGACGGCTGTTCACTATCTTCCATAGGTTAGTTACATTTTCTTCTTAGTACAGTACACGATTGTTAACCTCTTAAACGGCAAATCAACACCAGGTGTACGATCGCGTTACTTCCCGGTGATACACTTTTCGATTTTATTACTAACGCAATAAGGATGAAAAGTGTATCACCGGGAAGTAACGCGATTGTACATAGAGGCAGCGCGCGAAACGTCAACGGTTTAACCGGTTGCAGTTGTATACCAGTTTTTTACATGAAGCTACTGCTTATCTGACCTCTACAACCCATTTACTGGGTAACACGATACCACTTGTGAAAATCATGAAAGTGACTCAAGATTTTAAAGACAACTACGGTAAAATACTTGTACTTACCTAAGGAAAGTGATCCCATGATTTACATGGCTTCGGTTTTTACAAGAAACCACTGAACAACACGGCATTCTTATAAATTGTCACGGTCACAGTCGAAAGCGCACTAGTTCGCGGAGACGGAATTTGTACTATACGGCTCATACTGAACATGTCGCGCGGACACAGATTCGCCCGCTTGCCACTTCTCCTGTTTTTTATATTTCTATGCACGTGATGATACTTTACAAAGTTTTTTTTTTATTATTTTCAGACAAGTGTTTTGCTCAATCGATGACTGGTTCGGCATGACCATGGCGGACATTCGCGCCATCGAGGATCGCACCAAAGAGGAACTGGAGAAGCTTCGGCGCGAGGGAGAGGTGCGCGGCATGCGCGCTGAGAACGAGTAAACGTGCAGCGTGCGAGCGAGACCGAGTGTCGGGCGCGGCTCCTACCATGTCCACAGCCCCCAAGCGTTCCTTCATAACCAAATGCTTGAAAAAGCTATATACAAGTAGTACCCAACTTATATGGCTTATCGATGTAACTGCGCAGAAGATGAATTTTCAAAGCGCGGGAAATGCTATTGACCAATCGGCACGCTCCACGCACCGCGCTTTTTTTTCCTGTACCGCTATTGGTCGGCGGCTGCCGCCATGTTAGCGCGCGCCGCGTATGGCATGTTAGTCAGCCGCCATACTTACGAGTGAGACGGAATTAACAGCTGCAGTGTATTATGAACCTTATAGTAGTGATCTAAGGTTGATTGTAAGTTTTAGCATTCTTTCGTCGACGCGCCTTATCAGTTGGGTACCACTGTACTTGAATTAAAAATTCATTTTGGTATTAGACTTATTATATAAATGTTAGGCGTTTGACTAAAGGGGTAATTTCACTCGTTGAAAACAATAATGTTTTGTCCATTATAGTGTAATGTAGCTCAGTTGATTTGAGGATTTATGAATTGATTGCGTGGTGTAATAGAATTCAAGAGTGATGCCATTGGTGGTTCCTCATCTTAAGCAATAATGTTCCGCGCTCGGCGACTCACGCGCAATGCCCGAGCTTATACTAACCTGAGATTGCATTTAGTGTTACCATGAAAAGTGAGATGATCTCCAATGAACCGCTCAACCTCCTCGCGAGCTCCCCAAGCTATGGAAGAATGACAAGTAATAACGATTTTTGTTCTATAATGGGATTGTAAAGTTATTTATTGTTTTATATGGAGTAACATTTGCATTTCTCTTTTTAAATATTTTTTAAGAGTTGTTTGAAACATAAACCGTCATATTACAAAATAAGGTTCATCTTCAAACACAGGTTTAAACCATGGACCCTTTTTTTAATTTCGAACTTTATTCCGACACATTAAGTTGTCAGTTTTATAAAACTGACAACTTAGTACCGGACTAAGTTATCAGTTTTGTATAAAGAACTGTATTTCTATCACAGCTAGGTTCTTATTACAAAAACTGACTCGATGGTTTAAACCATGACAGAAGAAAAACCTCGTTTTCTAATAAGACCAAATAAGTCTAGTGAGTTATTATGGCATGTGAAGAAAATGAAAATGTCAAAATTATCCAGAACTCGTCTACATGTGAAGATAGAAGTGGTCTCAAGTGTCACTGGTCTATTGCCAGGACATCCCCAAACCATCAGACCTGTCCACCACCTTTCCAGAAGTTTTTTTTCGTGGTAACACTAACAAACAACTGCTGGCAGTTGTAATAATGCGGAAATATTAATTTTATAATTACTTTCACTCCTGTATTGTTATGCTTAATAGATCAATAATATGTATGACATAGAGAAGTGTTCCCGAGACCCATTGAACAGCGATCTCAGTTCAAGCGAGGGCATAGATTACCATTAGAAAAAATTATTATAATATGGTATAGATAATATTTAATTAATAACTAATAAGTCGATGTAGTCAGTGGTTAACAGGTAGTGTTGTCGTTACCTAATTAATTAATAAAAAATATATAAATGTAATTCAATTTGACAACATTGCAACAAGACCGGTGTGATCGCAGCCAGAGTTATATATTGTTCTGTTAGGTTAGAGCCATGCGCTCATCTGTTGTGTATTTATATTATAAATTAATTAATTCTGAGCAATAGTACCATACATTAGTTCTGGCACATTATAAATTATCGGTGCAATATTTTTTTAACAATGGCAACCCTCTGGTAGTTGGGGTCTGTGAGGGTGTTGCAAGGTGAATGTAATTTAAGGTGCGGTGTCTATGGGATTATTTTTTTAGTATGGTAACCTCGTTAACTTATTTATTGGGAACGGGTTCAGGTTGCAACATCCTCGGCTAGTGATTTTTCAAATATATTTTGTATTAATAAGTTTTTTGTTGTTTAATAAATCAGTATTTTTATATTTGTGTGACATTCCAGTTTGTACTGACGGTGACGTTACTATCGTTTGCTCTTAATCTTTGTTCGCTCTCTTGTTTTCACGCAGTGTGTAGGATCATTGTATATGGAATCATTGAATCAGTACAATATGAAATTTAATGTGGATCTTCATGTTCCTATTGGAGTATGTTCCTGTTTTTAATAAACAATAAATTCGGTGTAGCCATGTATTGTGTCGTAGAGTCTGGCCACGCTAACTCTGCAGTGAAATAAATGGGCAACCCCAAAAAGTTTTACATTTGCTATCGTGTATGTAGATCTAATGATTTTGGTATTTTGCCTTTTGATTTTTGCATAATAGATTATTTATCTAAGAATGTTTTTATTACTTTTTTCTGTAGTACAGACGGTGATGTCTTATACAGATTTCCAAATTCTACCATTATTTCACTGCAGAGTTAGCGTGGCCAGACTCTAGGCTCGTTCACACCTCCGCCGATAAAGTTCTTTACAAATTCCGCGAACTCGGTGGAGATGCGAACGGGGCGTTTCTGCTTAATATTTGCACTTTCTTTTTAATTAAGTTTTTTTTTTACTTATGTTGTAATAAGTTTTACATCAAATACAGCGTGATAATATATTTGCAAGTAGTTTTTTTTTTTTTTTGTAGAGATAGTGAAATTGTTGCCTACCCGCTTTTAGCATCGCCTAGTGCTTCTGTTCAACACCTAGTACTTAACTGTTCCGTGACTTGTGAGTAACTTCCATTATAATAAAATGTTGATATTCCACAGCGTTGCGTGGCTAGTGTACACGTATGAAGGTCCTGTAATATATAGAAGCTTTGCTTTGATGTTGTTAAAGCTTATTTGTTGCAGTTACCAAATAAAGTTAAGTACACAAATTATTTTATTTTATTTTTTTACCTCAAACAGGTCCTTGGATGCATGTTTTGTAAATTCTTTAGCCTTGTAAGTACTTTGTCGCTCCGTTCCCTAAGTAGATAAAGAAATTTTCATCGACGCATAGTTATCTATAGTTGCTAAAATTGTCAATTTTTAAATGTTTAGCTAAATAAAAGTTTCAAAGTTCTTGCATTGATAAGTATAATGTAATTAAATAACATTTGTTGTAAAATGTACTATGAATATTTTGAGGCCAACACAAATAAAATAATTTAATCTGTTGTGATTTGTTTCTGTTGTGAACTGTTGTAGGTTGTATCGTTATAAGACTTATAAACAACTAGCGACCCGCCCCGGCTTCGCTTAGCCCGATGACTTGTGGCGGATGATTGAAATACTATCTTGAATTCATGCAAGCCTAGTACTTTTTGTTAGCTCAGAAAAAAAAAATATTACACAAAATTACCAAAAAGCAAAAAAAAATCTGTTGATGCGATCGCTACCAAACTTCAGAGCCTCACCTGCTGTCTAATTTGAGGACTGCCTGAAAATTCATCAAAATCGCTCCAGCCGTTTTGGAGTCCATAGGGAACTTACATACACACGTCATTTTTTATAGATGGATACACTAACACATAATATTATGTACTTATTAGAGGATGATGACACGTATTTAGGGAAGCTGGTAAGTACTCACTGCAATAGGAATAAATGAATGTCATTAGAAAGGTAAGGTAAAGTCAGCAACAAAAGTCGATTAACACTTGAGTTTTCTAAATCTTAATTATTGAGAAAAATACTTCATTAAAATCGGAACAGATGTAAATTTTAAAGAAAATTAACTCTTAACTAATAAATGAAATGCTAAAAATAAGGTTATCGAATCATTTTGTGTTAATTTAGATGATGTCTAAAAGTAGCAGTGGACTTCTGTTGCTGACCGTACAAGCATTCCAATGACCTTTGTCTTGATTCCTTGTCTGATTGCAGTAATACACGGTGGAAGTTCAGACGAGTCAGTAAGGGACCTTTGTAGCTACAGAAAAATTTCATTGGAGACTGTCCCCTATTCACAGGTTTTGGAAAAATGACAGACAGAAAAACGTTAATTCTTACATTTTATTTTTATGTTGCCAATCGATATAGTTTCGTACTTCTGGACCAACTACGAACCATATACATAGGTACCTAAGCACATAAACTTAATAAAACATTTTTCAATATTTAAGAAATAAGGCAGGGGCTGTAAATCCTCATGCCTTTTTAGGGTTCCGTACGAAAATGGTAAAAAAGGAACCCTTATGGTGTGACTCAGTCTGTCTGTCTGTCACAGCTGGATATCTCAAGAACTACTAATGCTATCAACTTGAAATTTGGAACAGTTTTAGATGACGTTTACCCAACTATTTTGCAAATAAGAAAAAAATAAAAATATTTATATTTTTTTGCAACATGGACTGAAAGGGGGTCTTATAAATTCAAAGTGGGGCTACTAGGGCATGTGGGGTACCATATGAAAGAGCGCTGTTTGCACATTCTCAAACATTTTTTTTCTTTTTTTTAGGCCGCATAGTTTTCGACTTGATGAAAAATGTAAAAAAAAATACCGTTCCCCCCCCCTTATCTCCGAAGTTTGCAAAGCGAAAAATCTGAAAATATTCTATGTGATATAAGTTTATGTAAAGATTACAGGAAAAATAAAACGATGTCTCTAAATAGCACACTTTTTCAGAAATCGGAACGGGGGTCCGACTCGGTCTTGACCGGTTTTTTTTTTGTGGATCATTAAATGACTTCTCCAGCTCTGGGTGGAGCGGAAGGGCGTGTCAGACTTTTACTGACAAACCCACCCGTGTTCCTTCAGTTGCCTATGCCAGGGCCACGGTATCTCTTTCGAACAACCCGCGACCCCGGCGGCAATCCCTGGCCTGGAGTCTAAATTTCATAAGGTAGGTACTCCTCCATCCGCGTAATTTTCGTAAAATATTATAGGTACAAAGTTTTTGCTTCACTAATAATAATGATCCTATACAGTGGGATTAATTATTATTGTACAGTTTCCGTAGGGAAGTAGGTATTAGTTCAAACTATTGTTATCTTCGTCGTGATTATAAAGCAACGAGTTCATAGGCTGACTCGCTTTAAATAATCCTATTAAAATTCACCCACACATAGAATATATAACAAACATACAATAACACTATAATACCTAATCGGGAATAGGTACCTACTACTACCTACTGGATAAATTTGGAAAACTTGGCAACAGGTAGACGCTTGAAATATTTACAGAATATTTAGATAGATAATATTCATTTTAAAAATAAATAATTAAATTAAAATATAACAAATATTTAAGGGGGCCTTCCATACAACAAACGTGAATTGATTACATATTTCGGCTGTAGTGTACTAAGTACTTGTTTCATCATCGCACAAGACCTTAGACCATTTAAGGTCAAATTGCTTGACACTTTGTGTGACGTAGCAATATAAAAATAATGTGATTAGATAGTTAGGTAACATGTAATAAAATCTTAGCGAAGACAAAACTGTAGGTAATTGCTTCGAGGGTCTGGAAACGATTCTAATACCGAAAATATAGTTTTTGGAATGTTTGTCTGAATCATGTATGTTCAAGCATCACGCAAATACTACCTACTGGATAGATTCGGTTCAAATTTTGTATGAATACCTACCCCTATTTGTATGGTCAGTCCCATAGACGTATAAAAAAAGGAGGACTCCGCGCCACGCATTATATCGAAAGTGAAGCACAGTTAGGTATGCCGGGACCGTTTGTACAAACACGCCTCACGCACACATTTACATCATAGTATGCCGACCGCCCGCCATTACGTGACACGACCGACGGCGGCGTCTTTGCAGTACCTACTCAAATCACGCACACAGATCTGTACGGTGCTTCACTTTCGATATGCGTGGCGCGGAGTCCTCCTTTTTTTATACGTATACGGTCAGTCCTTAGATTATGAATTTTTCATAATAGGGACAGTCTTTAATGCTATAAATTATCACGCTATTTGCTATGGGGGATGAGCAATATCGCTTTGTGTTCGTATTCTTCTATAAAGAAAGAAGAAAGAAGAAAGAAAATAGATTTATTTAGCACAGACTAAAAGGCACACACCATAATAGGTATAACAATAGGTACCTACTTAATAAAAAATAAAAAAAATATAAAAAAAATAAAACAAAATAACAGAGCGATGAGTGTGTGCCCGACGGCTGCGCCAAAAAGGCCCAGTTCAGCAAAAATGCCAGACAACTAGACGTGCCTGGCGCTGGTTTTCAACTTGACCGAAGTGTGAGGTAACGGATGTAAACCAGTTTTAATAAATAAAATAAATATACTGCAACGTGTGTAATAAAAAATAATAATAAGTTTGTGTCAGATAATAATAAATAATATCGTGTACGTAGGTACATAATATAGTAGTGTGATTTTGAGTAAAAATTTAACAGGTCTCACATACGCAAATGGGACCAAGCGATGCCGCGGATATCGCAACAACAATCTTCGGGCTGAGCCTTATGAGACATGAGCCAGAGAGCCAAGCCGATCGTTAACATGAGGGAGAGCAATTGCCAGAAACAGCAGCTATTTACATTTCCGTGCAACATTCACCGACAGAAACACTGATACATACATACATTATATAATTGAGACATTTAGTGTTTAGACATCTATAGTTTACGGCATATAAAAGACGAGAAAAAAGGTTTGAATATTGCAGATAGTTACCTACACCATAGTACTATTATTTATTCTGTGCCTACACGCTATACTGCTTTAGGCACCTTTATGGAGCTAAGCAGTCAATCATGTTCATAACAAAAACAGGGTGGATTTTTGAGATGGGGCAATAAGGGCACCATTGTCGCTACAAGGAAACGGTCTTAGAAGACTATCCTTAACTTTTTTAACCACTTTTGAACCTTATTACCATAGTGATAAGAACAAAAATTGGTTCATCGCAAATGTTCACGATGGTACAGGTACAATCAGCACAAGAAAAAATGGCAAAGTTTCACAAACACTTTTTCACTCCTCTTTCTCAAAAAGTCCGTCATTGTAGCGTACAGCGGGGATATAGGGGAAAAAGTTTTTTTTTTAATTTTTGTCTTACCAAACGAGCCTACAAAAACGAAAAAGCCTGTTCCATTTACACGGCGCCAGTTTGTTGCCTGTGGCATACCACAAAATTGAAAGGCACCAAGGCAAGGTGATCTGGCACCGTCTAATTATTATAAGTATTAATTAAAAATATATAAGTATAATAATATTAATTAAATTATTTTTTAATTAAGTGCCTATCATAATTATTCGTAAGTAGAATAATCATGAATAAAGACTCAACATAATAACTACTGTTTCATAAAAAACAACAACATTTTATTTTTGAAAATGGAACTAAAAAAGCGGCGATCTCTTCGGTAGAATGCGCGCATTTAAGTTTTTCAGTGGCTAGACTATTTTGAACTCTAAAGTTGATTATTTCTTGCCTAGTAGATACAGTCGTAGCTACGTAGCCTTCTCATGCATTTTCAACAATTCGATGATTTGTGGCTGTTTTTTTTTTATTCAAATCGAAAAAAGTTTTAAATTAAAATGGTAGGCAGTTAACGTATCTAGGATAAGCCCGCGTTGTGTGCAAACCGCCGGTTTTTTGTGTGGTATCTTCGTCCTGTGCAAACTGATAAACGGCACCAAAAAAGAAATACAATTAAAAAAATAAAATATAACCTATCTCAGATTACTTAAGTCATCATCTGCCTAGCCTTTTCCCAACTATGTTGGTGTCAGCTTCCAGTCTAACCGGATGCAGCTGAATACCAGTATTTTACATGGAGCGACTGCTTATCTGACCTCCACAACCCAGTTACTGGGTAATACGTTAATATTTGACTTCAAAAACTACTTTGACTTCAAAAAAGCATTCGATTTGGTTGATAGTGACATATTAGTAGAAATCTGGCAGCAGTCGGATGTACTCTTGCATTGCTCAGTTATTTGCTAACTACATGAGAGGTCGACGGCAGTTCGTAGAGTATGCCGGTTGTAGATCTGAGCCTTATTATACAAGATCAGGAGTAAGCCAGGGCAGTAATGTGGGTCCGCTAAGCTTTATTATTATGATAAATGACCTGCCTGAAGCTGTCAAGATTGCCACTTGTCTATTATTCGCGGATGATCTTAAGTTGCTCATGGCCATTAAAGAAAAAAACTTTTTACAAAAAAAACAACCGCCTTCCAAAAAAAACACTACAAAGTGTAAAATAACTTTAATTTTGGAAGTCGGTGTCTTTGGATCTGTATTTTAGTTTTTTGCCACCGACTTCCAAAATTAAAGTTATTTTTCACTTTGTAGTGTTTTTTTTGGAAGTCGGTTGTTTTTTTTTTGTAAAAAGTTTTTATTTTTCACTTTTTAGTGGGTCAGTTTGTAATTTATCTAAGTTACAATAGCCCAATGGCAACTGCTCATCACCTTTTACAAAATATTGCTTTTCCCGATACAGGGACGTTAATTGTTGAGGAATTCTCCTAGTAAGAACCAGGAGAACTGGAGCTCCATGGTGAACTCATCATCACCATTATGCATTTTGACGAGCATGAATTACTTAGCAACCATATTAATAATCGAATCGCAACCCGTGAAATACTTATAAATTGAGTAGTTCCGATGGCCATCTGTGGTCTTCATCATCAGTTGCACTTCACCAAATGGTGTTTTCCGAGAGCAAATACACGAGTTACTATAAAAATACCGAAATCGCTATAGGTGTGCCTATAATATTTGAAGAGTTCCTTCGATTTCTCCAGGATCACATCATCAGAAGTGGATTTTGACAAAAATGGGACCATTTGGGAAGTATACCCTTTCCAACAAAAAAATAATTTTTCAAATCGGTTGGCAAGCGATGGAGTTATGCGCGAACAAACATAAAAAAAAATACAAGTAAAAAAAATACAAAAAAAATATAAGTTTTGTGTTGAAATTTTAATAGCTAAATAGCTAAAGTTTTATTATTTCTTTATATTTCTAAATTAAAACCATTGATACAAAATTTAATGGGATATATTCCGAAATCTACGCGGCCCAAAGAGTATTTAACCTAGTCTTTGACGCGGGCGAAGCCGCGGGCAATAGCTAGTATTGTAATATTCCTTTAGACTCTAATAGTACATTATGATATAAGTGCGGTAAGTTGAAAATTACAGCCGAGGCGGCTACAAGAAAGCAGAGGCTGTAATTATCAAAGCGCACGTATGTCATACGACGTTTTATAACATATTTGCGAGGAAATAAATAAAACTCGGACTTTCTTAAACGAATAAATCTTTAAAAACACACTTTCTGAAAATGAATTTGCATCTTTGCTTGTTTTCCATACGATGAAATTTTGATCCGCTTGTAAGTATCTATTGGTCGATTTTTCGGGCAAGAGGCTTAGAGTAGCCTTTTTCGCTGCCTCTGAGACTTCTGGCGGTGTCGAATGAATAAATTCATCATTACTTGACGACATTTTCAAATAAAAACAATACAGCGAAAAGGAAAAGCGCGCGGAATAATTTTTACTTGTTCAAAAATTAGCGATGCGCACGCATCAGCGCTTTTTTTTTAAAGGCATAGGCACAAAAACAGCTAGTATTATTAAAGGTATACATAAAATTAAAGGTATATTAATTATTGGTATACATAAAAGTAGAAAACGACTTTATGAGTTGTATGATGAACGGACTTGTATTAACACTGCTGAATTTAATTTATATGTTAAGAATTATTCTAAATTATTTAAAAAAGTTTGTTGTATGGCCAAGTCACGTTACTTGAGTACAAAAATTAAAAATAGTAGTAATGTAATAAAAATGACATGGAATATCATTAATAGCGAAACAGGAAGGTCAAGCAACCGAAGTAGTGACTACAGCCTTGCTATTGATGACAACATAATTAAATCAGATTCCCAAGTCGCCGCGGCCTTTGAAAAGTTCTTCGCTGAGATTCCCGTATCAACTACTAAATCTCTAAGGTCATCACCCACTGCTGCAGAGTCTTTACTTAAAGAAAACGTTTCAGTTTGTGATTCTGAGTTTAAATTCCAATATGTTACCTGTAGAGACATAATTAAAACCTTTCACACGTTAAATATTAAAAAGACTGCTGATCTATGGGGTAATTCTGTGGACGTTGCTAAATCAATTATAAACATTGTAGCACCTACTTTAGCAGTTATTTTTAACAATTGTATTGACCGTGGTGAGTTTCCTGATCTTATGAAATATAGTAAAATAATACCGTTGTTTAAATCGGGTAGTACATCTGACCCTACTAATTATAGACCTATTTCAGTGCTACCTACTTTTAGTAAAATTTTTGAAAAAGTTATTTTAGATCAACTGCAAAGATTTTTTAATAAACATAAATTATTACATAACAAACAGTTTGGTTTTACAAGGGGTCGTTCGACTACTGATGCCGGTGTTGAACTTTTAGGTCATGTTTATAATGCATGGGAGGATAAATGCGATGTTTTGGGCATTTTTTGTGATTTGTCCAAGGCATTCGACTGCGTTCTTCATGAAACATTAATCAGGAAACTGCATCACTACGGAATCCGGAATGCCTCTCTGGATCTTCTCACTTCTTACTTAAGTGATAGGATTCAAAGAGTTGATGTTAACGGGAAAAGATCACCCGGATCCGTAGTAACAATGGGGGTCCCCCAAGGCTCAATTCTTGGCCCGTTTTTGTTTCTTATTTATATTAATGACTTGCCTTACCTCATAAAGGATAATCATGATATAGTGTTGTTTGCAGATGACACTTCACTTTTATTTAAACTCAAACGTCAGCAGCTGGTTACTGACAATGTAAATAGCGCCCTCGCAAAAGTAGTTAACTGGTTTAATGTTAATAACCTACTTCTTAACGAGAAAAAAACTAAGTGTATTAAGTTCACTATACCTCATGTTAGACAAGTAAAAACTAGTGTTCTCATAAAGGGTGAAAAGTTGATTCCCGAAGATACCACAGTGTTCTTGGGCATAACTTTGGATGCCAAACTTCAATGGGGCCCCCATATAGATAAATTGTCGAAAAAGCTTAGCGCTGCAGCATACGCCGTTAGGAAAATTCGTGATTTAACTTGTTTAGAGACAGCCCGTTTAGTTTACTTTAGTTATTTTCATAGTGTGATGTCGTACGGTATTCTGTTGTGGGGAAATGCCGCCGATATTCAGACAATTTTTGTTTTACAAAAAAGGGCTATTCGTTCAATTTACAAATTAAGTCCCAGACACTCCCTCAGAGATAAATTTAAAGAAATTAATATAATGACTGTGCCTTCTCAGTATATCTATGAAAATCTTTTGTATGCTCATAAAAATATCAATTTGTTTAAAAAATACAGTGACGTCCATAATGTGAATACTAGAAACAAACACAAATTTGTTGTTCCTACAACCAGGCTGAAGAAAATAAGTGGTTCGTTTAGTTGCCAATGTATACGTTTTTATAATAAACTACCTAGCCACATTCAAGAACTAAGCCTTAATAAATTCAAAAATTGTATAAAGCGGAAACTTTGTCAGAAAGCCTTTTATACTGTCAAAGACTATATTGAGGACAAAAAGGCTTGGGTTTGAGCTGCTCCAATAAATTTACACTATTAATGTTGATTTAAATACCTTTTTACATATTCTATACAATGACATGAATATTTTGTTTGTTATACTATTTTTAATTATTGTGAATGTGAAGACTACGTGGATCATTGTTTTTTATTTATTTTATCCTTTTCTCAGTTTTAGTTATAGTCTGACAGTTTGAGTAATTTATGCGGCCTACCCAAATGTCTTTTCTTTGGTATTGTTCGTCGAATCGTTAAGCTCCTTAAGTTTTGAGTTGAGCTGCACGATTACTGACAAATGCGTGCACTGACTGGACAGGTCCACTCAATCTGTGTGGTTCTTTCATCAAAAGACCATTTCTGACTGCAATCTACATGGTCTTCACATGATCTGACCAAGATTATGTCTGGACTTTAAAAGAGACTGTGACCTCTGAGTTTGTTTCGGCGTTTCTTCTCAGAGTAGTCAGATAGGAAACGTCGAACTCATCTAGTTTAAAAAAAAAATATGTTTGACGTGTAAAAGTGTTTGTACAAACCTACTTACAGAAAATAAATCATTTATCATTTATCATTTATCATTTATCAAAGTAAATTAATATTTTTTTGTTTTTGTTACAGATAAATGGTTGTAATTTATTGCCAAAATTAATTAAATCAAAGAATTAAATGTTTAACATTTAATTCTTTAATTTTATTTTATCCCAAAGTTAATTTTATTCATAAAATGTTGACCACTTTTCTGACATAAAAACTCTTTGCTTTGCTTTCTTTGCTTTTTTTTTCTTAAGATTTAAAAAAGTACCGTTGGTTTTAGACGGAGCATGATAAACCGTACGTGTTACCCTTATTAGAAAGAAACTCGTGCGTTTTACTACGATTACGCACAAGTACGTAATGACATACATTACGATATTGAAATTGGTGAAATAAGAGGCCCTTTACGAGCAAATGTGTTATAAAGGAATATTACAATACTAGCTATTGCCCTAACTTGTTACCTAAATAGCTCTAAAGTTTAAAGCTATTTAGGTAACATGTTAGTTGCTGGTTAAATATCAGTATTCCCCTGGACAGAGATGACACAAAATGCCTATGTTACCTACATAGGCATTTTTTGTCATCTCTGTCCACTCGGTGTCTCTTGAAAGTAAAATCATCATCTGTAAGTAATTTTGTTTTCGTCCGACACTGTTCGAAAATACAAATACCTTTTAGAAGCATGCACCTAGGATGACACAAAACAAAGGAATGAGGTTCGGCAAATGGTCTGGAAACTATATTATATGAGAAACACTAAACAACTTTACTATATACCTACTTAGATAAGTTCGGGAAGACCGAAACGTAATAAAAATAAACAGGTCAATAAACTGTCCAAGGCCACAATACAGAGCAGAAGTACAAATAAATGACGTCACTAAAAGATTACGTGAAGAATCGCTTACAATAATGTTACAGTTTACAAAAGATAATTGGCGATTTAATTATTAACTAGGTGACACATGTGTGTCATGCGTATAGTGTCAAACACATGTGTAAACCCAAAATAAACCCAGGCCCGGCGCAAACGATACGTAACTGAAATTGTAGGTAAAAATTAGTACGTAATTAATTAAATAAGGTAAAATACCCAATTTTCGACAGCGCACCAATGATCGACACCAAAAAAGTTAACTACAAAAAATAAGAGTAGATTTACATTTCCGAACGCATTTGAAGCATAAAACATAGACATACATTATCTATCTGTCATTGCGGATGACGTTTCCTACATTCGGCTATTTTGAACAGATCTCTATTGGAAATCCAGTTTTGTTAGCGAGATCACTAAGGAGGTGAGTACAATACCCATAACTTTTATTTGCTTTGTTTCACTGAGAGTGCAAATTATTTATTAAGTTAGGACTCTAACTCATTACTTTTTAGTAATTTCTTTGCAATGCTATGGTTATGCTTTAATGTGAAAACATGCTTGTCGACCATTGGATTTTTTTTCTTCGCATGTTCCAATCATCGACAAATGTCGAAACGTTTTTTTTTATTAATTTGTGCAGTTTAATTTATCATTTACCTAAGTTTTTTCAGCACATCAAAAATACACTACTTGCATTTAAATATTCAAACTGTTTCCAATGATCGACAGCCGTGTCGATGATTGGGTATGCCATATGTTCCAGTAATCGACATGCAGCTTTTATTTTGTAGGAATGGCACCTAAAAAAAATTACACACCTTTTCAAATGGCACAGGCGATAGCAGCAGTCGGAAAAGGTGAAAAAATTGCGACTGCAGCAAAAAATTTTGGTATACCGAGGATCACCTTACTTGACAAAATTTTTAAAATTAAAGGAAAAAATCCTTTTGCTATCACAAGTCCACCGTGGAGGTATTATCATGAAAGGAAATACAAAGAAAAAATAGAAAAGAGAAACATATGGAAATTAAAGCCAAGGAAAGAGAAGAAAGAAAGCAATTAAAACTGCACGCTTAGCATGACGACGTTTTGTCGACGGAAGAATAGACAAAACTACACTTTGCCATGCTTAGACGCGTAGAATGCGTACAAACATTTCTACTATCTACCATTTTGTCTATTCTTCCGTCGACAAAACTCGTTTCTATGGCGGTCATGCTAAGCGTGCTGGGAGAGATAGAAAACAAAAAGAAGAAGAAACTTAGGATAGCAAAACCAAAACCAAATGACACATCTTCGGACAATACAGACACTGAATTAAATTATGCAGAAAGTGAAGATAGCTACACTGGAAATAGAAGGCGAAATAACAGACGATGAACAGGCAACGGAAAATCCTTATGAAAACTCTGATACCTCGGAATCTGAAGAGATGCCACTCAACAGATTTTATATGAAAGCAAAATATTCCAATGGAGACTATGTGATGATCAAATATGAAGGAGAGTACTTTCCAGGCGTTATAGAAAATATTCGCGGAAACATGTTTGAAAATTAACACAATTACATTTTCAGTCGGCAACACGTTCAAGTGCCCGGAAAAAATCTGGTACCGATACTCTGATATCATTGAGGCAATAGCGAAACCAGTGCTATCAAATAAAAGGGATTTCTACACAATAGCCGAAATGAAAAATATCTGCCTTTCGAAACATCATAAAATTACGTTTCGAAAGTCAGATTTTTTTTTAATTCTTTAGAAACCTTTTTTTTTAGTTTTTTTTTCAACTTTAGTTCTAAATAATATTTCAGGACAGTAATTATATAATAATACTTAGTTATGAGTCTGTGTTAAAAGGTAGCTTAGTTTTGCGTGCCATTGAAAAGATCTCACTTCTTTTTCTTCACTTCAAGTCTGATTAAAAGTTGCTTATTATTACTTATTTATGAAAAAGTTAAACTTGTAATACCAACTAAGTAATATTAAGGTTGATGCGCCAGGGTAGCCCGCGAAATTCAAAATTTCTTACATATTTCTTACTCCATAAGTTAGCATTTAAATGCTAACTTATGGAGTTGTATTGCTGATTCTATTGATTATAATTCTGTAAAGCCATATCAGCTACGGCCGCGAATCATATTTTAATCAACATACAAGCTCACACTGACCTACAAATTGCAAAAAACGTAAGAAATTTTGAATTTCGCGGGCTGCCCTGCCGCTTTGCCTTAAGAAGTACCTACTACGTTTTACTTGTCAATGTTAAAACTTTTAACGAGTTTATGTTTAAGTTAAGTAATACGAATTACATGCCACTGTTCGTTTTTTTTTTTAAGTGATAAGTTAATTAAAATGACTAAAAGACTGATTAGAACTATTTTTTTATTTTTATTCATCTTAATACTTGAATATTTCACGGCTAGGAAAATTAAGCTTACTTAATGGTAATTTTTTGGGTGTGTGAATAAGTTGATTATTGGGTGACGATTAATAGAACATGTCGATAACTAGATCACGATCATTGGAAATGTCGATTACTGGGTGTCGATAAATGGAATTCTGCAGTCGATTACTAGGCAAAAAAGAGCATTAATCTATTTTGATATTTTTCTTTATTTAATAACGTGACACTTATTTTTACTTTAAAATATCATACAAAGAACCGTCAAATTTTACCCAATGCATCAAAGTACCATAAAATATCATTTAGGAACCAAATATTAAAAAAATGCTTGTGTGCGTACGTTAAAGTGTCGATAATTGGTGGTTTTACGTTACTGCATAGAAGGCATCATCGAAATCGATGGCTAAGTGTGTGAAATTGCTATTTGAATTTATACAGGGGTCATATGAATGTATTGGCCGTACTAAGACGTGTTAATTCCATCATGATTCCGTTGAGAAAAAAGGATGGTACCTACCATCGGTCGATATAGCTCCGTCTCTCTCTCTCTCTCTTTCACACTCACTGGAACAATGGTGTCTTTAACACGTCATAGTAAGCCCCCAGGAGCATTAAATTGTTAAGTTTCGGTTTGTAAACGTAAGTATGATAAGTATATAGTAGCCCTACAAAGAGATACGTAGGCTGTGAAAGCGTACCTACTTGTGACTCGGTCAGTCGTAATGTTTCGTAATAGCGCGTCAGGTGGTCTAATCACTAACTGTTCCGTCCGTCCGTCCGTCCATCAGTCGGTTCGTCTGACATTACGATCCATCAAAACAAGTGTAAAACTTAAATTTTTCGGACGGGCACAAAAATTGGGAGTAGGGACAGCTGTCAAATCATGTTGTCATTCATACTTCGTTCGGGACCCGAACCAATCATCCATCCGTATGTTATACGGAGTAGGATTAATTATCTCCCTTCTGATCACAGTGGTCAAACCGTAACTTTTGAGTCCAACATACCTATGCAAAAAGTGCAGATACAATCCAGACCAATAACATCTGTTAATTTAAATAAATTTAATAACACTTTAATTTGTAAGTTAAATGATCATGAACTGAAAATGAACAATGTTAATATTTTGTATAAAGAATTCTTTTCGGTAGTCCAAACAGAGTTCGATAATTCATTTAAGAAGATCACAAAAACCATCAGCCCTAAGTTTCTATTTAGTGACTGGGCAACTAAAGGACTCAGGAAAAGTAGGGAAAGACTTTTCGAGCTGTATGGCCTTAAGCCTTATATTAACACGGAAACTTTTAATAAGTATGTTGCTACTTACTCTAGAATTTTTAAGAACACTTGTAAGGCAGCTAAAGCCTTATACATTAGCAACAAGGTTAAATCAGCAGATAATAAAATAAAGAAGTAGGTGATAAATGGGGTTTCTAGATCAGAGGAGATCTAGAAACGCCCATTTATCTATTCAATAAAAACTCCATTCATCTATTCAAACCCCATTTATCTATTCAATAAAAACTCCATTCATCTATTCAAACCCCATTTATCTATTCAATAAAAAAAACCATTCATCTATTCAAACCCCCTTCATCTATTCAATAAAAACGCCATTCATATATTCAAATAAAAAACTATTTAAAATGATATTATTCCGTTTATTCAAATAACTAACTAACTATTACATTTCAATATATTCAGATAAGGTATCATTCATCCAGGAAAACCACAAATAATATAATTTCATCTATTCAAACACATGAATCAATAAACACTTAACAATAAGTAGGTACCTACGTTATAACTATTTATTCGCAATCTAAACTAAGTCTAAGCCAAGTCAGAATATAAAACTATTTATTCAATCTATGCTTTTGGTTCGATGTCATCCTGAATTTTGGCTATTAATTCTCTCGTACTGGAATATATGTCATCAAACAATATGGTTTTTACAACATGCTGAACACACACATCAGCTTCACAATTACACATTGGCTGATCAGATTTTGGAAAATTGTCTGCATCGTAAATTTCAATTTTGATTATTTTTGCTCCGCGAGTGACAGGTTTCTTTATATATTGAAAAAACGTTTGATCTGATTTTGGTCTCTTACGAGCAAGACCCAGCGTTTTCTGTCCAGGTGTTTGTTGAACTGCTGGTTGATTCATAGGTACAAAATTGAAAAGATCTTCCGTGTCCTGAAAAAAAAAAGAAAAATCAACTGCTATTAAATAAGTCTCAAATCAATAAAAATATACCTATTATGTTTGAAACAAAGCGTTATGTAGGTACAAATAAATACTGACTGGTGTACCAGATACCTATACTAAATAATGATTACCTGCTAATGGTGATAGTATTTTTGATGGATAACTTAATAGTGTTAAAAAAAAATATTATTAAAACTTACCGACATTACGTGATAACAAAGTTCTACCCAGTCAGGCCTCAGGTGCAGAAGTTGAATGATAGATTTTAAGTTTTTTTTTTTCATTTATATACAATTTAATTTTAATCAATAGAGTTCAAAGTCGTACGTTTTTTGTTAGATGTTGGTATCAAAGACAAAAATGGTATGGTGAAATTGAAACCCCAGACATCACGGCGCCAAACATTCTATTGTTTATCTTAAGTATTATATTGATAAAATAAGTACTACTGTACGTTTGTTCGCTATAATCTTTTCATACATTTTATTGAGAAGATACGGTAGGCAAAGTCATCGTATGTTAGTAGTATGTCATTGTTAGTGAATTTGCAAAGTTGTAATTCTTTATATGGAGACGGATCGAAACAAAATAACAAATCGACTGATGAAATAGGACGCTGCGACGGATCGGCGCCTGCATTGCTTTGTTTACATCAAATCAATACTAATATCAAAGATCTAAATGTATGTTTGTTCGTTGAAGGTGTTCTCATACATTTATCGTGATATTTAATCATAAGCAAAGTCAGAGCATAAAACTAGTATTGTACTTAAAATGTATTAGGTTGAAATCTTAACTGCATGTATTTAAGATCGAAAGTTAAACTTAATTATGATGGTGCTATGTAAGCGCTTTTCTTATTTGGGCGTAGATTTGACTCAGGATTTTTAGTCAAAACTTACTCTCCATTTATGAATTAAATGACGTGGATTTACTGGTATATAAATCGGGACGTGGGCATCTGGAACATCACTGCTATTTTCCCCGAGCTGCCATCAAGAACCAGGAACACCACAAAAAAAATGTAAGTTGTACTATTAATATTAATATTATAATAGCTTCAAAATCTAATTGTTTTTATTTTGTTCTGGTTTTAAATAGTAGCATTTATTCATTCATTAGGCATCTAGTCATTCAGTAGATCATATCTAGCAGTTGCTTGTGTAAACCTTATTCAGGGAAACAATATAATTTTGTCTTAATAAGTGTTCAGTTGCAATGAGTTTTTATTTAAAATTGTTTTTTTTACTTATGTATCTTTTAAAATGAAAACATAATATGTGTTTGAATTTCAGGTCACATCATAGAAATGTCGAATCATCGTCCTCGTCGGATGATGAACTTCAGCAGACCCGTGAGCCTGAACCAGAATTGAGAAAAACGAAAAAGAGAAAATCCTCATCGTTGGCCGCACCCAGTACATCAAGGGAGAGTCCAGTCAAAATGTAAGTTTGTATTAATAATAATTTACTTTAGTATGTGATCTAGTTGTTTTTGTTTTGAGTTTTTAAATAGTAGAATCGATTCATTAATTAATCATCTATTAATTCAGTAGCTTATATCCTGCAGTTGCTACATCAAACTTTATTCAGTGAACCAATCAATTACATATTTTTTTTTTGTTTGGATTCATTTTATCTTAATAAGTGTTCAGTTGTAATGAAAGTTTTTATTCCAAAAATGTTTTTACATTATGTATCTTCCATTTTTTAAACGTTATTCACATTTGGAGTAGATATACCTACCTAGATCTGATAATGCACCGTAAACTTAGTATTTATAATCTATTAAATTTGAAATGAAACATAATTATGTGTTTTTGAATTACAGGCCACATCATGGAAATTCAGAATCGTTGTTCCTGTCAGATGACGAACTTCAGCAGCCACGTGAGCCTGAAAAACTCAAGCCAAAAAAGAAAAAATCATCGTCGGGGGCCGTACCCAGTACATCAAGGCCGAGTCAAACCAAGAAACCTGTCATCAAGCCTATCGCCGTGAAGAAAGCCACGGTCCGTGACATCTTCGGTACTGATAGCGACGATGATGCCCAGGATCAACCAATCGCGGGTAAACCAATTCATCCGTTACAGTCATACATGAGCCGAAGAGTTGCTAATGGACATTCTCGCCAAACGTTTCACTTCAAAAAAGGGACGCATTTTGTTGAGTTAAAGGTGTATAGTTGCGACGAAATTCAACATGTGGCGCCTATGAATAGGTGGCGCCACGCGATTATCTGTATTAAAAATAGAACAGATGAGAACACGGACTCGTGGCAACACCTCAGTAATTTTATAACTGCCACTAGAAAAGAATTTAAAGGTTGTCCTGTCAACTTTGTTAGTAATTATTATTCATTACCTATTTTGAAATAAGTACCTACTTATGAATTATCGTATTACTAGCTTTTTTGTAGGTACTTCAATTAACGTAATAACTACTTATGTTTTTTTTTTTTTTCTTTACTCGTATTTACTCTCATATTCATTCTTGTATCTCTAAGTTACTCGTATTGACCCTCATATTCATTCTTGTATCTCTAAGTATAATGTCGAATAAATAGATACGTTTTCTAAAGTTTATGTTGTTTTTTTTTTACAGTTACACGAACTTCTATTACCAGATCTGATGATAATTTATTGAAATGTGATTACTGTAATATTGAGATACCTAAAAACGAATATCAATATCACTTGAGAACGAACTTACATAAATCGAATAGCATATTGAAATCTGAATTTAAGAATATCGATATCATTGCGACAGCATTTAAAAATAGAATAATTACTTACCGACTTAATCCATCAGAGGAATATCTGACGCCAGAGGCATTCCTAATTGATTATCAAGAACATGTTATGAATTTATTGAGAGTTTGTCTTGTGAAACATAGCTGTATTAAAGTGAACTTTGAGCTTTTCGCTTACTTTGTTCTACCAACGTCTGGTGAGCAAGAGCTGAAATCATTTAATACAAAGTATGAATCAATATTTTACAGTACCGATATAAAAGAATTATACTTAAATGTTATGCATACTTTTGTAAGAAAACTGTCTGAATTTCAGCACCGTGAGTCTGGCTGGACTTGCCTTTTTATGAATCATCTAGAAATTAATATTAATAAATACAATCCTTTGAGAGGTGGTTCTTACATAGAGTTGCCAAATGTAGTGAAACGTTCCAAAAGTTGTATTAATATACAAAACCAAGATAATCACTGTTTTCTATGGAGTGTTGTAGCAGCATTATTTCCACAAAAGAGCAATGTTTGTAGAACTATTTCATATCCGCATTACTCTACGGTGCTGAATATAGATGGTATGATGTTTCCACCAACAAACACCGATATTAGACATTTTGAAAAAATAAATCCCGACATAAGTATTAATATTTATGGATTAGATGGCAAAAGCATTGTAACTGGCCCATTATATGTGACTAATTCAAGAAAGCGCTATCATATAAATTTGTTGTTTATTGAGAGAAATGGCAAAGGTCACTATTGCTTAATCAAAGATCTTTTACGACTAGTTAAACGGCAAATTACTCATCACAAAGGTAAAATGTATTTATGTGATTTATGTTTACAATTTTTTAAAAGTGAAATTAAGTACAACTCACATATGTGTAACAGAATATTAACTGTACTGCCCGAGAAAAATACTATCCTTCAATTTAAAAATTATGAACGGCAACAAAAAATTAACTTTGTTATTTATGCAGATTTTGAAAGCCTTTTAGTAAATCATAATGAATTTTTAACAGATAGTACTCGGATATACAAAGAACATAAACCTTCTTGTTTTGGTTACTACATTTGTTGTTCACACGATCGTAATTTAAATAAATACGTAACGTATAGAGGGCCAGATTGTGTTGAAATTTTTGTTAAATATTTGCTTAAGGATATACAAAAAATTTTTCATACTTTATCAAAAGTACAGCCTATGTCACCTTTAACTAAAGATCAAGAAGATAACTTCAATAATGCCACTGTATGCCATATATGTAAGCAATTATTATTTGATGACAAGGTGACAGATCACGATCATGTAACATCACAGTACCGAGGTGCTGCACATTCTCATTGCAATTTAATGCACAGGGTTTGCTCTTTTGTGCCGGTGGTTTTTCATAACTTCGCGGGTTATGATTGTCATCTGTTCATCAAAGAGCTAGCAAAATATGAAGGTTATTTTAAAATAATACCAAAAACTAAAGAAAAATACATGTCTGTTACAAAAATTATTCAAACCAAGAATACTTCACAATCTATTCAAATTAAGTTTATTGATTCTTTCCAGTTCCTTAATTCAAGTTTAGAAGTACTATCTAGAAATTTAAGTGACAGTGACTTTATTAATCTATCAAATGAATTCCGGGACACAGAGTTATTAAAATTGTTGCATCAAAAAGGTATTTACCCGTACGACTATATGGACTCTTTTACAAAATACGATGAAAATGTTCTTCCCCCGAAAGAATGTTTTTATAATAGTTTAAAATGTGAACACATAACCGATGATGAATACAGGCACGTGCAAAAAATATGGCAAAGTTTTCAAATGCAATCTCTCGGTGAATATACAGACTTATATTTAAAAACGGATGTTTTGTTACTTTGCGACATATTTGAAAATTTTAGAGATACCAGTTTACGGCATTATAATCTAGATCCAGCTTATTATGTCACTGCACCTAGCTTGAGCTGGGATGCTATGATGTTGTATACAAAAGTTGAGTTAGAATTAATTAGTGATTTAGAGATTTATGAGTTATTAGAAAAAGGAATACGTGGAGGCTTAGCTCAGTGTTCTCTTCGTAACGCAAAGGCTAATAATAAATATTTATCAAATTTTGATGACACTGAAGCATCAACTTTCTTGATATATCTCGACTGTAATAATTTATATGGTTATGCGATGACAAAAAAAATGCCAATATCTGATTTCAGGTTTTTGTTACCCGAAGAAATATGTGCAATGAATGTAACTAATATACCAGACGATTCAGATTATGGATATATTCTAGAAGTTGATTTGGCTTATCCGGATTATTTACATAAATATCATCGCGATTTACCTTTCGCGGCAGAAAAATTTACTCCCCCAGGAGGTAAAACCCCAAAATTAATTGCAAACTTATATGATAAATTTAATTATGTGATACATTACATCCATTTAAAAGAATGCTTAAGGAATGGGCTCGTTTTGAAAAAAACTCACCGCGTACTTACTTTTAGGCAAGAAAACTTTTTACAAAAATACATTGACTTAAATACTCGATTACGTCAAGCTTCATCCTCGCCATTTGAAAAAAGTTTATTCAAACTGATGAATAATGCAATATTTGGAAAAACTATTGAAAATAGACGAAAACAGGTAAATATAAAATTAGTAACGGTATGGAATGAAAAAAATAACAAGACAAACAAACACCTTAGTGCCGAAAACTTGATTGCGAAACCTAACTTAAAAAATATTACTATATTTTCTGAAAACTTTGTTGGTATTCATTTGAGTCCGGAAAAAATAAATCTTGATAGGCCCATTTATATAGGTTTTACTGTTTTAGAGTATGCAAAACAGCATTTGTATAAATTTCATTACGACTATATCAAAAATAAATATAGAAATAAGGCAAGGCTCTGTTATACCGATACAGATAGTTTGCTTTATTTTATTAAAACTCCAGATGTATATCATGATATAAAAGAAGACATATCAAAGTTTGACACTAGTAATTTTGATGTTAACAACAGACATGATATGCCTAGAGTTAATGCACAAGTTCCAGGCCTATTCAAAGATGAGCTGGGGGGTGATATTATTACTGAATTCACAGGACTTAGAGCCAAACTTTACTGCATAAACAGTTTGCACAGAGAAATTAAGAAAGCTAAGGGTGTAACTAAGCCCGTTACAAAGCGATTACGATTGTATAATTATAATAAAGCTTTACTGAGTGACAGTACTTTTAAATGCAAAATGAACACTATTAAATCTATTAAACATGTATTGTACTCTCAAGAGACAGATAAAATAGTTATTAATAAAAATGATGACAAGAGACAGATATTATTAAACCAAGTAGATACGTTACCATGGGGGCATTGTGATACAATATTTTAACTAACATAATATTATAATAAACATGTCATGATTCCTTTGAAACTGTTTATTATGAGAATGATATTAGTAATAATTAACTTAAGTATAAAAAATGTTAATGTAATTTAGTATTAGTGCCAGTTGTTGTATTGAAAGTGGTATTTGAATAAAGTATCTTCAAAATGAAATCATGTTTTTTATTTCTATTATGAGTTTATGACCTTGCACTTGTTTTCATTACTTACTGTTTGAAAACAGTTCTTCAGGTAATTTAGGTAAATAAAACACAGTTTATAGGATAAATTTCAACTACTTATATTTAACTTACTGTCATATTTAGTTACAATGAATAATTAAGTATACACAAAATGAATAACATATTAAAAACTGTGTGAAGCCGAACTTAACTTTTTAACTATTTTACCGACTAGATAGTCTGTTTCATCCATAATTTCGTCGTGATTGTCTTTAACTTGATACTGAACGCTCACACTTGCACTATCACAGTGGTCAATATTACTTATTACATTGCTGTCACTTAAATCATAAATACATATTTTTATTAAATGATGTGCTTTTCCTGGCTCCTTACGAAGAACGTAAGATGAAGAAGGCATGGTAAATAATTTGGATAACGTATTTTTAGACGTTGATTTGGACTTGTTCTTAGCCTTTGCTTTTGCTGGTTGCTCTTTTACACTGTTTTCATTATCCTGTTGGCGTTTATGGAACTCAGTTTCCTCTATATTGTTTCCAGGGTATTCTTGAGCAAAATAAAATGACTTAATAGCATCATCCACTATATCAAGGTCTTCCATAATCTGAAATAAAAAAAAATATTTCTTTAGTTAATCATCAATTTGCATTTTATAAAATTTAAAATGATTTGCACTAAATATTAAATAATATAAATTAGTTAAGTACTTACAATTTAAATAAGCAAGTAATATTAAAATTTAATAAAAAATCCAACCGATGACATCAAGTTGTAGACTTGGAATTAAGAATATTTAAACTGTAACTTCGCTTTATATTGACGTATGAAGCACTTACAAAGAATGAAATTGGAACCCATCACATTTGTTTCTATAATATAAATCTATGTAAGATTGAAATTGTATTAATATACAAAATGAAGTTGATCAAACAACACACATCACTTAATGTTAATCACATAAATCTTGGTGACTCTGATAATCATATTAGGCATAGCATTCTGTTACCAAATACGATTCGTTGTATTATATGCGGTCCCTCGAATTGTGGAAAAACAAATGTAGTGCTTAGTTTATTGTTACATGAGAATGGTCTGAAATTTCAAAATCTTTATCTGTACTCGAAAACTAACTTTCAACCAAAATACAGGTTCTTACGAGAAGTTATAAAGAGAGTGCATCAAGTTAAGTTTTATGAATTTAATGATAATAAAGAAGTCATAGCCCCGGATGAAGCACTAACCAATTCTGTATTTATTTTCGATGATGTGGCATGTGAAAATCAAATAAACATTCGTAATTACTTCTCTATGGGTAGACATAAGCAAATCGATTGCTTTTATTTATGTCAAACATACTCTAAAATTCCGAAACAGTTGCTGCGTGATAATGCAAACTTTCTTATAGTATTTAAACAAGACGATGTAAACTTGAAACATATTTATGAAGAGCATGTCAGTTCTGACATGTCCTGGAATCAATTCAAGAATATTTGTAATACAGTTTGGAGAGAGCCTTATAACTTTGTTAGTATTTGCAAAGACTCCTCATTAAACAATGGAAGGTACAGACAGAATTTAGATAGTTTTTTTAAATTATGAGCGAAAATGTGTAAATATATAAATCAATAATATATAAATCTAACTTAGTATTATGTCTTCTTTGGCTGAGTACACTTGTTAGAATACAACATGGAAAAGAATATTAAAATAGAATTAATGAAGTCTGTAGACTCCATAAAGAATAAAATAAAGCAAATGAAGAACCAGGAACACTCTATGAACTTGTCACTTGATAAAATGCTAAAAACCGTCACAGATCCCCTTAAAGCATTAGTCGATTCGAATATATCAATGGAAAAATTAAAGCATTTACAAAATACAACACCTTCAAATTCTGACGATATTGAGTTGGATGACATTAATACTAGTTCATCCACAAAGTTTGAAGACTGCTACTATCCAAAACCGGATTCTGCACAAAAATCTCCTACAAAAGAAATACCGGATGATTTAGAAATCTCGCTAGAGGGCCATGATATCCATGATATTTATGATGGTGTGAATATACCGTTTGGAATAAGAAGTGTAAACAAAACATTGCTTATGGGTAATTCAGTAGTCTCATTTTCTAAAATCGATAGTTTGAAAGACAAAAGTGTTATTTTAATTAAAGTCGGTGACGAATCCTATAATTTAACACCCGGCTTGAAAGAACTTTTATTTCGAAGAAAGCCTGATTTAAAATTAATATCGAGCAAAGATAGACTTGTCTATAAGGACATGCTGCATTATACAAATGCTCATAAGAGAGATTTTAATCCTGATGGGCAAATAAAAGGAGATAAGGGAATAAAATATCGTGAAGTAATCAAACCATTATTTTCCGAATCGTTAAATGAAAATTTTCACACTGGAGGAAGCTTACCAACCCTAAAGAAATATAAAAATAACACTGACTTGGTATATTGGGATGATCCTAACGAACTGGTTGAGAGATTGAAACTATTAGTTGCTTCCAGAGATGCTGGCAACACAAACCATGATAATGAAATTTTATCGATAGTTGAAGAATTGAAAGAAGCTGGCATAATAAAAGAATAAATACTCATTATGATACAATTTTCATTCAGTATTATACACGGATTCAAAACAAATGTACTGAATTGTTAACATGAGCAAAACGGACGTGGTAAACGAAATTCATAAAAATGCGAGGGTGAACTTTCCACGAAGATGTGTTATTATGAAAGATATAGATGACCTGTGGCAAGCAGACTTAATCGATATGCAATCAATTTCAAAGCAAAATAAAAATTACAGATTTATTCTTGCTATTATTGACACATTCTCAAAATATGCTTGGACTTTTCCTCTAAAAAGTAAAACCAAAGATGATGTATGTAATTCTTTTAAGAAATTATTGGATAAAGGGCGTTTTCCTAAAAATCTGCAAACTGATAATGGAGCAGAATTTTACAATAATCAATTTCAAAAGCTTATGAAAACTTATCACATTAATCATTATTCAACCTTCTCAACAAAAAAGGCTTCTATAGTTGAGCGATTTATCAGGACATTGAAATCTAAAGTTTATAAGGAATTTAGTTTGAGAGGCAGCTACAATTGGATAGATAGCACGCTTAATAATGTTATTTACAAATACAATCACACTCATCATCGGACCATTGATGAAGTTCCCGCTAATGTGGATAACATTAATAAAAAACATATATTAGAAAGGTATTCAAGGTTGGTAAAAAGACATAGTATTAGAAACAAATATAAAGTTGGTGATTATGTGCGTATCAGTAAGTACAAAGGAACATTTGAAAAAGGTTACACTCCCAACTGGTCTACAGAAATATTTAAAATTCGAATGATACAAAATACAACTCCTATCACTTACTTAATAGCAGATACAATCAGTGGTCAGCCTATTTTAGGTGCATTTTATGCGCAAGAGCTTCAAAAAACAAAACATCCCAATGTGTATCTAGTGGAGAAAGTTCTTAGAAGAAAAGGTAACAGGGTTTTAGTAAAATGGTTAGGTTTGTCTTCAGCTGAAAATAGTTGGATTGATAAATCAAACATATTATCATAAATATTAAAACATTAACTAACGACAATTCAAATTATAAGTATTTAATAAAATGTTCAATCCAGATGCATCAGTCTGATAATGTGCATTGGAGAGAGTAGTCTGCTCAATTGGATTATAAATCACTTACCTTTTGAATTACACTTACCAGGATACAATTATTGTGGTCCTGGTACAAAATTAATTAAAAGGCTTACACAAGGAGATAACGGAATTAATAAATTAGACGAGTATTGTAAAGATCACGACATTGCCTATCATAAATCATCAAACTTAAAGGATCGACACGAAGCTGATTTAATTTTGTTAAATATGGCGAAAGAACGAGCAGTTGCTACGGATGCGAGTGTGGGTGAAAAAATTGCAGCACGCCTGGTAAGCCGGGCTATGTCGACAAAAATTAAAACTGGTTCTGGTCTGAAAAGTAGTATTGCAAAATGCTGTCGAAAAGTTACATCTGGAAAAGGGTTAAAAAGTAAATTAAAAAATGTTATTTCTAAAACCAAGAAACACATGAAAAAAATAAAACCAAAAAGTAAAAAAATGGCTATAGAGTTGGCTATCGCCGCTGCCAGAGAATTAGCTGATGATTCATCTATTAAACTTCCTCGTGTTATTCCTATACCAAAAACTGGTGGAGTATTGCCATTGATTCCAATTTTTGCGGGATTATCAGCGGCAGGGGCTTTAGCAGGTGGTGCTGCTGGTATTGCTAAAACCATTAACGAATTCAAGATGGCTAAAAAATTGTTTTATGAATCGAAGAGACACAATGAAAAAATGGAAGCTCTTTGCATTGGGAAAGGATTACACATTAAACCGCATAAAGATGGACTTGGAATTTTTGTATCGAAAGAAAAAAACTAAAATATCGGCTACCCAAACGAGCCTTAACTAACCTTGACATTTTGAAATATGGGAATAGTATTCCTTATTTTAGAGGTGTCTTTATGAGAGATGAGCTCCCTAAATGCCCTTTTTTAAAAGAATGCGGCGTTATTAATTTAGACAGTTCTAAAAACCCTGGTTCTCATTGGGTAGCCTATGCAAAATGTAATGATTATATTGAGTATTTCGACAGTTACGGAAATCTTAAACCTCCCAAGGAATTCATAAAATACGTAGGGCCTAAAGTCAGATATAATTATGAAAATATACAACGTAGTCACCCCTTTAATTGCGGACATCTATGTTTGGATTTCTTAAAGAGTTTTTGGTGTAGTCAAGGAATAAAATGAACAGGATCTTCTTTAAGACTTCAGTATTAAAGCATGTCTACTACGGTTACCATCTCCGGAAATAAATCTGAATTGGTTTCGTATTTTCAACCACCTCTACATTTATCTGATCAATACGAGTGCGGTTTGCTATACTTTTCAGTATTAAATTCTATACCAAAGACTAATAATAAAAATCTGTCTGTAATCAGAATCGAATGTGATCTTGTTCACGGTTCATACTGCAACGGATTACCAACTCATTTTATCCACGAATTTGTATCTGATACTGCTCCAGGTCACCGGTACATAGAAATACCACAAAACGTTATTTACTTTCCAGTGAACAAAAATCTTATTTCATCTATATCTGTTAAGATTGTTGATCAACTTGGTAACTATATTAACTTTGGTGAAGAACATATTCAATTACGCCTTCATTTAAGAAAAATAAAATGATAGTGTATTATAAAAACACTCCAGTGAAAATCAAACGTCTTATTCCATCTACGACCATTAAGGTGCATAGACGTAAGAAAAAAGTGAAGAAATTGAGTGAAGAAAATAAAGATTTTCTTAAAGCTCTAGGTTTTAAAATATGAATATACTACAAATTACTGAATTACCCCACTTCGATAGTTCGATTGAAAGCTATGAAGTCCACTCATACAATCCCTACACTAACAGCTTTAGAGAAAACGATGAAATCAGAATTCCCATACACCAACAAGACATATACGTGTTACCGTCAGCCAGTTCAATTTACGTCGAGGGTCAAGCAAAGTTCTTCGACAAAGATGGAAAACCGATTAAGAAAAATATTACGTTCAGTAACAACCCTGTTATGTTTTTGTTTCAAGATATCAGATACGAAATAAATGGTATTGAAATAGATCGCATTAAAAATTCTGGAATAACGTCAACAATAAAGTCATACGTTTCAATGAATGATGGAGAAAATAAAGTTGCTGCCTTATGGGGTTGGAACATAGATGGATTCAAAAACGATGGTAATTTTAGTGCCATTGTACCTCTAAATAAGATTTTAGGATTTGCGGAGGATTACAATAAAATTGTAATAAATTGTAAACATGAACTTATTCTGAATAGAAGTAACTCTAACTTAAACAGTATAATAGCGACTGATGATATTGCACATTTTCAAATAGACATACAAAGATTGCAATGGCGTGTACCACATATAAAAGTGTCAGACCGCGAACGACTGACACTACTAAAACACTTGGAAAAAGATAAACCTATTCAGATAGCGTTTCGAAATTGGGATTTATATGAGTATCCTTTGCTTCCTAAAACTACAAAGCATTCTTGGTCAGTTAAAACTGCATCGCAATTAGAGAAACCTCGATATGTAATATTTTGCTTGCAAACCAACAGAAAAAACAATAAAACCAAAGACAGTTCTCTGTTTGATCACTGTGGGGTTACCAACGTAACACTATTTTTGAATTCACAGTATTATCCTTACGAGCCTTTAAGCTTAAATTTTTCTGAAAACAAATACAATATATTATATGAAATGTATGTAAAATTTCGTCAGTCGTATTACAACTGTCCTGCAGACCCCTTGCTTGATTTGGTCGATTTCAAGGAGAAGGCTCCTCTCTTTATCATAGACTGTTCAAGACAAAACGACAGTTTGAAAACAGGCCCCGTAGATGTGCGGCTGGAGATTGAATGTTCAGACCCAATACCAGATAACTCAACTGGATATTGTTTAATTATTAACGATCGACTTGTGGAATATAAACCTTTGAGTAACATAGTGCGCAGGTTATCATGACTGCCATTGTAGATGTTCAAGGTTTTAAAACAGAAACAAATGAATTTATCATCAAAGAAATTGCTGTATTATGGAATAAAAAAATTCAAGTGTTTTTAATTAAGCCACCATTTCCATTTTACGATTTGACGAAACCAGAAAAACGGCAAGTCAGTTGGATTGAACGTAATAGAAAGATATACTGGAGAGACGGATTTGTGCCTTATTCAAATCATCAGAATTTGATTGTAGATATTTTAAGTGATAAAAGTGTTTATACCAAAGGTTTAGAAAAAGTGTTGTGGTTAAAAAATATTTTGAAAAATAATAATAATAATATAAATAATTTAGAAGATGAAGGTTGTCCTAATTTATTAAGCTTGTACAATAAATATGAAAATTCTCATGATGTGTATAGTTGTATTTATCATGATTCAATATGTGCTTTAAAAAATGTAATATGTTTAAATAAATGGTGTATAGATAATAAATTTTTGAAATAAATATTTTGTTGTTTAATTTTTCACAGTTGGATAATAGGTAACAGTTTTTTATCCCTACCAATCCCATCCAATGTTAATCGTTATAAGTTGCTGGTAATAACTGTGCGATGTCATTATACATTTATAATTATCAGTATCAAGAACTAGGAAGTGAGTAAATAGAACATGTCTGAAAATAAATACAATCCTCGATATGAATTGTATAATTCATATAAAATGCGTGAATTTTCATTTGGTTATTATTGGGCAACATCTGATTCAAGGAGAAGATTGGTAAGAGAAATGGCTGACGCTGGATTTTTTTATTGTGGAAATGGTGTAAATGATAAAGCAGCATGTTTCTCATGTGGAGGTGTTATAGAAGATTGGGAGATTTACGATGATCCTTGGATGCAACATACTATACAATTTCCTCAATGTTGTTATTTGAACGCTGTGAAAGGAACGGATTATGTTGACAAATCAAAACGTCTATGTTTAAAAGAAACAAAAATATAAAATTATTATAAAGTGGAGGAGGATACATTGATTGTTGCAATGGAGCCTAAGTAACTATAAATTACATACAGTCATTTTATGCGACAGTCGATTCCTAAAATTGTAGTTAGAAGGTTGGAGCATAAAGAATTTATGAATAAATTATATTAGCTACAATGCAAGATTCAATGGAACATAGTTCTGAAGGCATTTGTAAAATTATTATTCAGAACGCTAATGGTGAGGCTATATTGATCCATGAGATTCAGCCTGCTCATAAAAAATCGAGCGCAGATTCATCAAAACCTCAGGTCAGAGATACATCGCAAGAAGATTTATTCTATGAAAACATGCATGATGCATTAAATTTGGGAAACATTGAAGAACTTGTCTTTAAAAGTGATAATAGAGAGCTAACATTCTCCCGAGTTAACGATATGGAGATTGGTCCTGAAAAATTGAAAGCGGGTTCAGCAAAGTGTCGGGTCACCGGCACATCATCAATGAGGAACATAATGCATGATTTAGTGATACCTGATTCAGAAGACGTTATATGCTACCAGATTCTACCGGAAGATCAAATTTCTTTTATTTAATTAAGTTTGAAAGAAATTTTAATTCCAATCAGTTGAAAAGTGATAACTTCGAATAGATACGGAGTTGGGCAGACACGTTTACATCTTCTTTACTATTTGAATAGATTTGTATGATTCAGACTTCAAATTTTAAGTGTTTATTGATTCATGTGTTTGAATAGATGAAATTATATTATTTGTGGTTTTCCTGGATGAATGATACCTTATCTGAATATATTGAAATGTAATAGTTAGTAGTTTGTATTTGAATAAACGGAATAATATCATTTTAAATAGTTTTTTATTTGAATATATGAATGGCGTTTTTATTGAATAGATGAAGGGGGTTTGAATAGATGAATGGGTTTTTTATTGAATAGATAAATGGGGTTTGAATAGATGAATGGAGTTTTTATTTAATAGATAAATGGGCGTTTCTAGATCTCCTCTGATCTAGAAACCCCATTTATCACCTACTTAAAGACAGTTTGGAAAATTATCAACAATGAAACGAACAGGAACAGAAAGCATAATATTGATTACACACTGGAGTCGTCATGTGGTCTCATTTCCGATAGCAAAGAAGTTGCTCAAGAATTTGTAAATTTCTTTACCAGTATCCCACTTAAAACTACTGAGGTCTTAAACTCCTCGCCCTCGCTCTCTTTTGATTTAGTAAGGGCAAACGTTTCGGCCTGCCCGATTGAATTTAACTTTAAGCATATTAACCCCATAACAGTAATAAAAGCTTTTAAGCAAATTAAGATCAAACTGACCGAAGATCTTTGGGGAATGTCCATTAAAGTCTGTACCTCCATAATTGAGACTATAGCGCCTTACTTAGCCTTAATATTTAATTTTTGTGTAGATCAAGGAGTTTTCCCGGATTTAATGAAATACAGTAAGGTAATTCCACTTTTTAAATCCGGAGACAGTAAAGACAAAAATAATTATAGACCAGTATCCGTGTTGCCGGTTTTCAGCAAGGTGTTTGAAAAGGTAATGCTTAATCAAATGCTCAATCACTTTAACACGAATAAAATACTTCACGATCAACAGTTTGGTTTCACCAAAGGACGTTGTACGACCGACGCCGGTGTAACCTTATTAAAACACATTTTTAACGCGTGGGAAGAGGCACAAGACGCCATAGGCATTTTTTGTGACCTCTCCAAGGCATTTGATTGCGTCGACCATGAAACCTTACTCTTGAAACTTGAGCATTACGGACTTGGAAAACTTGCCCTCAGTTTAGTAAAATCTTATTTAAATGATAGACAACAGCAAGTTCAAATAAATGGTGTCAATTCACTCTGTTTAAAAGTTAAAATGGGTGTTCCACAAGGCTCGATATTGGGTCCTTTCCTCTTTTTAGTGTATATTAATGATTTACTCCATTTATTAAAAAATCAACCACAAATGGTGCTATTTGCTGATGATACTTCATTAATTTTTAAGGTAGATAGACGTGCTACAAATTTTGACGACGTTAATAACGCCCTACTGCAGATCCAAAATTGGTTCACTGCTAATAATTTAGTATTAAATGGGAAAAAAACTAAGTGCATCAGATTTTCTTTACCAAATGTCAAAAGTAGTGATTTTGAGATAGTATTGAATCAAGAGAAACTAGAATTCGTCGATAAAACCGATTTCCTGGGGATTACGCTCGACTCAAGGCTACAATGGGGTCCTCATTTAATATCACTTGCAGGACGGCTAAGTTCAGCAGCTTATGCTGTCAGAAAAATCCGTCAATTTACTGATGTAGATACCGCGAGGCTAGTCTATTTTAGTTACTTTCATAGTATCATGTCTTACGGTATTTTACTTTGGGGACGGGCTGCAGATATCGAGTCCATTTTTATTCTGCAGAAACGAGCCATCAGAGCCATATATAATCTTCGCAGGCGCGATTCTCTAAGGGAACTGTTTAAGGATATTAACATCATGACGGTACCTTGTCAATATATCTACGAAAACATCATGTACGTAAGAAAAAATTTACATCTTTTTAATAAAAGAGGTGAAATGCATAATTATAATACTAGAAATAAGGACCTATTAGCTCAACCAGGTTTTAGGCTGGCTAAAGTAGACTCATCGTTCATGGGGTACTGTTTAAAATGTTACAATAAAATACCTCCACACATACTTCAACTAAATGAGACGAAATTTAAAACTTGTATAAAACGCACACTATGCAAGCAGGCATATTATAAATTGGGGGATTACATAAATGATAAAAATGCTTGGCTCCATGCTGGTCCTGCTCCACAACCTCAACTAATTAATTAACATTTGAAGATACTGTTGGAACTGCTGAAGATTGTAAGAATAGCTTTGCATTGTGTAGACTCAATCACCTTGTATTGTATAATTGCTTAGCACATGTGTGAGTACTATGTACCTACTCTAAAGCTACCATTTACTGGGTACGTCTTTATTTGACTTGGATGTGCCCTGGCGGCTGAGAGTGTGTCATGCTCACTCTAATGCCTCGCTGATGGTGGCGCGTGTGTTGGATCATTTAACGAATCCATACGTCAGGTTCGTGAACGGGCGCTGTTGGTGGAGGCTGGTCATACCTTAGCTGCCACGGCTTATTTTAATTTTAATTTTGAATTGTTTTTTTATTTTTTTATTCCGGACGCTTTTAACGTTCATCGTTCTCACATGTATAATTTCAATATGAATGATGTAACCAATATTTTGTAACCATATTTTGATTTAAAAGAGTGTCCGTGGAGTTTCTTGCCCGTTCTTCTCCATAGATCTACGTTTTGGAATGGGCAACTAGCTTCAACTTTCTGACTTACCTACTGACCGACTCTTTGACAATTCAAAAGTGCCTGTAATTGGTTTAATTGAAATAAATGCTTTGAGTTTGAGTTTGAGTTTGAGGAAACGCCCGTAACGAAGGCCGAAACTACGGGCTTCGTGCTTAGGGAGTAGACCCCCTGGGCCTCAAGTCTGCTATTACAATAGTGCCAGAATGGTCTATCATTGATTTCATAATTGTTGATTTTGACAAGTTTGGTAATCTACTAATATAATGGCGTCATAATGGCGTCATTATGACTTTCCAATGGTCAACCACTGACACTCATTGTATGAAATTATGAATTTAGCAGATTACGAACTTTTAGCAAAATGACAATGCAGTGACAATGGGATCGTTTTGGAATGTAAAAAATAGCAGACTTGGGGCCCTGGTCTGTCTCACTTACACCTCAATCGGACCTCATTATTTCATCTCGGTCTGTAGTCTCGTCTCCTAAGGCAACGCGCGGGGCGGATGGATGACCGCGGTGTAGATGCGCAACTTGCACTTTAGTAACAATTTGCTGCGTGCGGTCAAAATGAAGTGGAGGCTCCACTTCCGAGAGCGAAACAGGCGCGCGAACGAGCCGCTTATAAGTCCTCACTGAAGGAAAGGTGGTTGTCAAGGAACACATCTAGGTATTTTGATCGCTTCTCTCAAGGGAGAACACATCTAGGTATTTTGATCGCTTCTCTCAAGGGAGAACACATCTAGGTATTTTGCTCGCTTCTCCCAAGGGATCGGCTTGCCAAACATAGTGATCGGACTGGTGTGTTTCACCCGCAAAATGGCTCTACTTTTATAAGTAGGGTCAGATGTCCAACAATGAAACAGTGGTACACAGTAAAACTTAGTGATATTTCTAGAGTGCTGCATTGCCAGATCGTGCATTATATCGCTTAAGGACACTCTCGAGGACCCCCCGCCCTACCCCAGTTTGCAGCGGCGCCGAGTAGGGGAAGACTGTACATTTTAAATTTTTTCGACAAAAATGTAACTATTTTCAGCAATCTTCATAGATTTTTCATTAAATAATGGTAGAAAATTTCATATTTTTCATGATTACCTAGCATTAAACATATTTCGTAGATTAACGTGGAATATATCATAAGTTAAAATGTTACAATTTAGTGGATTTTTCTTTGAAGTTATTAAAATAAACCTTAGGTAGTCAACAGTGAAACAGTTACACAATGAAACACTTTCGTTGTGTACTATATTTCATGATTCATGTATTTTCCATAGAAATTGATAACTTTTGTGACAAGAAGTTTTTTTTTAGGATGGCGCGTACGGAAAATATGCTTTGAGCTATTCAAATGCACTGACAAGGAAAGATCTTGAGGAGAGAAGCTGCACAAGAGTGCAATGTCCTACATTTATACTACGCTTATTAAGATTTAGAATAAAATCTTTTTGAATGAACTCAGCATTTTTGTCATATACCTACTTCCTAAATATTACACAAAATATGAAACAGACACTATTAATAATTATTATGTTTCATTGTTGAATTAGTGGAGTTTCATTGTGTACACCACTGTGGACACAGGGAAACATTTCTCATTTTTTAGTTTTTAATTTTTTGCTGATTAATTTCACATAAATTTAAAAAACTATAAATGCTATCCGATACCTAATAAAATTACCTATTTGCCTGCAAAAAATTAGACTTCTATCTGTAAAAACAAAAGGTGTATGAGACTTTGAATTTTTAGTGTTTCATTGTTGAACACATGACCCTACCTAAGTAAGTACACGATTTTTATTGTTGTCAGAAAACAATAATAACGCAAAAAAAAACGGTTCGCGAATAGCGGTTCTCGGAAAACATAAAATTGTTGGATGGACCATATTTTTTTAGTAAATACGTCTCATCTCATGTGTATCAGATCAGCACCCTAATTGCGTAACACATTATCAATCGGAGTTGGTTTCATTTTGAAACAAATTGCTAATCCATTGCTGCATGTGTTCCAAAAATTTGTCTGCTCGACAACGTAAATAACGCAATGAATGTTGTTGAACTGTCAAAATGAAACCAACTCAGATTGATAATGTGTTACGCAATTAGGGTGCTGAGCACGAAAAAATGACACGACCTATACCTACCTATATATTTTGTAGCTACAGCGCTCTTTACCTCATCGCGAACCGTTGCTATAATTATCATTATTTTACATTAAAACATACTAAATTCTGACTTAAAACTAGTAGTATAAAAACCCTATTTTCTAATAACCCCCATATTCATTAAAAAATAAGACGATCTATAAACGTTTTATAGTTAGATAAAGTTCGAAGGTGTTTTTTCAATGTTATCGGTAGCTATACTAGAAAGCTTTAGGTAGGTAGGGTATTGAAAAAAGGTAAAAAATCTTGAGGTGTCTTTTAACTTATTCTATTTTAAAACCTCGGTTTAAAAATAAAATGCAACTAAAAACCGATGTAAATACAACAATAGTGATTACTAAATCAATTGAACTAGTTTAAGCAGTAGTTTATTAAATTTGTTTAATATGTGTTTGTGTAAAAAGTCACATCAAGATTGTTTACCTTTAATTCACTACCTAAACCTTTCTGATATAGAGAAGTGTTTTATCAATTTCTTTTGAATTATGATTTGAGTTTGAAAGAATATGACAAAACACTTTTATAAGTAACTAAAATAGGTTTATAGGGCTTTTTTTTATGAATAAGGGGGTTTAGGTATATAAATCGACTGTAGGACTCGACTCGCCGAATATATTACGCCGTACCGTTACTTGAATTAACGCCATCTAGCGGGCAATGGTAGAATTGTAAATGAACACCTGCTCTCGTTAGTCGCTCGGCGACGCCAGCGCTCGCCTGGCATTGGCTTGATAGTAAAGTGGCACACCACCGAGCTTCGCAGCCATTCATTCATGAGTCAACGAAGTATTAGCGCTCCTGTACACGTTTTTATGGCGAATCCAGTGTCGGACAAGTGGGGGTTCAAGGGCAAAAATGCAGTGCGCCGACTATTCTATTGTTATCGCAAGAATCCGCAAGATGGTGCCACAGAAGCGTAGCATTAACTAGCGTGATTAGTCGTGTTAATGCGACGCTTTCTGCTACTGCAGTGACCAAGGTTTGCTGATTAGCTTATGAATGGTGGAAGATTGATTCGTGGGTATTAATGAATGCACTATCACCAATGCGGGACATAATATATGTAATTTGCAATGAGAACTGCGCCCCCATCTAGCGGTCAATAGTCGCATTTAAAAGATAATCCAATAAGTACCCGAAGTTGGTCGGCGCGCGGTGCCAGCAGCGAGCCGGCGGCGTTCACTTACACACGTGATTTATGAAGCTCGAGCCCGTTCATTCATAAAATCAACGAGTATTATTCGATGCCTACGTACTAGCGCGAATATTTCCGCGTAAGTAGTTATCTACTAGCGGGAATAATTCCCTGTAAGTAGTTATCTACCAGTGACTCGGTAATTATTGTTTTATTTTTGTATGGTTGAGTTTAAAATGTCTATTTTGTGCCGATATTAGTGTCGATTCTCTTGTACATGGAGGGGCGCTAGGAGGGGGCAGCTTCAACGTGTTCTTTATGGTTTTTTTTTGGTACCTACATGTAGAGGTTTAGGGGTTTATGGGTTTTATAAAGGGGGGCCAAATTTTCATTATTTTTGCGATAGGACACACCGTTTTCGAGATATAAGCAAAAGAAAAAAAAATGTACTGTATTTTATATCTCGAAAACGGTGTGTTTTTGCACTTGAAGTCAAACCTTGACTTCTTTCTTGATACTCACTTTAAACTATTTTATAAACTCAGTAATCTACCTATGTATTTACCTCTCTACCACTTTCACACCTAAACCGCATACAAAAACTTATTACGTAAGTACTTATCTAAGTAGATGTAAAGAAATATTCGGAAGTATTGCGAAGTTTTCAAATCGAATATTACTCGGAGTCATGAATGAACGCAACATACTCATACGACCGACACACACACGACGTAATGTTAGTTTGACTATTGACCGCTAGATGGCGTTAATTAACGCCATCTAGCGGTCAATAGTCAAACTTTAATAGATAAACTTGCGTGACCGCACATGTACTTAGCTCGGGGAATACTTGCGAAAACTACTCAAAACTTGCGAATACTTCCGAATACTTCCGAAGGGAATACTTCGGAATATTACTCTCCGGCAACGCTAGTTCCGACTCACCGTGAACTATGCGGCACCCGGTTCCGACTCACTGGAACCACAACTGGCACTGGCAAGCATCGCAGGATACACGACTCAGCCCACTATCGACCTCCGGTCTCCGGAGGGGAGTGATGTGGCGGCATCTACATCGCCACATATGAACTACGCATCAGAGACATGACGTCACGCAAACCTGAATCGCGCAATTAGAGTTTACCACGCGATTAGCATATACAACGTGTAACGTTAAATGCGCAAAACCTCTTAAGGGGTCATTGTACTCATCATTATGAACAACTTTTACTATGGGACCAAAATTGAAATCGCGAAAAAAAAATCAGCTGTTCAGTACATTTCTGTTCGCATAATTCGTTAAAATGTACTGAACAGCTGATTTTTTTTTCGCGATTTCAGGTTTGGTCCCATACTAAAAGTTGTTCATAATAATGAGTACAATGACCCCTTAAGAGGTTTTGCGCATTTAACGTTACACGTTGTATACAACGACCCGACATCAACCGTCGGGCAGTAGCCCACCAGACACAACACCCGTTTGGTCGGAGGATCCTCCATTTTCTATGGAGGATGAGTGAACTTTACACCCTGTTCCTCATGCCTCTAAAATATCCTAAAACCATTAGGTACTTATACAAAATTACAAATTAAATCCTAACTTGCAAATAAAAAAAACTTTTTTACAAAAACAAAAACCGACTTCCAAAAAAAAACACTACAAAGTGAAAAATAACTTTAATTTCGGAAGTCGGTGTCTTTGGATCTGTATTTTAGTTTTTTGCCACCGACTTCCGAAATTAAAGTTATTTTTCACTTTGTAGTGTTTTTTTTTGGAAGTCGGTTTTTGTTTTTGTAAAGAAGTTTTTATTTTTCACTTTTTAGTGGTTCAGTTTGTAATTTATCTAAGTTACAATAACCCAATGTCAACTGCTCATCACGTTTTACAAAATGTTGCTTTTCCCGATGCAGGGACGTTAATTGTTGAGGAGTTCTCCTAGTAAGAACCAGGAGAAATGGAGCTCATGGTGAAGTCACCATTACCATTATTTTGACGAGCATAAACCATATTAAAGTAATCGAATCGCAACCTGTTATATACTTAGATATAATTGAGTATTTCCGATGGCCCTCTGTGGTCTTCATCATCAGTTCCAGTTCACCGAATGGTACTTTCCGAGAGTAAATGCACGAGTTACTATAAAAAATACCGAAATCGATATAGGTGTGCCCATAAAATTTGAGGGTTTCCCTCGATTTCCATGGGATCCCATCATCAGATCCTGATTTGATGATCATGGGACCACTTGGGAAGTATACCCTTTCGAACAAAAAAAGAAAAATCCAAATCGGTCTAGCCATTGTAGGGGAACAGACATAAAAAAAAAAAAAAAAAAAAAAAAAAATATTCCGACGAATTGAGAACCTCCTCCTTTTGGAAGTCGGTTAAATACAATAAACAATCCTAAGTAATTAAGTGTTGAATATGCTCGACGTTCGTTACAATAGCATTATCCTTAATCCTTATCGGTAACGCGGACGTATAAAAATATTACGTTAATTTAATTTTGCGGACGCATAATGCGTGTGTTAGGTGATATGTCGCGATGACGCGCTATCTGAGGATGAGGAGCGCCAGTCCAGTCGCCAATCAGTTGGGAGCCGTCGTAGGAGATACGTAGTCGTTTGTTTTTAATTTAGTTTTGTAATCATGTCAATCGGTGAATTTGAAATTGATACTCACAATTGGGACGTGTTATTTAGGCGCCTGAAACAGTTCATAACTCTACATGGCATAGCACAGGACCTGCGTGTAACTAATTTAGTGACTCATCCATGTTACGAGTTGATGTGTGAGTTGTGTGCGCCTGATTTACCGGAGAATAAGACTATTGAAGAACTCGAACGCATCGTCAAGCAACATCTCGGACCTAAGCGATCTGATATTGCGGAGCGTCACGTATTTCGGCAAAGGAAGCAAGGAGAGTCGGAGTCTATCATCGAATACTTACAAAGTTTAAAGCATCTTGCAAAAACTTGCAACTTTGGCTATACTCTTGAAATCAATTTAAGAGACCAGTTTGTGTCGGGACTTCGCCATGAGAGTATGAGGTCCAGGCTGTTTGCTGAGCATGAGTTGGATTATAAGCGAGCTATCGAGTTGGCCTTGGAGTTGGAAGCGGCAGCGGGCGGGGCGTCAACCCTCGCTCACGCACAGGCATCGGCTGCAGCCGCGCGTGCCGTAGACGCGGCAGCTGCGCCCGCGCCGGCTGGTGCACTAGCGGGGTGCAGGAGTAAGGCAAGTATACCACAGTCTGATAAGTGCCTATATCCTGTAAGCTGACAGGTTTCTTTCCCCCCAACCCGTCGCATCGCATTGTATTCGCATCGCCCGCGCTATTACTTATTACTATTAAATTACGCGATAAAATTGCAAATTAACAATTTTCGGACTTTTTCCTTTATTTGTACTGTGAGACCTTGCTTCTTGCCTGTCATGATTCTAGGACAACAGGAAGTAGCTACCCTATAGGTTTTGATTTACTTGTGAGTACCTACCTATCAAAATATGTCGCATAAAAGGCCGTGTTATTTATTGTGACTTGGAAGCTTGATTTTTTTAGAACTATACTTACGTAGGTATTTGATATTATTAATTTCAACTTGATACATCCACGCGTTTCTGAGGGAGTCTTGACAGACTGACAGACAGACAGACGGAAACGAAGTGATCCTATAAGGGTTCCGTTTTTCCTTTTGAGGTAGGGAACCCTAAAAATACTGTACAAAGTCCGACTTAACCTTAGGGTGATGCAGAGGCAAAACATGGTAGGTAGTGCAACTTAAGGGATAATATAACTCGAAAAAGAATAAATATACTAATACTTAAATGAGAAAAATAATCACCCTGTAGCTTTATCATACCGATCGAAAGGCTCCGATCTACCGATCATAAGGATTATTTTTTGCTAAATAACATAGCGTCACAAATAAAAGGAAGACCATGAATTTTAACATTTTTAATACAAAATTAATCAATTTATGAAATGCTCAAAATGGGTCCCTGCCTGTTTCCTTGAATACAAAGTCGCACACCTTTGATTATTTCGCTCCCTGTCGATTTTTTGATCTTGTTGTGGTGGATATTTAGAATAATACGTCTAAGTTCTGCTTGTAGCTCGTGGACACTTTCATACTGGGCCTCAAGTCTGCTATTACAATAGTGTCAGAATGGTCTATCCTTGGTCTATCATTGATTTCATAATTGTTGATTTTGACAAGTTTGGTAATCTACTAATATAATGGCATCATTATGACTTTCCAATGGCCACTGACACTCCATTGTAAGAAATGGCTTATAATGGTAATCTCGTACATAATGTTAATGACAAATGAATGACTGACGTATGCAGTAATCTGCTAAAATTTTGACAGTTCCTTTGATCAGTGACCTTGAGTTTTTCGAAAATCATTTCTACTAACGGGTTTTATAATAATGGCAATACGACAATGTCATTCTACCACGATTCTATTACGAGACCACTGACAGACCAATGATCGACCATTATGAATTTAGCAGATTACGAACTTTTAGCAATATGACAATGCAGTGACTGGCAGTGACAATGGGATCGTGTTGGAATGACGAATTTCTAAAAAATAGCAGGCTTGGGGCCCTGGTTCACTTCTTGTAAACTAAATTTCTTACAGAATCCCATAATTACGACATTGTAATACATAAGTAATAATAATAATAATAACGCCACCGCAGTAGGTATCTCTACGTTGACGTCGTGGTGGGGCTTGCGCGCTCCGAATTCTAGGTCTGGCCGGTAGAGTTTACTTTGCCGGAACTGAGGGGCAATTCTCGTATTTTTAACAGTGTTCGCAATCTCATCTCAGTCTCAATCTGTCAAAAATTGTATAGCGTTTACCTACATTTTTGACATTAGATTGACGCTGGCACGAGATTGTGAACGTTTTTGGGTACGAGAATTGGCCATCAGGTCTAGGATGAGGAGCCAGACCAAGAGAGATACAGAAACCCGCAGGGCAGCATGTGGCGAGCTGTTGGGCAGTAACGACCCCACGGACCCTATCTCCCGGGAGAAGTCTTGTTCTTCACCTCTGGCTTGCCTTTATTGTCCGGCTGGAGTGAATAATGACGACGAACAGTGCTCCCACCTCTTTCTTGCCTTTATTTTCTGGTTTGAGTGGAGATTCGTAAGAGCAAACGTGCTCGGAGGAAGGAAGTATTCCAGTAAGTGTTTGTAGGGATCTTGACCATCTTCCGGGCTCTGAGATTTTTCTGAGAACCGTGGGATACCACTCCACTCCTCACAAGCACCTAAGGACATGTTGCCCCCTTGCCGCTACGACACTATGTGCTAGCGACCGCTTCCGGGGGTCCATTATTGAGTGTGCAAGTCACCCCCTGCCATTTTATCTGTGTATTGTACACAAGACATTAGTCAGGCAGGGGCCATAGTGTTTCCATAGTTCTAGGTAACTAGTCCACAACCACCCAAACTCATAACCCAATATGTTTTGTTTCCATGTTCTGCAATATTCCTGCACCAAGCGGGGGTTGTCCTTGGGTGCACTTGTATAGTGCATACAGGGATAATTGGCGGTTGATGCCTCCTCATAATTTAAAGTTGTCTAAGGGGCCTCTGCGAGTTGGCTTCGGCCCCTCGTATGCCTTCCAAAGGTCCGGGACCCCTGGGTCCCGAGATATGTAACCATATAAAATAATAATAATACATTTTAATCCAATGTCAGCTTTTCATTTTCTGAACAAAATTTCATATTAAATGTTAAAATTCATGGTCTTCCTTTTATTTGTGACACTATGTTATTAAGCAAAAAATAATCCTTATGATGAAGCCTTTCGATCGGTATTATAAAGCTACAGGGTGATTATTTTTCTCATTTAACGGGTTCGATTTCCGGTTCAACCATGTAATTATTTAAATATCTTTGAAAGCAGAAGACACTATTTGAATTTAAAAAACAATTTATTATTTTTTAAATTCAAATAGTGTCTTCTTTGATGTGTGATTTTTTACATAATTAGTACAATGACCACATAAGAGGTTTTGCGCATTTAGCGTTACACGTTGTATAAGTACAACATTAGTTTTTGTTTATACTAAACCCGAAAAGGGGTCATTGTACTCATCATTTTGAACAATTTTTTCTATGGGACCAACCTTGAAATCGCGAAAAAAAATCAGCTGTTCAGTAGGTACATTTATGTTCGCATAATTCGTCAAAATGTACTGAACAGGTGATTTTTTTTTTCACGATTTCATGTTTGATCCCATAGTAAAAGTTGTTCATAATGATGAGTACAATGACCCCTTAAGAGGTTTTGCGCATTTAGCGTTACACGTTGTACCTATACAACATTCGTTTTTGTTTATACTAAACCCGAAAAGGGGTCATTGTACTCATCATTTTGAATTTTTTCTATGGGATCAACCTTGAAATCGCGAAAAAAAAATCAGCTGTTCAGTACATTTTGACGAGTTTGATGTAGATAAATGTACTGAACAGCTGATTTTTTTTCGCGATTTCAAAGTTGGTCCCATATAAAAAATTGTTCAAAATGATGAGTACAATGACCCCGTTTCGGGTTTAGTATAAACAAAAACTAATGTTGTAAGTATATGAGAATAATGATGTTTTATTCGCTTTTTGCTAAATTTGGTGAGTGGGTGTAACTTGTAAGCACTGCATTTCTCTTAGAATCGTTATAAGATCATATTCGATTCTATTTTCGTAATCAAAATATTCGACGGTAGTTTTGCTGACCCAAAATTTTTCGTTGAACGTTAAATCTGTCACATCAAAAGTAAAGATTATCCTTTTACGAAAAACTCGCCGTTGCGTTGCCGTTCATTCATATATTCATCATCACTACTTCCACTACTCGTTGTTAGAACCATTTTTTAATGTATAACTACACTAAGTATAACAATTATATTTTGTTTCAACTGCGTAGTAATGCTATCAATAATCAATACAAAACCGATCACAAAGAACGTATTTTTTGCTTAGAACCAAAACAGTGCAGAAATGTTGTATGAAATCTCATATTACGCACTGTTTTTATTTTTTTTTTAGATATAAATTTAAAACCACAGAGTTTAATGTCTCCCATTAAGTTTAATGTAAAATGTGCGCATTAGATCAAAAAGATAGGTACCTACTGGCTGAAAATAAAAATCGGCTGAATAAAACCACCTTGGTGAAAAAAAAAAAAAAAAAAAAAAAAAAAAAAAAACAAATGGCGCGCATTTTGTATTTGTACCTTAGTGTAAAACTTTGATAAGTAGGTACTTCATATTTAGCAAGATAAGTTAAAAAAAATGGAAATAGACAGCGATAGCGACATGAATTCAACTCCAGAAAGTATAAAAACAGCTGCAAATGAAATTGTAAATAACGTTTTGCCGCAAAAGTCGTGGGATGAAAAGCTTATGAAAATTTTGTTAAGTGGAGAAATGAAAGACATGTATGTAAAATCACTGTCTGAAAGTGTGTTTTTAACGTATTTCAGCGAGATGTAAAAAAACATGAGACCATCTTCATTGTGGTCTTTATATTCAATGATAAAAATCACAGTTAATACCAAGATAAAAGAATACTGATTGACTGATTCCGGTGCTAATTTGACTACGCTGAAGCGTCATGCATGATGGATGGAAATCGGACCAAGTAGTCTGCTACTTCACTTCAAACTTCAACTTCAAAAGTGCGAATTTCACTTTTAATAACTGCACATTTAATAATAAAAATAATGTTTGGGGAGAATATGAATTAAACTTTGTTTTCATTAACTTGAGTTTTTATTTTGAGTACTTAGTTATCTTTTATCACCGTAGGTAGATTGGTAGTTGAAAGAAAAGTAGATTACGCACCTTGTTAAAGTGAGTAATTAATGCACTCGTGCATTAAAATAACTCACTTTGCGCTCGATGCAACAATACCTATACTATTCTGCACTTAAAGTTCTGACACAAGGTGAATCCACCTGTCAGAATTGTTCTACAATTTACAAGATATGTAAATTTGTAATTACAATTATGCGTTCAATAAAACAGTTTTCCTTACAATTATGTAAATAATTGTCACCTGTAAAGAGAAAAGGTTCATGTAAAATTGTAGGTACAATTTTACAATTTTGTCAGTTTTCCACGCATGGTTTTGTAAGTTGTAATCTTTATTATACAGAAACTTGTAGATATGTAACTTGTAAAATACAATTACAATTTACAATTTGTAACGTTTATTAAACAGCCGGTCGATTCTGTAAAAATCTCACCGTGAAAACTTAGGTGAAGTGAGTTTGTTTTTGCTAGGAATTGACACTATTGACAGCTCACTCCACGCTCACTTCACCTAAGTTTTCACGGTGAGATGGTTACAGAATCGCACTGCAGGGCCCAGAGTGTTCCTACCTACTTATTATGTAAGTGTTTCAGTATCTGTGTTACAAGTAGGTAGATACTTAAATTGATTACAAAAAAAAAGTAAGTAGGTATGTTCACAGATTAGATAGTATAATAGTTAGTACTAATTATCTGTAAGTGCAGCAATTAGTATTGCTGCACTTACAGTAATTAACGACTTACAGATAATTAGATTTATTATTATAAATAAATAACTATGTAGTTAATCTGATCGATTTTTGTAAAGATCGATGTTGCCTCAGCTTTAACATTTATATCTGTTCTATCTCTGGAATTTAAGTTATTACCTATCATAGCTGATGCTGTAGCAGATCTTTGTTAAAAATTAAAACCTGAAACATGCCTAAAACTTTGGCAAAGATCACGAATTAAACATTTTATTTTTCGTAATTTATATTTTTCTTACACAAAAAAGACAAAAAAAAAACTGAATTTCGGGAGAACATTTAATTTTGGTAGCTTAATTTGTTGACGTCCTGCTGCAAGCGAATTAAAAGTGTAAACCATGTATTATTTTAAGATAAGATAAGATGATAATATTTATTTGCTTAAACATGTGTAATACAAATACATACAAGAAAATACATGCATGCAAAATGGAACAACATTATTAGGTACAGGCGTGTTTGCCACATGATGTGACGTGCAAATATCAAGTAATGTTATTATTAATTGACAATTTTTATATTCTTTATGTACATAATAAATAAACTAACACAGATTTAAATTAATAATATGTACTTACATTGTATAAAAAAAGGAGGGGAAAGGATCATAGGGCATCAAAAAATTCGTCCGCATCGCTGTCAATAGGAAAAGTGGCCAAAATATTAATTAAAACATTCTCTTAAAATAACAATATTTAAAGATTAATAATAATATTTCCATGTTCTGCAATAGTCCTGCAACAACCGGGGGTTGTCCTTGGGTGCACTTGCATAGTGCAAACAGGGATAATCGCCGGCTGGTGCCGCCTCGTCATTTAAAATTGTCTAAGGTGCCTCTGCGAGTTGGCTTCGGACCCTCGTACGCCTTCCAAAGGTCCGGTACCCCAGGGTCCCGAGATATGTCAAAGACAAAAATATTGTAATAAATTTAAAATAGCAAAAATCAAACAGAACATTAAAACAAAAATATACAATAGTCATGTCAACAATACAAAATAATGTAAAGATCCAACCATTCCATTGTAAATTAACAACACCAAAAATTAATAATCAATCAACTATGCTACTTACTATATATTATATATTATATTATTTTACTTTGTGCTCTTGTTCGAGCAATTTGCTCGAGTCAAATGTCTCTGCATCTCTGTCTGCGTTGACCTTGACCCTAAATCGGTTGGGTATTAGTTTTTTTTTGTCAATTTTTTTGGTTTTTCATTTTTAGGTTAACCAGTCGACGAATGGCGGTGAGGCCTATCCATCTAGACCGCCTGACGTCGCAGATTCTAATGATGATGAAGATGACAATATGGAAGTATCAGGTCAGTTCTATACAAGGAAGACTACTAACACTACTTTTTTAGGGACTGTAACAAACAAATACTGTAAAAGACCGAACTACGGTAAATCCTAAAATGTCCCCATTCTTTGGTAAAAGTCTGATTGTGTGATTCAATATTTTTTAAATTCTATTAGCATTTACTCAGTAATCTTGGGTTTTATCTCAGAGGAATATTGTTGAAGGTGATTTTACTAGCAAAACTTAGGACTCCTAGTCGTACCTAGCGTCCTAAGTTACAGTCCTAACCGAAACCGACACATTATATTAATGGGATGTGCCGTCGATTATCGCGTTGAAGGGCGTTAGCCGTAGGTGTAGCCACCACTTACCGCGATAATTTGACCGAATCTTGACCGAATTTAACTACCGCGATGTTTAAGGCGTTTATGGGCATTGACGTTGACGTTAATGTGGCCCGGGCATGATTGACATAAATGTGTACGACAGAGAGTGAGACAAGCGAAGGTAAGTACAATATTGTAATAAAGCGCAGAACAGCGGAGGAATCGTTCGAGAGTAATGATTCATTGGTCAACTCATCCCGCGGTATTCGGGATGAGTTCAAGCGGCCTCAGTTGACTAAAAAGCCAAATAAATAACGGTTAAGCACTGCAATAACATGCAGAACTTATTTAATATTTTAATTTCTATCAATAAACGTTTCTGATTCAAAGTTCACCTAAATTTTCAACTCCGATAATTGGAAATCCGAAAATGTTCTTCCTAACATTTTTCATCCTAACAATCACAATTCCTAACTACTTGTCTCTAATGTTCATAATTCCGAAGCATTCAACTTCATAATGTCAACTGTAGCAATAAACATCTATTATATTATACTTTTTCGTACCACTTGCCCAAAAAAGTGACAATCTATGCCACAAAAAGCGAACATAACAATAGTCATTTTTAATCTGTTAAAAACAGGGAAAGAAAATTGTACTGAATTTCATTCACCCTCTAGGGGGAGAATGTGATCTAAAGAATACTTACCGAAATTTATACTGAACTACATCTGTGTTTACACCATTTAGTTTGTATATAAAGCATTATACATCTTTTTGAAAAAGGAATACGCATTTATGAGCTTGATGCCTTTGCTTTACCGACAAAAAAAATTAGTCTAGGAATTTGCCGCGTTTTTGTTTTCTTCAAATACATAAACGTTAAGTTTATTTTAAGTGTCATTATTTTTAATAAATGCTTATCTCATATTATTATTGTGTTAATTTTTTCGCAAATGGTACGAAAAGTAGAGTATTTTCCTCGGTGATAATTGTGATAAAGCTATCTTAGTCTTGGGTGAACTTAAATCCCTCGCTACACTCAGGACTCGTCTTAAATCCCTCGCTTCGCTCGTGATTTAAGTTTGTAACACCCTCGCTATGCTCGGGAGTAAACCTCGAGTCCTTCGTTACGTTCGCGATTTAAATCGTCACCGCGACAGAAGGCACTGCCTTGTTTACCTATATTTTTTCAACATAACCATCTTTTACACTATTATTCATAGTCATATCTTTTTTGTTTACATTTCTTTTTATTCATAATAATCAGTATTATACAGGGTGTAAGGGACAGCCCACCGCAAACTAACAGGGTGCATTCAGCTCCTCATTTCGAATCATATTCCACCGGAAATTTTCTCAGGAAAATTTAAATTTTTAAATATTTTTTTCAGTTACATTTTCTATATTTCAATGTAAAATTACATTGTGTGTTCGCAGCACTCCATTTATGTAAAAAAACAGCAAAAAAACAAAACTGAAAACAAAAAAACCAGCAATGGATGTGACTCTAAAGAACGACGCGTGAAATCAGCTGTTCACTTTCTGTCTAGCTACAGAGTTCATCGAACTCACCACATACCTATTACCTACCCCTCCCAAACAGTAACAGTCGCTCCGATTTGTGCACACAAAAAAAAAACAAATCAGGTTTATTGGATTCCCATAACGTTCCTGAAAAAATTTCATGTACCGGTTATCTTAGTATGACATACTGAATTCACCCTATCAGTTTGCGGAGGGCTGTCCCTTACACACTGTATACAGGGTGGCCGGAACATTGACGTCCAAAAATAAAATTTCGGTCCCTCGTATCGTGGGGTATTCGAATCACCCCCATGTATGTTCCGCGACTTTTCATAGTTTTCGAGTTATGAATTTTTTTCTGAATGTTTGAAAATTTTCGACCTGACCAACCTAAAAAAATTCTAAAAAAAAAAGTAGAGGGTTTTATCGAGTTTCTTTTTTTGCAACTGAATTTTCATAAGTAGTACTTTTATGCATAAAATAATCAGCTTCGTAACTGTGATGAAAGTTATGAAAATGTTGATCTAAAGTGAAAAATTTACGTTCGGTAAATTATGACTCAAATTTTCAACTTTAAATTAAAAATCTTAACAGGTGACTTCATAATTCCTAAGTAGGCTTCAAGAATGCGCCAGACTCTCAGCTTTCATAATCATAAAAAAAATGAAGTACTTAATAGGGCTACTTTGTTTAAAATCGGCCTTCAAAGACAGCGAGGTGGAAAAATTCTTAAAATTACCCATCTGAGTAATTATTTTTTTTTGGCTATTTTCTCGTTCCTAAGGTTAATTAATGATAAGAATACTGAAAACTAACCAACAAATAGTTTCAGAGTTGGGTAAGAAAAGTTTTACGTAAAAAGTGGTTTTGAATAAAACACAGATGATAATGTGAAAAAAGTTCTTAATTTATTTTTAACATTTACAAAAGGTTTTCAAAGTGGCCACCACCAGCAGCAATACACATTCTACACCTACGTAAGAAATTGTCTGGCAATCGTCTAAAAGCGTCTCTGTTCTCTCTCACAACACGTTCAGCTTCTGCAATCAACTGCCTCAGCTCTTGTTCACTTGAACAGTCTCGGGCGTATGCTATTTCCTTGTAATAGCCTCAAATAAAGAAATCGATGGGGTTGAGATCAGGTGAGCGTGGAGGCCACCTAATTGGTCCGGTGCGTCCGATCCATCTGTTGGGGTATGTTTCATCTAAGTAATTTCGGACCTGGGTTGCATAGTGACACGGGGCGCCGTCATTTTGCAACACCATGGTTCGTCTGAGTTCGAGATTCACATCTGCCAGCAACAATGGAAGTTCATTTTCCAAAAAGTTTTTGTATGTTTCTCCATCAAGTCTGGACGGCAGTTCAAACGGACCAATTAGTTCGCCATTGAGGATACCAGACCACAAGTTAACGCTGAAGCGATGTTGAAATGTCGAAGCTCTCACTTCGAGTGGATTTTCATTCGCCCACGTGTGGTAATTATGAATATTGAATATTCCGGATCGCTCAAATCGTGACTCATCTGACCATAAAACTTTATTGAAAAATCCAGGATCCTCTTGCTCTTTTCGTAACATGGTTTGGCAAAAATCAACGCGCAATTGGTGATCTGTAGGCGTAAAGCTTGGACTCGTCGGATGTGGAACGCGTGGTATTCTTCATCGTGAAGAATGTCTTGGATAGAAGTCCTTGGGATGTTCAGAGCACGAGCCATACTTCTCGTACTCGTAGACGGATTTCGCTGAACTTCTTCCAGCACCATTTCTCTGCGATCCGGGTTAGCTCTAGGGATTCCTTCATGACTGCCGCGTCGACCAGGAATGCGGCCTGCCATCAAAGTGTTGTGCGTGTTAATAAAAACACGATGGTCGGGATATCGCTCAGGTTGCGGCCCACCACGACGTTGAAGTTGTTCGCGATACAGTCGCGCTGCTTCATGGCCGTTTCCTTGTGCAACTCCATAAAAATAATGCATTTCTGCATATTCACTTAACGTGTAACTCATTTTTTACACTTCCACGTAAAAAAAGTCCAAATCAGAATGCAAAACACAGTCCAATAAACGAGCAAAGTAGTCAAACAAGTAGGCAGCGGAGTCCGTGGGCAAAGCGAGTGTGGTAAAGACAAAATGGCGACACGCGTATAGCAGTAAACACAATGTGAGTACGACTGAGGTACTTGTTTTGCGTTGGCTTCGGTTGCGCGCCTTGCGTGAGAGAGATAGCAATAATTCGGTCTCTTTTCCTCTCGGTCCATTGTTATTGCAGGTAAAAGAGTTGCACCCTCGTTTACAACCCATAGTCCACGAGAACGGATCGCGCAAAATTCATTAAACTAACATTTAAAAAAATCTCCGTGTTTAAATCTTAGCTTTCCTGCAGTCATTTTTGGTTAGCAAACTAAATAACCTTAGGAGCGAGAAAATGGAAAAAAAAAAATATTAATCAGATAGCTAATTTTAAGAATTTTCCACCTCGCAGTCTTTGAAGGCCGATTAAGGCCAAAGTTAGCCCCATTAAGTCCTACGTTTTTTAATGATTATGAAAGCTGAGAGTCTGGCGCATTCTTGAAGCCTACTTGAGAACCATGAAGTCACCTGTTTAGATTTTTAATTTGAAGTTGAAAATTTAAGTCATAATTTACCGAACGTAAATTTTTCACTTTAGATCAACATTTTCATAACTTTCATCACAGTTACGAAGCTGATTATTTTATGCATAAAAGTACTACTTATGAAAATTCAGTTGCAAAAAAAGAAACTCGATAAAACCCTCTACTTTTTTTTTTAGAATTTTTTTAGGTTGGTCAGGTCGAAAATTTTCAAACATTCAGAAAAAAATTCATAACTCGAAAACTATGAAAAGTCGCGGAACATACATGGGGGTGATTCGAATACCCCACGATACGAGGGACCGAAATTTTATTTTTGGACGTCAATGTTCCGGCCACCCTGTATACATAAATTTGGGTACGTATCATACTTCGAACTTCAGGGTGCCCCTGATGACCGAGGTAGAGTTGAGAGCGGCGGTACGTAGGCTCAGTGCCAAAAATACCGCCCCAGGACCCGACGGCTTACCTGGAAGAGCCTGGGTTCTGGCCTTTGGGGCTCTCGGGCCTCGACTAGGGGGGCTCCTAAGCGCATGCTTGGAGAGGGGCCAGTTCCCACTTCGCTGGAAGACGGGGAAACTGGTCCTCATTAAGAAGCCGGGGCGCCCTGCGGACTCTCCGTCCGCTTACCGGCCCATCGTGCTGCTCGACGAGGTGGGCAAGCTCTTTGAAAGAGTAATTGCAGACCGCCTCGTCGGGTGGCTGGTGCAGGAGGGGCCGGATTTGGCGGAGACCCAGTTTGGTTTCCGCAAGGGGCGCTCTACGGTGGACGCCATCATGCGCGTGCGAGCCCTCACGACGGGGGATGCAGTGGCCCGGGGTGGGGTCGTCTTGGCGGTGTCCCTAGACATCGCCAACGCCTTTAATACCCTGCCCTGGAGTTGCATCAGGGAGGCATTGCGGTATCACCGGATGCCGACCTACCTCTGTCGAGTGGTCGAGGCCTATCTGACGGACAGGGCCGTCATCTACCCCGGTCATCAGGGAGAGTGGAACCGGCGAGAGATGTCGTGCGGTGTCCCACAGGGATCGGTCTTGGGGCCGCATCTGTGGGACATCGGTTACGACTGGGTGCTGCGCGCCGACCTCCCAAGCGGCGTCAGCGTAGTATGTTACGCTGACGACACGCTGGTCCTGGCGCAGGGGAGGTCGCACCAGGCGGCGGCTGAACTAGCGACACGCGGGGTTGCGATAGTCGTGGAGAGGATCCGGCAGTTGGGACTCGAGGTGGCCTTGCACAAGTCCGAGGCCATGTGTTTTCATGGTCCTCGGAATGCGCCACCGTCGGGTTCCGAAATAACGGTGGGAGGGGTTCACATCGGAGTCGGGTCGACGATGAAGTACCTGGGACTCGTCCTCGACAGCCGGTGGAACTTCGTGGAGCACTTCCGACGTTTGGCTCCCAGACTGGCACGGGCTGGGGCTGCCTTGAGGCGGCTCCTGCCCAATCTGGGGGGTCCAAACGCCTCCTGCCGGAGGCTCTACGCGGGGGTCGTGCGGTCCATGGCCCTTTACGGAGCACCGGTGTGGGCGCGTTCCCTAAGGCTGGGACCAGCCGGCAGGTTGAACGCGTCCCAGAGGGTCATGGCCATCCGGCTAGTCCGGGGATACCGCACGGTCTCCCGGGAGGCGGCGAGCCTCCTTGCCGGATTGCCGCCGTGGGATCTGGAGGCAAAGGTCCTCGCGCACGTGTGGGAGTGGCGCGAGGAGGCGAAGCGCCGGGGCGTAACTCCGCTGCCGCGAGAAATCACGGTACAGCGGACAGAGCTCCGGCGGGATCTCATGGGGGCATGGAGAGCGCGACTGTCGCAACCCAGCGCTGGGCACGCCACAATAGCGGCGATAAGTCCCCTCTTTGAGGAGTGGTTAGAGAGGCGCCACGGCGTCCTCACCTTCCGCCTGACGCAGGTCCTCACCGGACACGGTTGTTTCGGGAGGTTCCTGTTTCGCATAAGGCGGGAGGAAACGCCCGGGTGTTTCCATTGTGTAGATCGCCCGGAGGACACGGTGGAGCATACAGTGGAGGTCTGCCCGGCTTGGGCAGAGCACCGCCGTGTTCTCACGGAGGCGATCGGCGGCGGCGATCTCTCGCGTCCGAGCCTGGTCCAGGCCATGGTGCGGAGCGAGAGTGCATGGGAGGCCGTCACCTCCTTCTGCGAAGCAGTGATGCTCGCGAAGGAGGAGGCGGAACGCGTGAGGGAGAGGCAGCCTCACGCCCTCAGTCGCCGCAGGAGACGCCCTGGACGGCGGGAATCGCGGGGCGATTTCCGGCCACCGTAGGCGCGGGCCTGCGGACGGTGAGCAGCGGGTAGCTCGCCGTCCGGTAAGGACCAGGCCCGAGTCGACGGCGCGTAGTGTTCCACGCGCGCCTCAAAGAGATGTCAGCAAGTGACGGGGCCCAATAGGGCCGACGCCGCTGGGGTCGCGGGTTGTCTGAAAGGGTTACCGCGGCCCTGGCATAGGCAACTGAAGGAACACGGGTGGGTTTTAGTCAGTAAAAGTCTGACACGCCCGAGAAGTTATTTGATGATTTCCCACCCTCAAAAAAAAAAAAAAAAAAAAAAAAAAAAAAAGGGTGCCCCTGATGTCGACCTGCGGACGAAAACCCTAACCTTAGACAGTCGACATCAGGGGCACCCCGAAGTTCGGTTAGTTAGGTTCCTTTAAACCCTGCAGACAGAAATAGGAGCCCCGCGGGGCTCCGTCGATCTGCTGACGAAAACCAAACTTTCGAGCAAATGAACTTTCGGGTTTTTAAACTTCGGGTTTTTAAATAATCATACCCTCAAATTAATAGTTATTTATGCAACTGACGTATAATAAGGGCTATTAAAACACGATTGTGGGTTTATCACATGATAATAGTATCACATGAGTGTTTTAATACCTAATTATGTACAGTTACATACAAGAATTTATCTACATCCATGTTATCAATCCTCTATAAAAGGTTCTGAAACAGTTTTTTGCAATACTAATAATACTCGTATCGAACATGGCGGACGGCGTCATAGTATACGACGTCAATTCGAATAAGTTCTTTTTTAAAATTACGGCGCTGCTGTTGTAGTGAAACGCGCGTGCATTACAATGTTCTTTTTTTGAAAACGAGTTGCATTATGAAATTCAGTACAACATTAAAGCACCCGTTTGGATGTTATTATGGTTACCATGGTTACTATGACACTGGCTGTTTTAATGTTGGCAATAAGCTAACTGTTTCAGATACTTTTATGGAGAATTTATAGCATGGTTGTAGATAAAACTATAAATATCATCTTCTACTGCTATTAGTGATCGAAGATCTTCTACCCACATATATTTTTTATTACACTTGGTAAATGTTTCTTTCTGAGTATGAGTGAAAATATTATGGTAATTATGTTTAGGGATAAAAGCGTTATGATAAAAAACAGTAGGAGTTTAAATATATTTACAATGATATTATTAATTACAATTTTCGGAAACATGAGTGTTATGAACATCGCCGGTAGTACTACAAATTGTATGAATAATACTGACCTTACTGGTAACTTAGGATGAAAATTTTTAGGAAGAGTGATCATTCGGATTACAAAACATTAGGAAGAACAATTTCGGGTAAAGAACTTTAGGTGAGCCAATATTATGGACCCCCGTCAACATCTCCACGTCACGACGTCGTCAACGTGGAACGGTGCTGTAATGTGGCAGGCTGGCACAGTACGTTGACGTGATGCACGTCACGAATGAATTCTGTAGCGATATTGGAGCACTTAGTTAGCAATTAACTAAAATATAAATAACCGACTTCATTCGTGGTTTGTTCTACTATAAGAGGTGTTTTTTTTTTTTTTTTTCAAAAAATATTGTAAGACTTAGTTGGCAATTAACTAAAATATAAATAACCGACTTCATTCGTGGTTTGCTCTACGTTAAGAGGTTTTTTTTTTTCAAAAACTATTGTAAAACTTAGTTAGCAATTAACTAAAATATAAATAATTAACCGGCTTCATTCGTGGTTTGTTCTACGATAAGAGGTATTTTTTTTAAATATTGTAAGACTTAGTTGGCAATTAACTAAAATATAAATAACCGACTTCATTCGTGGTTTGCTCTACGTTAAGACGTTTTTTTTTTTTCAAAAACTATTGTAAAACTTAGTTAGCAATTAACTAAAATATAAATAATTAACCGACTTCATTCGTGGTTTGTTCTACGATAAGAGGTATTTTTTTTTAAATATTGTAAGACTTAGTTGGCAATTAACTAAAATATAAATAACCGACTTCATTCGTGGTTTGCTCTACGTTAAGGGGTATTTTTTTTTTCAAAAACTATTGTAAAACTTAGTTAGCAATTAACTAAAATATAAATAATTAACCGACTTCATTCGTGGTTTGTTCTACGATAAGAGGTATTTTTTTTTAAATATTGTAAAACTTAGTTGGCAATTAACTAAAATATAATAACCAACTTCATTCGTGGTTTGTTCTACGATGAGAGGTATTTTTTTTTTTTTCAAAAAATATTGTAAAACTTAGTTAGCAATTAACTAAAATATAAATAATTAACCGACTTCATTCGTGGTTTGTTCTACGACAAGAGGTATTTTTTTTTAATATTGTAAAACTTAGTTGGCAATTAACTAAAATATAAATAACCGACTTCATTCGTGGTTTGTTCTATGATGAGAGGTATTTTTTTTTCAAAAAATATTGTAAAACTTAGTTAGCAATTAACTAAAATATAAATAATTAACCGACTTCATTCGTGGTTTGTTCTACGATAAGAGGTATTTTTTTTAAAATATTGTAAAACTTATTTGGCAATTAACTAAAATATAAATAACCGACTTCATTCGTGGTTTGTTCTACGATGAGAGGTATTTTTTTTTTTCAAAAAATATTGTTAAACTTAGTTGGCAATTAACTAAAATATAAATAACCGACTCCATTCGTGGTTTGTTCTACGATAAGAGGTATTTTTTTTTTTCAAAAAAATATTTGAAATTATTTTTATAAATAAGTAAATAAATAAATATCCTTGGACATTTCACACAACGCCATCTAGTCCCAAGCTAAGCAACCTAATGCTTGTGTTATGGTAACGAGATGGCTGATAAACTACTTATATACATTTTTTTTTTGTAAATACATACATATTATAGATAGAAAAACACCCAGACTCGAAACAAATACTTGTAGGTCGTACAAATATTTGTTCCGTGCGGGAATCGAACCCGCGACATGCTGCGCAGCAGTCAATCGCTCAACCACTGCGCCAACCGTGTCGTCATAGCCACTCATACTTTATTTATATTGAAATTTAACTGCTAAACGCGCCGTTCTACGGTTCTACGGTGCCGTACCGTCCACTAGCACGACGCGGCAACGCACCGTGCCTCGACACCGCACCGTTCCACGTTGACGACGTCATGACGTGGACAGGCTCTAAAAGTTGAGACTCCTTAAATCAGGTTCAGGTCAGGATCAAGTTTCCCGTATCTTTTTTTAATGTAATCGCCTATGTTGCATTCTGGTGACAGGTCTGTATTTTAGCATTTTAAGACAAACCGTACACCAGCTACATGACAAACGCCAGCAAGTTTAGTTGCATCGCCACAGTATTATGCGATATGCTGAATATGCGTCCGTTGCGTGTACACTATACATTTGTTGCGAAAAAAATGTGTGTGAGAATTGTGGCTCCGGTGTGCGGCTAGGCTTACGCGTACGCGATGAGTTTTACTAACGTCGTCTGTACCTACGTCGTTGTACTTAATTGTCGGGTACGAAAGCGGCAAGATATGCGAAAGTGTATTTGACGGCGTGCAGGCTTGACTTTCTTTCATGCGGTAATGTGTTTGTTTGACCAGGTGGGGACGAAAGTCTGGGAGCGGTGGCAAACACAACCGCGCACGCCACGGACACGGAGACGGCAACGGCACCCACTGTTGCACGACAGCACGCGGTTTCGCACACGGCGGCTGCGACCGCTGGCGCACAGGACGCAGCCGCGCAAGAGACGCATGCGGCTACAGTGACCGCGCACGCTCCGCAAGTGGTAGCTGCGATCGCTGCCGCACAGGAAAGAGTCGCGCACGCCACTGCCTTGGCGTACGCTACTATCGCCGACATTATGACCGCCCACGCACGGAGCATGGATGCGATATTCGCGGACACGATGGTTGCCGTCACTGGCGTTCAGAACGAGGGAGTACTCTCAGCGAGTGCGGATGCAGTGACTGCTTACGCTCAGGGTACGACTGCGTCCTCTTCGGACGCGGTGGCTGCGTCCTCCGCTGGCACACAAGACACGAACGGGCACGCTACGGACGCTGCTGCTCACACAAAGGGTATGAATGTGCGCTTTTCGGACGTGCCAGCACTTTGTAATATTATTGCTGGTTTTCGAGTTCTTTAAGTACCAACAATCTCTTAAACTATTATTTGTATTTTATTTTTTATTTCAAATTGCTTGAATAGGTATTTATAATAATAATAATAAACCATTTATTTCAGGCGACACAGGCCCATAGATAAATACCTTAACCTAAACATAAATATTTGAATACTAGCTGCTGCCCGCGACTTCGTCCGCGTGAAATTTCTTGTTCCCCCGACCCACACCTTCGCATTGTATTGCCTGCCCGCGCTATTATTTCGTTTTCGCTTAGCGTTATTTCTGCCTTTTTTTCTTTTAGTTCGTCACGTACAAGTCCTAGAGAGATGTTAAATAGCGCACGCCAAATAATGAATTTTATATGCAAAATTTTGCTACTTGGGGTTACATTATTGCAATTTTCTTAAGGATCTCTAAATTTTTTGAAAATAAATTATAGTCTATGTTACTTCCTGATAATTTAGCTTTATATTGGTGAAAAAATGGTTAAAGTCGGTACAGTAGTTTCGGAGCCTATTCGGTACCTACAAACAAACAAACAAAAAATATTTCCTCTTTGTACACACACAGGGGCTACTCAGATGTTTTCGAAACAGATAGGATGGAGACATAGGAAACATAAAAAATCACCAGAAAATTACATTTTGAAAATCACATACCTCCGTTATCGTAACTTCTGTAACAAATTATTAAACCGACTTAAAACTAATTATGAGAAAAATGAATTTATTAATGCAAAAAATAATCCTAAAGCGACCTGGAAAGTAATAAATTGCATTGTAGGTAAACAAGTTTCGAAATCTCCCCCTACAGACCTCTTGACCCTTCCTGGTCATGATGAGAAATCCTCAATAAATGAGGTCAATGAACTTTTCGCAAGTATTGGCAAAAATCTTGCGGACAGACACATAAATTCGTACTCTAAGCATGTTCCATTTCTCCGGGATGATGTACAGCCTAACTTTCTCGCGCTTCTTGCCACGGATTTTGATGAAGTTGAGAGAATCATAATGAGTCTGCGTACTGATTCTGCTGTAGGGTGGGATGGAATTTCAACCAAAATGATAAAGGTGACCCGCCAGTTCCTCGTACCCCCTATAACACACATATGTGATCTATGTATCTCCAAGGGAGTATTTCCGAGGTCCTTGAAGAAAGCGATTGTGCATCCCATTCACAAGGGTGGAGATAGAGACAGTGTCAATAACTACAGACCTATATCTGTCCTTCCGGTGCTGTCAAAGATTTTAGAAAAGGTCCTAAATAGTCGCCTCGTCAACTTTATGGAAGCACATGGCATTTTATCGGCTAATCAGTACGGTTTTCGTAGGAATAAATCTTGCGAGGACGCTGTTGCTGCCTTTGTTGATAGTACTGTAAAGGTGCTTGATGTAAGGTCTAAATGTTTGGGTGTTTTCATAGACTCATCTAAGGCATTTGACACTGTCGCTATCCCTATCCTGTTGTCAAAATTAGAGGGAATGGGAGTGAGGGGACCAGCGCTGGCGATCTTTAAGAGCTACCTCTCTGAAAGGACACAATGTGTCAAAATTGGCTCATACGTCAGTGACGATCACTTATTGTCATTTGGAGTTCCCCAAGGCTCAATTTTGGGACCTACCCTCTTCTTGATATATGTTAACAGCCTCTGTAACTTATCTATCCCATACTGTAGCATATATACCTACGCGGACAACACGGCTTTGCTCGTGCAGGGTCAGGACTGGGGAGAAGTTCGGAAGCGAGCGGAGTTTGCGATGGGGATCGTGATGTCGTGGTTGGGAGCTAATATTCTTACATTAAACATCGATAAAACTAAATACAGGGTGATTTTTTAATGACCAGCCAAATTTTCACAGGGTGTTCTACCCACGAATATGAACAACTTTCACTATAGGACCAACTTTGAAATCGCGAAAAAAAAATCAGCTGTTCAGTACATTTTTGTTCGCATAATTTGTCAAAATGTACTGAACAGCTGATTTTTTCTTCGCGATTTCAAAGTTGGTCCCATAGTGAAAGTTGTTCATATTCATGGGTAGAACACCCTGTGAAAATTTGGCTGGTCATTAATAAAAACTTTTTAACAAAAAAAAAAAAACCGACTACCAAAAATCACTACAAAGTGAAAAATAACTTTGATTTCGGAAGTCGGTGGCAAAAAAAACATCATGTCATCATCATGTCTTCATCATCAGTTCCACTTCACCAAGTGGTGCTTTCCGAGAGCAAATGCACGAGCTACTATAAAAAATACCCAAATCGCTATAGGTGTGCCTATAATATTTGAAGAGTTCCTTCGATTTCTCCAGGATCCCATCATCAGAACTGGATTTTGATAAAAATGGGACCATTTGGGAAGTATACCCTTTCCAACAAAAAAATATTTTTTCAAATCGGTTGGCAAGCGACAGAGTTATGCGCGAACAAACATAAAAAAAAAAAAATACAAACATCCGAATTGAGAACCTCCTCCTTTTTTAGAAGTCGGTTAAAAAATCACCCTGTATATACCGTTTTCAATTAGATCTTGTACGCAGCCGGAAGACTCGTTTGTTGTCAGAGCCCACACTTGTAATGAACAGTTAGACCAATGCGTCTGTCCTCCCCTAGTCAGAACAACACAAGTCAGGTACCTCGGTATCATAATAGATAACCTGATGTCCTGGAAAGTGACAATTGATAGAACGTCCGGCAGAGTGAGAAAACTCATAGCAATTTTTAAGAGTCTGCGCCATAGTGCAGGCTTAGGTTCACCTCGGATGGTCTACTTCTCACTCTGTCAGTCAGTACTCTCATTCGGGGTAACGACTTGCGGAGGTGCTCCAAAACCTTGTTTCATTAAACTGGAAAGAGCGCAACGAGCTGTTCTTAAGGTCATGACTTTTAGACATTTCCGGTACAGAACCATACAATTGTATAAAGACTGTAAAGTTATGACTGTTAGACAGCTCTTTGTGCTCAATACCATCTTGCGCAGGCACGGTTCTCTGTTATACTGTGCTGGTCGTCTGGCAAATATGAGATCAAAATATGTCTGTCCTATAGAACGATACAAAACTAAATTGGCTGAAAGACATTTTCGAGTATTAGGTAGTCGAATTTATAATGCAGTTAACAAACGATGCAATATTTATGGCTTAAATAAATTCAAATGTAAAAAGAAAGTGAGTCAATGGCTCACAACTCTTACCTACGAGGAGACTGAAAAGTTACTTGGAAAGCTTTTCTAAAAAGTTTCTGCTTTTGCTTTTTCGAACATACTACAAGCGCATACATTACACACACACACGACACATATACATAATACATACACACGATACATACACATGACACATACAGTCATACACTTACACTTTACACCACATACCTCACCAAATTCACACTCTAGAGAGGCTATAGATTATTATTTTTCTTATATAATTATAATTTTTTCTATTGTTTGTTTCTTTATTTTATAACTTAGTTTTCTTTTTGTAGTCAATCGATAGCTACTTACCCAATGTAACTCCGTACTAGTTTTTGTATAAATTGAGGAATGTATTAACAGAGAGAACCCTGGCACCCATAACACAAGTTTAATTTTAGTTTGGGTGCCAGTGGAGTAATCATTGATTTATTTATGCAATTTTAAAGAAAATTGTCCTAAAATCAAGTTATCGTCATAGGTAAAATTGTAAATTGGGAAATAAAGTTATATATATATATAGATATACCCATGGGCACTTTGTGGCTCCATCGTGCCATATAGGTAGTAATTTGTTGATCCGTTTTCACTTGTTGATCCGGGTGGTATTTGTTGATCCAATGCCAGTCAAACCATACGTAAGTGGCTCTGATCGGAGCCACAAGAGTTAACGCGAGTAATAATAATAATTAAGACATTTTTATACAAATCCACCTTTTTTGTATTTGAGCACTAGTTGATCCGATTCAAATGGGCCAATCAGAGCACACCATTTTTCACGGGCTTTGTCATTGGCTACTATAGATAGATGGAACATGGATGGTATTCAAACAAATTAATTCTTGCATTATACAGCGCGCCGCCGCTATCGCGACATTAACTTGAGACGCGAATACGGTTCCGCGTTTTCGTTTTCGGAGGGTGTGGTGAGTACTGGTGAAGGGGCAGAGGGCAAGGGGGAACGGGGGAAGAGTTAAGGAAGGGGGGTGAGGAGGAGAGGGGATGGTAAGGTGAAGAGGGTGAGGAGTGGTGGGAGGGATAGAGTAATGAGGGGGAGGATGTGGAGGGGGTATGTTGAGGGGGAGAGGGAGGGGAGGAGGGGGTAAAAGGGAATATCGAGGGGGATGTTGAGGGGGAGAGGGAGGAAAGGCAGTGGTGAAAGGCGGAGGTGGCGTTCGGGGAAAGGGGATGCGTGAGGGGAAGGAGTAGTGAAGGAGAGATAGGGAAGGGAAGGGGGTGAGGATAGAGGGAGGGGGAGATGGGGAGGGTGTGGTGAGTACTGGTGAGAGGGGAGAGGGCGAGGGGGAACGGGAGAGGTTGGTGAGCAAGGAGGGTGTGAGTAGGAGAGGGGATGGTGAGAGGGGAGGGGCGAGTAGTGGTGAGAGGGATAGAGTAATGAAGGGGAGGATGTGGAGGAGGGATGTTTTGAAGGAAAAGGCAGTGGTAAAAAGGGGAGGAGAGATGGCAGGGAAAGAGGGAGGAGGAAAGGGAGGGGAGGCAGTGGTGAAAGAGGAGGGGCAGGTTCAGGGAAAATGGGATGCGTTAGGGGGGTGAGAGTGAGAGGGAGATGGGGTGTGAGAGGGGGAGGGGGGGAGGGTAGGTGAGATAGGGAGGGGAAGGGGGTAGTAAGAGTGGGTAGGGGACATAGGGAAGGGGTGGGGTGAGAAGGACGAGCGCCTTCAATCAATCAATCAATCAGTTTTTTTGCCTTTACACCTTAAAGTTGATTTTTGTATAGCACTGATTCATTGAAGAAACCCTGTTCGACAGAAATGACATGATGAAAAATAGAAAGTCGAGACGGCACAAAAACAGAAGTTAACTCCAGTCGTGCGTCGGAGCTGACACACACACTTTTTTTTGTAAATGCATACTTTTATAGATAATTACACCCAGACTCGGGACAAACAGACATCTTCTTGCATACAAATGTTTGTCCTGGATGGGATGGGATGGGAAGGAATCGAACCAACGACCTGCGGCATGATAGGTGGTATCTTAACCAACTACGCCATTGTGGGTTGTCCCTGTCAGAATGCTTCACTGTTAATGGTGTTGTCACATATAACATCAGGTCACAAAAGCTTCTCTATTATCTTCTATACCTCATCATCATCATTTCAGTTGAAAGTCATCAACTGCTGGACATAGGCCTCCCCCAAGCACCGTCACTTCGATCGGTTCTGTGGTTCCCGCATCCAGCGGATTCCTTCTTGCGATCTTTACAAGGTCATCGGTCCACCTTGTTCCAGGCCTCCCAACGTAGTCTTCCGTTACGCGGCCGCCACTCCAGAACCTTTCGGCCTCATTGGTCATCTGTTCTGCAAGCAATGTGCCCTGCACACTGCCACTTCAGTTTGGCAATTCATTGGACTATGTCTTCCCGAACGCTGCCCAGCCGAGTCGTATTCGACGATTAACCGCTTTCTCGAAATTGGACCTACCTAACTGGACAGTTTGTCCTAAGCAACATACTCGTCTACAACTGTGTAGTGTCTCCGATCTTCATGCGAGTGTGTGCTACATGGGCATTTGACGTGACCATCCATCCACGTCTTACCCATGTTAATTTTAAGACCCACTCTTTCGAAAGCTCCACTGAGGTCATCGAGCATTGTACTGAGGTCCTCCGTAGTCTCAGCCATGCCTACTATATCGTCGGCAAACCGAAGGTGAGTGACGTACTCGCCATTGATGTTGATGTCTAGCCTTTTCCAGTCCAGAACCTTGAAGGCATCCTCCAGTGCAGCGGCGAACAGTTTCGGAGAGATAACGTCTCCCTGTCTCACCCCTCGCTGCAGAAGGATAGGTTTCGAGGTCCGGTCCTGGAGTCGGACTGACATGGTGGCGTTTTCGTACAGACACTTCGGCCGCCTAGACCGCTAAACGTAGAGAAATGAAAAAACTTCTTGCAGAAATGCATACTTAGGTTGATCCACTCGATCTTACAATGTATGAAGCCGAATATAAAATCTGCTTGATCAACGTATGTATGCATTTCTGCAAGGAGTGTATAATATGGAACCACATAGTACTTATAACCAATTCGAGGTGGATCTGACATGTATGAAGCAATGCGAATATAATATAATCTAGTGGATCAACCTAAGTATGCATTTTTGCAAGGAGAGTTTTAAACGGAACCACATAGTACTTATAACCTCATGTTCGAGATGGATCTAACAATGTATGAAGCAATGAGAATATAAAATTGAGTGGATCAACGTTTGTATGCATTTCTGCAAGGACAGAATAAAACGGAACCACATAGTACTTATAACCTTATATTCGAGGTGGATCTAACAACGTATGAAGCAATGAGAATATAAAATCGAGTAGATCAACGTATGTATGCATTTCTGCAAGGAGAGTATAAAATGGAACCACATAGTATGCTGTGCGCGGTGCCGCACCTCTTAGTCAAGGTGGATCGAACAATGTATGAAACATTGCGTATTAGGTTATCGAGTGGATCAACTTATGTAGGTAGAAAATTATATCATTTTTATGCAAGGAGTCTAAAATCAGAATTACAGTGTGTATTAGAAGTATCCGAAATTCACTGTATATGGAGCCAATAAGTATTGGTCTTCAGATAAAATTCGGAGCCAAAAAGTATTGTTGAGTACAAAAAAATTGACCGTTACGGATCCACTTTTGTTTAGATGCTAGAGTAAAAAAAATGTTGAGTATAAATATATTTCTGCAAATATATTTGGCAACATCGCCAAGTGGAAGGCGACGTTGCCACTCCGCTCGAAAAATATTAAACCGGAGTCAAGTTATTCCGCATGAAAGGTGGAGTCAATAATGCATTGGCTCACTGCTGGATCAACTAAGTGTGGGAAAGGGTGTTTATATATATAGTTTCCTCTTTTTAATATTAGTATAGATTAGTATAGATAAACAAAACTTGTGTTAATAAATAAGGCTTAAGACTATGTTAGTAACACTTCTCTTTGCACTAGCTTTACTTTGTGCTGTCATTTTTAATGTTAATCATTTAAATGACTAAATAAAAATCAAATCACCGACAGCTTAAAAAAGGCCATAAAAACTTTGTGGAAATGAAAATAACTACACTGTGAAATATTTGAAAAAACCAAAACGAGATAAAACAAAAAGCAGGAGGCACTACGAGTACCTATTTATACCTTTTCTCGAAGCGTTTTGTCGTATTTTCAAACTCTGGATATATTTTCAAACAGCTTCGGCATTATCCAGATAATGCTAAAGAGATTAAATTCTCAGGGTTAAGATTTGCAGTTAGCAGATTTATAAAACACACTAACATTCCTTTGTCTATAGCTTTTATACTTCGGATTTTATTAATACCTAAAATACGTCGACTTGGACACTCACTAAAACACCTCCAGGGCACTTCTTCGGTAAGCCTTAGTAGAAAGCTAAGCGATAAGATATAAGATTAGCGATTTTCATAATCAGCCTAAAATGTTCCCACTGCTGGGACACGGGCCTAGGATTTGCACACAAACAACAACAAACATTAAGATATTATCTGTAACCTTCACCCTCCAACCCCCCAGGAGAGGCTGTCTGTCTTTCTTACGGTTATTATGAAAGAAAATTAAATAGAAATACTTAGAGCACCCTACTAGAAGAAATTAAATCCCATCAAAAACGTTTAATGTAAAGTAGGTTGCCAAGACTCAAATGTCATAACGCTTTTACTGTTAAAAAAATATCAGGGGCCGTACTTTAAACTGAAAAAAGATCATGCATCAGTCATGGTTCCAGTGAGAGAGAAAGTAGGAGCCACGACGGACGCATCAGAGAGAGAAAGTAGGAGCCACGACGGACGCATCAGAGAGAGAAAGTAGGAGCCACGACGGACGCATCAACGGAATCATGATGGATCCATGATCTATTTTCACGTCATGATCTAATGTAGAGCCAAGTCCCTAACTCTACAAATTTTACATCTTGATCAAATTTATGGAGTGCCATTCCATTACACAATGTCACAACATTAAATACCTCTGACTTAATTTCTTACAATAAGCCCATACGAAGTGTCTATAATGCGATGGACGCGAAACGGCCAAGCATTTTGACCAAGATGTAAAATTTGTAGAAGGCCTTGTAGAGTTAGGGGCTTGGCTCCATATGATAACTTTATAACAGTAAAAGCGATATGCGAGTCTCAAATATTTTATTATTTTCATAGATTTGTATTAGTTTCAAGATATAAAACTAACGAAATGAGATCTTTCATAAAGGTGTTTCTCCCCTTTTCACTCAGAAGACACGGCCGCGCACTCTTCGGACACAGCCGCGCCCACTCGCACAAAGCGCAAAGCCACACATTCCACGGACACGGTGGCGTCGCAGGGAAGATTTAAGGTAAGTCATGAAGAAAAACGTACGGAGGTATTTTATTTACGCTAAAATTAGATTTTAGTGCAGGTGTTGAATGACAGCTAAATCTATATAAATAAAAAGAGAAGTCCTGACTGACTGACTGATTGACTGACTCATCAACACCCAGCCCAAACCCTTGGACCTAGAAAGCTGAAATTTTGCACAGAGGTTCCCTTTATAATGTAGACAAGGAATAAGGAAGGATTTCCCGGTAGCATGTTCCCGTGGGATATTTTCCGACATCCACGCGGGAAAAGCCGCGGGCATAAGCTAGTTTTTAAATAAATCTCTATTATTTCAAATAACACATCAAATAATGAATTTAAAATCTACTGGGCTTAAGTTTTGCTTTTGGCAAAATTTCTAATTAGTTTTTGTTTATTGTAGTCTAAACGGCCAACGTACAACAATGGCGAAGATAATTCATCCACACAGTTTGACGATTCAGATTCTGATGTTAATGGAAGAAAGGTAGAAGAAGGAAAACATGTATCCAACATGGGCATAACACAACAGCTACAATCACAAGGAGAAGAAAAAAAAAGAAAAGACAATCGAAGAAGAAGAAGAGATCTTGACAGAATGGCAGTGCCAGGTCAGTTCTTTTTTCGTAAACTGAAGTGTTATGATTATGAGAAAGTTGTACAAGGATCTTTTGGCGCCTGAATTAACAGGGCGCCGTTGTTGGTAAAACATTATTTTGTAAAATTGACACAGAAATCAGATCAAGTCAATGTTTTGTCAATGTAAGTATTGCAAAACAAGATGACGACTTTAGTTCCGACTTTGGCCGCGCTCCTAATCCGCATAAAGAACCTTGTTGCGTTGCGTTGTTGCGTTGTGTTCTATCACGTAGAATAAGTTCATATTTTTCTCTACCATAGTTTCCTAATAATTCATGACAAAAATATTTTTCCTTATATTATTTTATTTCTTCAAAAGTGTATTGAAAAACGTCGTTAGATACACGTGGACATTTGCTATTGCAGTTCTTGGCTCAAAAACAACCTCGCCTACAGCTCGGGTGTTAACTCCGCCTCAAATGCAATAACAAACATTTTCCACTTGTATCAAAATGTGCTATTTACATTTTTCATCAAAAGTAAAAAAGCGGCCTAAAAAAAGAAAAAATGTTTGAAAATGTACAGCGCTCTGAACTTGAAGAATAGAGATATTCACTTCGTCAAGATTTAGCAACATCTTCAATTGATATGAAATCATTCATTTATGTAAACTGAAATGAGGAATGGGACCAATATCGAAGCGGGATGCCCGTTGTCATTTCAGATCATAATTTAAAATCTTTCACGACATTACTAATAGACCAGGGCCAATCCTGTTTGAGGAAAAAAAAATTCTTAGCAGTATAAGAGTGGTCGGAAAATTTAGTTGATGATGTAAATAACGAAGGAAAAATAGTCCAGACTCGGAAAAAGTTGTGGACCCGGTGGGGGTAGTAATAATTAATATAATATACGTTTTTAGGTGTTTGTACTCGTTTTTTGCGATTTGCGGCTAAACTATGCATCCTATCGAAAAAATTTAAATTTAAAAGTGGTAGATAATAAAATATTGCTAAGTAGTAGAAATAAAATACATACCAACAACACAAAAATTGATTAGACAGAATAGGTATTTTTCATTGCCATTCCATTTATCTAGACAAAAAAAATTTTTTTTTTAATTAGACAGTTTTTATTTTGTTTGTTCTTTATAATTTCCTCCAGGGCCGGATTTAGGGGAGGGCAACCGGGGCGAAAGCCCCGGGGCCTCCAAAAGCAGGGGGCCTCCACAATCCTTTACCTACAGCCTAAAGTACTTTATACATACATGATTATTTGATTATATTAATCTTAAATATTAACAGAAATCATTGATCTATATTTGTTCACTCCAATCAGGCAATCAGTGAAATGTCAAAATCTCAAATGGCCCTGATAAGCACTTCCAATTTACTACCCATCTTGAGGGAGTACCCCAATGGCTCAATGGCTCAGTGGGGTGGTACTTGCCCGCAACCTCGGAGGTTGGGTATTCGATTCCGTGTCCCATTTAAAAAAAAAAAAAAATATATATATATATATATACGTATAAATTAATTGCAGTATGTGAACAATTGGTTGGTGTTCTTCAATTCTTAAACAAAAACAAATCAATTATTATTGACTAATTGGTAATTTTTTTTCATATTTTTTTATGCAGCAAGGTATGCAGTTTGATAGCCATCAATTCAAAAAAAAAAAAAAAAAAAAAAAAAAAAAAAAAAAAAAAAAAAAAAAAAAAAAAAAGGGCAAGGGGGCCTCCACTCCTTTGTTGCCCCGAGGCCTCTGGACCCCTAAATCCGGCCCTGATTTCCTCGCATTATTGATGAAAAGTAGAGTGATCAACTCGGGTGTACGTGATGACTTACATCCTATGTTTACCAAATCGAATGTCTATTTCGAGAATAGTTATGTAGGTACATGAAAATTACTTGTATAACATAGTATTTCGTAAGAAATAACGCTTTTATGAATGTAAATGTTTATTATCATTTACATTCGGTTTTCGAAAAATCGATTTTTGAAAAGTAGTTTTTTCGGTTATTCGCTTTTTTAACGATATTTTTGTAAGTATACAATATTATATTTTAATTCCATATTAAAGCTGAGATTTCAACGAAAAACATGAGCAGTGGTAAAGGTCATTTATTTAAAATTTACTAACCAAATTTTTCGATTGAAAATAAGGTATTTTTTTTGTATTTTCTTCATAAAACATCGACAAATAAATATTTCGTTTTGAAAAAAATTGGGCTTGTTTGAAACACAAAAAAAAAATATTTTCACCAATTTTCATGAAAAAATAATAACATTTGCTATAGTTATAAATTAAAAACCAAAAAAACGGTTTTTTGCGTTTTTCGCGATAATTTTGAGGTAATAAATAATAATGTATGAGAAGAAAGTTAAAGATTTTTTTATTATAGTACAAACGCCTAAAAACGTATATATTACCAACCCCACCCCCCTTCCAGAACTTTTACCGAGTCTGGACTATTTTTCCTTCGTTATTTACATCATCAACAAAATTTTCCGACCACTCGTATACTGTTAAGATTTTTTTTTTTTACGTTATTTTGAGCGGTTTGGCCCTGGTCTATAAATAAATTAAGCTTTTTCCAAATCACATAGTGCTCCAATATCAACAAAAGTATTTGTTTCACCAGGTGGTGGCATAACACTTGCAGCAGCGGTTAGAATGACTGCGACCGATGCCGCGACCAGGGCGGTGGTGGCTGTTCCCTCTGGTGCAAAGAGAACGGACGCAGAGCTAGCGTCCTCTAGTGCACAGAACACGTATTCAGCGGCTGTGTTCTCTGGGGCTCAGAGCATACACAAGGTGGCAGCGTCCAGTAGCGCACAGGACACGGACTCTGCAGCTGTGTCCTCTGGTGCACAGGCCACAGACAAGGTGGCAGCGCCCTCTAGCGCACGGGACACGGATTCTGCGGCTGTGTACTCTGACGCACAGGGCACGGACGCTATGGCTGCGTCCTCTAGCGCACGGAACACGGACTCTGCAGCTGTTTCCTCGGGCGCACAGGGTACGGACGCGGTGGCAGCGTCCTCTAGCGCACAGAACATGTACTCGACGGCTATGTCCTCTGGCGCAAAGGACACGGACGCGGTGGCAGCGTCCTCTAGCGCACAGAACACGTACTCGGCGGCTATGTCCTCTGGCGCAAAGGAAACGGACGCGGTGACAGCGTCCTCTAGCGCACAGAATACGTGCTTGGCGGCTATGTCCTCTGGCGCAAAGGACACGGACGCGGTGACAGCGTCCAGTAGCGCACAGGACACGGACTCTGCAGCTGTGTCCTCTGGTGCACAGGCCACAGACGCAGTGGCAGCGTCCTCTAGCGCACGGGACACGGATTCTGCGGCTGTGTCCTCTGACGCACAGGGCACGGACGCTATGGCTGCGTCCTCTAGCGCACAGAACACGGACTCTGCAGCTGTTTCCTCGGGCGCACAGGGTACGGACGCGGTGGCAGCGTCCTCTAGCGCACAGAACACGTACTCGGCGGCTATGTCCTCTGGCGCAAAGGAAACGGACGCGGTGACAGCGTCCTCTAGCGCACAGAATACGTGCTCGGCGGCTATGTCCTCTGGCGCAAAGGACACGGACGCGGTGACAGCGTCCTCTAGCCCACAGAACACGTACTCGGCGGCTATGTCCTCTGGCACACAGGGCATGGACGTGGTGGCAGTGTCTTCTAGCGCACAGAACACGGATTCTGCGGCTGTGTCCTCTGACGCACAGGGCACGGACGCTATGGCTGCGTCCTCTACCGCACAGAACACGAACTCTGCAGCTGTTTCCTCTGGCGCACAGGCCACAGACGCGGTGGCAGCGTCCTCTAGCGCACAGAACACGTACTCGGCGGCTATGTCTTCTGGCGCAGAGGACACGGACGCGGTGACAGCGTCCTCTAGCGCACAGAACACGTACTCGGCCGCTATGTCCTCTGTCACACAGGGCACGGACGCGGTGGCAGCGTCCTCTAGCGCACAGAACACGTACTCGGCGGCTATGTCCTTTGGCACACAGGGCACGGACGCGGTGGCAGCGTCCTCTACCGCACAGAACACGGACTCTGCAGCTGTTTCCTCTGGCGCACAGGGCACGGACGCGGTGGCAGCGTCCTCTAGCGCACAGAACACGTACTCGGCGGGTGTGTTCTTTGGCACAAAAGGTACGGACGCGGTGGCAGCGTCCTCTAGCGCACAGAACACGTACTCGACGGCTATGTCCTCTGGCGCAAAGGACACGGACGCGGTGGCAGCGTCCTCTAGCGCACAGAACACGTACTCGGCGGCTATGTCCTCTGGCGCAAAGGACACGGACGCGGTGACAGCGTCCTCTAGCCTACAGAACACGTACTCGGCGGCTATGTCCTCTGGCGCAAAGGACACGGACGCGGTGACAGCGTCCTCTAGCGCACATAACACGTACTCGGCGGCTATGTCCTCTGGCGCAAAGGAAACGGACGCGGTGACAGCGTCCTCTAGCGCACAGAATACGTGCTCGGCGGCTATGTCCTCTGGCGCAAAGGACACGGACGCGGTGACAGCGTCCTCTAGCCCACAGAACACGTACTCGGCGGCTATGTCCTCTGGCACACAGGGCATGGACGTGGTGGCAGTGTCTTCTAGCGCACAGAACACGGATTCTGCGGCTGTGTCCTCTGACGCACAGGGCACGGACGCTATGGCTGCGTCCTCTACCGCACAGAACACGAACTCTGCAGCTGTTTCCTCTGGCGCACAGGCCACAGACGCGGTGGCAGCGTCCTCTAGCGCACAGAACACGTACTCGGCGGCTATGTCTTCTGACGCAAAGGACACGGACGCGGTGACAGCGTCCTCTAGCGCACAGAACACGTACTCGGCCGCTATGTCCTCTGTCACACAGGGCACGGACGCGGTGGCAGCGTCCTCTAGCCCACAGAACACGTACTCGGCGGCTATGTCCTCTGGCGCACAGGGCACGGACGCGGTGGCAGCGTCCTCTACCGCACAGAACACGGACTCTGCAGCTGTTTCCTCTGGCGCACAGGGCACGGACGCGGTGGCAGCGTCCTCTAGCGCACAGAACACGTACTCGGCGGGTGTGTTCTTTGGCACAAAAGGTACGGACGCGGTGGCAGCGTCCTCTAGCGCACAGAACACGTACTCGGCGGCTATGTCCTCTGGCGCAAAGGACACGGACGCGGTGACAGCGTCCTCTAGCCTACAGAACACGTACTCGGCGGCTATGTCCTCTGGCGCAAAGGACACGGACGCGGTGAAAGCGTCCTCTAGCGCACATAACACGTACTCGGCGGCTATGTCCTCTGGCGCAAAGGAAACGGACGCGGTGACAGCGTCCTCTAGCGCACAGAATACGTGCTCGGCGGCTATGTCCTCTGGCGCAAAGGACACGGACGCGGTGACAGCGTCCTCTAGCCCACAGAACACGTACTCGGCGGCTATGTCCTCTGGCACACAGGGCATGGACGTGGTGGCAGTGTCTTCTAGCGCACAGAACACGGATTCTGCGGCTGTGTCCTCTGACGCACAGGGCACGGACGCTATGGCTGCGTCCTCTACCGCACAGAACACGAACTCTGCAGCTGTTTCCTCTGGCGCACAGGCCACAGACGCGGTGGCAGCGTCCTCTAGCGCACAGAACACGTACTCGGCGGCTATGTCTTCTGACGCAAAGGACACGGACGCGGTGACAGCGTCCTCTAGCGCACAGAACACGTACTCGGCCGCTATGTCCTCTGTCACACAGGGCACGGACGCGGTGGCAGCGTCCTCTAGCCCACAGAACACGTACTCGGCGGCTATGTCCTTTGGCACACAGGGCACGGACGCGGTGGCAGCGTCCTCTACCGCACAGAACACGGACTCTGCAGCTGTTTCCTCTGGCGCACAGGGCACGGACGCGGTGGCAGCGTCCTCTAGCGCACAGAACACGTACTCGGCGGGTGTGTTCTTTGGCACAAAAGGTACGGACGCGGTGGCAGCGTCCTCTAGCGCACAGAACACGTACTCGACGGCTATGTCCTCTGGCGCAAAGGACACGGACGCGGTGGCAGCGTCCTCTAGCGCACAGAACACGTACTCGGCGGCTATGTCCTCTGGCGCAAAGGACACGGACGCGGTGACAGCGTCCTCTAGCCTACAGAACACGTACTCGGCGGCTATGTCCTCTGGCGCAAAGGACACGGACGCGGTGAAAGCGTCCTCTAGCGCACATAACACGTACTCGGCGGCTATGTCCTCTGGCACACAGGGCACGGACGTGGTGGCAGCGTCTTCTAGCGCACAGAACACGTACTCGGCGGCTATGTCCTCTGGCGCACAGGGCACGGACGTGGTGGCAGCGTCTTCTAGCGCACAGAACACGTACTCGGCGGCTATGTCCTCTGGCGCACAGGGTACGGACGCGGTGGCAGCGTCCTCTAGTGCACAGAACAAAACGTACTCGGCGGCTATGTCCTCTGGCACACAGGGCACGGACGCGGTGATAGCGTCCTCTAGCGCACAGAACACGTACTCGGCGGCTATGTCCTCTGGCGCACAGGGCACGGACGCGGTGACAGCGTCCTCTAGCGCACAGAACACATGCTCGGCAGCTATGTCCTCTGGCGCAAAGGACACGGACGCGGTGACAGCGTCCTCTAGCGCACAGAACACGTACTCGGCGGCTATGTCCTCTGGCGCAAAGGAAACGGACGCGGTGACAGCGTCCTCTAGCGCACAGAACACGTACTCGGCGGCTATGTCCTCTGGCGCACAGGGCACGGACGCGGTGACAGCGTCCTCTAGCGTACAGAACACGTGCTCGGCGGCTATGTCCTCTGGCGCAAAGGACACGGACGCGGTGACAGCGTCCTCTAGCCCACAGAACACGTACTTGGCGGCTATGTCCTCTGGCACACAGGGCACGGACGCGGTGGCAGCGTCTTCTAGCGCACAGAACACGTACTCGGCGGCTATGTCCTCTGGCGCACAGGGTACGGACGCGGTGGCAGCGTCCTCTAGCGCACAGAACAGAACGTACTCGGTGGCTATGCCCTCTGGTACACAGGGCACGGACGCGGTGACAGCGTCCTCTAGAGCACAGAACACGTACTCGGCGGCTATGTCCTCTGGCGCACAGGGCACGGACGCGGTGACAGCGTCCTCTAGCGCACAGAACACATGCTCGGCGGCTATGTCCTCTGGCGCAAAGGACACGGACGCGGTGAAAGCGTCCTCTAGCGCACAGAAGACGTACTCGGCCGCTATGTCCTCTGGCGCAAAGGACACGGACGCGGTGAAAGCGTCCTCTAGCGCACAGAACACGTACTCGGCGGCTATGTCCTCTGGCTCAAAGGGCACGGACGCGGTGAAAGCGTCCTCTAGCGCACAGAACACGTACTCGGCCGCTATGTCCTCTGTCACACAGGGCACGGACGCGGTGGCAGCGTCCTCTAGCGCACAGAACACGTACTCGGCGGCTATGTCCTCTGGCACACAGGGCACGGACGCGGTGGCAGCGTCCTCTAGCGCACATAACACGGACTCTGCAGCTGTTTCCTCTGGCGCACAGGGCACGGATGCGGTGGCAGCGTCCTCTAGCGCACAGAACACGTACTCGGCGGCTATGTCCTCTGGCGCACAGGGTACGGACGCGGTGGCAGCGTCCTCTAGCGCACAGAACAGAACGTACTCGGCGGCTATGTCCTCTGGCACACAGGGCACGGACGCGGTGACAGCGTCCTCTAGCGCACAGGACACGGACTCTGCGGCTGTGTCCTCTGGCGCACAAGGCACGGATGCGGTCGCAGCGGACTCTAACGCTTATCGAAAAACTGCACAATCAACATTCTCATCGGACATAACGACTGCGTCCTATAGCACAAAGGACACGGACGTGGTGGCTGCATCCTCTGACACACAGCATACAACTACGCGATCTACACACTCATCGGACACAGCGTCTGCGTTCTATAGTACACAGGACATGGAAGCGGCAGCTGCGTCCTGTGACGCACAGCAAAAAACTACGCGATCCACATACTCATCAGACACGGCAGCTGAGTATTCTGGCGTACATGGCACGGACTCGGTGATTGCGCCGTGTGGTGCACAGGACACGGGCTTTGTAGCTGTGTCCTCTGGCACACAGGCCACAGACGCGGTGGCAGCGTCCTCTAGTGCACAGTACACGGACTCTGCGGCTGTGTCTTCTGGTGCACAGGATACAGACGCGGTGATAGCGTCCTCTTGCGCACAGAACACGCATTCGGTGGCTATGTCCTCTGGCGCACAGGGCACGGACGCGGTCCCGGTGGTCTCTAACACACAGCGAAAAACTGCACAATCAACACTCTCATCGGACACGGCGACTGCGCCCTATAGCGCACAGGACACGGACGTGGTGGCTGCATCCTCTGACACACAGCATACAAATACGCGATCTACACACTCATCGGATTCAGCGTCTGCGTTCTATGGCACACAGGACATGGAAGTGGTGGCTGCATCCTCTGATGCACAGCAAAAAAATACGCGATCTACATATTCATCGGACACGGCAGCTGAATCCTCTGGCGCACATGGCACGGAGTCGGTGATTGCACCGTCTGGTGCACAGTGTAAAACTACGCGATCTACAAAATCATGGAAATCGGCGGATGCGTCCTATGGTGCACACGGTACGGACGCAGTGGCTTCGTCATGTGGTGCACAGCTTAAAACTGTGCAATCCACTTACCCATCGGACACGATGTCTGCGTCCTCTGACTCACAGCACAAAACTGCGCAATCCACACTCTCATCGGACACGGCGACTGCGTCCTATAGCACACAGGATACTAATTGGGTGGCTGGGTCCTCTGACGCACACCGCGAAACTGCGCAATCCACATACTCATCGGACATGGCAACTGCATCTTATAGCGCACAGAACACGGTCGCGGTGGCTGCATCCTCTGACGCACAGCGTAAAACTACGCTCTCTACACAGTTATCGAAAACAGCAGATGCGTCCTCTGGTGCAGATGACACGGACGTGGTGGCTTCGTCATCTGGTGCACAGCGTACACTTGCGCAATCCACTTACCCATCAAACACGGTGTCGGCGTCCTCTGGGGCACTGGATATGGACGCGGTGGCTGCGTTCTCTGATGCACAGCGTAAAACTACGCGATCTAAACACTCATTGGACACGGCGACTATGGCTTCTGTCGCACAGGACCCGGACGCGGTGGCTGCATGCTCTGACACACAGTGCAAAACTGCGCGATCTAAACACTCACTGGACACGGCGGCGGCTGTGAATTCTGTCACACTGGACGCGTTGGCTGCGTCCTCCGATGCAAAATGTAAAACTGCACGATCCACACACTTATTTGACACGGACGCGTTGGCTACGTCCATAGCGCAGTGGATAGCGCGGTTTCAACAGCGTCAGAACACACAGCGCAAAACTGCACTATCCACACAGTCATTGGATACGACGCCCTTATGGGGCACGGTGTCTGCATACTCTGGAGCACAAGACGCGGACGCTGTGACTGCGTCGTCTAGTGCAGAGCGTCAAACTATGCAATCCACAAACTCGTCGGGCATGGCATCTGCGTCATATCGCACACAGGACACGGAAGAGTTGGCTGCGTCCTCGAATGCACAGCAAAAAACTACGCGATCCACATACTCATTGGATACTGTTTGTGCATCCTCTGGCGCACTAGATACGAGCACGGTGGCTGCGTTCACTGACGCACAGTGCAAAATTGTGCAATCGACACATTCATTGGACACGGCGGCTGCGTCCTCTGAAGCACAGAACACACACTCATCGGACACGGCAGATGGAGCCTCCGCCCAAAGTAAAACTGCGCGATCCACACACTCATCGGACACCGCGGCTGTGGCCTCTGGCGCACAGGACACGGATGTGTTGGCTGTGTCCGCTGACGTACAGTGCAAATCTGCGCTATTCACACACTCATTGGACACGCCGTCTACATTCGTTGACGCAAAGGGCAAAACTGCTCGATCCACACACTCAAAGGACGCGGTGGCTGCGTCCTCTGGCCCCCGGCGGAAAATAGCGCGAATCACAAACTCACCGGCAGCTTTGTCGTCTGGCGCACTGAACGCGGACGTGGTGGCTGCGTCGTCTAGTGCACAGCGTAAAACTGCACGCTGCAGCGTGACGAGACATGCACATTCGTCTAAGGCAAGTCTCCAACTATGTTATCTCTCCTTTGCCACTATTCCACAGCGGTGTCTTTTTACCGAGTGCGACATGTCAGTAGTTCGACAGGTCGTTTGCTCGACAGGTCGTTAGTGCGACATGTCTTTAGTTCGACAAGCAATGTACGTTTAACAAATATGACTTCTAGGTAATATTAAACCCACTTCCCGGAAGTGGGTCAAGCAATATTATATTACCGATAGACAGACAGACATTGTGACAGGTGAAACTAAATAAAAGCTTATAAAAAGTAGTAGCCCCATCGGTATCAAACACCGTATTACCTAGAAGTCATATTTGTTAAACGTACATTGCTTGTTGAACTAAAGACCTGTCGCACTAACGACCTGTCGCACACATGTTTGTCGCACTAATGACATACACTCCTTTTTACCTGACTACGGAAACCCTTCACAGAAGAGTTTAAAAAACAGTATTTTTATTACGGAATGTATGGCAAACAATTTCTAGCACCAGTCTCTCACAAATGTAAACTTTTCTTTAATTATGCGTTTTTTTGGGATTTTTGCAATTTGCAGGTCAGTGTAAGATTGTATCTTAATCAAAATATAATTCTCTACAGTAAAAATATGTGAGTATTTAAGTACCTACATAATTAAACCATAAAAATCATCGATACCTACATCTCTATAAGTTAGATTTGCTCCAGATTCGTCTGATTTCCGAAACCCGACCAATCCGGACGAAATCTAACTTACAAAGATGTATCAATTTTTGTGGTTAAAATTATGTGAATGTTTAATGTCGCGTAAAACCTGATGCGGACCTGCAAATGCAAAAAATCCAAAAAAAATTGAATTTCGCGGAATACCACAGCGCATCCCATCGCAAAAGGGAAAATGGGAAAATTCAAATTAAATTCAAAAATGTCAAATGAGACACTTTTTAACTACTCGAAAATACAGATACAAAATCATCTGAGTCAAATCACATACTTTCAACTTTAAATTCAGTATTTTAAATCAACAAAATTTATTATTATTTGGAAATCATGACATAATAAAGCTAGTATATTCTCAGCAGTCATTGGTTTAATTTACTGTCTCTGCCTACCATACATGGCGACCCTGCGCAAAGAAACTGCTATCCAAGCGTCGCGTCGCGTATTTGATACCACCCTGCCAGCGCTGGCTGGCGCCCGTACCGTATATGGGCAAAGAATGTAAAACAAATCAGTGGATGTAGTACAAAGCATCCAATATGAATAGAATAATTAATAATTTGGTTTATGTCACGCGTGCTGGAGAAAAAAAAAATCTATAGACCGTATACATAAAATCAGTACGCCACACGACGACCAATTTTCCATTCTATCATAAAGAACGGCATGTTGAATTGTCACCACAGGTATAATTAAGACTTTCGTACTGTCACTACACATTTTTTTTCGTTACGTCAAAGAAAGTATCTCCACGCACACATTCAAGTTTTTACGCAAAATACCATGCGTTGTGACACTACGCCCGTGGGCAATGTATGAAAATAAGTAGTGTCTCAGTAGCCGCAACCAGTGAGATAGTACTGTCCGCCAACGTGTTAATATACAAAAAGGTTCAATAATATACCACTATTCAATTTGTGTTCAAAATAGATGACCAATACTGTTTTTAGGGTTCCGTACCAAAACGGTAAAAAGGAACCCTTATGGTGTGACTCAGTCTGTCTGTCTGTCTGTCTGTCACAGCTGTATATCTCAAGAACTACTAATGCTATCAACTTGAAATTTAGAACAGTTCTAATGACGTTTACCAAACAATTTTTCAATTAAGAAAGAAATAAAAACATTTTTTTTTTTTGCAACAGAGACTGAAAGGGGGGGGTCTTAAAAATTCAAAGTGGGCATACTAGGGCATATGGGGTATCATTTGAAAGAGCGCTGTTTGCACATTCTCAAACATTTTTTTATTTTTCTTTAGGCTTTTGCAAACAGAGTTATACTAGATGGCTCTGTATTAAAATCCGGCCAAGTGCGTGTCGGACTACGCACAATGAAGGGTTCCGTAGTTGGTACGAAATGATCCCAAAAACAAACTTAACATTAAAGTTGAAAAACATGTTCTCCCATACATTCCAACAGTAAAGTAAGTTTGTACTCACAATATTGAGAGATTTTCTACGACCAAAAACTTCTTATAGGTTTTCCTGCAATTTACAGGTAAAGAACTTTTCTGTATTTTTTCAAAATTTGAGGCTCAGTAGTTTCGAAGATGAGGGGTAATGGTAAATTTTTGGTTATTTTCTTAAATAACTTTAAAACAATTTATTTTAAAATTATAAAAAAAAAATATTTGAGACCCTCATAGCTTCCCTTTCATTTCGTCACACGTTACGGTACAGTTTGCAAAACTTTTTCCTTTAATTTTCTTATTTGCCTCCTAAAAGTGACCCCCATACTCAAAATTCATTTATTTACTTTACGCGTACGTATTTGGGTCACAGAATTCAATATGTGTATGTGTATACCAAATTTCAACTTATTTATTTAAATAAATAAATAAATATCCTTGGACATTTCACACAACGCCATCTAGTCCCAAGCTACTACTATTACTACTGCTATTGCTATTGCTTATTATTATTACTGCTATTATGTAATGAACACCTGTATGTAACCCATGCATCACAAATAAACGATTTGATTTGATTTGATCTGATTTGATTTACTTATTTATTTATTTTTTCAACTTCATCGGTCCATTACATTCGAAGCAAATTTGCTGTGACAGACAGACAGACAGACACGCGAGTGATCCTTTAAGGGTTCCAGTTTTTCTTTTGAGATACGGAACCCTAAAAACAAAAACAAAACCTTTTGACACTCTTGAAGCTTGAGACCATACTCCTACTACCAACTTATCTGTGAAAGAAAATTGGAACTACGGCCGTTATGTTGAAATGTTATTCGATTGTCGACAATCCAATTATTTGATTGTATTGTTGAATCGACGGTGCCGCCCTCTTTCAGTTCATAGATAAGTTGGTAGGACTGTAGAGGGCTGTATATTAATATAAACAGCGAAAGGAACTTCGTTCCAAACGGGTCTCCCGCAACACCTCCTGACTTTTTTCTTTATTGGCTTGATGTTTTTGTTTATCTTCTAGTCTAAACGGTCAACGTACGACGACGAGGAACCGAAGATTGAAGTGACGTCTGACGATTCAGATGTTGATGTTGATAAGGCTTCTAACACTAGTGCACAGCGTAAAACTGCACGCTGCAGCATGATGAGCCATGTACATTCGTCTAAGGCAAGTCTACTTATTATCTTTCTACGGGCCACATTAACGGGATGCTGGCCGTAGGTGTAGCCACCGCTTACCGCGATAATTTGACCGAATCTTGATGTAAGTGTGGCCCGGGCATAACAGAAGAGTTAAAAAGTATTTTTATTACGAAATGTATGGCAAATTATTTCAAGACTAAGTATTAAAGACGCGTGCAATTGCCACGGAACTTATAATAAGTGAGTTCGATTCGCACTTTTTGCCGATTTTCCAAGTTTTTTTGGAACGAAGTTCTTTAATGTGGCTTATGGTAGGAGTAAACTGGCAGAAAATGTGACGTAACTAAAAAGCGTTGTGCCGTCAGTTTCAAGAGGTTTTGGTTTTTGTTTTTAGGGTTCCGTACCTCAAAAGGAAAAAAACGGAACCCTTATAGGATAACTTGTTTGTCCGTCTATCTGTCTGTCAAGACCGTTTTTCTCAGGAACGCGTGAAGGTATCCAGCTGAAATTAATATCAAATACGTGGGTCTATGGTCCCTTAGAGTTCTAAAAAGATCAAACTTCTGAGTCAACGCAATAAAAAAATACGGCCATTTATGCGACATTTATTGATACTCGCAAGTAAATCAAAACCTATAGTGTACTTCCCATCGTCCTAGAATCATGAAATTTGGCAAGAAGTAAAGTCTCACAACAAAAATATAGGAAAAGTCCGAAAATTGTTAATTTGTAATTCTATCACATAAAAAAAATATTTTCAAAAATGTCAGTGTGTCAAGACCCTTTTTCTGAGGAACGCATAGAGGTATCAAGTTGAAATTAATATAAAATACGTAGGTCCATGGTCTCTTGAAGTCCTAAAAAACTCAAGCTTCTAAGTCAATGCAATAAAAAAATACGCCCATTTTGCGACACATTTTGATACTCGTAACTGTCGCAAGTAAATCAAAACCTATAGGGTACTTCCCGTTGACCTAGAATAATGAAATTTGGCAAGGAGCAAGGTCTCCCAGCACAAGTAAAGGAAAAAGTCCGAAAATTGTGAATTTGTAATTTTATGACATGCATTTTTTTTTTTTTGATATCCAATGTTAAGTTTGTTTTTGGGATACTTAAATTCTTTTCAACTACGGAACCCTTCATTGTGCGTGGTAGAACACGCACTTGGCCGGTTTTTTAATATTAAAGTTTATTTCGCTGTTTATTAATCACATCACAACACTTCACACTATATAATCACACTAATATTATAAAGGCGAAAGTTTGTGAGTGTGTGTGTGTGTATGTTTGTTACTTCTTCACGCTCAAACGGCTGGACCGATTCGGATGAAATTTAGTATGTAGATAGCTTATACCCTGGATTAACACATAGGCTACTTTTTATCCCGGTCTACGCGGGTGAAACCGCGCGAAAGGAACTTTGTTCCAACCGGGTCTCCTGCAACACCTCCTGACTTTTTTCTTTATTGGCTTGATGTTTTTGTTTATCTTCTAGTCTAAACGGTCAACGTACGACGACGAGGAACCGAAGATTGAATTGACGTCTGACGATTCAGATGTTGATGTTGATAAGGCTTCTAACACTAGTGCACAGCGTAAAACTGCACGCTGCAGCATGATGAGCCATGTACATTCGTCTAAGGCAAGTCTACTTTCTATGTTATATTTCCACGTTATCTATTGTTATCTTTTTACAGCGGTGTCTTTTTACCCGACTACGGAAACCTTTAATGTCGCGGCCACATTAACGGGATATGCCGTTGATTAACACGATGAAGGATGTTGGCCGTAGGTGTAACCACTACTTACCGCGATAATTTGATCGAATCTTGACGCGATGTTTCGCGGCATTGACGTTGACGTAAGTGTGGCCAGGGCTTAACTATTACGAAATTAACACAGAACTTTATAATAAGAGAGATTTTTCGATTTCGATTCGCACTTTTTGACGATTTTCCAAGTTTTTTTGGAACGAAGTTCTTTAACGTGGGATAGTGGTAAGAGAAAACTGGCAGAAAATGTGAGGTAATGAAAAAGCGTTATATAACGTCAATTTCAAGAGTTTAAACCGAACAGGTTTTGTTTTTTAATATTATACAGAGTCATCTAGTATAGTTTTTGCAAACTAAAAACTATACTAGATGGCTCTGCATTAAAAAACAAAAACAAAACCTTTTGACACTCTTGTAAGCTTGAGACCCTTAGATAATATAATTACATCTAGATGGAGCCACGCGTGGCCGATCATGAGACAGCAATATCATGCTTTTTCTAGGTTATGGGCTTAAGTGGTATGAGAAATAAAGTTTAACGTGAGAAATCTTCCATATTTTGGACTGAAACCCATGTCAATACATACGCACAATGCAAAAACTGTTCAAAAAAGTTAAATTAGTCGTCGCAAGATAAATTTTGTAACAGTGAAAGCACTTTGTTTGGCTAACATTCAAAAGTTCGCCAAGCAAAAATACGGCAGGCTCGTAAGAGACAGAAGATACGATGCTTTGTCTTAATTTTCCTGTTAATTTCGTATATATGTGTCTCACTTCCACACTTCACACTGTAATCATGGCAACGTATACAGGTTCAATGTCTTTGTTGAGACCATACTATGTATAAAGATTAATACATCATACAAGCGAAATGAACTTCTTTCCAACCGGATTTTTCATTTGCTTGAGGTTTTTGTTTATCTTCTAGTCTAAACGGTCAACGTGCGACGACGAGGAACCGAAGATTGATTTGACGTCTGACGATTCAGATGTTGATGTTGATAAGGCGTCTAACAATAAGGAAAAGGCAGGTCAGTTTTTTTCCAGGTTAGGTTCCTTTAAACCCTTCAGAAAGAAATAGGACGCCGCTGCGCGGGTATCCGTCGACCTGCTGACGAAAACCCTAACCCGAGCCTAATCGAGGAGTTTTGAGGTTAGGTTACAATACAGGGTGTTAAAGTATTTCCGTTCCATAGCTTAGTTAGGGGTAGGTTCAGTATCGATAAAGAAACCCAGAAAAAAAAAAAATAAAACATTTTTTTTTTTTCAATAAAAACATAAAAAAAATATTGCAAGATCAACCTAATTCAGTACCTACTAACTTAAAATAGCAATCGTTTAGAATTAAAATTACCCATTTTATATGTTACCTAATAATACAGTCAACGAACGCGTTTTTCCTGGGTTCCTTTAGCTACACACTGAACCTACCCCTAAGCTGCACGCAACTACTTAACACACTGTATAATTAAAGAATAACTGTTAAAAATAAAAATAAATCGCTATAGTACAGCTAATCTAACAAACTTAAGTTTTGCATACTTAGGGTAGGGGGGCCTCCAACCACAAACTGCCTCTTTGTTATTGAACATGTTTTGACCTTGTTTGAGGTTTGATTAAAAAGTACCTACTTCTCAAGATTTAAGAGGCCCCAGGGATCGGGGGATGAGGGGAATATAAACACGAATAATAAAACTTGCAAAATTCTTCGGGAATTCCCCGCGAAAGAAACGCAACGCCAGCAAATGTGAAATTAAAAAAATTAAACGAATTTGGTAAGTATGTCAATATATTTATCGTTTTAAGAGGAGGAAAATTTTTTCACGGCTTTTAAGTAATGCATAAAGCTTCGAACCGCGAGGCCCCTCAGACCGCGAGGCCGTAGGCGGTCCCCACGTCGCCCACGCCTTACGCCGCCTCTGCTTCGAGGTTTGACTAGACGTAAGTATTTTAATTCAAAATTTTCTTTTTTGCCACTGACCGGTCACCAGAAAGTCATCGCAGCAGCCAGCACACGCGAGGAAGCTCGTCTGATGAAGAACGACGGTCAGCGAGGTCTGACTTGACAAGTGACAGTGATGACGGTAAGTGATTGGTGCGTGGTGGTGTCTGTAGAAAGCAATTGGTTGCGCGTGGATGTGGAAAAACAACATTGCATTAAATCTAACAGATTAAGATAAAATTAAACAGAGAGTTAAATCAGAGGGTCTTGGCAAAGGAACAATACTAAGCGATAAAGATGATGAAAAAGTAAAAAAAAAATTGGATTCACGCTACCGAAAAGTTTACATGGTTAATATTGGCCAAAAAAATAAGCCAATATTTGCATTATGCATTTTCATCCTAGGTACTATGATGACGTCCTGCAAGGTATACGTCGAGTTACCAGTAGCTCTAAATATCAATCCTTTGTTAAAAGTCGTTGCAGAAATACGAAGCGCTTTAAAAACGATTGCCACTTGTTTAAGCCCTCAGCAGTGCGATTCTGTAACCATCTCACCGCTGTCAATAGTGTCAATTCTTAGCAAAAACAAACTCACTTCGCCTAAGTTTTCACGGTGAGATTTTTACAGAATCAACCGGCTGGTTTTTTCACTGACATGTGGTTGTGAAATTAATTTTCATTAATATTTAAAAACGCATAAGTACCTAATATAATTATTATTAGATACCTATATCTAAAGAAGATACTGCAATATAAATATTTTCCTTTTGCCCACTGACCGGTCAGCAGCAAGTCATCGCAGCAGCCAGCACACGCGGCGAAGCTCGTCAGGACGACGGTCAGCGAGGTCTGACTCGAGGAGTGACAGAGATGACGGTAAGTGGTGGTGGTCTCGTGGAAGTAGTAAGATAAATTTTTTTTTCGACTATTTTTGTCTACTGTGAGTAGGTCACAGTTATATTTTTTTCAGGTTAATTTTGTATTTGGATTTTTTGAAGTCACTCAATGTTATGTTGTAGTAAGGTAGAACACACTATTTAACTATTCTTAGACAAGAACACGATTGTAGATGCAGAAGTGTACATACACTTATGTATCTACATAATGTGTTATTTATTAGCTCCGCTCGCTATTTTAGTGTATTTTTTTTGTTTCATCGATTTCCTTCTTGCATTTTGAGCAACTTTTACTATCGGATGGGATCCACTCTATAATATTTAAAAAACCGGTCAAGAGCGAGTCGGACTCGCGCACCGAGGTTCCGTTCCGAGTTCTGAAAAAGTGTGCTATTTAGAGACATCGTTTTATTTTTCCTGAAATCTTTACATAAACTTCTATCATATAGAATAATTTCAGATTTTTCACTTTGCAAACTTCGGAGATAACCCCTTATCTCCGAAGTTTGCAAAGTGAAAAATCTGGGGGGGGAACGGTGTTTTTTTTTAAATTTTTCATCAGGAGTCGAAAACTATGTGGCCTAAAAAAAAAATAAAAAATGTTTGAGAATGTGAAAACAGCGCTCCTTCATATAATACCCCACATGCCCTAGTAGCCTCACTTTGAATTTTGAAGACGGTTTCAGCACCTGTTGCAAGAAAAATATAAATAATTTTATTTCTTTCTTATATGCAAAATAGTTGGGTAAACGTCATCTAAAACTGTTCCAAATTTCAAGTTGATAGCATTTGTAGTTCTTGAGATATCCAGCTGTGACAGACAGACAGACAGACTGAGTCACAACATAAGGGTTCCTTTTTTATCATTTTGGTACGGAACCCTAAAAATAGTGCCTAAGTATACCTACCATGCGAAATTTAAAATAAAAACTAGTTCGATCTAAATGTATTTCATTTTAATAAATATAAAGGTAAGTATTTATATTTCTTAATTGGGTCCATAGACAAGTTGTGCCATGTGTAGCTACTGTGTTGTGTAAGTTCAAATATTGTCTGAACTTTGTATTTTTAATCACAATTTTCCTTTGTTTTGTTTTACTGATCGGTCGCCAGCAAGTCATCGCAGCAGCCAGCACACGCGGCGAAGCTCGTCTGATGAAGAACGACGGTCAGCGAGGTCTGACTCGAGGAGTGGCAGTGATAACGGTAAGTGGTTTACGACACTAAAGGCTTAAGCACACTCCCAGGGAAAGTTTCAGGTTACGCATCTTTCTAATTATTATTACTGAATTTATTTGTGTAATACAAGATGGGAGCTCTGTATGAACGGAGGCCCATACGTTCACCTCGTGCTCGCGGACTGGACACATTCAGTCAACCTCTCCTGATGTGGCTAGCACCCTTTGCGTAACACACTGAATCTGAATAATTTTGAAGCAAATTGCTAAACCATTCCTTCTTAGATTATGTTCGAAAACTTTGTCTGCTCGACAACGTAAATAACGCAATGAATGTCGTTGAACTGTCAAAATGAAACCGATTCCGATTGATATTGAGCTACCCAATTAGGGTACAGGTTTGCAATTGTTTGAAGTTGTCTTTTGAGTGTGAGACAGTAATGGCGAATATCCATGACATTACAACTTACGGTGATGCAGAATTACATTTATATTTTTTGTACCGAACGTAAAATGCGCTGTGATAAACAAGAGTGTTTATATTTTAGCCTGCAGGTTCGCTCGCTTCAATTTAGAATTTGACAATCAGTTCGGGTTGTACGCTGCTTGTCACACTAATATTATAAAGGCGAAAGTTTGTGAGTGTGTGTGTATGTTTGCATGTTTCTTACTTCTTCACGCTCAAACGGCGGGACCGATTTAGGTGAAATGTGGTATGTAGATAGCTTATACCCTGGATTAACACATAAGCTACTTTTTATCTCGGTGGCCGCAGCTAGTTATAGATATATAGAAGGTTTCACCCGCGTAGACCGGAATAAAAAGTAGCCAGTGTTAATCCAGCGTATACGCTATCTACATACCAAATCGGTTCAGCCGTTTGAGCGTGAAGAAGTAACATACATACAAACACACACACACTCACAATCTTTCGCCTTTATATTACTGTGAAGTGTGATGTATACATCTTTTCCTTTTGCCCACTGACCGGTCAGCAGCAAGTCATCGCAGCAGCCAGGATTCGCGGCGAAGCTCGTCAGGACGACGGAATATCGCGATAAGACCCGTGTCTTATCGTGATATTCCTTTTTTCTCGATATTATCAATCCTTTGTTGAAAGTCGTTGCATAAATACGAAGCGCTTTAAAAGCGATTGCCACTTGTCTATGCCCTTAGGTTTTTCACTGACATGTGCTTGTGAAATTAATTTTAATTATTATTTAAAAACGCATAATATAGCAGATACTGCAATAAAAACATTTTCCTTTTGCCCACTGACCGGTCAACAGCAAGTCATCGCAGCAGCCAGCATTCGCGGCGAAGCTCGTCAGGACGACGGTCAGCGAGGTCTGACTCGAGGAGTGACAGTGATGACAGTAAGTGATTGATCGGTGCGTGGGGACGGTGGTGGCTGTGGAAAGCAATTGGTCGCGCGTGGATGTGGAAAAAACATTGCATTAAATCTAAGAGATTTAAGATATAATACAACAGAGAGTTAAATCAGAGGGTCTAGGCAAAGGAACATACTAAGCGATAAAGATGATGACAAAGTCAAAAAATAATAATAGGATTCTACGATTGGATTCACACTACCGAAAAGCTTACAGCGTTAATATTGGCTTAATTTTTTTGCATTTTAATCCTAGGTACTATGATGACGTCCTGCAAGGAATACGTCCAGTTACCAGTAACCATGAATATCAATCCTTTTAAACTTTTTAAACTTTCGCCATTTGTACACATTATAAAACAATATCGAGAACGGGTCTTATCGCGATATTCCTTTTGTACGAGGTAAACAGGTAGATACCTACTTGTTTCCCGACGTTTCGACCGCCTTGCAGCGATCGTGGTCACGGGAGGACTGATGACAGCTCAGCGACGTCTTCGTAAAGTGCGGGTATGTGCATCTACCCTCACTTGGTCTTCACAATTTGTATTGAAGGAGGTCTACACACTGGTCCAACCGACAAGGTCCGCTGTTTACGTCGCAAAAAAGGAATACCGCGATAGACCCGTGTCTTATCGTGATATTCCTTTTTTCTCGATATTATCAATCCTTTGTTGAAAGTCGTTGCAGAAATACGAAGCGCTTTAAAAGCGATTGCCACTTGTCTATGCCCTTAGGTTTTTCACTGACATGTGCTTGTGAAATTAATTTTAATTATTATTTAAAAACGCATAATATAGAAGATACTGCAATAAAATATTTTCCTTTTGCCCACTGACCGGTCAGCAGCAAGTCATCGCAGCAGCCAGCACTCGTGGCGAAGCTCGTCAGGACGACGGTCAGCGAGATCTGACTCGAGGAGTGACAGTGATGACGGTAAGTGGTTGGGAAATATGGGAAGCAATTGCGACTACAGCTATAGAGGGTCAAATTAAATTAGAAGCTCCGCAGACGTGATGGGTATCAATAATCTTAACACGTTATAACAAAGAGAAATTAATCTGATGATGCCTTTTTTTTGAGGTCATCAACCGCCGGTAGTCATCAACATCTGCCTAGCCTTTTCCCAACTATGTTGGGGTCAGCTTCCAGTGTAACCGGATGCAGCTGAATATCAGTATTTTACATGGAGCGACTACCTATCTGACCGCCAAAACACAGTTACTGGGTAATACGATACCCCTTGATGAAACTTACAGACTTCTGACGACCCGTAACGATTGTCAAAGATCCGAAACAAACCGCCGGTAGTGCATCAGTCACTTAAAATATCAGTTTCAAAATCAGTTTATTAATATCTTAATAAAACAGATTTTATCAACTCACACTTCAAGTAACAACTCTAACAGCATTGGCCCCAAAAAATCATCAAATCTTTTTTATTTTTATTTGTCGTATTTAGATATCGATCGATACCCATTACGTCTGCGGAGTTTCGCTAGCTAATTTAATTTGACCCGGTATATTAAAAGTACTTTAGAAACTGCTGTCAAAAAAATCTTAGGTTTTTATGCATGCCGCCGGGGTCGTAAATTGTTCAAAAGAGATACCGTGGCCCTGGCATAGGCAACTGAAGAACACGGGTGGGTTTTAGTCAGTAAAAGTCTGACACACCGTCGTCCCGCTCCACCCAGAGCGGGAGAGTCATTTGATGATTTCCCATCCACAAAAAAAAGGAAGAACACATTATTGGAATAGGTACACTCATACAAGAACACGATTGTAGTTGTAGATACACACAATTACTCACTATACTACAGCATTAGCTCTGCTCGCTGTTTTACTATTAATCTTATGTTTTTTTCGATTTCCATGGTGCATTATGAGCAACTTTTACTATCAGATAAACTGAAATAGTAATTACTATTCCACGGAATTTAAAGGAATTTATGAGTGTTGTGTTGTGTAAAAATTTGTCCAAGTTTTGTGTCTGAACCTTGTACTTCCACGACTTCGTCTAAGCAGATTTCTTAGGCCCTGCGCGCACTGCGGTGTGGTGGAATGCGTTCCGCTAGTTCTGCCGCACTGGGCGGGGCCTACAGTAACAAAACGCATCCGTTTATCTCACCGCAGTGCGCGCACTTCAAAGACATTCCATACTTCATAGATGATACGTTAGGAAAACGCACTGCAGTGCGCGCAGGGCCTTACTTTCCCATTCAAACTTCAACGGGCCTTTAAAATGTGTATGTGAACTCTGGGACCACACTGGAATACGCAAAATATTATGTGTGTGTGAACTGAGGGACCACACTGGAACTCGCAAAATATAATCCTAGAATTTATTAGAAGTCTTAAAACAATGGCAGAACATATCTGGGAATTTGTAAACAAATATATTAAAAACTACAGCTCATAAAGTGTTGTCCCTCAGACCTCACACACCATCAGCCAGATCTTGGAGAGTATCTTAAAAATGAAGGTTTTGTGATGACAGGCATTTAGTAAAGAATTTGTAAAGATATTTACTAAATTACAGAACACAAAGCATTAAAGGTACAAAAAAATATAACGACCAAACTGTGGTCCCTCAGTCCACACAACAAAGGTAGTTGAAACCGAAGGGAAGAAAGGGTAGTTTTGGAATATTTCTCATTACGATCTTTATTACTTATTTAGTTACTTAAATTGTTTGTGCCAACTTTTTAAACTTTCGCGATTTGTACACATTATAAAACAATATCGACAACAACAACAACAACAATATCAACAATATCGGTAGCTGTTTAACTCGTAAAAAAGGAATAACACGATAAGACCCGTTCTCGATATTGTTTTACAATGTGTTTGTGCCCAGTTTCAAATTTCTGTTTTTAATCACAATTTTAATTTTGTCCACTGACCGGTTACCAGTAAGACATCGCAGCAGGCAGCACAAGCGACGAATCTCGTCTGATGAGGAACGTCGGTCAGCGAGGTCTGACTCAAGGAGTGACCGTGATGACGGTAAGTGGTTTACGACACATTACAGCCACAATCTCAGGTGTACCTAATCCAGTATGTATTAACAAAATTAAACACGCACATCTGCATGCAATTATTTAAGGCAAAAAATTTAACGTCCTTTATGGCTTGCTATAAAGATGATGAAAAAGTCAAAAATTTATTGGATTATACAATTGAATTGGCATAGGTTATCGAAGAGATTATATATTTAACAGGGTTAATATTGGCAATTTTTTTTGCATTTTAATCCTACTCTACTGACATCCTGAAAGGAATACGTCGAGTTACCAGTAACCCTGCATATCAATTCTAATGAAAATCGTTGCAGAAATACGAGCGCTTTGAAAGCGATTGCCACTTGTTTAGGCTCTCAGGTTTAAACACTGACATGTGCTTGGAAATTAATTTTTATTATTATTTAAAAACGCATAATGTATTAAAGATATGTATAGAAGATACTGGAATATAAATATTTTCCTTTTGCCCACTGACCGGTCAGCAGCAAGTCATCGCAGCAGCCAGCACACGCGGCGAAGCTCGTCAGGACGACGGTCAGCGAAGTCTGACTCTAGGAGTGACAGTGATGACGGTAAGTGGTGGTGGATGAAGTAAGATGTTTTTTTTTTCGACGATATTTTTTTTTAACTATAACTGTGAGTAGCTACTTAGCCAGTTATAGTTATTGAAAAGGACTTTCAACATTTTTGGAACAAAGTTCTTTAACGCACCGTGCGGTATAGGAGTTGACATAATGTATTAAAGATATACACAGGGTGATTTTTTAATGACCAGACAAATTTTCACAGGGTGTTCTACCCATGAATATGAACAACTTTCACTATGGGACCATCTTTGAAATCGCAAAAAAAATATCAGCTGTTTCATACATTTTGATCGAGTAGGTATTGAACTTTTGTAGGAAACGGCTGGTTTTTTTTTCGTGATTTCAAAGTTGGTCCCATAGTGAAAGTTGTTCATATTCATGGGTAGAACACCCTGTGAAAATTTGGCTGGTCATTAAAAAATCACCCTGTATAGAAGATACTGCAATATAAATATTTTCCTTTTGCCCACTGACCGGTCAGCAGCAAGTCATCGCAGCAGCCAGCACACGCGGCAAAGCTCGTCAGGACGACGGTCAGCGAGGTCAGACTCTAGGAGTGACAGTGATGACGGTAAGTGGTTTACGACACTTTAGAGCTACAATCTTAGGTGTGTCTAATCCAGTATGTATTAGTAAAGTATGTATGAAACACGTATACCTGCATGCAATTCTTGAATGGCTAAAAAAATGAACGTGCTTTAGGGCTTGCGATAAAGATGATGAAAAAGTCAAAAATTTATTGGATTCTACGATTGGTTTGACATAGACTATCGAAAAGCTTAGTTATACTACAGGCTATTGGCTAAATTTTTTGCATTTTAATCCTACTATGATGACATACCGAAACGAATACGTCGAGTTAGGTACCTTACCAGTAACCCTGCATGTCAATCCTGTGGCAGTTCTATGACATGAAAAAACATCATGGATCCGTTGAGAAAAAAGGATGGTGCTATAGGTTGTATAAAGCTCCGTCTCTCTCTCTCACACTGGAACCGTTCACCTTCTGCCTTATAAGAGCTACCTGCTGTAAGCCCCCTGTCGAAAGTCGTTTCAGAAATACGAGCGCTTTGAAAGCGATTTCCACTTGTTTAGGCTCTCAGGTTTAAACACTGACATGAGCTTGGGAAAATAATTTTTATTATTGATTTTAAAAACGCATATTAGATTAAAGATATGTATAGAAAATAACAGATAATACTGCAATATAAATATTTTCCTTTTGCCCACTGACCGGGCAGCAGCAAGTCATCGCAGCAGCCAGCACTCGCGGCGAAGCTCGACAGGAAGACGGTCAGCGAGGTCTGACTCGAGGAGTGACAGTGATGACGGTAAGTGGTGGTGGATGAAGTAAGATGTTTTTTTTTTCGACGATATTTTTTTTTAACTATAACTGTGAGTAGCTACTTAGCCAGTTATAGTTATTGAAAAGGACTTTCAACATTTTTGGAACAAAGTTCTTTAACGCACCGTGCGGTATAGGAGTTGACATAATGTATTAAAGATATACACAGGGTGATTTTTTAATGACCAGACAAATTTTCACAGGGTGTTCTACCCATGAATATGAACAACTTTCACTATGGGACCATCTTTGAAATCGCAAAAAAAATATCAGCTGTTTCATACATTTTGATCGAGTAGGTATTGAACTTTTGTAGGAAACGGCTGGTTTTTTTTTCGTGATTTCAAAGTTGGTCCCATAGTGAAAGTTGTTCATATTCATGGGTAGAACACCCTGTGAAAATTTGGCTGGTCATTAAAAAATCACCCTGTATAGAAGATACTGCAATATAAATATTTTCCTTTTGCCCACTGACCGGTCAGCAGCAAGTCATCGCAGCAGCCAGCACACGCGGCAAAGCTCGTCAGGACGACGGTCAGCGAGGTCAGACTCTAGGAGTGACAGTGATGACGGTAAGTGGTTTACGACACTTTAGAGCTACAATCTTAGGTGTGTCTAATCCAGTATGTATTAGTAAAGTATGTATGAAACACGTATACCTGCATGCAATTCTTGAATGGCTAAAAAAATGAACGTGCTTTAGGGCTTGCGATAAAGATGATGAAAAAGTCAAAAATTTATTGGATTCTACGATTGGTTTGACATAGACTATCGAAAAGCTTAGTTATACTACAGGCTATTGGCTAAATTTTTTGCATTTTAATCCTACTATGATGACATACCGAAACGAATACGTCGAGTTAGGTACCTTACCAGTAACCCTGCATGTCAATCCTGTGGCAGTTCTATGACATGAAAAAACATCATGGATCCGTTGAGAAAAAAGGATGGTGCTATAGGTTGTATAAAGCTCCGTCTCTCTCTCTCACACTGGAACCGTTCACCTTCTGCCTTATAAGAGCTACCTGCTGTAAGCCCCCTGTCGAAAGTCGTTTCAGAAATACGAGCGCTTTGAAAGCGATTTCCACTTGTTTAGGCTCTCAGGTTTAAACACTGACATGAGCTTGGGAAAATAATTTTTATTATTGATTTTAAAAACGCATATTAGATTAAAGATATGTATAGAAAATAACAGATAATACTGCAATATAAATATTTTCCTTTTGCCCACTGACCGGGCAGCAGCAAGTCATCGCAGCAGCCAGCACTCGCGGCGAAGCTCGACAGGAAGACGGTCAGCGAGGTCTGACTCGAGGAGTGACAGTGATGACGGTAAGTGGTGGTGGATGAAGTAAGATGTTTTTTTTTTAACTATAACTGTGAGTAGCTAGCCAAAGTTATAGTTATTGAAAAGGACTTTCAACATTTTTGGAACAAATTTATTTAACGTACCTTGCGGTAGGAGTTGACCTTGACTGGTAGAAATCGTAACGCGAAAAAGCGTTCAAACATGTTAAGTCGCATGGAGGGGTCCATGCGACTTACTTCTTTCGAATTCACACTTTCACTTTTTCTTTTCACTTTCTTTTTCGAATTTTTTTTTAATTTTTCGTCAGGGGTGTCGTTTTTTTTGGTTTTCGAGGGTGCTATTAAGCCGATAAGAACTCAAAATGAAAAACCAAGATGGCGGCTGCGAACAACATTTTTTGATTTTCGTCATGAGTGTCGTTTTCATGATTTTCGAGGCCAATACTCAAAATGAAAGTCCAATATGGCGGTTGTGAAATTTTTAACCGACTTCTAAAAAAGGAGGAGGTTCTCAATTCGGATGTTTGTATTTTTTTTTTATGTTTGTTCGCGCATAACTCCGTCGCTTGCCAACCGATTTGAAAAATTATTTTTTTGTTGGAAAGGGTATACTTCCCAAATAGTCCCATTTTTGTCAAAATCTAGTTCTGATGATGGGATCCTGGAGAAATCGAAGCAACTCTTCAAATATGATAGGCATACCTATAGCGATTTGGGTATTTTTTATAGTAGCTCGTGCATTTGCTCTCGGAAAGCATCACTTAGTGAAGTGGAACTGATGATGAAGACCACAGATGGCTACCGGAACTACTCAATGATAAATATTTCACGGGTTGCGATTCGATTACTTTAATATGGTTGCTAAGCAATTTCCGCTCGTCACACAATGCGTGTGGTGAGTGGTTGTTGAGGAGTTCTCCTGGTTCTTACCAGCAGAACTCCTCAACAATTAACGTCCCAGCATCGGGAAAAGCAATATTTTGTAATATGTGATGAGCAATTGACATTAGACTATTGTAACTTATACAAATTATAAACAGACCCACTAAAAAGCGAGAAATAAAAACTTTTTAACAAAAAAAAAACCGACTTCCAAAAACCACTACAAAGTGAAAAATAACTTTGATTTCGGAAGTCGGTGGCAAAAAAAAAGAAAGTAAATAAAAAACGAAAGACACCGACTTCCGAAATCAAAGTTATTTTTCACTTTGTAGTGATTTTTGGAAGTCGGTTTTTTTTTGTTAAAAAGTTTTTTTGTTGTTATTTTAAACGATACGTGAGAAGGTCCTGAAGGTCGTGAGGTGGTGAGGTGGGTAGGTGAATTCGGTCCTGACGGGAGTCCCCCGACCGCACAAGTTTTTTTTTTTCAAGTTCATTTTATGTTTGGATTTTTTGAAGTGGAGACTCAATGTGATGTTGTATAAATTAATAAGGCAGAACACACTAGTGAACTACTACTCTCAGACAAGAACACGATTGTAGATGTAGAAGTGTACACATTTCCTTTCCCTTTCCTTTTCCTTTTTTTGTGTGTGGCTCTTGGCCGCGGCTTCGCCCTCGTGGATGTCGGAAAATATCCCACGGGAACAAAAATCCTTCCTTATTCCTTGTCTACATTATAAAGGGAAACTCAGTGCAAAATTTCAGCTTTATAGGTCCAAGGGTTTGGACTGGGCGTTGAAGAGTCAGTCAGTCAGTCAAGACTTCATTTTATATAAAAAAGTCAGTGCAAAATTTCAGCTTTATAGGTCCAAGGTTAATCTTCCTGCCCTTATCCCATGGTACGTGGGGTCGGCGCAACACGTTTTCTTCTTCCATTCTCCCCTGTCAACCTTCAAGCTATCATTCCCGGTTGTAGGGATCCGTACTGGGTTAATTGTAATCCTTTTCAATGTGTGTTTAATATGACCAGGTAAGAGTGAAGCCCTGACAGCGGTGGTGGGCACGGCAGCCATCTTGAAAAGCACAACGACTGCGACCACTGGCGTTAAAATTACTGGTGCTGCTGCGTCGACCCCTAGCCCTAACAGCAGAAGCGCAGTTGCTGGGACAACTAGCATTAATAGCACAAGCGCGGTTGCTGGGACCGCTGGCACTAAGCGCAAACCCGAACATTTCACGGACGCTGCGTCTGCTCCACTAAAGTTCAAGGCAAGTTTACGGCAAATCCGTGTTTCACGCAGGCCATTCCCGGAAGACCTGGTGGCCCGAAAAACTATTTTAATAGGTGTGAAAATGAAAGTTAGTAAAAACCAAAACACGACTAATAATCACCTCGTGGCCAACGAGCTTGGCGCTCACGCAACGCGCGTCTTGCGACAGCGACTGCGGACAAAACAAATGAAAGAAGTTGTTTAAAGCGTGCCACGAGTTCTTATTCCACAAATCCCCATTATGAGCTCTATGAGACGTCAATTTGATTGGGGATTTGTGGAAAAGTAATGCTGTCTTCTGTACCACCTATATTTCAGATATCTTTTGGAAACTACCAAGTTTTCAGAAACATTTTCAAGACCTAAACAAGCCCTTGGAGAATTAATTGCTTATCTATCATTATTATCAAACAAAAAAAGTTGAAATCGCTCTGGTTTGAGTTTTTTTGGTTTTACGATATCCTTAAACTTTTTTTTTTCATTTTAGTGTAAACGGCCATCGTATGACGACAAAGAATATCCATTTAGACAGTTTGAAGATTCTGGTGATAATGAGGATCCTGAAAAAATGGACGTGTCAGGTCAGTTCTTTTTACCCGACGACGGAAAAGCAAGTTTAACAGTGAATGTATCGTACCGTCATCCCTACTGCGCAACTACCTCATAATCACAATTCCTTCATTTTGATCAGGATTCATGAACAGTCGTTTGCTTCATAACAATATTGAAATATTTGAAAAATTTGACTGCTGGCCTGTAACGAGAATAATTAACGAGATGAATAGGTACTGTTGAATAAAAAAAAGGGTTTGTGACAGTGAATGTGTTCGTAAAGTTCTGCTTTACTTCAATTCATGCTATCTCCTTCAACGTTATTGCTCGGTCTTATATTTCCTTATCCAATAAATAAAAACCCTGTTTGCAAAAGTACTAAGTACTAAGTAGCACCTCTAACCTCAGTAGTGACTCATCAAGAGTTACTACTGAGGTTTAAGAACTAAATGAGTCACAACTGAGGTTACAGCACTAGATCGGTCACAGCTTAGGTTACAGCACTAGATGAGTCACAACTGAGGTTACAGCACTAGATGAGTCACAACTGAGGTTACAGCACTAGATGAGTCAAGATGAGCCATAACTGAGGTTACAGCACTAGATGAGTCACAACTGACTGAGGTTACAGCACTAGATGAGTCACAACTGAGGTTACAGCACTAGACGAGTCATTACTGAGGTTACAGCGCTAGATGAGTCACAACTGAGGTTACAGCACTAGATGAGTCACAACTGAGGTTACAGCACTAGATGTGTCTCAAATCGCAAGAAACTGTGTTGTCTGTTTTTGTTAGGGGAGACATATTTTCTAATATTGTGGTTGTGTATGTCCGCAGCGCTCCCCCAGGATGAGCCGTCTGTATACACATCGTCGTTGTTCGAGCCACGCAGAGGTGGAAGTAAGTAGATTTTCCATTTATTATTATTATTTTTTACTTCATGACCAAGATTATTAGTAACTTAGAATGCTAGTAGTTGTTGGCTTATCAAGAAAAAAGAAAGAGGTACCTACCTACTGTATCGAATTATCGCGATAATGCTTATCAACGATCATTCAAAGACTTATCTAAGTATACAATTTGTGATACCTCAAAGTTCACTGACCTCGTTGAGTGGTTATCGACTCATTTTTTTTTTAACAACTTGATAAACTATACAACGTGTCGTTTTGCATCCTGATAGACCATCAAACCGAACAACTTTTTCTATGGCAGCAACATCGTCATGACGAAAAAATAATTTGCCGTCCCATACATTTGCGTCGAGTAGGTATTGAAGTTTTCTATGGGACAGTTGAAAATTTTTTCGCGAATACGATGTTGGTCCCATGGAGAAAGTTATTCGGTTGGATGTTCTGTACCACACCCTGACATTTGACGAGGATGCAAAGCGGCACGTTGTAGGTATAAACCTATTCAAAAAACAAAACAAAAAAAAAACTTCCCTACCTGGGTAGGTTACCCTGTTTTGGATTTGAACTGGAATTGAAAAAAAAAATGATTTTTAAAAGCCGTTTCTTGATACCCTAGGTATGGGGGATCTTGGTTTGCCGGGCTCGCAGGCGCAGGCAGGCAGCATGAGGCAGAAAGAAAAGGTATGCCTGTATGATTTTAAGCAAGCCTCTAAGTTGTAAACAATCAGAATAAACTGTGGGTCAGGGGGTCTACTCTCTAAGTCCGTCCGTCTGCACGTCCATCCGACAGACAGTCCGTCCGTGACATAACGATCCATCAAAACAAGTGTAAAAGTTACATTTTTTGGAAGGGCAAAAACACATCGGTAGTAGGGACAATTATCAAATCGTGTTGTCCTTCATACTTCATTCGGGCCCCGAAGTTATCACATCATATCAAAGGCCGAAATTACGGGCTTCGTGCTTAGTGAGTAGACACCCTGACTCAGAAGCCAGACAGAGCAACAAGATGCTGCACCACGGCGGCACCGCGGCACCGCCGTGTTGGTGCCGCCGTGTTGGTGCCGCCGTGGGTTGGCGACATGTCAAAACATCATGATTTCTGTTCTACACATAAACCTTCCGGAATTCATACTCTAAATGAAATGGGGTAAGTAAATGAGATTGTGAAAATCCGTTAGGTACGCAGTTTTGAAGAACAATGCGATCACACACACAGACACGAAAAGTGACTTTACCTAATTATTATTATGTATAGATATACTATAGAAAAGCAATTTAGTTTTAGAAAACCGAAGATTGCCGAGGCCTTTCCGAAGCGCATAAGTTATTGTACCCAACATTTTCCTTCAATTTTTTCAGTTGGGAGGAGACGATGCACAAGTTGATGATGAAGAGATAGGTGTCGCTGACACATTCGTAGATTACATGCCTTCAAAATGTAAGTTTTAATTTAGCAATATTTGATTTTTTATTTTATTTTTGCAATTCAAAAGAGTTAGGCGATACAGTATTTACAAATCAGCAGTACTTACCTATTTGCGTACGAAACCGGAAAGCATCTTTATTATTGTTGTAAGCAAAAGGTCTGAGGCAGAAACTAATTTTTGCCTACTCCATGGGAACAAGATGTTCAGAAAGATCGAAAAATCAAATACCTGAAGTACCTATGTGGAGATACATCCTATGTGTGCTTAGAGCATGCTTACTTTTAGGGTCTGTTTCACCACCTTGGCAGATAATTTCATACAAAATCTGTTCCATTTTTGAATTTATTCGGTAAATAGTGGCTACTCAGACATCGTCATCGTGTACATCGTTACACTAACAAGTGTATTTTACAAATTTTTAATTTTTAATAAAAACGTATCTATTTTTATTTAACTATTTAATTTGATAAAATCGTAAAGGTAAAAGTGTCTGTACAAAAATAACGTTGATGAGGTTTTCACAAAAATCACCAAGAAAAAGCAAAAAAACACGTATCAAACATTTTCAGAAACTTTGCCTGTGTATCCCTGTCTGTTTGTTACCGTATCCCGCCTCACGGTGGGCTGAAAATCAGCTTTCATAGACTTAGGGATTTCTATCTGCAAGTGCCATATTTTTTGCCGGATATCGCTTCTATTAGTTGTTACTGTATTCAAAAATGACACCCGAGGTAATTCTGCACAAAAACGAAGGAATTATAATTTTTTTACGAAAAATTTGTATGAAGCTAGTATGAAAAAGTTAATTATCTCGCAAACAGCAAGGAAAACCGTAATATCCTTACAGGTGGTTATACTACTAATTATTTATGATTTTTTGACATATGTCATATAACGGTTATCGCTGCTATTTTTTTTTTTAAAATCGTCAAAATATTTTTATTTATTTTTACACATGAAAATGTTCCTTTTGATGTTTAGGTTGAGGAACACAGAATTTTAACAACACGTAACATAAAATAGCATCACCCCTATATTCCCGAAGGAGTAGTCAGAGGTTTATAGTACATCCACACTTAGCCAACTATGTTTGAATTAGATATTTATCAATACAAAATGAGTTTTAAAACTTTACATACATTCAAAATACCAAATAACAAATTGTTTAGTCTTCTAATAAGTCTGAATAGGTGATTAAATTATTGTTAATGATTTCTGATAAGTAAGCTAATTTGTTGATTAGTTGTGCTAAGAGTTCTAAGAAATGTTTTGGACGATTATAAATTTTCATTAGCACATCTTTTAAAACTCTAATGAGGGTAGTTAACTAATTATCGACGTTTTGCAATAAAAGGGCTAAAATTTTGCTTTATAATTTAGATTGTTCACAATGGTGTAACTGCTAACACTAAATTTTTGCCCTGCGACTATAAAATCTTAAAATGGAAAGTTTAATCACCAATTTAGACTTGTTTGTTCTTCTAAAAAGTGAAAGTACTTCATTTAATCATGAAGTATTGTATGGTGCAGTTGTATCCCGCATAGGCGATTGCCTTTCTGCCGAAGATCGAGTAACTCTCAAAGAATTTTGTCGGAAATTCACGCGAGCTGCTTTACAGAGATGGCAGAAATCCAACCGATTCCTTGATCACTTCAGAAGACTGTACGGAAATTGGCTGCAAGCAAATATTGATTGGCCAAGTTGTGTGCAAGCTTTAGTTAATCAAGAACCAACTGTTGATGAGATACCAAGAGCACAATCAGACTCTCAAGAACGTTCGTCGTCGGCATCATTGTCCGTTGGAACAATGACAAAAAGGTCCCGAAAACCATTCGAAGATTTGGGAAGTAAACAGAAAAAGAGAAGATCTGATGATCATACAGGCGAAGACTCCAGTGAATTGGCATATGCAGCTGCAGCGCGTTTAAAAGAAGAAGGGCATGAGGATATGGCATCTGTGATCGAATACATAATGAAAAATCCTGAAGCAGCCGTTAAAATTAAAGAAACGCTTAAGAAACCAGTGAAAAAAGTCATATTTACATCAGAGAAAGCGCTTGGATTGCTTCTTTCACTAAAACTGTCAAAGTGGCAATATATTACTTTGCGAGAGGCTGCCATTCGGGAAGGTGCTAAGGATATTTATCCATCCTACTATAAAGTGCAACAAACTAAGCTTGATTGCTACCCTCCGAAGCAATCAGTGTCAGTTACGGATTCCTCGGCTAGGATTACACTTCAAGCTTTACTTGACATCACGGTGACGAGGATCCTTCAAAGTCTTTCTGACTATGCAGATGTGCAATATAAGCAGCTAAAGCTGATATCCAAGTCGGGATTTGATGGTGCTTCCAACCAAAGCCGATACAAGCAGAAAATGGAGGGTGAGCAAGATGATGCAAGCATTTTCATGACCTCCTTGGTGCCACTAAAACTGACAGATGGTGATAATACTGTATGGCCGAACCCAAAACCATGCTCAACTTTGTATTGTCGTCCAGTTCAGTTTACTTTTGTAAAGGAGAGCGAAGCAGTTGTCATTGGTTTCAAAAGACAAATGGATGATGAAATTGAGGACCTTAACCCCACAGAGTGCATTAATAATAACATGGTGACTCATCAACTAATGATGACAATGATCGACGCCAAAGTCTGCACGTACCTTTCTGAGGCCAGATCAAATGCATCGTGCTACCTGTGCTTAGCAAAACCTACGGAAATGAACCGCTTAGATGTTGTAACATCAAAGACTGTGTGTGCTGACATATACGAATTTGGCTTGTCAACCCTACACGCACGTATTAATTGTATGGAATGTCTGCTACATATTGCGTACAGGCTCGACTTCAAACGGTGGGCAGCGAGAACTAATGAGGACAAAGAAATGTTGCAGAACAGAAAACAATCTATTCAAAATAAATTGATCAGCTCAATCTGTTGATTGATATTGTAAAACAAGGCTCGGGAACTACCAATGACGGGAATACCGCAAGAAAGTTTTTCGAGTTTCCCAATAAAACTGCAGCTATTACCGGGTTGGACGAAGATCTTATTAAAAGATTTGCTGTGATTTTGCAAGCGATAACATCTGGCGAGAAGATCGACGTAATAAAATTTAAAGATTTTGCCCGCAAAACAGCAGAAAAGTACGTGGAATTGTACGACTGGTACTACATGTCGTCAACCGTACATAAATTACTAATACACGGGGCTGACATAATCGAGAAAAATGATATTGTGCCGATTGGGACTCTCTCGGAAGAAGCCTCAGAGTCTCGAAACAAAGATTTTAGGAGGTTCCGGGAACATCATTCGCGGAAAAGAAGCAGGCAAGATTGTAATCAAGATATCTTAAATATGCTTATTGTTTCTTCGGATCCTTTCCTAAGTGCACAAAGGCCTAAGTTAGATGCCAAAAGAAAGCAGAGCTTTTTTGCTGAAACTCTCGAATTAATTCAGTTTCAGGAAAGTGAGTTCGAGTTTTTAGATATATCCAATCTGGATTCTGACTCAGAATTGGAGTCCGACAACGACAGTGATAAGGAAAATGTTTAATATTTGATTTCATTTTTTCTATTTTTTTAAATATTTTTCTTGTTTTATTCTTAATATTTGGGTTAATAAAATTATTTATAATTAACAATGTTCTTAATTAAGTCACTAAAAGGAACCGTTTCATACGTAAAAATAAGTAAAAATATTTTGACGATTTTTTTTTAAAAAATTAGCAGCGAAAACCGTTATATGACATATGTCAAAAAATCATAAATAATTAGTACTATAACCACCTGTAAGGATATTACGGTTTTCCTTGCTGTTTGCGAGATAATTAACTTTTTTATACTAGCTTCATACAAATTTTTCGTAAAAAAATTATAATTCCTTCGTTTTTGTCCAGAATTAACTCCGGTGTCATTTTTGAATATAGTAACAACTAATAGAAGCAATATCCAGGAAAAAATCCGGCACTTGCAGATAGAAATCCCTAAGTCTATGAAAGCCGATTTTCAGCCCACTGTGCGCCTTAGTGACTCATTTCATTTTATTTTTAATAAAAACCGCCCATGGTTATTTACCCCACCAGTGAAACTGAAATATGAACTGAAGCATCCCGACCCAGTGGTGGAGACGGCGTCGCTGTCATCCGTGGAGCCGGTCGACGTGACGTACGAATTGAGTCTGCCGGACGAGCTCCTCCGCAACGGCCAGCTGTCGGCCTTGCAGCTGGAGGCCGTGGTGTACGCGTCGCAGGCGCACGAGCATCTGCTGCCCGACAACATCAGGGCTGGCTTCCTCATTGGTGAGTCATTTGTGCGCCACTAGCTAATGCCGCGGCCACATTATACGGACATCGCCTTTGATTATCGCGTTGAAGGGCGATAACCGTAGGTGTAGCCACCACTTACGGCGATAATTTGACCGAATCTTGACCAAATTTAACTATCGCGTTGTTAAAAGCAATTATGGGCATTGACGTTGACGTCTAATGTGGCCCAATATATTTTTAACCGACGAACACAAGGAGTTTCTTAAATCGACACGTTCATTTTTTTTTCGTTTATTGCTACCGACTTCGGAAATTAAAGTTATTTTTCACTTTGAAGTGTTTTTTTGGAAGTCCTTTTATTGTTTCTGTTAAAAAAAAAGTATATAGCACTTTTTAGTTCTGGTATTAACCCACACAAATTCGAATACCTGCAAAAGAAATTAGAACATCATCTACATAAAAAGTGGGAAAAAAATACGTATTAATGAAGTTAACTCAAAAACTACGCAAGCTAAGTTAATAAGTTTTTCATGGGACCAATTTCGAGTTATACGCTCCCGAATAAAACAAGAATCTTTCAAATCGGACAACTCTGTAAAAAGTTATAGTCCAGTAAAAATAGTGTTTGAGATTGCATTAAAGACACTTTAGTAAATTGGTTTTGAAATAATAGTATAGTTATTTACGTATGCATTCGTGGCAATTTTGTGCTCATATGGTCGGAGGAACCTCAGAAATACCTAAAGTTGTGTTTTTACTGTTTAACGTTAAACAAAAAACACACTTTAGGTGAAAAGTAAGATTATCGTCTACAGCCAGCCTAAAATTATAGTATATAAGTAATCCCTCGGTTTGGGTACAAAATTCTTAACATTACGAGATTTATTTCTTTCATGGTGTGATAAATGAGACTTACAAAATCTCACTTTCGGGGATTTTTCTGTTTATACATTCCAAACGTTAGCCTCGAACCTATGTTCAGTTTTCACCTTGGTGACTTCTCAGGAACATAGTTAAAAAGTGTTTTATCATGTTTTGTATATTGTACATAAAAGACACTTGAAATATTTTTTAGGCTGTGCATTAACATTTTCATTCTTCATATGTAAGTGTCATAATCCCCTGATTAAGTGATAAGGATTCTTCGCAAAATGCATAAAACCTAAATTACCTACACAATATAAAATGCCAACCTTGACCGAGCGCCTTGCATCCCCCGCGTCGGTGTGCGAGAGGGACGAAGTTATCGGATGTGAAAAAGATGGAGCTATTGTTTAACTGCTCAAATAATTACTGAAAATTTTCTTCTCATTACGCAATGAGATTGTTTACTATGCGCCCGGATTTTTGGTACTTATTTATTATGTCTTGCGTATTATGCGGAAAGCCCTTAGATGGTGATTCTGTCACCGTTGGCAGTAAAGGTTTTAAAACTCTATGTTTTAGTGAGCTTCGGAAAGACAATTTATTTCATTTCTCGGATATTGTACCAGTGATTTTACATACAAATTGCCGAAAACAGTAGTACACAAATCAAAAATGCGAAAGGTATAATACCATGCCTACTCTGCAATCTACCCACTCGCGCGACAATTGCACGAAACTGCCGGTCGATTGTGTAAAAATCTCACCGTGAAAACTTAGGTGAAGTGAGTTTGTTTTTGCTAGAAATTGACACTATTGACAGCTTACTCCACGCTCACTTCACATAAGTTTTCACGGTGACATGGTTACAGAATCGCACTGCTGTACCGGAACGAAAAGCCAGGATTATCCGACTACACGAAACTGACGTTGTTGTTGTTACGTCAGCAAAGAGAAAAATCTGAAATTATTCTATTGTTAGGATTTTAATAAACTCAGTACACAGTTATACCTATGGGATATAATAAATGCGCTTTACATCCAAGATAAGCGCATTTTTTCTATCAACTACCGCTTTCTGGTTCGAATCATATAAGGTAAACGCGGGTGAAGTCGACAGTGACCCAGTAGTCGTCTAATTATCTAAAAACATCAATATCTTTTTCTACTAAACACAATGATGTTAATAGTACTAGATCAGTAGTGTACGGCGCCGAAGCGTTACTATATCGTATATGTCCACAGGCATATCCGAGTTCAGTTGTCAGCTTGTCGTCAAGTGAGCAATTGCTTAGCGATAAAAATATCAAAATAGTGAAATGTGCGATTAAAATTTGTATGTCACGGTCTGAAAAGATTACTAAGGCAAGTGGTAATGCATTTCACAAGTAATTTTGCTGAATTTTGTTCAGATTATCTAAAAATTTATCATAAATAAAATATCGATAAATTTTTAAATAATCTGAACAAAATTCAGCAAAATTACCAGTAAAAACGATTTTGATTTTGCCCGACTTTTGGGAGTTTAGTGAATGACGAATGTATGTTCCTGTAAGTCTAAATTATTATTGTAGTCTGTTTGGATTAAACATACTGTACAGTACCCAAACACTCACTGAATGGAAAAGTACCCAAACAGTCACTGAATACAAAAGTAACACATGTCACGTGTAAGTATGTCAAAAGTTTTAACCTAATATATCACTACATCGTCCACCAAAATTAATTTTATTAGCAATAAATAATCTTATACGTAATGACTAATGACTATGAGTTTATATTTTTAAATGAAAAATAATAGATTGTTTATGATCACATTGTGTTATATAGTGGTGTGCTGTGCGAAAATAAACCGGTTCATTTTCAATTAAAGTAAACTAGCTGCGCCCTGCGCGTAGACCGGGATAAAAGTAGCCTATGTGTTAATCCGGGATATAAGCTATCTACTTACCAAACATCCAAATCGGTCCAGCAGCCGTTTGAGCGTGAAGAAGTAACAAACATACAAACACACACACTTACAAACTTTCGCCTTTATTCTATTAGTGTGATGTGATTACTGTGATTAGTAATCGATTATTAAACCGAATTGTTAAACTACTATCAAATACAAGTTAGTTTATAAATCCAAGATACTTTTCAGAATTTTTAAGATTGACAAACTTGTCTAACTCAGTAGTGAAACCCAGAACAGTCGTCGTAATTTCTTTTAAATGACGTACTTTTTAGGGTTCCGTACCTCAAAAGGAAAAACGGAATCCTTATAGTATCACTTCGTTGTCCGTCTGTCTGTCTGTCAAGACCTTTTTTATCAGGAACGCGTGGAGGTATCAAGTTAAAATGAATATCAAATATGTAAGTCGTCTATGATCCTTTGGAGCTCTAAAAAAATCAAGCTTCTAAGTCTACGCAGTAAAAAAATACGGCCATTTATGCAACATATTTTGATACTCGCAAGTAAATAAAAACCTATAGGGTACTTACCGTTGACCTAGAATCATGAAATTTGGCAAGAAGCAAGGTCTCACAGAAAAAGTCCGAAAACCGTTTTTTTGTCATTTTATCGCATAAACATTTCTTGTTTTTCAGCTACAAATGTTAAGTTTGTTTTTGGATACATTCTTTTCAATTACGGAGACCTTCATTTTACGTGGCCCACAGGCGCTTGGCCGGTTTTTTTACTATTAAAATGGATCGAAACAGATAAAGTATAGTAATTTACGTTATTTAATTTTCATCGCAACGTATGTAAATTCATCATAAACGCGTCAATAGGTGCAGTACTAGACAGAGTGATCTCTTATTTGTTTTCCAGGGTACCTAAAGATCAGAAGCACATGGAAATATTCCATATTACAATCTTTCATTATAATTGATTCAATGAAAACCTTCATTAAATTCTTGGGAAATGATGTTGATCGTTGGCAACTCTGGCCGTTTTTCGGGTAACAATGTCTTGTCTCATTCCAACGTAATTAGTTTGACGGTGGAAGAAGTGAGACAAACATAGATTATTTTGACAGATTGACATATTTATGTATCCGTTTCAAAGCTACGTGTTTAAACTCGTACAAGTCGGTAAGTCGGTACGTCTTTCTGAATTATTTTGTAGGACGCTGCGCCTCTAGTATTATAATACCTCATTGACTAAACATTAAACTTGCCGATTTTATGGCAACCTATTCTTGGTAACATATTGCAACATCTGAAATATTTTACTTGAAAAGTGTGTCCGACAAAAATTTAATTTTTTTGCAAGTTCAGCTGCTAAATGTGAAGTCGGCACGTAGTTTTGTTTTTCGATTTGTGAAACTTCAGTTGGGTCTACGGTAAGTCTGATTATTTGATGAATTAGTTAAGTTAATTGGCTAACGATATGAATAACTTGAAATTTGGAACACTTTAATCACAAAAGTATTTTTTTTCGAACGTGACATCCATTGGTACCTAAAAATTCCTACTTGACCCAGATCTCGTCATTTTAAGTACTATTGTAACGATTACTGGGACACGCTTAATAGTTGCCTCTAAACCCGCCAAATTCTAGGTATTTTAGTGTTTTATGCCACAAAATGCGAATAATAACTATTACTGTGACCGCAACATAGTTGTTAACGCTTTTGTATTTGTACACACAACATTAATTAAATTTTTAGAAAATTATATTTTGCAGTAGTAAACTACTTAATATATTTACGGTTTAGTTTAAGTCATAATGAATTTGCTTCCTAAGATAAATTTATTGGTAATAAAGGGTGTGCAAGTGGTAAGAATGATTAGCACCACTGGGCCGAACTGGTCCACTGGATTTGGTGGGTCCTTCACATGCCCTAATCCGGTTGATTCTGGAAAGAAGCCAGTTGATTCCAAAGAGAAAATTATTAAGAACATGTCATGCGTTGAGCCACATTGTTCCAGCGTATATCTTCGGCAAAACCGAAATATAGCAACTAAAATGGTTACCTATGTCGGAGGGCAACCCGGAAGGCACACAGACTGTCGCAAAAGCTTTGGCAAAAACAGAAGCGTCTGGCAAGGAAGCAACTGAATTCTTAACACGTTTTTACGGTGACCAGGTAAAATATTATTATATTATAACAGCAGGTCAAGTTACTACAAACTGTAAAATTTTCTCATTCAATTAATGAACTTAACCTTCAACAATTGCTCAGGTGCTGGTAAAACTGCAGGTATACCAGGCCTGGGCTTCGGCCCGTATACGTGATACGTCAGGGAATGCAATATTTTATCCAATTCTCTGACGTTCCACTTGGCAGCAAGCCTCAGCCCTGGTACAACGCCTCTTGTGCAAAAGCATATTTGCAAACAGAGCAGACATACCAGGTCTGGGCTTCGGCCCGTAATGACAGGTGCGACAGTCAACGTGCTCGCGCAATGTTAAAAGAGCGTTCAATTCTCCCGCCAAGTATTGCGAACGGGTGTTACGGAAGGCGCGTTTTGACCATGTTGGACGAATTGGGGCCAAGTTGGCATCCTATACCTTTCTGATAGCAAGGAGTTCTGATCGCTGTCTAAATCGGTCTAAACAAATTTCTGCCATTTGCTGCCTCTTATGCTTAAGTCTGATGGAACGCTGGCTCATCCCGCGCAAGAGAGTGTAAACTTATTAGCCTTTATCTTTGTCGAAAATTCACGCCTTGATGCGGCCTCTAACATACCCCACTGTAGTTCCACAATGCCGGAGATGGCAATCTGGTCAAATTCAATGCTCTGAAAACAAAGGTGTGTCTTTTCACTGCCAAAAGGAGCCAGTTTCAGTTATCTCCTACTTTCCGAGGAGCATCTGTACTGGTTACCGACTGCCTAGAGCTTTTGGGCATGGAGTTGACGTCTGATCGGCTCAACCATCGAGTCAAAAGCACAGACTTAATTCCGGACAAAAACTGATTCTGTTATTCTGGTCGCTCATATTTTTTTGCCAGACGTCTCTTAAAATTTTTAAGTAAAAATATGTTACAATTTAATTAACCTTGCTGTTTTTATTACCTCCTGCTCTGCTACAACCTTTAGTAAATCTTAGCATTCAGTCTTCTACCTACCTTTTGTTTCTTAGACTCTTAACAAACACGTACAGTATGTTCAAGGTCTGAGAGTTCACATTAACACAAAAAATTGAACACGACTGGGTCCTTTTGACGAGTAATAGTACAAATCCGACGACTATTGGTACAAATCGCCTTTTTTTTAACTATCTAAAGTACTAAAATTACCTATTAGTCTCTTTTTGCATGGAACATTTATTCCATTCTGTATCTGAGAAGGACGTTGTTAGCTGCGCTACAGTTTATACTTTTGCAGCTATCATCGTTTTACTTGTGTACTTACCTACTTCTTGTGTTATTGTTCCAAAATATATTTTTTTTTAATTTTGCTGATATTAATATTTTGCCTAGAAGTAGGTACACGCGGCTACACATCAAGCTATACATTTCCAGTTTACACTGACCACTCATTGTTAGGAAATCCTATACAATGCGAGATCAGGGTACTGGAAATGTATAGCTTGATCTGTAGCCGTGCGTAGGTACTATTTCATTTTAAAACACCACATCTTTGTTTACTCATGTGGTCTAATTACACGAATCCAAAATAAAATTTATGTAATAGACGCGGCCGCTTGATGCATCGCGACGCCGCCACCGCCACCCGCCCGCCGCCCGCGCGCACCCTCTCGCGAGTGTTTGATTTTCATTTAATTATTAGAAATGCATTACAGATATTCAGGGGATTCCTTCCAATTTGAGTAGACAAAAATTGTTGGTAGTAAGATTCATAAAAATATCCTGGGTGTCTTTAATGTACAAGGGTTAAAAACAAATTTAACTTCACGAAAAAAAAAGTATAATAGTCACCTTGGTGATAATTTACCTAGTTATTTGTAGTAACTATTTAAATACTTTGACAAAATTTCACTCTCTAGGCAATTACTGTTTTGAAGTTATCATTTATTTTATATAAAATAGTCAATATGGTACTTAATATGTTGATTTTGACCGGGGATAATTATTTCCATAATTAAAACTTTTGAAAAGGAGCAGTCATGTACAAAATCACCAGTGGTCCATTTTTTGTTCCCACTTAAATTTAATGTTATTGCTATAATTGCTAATAACTCAATAAATATAAAAAAAATATCGGGGATTACTGTCAATTTATGTATTTCAGCTATTTATATATTTAATTCTGAATTATCACCCAAAGAGCATTTATTGCAATCTACTCCATACAAATCGATCTATTTTTACTGGACTATTATGCGTGGTCATACATACAAAAGAAAAAAAGTTCCAAAACACCATGTTCGCGCTCGATTTCGACTTGGCTGCCATAGAATGAATTAAATAATACGTCAAAAGCTTTCACGTGGCATAAGTTTCATCACTGTTGAGAGTTTAGCCTAGACTCCATACAAATTTGCCCATGGTCCTTTTAGCCACACATCTTGTCATAAACCAATTTAGTTGAAACAACCTATTATAGCCTGAAAGAATTGCAATTCCCCAAGTTCGACCGTTTTAAACAAACTTGCTTGTTTAAAACGGTCGAACTTGGGAAATTGCAATTCAAAGTGTTATCTACACTTATCTACACTTACCTACTCACTCATCACACACACACCATCATCACACCACACACCACACCACACCACACCACACCACACCACACTACACACCACACCCACACCACACCACACCACACCACACCACACCACACCACACCACACCACACCACATCACATCATTACTCACTTATCTACTTCAATGTGAATATTGCTAAAAATGGGTATTTCCCGGTCATTAATACCCTGTCGTTAACACTATTAACGACTGGGAACGTTTTGTTCCACTCGTTAACAGTGTTGAAGAACGCGACATTTTTTTCCCAATCGTTCAACCCTCATTCCGCGTCTAGTTTAGGAGTCAGGGTAAAAGTCCAAGGGGTATCGTATTACTGGGTAACTGAGTTGTGGAGGTCAGATAGACAGTCGCTCCAGTAAAATACTGGTATTCAGCTGCATCCGGTTAGACTGGAAGCCTACCCCAACATACGAGCAGTTGGGAAAAGGCTAGGCAAATGATGTCTCTCCTTAAGAATGTAAGAGCGATTAGCATCGAGCTGTGGTGCGCTAAATCGAACACAGTAGTAAAAAGAAAGGACTTCAGTCATAGCGTAATTATTTGGTTGGTACTCAAAAATATAAAACCGACCACAAAAAGAAACTTTCTGAGAGGAAACAAGGCCCTGAACGATGTTTAACTATCACAAGGAGCATGTAGGATCAACCCAGTCTCCAAAGCTTCTACCAATGTGTAACCGAATAAAAGCAGCTTGTTTAGAATCGTTTACTGAATCGATTTCTGTCATTTTGGAACGAAGTTCCTTATCGAACGGTACGAACTTGGCGGGTAGGGGCTAGGCGGTAAAAAAATAAGATTTTTCCGTCATGAAATTCCCTCACGAGCCTTGTGCGTTTTGTTTTTATATTCTAATATTTAAAAATGTTACATTTAGGTATAAAATGAAATACAGAAAATAATAATAATGATAGGGGTGTAATCTTCATGGTTTTTGAGGTCGCTGGAAACGATAATGAGGTCAAAATGAAAATCCAAGATGGCGGCTACGAAAATTTTCAAATTTTTCGTCATGGATGTCATTTTCGTGGTCTATGAGGTCGCTGAAAACGATAATGAGGTCAAAATCAAAATTCAAGATAGCGGCTGCGAAAACTTTAAAATTTTTCGTCATGGGTGTCGTTTCCGTGGTTTTCGAGGACGGTGAAAACAATAATGAGGTCAAAATGAAAATCCAAGATGGCGGCTGCGAAAATTTTAAAACTTTTCGTCATGGGTGTCGTTTCCGTGGTTTTCGAGGGCGCTGAAAATGATAATGAGGTCAAAATGAAAATCCAAGATGGCTTCGATGAACTATAGTCACACTTCCGCTGTACAGTCAAAATAAACCAAAATGGACCGTAAATCAAGGCTACAAGATTTTTTTTTGCGACTGTGTGCGTAGATTTGTAACGTAACCACAATTTTCTCCCACAATTACTTTAACTAATTTAATAAATAAAAAATGTTTTATTCGTAATAGTAAAAAATCAGTGAAGACCAGAACACCACCATTATGTTGTGTTCTGGTATAATTTAATAAGAAGAACCAGTAGAATCACGGAAACGACGAAGCATTTTAAAAGCTTGTCAATAGAATATAATAAAAACCTGCTAACTTAACTGTATCCTGTGTCCTGCAGGTGACGGCACGGGTATGGGTAAGGGCCGTACGATAGCCGGCATCATTTACGAGAACTACTTAAAAGGCCGCAAGCGCGCCATCTGGGTGTCCGTGTCGAGAGACCTCAAAAACGACGCGGAGCGTGACCTGCGTGACATCGGCGCCGGCGAGATTGAGGTGCACGGGCTTGATAAGGTAATTGACATATTTTTGTGAAACTGTGACCTTCAAGGCTTACACTCAGAATCTGTTGTATAACACTGCAGTCTATGAGCCATTTACATGAAACCATCACTGGATGTCCTAAATTTGGTCAAAACCAAAATCCAAGATGGCGGCCGAATTGATGAATTTTTCGCTGTGGGTTTCATTTCCAAAGTTATTCAGGGTAACAATAAGGACCATATACATATTGATAAAATTAAGGAGGTATTTCTTACGGTATCATTTTCATGGTTTTTGTGGATTTCGAACCTGAATCAAGAGAGCGATTAAAAAATGCAATATAATTAAAATTATAATAATAATAACCCCACCGCCGTATCTCTACGTTGACGTCGTGGTGGGGCTTGCGCGCTCCGAACTCTGGGCCTGTGCCAGTAGAGTTCACTTTGCCGACACAGATCTAGGGTGAGGAGCCAGACCAAGAGAGATACAGAAACCCGCAGGGCAGCATGTGGCGAGCTGTTGGGCAGTAGCGACCCCACGGACCCTATCTCCCGGGAGTAGTCTTGTTCCTCATCTCTGGCTTGCCTTTATTGGCCGGCTGGAGTGAACTCTGACGGGAACAGAGCTCCCACCTCATTCTTGCCTTTATTGGCTGGCTTGAGTGGAGATTCGCAAGAGCAAACGTGCTCGGAGGAAGGAAGTATTCCAGTAAGTGTTTGCAGGGATCTTGACCATCTTCCGGGCTCTGGGATTATTCTGAGAACCGTGGGATACCTCTCCACTCCTCACAAGCACCTCAGGACATGTTGCCCCTTGCCGCTACGACACTATGTGCTAGTGACCGTTTTCGGGGGCCCATTATTGAGTGTGCAAGTCACCCCCTGCCATTTTATCCGTGTATTATAAAACATTGATCCGGCAGGGGCCATAGTCAGTTCATAGTTTTAGGTAAGCAGTCCACAACCACCAAAATCCATAGCCCAATATGTTTTGTATCCATGTTCTGCAATAGTCCTGCACCAACCGGGGGTTGTCCTTGGGTGCACATGCATAATGCATACAGGGATAATCGTCGGCTGGTGCCGCCTCGTCATTTAAAATTGTCTAAGGGGCTTCTGCGAGTTGGCTTCGGCCCCTCATACGCCTTCCAAAGGTCCGGGACCCCAGGGTCCCGAGATATGTCAAAGACAAAAAAATAATAATAATAATAATGATATAAATATGAAATTTGGGTTAGACAAGTGCAAGACATTACATATCATAAGAGGTAAAATCAAACCTGGCAGCTACACAGTTAACGACACCGACACAATTGCAGCAATGGAACCAACACATTTATACAAATATTTAGGATACAAACAACTTAAGGGACTCGACCACACAGCAATTAAACAGACACTAAATATAGAATATCGAAGGAGAATTAACGCAGTTTGCAAAACACAACTATCAGGAAAGCATCTTATTAAAGCCTTGAATATCTTTGCCATACCAATATTGACCTACTCATTCGGAGTAATAAAATGGTCAAAAACTGACATTGAACAGTTACAGAGAACCACGCGCACAATACTCACAAAACACAACAACCTGCACCCAAAATCTGCAATCGAACGACTCACCATCAAAAGACAGAATGGAGGGAGAGGCCTAATAGACATCCATCACCTTTGGCAGAAACAAATCAGTGTGCTAAAAACTTTCTTCTATTCAAAATCTCGCTCTAGTAATATACACAAAGCTATTTCTCTAAATGATTTAAACTACACCCCACTTAACTTAAACGAACAAAATATACAAGACACAAATAACCCTGACCCACAAAGCCAAAAAATTGAAAACTGGAAGAAGAAAGTCCTTCATGGTAGACACCCTCATGATTTAGAACAATCCCATATTAATATAGTAGCGTCTAATAAGTGGCTTAAAATAGGAAACCTGTTCCCTGAAACAGAAGGTTTTATCATAGCTATCCAAGATCAAATTATCAACACCAAAAACTACAGGAAATTTATAATTAAAGACCCTACCATAACAAACGATAAATGCCGCAGATGTCACATTCAATCAGAAACCATACAACATATAACCGGAGCATGCACAACCCTCACACAGACAGATTACACTCACAGACACAACCAGGTTGCAAACATTATTCACCAAAAACTAGCACTAAAATACAGTCTTATACAGAGTACAAACACTCCCTACTATAAGTACACACCACAAACCATTCTAGAAAATGATACACATAAGCTATACTACGATCGCGCCATACTTACAGATAGGACCATCCACTATAATAGACCAGATATCACCCTACAGGATAAAATAAGAAAAACCACTTACCTCATAGACATTGCGGTTCCCAACACCCACAACATACAAAAAACAATCGCTGAAAAAATAAGCAAGTATGCTGACCTTAAAGAGGAAGTCGCAAGAATTTGGAGACAAGATAAAGTTTACGTTGTTCCTGTAGTTCTTTCCACGACAGGTGTTATTCCCAGCCATCTCCTCCGTAGCTTGAAATTAATAGATCTAGAAGAATCCCTTTACATCAATCTGCAGAAAGCAGCCATCCTAAACACATGCAGAATCGTTAGGAAATTTATGCAGTTAGACGAAAGTACTCACAACATAAAATTCAACACACGCTGCATTTACTTGGATTTGTCCCGTAAATGTAGCTAAAACCAGCCTAAAAGCTGAGAAAAAAAAACACTCGATAATAATAATAATAATAATCTGTGGCCCGACTGTCAAGCTGACGGTTGTAAAAATATTTTCTCCGTGTATTTTCTATTAGATTTTTAAACTATTAATGCAACAATCTTGCAACAATGATAAATTATGTGCAATATGGTGTTCCTTCATCATTCCTTCCAACCCGAAATTAACATAAACCAAAAAATAATTTATCACATTACAAGAAGAACTTACAATAATACTAGAATGAGAATGGAATAATAAATCAAATAAATATGGAGAATAGAATAGCAGTACAATGCTGACGAGAAGTCGGGCGCAACACCTACGAAACACACACCCAACATCTTCGGGTTCGTCGCTAAGCTCCGCCTCGCAGTTGCCGGAACCTGCTCCAGACGTGAGTCAAGTGATACCGGCCGCTGCAGTTGCGTCGAGCTCGAGCGACGAATACTTCTCACCGCCGACGACACCACCACCAGTACGTCGACGTGGAAGAGGCCGACCACCGGCCAGTTTAGGACCCCGAGGCCCACCGGCCTCTGATAGGGTCCCCGCTCCCGGTGGAAGTGTGCAGCGCATGAGGTGGACACAAACTGTCAACGAAAATGTCATGCGCGCATACTTTGGGGCTACAGAGGGGGGAAGTAACTTGACTGCGTACCGTGGTCGGATGCTCTCTCTGTTTCAGGTGCTTGAGCCAGCTGTCAACGTGTCGGCGCAACGACTGTCGGATCAGGTGCGGGTCATCCAGCGTAACCATATGCTGGATGACGTCGTACTTGATCGACTACGTCTCGAATCACGGAATAGCCGTGTTACATCTGATTCACCTATGGTCGCGGTGCAACTGCAAAATTTACCAAGTGCTTCACCACGACCCGACCGCGTTGGTGAAGAGGATGATAGCGGGGCTATATCCGTGAGTTCCCAATGCAATGTACAGTTGAGGAGCGCTTTGGAGGATGCTTTCCGGGAGTACCGTTCCACTCCGCCTGGACTTAGACCACGTTTACCTCGTTTGCCCATGCACAAGAAAAACAAGGCGCTGGTGTGTGCTCTAGACTCGCAGCTGTCAAATTGTTTTGATGGCAGCAAAGACCTCGCCGATACCCACTCGATCTTGTACTGTGCAGCTGTAGCGGCATGTCGTGTAGCTCATGTTAAATTTCATAATAATGACAGAGTTACTCGACCAAAACCAGCTGTACCAACTTGGCAGTGCAGGATTGAGCGTCGTATAGGTGAGGCTAGAGCACTCATCGGCAAGCTAATCTGTTTCAGAGAGGGCAATACTCGCCCTAGAGTGATGCGCTTTGTGAGGCGGGCGTTCTCGGGGATGGATATAAGTCCTCGAGATTATTTGACCTGCGTCACAGAGCGTATCGACTTCCTGAAGCAGAAGATCTGTGCATGGGCAAACCGTATTCGTCGGTACAGGCGGAGGGTGGAGCGGTACACTCAGAATCGCACATTCCAGAGCGATGAAAGGTGGGTCTATAGGGCTTGGGAGCGACCTGACCAAGGTGTGGCTGACACGCAGCTACCGGATGATGACGCCATGTGTTCATTCTGGCGAAGCATCTGGTCGGTGCCTGTCAGTCACACTGAGGGTGATTGGACTAGGGAGGTCGAGCGAGCGTGTGATCACATACCACAAATGGGGGCACTTACTATCAGCCCCCAAGATGTAGCTCGTGCAGTCCGTCCGTTACCTAACTGGAAATCTCCAGGGCCGGACGGGCTGCACAACTTTTGGATAAAGTGGTTCCAAAGGTCGCACGCCCGCTTGGCATCCCAGTTCCAGTCAGCCTTACAGTCAGGATCACTGCCCCAGTTCCTAACGACAGGAATAACCCACCTGCTCCATAAATCAGGTAGTACTGCGGAACCCAGAAATTATAGACCGATCACTTGTCTACCGACGGTCTATAAGGTTCTTACATCCATTTTGAGAGCTAAAATTAACAAACACATAGACACCAACTCCATCATGTCTGCCTCTCAAAATGGATGTGGGAACGGGTCCCGCGGTACTAAGGAGCTGCTCCTCATCGATATGACCATTAGCCAGCAGGTTCGTCGTTCCCGAAAGGATCTGTCGACATGTTGGATAGATTATAAGAAGGCCTATGACTCGGTGCCACATACATGGCTCATGAGGGTGCTGGAGTTGTATAAAATAGATGCAACTCTACGCACCTTCCTGATGTCGTGTATAGGGCAGTGGAGGACGGTCCTTCGCTATCCAGGATGTCGAAATATCCAGAGGAATAGCGAACCGATAAGGATCGAGCGAGGTATATTTCAGGGCGACAGTTTGAGTCCACTTTGGTTCTGCTTAGCCTTGAATCCTCTAAGCACACTGCTGGAGGATTCAGGTCTAGGCTATCGATTGAGGAGAGGTGGTCAGGTTATATCTCACCTTCTTTACATGGATGACTTAAAACTCTTTGCACCCAACAATTTGCAACTGATGGAGCTACTGAAGGTAACGGAAACTTTCAGTAGCGCCATCAGGATGGAATTTGGTGTGGACAAATGTGCGGTCATGCATGTAAAGCGAGGGGAGATTGTGGAATCCGTGAGAACCCAACTTTCGGATTCCATACACCTAAGATCTCTCTCCTCACTCGAAACCTACAAGTATTTGGGTATGTCGGAAGCGTTAGGCATCAACGCTGCTGACATGAAACAATCGCTGAGGGAACGTTTCTTTGGCCGCCTGAATAAAGTTTTAAATAGTCTTTTATCAGGCGGAAACAAGGTGCGTGCCTTCAACGGTTGGGTCATGCCGGTTTTGATGTACTCTTTCGGCATACTCAAATGGACTCAGACGGAACTTGACGCCCTGGATAGGAGGGTCCGCACACTGCTGACCGCAAATCGGATGCATCACCCACGGTCATCGGTGATGAGACTGTATATCCCGCGGAAGTGCGGAGGTCGTGGCTTCTTAAATGCTAAGACCCTGCACAACCGTGAGGTATGCAGTCTCAGGGAATACTTCCTAGAAGCCGACGTGGGGATGCACCGAGAAGTGGTCTCAGTAGATAAGGGCCTCACCCCGCTCTCCTTAGCTAACGAGAACTGGCGCAAACCTATAGTATTAGATACTAATGACCGCAGGGAGGTATGGCAGAGCAAAGAGCTTCACGGACGCTTTTACCGGGTCCTACATGGACCCGATGTAGACTTCTTAGCGTCCGTATCCTGGTTGCGATTCGGTGATCTGTTTGGGGAAACCGAAGGTTTTGTCTTTGCGATTATGGACGAAGTTATGATGACGAACAACTACCGGAAGTATATTGTGAAGGACGGCACGGTTGACATCTGTCGGGCATGCCACCGTCCGGGGGAATCAATCCGTCACATTATTTCTGGCTGTTCTCGTCTGGCTAACGGAGACTACTTGCATAGGCACAACCTTGTAGCCAGGATTATCCATCAGCAACTTGCTCTGAAATACAGTCTTGTTGAATCGGAAGTACCATACTATAGGTATGTGCCCGACCCAGTTCTCGAAAATGGCAATATCACGTTGTATTGGGATCGGTCTATCATCACTGACAGGACTATTGTTGCCAATAAGCCTGACATAGTGGTGATAGATCGATTAGAGCGTCGCACGGTGATTGTTGATATAGCGGTCCCGCATGACGAGAACCTCGTGAAAGCCGAAAAAGATAAGCAAATTAAGTATCTTGACCTGGCTCGCGAGGTTGTCGACATGTGGGATGTGGATACAGCAATCATTGTGCCGATAGTCGTGACGGCCAATGGCATAATAGCCAAGAGCCTCGACCAACACCTGAGGAGGCTCTCGTTAGGCGGCTGGATCAAGGGCTTGATCCAGAAAGCGGTACTTCTGGACACGGCGCGTATCGTTAGGAGGTTCCTCTCTCAGCAGCCCTGACCGCCGGTAGCTTGGACCCTGTTCCCGATACCGGTGGGCTACTATTTTTTATATTTTTAAATGTTTTTATACTTTTTATATTTCAACATTTAAAAATGTAATTTATATGTATATACAAATGAAATAAAGGAAATAATAATAATAACCCCACCGCAGTATCTCTACGTTGACGTCGTGGTGGGGCTTGCGCGCTCCGAACTCTAGGTCTGTGCCGGTAGAGTTTACTTTGCCGAAACAGGTCTAGGGTGAGGAGCTAGACCAAGAGAGATACAAAAACCCGCAGGGCAGCATGTGGCGAGCTGTTGGGCAGTAGCGACCCCACGGACCCTATCTCCCGGGAGAAGTCTTGTTCCTCATCTCTGGCTTGCCTTTATTGGCCGGCTGGAGTGAGCACTGATGAGGAACAGAGCTCCCACCTCATTCTTGCCTTTATTGGCCGGCTTGAGTGGAGATTCGCAAGAGCAAACATGCTCGGAGGAAGGAAGTATTCCAGTAAGTGTTTGTAGGGATCTTGACCATCTTCCGGGCTCTGGGATTGTTCTGAGAACCGTGGAATACCTCTCCACTCCTCAAGCACCTCAGGACATGTTGCCCCCTTGTCGCTACGTCACTATGTGCTAGCGACCGTTTCCAGGGGCCCATTATTGAGTGTGCAAGTCACCCCCTGCTATTTATCTGTGTATAATAAATAACATTGGTCAGGCAGGGGACATAGTTCTACCATAGTTCAAGGTACCCGATCCACTATAGCCACCCAAACCCATAGCCCAATATGTTTTGTTTCCATGATCTGCAATAGTCCTGCACAAACCGGGGGTTGTCCTTGGGTGCACTTGCATAGTGCATACAGGGATAATCGTCGGCTGGTGCCTTCTCAACATTTAAAAGTTGTCTAAGGGGCCTCTGCGAGTTGGCTTCGGCCCCTCGTATGCCTTCCAAAGGTCCGGGACCCCAGGGTCCCGAGATATGTCAAAGACAAAAAAAAATAATAATAATAATATCCTTGGACATTTCACACAACGCCCCAGTCCCAAGCTAAGCAAACTAATGCTTGTGTTATGGTAACGAGATGGCTGATAAACTACTTATATACATTTTTTTTTGTAAATACATACATATTATAGATAGAAAAACACCCAGACCCGGAACAAATACCTGTAGGTCGTACAAATATTTGCTCCGTGCGGGAATCGAACCCGCAACATGCTGCGCAGCAGTCAATCGCAATTAGAAAGTTACTCGTAGTTAATTTTCATAGGCACATTACCATTAACTGCTAACGTGCCTTTGTTGCAATATTAGCCCAAACCTTATTCTGCTGCTCCCTTTTCTGACTAATCCGTCACTAATGAATCCTAGTACTCACGCTGGTACTTCCTAGGATGTTTCGATGACGGCGCTTATCTTCAGAGAGTACCGTCTGCGTGACAATCCTGGCCCGTCTGTCTTGGTGCATCGGTTGGGAATATAATATATGACTCGCCCTGTCTCACTTCAACCTGGCAGATTTGCCAATTTACGTTTGCGATACCTGGTTTGGAGCGTTCACCTGTATTGCGTATTCAGAACTGTCATCCTATTACATTTTGTTCAAGAGTTCAATAACTGCTACAGAACAGAGGCTACTAAGGCTAAAGCTATCTAAGGCTATAGGGGCTGCTAAGTATTGTTTTCGTCCCTCAGATCAAATACGGAGAAATTTCGTCACCTGAGGAGGGTGTGATCTTCAGTACATACTCGGCGTTGATCGGTAAAACCCAGTCCAACTCCATGGTCCTTACAAGGCTGACACAGTTGGGGCAATGGTGCGGGAGCGACTTTGATGGAGTTGTATCCTTTTTACTAGCTTTAAGTTCTGTTAACTTACATCTTTTGTTTGTGTATGTTGACTTGTGATTTTGTTGCTTTTTAGGTATATAAGTAATTGATTTCTCGGCTTCTTCGAGTTTTACAATAGAACTGTGCAAAGATATTTGTAGTTTCAATGACAATGGTTTTAGTAGAGAGGTCATCATAAAGGCGGACACCAGGACACCCTAATATTTGTATGCTAAGGCGTCGTTCTGATTGGCTTCGATCGTACGAGTAAACGATGCGTTTTCGTCGCACGTCGGTATAACACACACATTTCTTTAGTGTCCTAATTGAAGCTTGCAAGTCATTGCGCGAGCACAGGAACACATTTTCATCGCGTGACGAAATCGCATCGTTTGCTCGTACGATCGTTAAAACTTTTTTTTTATGCTATAAAATTGCGCGCCCCGCATATGCGTTTCATTAGAAAAAAAAATTGATGGAAACTTCTTGGTGATATTAACTTTTGGATATGCCCTGTTTTTCGTTCACTGCACACAGGACACAGGAAAGCAGCTAGAGGCTTTGCTGTCCATGTCTTTGTAAAACCTACCACTTAAGTTCACATTGCGGAATGCAAATAAATTATATCGAATATTGAGTATTGAATTGACCCTTAAAGTCCTCAACTTATCCCAGATTGTATTCGACGAGTGTCACAAAGCCAAAAATCTTTACACGGCTACGAGCAAGATAGCTATAGCAGTGCTTGAGTTTCAGGAAATGTTGCCCAACGCTAGGGTGGTATATGTTTCGGCTACCAGTGCCAGTGGGCCGAGAAATATGGCCTATATGGTCAGGTTGGGTATATGGGGAGATGAAAAACGCACGCACTTTAAAACTTTCGAGGACTTCATCGTAGAAATTGAGAAGAGGTGAGTTAAAATAGACTGGGTAGCGCAAGTCAAGACGGGGTTTAATAAAATGTACAGTCAACGGCCAGAAGTCCACTTACACCGCAATGACCATTATCGCCTGCGCTATACGGACTGCGGCGCCGAATAAGGTCATAAGTAAACTAATATTGCTATGCCATAGTTTTGTGAGATTGCTAGTCGACTTCTGGCTGTTACTGTACATGACGTATGCAAAGACATTTACTATTCTGTTTTCACAAATTATAAAACACATCGAAATAACTCAACCCCGACAATTTGAGCCCGACAACTCAACCCTAGGACATCTCGACCCCAATAAATTGACCCTAACAACTGGAGCCGTGACAACTCGACCCTGATATGTAGATAATGAACCTAGGCATTATGCGCACTTCAACCCGGGCTGCGCCTGGTGACGGGGACCACCACAGGGCACTGCTCATTAAACAATCACTTCCACACAATAGGAATAACGGACCAGTCCTCTGTGCAGGGCCTGCATGGAGGCTGAGGAGACCGTTGCGCATGTGCTCTTTGAATGCATAGGTGTTACCCAGATTAGAACAGAAACTCTTGGAATACCCCGATCTTTCACAGATGTTCTTAACAGACCCAGAGATTTGATTAACTTCTAGAGGGAGGTGGGCTGGTTGGAATAACCCCCGAAGGCCGCCATGGCTCACGCACAATGGTCCACATGAACGACTAAGTGCGGAAACCAAATCCTTACCATAGAACATAGCGTACTTAAACCTTTGATCGACTCGTGCGGCCTTTATTTATTACCCATGAATCTCGAAATCTCTATCGTCGAGTCTAAAATCAAAGACACTGTTCCTATTCGTACAGAGGTGTGAGCGCCATGGAAATAATAGCTATGGACATGAAGCTACGCGGCATGTACATCGCGCGCCAGCTGTCGTTCCGCGGCGCGTCCTTCAAGATAGAGGAGGTGCCTCTGACCGCCGCCTTCAAGGAGACCTACGATAAATCTGTGGAATTGGTCAGTAGTCAAATAATTACTAAGCCTGTAAAATATTACCACTAACGCCCTGTAGATACTTCATCATCACCGTCCAAGAAATGGAAGATGAAGTGTCGGTCGTCCGGCGCTGAGATGAGCGGACGACATTGTAGATAAATATTCCGCAACAATATCTCCAGAGATGGCGAGTAGTTATGCAAGGTCGCCCTACATCGCCACAGACGTTTAGCCTCATACATGTACGACTCTTTCATCTTTTTTGATGTCTCGTAGACTATGACGATGAGCGACTTGCGTGTCGCAATGAAAATGTCCTAGAATTGTACTGCTCAGAGTAATGTAGGTACTATTGAAGACAAAAGTGCATGAAGAGCCTAAGGTCGACTTTTGCCTGTGATGTTTTGCATTACGTTTCATTACTTTTCAAGAGACGACTAGATGGCGCTGTTCAAACATGAAAATAACACTGCAAAGCTTAAAACCTTATTATGCAGAGGCACATAATAAGGTTTTTAATACCTAAAATAATTACTAAGAAATAATAATACTAAGAAATATGAAACCCTGTACAAACGATTTTGATTTGGAATTCTCCATGCACTTCTGTATTCGTTAGTACACACAGCAGCAGCTCAAGTTACTACAAACTGTACATTTTTCTTATTCGATTTTGAACTTAACCGTTAACAAACATTCCGAGAAATTTGACAGTTTGGTATAACCTGATGTGCTGTACCTACGCACGGATCTATTCCACAATTACAAACTATTTCTCCTAGTCATTCTAATAGAAACCGTTCGTCCGGCAGTGGGTGTTAGCCATGCAGTACTTTGGGAAGGCATTGCAGCTTACCAACGGAAAGAAAAAAATATGGAGACAGTTCTGGTCGTCGCATCAGAGGTTTTTCAAGTATCTCTGTGTTGCAGCAAAGGTAGGACAATAACTAATATTAAAGTACCTGCTTATTATTATCATGATCAACCTTCATTCTTCTGTTAAATATTCGGGACAGTCTGTTTCCGTCCGCATCCATGCTCGCATCTGTTTGGGCGTAACATGGGCGTAACCTTCAAATCAAACCTAACCTAACTTTAAGGTAGTAAAATGAGTAGTCTCATGGTAAGCGTTGACATTAGGTATAGCCTCAGAAGAACAACAAGCATAGAAGTAGTGCTTAAATAGCAACTGAACTCAATATATTTGTTTCATTTTGACTTATGGAGCCGCTATGATGTAAAAGAAGGACACGTATACAGAAGACGTTTCGAAATTTTGTAGGTTGTCATTCATTTTATTCTGACTAGTGATGTACCCACTAAATTTCAACGTCGATAGAATTTACAATGACATTCTTTCTTATACTGCCAAGAGTACTGGTATTCAGCTGCATCCGGTTAGACTGGAAGCCGACCCCAACATAGTTGGGAAAAGGCTAGGCAGATTGATTGACTGCCAAGAATAATAACCGTAGGTACACCCGGCTACACATCAAACTATACATTTCCAGTTTACACTGACCGCTCATTGTAAGGAAATCCTATACAATGCGAGATCAGCTTATACTGGAAATGTATAGCTTGATCTGTAGCCGTGCGTACCTAAAATTTTGAATTAACTAAGCATCCTTATGATCCCAATACTTAATATATTCGTTCAAAATGAAACAATACTTTAAGTATGAACTAAATAGTTCGTCATCATCATCACCAAAGTCTTCCTTGGTTCCCGACAGCTCTTCATGTATTAAATCTGACCCGGCTAAGCCAGAATGTATTTAAATGCCATAATAACTGATGAGTTTATTGAAAACAAGTGGGAGACATTCGGTTTTGCAAATGTTTTTAGCAACTTACTTTCTCATATTTATTTGAATTTTAGATTACATCATAGACTACTCAACAAAGTCTAGGGAACAAGGGTATTCAAAGTACGTAATAATTTTTATTTTAATACTTTTTAATTATGTATTATTTTAAGTCAGTGAAGCGTAATTTAATAGAGATTTGAATTATTTGATTAAATAAAATGGTTGTTAGTGAAAAAATAAAATTTATTATGAAATTCAAAATGGTATCAAAGCGACAAAAACTTTTTGTACATAAAAAAATAAATAACGACCAGATAATATTTTAAATAAAAAAATAAAATGCCTAGCAACTTTAATAATCTGTTAGGCGAATTCCAGCCCACACCATAATCATTCCGCCCTGGTACGAATGAACTTCCTGAGGATTCTGGAGTCGGCTCTGGCGACCAGGAACTCGCCAAAAGCGCAGTCTTCTTGAATCGGGATGGAATCCAATTATTTCTGAATTTGTTATTGTCATCTGTGTCAAGGATTCCTAAAACAAACAGTTCTCAATAAAATTTATGTAAGATTTTTTATCAACATTTTTATTTAGGTATTTACCTACATAAAAATGTTGATAAAAAATCTTAAATCTTTAAACTACGTTTTATTTGTATGTCTTACCTGACTGATGTGAGATGATTTCACGAGATGTCAAGATCAGTGGCGATTCATTAATCTGTATCGATGTACTATGTCCTGTTTCAACTTCCATTGCTACGGGATCCTACAATTACGTATTTTTTATTAAAAATAAATAAATAAATTTGCACACGATTATATTTCCGACTGGGATAATTAGAAGAATGATATCGCATTAATGATATTTTTAATATAATATCATTGTATCGCATATATCAAGTGAACATATTTCTGAAATGTTATACCTGTCTTCATGTTAGATTGCTGTTGATGGTGAGCGGTTCTTTTAATTTGCAGTACTGCGCTATGTCCTTCTTCGCAGACTTCCATAAGTATTTCCTGTAATGTAATAAATAAAGTTTTAATTTGAACGGGATACTATTTATTGCCAATAAAATACCTTAATTATATTTACACTGGATTATTACTGGATTTATTTTTTATACTGGATGAATTTTTTATCATGCACCAAATCGAAATGAGAGATTGTACTCATCATTATGAACAACTTTTACTATGGGAACAAACCTGAAATCGCGAAAAAAAATCAGCTGTTCAGTACAGTTATCTACATCAAACTCGTCAAAATGTAATCATTTTAAACTTTTTTTAAATAATTTGTGTATATTTGCTAAGTAACATATTTACATATTAAGCTGTGTACTTCTTTAAGTGACAAATTCACCCTAATATTAGATATACTTATAAGTTTTTTTTTAATGTAATATGTATTAGTGAATAAGTCGTTGGAGTGCCTTTAAATAAATAAATAAATAAATAAAAATGTACTGAACAGCTGATTTTTTTTTTCGCGATTTCAGGTTTGTTCCCATAGTAAAAGTTGTTCATAATGATGAGTACAATCTCCCATTACAATTTGGTGCATGATAAAAAATTCATCCTGTATATCAGACCATTTCATCTGTTCTATCCATAACAAATAATGTGACGACTTAAAGAACATGCTACATCCATTTCATAGGTTCATTACCAAATGAATACAAAGTAAAATGCTTGGAGCATATTATGTGGCTGTGCTTTTTGGAGTCCAATTTCGTCTACCAATACAATTTATCCATTTTTTTTTCACATCGTCTAGGAAATCTGTAAAAGAAAAGTATCGACAACATTATTTACGTCACTATGGCTAATCAAGATAACCCCAAAACAATTTCCGAATATTCGCTAATAACTTCTATTGGAATAAATATTACGACTGGTTTCAGCTATATAGTGACACAGCAATATTTGTTATGTATTTATATTCGTTTATCAGATCATATGCAACAAGAAATTGAGCAAAAACTTACCGATGGAAGGTCAATATTTATTGTTCATTTTATTTTCGCTATGAATGGGACTTGCAGCCCCCAACCACACAAGAAATTGCTCCACAGCGTCCACACACTCACCATTTGTAGTTAAACAAAGAATTCATGCAATCTAACAGTAGAAATATTATTAAAACATCGCAAAACCATGGAAGCTTACGACAAACACGTAAACAATGAACACGCGAATAAGTCAGGTAGTTCAATGAACGAACTGTCAGGCGTTGAAACAAAGTACTATCAAATTTGGCCGCGTCATACTATAACTTTTTTAACCAAATGACAATTGATCTTGTGACCATGCCAAGAAAGTAAAACAAAGAGTAAAACATTGATCTCTTTCCCACATCCTTTAACGTACCTTTATCGTACCTAATAATAGAACGGGACTAAAGGTAGTTACAGAATTCTGTTTTTAACCTTCCTTCTATGCTTTGTTATTGTTCTGAGGGTATAGCCCTCCGAATTAGAAGTTGTAGCCCTACTGAACAAAAAATTAATTATTCTCTAATGGGATAAAGCAGTGTCTTATGTCACGGGCGCTTTATTGGATCCCGTGCTCAACGAAGGATTCTAGTGTTTCCGAGCGTAGTTCAGAGTTAACTCCTGACATTCTGAGTGAAGCGAGGACGTTAAGACTAGATTTCTGAGTGCAACGAGGGATTCAAGCTCACCCAACACTAAGACATCTTTATACTCGAGGAGAATATACCTAGTCTACTTTTGAAACTTTTGCGAGGTAATAAAAGCAATTCTATTTTCGAATTATTATTTTTTTGTAAAAAATTTCATATGAATTATTTTATTTAAGTAGTTCTAGAAGTTCTTGAATTAGCGATTCCAATTTTAAATCAAATTATTGACCAGCGGGTTATAATGGAAATCAGTACAATTTTACTACCCGGCTAGACGCCAGGGCCCCAAGTCTGCTATTTTTTACATTCCAACACGATCCCATTGTCACTGCATTGTCATTTTGCTAGAAGTTCGTAATCTGCTAAATTCATAATTTCATACAATGGAGTGTAGTGGTTGACCATTGGAAAGTCATAATGACGCCATTATGACGACATTATATTAGTAGATTACCAAACTTGTCAAAATCAACAATTATGAAAGCAATGATAGACCATTCTGACACTATTGTAATAGCAGACTTGAGGCCCTGGGCTACAATTACTTTATGTTACGTTTGCATGACATATAATTTAACATTGTCGAGCAGCTAATGTGAAAAGGTTTTTACCTTGTCTGTAGGTAAAACACGCCGTACAGAAGGCTCGCGAGGCGGTGAAAAACGGCAAGTGTGTCGTCATTGGTCTGCTGAGCACCGGCGAGGCGGCCACGCTCGACCAGTTAGAGAGAGATGACGGAGAGTTGTCAGAATTCGTGTCCACTGCCAAGTGAGTACTAGACGCGCTCTGCTCAGCTGTCAGCGTTGTGCTCAGTGTGGCTCTGGCCACACTGGGGCAAATCTCGCACGGGTCTCAGGAAGCGACGCAACTGTGCGCGTTGATTTTTTTAATGGAAGTCACATGACAATGGGCTAGTTGACAGTAAGAAAAATACCTTATACATTTTATTATGTAGTGCAAAAAGGTTGTGAGATAGAAGTATCAAAATTCAACTTAGTTTTTATAGCCATAGGTCACGTGACATTGAACGCAAATCAGAGCGCAACACGTCACATCTTCAGTCATGTCACTTTGACAAAATAGCAATGTTTCGGAGGTATTCCACTTAGGTCACTGATTTGAACGCCACTTCCTCGAACGTCACCTAAATACTTCCACTAAAGGCACTGAAACAAAATTTAGTAAAGTGCCGTTCGGTGGAATATTTTATTGATATTACTTTCAGTCCCCGAACGGCACTTACGTTTTTTTAGACTGTTCATTTGTAGTGCTGGGACGTATGTACTCTTTGTTCAGGATATTACCGACTAATCGACTATAACATATCGATACGCAAGTGTGAACTACGCCCAGGGCTCCGATGTCGTACGTAATGAATAGGTTAAAGGTTTACGTATGGTTTACGTATTTTCAAATCACTGGGTTAATGGGGTAGACAACTGTCAAAATGGCGCTATCGTAGCTACATCCCAAAACCAGCTAATAAATAAAGGGCTTTTCATTAAGAGCGCTCGAGCTTTGAAATTAAATAAAATAACTTGTGTAAGTGATATTGCCTCATTTTTATTTTTATTTTAAAGGACATTCAATGACATTATTTATGAAATATAATTTCAGTCAAATGGCCGCCGCGGCTCCGCGCTGTAGCTCAATTTCATGAAGAACGCGACTTATGTTGGCCTTCAGGGTGGCAATTGTCTGTGTTTTGTCTACATAAACCAGAGATTTCACGTAGCCCCACAGAAAGTTAAAAAAGTTAGTTAGTTAGTTGAGTGGTGTTAAGTCACATGATCTTGGTAGCCAGTTGAAATACACAAAGACGCGAAACGTTGGTCGAATAGAGCACTGATTTTGATAATAAATTTGAATCATTTCAACGCGTTGTTGAAGCGTGTAGCGTGTGTTGTGTGTGTGTGTGTGTGTGTGTGTGTACATGGTGAAATGTCAAGACTAAATAAATAATCCTATAAAATTTGACAGCTGTCACTTTAACAAGATGGCCGCTATACGATGTCAAAGTTCGAGCGTCCCTATTGAAAAACCCTTTACAAGGCGAGAGGTGTTTTTTTTTTTTTCTTAATTTATATTTTTTTACATACATAAGATATAGAAGTATATTTTTAATTGTTTTTGTTAGGTTTATTTTTTTTTTTTTTTTTTTTTTTTTTGTTTTTTTTTTTATTTTTTTTTTTAAGTCTTGTTCGCTAAATGTTTCACAAAAACAGTATGCTTGGCAAAAAAATGATTTAATGATTTTTTTTTCCTCCTCCTCTTTGGAAAGGGTTGAACCTCTGGATATTTTCCCCTTTTTAAGGAATTTTTTAGAAAACGTAAATAGTATTCGCATGAAGGTAGGGGAGCCCATGGAGTTTTTGAACAAGCATATGCAGGGTGAAAAGTTAGGACACCGAATATAATATATTTTAAAATTTTCAGATAGGAGCCCCGTGTTCAGGAGTCTACTTTCAGATAAAGTGATCTTCAGAGCATCTTATGATCGCGTGCGGCCTAACCCATAATGACTTAAATCGGCAAATCTGATGAAGAAATTGTGGGCTTTCCCTAAATCTGACGACTTTGAAAACTATCAGACTTGGACAATTTTTAAAAGGATATTCAGGGCGAATAAAAGTTATTCTGTGCAATAGTGTAACATATCCTGATAGTAAATATATAAATATATCTGCCAGATTCATGGAGCCTTTTGGGAAATATAACGAAATTTCCATAGATGAATGATAGGTCTCGCTGGCGGTCGAGCGCAGCGAGACCTATCATTCATCTAAGGAAATTTAATTGATTTAGGAAAGTACCCAAAAGTGGTCATAATTTTGCTCAGACCAATAAAAAACCTACTATTTTATTGGTCTGAGTAATTTTGCTTTTATTTCTAAATCAACATATCGAATATTGCTAATTGAGAGCGTAAGAAAAACGCTCACGCAGGTAGGAAGGATAAGACGGGTTGTGTAAGATGTTGAAGGGGAGACATAAAATCCGAGTGTTCCTGCGAAGGTGGATCGGGAACCACTTGGTTCCTTGCTAATGTATAAACACCCTTTACATACAGAGAACCTGCTTCTTTTCAGGGGTGTATTCCAGAGGCTTGTAGAGAAACACTTCCCGAGTTTTAAGAGGGTCTATGGAGAGGCCGGCACTTCCAAAAAGAAATGTAAGTTTTTTCATGTCACATGCTACCACTGCATTGGGATGGGACCCTGATTGTTATCATATTTGAAACTAGCTGTTGCTCTTGATTTTCATTTTTAGAGTTCCGTACCTCAAAACTCAAAACCGAAAATGTTCTTCCTAACATTTTTCATCCTAACAGTCACAATTCCTAACTACTCTGTCTCTAATGTTCATAATTCCGAAGCATTCAACTTCATAATGTCAGTAGCAATAAACATCTATTATACTTTTATTTGTTTTCCTATATTTTCTCAACATAACCATCTTTTACACTATTATTCAAAGTAATATCTTTTTTGTTTACATTTCTTTTCTAGAAAGTTTTAAATGCCGATAGTCGTTATATCGAAACACAAAATACCGATGTTCAAATGCCCGAAAGGACGAAATCCCAAATGGACGAAATACCAATACTTACTCATCGTTAATTGACCAAAATTAAAAATACCGATCTAAGTACTTATGTAAAGTTCCTGAGGTCCTACATTTTTTCCCTGACCTGCTGACGAAAACCCTAACCCTAGACATATATATGTCTGGATATATATTATGGATCTTCGGGATTTTAAGCTTTCGGGCAAAATGAACTTTCGGGTTTTTAAACTTTCGACCGTGACCGTGAAAATATTATGGTAATTATGTTTAGGGATAAAAGCGTTATGATAAAAAACAGTAGGAGTTTTAATATGTATATGTACAAGGTCTCCCAAAGTGATAATGCACATAGAAATCTTCGTCACTGTTCGGCAACGGTCGTATTCCCCGAGCGTCGGAAGACGACATGTATATAGAGTGGTTAAGTGCATTTTTTTCATGCATAATTTAGTAGAATTATGTGGTTTGTGCTAAAAGAGATAAATATTGATTTATCAGTAACGAAATTTGATTCGATAATTCCATGTAAGTTAATAGCGAGGAAAATCACACGATTGCGAATATGCTACAATTTTTGTTGGATTGAATTACTTCGAAAATTTTATAGTAGGTACTTTTCAAGTAGCTTACTGAAGCTCGTGTAATGATGGAAGAAAAGAAGGCTTAAATAACACAAGGTTTATATTAGAAGAAGAAAAATGGTTTTCAAACACAGGTTTACATTAAAATTTAGAAATCTAATCATTACAATCTCAGTTCACTAGTATTTACAGCACTGATCATTCCAGAATAATAATTACAAAAAAAATAATCAGAATCAGAGAGGATCTCTATTCCTGACATCTTAGATTCATCAGAACTTTCATTATGCTCTTGCTCATTTACATGATAGTGTATTTACCAAATAAACTATTTAAATTTGAGTAAGATAATTAAAGTTGAAATTAAATTCACTTTTGAAAACAAAAACTTTTTACAAAAAAAAAACAACCGACTCCCAAAAAAACACTACAAAGTGAAAAATAACTTTAATTTCGGAAGTCGGTGTCTTTGGTTTTTTATTTAGTTACTTTCGTTTTGTTTTGCCACCGACTTCCGAAATTAAAGTTATTTTTCACTTTGTAGTGTTTTTTTGGGAGTCGGTTGTTTTTTTTTGTTGTAAAAAGTTTTTATTTTTCACTTTTTAGTGGTGCCTACCCCACACAAATCTGAATACCACTCTGCAAAATAAATTAGAGCATCGTCCACATAGACTAAATGGAAAAAATACGTTAAGTCGTGTCAGAAGTTTGGTAGGCGTAGTTTTAGTTGACGGACATAACGAGGCTACGAAATCTGCCTTCTGACAATAAAGGCCACACATAACATACAACTCAAGTAGCGCAATTTGAAGCGGCATATAATTACCATTAAAGCATTTATAGCCAGAGTGCACCTCATGACAATGCCAATAAGCCCAAACACGGCTAGGATACATTGTTTTATTACTGAGTTCCGATGCCTACCTTCCGGCTTCTTCATCAGATCGGTTCGATGGTACCATTTTCATCAGAACCATTTATTTAAAGCTTCGTCATAGTCGCTTAACTATTTTAATCTTATTGCTATCCGTGAAATACTTTTCATCGTTGAGGAGTTTCCGTGGCCATCTGTGGTCTTCTTCATCAGTTCCACTTCACCAGATGATACTTTCTGAATGCAAACGCTTGATTTGTTGATGAAAATACCATAATCGCTATATATATGCCTATAATATTTGAGGAGTTCCCTCGATTCCTCATGGATCCCATCATCAGAACTAGATTTTGATAAAAATGGGACCAATCTGGAATTATACCCTTTCAAATAAAAAAAGAATTTTCCGAATCGGTTCATAAATGACGGAGTACTGAGGTAACAAACATACAAAAAAAAAAAACATACAACTGAATTGAGAACCTCCTCCTTTTTTGGAAGTCGGTTAAAAACCAAGAAGGGTGTGTAATAGCAGCTCTATATAATTCCACACAGAGAGAACACGTGCAGTCACCACCAATGTATAAAGACGACTGACGGACCTTTGACTGACCGGCGACCGCCGCCGCCCGCCCCAATTGTTTTCGATTGTGTACACATGATATTGACTCCTATCTCTTTCGAACAAGGTGCAAAATGCAAGTGCATTGTTTAGGGCTCTTACGATTCAATGATTCGGGTGTTTCCGAGAATACGACAATTAGCGAAGATCTGCATGTGCATTATTAATTTGGGAATACTGTATTTACATTAATGATATTATTAATTACAATTTTCGAAAACATGAGTGTTATGAACATCGCCGGTAGCACTACAAATTGTATGAATGAAAACTTTAGGATGAAAAATTTTAGGAAGAGTGATCATTCGGATTACAAATCATTAGGAAGAACAATTTCAGGTAAAGAACTTTAGGTGAGCCAATATGGACCCATTTTCATACTCGCAATAGTAAATCAAAACCTATAGGGCAGTTCCCGTTGACCTAGAATCATGAAATTTGGCAAGGTACCATAGCACAAGTTAAGGAAAAAGTTCAAAAATTGTTAATTTGTAATTTAATTACATAATAGTAGATTATGCACCGAGGGGCTAAAGTTGTGTCTTATGTCACGGGTGTCATATTGAATCTCGAGCGCAATGAAGGATTCGGGATTTAACTCCCGAGTGCAGCGAGGTAGTTAAGAGTTTAACTCACGAGCGAAGCGAGGGAGTTAATACAAGAATCCTGAATGCAGCGAGGGATTCAAGCAAGGATACTCTACTTTTTACACCTACTGTGAGAAAATAATAGCCATAGTACGAAAAACAAAGTATTTATTAAATAAACAAACAGTAAGAATAACATATTTAGAACTAGTTAGTCATATGCACTTACATATTAATTGAAGTTAATGGTAACATTTGAGACATTAGTCCAGTTGTGCAAAGATAAAGTTAAGTTTTTATTTGGTACGTTTATAGATGTTGATGTGGAATTAAAGAAAAAAAAAAATGAAAAATGGTTCGTAGTTATCTAATTATTCTTACAATATTATGTCTTCGAAAACATGGCAACGATATGAAGAAGCAGTCGTTATGATTTTGTAGGAAATCGAGAATATCATCCACGCGTAGTAAGGGTTTCGAGAATAGCTTTCCTCTTTCTGGTACCAAAGGGTGTTTGTTAGTACTTTACTGCCAATTTAGCTGAGCATGTGAGATTCCAAATTAAAATCACATTATTGACCAGCGGGTCATAATGAAATCCAGTACAACATTATTGACCGGCTGTGCCCCCGGCCACTAATGACTCACTTTAGGTTAACGTTGCTTGACATATAATTTGACATTTTCGAGCAGGTGGTGTGAAAAAATATTTTCAAGTATGTCAGTCTGTCAAGACCCTAGTTCTCAGGAAAGCGTGGAGGTGTCAAGTTGAAATTAACATCCGATACGTAAGTCTACGGTCCCAGAAAGTTCTAAAAAAATCAAGCTTATACTTATGGCAACGCAAAATTAAAAAATACGGCCATTTATGCGACTTATTTTGAACTCGCAAGCAAGTCAAAACTTAGTGTAAGTACTTCCCGTTGAACTAGATTTGCCAAGAAGCAAGGTCTCACAGCACAAGTAAAGAAAAAAGTCCGAAAATAATTAATTTGTAATTTTCTAACATAAAAAAAAAATTGGGATTTCAATGTTGAAACTGTTTTTGGGATAAATTCTTTTCAACTACGGAACACTTCATTGTGCGTGGTTCGACAGGCACTTGGCCGGTTTTTAAAAATGTAACTAACATAATTATTTCGATTTAGGGATCCGTTTGCGAAAATGGTATTTTTTACCAGCTAAACCATTGTTTTTGGGTTGTTTAAGTTTTGGAGAAATACTATGAAATACAAACTTCGCTATACAAACCGGTTTTTTTAGAGTACCAACTGGGATTATTGCAACGTAATAATTACTCTATTTTTTTCCCTCATAACTGGTCACCGGCAGCAGGAGCCTGGCGCAGTGACAGTGACGGTAAGTTGTTTACAAGGTCCTTACCCTGTAAGCCGACGTTCGGACGGATGTAAAAATATCACGGCGTTTTTTTTTTCTCGCACTGGATTTTCAATGCTCTGATTAGCGCCGAGAGCTGAAAATCCAACAGTGTGTTTTTTCGTCGCGTTAGAATGCATTCTGTTGTTGTTAGGTTGGATTCTCAACGCTCGGCTCAACAACTAGAGTTTAAAATCCAGTGCGCGATAAAATCCCGCAGCGATATTTTTACGTCCGTGCGAACGTCGGCTAACACTTTAAAAATATATGTAGGTTCCATAGACGTATAAAAAAAGTTTTATAAGTCTATGGTAAGTTCATACTATGGTACGCACGTTACATTACGCTCTATTCGGGAAAGGACGGTTTGCACCACAGGTTTGCACGACACCGTCATGTCAATCTGACGTTTTACTGCTGTGATGCATAAATTGAAAATATTTTATTCGATTATCAATTCTTTTTCAGAACAAGTTATTAGCTTTTATTTCCGAATATTTAAGAACAGGTTAATAAACTCAAACTCAGAAATGTTGGTGATTTGTCAAGTTGATCTAAAAGCAGTCACAACAACAAAAATTGTTCGGTTCGATTCTGATTCGATTTATTTCCTATCTTCAAATTTTTAGGCGCTCGTTTCGTTTTGTTATCTATCCTATTTGCACGATGTGTTCAAATATTATTTTTACTTTTTTTAAAATAATTTTCTGTAGGATAACTTATTTGAACTTATTTAGGTTTAAGGTTGATGCGCCAGGGTAGCCTGCGAAATTCCAAATTTCTTACGTTTTTTGCAATTTGTAGGTCAGTGTGAGCTTGTAATATGTTGATTAAAATATGATTCGCGGCCGTAGCTAATATGGCTTTACAGAATTATAATCATTAGAATCAGCAATACAACTTCATAAGTTAGCATTTACCTCAAATCTAGCGATTTCATGAAATCATGAGGTTTGAGGTAAATGCTAACTTATGGAGCTGTATTGCTGATTCTAATGATTATAATTCTGTAAAGCCATATTTGCTACGGCCACGAATCATATTTTAATCAACATACAAGCTCACACTGACCTACAAATTGCAAAAAACGTAAGAAATTTTGAATTTCGCGGGCTACCCTGGCGCTTTCGCCTTAAGGTTTCCACCTTAAGGCGAAAGCGCCAGGGCGCCATTAAAATAAAAACATTTATCGATATTATTTCTTTAACGAAACTGTTATCTACCAGATATAAAATAAATTAAATATGTAATTTCGTGCAAAATTTGCACAACGTGACGTGACGTAACGATTTACGTTCTCTATTACACATGAATGTTTCAAGTTAAAACAAAAAACTAAAAACGCGCGCGTGGAGGGCGGAAAGGACATTTTAGAATAATACATATTATCCTACGACAACGTAGCAAAAGCGGGATAAAGTGTCCTAATCAAGCTAACTAAGTTGGGACTGACACTTGCTAGTGGAATGTTTTTTTTTTATAGGATAATATTATAGATGATAAAATGTACTGAAGGTACCTACTGCAATATTTTATTTTAATCGCAATATTCCTTTTTGCTTGCAGAGAGTGAGGTCGACACTCCCAGAAAGAGATGTAAGTTGTACTTGTTTCATATCATTTGCTGCCGCCTGCCACTACATTGGGACTCTGTTATCATATTTGAAACTGGCTGTTGCTCTTGATTTCCATTTTTAGGGTTCCGTACCAAAATGGTAAAAAGGAACACTTATGGTGCGACTATGGTGTAAGGTGTATGTTTGTTTTTAGGGAGCCTTATACACCTGGAATTATCTTATTATGTACGTTTTGTAATACTCAATTTTCTTTTCCTTCTAACCGGTCACCAGCTGCAGCAGCCAACCGCAGAATAGAAAGCTCGTCTGATGAAGACGATGAGAAGGAGAAACATAAAGAACGACGGTCACCGAGGTCTAATTCGAGTTGTGACAATGATGACGGTACGTTGTATACTAAACTAAGCACCTGTAGGTTTATGGTAGGCAAAATATATGGCCTATGGTAGGGACGTTACATTACGCTCTATCCGGGAAAGAACGGTTTGCACGACACGTCTTCTCAGTTTGACCTTTTGGTGCTGTGGTGCTTTTTCAGAATAAGTTATAAACTTTTATCTCGGAAGATTTAAAAATTCACGATTATATGCGAGATACAGGTTTAACTCAATAAATAACTCAAAAATCTTGATTTGCCAAGTTGTAAAAAGAAGCATTTAGTGTCGGAATATGCTGCCCATTTAAGAACTTCTCGGATTAAGGCGCTTTTACATTTTTTTTTTTACTGTATATTTTATATTCAGAACACAAATTAAGTAATATTAATTTGTATAAGTACAAAAGTATAGTTAATATAGACTGAGGTAAAAAAAATCGCACAAATCTGACTAGTTTATGTCGTAATTTACAGCCCCATTAGAGCACAGAATATACATATAATAGTACTAGTGCCTAGAGCGGAATGTAAAGTAACAGACCCGCGTGTTCAATATACGAGTACACTGCATTATGAAACTAATAGTGCTGCAATATGACCGTAACTGGATTGTGGAGGTCAGATAGGCAGTCGCTCCATATAAAATACTGGTATTCAGCTGCATCCGGTTAGACTGGCAGCCGACCCCAACATAGTTGGGAAAAGGCTAGGCAGATTGATTGATATATAGTGCTGCAATATGAGCCAGTTTTCGAGCAAGTGATTCGATTTATTTCCGTTTTATACCCTAACTAGCTGCGCGGTTTTACCCGCGTAAACCGGTATAAAAAGTAGCCTATGTGTTAATCCAGGGTATAAGCTATCTACATACCAAATATCATCCAAATCGGTCCAGCCGTTTGAGCGTAAAGAAGTAACAAATACAAACACACACACACACACACACACACACTCACACTCACAAACTTTCGCCTTTATAATATTAGTGTGATTGAAGATCCTAGAATATTTTAATTTAAAATCACAATTTTTCCTTTTGCCCGCTGACCAGCAAACCATCGCAGCAGCCAGCAAGGAAGTTCTTCTTATGGAGAACGAAGGTCAGCGAGGTCAGACTGGGGTAGTGACAGTGATGACGGTAAGTGGTTTGGTTGCTTGTTGATTGTTTTCTTTTCTTTCTTTTTTTTATTTTTTTTTATGATGAATTAAAATGTGCGTGTTGACTAGGACTGTTACAATTGGTGGTGGTGAGGAATTACCTTTTAATGTATTGAGAACAGTGATGGCCCACTTACGAGTTGCTGGTCGTAGTTTCGAACCCCGAAAGGCGCTTTACTTTGTGTAAAAACTTCGGGTAACTATCAAGTCAATAGCATAAACTGCAGCCAAAAACCTGGGCATCCTAAGTAAGATGAGGCGATACTTCACATCTGGACAGCTTTTAATTCTGTACAAAGCACAGGTCCGTTCCTTTACGGAGCAGCCACTATGGGATGGCTCGGCAAAATACCAGCTGCTGCACTGGATTCCACCGAGTCCAGTGCAGCAGTGCGCAGAGCAAAAAGGCTTATAGGCGACGAGATGTTGGTGGCTAGGCTTCACATCCTGGCTCATCGGTGTAATGTTCCTTACCTGTCGGTCTTCTACAGACTGTACTCTTCGGAGAGTGTGCGCAGGAGTTCCACGACCTGATCCCACCATCGCTCTTTTACTACCGGACTACCAGACGTACTGCAGGGTACCATCCGCACGTGATTGATATCCCGACCAGTCGTACTCAGCGCTTCTCCTCCACGTTTATTGTGCGCACAGCCAAAGTGTGGAACTCTCTGCCAGCGTCTGTATTCCTGTTCCCTTCCGCATATAACCCGTCTGCCTTCAAAGCAAGAGTGACCAGACATCTTCTGGGAACGTTCGTTGCATCATAGACCTCATCCGTCGCGTTGCATCAGGCCTGTCGAAGTCAAGACCAGGGTACGGGCACATTCAGCAATAAAAATAAATAAAGAAAAGTTCAGTAATTATGAAAAACCGCTATAAGCCCGTCACAGACGTAGCTATAACATATGTTATAGCAAGACATATTACGATATATATTCCATAGTAAACTTCTAGGCTAGCTTCTAGGATTTTGGATGTTACATTGAATCAGATACTAATTAACTACTAAAACTAACTAACATACTATCTAATACTACTAATGACACTACTAATAATTGTACTAACGCTCGATAAGACCGCCCCTGCGTCCATGGTGTCCCACATTTCAACATAGGTATAGGTATATCTGTAATTTTTATGGTGTGCATAATAAAGAGGTAATATTCTTTCTATATAACTGCAAGACTGAGATACTGGTTCGGGAATCGGGAGCTATGAAATAGAACTGGTTTATTGTTTGTTTATTTAGCTGTTTTAGAAGCAAGGAATGTTTTGTTTAATTTTGTAATGAAACTGAAACAAAGTTACAAAATGTTCAGGTCAGCCGTGCAACAGGCCGCCGTCACGTTCGGCCCTTAAACGCGTACGCAGGATGAAGGAGGAGCTGGAGCACGCCATCGAGATCCTCGGCAGAAGACTGCCACCCAACACGCTCGACCAGCTGGTGGACCAGCTCGGCGGGACCGACAAAGTTGCTGAGGTATGAGACTTCACTGTCAACGGCAAAATGCACACTTGCGTGCAAAACAAATTGCCCATCGCGAGCGTCTGTTTGAGAGACCTCAAAAATGGTAATGAATGTTAATTAATTATTTTATATTTTGAGAATATAGGTAAGATAAATATTATTTACACATATCCTATATTTTGATAAAATCAATATTCTTCATAAGATCTTCAGATCATCAAGTCATCGCTCACTTTTGCTTGAAAATTGCGTGACTTGTCAGTGAGGTTGACAAAAGCTTAATTTTGTCTATTTCTGTTAATTTTTTTATCATTCAACTTGAGTTTTTAACGACTTAAGAAAAAATCGGTCAAGAGCGAGTCGGACTCGCGCACCAAGGGTTCCGTACCATCATTTATATGTAATTTTTGTTGATGATTTCTGAAAAACTGTGCTATTTAAAGACATCATTTTATTTTTCCTGTAATCTTTACATAAACTCTTATCTTACTTCTATCACATAGAATAATTTCAGATTTTTCGCTTTGCAAACTTCGGAGATAAGGGGGGGAACGGTATTTTTTTTTACATTTTTCATCAAAAGTCGAAAACTATGCGGGCTAAAAAAAAGAAAAAATATGTTTGAGAATGTGCAAACAGCGCTCTTTCATATGATACCCCACATGCCCTAGTAGCCCACTTTGAATTTTTAAGACCGCCTTTCAGTCCCTGTTGCAAAAAAAATATAAATATTTTTATTTCATTCTTATTTGCAAAATAGTTGAGTAAACGTCATCTAAAACTATTCTAAATTTCAAGTTGATAGCATTAGTAGTTCTCGAGATATCCAGCTGTGACAGACAGACAGACAGACAGACAGACAGACTGAGTCACACCATAAGGGTTCCTTTTTTACCATTTTGGTACGGAACCCTAAAAAGGTTGTTCTTAAGTTTAATGGATGTTAAGTTAAATGTCGGCGCAACACGTTTTTTTCTTTCATTCTCCCCGCTCAACCGTCACGTTATTCTCTCCCTTTTCTTTCCTATCATTCGTCACACAATCCATCCATATTTTATTTGACCTTACTTTCCCTCTCCATCCATAAATACACACACACAGTGATATTCATCACTCTTTTAGGCACATGCGTTTCCTCCCTCCTCATCACATGCCATAGCGAAGATGACATCCGTTGTTCCTCGACCAGCATAAAACCGAATTAGTTTTGCGAAATTTAACTTTCTCTGTAACGAGTGTGGAGTGCAGCTGGGTAGGAATGATCCGACATGCATACAAACACGACAACACAGCGACGATACAGTTATGACAACAAGCATCCGCAAACACCAATAAAAATTGTGAAAAACTCAATTCCGCGTAGAAAGCCGAAGCTTACGAAACACTAAAATTGCCGAAGCATTTATCTTACATCGTTCTTAGATTAGGAATATAATGAGGCTGACGTACCTTTGTAAGGTAGAAGCCTCTTAATAAATAGTGATTAAATAGTAGATTGTGTCCTATGAGACTAAAATAATGTATTGAGGGCGAGAGCGATTGTTTGAATCCAGAGCGAAGCGAAGGATTCTAGAGTAGAATCCTAAGCGTAGCGAGGGATTCAAAGTACGTCGCTCGAGGTTAAATAATTTTGGTACCGTGTGGCACACTCTGCTTTTCATCCCCCTTTATGAGAAAAATAAATAAGAGATGCTTATAATAGTGACGAATATTTATATTTACATAACAAAATTACAATATAATAATATTCGATAAGTTTTCGCAATTTTTGAAGTATAATGTACTTAACAGTTTTGTTGGGAACATAAAATGTCGTTGACTTATATATCACTTGGGTATTCGTAATAACTGCAGACTCTGGTATTAACCGTGGTTACACGGCGGTGGTGACACGGTTGTCAAGTAGAAGGTCTTCGTTAAATGTTGAAAATAGGTACCTATGCTAAAAATACAGTTTCTGAAAATGACTTTGCTTCTTTTTCATTTTTCCATGTACAGACGCCAGCAGGTCAAGCCACCCGAAACTGTCAAATTTTCCCAATCAACCTTGAACCTAATGCTGTAGTGATAAAGATAAAAATCTATTAAATAAATTTGACAGATTGTAGTAGCTTGATGTGCTGGCGTCTGTACATAGTTTAAATCATAGGATTTTAGATATTTTTCTCTCGATTTGTTTGGTAGTAAATTGTTTATGACTGTTTCTGCGTTTAATTTTACACTTTCTGGTGTTAATAGTTCACTTTCACAGCTAGAACTCATCTTTTAGGTATACATATTTTCATCAATTTGTGTGAATCAAATTAAAATTGTCCGTAATTATTTTGCTAAAAAGTACATAAAAAAACAATAAGAAGTTCCGCTTATTTTTTTAAAATTTGGTTAACCAATGCTGCGTCGGCAGGCGTGATTTTTTATTACCGGTCAGCAGGGCTCCGAAACGTTATTTAAAATAACGTTTCTAACAGTTTTTGTACATTTCGTTCGGAATGAAAACGAAATGAGAACGTTTCAAAAACCAGTTGCGGAAGGTACCTTACGTACCTATTAATTTCATTCATCAAAAATGAAAAAAAAAAAATGGTTAAAAACGTTTTATTAATCGAGAACGATTTAAATTTTGTTTTCCTCAAAAACGTTATTTGTAACGTTCCGTTCGAACATAACCGAAACAAAATAATTTCTTAGATATTTAAGACGAAACCGTTTCGAAAAATATACCGGTATCCGAGCCCTGCAGGACTTTATCAAAGCGAATTGCGTTCAAACTTTTTAATTAAATAGTGTTCCAAATTCAAAAGTCATTTCGTCACTGTTATTATGTGCGCCGGAATTACCCATTTTGCTCGCACTTATCGAGGAACTCAAGAGCTCTTTTCGAATAGATGGGATGAAAATAGTAGATTGTATCATAAGGGAGCAAAATAATATTTTTACGGCGAGGGCGCTTTTTTGAATCCAGAGCGAAGTGAGGGATACTAGAGTAGAATCCCGAGCGTAGCGAGGCATTCTTTAGTAGAATCCTGAACGTAGCGAGGGATTCAAAGTACGTCGCCCGAGCCAAAAATATATTTTGCGCCCGAGTGGTACACTCTACTTTTTATCACCCTCTATGAGAAAATAAAAGGCGCCTCATATTATAATTTATTTATTTATTTATTTATGTAACAATTGCTTGCTGCACTTACAGTGTACACCAAAGCGTGCAGCAAGCCAACAATATGTTGTTGCATGAAGTTTTCTAGTTGTATGCTATGGCATTCAACTAAAAAACCTCATGCAGACATTATACATAGATTTGCTGCTGTAATTAAATATGTCAACATCCGGCTCCTGAGCAATCAGGGCGTTCAGCAGATTGATCGCCTGTGTTGTGGGGGCATATCGAGCAGTATGGGTACGCGCTGGCGGAGCCGCGAACAGGCTCCGCGAGGCACAGGCGCGTGACTGCCGCAGCCGGTCCGGAGCAAACAATGAACAGCGAGCTAGAGTAGTCGCGTCATCGATCTTATTATTTAGCAATAAGTAGTAGTGCATCAAAAGCGCACATTTGCGTCGCAGCTCCAACGTGTTGATGCCTACCATTCCCGCAACAAACAGAGACGGATACAAATAGGGATAATACCCATATATTTTTTTATATAGGTAGCGAGCAAATTTTCGTTGGACCCTTTCTATCATGAGCTTATACTTTTGCTCATGCGGATCCCATACCAGCGCATTGTATTCAAGTTTGCTACGTACAAACGAATAATAAAGAGTGAGTATAGCATTCCTGTCTTTAAACCTACTTGCCTGTCTCATAACAAACCCAAGAGATTGGAAAGCCTTGCCACAGATATTATTAATGTGCTGATTAAAGGTCATATTCACATCTAAGGTCAGTCCAAGATCTTTGAGATAATGTAATATTATCATTTAATAAAACATAGAGTAACAACTAAATTGAAATTAAATAGTATCTAATAATAAAACAACTAAAAACTTATACTTATATTTGAGACATTTTCGCAATTATGAAAATTTATTGTTACAGTTTTATTAGGAATGGAGATTGTTGTTGATTTTATATTCTGCGTGTTTGAAATAATGTCCGAATCTGGCTCATTTTGAGGAAAATGTGACGGTGAATCTCGTTGTTAAATAATATTTTTACTTTACTAATCCACCATATACATAGTTACTTACTTTTACGGCAAGAAAGACTTTGTCGGGTGCCTCAATAAGGAAAGTCTCCACGTTTTTGACTGAGAACACTTTGGATTTTTTAGGTTTAAATCCATCAGACATCCTCTTCAGATACGCTATTAATTTCAAATATGTGTCCAGTTTTACGTCGTTATTAGAACTGACTGTTGACTGTTTAGCATTGAGTAGGTATTTCAAAGAGTGAAGGTTGTTTAGTTTTGGCTAAGTACTGGAAGTAGGCCAAAAACACAGATTCTGAAAAATTCTTGGCGCCTCTTGAATTTCCCTATTCAATAAAAATTAGGCTTTCATATATTTCTCCAGCGATTTTGCAGGTAATAGATTATCCACACATTTCTTGCGTCAGTTCTAATATTTTCTGGAGTTAATTCTATACTTTCACTATCACTTGAATAATTCATTTTTCAAAACAAAACCATGAATTTCTAACAATCCGTGAAAATTGACGAAAACGCGGGCTGTAGTTCGCGCGTTTTTAATTTGATTTCTTTTTATTTTATTCAGCCGGCGCGGCGGTGGCGCGCCTATTATGGGTCGTCTCAGGGGCGGCTTTACCTATAGTGCAGGGTGTGCGGTGCACGCGGGCGCCGCGTCCTAGGGGGCGTCCTCATTGCGTAACCCACTACCAATCGGAATCTGAATCATTTAGAAACAAATTGCTAATCTATTGCTTCATATGTTCGAAAAATTTGTCTGCTCGACAGCGTAAATAACGCAATGAATGTTGTTGAACTGTCCAAATCAAATCAAATCGATAGTGTGTTACGCAATTAGGGTGCTGTTTTAATTCGTTTGAAAACACGCCGACAATCATTACGATTACGGATTAAGGATAAAAAATAAAGTTCAAATTGCCTGCACTGACGAACGTCACGCGCGCCGCGCGCGGCATTATCCAAGGCGTGTTTACTGACCAACGAAGTTTTAAAACATGTGGGTTTGTGTTTTGTGTCGTCGTGTGGGTGTCGTGGTATTTAATAACTGATTGTTCAGTCAGCGTCATATCGACCTACCCTTATCTGTCAAATTTCTGCAACCGAATTTCAACCGAATCTTGAGCACATAGAGTTCAATATCAGTTGGGATATTTTGACAGATTTTGGTAGGTCGTTATGATTAAGCTGACTGATGAGCTACTCCTGCCCTCCATGGCCGAGTGGTTCACGCTCCGGACTACGAAGCCAGGGGTCAAGGGTTCCAAAATGTACCTTTGTACCCATTCCATTTTGACCACGCACTTACGGCGCTATATAGGGTAATGATTGCACACGGGCGCTACATACGCTAGAGACGCCTCTGGGTCGTCTTACCAGCCAGTCTTTGTTCAAACAATATTTGCGTTCGATTTGTTTGGCGCAGAACACTAAGATTTCAAATTCAAAAAGTGCGCGGCAAAGATAATTGCGGCGCACTTATAAAGAGGATTAAAAACTCATTACTGCCCGCTAAAAGTTTCTTATAGAAAACAGCACTTTTGGGTGCACTTAAAGGCGAACCAAGTCGTCCTTTTCGAATAGATGGAATGAAAAATAATAATACTCTTACATCGTTCCATTTTAGTTAGGAACTAATCAGATGATGATCAAACAATGTTCACTACAAACAAGGTTTTGCTCCCCGCAGATAACAGGACGCAAGAGACATGTGGTTCAGAGAGAAGCTGGTCAGTACCTATACCAGAGTCGTTCAGAAGCCGACGTGCCACTCGATATTCTCAACCTGACGGAGAAGCAGCGCTTCATGGACGGACAGAAGAACGTGGTTATCATCTCCGAAGCGGCCTCCTGCGGTATATCACTGCAGAGCGACATGAGGTAATCAGACATGTATACTAACATAAGAGAAGCAGCGCTTCATGGACGGACAGAAGAACGTGGTTATCATCTCCGAAGCGGCCTCCTGCGGTACATCACTGCAGAGCGAGGTAATCAAACATGTTACTAACATAGGAGAAGCAGCGTTTCATGGACGGACAGAAGAACGTGGTTATCATCTCCGAAGCGGCCTCCTGCGGTATATCACTGCAGAGCGACATGAGGTAATCAGACATGTATACTAACATAAGAGAAGCAGCGCTTCATGGACGGACAGAAGAACGTGGTTATCATCTCCGAAGCGGCCTCCTGCGGTATATCACTGCAGAGCGACATGAGGTAATCAGACATGTTACTAACAGGAGAAGCAGCGCTTCATGGACGGACAGAAGAACGTGGTTATCATCTCCGAAGCGGCCTCCTGCGGTACATCACTGCAGAGCGAGGTAATCAAACATGTTACTAACGTAAGAGAAGCAGCGCTTCATGGACATACAGAAGAACGTGGTTATCATCTCCGAAGCGGCCTCCTGCGGTATATCACTGCACAGCGACATGAGGTAATCAGACATGTTACTAACGTAAGAGAAGCAACGCTTCATGGACGGGCAGAAGAACGTGGTTATCATCTCCGAAGCGGCCTCCTGCGGTATATCACTGCAGAGCGACATGAGGTAATCAGACATGTTACTAACGTAAGAGAAGCAACGCTTCATGGACGGGCAGAAGAACGTGGTTATCATCTCCGAAGCGGCCTCCTGCGGTATATCACTGCAGAGCGACATGAGGTAATCAGACATGTTACTAACGTAAGAGAAGCAACGCTTCACGGACGGGCAGAAGAACGTGGCTATCATCTCCGAAGCGGCCTCGTGCGGTATATCACTGCAGAGCGACATGAGGTAATCAGACATGTTACTAACATAAGAGAAGCAGCGCTTCATGGTCGGACAGAAGAACGTGGTTATCATCTCCGAAGCGGCCTCCTGCGGTATATCACTGCAGAGCGACATGAGGTAATCAGACATGTATACTAACATAAGAGAAGCAGCGCTTCATGGACGGACAGAAGAACGTGGTTATCATCTCCGAAGCGGCCTCCTGCGGTACATCACTGCAGAGCGAGGTAATCAAACATGTTACTAACATAGGAGAAGCAGCGTTTCATGGACGGACAGAAGAACGTGGTTATCATCTCCGAAGCGGCCTCCTGCGGTATATCACTGCAGAGCGACATGAGGTAATCAGACATGTTACTAACATAGGAGAAGCAGCGCTTCATGGACGGACAGAAGAACGTGGTTATCATCTCCGAAGCGGCTTCCTGCGGTACATCACTGCAGAGCGAGGTAATCAAACATGTTACTAACGTAAGAGAAGCAGCGCTTCATGGACAGACAGAAGAACGTGGTTATCATCTCCGAAGCGGCCTCCTGCGGTATATCACTGCAGAGCGACATGAGGTAATCAGACATGTTACTAACGTAAGAGAAGCAACGCTTCACGGACGGGCAGAAGAACGTGGCTATCATCTCCGAAGCGGCCTCGTGCGGTATATCACTGCAGAGCGACATGAGGTAATCAGACATGTTACTAACATAAGAGAAGCAGCGCTTCATGGTCGGACAGAAGAACGTGGTTATCATCTCCGAAGCGGCCTCCTGCGGTATATCACTGCAGAGCGACATGAGGTAATCAGACATGTTACTAACATAAGAGAAGCAGCGCTTCATGGTCGGAAAGAAGAACGTAGCTATTATCTCCGAAAATGGCGCTACCTATAATGTCGCGGCGGGGTACCGCTCGCTTAAGGAGGATGCGCTGTGGTAGGCCGCGAAATTGAAAATTTCTTGCGTTTTATGCTATTTTCAGGTCCGTGTCAGGTTGTATCTTGACGAAAATATGATACGCTGAAATAAAACATATATGTGTTTACATAATTTTAACCATAAAAATCATCAATACGTCTCTCTAAGTTAGATTTGGTGCAGATTCGTTAGATTTCGTTGGTTCGACGAATCTGCACGAAATCTAACTTACAGAGATGTGTTGATGATTTTTATGGTTAAAATTATGTAAATACATATGTTTCTTTTGCGCGTATCATATTTTCATCAAGATACAACCTGACACGGATCTGCAAATAGCAAAAAACCCAAAAAAAAATTTTTTTCGCGGGCTACCATTGCGCATCCTCCTTAAGTAAGTCAGACCCTTCATTTGATTGACTATCTACACAATACGGTACCCCACAGTGATATTATGGTAGCGCCATTTCAATGAGCAAAGCTTATATTATGTATGTATATATTTGTTATGAGCTTTTGGTGAAATAAAGAATTTATTTATTTATTTATCGTGCCATCCATCAATTTCTGTAATTAAAATATATTTTAAAGGTCGTATTATCGTGAGTATTAAATTAACTCAATCGAATTTGATGGCTTCACTTTTCTTTTTTGCGTTGGGGGTTTTTTTAATTTTTAACTTATTGACCCGTGTGAGTGACGTGAATGATGTGATACCTAATAACGTCTACTACATGTGATACCTAATAACGTCTACTACCCTTAAAGGGATCGTGACATGTTTCCAGTAATCCTGTATACGTATTAACCTATCCTGTTGGTTTCAATTATATGTCTACGCTACCTAGCAGCGGCCTGCGGAGTCTCTTGCAAAGTCCTAGTCGTTACAGTGGCATCTTTTTCACATTTTCAATGCCGACGTAGAACGAGTGTTCAGCCAAATGAACATTGTAAAAACGAAGCAACGGAATAGAATGAGCCTTCAGTGTTGTATATTTGAACTGACCTATAGCTTGCTTCAGTTACGAAATTCCGAAGGAAGTTATATAAAAACATGTGGGTTCTAAAGACATGTAAAATAAGTTAGCAATAAACACCAAGCCCAGCATCCACTTCACAATCTTCTGTAACACCCAAACCACAAACCCAGACTGCGATGATGATTCTGACTTTACAGTGGCATCTTGGATTGTTACATTAATAATAAACGTGCTCGGAGGAAGGAAGTATTCCAGTAAGTGTTTGTAGGGATCTTGACCATGTTCCGGGCTCTGGGATTGTTCTGAGAACCGTGGGATACCTCTCCACTCCTCACAAGCACCTCAGGACATGTTGCCCCCTTGCCGCTATGACACTATGTGCTAGCGACCTTTTCGGGGCCCATTATTGTGTGTGCAAGTCACCCCCTGCCATTTTATCCGTGTATTACAAAACATTGATCCGGCAGGGGCCATAGTCCTTTCATAGTTCTAGGCAACCAGTCCACTTCAGCCACTCAAATCCATGGTCCAATATCTATATTTCCATATACTGCAATAGTCCTACACCAACCGGGGGTTGTCCTTGGGTGCACTCGCATAGTTCGTACAGGGATAATCGTCGGTTGGTGCCTCAGTTCATTGAAAGCGTCTAACGGGCCTCTGCGAGTTGGCTTTGGCCCCTCGTATGCCTTCTAAAGGTCCGGGACCCCAGGGTCCCGAGAATTGTCAACACACTTAATAATAATATAATAATATCCTTGGACATTTCACACAACGCCACCTAGTCCCAAGCTAAGCAACCTAATGCTTGTGTTATGGTAACGAGATGGCTGATAAACTACTTATATACATTTTTTTTTATGGTAGCCATGCACGCTAGGCATGCATGACGGTTATCACCTTACAGGCATAACCAACAGGCAATTCCTAGCGTGTATGCTATAAAACTGTACAGTTTTCGATACTATGAAACTCGGTTATGCCTTTAAGGTTATAAGTATAACCGTCAGGCAAGCCCTAGCGTGTATGGCCACCATTATTACAGGCGAATGCTCCTAGTGAGGGAGTACCTTAAAAGTTTGTCCAAGTACTTTCTTTGGACCTTAGAAATATGTGTTGTTGTCGACAGAGTGCTGAACCAAAGGCGGAGGGTGCACATCACGCTAGAGTTGTCGTATTCGGCCGACATAGCTGTACAACAGTTTGGTAAGTTTATCAATTTGTAAACCTTCAAGTGACACGATGCGATCGCTCGATTTCACCAGTTACTTCGTTGATAAAGCCAATGAAGAAAAGGAGAATGGTTAAATACATATCAAAATAAATAACAACACATATAATAATTATGTCTCCATCATTAAGGTCCACTTGCACCACAAATCAGTTACCTAATACATTTAGCGCTAAAAAAATCTAAAACAACGGTCTAAATATTTCCGTTATGTAAGTAACTATAATAAATATCATCATAGTTATATGTTCGTTATAGTGTATATGTCGCAGATCTCAGTAAGATGGTTGAAGCCGTGATATATTTATATAATTAAACTTTACGCACTAAAATAGTTACAAGTAGTACCCAAGTGATAAGGCGCGTCGTGAATCTTCGTTCGCGCAGAAAAGAAAGTATATGACCCCGAAGTTTAATGAGAATGCTTAAAACTTACAATCAACCTTAGATCACTACTATATGGTTCATAATACACTGCAGTTGCTGTTAGTTCCGTCTCACTCGCAAGTATGGCGGCTGTCAAGCGGCGCGCGCTAACATGGCAGCAGCTACCGACCAATAGCGGTACAGGAAAAAGCGTGGAGCGTCCGATTGGTCAATAGCATTTCCCGCGCTTTAAAAATTCATCTTCTGCGCAGGTACATCGATAAGCCATATTACTTGGGTACTACTGTACAAAGGTTCTCTTACCAGTCAACCAATGGTGGTAAAGAGATTGATGGCAGGTGCTAAAAATATATCTAAATTAATTATAAATAGACCATGTACATACCTTACATACAACTTAAACTTAACTATAAGTTATAACACATATACATACATAATTTACTATAATATATACCTATATCACACATACATAGGTACATACAACGTGTAATGCTAAATGCGCAAAACCTCTTAAAGGGTCATTGTACTCATCATTATGAACAACTTTTACTATGGGACCAAACCTTAAATCGCGAAAAAACAACAGCTGTTCAGTACATTTATGTTCGCATAATTCGTCAAAATGTACTGAACAGCTGATTTTTTTTTCGCGATTTCAGGTTTGGTCCCATAGTAAAAGTTGTTCATAATGATGAGTACAATGACCCCTTAAGAGGTTTTGCGCATTTAGCATTACACGTTGTATATGCACATACACTACTATTGTACAGGGTGAAATTTTAATGGTTCTTTTAATCTTAAAGGGTAATTGTACTCATCATTATGAACAACTTTTAATAAGGGACCAAACCTGAAATCGCGAAAAAAAATCAGCAGTTCAGTACATTTATCTACATCAAACTCGTCAAAATGTAGGGAGCAGCTGATTTTTTTCACACCTAGATATTTGGCTCACTTCTTCCAAGGGATCGGCTTACCAAATATGGTGACCGGTCGGTGTGGGTAGATCGATAGAGACGCGATCTATCGAACCGCTTGACTTTTGTCGGGATTGACTTCGATTCTCCACTTTCGAAACCACGCGCCGAGTTTCGACTGCGGTTTGGAGAGTTCGAGATATCTGGTCTTGGCGTTGGCCGGAATAGTAAATGGCCGTATCGTCTGCGAACAGAGCCAACTGTGCCTTTTTACTTTTCGGGATATCGCTGGTAAATAACGTGGAAATAAGTGGAGAAAGCACAGAGCCCTAATGGAAACCTGCGATAATGGGGTGGGGAGAGGACAGCGCTCCTTCGATACGATAGCGAAAAGTGCGGAAAGACAAAAAGTAAGATGAGCACGAGTCGATCTGGCACACCGAGTTTGTTAAGCTTCTTATAATAACCGTTGTGCCAGACTTTGTTAAACGCTTTTGCTATATCGAAGAAAACAGCACCCGTCATCGAACCACGTTGTAAGCTAACGCGTTCATTGATGTGGTGGACCTGTTGTACGCAAGAGTGTTGGGTTCGAAAACCAAACTGCTCGTTAGGAATTAGGGTTTTTGTCTCGGCATAATCTTTGAGGCGCTTATAAATAAGTCTCTCATAGATTTTGCCGAGGACATTGAGCAGACCGATGAGGCGGAAAAAAAAACATGTGGGGGACCCGGCTTAAGAAATATTTGGCCGCCGGGGCCCTGGGCCAAAAGCTGGGTACGCCCATGACGCTACCTATTTATTTAGAAAATAACTCTGCAATTTCTGCTATGCTTATCAACTGGTGGCCGTCCTGATATCGAGAGGAAGCGGCGACGGATTGAATATGAAAGGATATATAGTAGGTATATCACTGTACCTCCTTTTTTCTTTCTTTCTCTTTTGGAATTTAATATCTTTACTCCAGGTCGTACTCATCGCTCGAACCAAGCGAACGCTCCGGAGTACATCTTCCTGATCTCGGACCTGGCGGGCGAGCGTCGCTTCGCGTCCACAGTGGCCAAGCGGCTCGAGTCGCTCGGAGCGCTCACGCACGGAGACCGACGCGCCAAAGATTCCTGGGATCTCGGCCAGTTCAATATCGATAACAAATACGGTAATTTTTCTTCTAAGTTTTTGAGTTATCTGCAAGTGAACACAATTTTTCAGCTTTTGATTTACCGAGTGAATATAAAGATGATGTAGGTACTCTTATGAGAATGCCAGGAAATCTATAGATTGGAACGATATACTTACTAGAGAGACGCCGCGAATACGCGCGCGCTACTAAGTACAGGCTGGTCAAATAACAGGTACCTACACTTTATTTTTAAAAAAATATTCTATGAAATACTTATAAAAATTTCAGTTTTTTTTTTTTTAATGTATCTACTATTTAGGTCCGGCAATTAACTATGGAAAATAATGTCAGACAAATGTCCACCTCTAGCAGCAACAGCAACGTGGCAGATGTGAACCCATTTCTTTGCGTTTTTCATAGCTACACAGAAAAAAGTCAGGAGCTGTTAATACAGGGATTTTGGGGCCAATCAATGTCACCGTTTCTCTTAATTCCGCGTTGTTGAGAACGTCGCCTGGTAGACAATGTGGGTTCTTCGGCTACACTTTGACGAATAATTTCAATATTCTGCTCCGTACGAGCCCTTCTAACGCGACGAGGAACTGCTCTCTCTCTCGCTCTCTGTGCTAAATAAATGTATTTTCTTTCTTCTTCTTTCTTTCTTTCTTTCAATTCTTTATTGTACTGCATTTTTTTTTCTTATTGTATCTGTTCATATAAGTGTACCTACTTACCTATTATTACTATCGTAGGTGGTGCGGCGATAAAAACCGTGATGGGTGCTATAATAAAGAAGGAAACTCCGCTTGTGGCGCAACCTAGCGACTACCCGGGGGACTTCTTCCAAGACGTGGCCAAAGCGCTCGAGGGCGTCGGACTCATCGTCAACAGTGAGGTCGCACCGCAGCTAGATAAGGTGATATATGATAACATTGTTTTAGAGGCAAAGTAACCAACAATAACCCTAAGAAGAGCCTATACTACTTCAAAGGGCTTGGCATGATCCTCCGATTATGTTGTAAATACTGCAGCATTAATTTTTAAAATAAATATAATTATGGTAAAGTTGAGGATTAATGTTAAGTACTCCTTCAATAAAGATTGATCCTTGACAGTTCTGGACAGAGAGAGGTGGAAAGAGAGTAGACAGGCCTATGCCCAGCAGTGGGAGAGTTATGGCTACTAAAAAAAAAAAAAACTATGTTTGACGAAAACACGATTCCATTTTTCTCGAAAAAAAAATCCAAAGTTACTCCTCGAAACCGAACAATATGCCGCAGGTATTCAAAAAATACTTCAAATTAGGTAAGAAACTTTGCATACTAACTAACTATAAAGCAGGTCGTATGTTTTTTATTTTTTTCAAATTACCATTATTTTTACCGTAAAAAGCAATTTATAACCTAAAGTATTGGTGCCCAGCATCACCGCACTCGCTCTCACTCAGTCCGCGAGCAGTATCGTGCGAGTGAGATAAAAACCTGAGGTAGTATGGGCTCTAGTATACAGACCTACCTACACGGTCCGCCAATGTACAGACGCCAGCACATCAAGCTATTACAATCTGTCAAATTTCTTTAATAGATTTTCATCTTTATCGCTGAAGTATTAGGTTCAAGGTTGATTGGGAAAATTTGACAGTTTCAGGTGGCTTGACCTGCTGACGTCTGTACAGTCAATCTTTTTATATTTTCGTCAGTTTTCAAATGATTTCCTTTATCAAGTCAATAGTCTTTATCAAGTTATAAGGAATAACTTTCGAAGCTGCGGCACTGAGCACACTCAGCATACCTACCTACCTACTTTTTTTTTTTTATCTTTTAGAACTTTTTGTTAAAACCAATTTACCTACAGAAACAAATATTAATGACAGAGCTATTAGCCCTTTCAATGATATATTAGATTGCAATGCTCAGAATGCCCTAAGCTTCCCGCAAATTAAGTGCCATTTACTTAAATCTACATTATCTGTTACCTCATCTGTTACCTCTTCTGTTAGGACTACAACAACATGTCCAAGTTCCTGAACAGGATACTGGGCATGCCGGTGGAGCTGCAGAACAGGCTGTTCAAGTACTTCACTGACACACTCGACGCTAATATCGAACAAGGTAAGGAAACCCATATTTCATTGTCTTGTTTTCCCATTGAAAAAAGGTTTTAAAAAAATCCGTGGAACCAACAGCAATACTTACATAATGTAAATTATACAGAACACATGATTGTTTATTCATAGGTAGGTACTCATAATTATAATTTATTTTAATTCTAGAATGTTTACGAAATCTTAAAACAATGACTTAAAGATAGGCACAATCATGGTCCTTGTGTTTGTAGGGCACAGCAAAATGTAATATAAAAAAAAAAAAAAAAAAAACGAAACGTATTTAAGTACTTATTCCCGTTAAAGTCAAAATCAAATCGTTTATTATTTCCTCTATTTCAAATCACTTTGGAACGGCAAAATTTACAAGAAAAAAGAAATGATTCTATTATAGTTTCCCCTTCCAAAAGGTAGTTTCGTATGAAGAAGAATGGGCAAGAAACTCCATCGTTACTCTTTTAAAATGTTTTACAACATTTTTATACATTAATTAGGTAAGTATATAAGTGAAGACGACGCACGAAGAATTAAAAAAAAAATAAGCGTATACAACGTGTAACGTTAAATGCGCAAAACCTCTTAAGGGGTCATTGTACTCATCATTATGAAAAAAAAAATCAGCTGTTCAGTACATTTATGTTCGCATAATTCGTCAAAATATACTGAACAGATGATTTTTTTTTCGCGATTTCATGTTTGGTCCTATGGTCCATTAGTAAAAGTTGTTCATAATGATGAGTACAATGACCACTTAAGAGGTTTTGCGCATTAGATTTATAAGTCGATAAAGCCCGCCTTGCCCCAATTTCAGTAGAGATGGTTAAAATAAAACCTAAACTATCCGAGTCAAGGCTCTTCAATTTTCGAGTTCGCTTTGATCGCTCTTGCATTGTTTTAGAAAAATTAAAACAATCAGGATGTTTTCATTTTACGTCCGTGGATGGGTGACCATCTTTACATACCGAGACTCCTCCGTGCCTCAGAAAGCACGTTAAGCCGTTGGTCCCAGCTGTCATTCGTGGATCTTTGACAGTCGTTACGGGTCGTCAGAAGCCCGAACGTCTAACAACCAGTCTTACCAAGGGGTATCGTATTACCCAGTTACTTTGTTGTGGAGGTCAGGTAGGCAGTCGCTCCATATAAAATACTAGTATTCAGCTGCATCCGGTTAGACTGGAAGCCGACCCCAACATAGTTGGGAAAAGTCTAGGCAGATTGATAGATCAGCAGTTTTTTGTTATGTTTATAGCAAAGAGAGATGGTACATTTGACCTGGGCATCCAAGACTTGGACTCGTGCGGCGCGCGCGTGCGGCGCGTGGCGTGCACGCGCTTCTGGCGGCAGCACGCCACCGGCCGCGCGCCCGTCGAGCTGCACACCGTGCTCTCCGAGGTCACTATATTTCTATACTTAGGGCCGCTTGCACCACAAATCATTACTTAAACACTTTTAAGGTGGTGTTAGTTTGCTAGTTTTTGAGATACAAATGTGGTCAATCTGGGCCCCAAGTCTGCTATTTTTTAGAAATTCGTCATTCCAACACGATCCCATTGTCACTGCATTGTCATTTTGCTAAAAGTTCGTAATCTGCTAAATTCATAATGGTCGATCATTGGTCTGTCAGTGGTCTCGTAATAGAATCGTGGTAGAATGACATTGTCGTATTGCCATTATTATAAAACCCGTTAGTAGAAATGATTTTCGAAAAACTCAAGGTCACTGATCAAAGGAACTGTCAAAATTTTTGCAGATTACTGCATACGTCAGTCATTCATTTGTCATTAACATTATGTACGAGATTACCATTCTATGCCATTTCTTACAATGGAGTGTCAGTGGTTGACCATTGGAAAGTCATAATGACGCCATTATTTTAGTAGATTACCAAACTTGTCAAAATCAACAATTATGAAATCAATGATAGACCATTCTGACACTATTGTAATAGCAGACTTGGAAGATGCGGCCCTGGGGAGATGCTCCCCAGATCAGCCACTTATGAACCATTATAACTTTTGAACCAGTGATCGACAAATTCTGATATCAACTCAATTCTGATATATTGGCGATCAATTTCGACTAAATTAACGACAAATTTTTTGTTCAAAATTAAAATCCCTGATGGCAGTGTCAGTCACACTTTTTTAACAAAATATATTGAATATAAAAATCTTTGAACAGCGTGGCATGCACTGGGAAGAAGCCTCAAAGAAATGTTCCAAACTATCTGGGACAAAGGAAGGCTTTTACGTGTCGAAGCAATCATGTAACGAATTCGACACGTTCACGGCCGTGCTATGCGTGTGCGCCGCCAGCAGCAGCAGGAAAGACAACATGTTCCAGACGTACAGGTCAGGCTATAAACTAGCTCATACAACATGTTCCAGACTTACAGGTCAGGCTATAAACTAGCTCATACAACATGCTCCAGACGTACAGGTCAGGTTATAAACTAGCTCATACGACATGCTTCAGACGTACAGGTCAGGCTATAAACTAGCTCATACAACATGCTCCAGACGTACAGGTCAGGTTATAAACTAGCTCATACAACATGCTCCAGACGTACAGGTCAGGTTATAAACTAGCTCATACAACATGCTCCAGACGTACAGGTCAGGCTATAAACTAGCTCATACAACATGTTCCAGACGTACAGGTCAGGCTATAAACTAGCTCATACAACATGCTCCAGACAGACGTACAGGTTAGGCTATAAACTAGCTCATACAACACGCTCCAGACGTACAGGTCCGGCTATAAACTAGCTCATATAACACGCTCCGGACGTACAGGTCAGGCTATAAACTAGCTCATACAACATGCTCCAGACGTACAAGTCAGGCTATAAACTAGCTCATACAACATGCTCCAGACGTACCGGTCAGGCTATAAACTAGCTCATACAACATGCTCCAGACGTACAGGTCAGGCTATAAACTAGCTCATACAACATGCTCCAGACGTACAGGTCAGGCTATAAACTAGCTCATACAACGGAATAGTTGCAACGCTACAAAGTTCTTTTTGGAGAAGTTTGATTTTTTTCTAACAAATATAGCTATTTCTAAAATATAAATAGAAACTAATTCGTCGCTAAGTACCTAATAACATCCGCACGGGTCGATCCATCAGGTTCAGCGTAGCTTACGCTTGCCGGGGTTGGTCCGTGGATGGGTGACCATCTTTACATAGGTACCGAGACTCCTCCATGCGTCGGAAAGCACGTTAAACCGTTGGTCCCGGCTGTCATTCGTGGATTTGACAGTCGTTACGGGTCGTCAGAAGCCTGAAAGTCTGATAACCAGTCTTACTAAGGGGTGTCGTATTACCCAGTTACTGTGTTGTGGAGGTCAGATACGCAGTCGCTCCAATTAAAATACTGGTTTTCAGCTGCATCCGGTTAGACTGGAAGCCGACCCACCGTAGTTGGGAAAAGGCTATGCAGATTGAAATAGAAGATAATGTTAAAACGTTTAGCTCATACAACGGAATAGTTGCAACGCTACAAAGTTCTTTTTGGAGAAGTTTGATTTTTTTCTAACAAATATAGCTATTTCTAAAATATAAATAGAAACTAATTCGTCGCTAAGTACCTAATAACATCCGCACGGGTCGATCCATCAGGTTCAGCGTAGCTTACGCTTGCCGGGGTTGGTCCGTGGATGGGTGACCATCTTTACATAGGTACCGAGACTCCTCCATGCGTCGGAAAGCACGTTAAGCCGTTGGTCCCGGCTGTCATTCGTGGATTTGACAGTCGTTACGGGTCGTCAGAAGCCTGAAAGTCTGATAACCAGTCTTACTAAGGGGTGTCGTATTACCCAGTTACTGTGTTGTGGAGGTCAGATACGCAGTCGCTCCAATTAAAATACTGGTTTTCAGCTGCATCCGGTTAGACTGGAAGCCGACCCACCGTAGTTGGGAAAAGGCTATGCAGATTGAAATAGAAGATAATGTTAAAACGTTTAACCTTTTAAAGTTGGTCTACAGCTCACAAAAATGGAGGCGCCCCATTTATTGCACTCAAACATGTTTTCTAGTTTCATTATTTCTGACTGACCGACACTCCATAGTGCCTGTAATGCTTTGAGTTTGATTTTGTTCTGGCAGCCCTAACACCGGTCTACAACTGCGGCCGACGTGTCTGGCGGAGATCGAGAAGAAGTACCGCAAGGTGGAGAGCGCCGAGGCGATGGAGTGGTGGAACGCGCAGTACGAGGCGTCTCGGGACGTCTGCAGCCACACCTACCTCGACGGCTTCTGTTGGGACAGACCCGATTGTGAGGTACGGGCGAGGAGACAGTAAAGCTACAGCCAGACCCGGGGGCCTACCCCTAAAATCAAATCAAAATCAAATCAAATCAAATCAAAATATTTATTTGCTAGAATATGGTACATAAGGTGTTAATTTGTTTAGTTCAGCATATCCTGCCATAACATGGCGTGCAAATGTATTTAAAAAAATCATGCGATGTCTAAGCACGAAGTCCGTAGTTCCGGCCTCCGTTACGGGCGTTTCCTCTAAACTCTGTATCACCTTCGGACGGATGATTAATTCAGGGCCCGAACGAAGCATGCATGACAACACGATTTGAGTTATCCCCTGATCCCGATAAGTTTTTGACCGTCCGAAAAATTCACTCGTCAAAACACTTGTTTTGACGAGTTTGGAGCGGTCGGTCAAGGGCGTGATTGGTCAAAAGTCGTTTTCGACAAAATTTTACTTCGTCAAGAGCATTTTTAGTCAAAGTTGCGTTTCGTCAAAGTTTATATTGCCAAAAGTGAAGTTCGTCAAATTATGCAGAAAGTAAAGGTTCGATTCCGCAGCGAGCTGCCTGCAGCTGCAGGTGCCGCAAGCAGCTCGCTGCGGAATCGAACCTTAACAAACCTCTGTGATAACACTACTGTTATTATCTTAACAGATAATACCTACACTCCACTGATATCTCATAAATACTCGTAATACTTACTCGTATTTAGGGTTCTAAGCCTCCGCTGTCCGTCCATCCATCCGTCCGTCTGTCTGTCAGCACTTTGTACCTCACGAACCGTACCTAATAGGTTAACAGTTGAAATTTTCACAAAATGTGTATTTCTATTGCCGCTGTAACAGAAATAATAATATAATAATACTAAAATAAAATTTAAAATTAAATGGGGCCCCGACACGTGGTTTTTAAATCTTGTACAATGGTATGGAACCCTTCGTGGGCGAGTCCAACTTACGCTTGGCCACCGATTTTGAAAATTCTTTTTTTTTTACTAACAGACAAAATTGACAAATATACATGTTGACAATACGAGGTTTTGACGTAACGCATATTTTGACGACACGCTCCTTTGACCAAACGTACACTTTGACCAAACACACCTTTGTCCCACCACCCCAAACTCGTTTTGACGGATCGTTTTGTCAGTCGGACGGACAGACGGGCTTAGGGAGTAGACCCCCTGAGCGTCAAGTAGCGGGACGCGGGACAAGAGCCAGGGGCCTACTCCCTAAGTCCGTCCGTCTTGCCGTCCGTCCGTTCATCCGTCCGTCTGACATTACGATCCATCAAAACAAGTGTAAAAGTTAAATTTTTCGGACGGGCAATAACACATCGGGAGTAGGGACAACTGGCAAATCATGTTGTAATTCATACTTCGTTCGGGCCCCGAACCAATCATCCATCCGTAGGTGATACGGAGTAGGAAACGTCCGTAACAAAGTCCGAAACTACGAGCTTCGTGCTGAGGGAGTAGGCCCCCAGGAGCGAAACTTTTAGGTGCACACCTGCGCGACTAAGCGCGAACCTCATTTATAGTGAATAGTCAGTGAAGTCGCACGTCGATAGCTTAGTTTAACACCTTGTGGCGGCATCTACATCGCCATATACGAACTACGCATTACAATGTCATGACGTCACGCAACCTGCATCGCGCAATCAGAGTTTACCGCGCGATTAGCATATACAACGTGTAACGTTAAATGCGCAAAACCTCTTAAGGGGTCATTGTACTCATCATTATAAACAACTTTTACTATGGGACCAAACCTGAAATCGCGAAAAAAAAATCAGCTGTTCAGTACATTTTGACGAATTATGCGAACATAAATGTACTGAACAGCTGATTTTTTTTCGCGATTTCATGTTTGGTCCCATAGTAAAAGTTGTTCATAATGATGAGTACAATGACCCCTTAAGAGGTTTTTCGCATTTAACGTTACACGTTGTATACAACGTCCCGACATCAACCGTCGGGCAGTTGCCCACCAGACAGGACACCCGTCTGGTCGGAGGATCCTCCCTTTTCTATGGAGGATGAGTGAACTTTACACCCTGTTCCTCATGCCTCTAAAACCTAAATTGTTGTCCAACTATTATTTTGCTAGACAGTGTGCATGTTCCCACGTTTTCCCTTGGAATATGACGGCTGTATCATCTGAATTAGTTATATTTCAGCATTATTCACAGAGCAGTCTTGTTTGAGTCTATAGTAATATTATAATCACACTTCATATCATACTTCATACTAATCATACTCATACTAATATTATAAAGGCGAACGTTCGTGAGTGTGTGCGTGTGTGTGTTTGTATGTTTGTTACTTCTTCACGCTCAAACGGCTGGACCGATTTGGATGAAATTTGGTATGTACATAGCTTATACAAATAGGCTACTTTTTATCCCGGTCTACGCGGGTGAAACCGCGGGGCGAAGTTAGTAATATTATATAATACTATTATTTTGTCCGCAGAAAGGCAAGCGCGAGCGCACGTACTACGTGCTGGCGGGCTTAGTGCTGGCAGTGTGGGCGCGCGTGGAGCGCGTGCTGGCGGAGCAGCAGGGGCACTACTGCAGGGCGCAGGTCGTGCGCATCAAGACCGTCGACGGCCGTAAGATTATCGGTACGTACCCGAAGAACCGACCGACTGATACCATTTCTGTCGCCAAACAGCGCATTGTAGTATCATTACCTGTTACCATCGGGGACATTTGCGATGAACTATGTCGGACTTTTAAACAGTAAAATGACACTTCTAATGTCATCTTTCCTGTCATTTCGCTATCAAATGGGAACATTTTTTAACGAAATGACAGATAAGTAGTGTCATTTTACTTAGATTTTACTGCAGCTAATTAAAAGTCCGAGCATAGGTACTTTTGAACCGTATCCCTATAGTAATAAGGTCGAAAATTGGTTGACCGCAATTTTTTTTTTTTATTATTATTCTATTTTTAATTAGGGACATATACAGGGTGTAAGGGACAGCCCTCCGCAAACTAACAGGGTGCATTCAGCTACTCATTTTGAATCATATTCTACCGGAAATTTTGTCAGGAAAATTTTCATTTTTTCAATTTTTTTTTCAGTTACATTTTCATTATTTCAATGTAAAATTGCATTGTGTGTTCGCAGCATTCCATTTATGTAATTTTTTTACTGCAAAAAAAAAAACAGCAAAAAAAACCAGCATTGGATGTTGAAATACTCTAAACAACGACGCGTGTAATCAGCTGTTCACTTTCTGTCTAGCTACAGAGTTCATCGAACTCACCGCATACCTATTACCTACCCCTCCCAAGCAGTACTAGACGTTCCGATTTGTGCACAAAAACACAAACAAATCAGGTTTATTGGATTCCCTTAACGTTCCTGAAAAAATTTCATGTACCAGTCATCTTAGTAAGACATACTGAATTCACCCTATCATTTTGCGGAGGGCTGTCCCTTACACTCTGTATTCGTTTCTTTTCCATGTTTATATTGTGAAGAACTGTTGGAGCAGGACGCAACAGCAGTGGTAATTGCGTGCAGATGAATCGGCAGATAGGGAGTTTTGGAATAAATGATAGATTCGAATCTGTATGCATCTCAGTATATTTACTATACGTAGCTTGAATACAATTTTACTTATACAACCGGAATAGATTGATTTAGATTAATTTAGAAGAGCAAAATCTAACATACCGTGATCGGTCTAAAGAGGAAGTGACAGAGACAAAACAGAACATACAAGTCCATAGATTATAACATACTTAGACAATACTATTTTTCGCTATGGTTTCTTACTCAATGTTATGAATACAAGACGACACATTCACAAATCATAACAGTTTAGCTGCATATTTTGCCAACATGTCAGCCTTTTCATTGCCCTGTATCCTGTCCGCGGCAAATGGTACCAACTATTTCTTCAGTGTATACCTAACACCACATCGTCATGTTCCAGGTACGCTGATCCCGAAGAACTGTGTGGAGCCGCTGAAGGAGGAGCTCTCGTCTGACGCGGTGTCAGTCAGCGAAGAGGAGTTCTAAAAAGAATTTTGTGAATAAAATTAAGCGTAGCGAGTAGATACTGTAACCAGATTCAAAATGTGGGGAATGTCTTTGTGTGAACTGAACTATGCGCATGGTTTCGACTCACTGGAACCTTCCACTGGCCCGGCAAGCACACAAGATGTGTGGCCGACTCATACTACCTACTATTGATTGGTCTTCGAATGGGAGCGATGTGGATTACAACACCACATGCGAACTACACCTGACGTCACCCAAATCTTGCATCGAGCAAGCAGAGTTATCCAGGCATACAGAAACCAACAAAATCCACCGTCGGGCAGTAGCCCAGCAGACACAACACCCGTCTGCTCAGAGGATCCTGCCTTTTCTATGGAGAATGAGGAACTTTCCAACATCCACCATCTTCCTAATATAAAAGGGTGCCGTAAGGGTCCAATAAAAGGGCGCCGGTAGGGTCCAATAAAAGGCCCCCGTAAGGGTCCAATAAAAAGGCGCCGTAAGGGTCCAATAAAAGGGCGCGGGCGCCGTAAGTGTCCAAAGTAAGCTCTGATTTATATCTGGTACAAGTCATTAGTTCCTTCGGTGAATAATATCCTATATTAAATGAACAATATTTGTATAAACCTACAGGGTGTGGCGTAAATAGTGGTCCAACGTTAAGGTTGATGCGTCAGGGTAGCCCACGAAATTCAAAATTTCTTACGTTTTTTGCAATTTGTGGGTGAGTGTGAGCTTGTATGTTGATTAAAATATGATTCGCGGCCGTAGCTAATATGGCTTTACAGAATTATAATCATTAGAATCAGCAATACAACTCCATAAGTTAGCATTTATCTCAAATCTAGCGATTTCATGAAATCATGAGGTTTGAGGTAAATGCTAACTTATGGAGTTGTATTGCTGATTCTAATGATTATAATTCTGTAAAGCGATATTAGCTACGGCCGCGAATCATATTTTAATCAACATACAAGCTCACACTGACCTACAAATTGCAAAAAACGTAAGAAATTTTGAATTTCGCGGGCTACCTTGGCGCTTTCGCCTTAAGAGGTCACCGTACACCGTATATTCAGCTCTCGCATACCTACCACATTTTGAACCATTTTTTCCAGTCTCAGAATAAAATTAATGTTTAATATTATTATTTGAAAAATTGACAACTTACTAATTCGGGTGTATTTTCTATAAATTACATTATTTTTTTATTTTGTTTTTTGTTGTTGTATAACTTAAACTTACAGGCAGCGGAATAACCTTCCACAAATAAGTGAATTTCAATGTCCTATCTCTAATATTAGTTCCATGGACGCTCACGTTGCTATCAGCGCCAAAATGGCTAAAATCAAATGTGTTCATTTTGACATCGATATTATGAAGTCATATCTACTTGTGAGTATATTTAGAGGTCAATGGGATTAGAGTTTAATGACTTGATTTCTTGCTTTATGTTAGGTTTGCGCATAGATAGAGACCCTCGCGACGCCCCCTAACACGACGTCGAACATTTTTTGTCGGCGCGCAACAGTTCGCACGCGAGGCCTATACACGGCTTTTATGCAAAATATTTCTATGAACTGATAGTAAACTAATGACTGTGGATAGACTAGAGGCTAGATTACGAATTTTGTTTTAAAACAATAGATGACTTAGTTTTTTTTCATCACTAAAAAGCCAGTACTTAAAAGCCATTTTATGCAATTTAGATTTTAAGTATTACACAGGTAATTTACCTTCTGGAATATTGTTGAAACTTTAAACTGCTGTGATTTTAGATATAAGGGTATAAAGTGTATTTTGACGTATTGGCCTATGTATCTACTGGAGCAGGGTAGAGAGTCTCGGGTATATTTACGGCAAGTTGAGGAAAATTATCTCTATAGGAAAAAAATCCAAAGATACTTCGAAACCGAACAATAAACCGCTGACATTCAAAAAAATACTTAAAATTAGATCAAAAATCGGGGGTGCAATTTTTGTGTCTTTTTTTTACATGGCACTATGAGAAGAAATACAAACTAGATTTACAATCACATACAAAACTAGAGCAATAATACCAACATTGCGACTAATGTGTACCTATTCCTCAAGTAGGTTGGTACCAACCTTAGTCATGTCAATGAAATTGTGTAATAGGTAACTAATATGCTACCATATGCTACATAAGGCTACATTATAATATAAATAAATTAATATTAAAATTGAATACCTACTTGAATAATAAACTACACTGTCTTGTACCTAATTATAAAATATGTAAGTACCTAGGTACCTCATAAGTGTAATATATATTTAAAATGTTTTAAATCTATACTTGAATAATTGTTTAAGTTTTTAATTTATTGTATTGTTGAATTTTTAATTTTAATATCTACAATATTTTGCCATGTCCATATTGTTCTTGGCTTTAAGCCTTTTTGTAACATATTTATACCTACCTACATTGTGGAATGCCAATAAATTAATATGTAGGACCTTTTTTTTTTTTTTTGAGGGTGGGAAATCATCAAATAACTTCTCCCGCTCTGGGTGGAGCGGAAGGGCGTGTCAGACTTTTACTGACTAAAACCCACCCGTGTTCGTTCAGTTGCCTATGCCAGGGCCGCGGTATCTTCTTCAAACTACCCGCGACCCCAGCGGCGTCGCGGCGGGTAGGACCTATGATTTGAAGTGCTCTTTTTCAAAAACATCGCTTTCAAACTGTGATGTCATAATTTAGGTTAGGTACGTCTTACGAATTTTGTATCGATGATACTTACCTATCTACTAGTTCCAGGGGCAAAGCTTGGGGCAGCATGACATGGGTACCTGAGCTGGATATAGCTCTCAATAAATACCTTAAGGTTCAGTACGAAATTACGTACCTAGGTACATTAGTAGGTACCCAACTGATAAGGCTTACCGATTTACCGGCGCAGAAGATGAATTTTCAAAGCGCGGGAAATGCTATTGACTAATCGGCACGCTCCACGCACCGCGCTTCTTTTTCTTGCACCGCTATTGGTCGGCAGCGGCCGCCATGTTAGCGCGCGCCGCGTGGCATGTTAGTCAGCCGCCATACTTGCGAGTGAGACGGAACTAACAGCTGCAGAGTATTATGAACCTTATAGTAGTTATCTAAGGTTGATTGTAAGTTTTAAGCATTCTTTTGTTAATCTTCGGGGCCATACTTTCTTTTCTGTGCGAACGACGATTCACGACGCGCCTTATCAGTTGGGTACCACTGTATTAGTTATTAGTATTGGTAGCTCAGCTTCATTCTGAAAACCTAAATGGGGTTAGGTTGAATTTCATACAAACAAAAATATGGCTGACCAAAAAAGTATTTATTTCATTAACTCTTACTAATAAACGAATAATTCATATCATTGTTTAAATCACATTTCTTCTACAAGCACCAACATCAAGCGGACAGTTTATATTTAAAATAACCAATGAAACATAATTAATTAACACCGAATCCCTACCTCTTGCCGAAGTTTCAAGACAAATTCAGGCCATTGTGAATTTTAGATGGGTTAGTACGACCTACCTACTATGCGAGCCAAGTAAGTATAGTACTGTCAAGACGCCATTTTGTTCCACAATACTCGCGAACTTCATTACCAAAGCGTAAAATTTTGTCAAGACGCCATTTTGTTCCACAATACTCGCGAACTTCATTACCAAAGCGTAAAATTTTGTCAAGACGTCATTTTGTTCCACAATACTCGCGAACTTCATTACCAAAGCGTAAAATTTTGTCAAGACGCCATTTTGTTCCACAATACTCGCGAACTTCATTACCAAAGCGTAAAATTTACGTAGGTATTTATTTTTTTTGCGTAAAATTCCGCTATCGTGTATTTTTGACAGCTATCGGCAGTACTAATTTGACAGCTATCGTGTGAAGTTGGCAGCGAGCGCGATCCTATTCTTATTTGGCTCGCATAGTACGTACAAGTGAAGAGACAACCTGACACTGTCTGTGTAATTTACATACTATGCGAGTCAAATAAAAATAGTACTGTCAAGACGGCATTTTGATCCGCAATACTATAGCAATACTCGCGAACTTCATTACCAATGCGTACTAATTTGACAGCTATCGTGTGAAGTTGGCACCGAACGCGATCCTATTCCTATTTGGCACGCATAGTACAGCCTTTCACAATTATATTATTTTACATCTGATATTGCATCACTGTCAAAATCACAGTGATCTTTATTTTAGTTACAATACGGTTGCGCGCCAAAAATTATAGGTAGGTACTCTTCGGGACAAAGGACACGAGATCGGCATTATAATGCGAATTTACACAAATAGAATTGACACACCATTTAAATTACCTCGTAAAATATATAAACTTGCTTCTAAATCAATTAAAACAGTGATCTAATATTTAGTAGAGGTGTTAATGTGTATCAATCTGTATGATGGCCATTTGCGGTTAAACCAGGAACAACTGTTCAAGGATCTCTTGGCGTGCCTTACAGACACTATTCAGCTGCATCTGGTTAGACTGGAAGCTGACCCAAACATAGTTGGGAAAACGCTAGACAGATGATATAATAAATAAATATCCTTGGACATTTCACACAACGCCATCTAGCCCCAAGCTAAGCAACCTAATGCTTGTGTTATGGTAACGAGATGGCTGATAAACTACTTATATACTTTTTTTTTTGTAAATACATACATATTATAGATAGAAAAACACCCAGACTCGGAACAAATACTTGTAGGTCGTACAAATATTTGTTCCGTGCGGGAATCGAACCCGCGACATGCTGCGCAGCAGTCAATCGCTCAACCACTGCGCCAACCGTGTCCTCACGTATATAGAATCGTCCGTGCGCGTCGTACGTGTATAGTGTCGTATATAGAATGATGATTTGGAATAGAACTATTTTTTATCCCGGAAAAATGTATGGTGTCCATGGGATAATTTCCGACATCCACGCGGGCGAGCAAAAGAGGCAAAAGCCGAGCTAGCTGCTGTTGTGCTAGCTGGCGAGTATTTCCATAAATTCTAAGGAAATGGACGTGGACGCCCAGGATAATATCGTGACGTTAGAAATTATAAAAGCGCACATTCACTTGCAACTCGGATGTTCGCGGCAAATTACAGGTTAAACGTTATCACAAACACTACCTGTAACAAGACACGTTACAGGTAGTGATTTGGGTTGCACATAAATCAGTGGTATTAATTTAATTGTAACTTAAAACTCATACTTCTAAAGATTTTTTTTATACCTGGTTCCAATTTTGGTGGCTTTGGTGGCGTTTTTTCATTGATTTCGATGGTTTAAATTTTGGTGGTCACACTAGACTTTGAACTAAAATATCTCAATAAAATATCGAGATATTCTGAGACCTCTTGAAGATAACTAACTTGGACTTTTCATTCTTAGACCAGGTCCACATCTTTCACGAAAACTGAAAAAAAAATTTCGCCACCAAAATTGAGAAAAAATGCACTTTGTTGATATTTACCCATGTAAAGAATGCCACTGCCGCGTCTGCCGCATGCCGCAATCAACGTGTTCACCTACTGTCCTCAAACAATCTTATAAACAAAACATCAAATCAATCTGCCGAGCCTTGTCCCAACATGTAGGAATCGGCTTCCAGTCTAACCGATGCAGAATTTTACATGGAGCGATTGCTTATCTGACCTCCACAACCCAGGGTAACATAAGACTGGTTGTCAAACTTTTGGGCTTAAACGTTCGAGTTTTTGTATTTTGAACTTTATTTCGACTGTCATACAGTTCTTAACACAAAACTGGCTCGAAGTCTTTGAATTCGATTTTTAATGGGATGGTAGACGGTCGAGTTGAATTGCAGAGAAGATGGATCACTAAAAATGCAGAGCTGTGACCATCAAAACTGAAAAAAGACTGGCTATTGCAAATGTTTGTTACAGACTTAAACATTTGACAACTATTACAATGTTTAATAATATGTTTAACGGTGAAAATAAATGTGATTATCAATCAAGAGATCAATGATCTGAAGATTGATCATCACATTTAGATTTCTGATGTGTAGGTACAGTCAGCGTCACGAAGTGGTTACCATTACATCATGACGCTGACTGTACTATACCTACTTGTAAAGGTGCTACCAATCTATTGAATGCGATTTCATCAATGTATTATTTTATAGACATGTGCAATATGAATTTTATATTTCAATAGGTAGGTATAATTATTATTTTAAAAGAAAATCCTTTACACCATTTAACAGATTTAGGAAGCGAACATTCATAATATTGACTAAACAATTCCTAATAATATTTTTATGTTGATAGTTTAAAATTGTTTTTTTATAAAATACAAAATTAAAAATACATTAATTAAATTAAAAGTATTTATATATGACAGGTTTTTTGTTACAAAGGCTCATAACGTCAGACACTTTTCGATATTAATTGCCACCTTGCCAAAACTTGGGGACAACAGTATTCTACAATGCCTACTTACTTTATTAGGCCGAGGTTGCAACCAATATTCTTCCCTAGAGCAACGATTTGATATGTTTGTCCTACAAACTGAAAAGATTTTCAGCGGGTGATACTGCATGGCATTTCAATGGTTTTATTTTATTAAGAAACTTTCCTGATAAATAAACATTGCTTGATCTGAGCAGTCAGTGCCAATACAGCTAAAGTAAGTAGATGTTCCCACACGGTCTAGTGTCTACCTACTTTATCCGTATAGGTTCGCTCGCTATAGCCTAAACTATTCCAATTCCAATACCTATAGGCCGACCGTTTAACTCGCGTATCGCCTGCGCGGTAAGAAGGGAGCGAGGGGAGATGTTAGCGGGTGGGTGAAAGGCGTGCGCGGAGTAGCTCTCTGCTCCGCGCACGCCTTTCACCCACCCGCTAACATCTCCCCTCGCTCCCTTCTTACCGCGCAGGCGATACGCGAGTTAAACGGTCGGCATAAAGTACCTAATTGCTCCATCGTTTTATCATAAATGTCACATTCATTATCATGAGGGCAAATCCAGCGATTTAAATCTTGGGGGGGCGGGGTTTGACTTAATGTCAAATACTGGTGAAAATGACAGATTTAGATGAAAAAAATTTAAATCGTTAGATTCGCCCTACCGCGTCAAAAGATAGTCCAATTCCAATTTTATAGTAATGGCTCCATCGTTTTATCGATGATTCTGCCAATGTTAAGGTCTCAGGAACAAAGTGTATTTGCTGAAGATGACCGGTTATACTGCCTTTGGTACGGTTTAATTAAAACTGGATCTGTTTGAGTAGCCTGCAAGGACAACACAACATAATTGTTGACCAGACAACACATCTCAATCTGCCTAGCCTTTTCCCAACTATGTTGGGGTCGGCTTCCAATCTAACCGGATGCAGCTGAATACCAGTATTTTACATGGAGCGACTGCCTATCTGACCTCCACAACCCAGTAACTGGGTAATGCGATACCCCTTGGTAAGACTGGTTGTCCGACTTTCGGGCTTCTGACGACCCGTAACGACTGTCAAAGATCCACGAATGACAGCCGAGACCAACAGCTTAACGTGCTTTCCGAGGCACGGAGAAGTCTCGGTATGTAAAGATAGGTCACCCATCCACGGACCAACCCCGGCAAGCGTAGCTTAACCTGATGGATCGACCCGTGCGGCTGTTATTACTTAGCCACGAGCTCCTCCAGACAACACATACCTAGCCTAATCTAAATCATCATCATTTTACTACTCTGTGCCCAATACATTTGGGGTCAGAGCGGTAGGTATCTATTCCTAAACTTGCTTGTAAATAAGAGCACTAAGCGCAAATTTGAGTGTATGTCATTAGTGCGACAAACATGTGAGCGACATGTCATTAGTGCGACAAACATGTGAGCGACATGTCATTAGTGCGACAAACATGTGAGCGACATGTCATTAGTGCGACAAACATGTGAGCGACATGTCATTAGTGCGACAAACATGTGAGCGACATGTCATTAGTGCGACAAACATGTGAGCGACATGTCATTAGTTCGACAAGCAATGTACGTTTAACAGATATGACTTATACATAGTGTTTTTTTTTATTTCTCATGACTTACCCGTGTCGATAAGGCGTGCACAATCTTTGTCAACTTTTAAAATTTTGGTGAAAATACATTTCCTCTCTCTTTAAACATCGTCATTACGTGCATGGGCGTACCCAGCTTTTGGCCCAGGGGGGGGCAAACCAGAAATTTCTTAAGCCGGGTCCCCCACATGTTTTTTTTTTCGCCTCATCAGTCTGCTGTCCGCGGTAAAATCTTTGAGAGACTTATTTATAAACGCCTCAAAGATTATGCCGAGGCCTAATTCCTAACGAGCAGTTTGGCTGTCGAACCCAACTCTCTTGCGTACCAAGTCCACCACATAAGCGTTGGTTTCTAACGTGGTTCGATGACGGGTGCTGTTTTCTTCGATAAAGCGAAAGCGTTTGACAAAGTCTAGAGCAACGGTTTATTATAATAAGCTTTACAAACTCGTTGTGCCAGACCTTCTCGTGCTCATCTTACGAAACTTTTTGTCTTTCCGCACTTTTCGCTATCATATCGAAGGAGCGCTATCGCTCGCACTCTCCAAACCGCAGTCGATAAACTCGGCGCGTGGTTTCGAAAGTGGAGAATCGAAGTCAATCCCGACAAAAGTCAAGCGGTTCTTTTTTTGAAACCGCGTCTCAATCGATCTCCCCCCACCGACCAATCACCATGTTTAGCAAGCCGATCCCTTCTGAGAATCCAATCCAAAAAAATCAAATATCCAGGTGTGACCTTGATGAGACCTCTAAGCTCATAAAGAAGTCTCGTTCTGAATGCACGTAGCAAATTATCACTTAAGTGCAAGTTGCGCATCTATACAGCGGGTATTCTCCCAATCATGACCTATGGCGGGTTCAGTATTTCCAACCGCAAAGTCACGAAACATCCATATGATGCAGACCTTACAAAATCGTTTCCTCCGAACGGCTACGGGATCCCCTTGGATCGTTCGGAATGAAATCCTCCAACTAGACCTTAAAATCCCAACTATCAATCAATTCTTGAAACGCAATTCCAAGCGTTTCTTCGATACCCCCGCGAAACATCGCACCCCTCTGGTCGTATCCGATAGTTTTATCCCCCAAAAATCAGTAAAATCCGCCGTCCAAGGCATGTTCTCACCGACCCCGATGACCCCTAAACCCTCTTCCAGGAGAAAAATAGGGCCACCAGTACAGTTTACAAACACAAAAATTCATTCCGACCTCGCCGCCGAGGTCCCTTGCGATGACGACCGCCACGTAATTCCCCCGACCCTTGACCGGTGAAGGAGTGCCAGCTGGTGGCGTAGTTGAGCCTGTAGCACATAATAACTATCCAGCCTGTTCCTCCTTGCTGTACTCCCCCCAATGAAGCCCTAAGCCGAAGTACGTACCCCACAGGGGGTGCCCTTAGCATGCAGTCGCTTAATTCATAGACGAATAAAGGCAGGTTTATGGCCGCGCAGCGCGGTTTTTTCTAAAATTAATGCTTCATATTGTACTTAATTGTAAAGTAAGTACACGACAACGACGACGACAACGTGACGTGGCTCTAAAATAACTTCTTCTTCTTCTTTTTCGACAACATTACTTAGGCATACAAGATCCAGGGGGGGCAGCTGCCCTCCCCTGCCCCCCCCTGGGTACGCCCATGATTACGTGTATAGTTCCTTGCTCTTTTTCAAGTAGTATATATATTTATATAAGTATCTGTATATATATGTATAAATTGTATGTATATATGGTACACCACAGACTACCTACAGTATTCTCTCCTTTCTCCCCATAATCCATCCAAAGGTTGTCTGTGAAAGATCGCTTTTAGCGATAAGACCGCCCATTGTGTCACCCTATGTAAAATTTCAACATTTATTGTGTGCATAATAAAGAGTATTCTATCTATCTATCTATCTAACTCTAGAGTCTAGGGTATTAATGAGACCATTATTATGAATAACTTTTACTATGGGACCGAACCCAAAATCGCGAAAAAAAAATCAGCTGCCCCCTACATTTATGTTCGCATAACTCGTGAAAATGTAGGGAGCAGCTGATTTTTTTTTCGCGATTTTGGGTTCGGTCCCATAGTAAAAGTTGCTCATAATGATGGTCTGATTAATACCAGAGTTATGGAAAATAAAAAAAAACAACAACAACAACAACAACAATGTATGATTCATATCTGTTAAACGTACATTGCTTGTCGAACTAAAGACCTGTCGCACTAACGACCTGTCGAACAAACGACCTGTCGAACTAATGACATGTCGCACACATGTTTGTCGCACTAATGACATACACTCCCCAAATTTTCAGTAGACAGATAACACTTATCTGAAGAATAAAATTAAGACAGTTTGATATATTTTCTATACAAAAGATGTCAAAATGAAAAACTTATTCTTTAGATAAGTTATAGATCGGACTATTGAAAAATTAGCCTTATATTGGATATAATATATCCAGCGCTGTCAAATATGAGCCATTGTATCCAAAAACTTCCACTTTTTGACACATTTATACATATGTTATAGGTTATCAATCAGTCGATAATCAATCATGACTTAGTAGAATAACATTCTTTACATGACATAGACATTTTAAAGTGAGGCCAGCGATGGCACAACAAGTCACTATAAAACAATATTTGATTCATATTTATATTTTAAATCTACAAATTGATAATCTATTGAAAACGAGATCTATGAACACAGTGAATTCAAAAATGGTTTCCATACATTCCTGGCATCGGCATGTTCAGTGGTCCCATGGGGTATGGCACGTTCGGCACCCCTTGTGGGGCCCCGTAACTGGGGTACGGTAGGTACGGCTTAGCAAATCCGTTACCGAAAGAGCTCTGACTTCCGGATCTGAGTAGTTCAGCCATCTTCTCAGCTTTAAACTTCCGTAGATGCATGTTCTTGCGAGCTGGTTCGAAATCTTCAAGAAACTTTTCGACCGGAATCTTCCCGGAGAGGAAGTCTTGAGCCAGATTTTCTGATTGTTCCTCAGATTCTGCTGCAGCTGTTTGTAGCAGAGCTTGGGTTGTGTCTGGCGATATGCCGGCTGATTTTGTTTCTGATGGGCAAAGAAAAGTCAACAATGACACTCATGTCACAAATAAGACTGGGCTGACTAGGAACGTTTCCAAACAAACCGGCCAAGTGCGTGTCGGACCACGCACAATGAAGGGTTCCGTAGTTGGGATGAATTTATCCCATCTGTAGTTGAAAAACATGGTCTACCATACATCAAATGTAAGTTGACAACAGCAAATGTAAGCTGGGTGACTCTACTCGTAAACTTAAAAAGCCTACTTAGCTGTGATAGATTTCCTTTAAATTTCGTTATACATATACTACTACCGTGAATAGAAATTCACCCATCCAAAACTAACCGTTTAGCTGGCAGGGGTGGGGGGACACTTGACTCTAACAAAAATTAGCAATTTAAAGCTTAATATTTCAGAAACGGATCCCTAAATTGAAAAATTGTGTTAACAAACCCACAATATTTCTGAGACCCATCCAACAACACCACACAGCAAGGGGTAGACGAGAAATAAAAAACATCCCCACTTTACGTGTATCGAAGGTATCTTATAACAATTTTTTTTTCATGTTTTTATTTTACCACTTTGTCGGCGTGATGAATATGTATATCGATGCCAAATTATAGCTTTCTAGTAAGCTCTCTCTGAGCTAAGCTGCGGACGGACAGACGGACGGACATAGCGAAGCTATAAGGGTTCCTTGTTGACGGAACCCTACAAAAACTATTCCCTGTGACTGGCGTATAGTATGGCGTGTATAGTAACACAATAATATTAAGCGCCACTTAAATTCACAGAAACGTGGATAGAGAAAGAAAAATTCGTGGCGCGTAGTAGATAAGGTTTAGTAACAAAACAAAATGTACAGTAGACTCACTATATTCTTCCAACAGCTCTTGGATGCGAGAGCATAGCTGTTCACCCATCTCAGACTTCTCCTGCACCTGTTGCTTGACCTCCTCGAGCTCAGGTTCCTTGCCAAGGTTGAACTCGGCAAGAGACCTGTTGCTGGCTATTGTCATCTCCCGCTCTGTCTCCCAATCTTTCACCTGGATGAAACAATAAGTTTTTTTTTTCATTTTTCGTTGATTGGGAAAATTTGATAGTTTCGGGTGGCTTGAAATGCTAGTGATTGCAATGCATTGTTGCATTGCAATCATTGATCATGACATGCTCCATCAGGGCTATACTCTTTATTATGCACACCATAAAAATTACAGATATAAATGTTGAAATTTTACATAGGGTGACACAATGGGCGGTCTTATCGCTAAGAGCGATCTTTCACAGACAACCTTTGGATGGATTATGGGGAGAAAGGAGAGAATACTGTAGGTAGTCTGTGGTGTACCATATATACATACATAAATACAGATACTTATATATATATACTTATATATACTACTTGAAAAAGAGCAAGGAACTATACACACGATACACGTAATGACGATATTTAAAGAGAGAGGAAATGTTTTTTTACCAAAATTTTAAAAGTTGACAAAGATTGTGCACACCTTATCGACACGGGTAAGTCATTCCACAATCGTACTGCTTGAACAGTGAATGATCTGTCATAAAAACTGGTGGAATGTAGCGGCATCTCTAGCCTCAAGTTTTCCGATGACCTCAGATATCTATTATGTAATCATAACTTCATAACTGTTTCTTCATAATTTCGTGACGACATGGTGAGTATTTGTGTTGTAAGCGGGAATATGTTGGTAGGTTGTGGAATATATTCCCCTATGTAGGTTTCATTGAGTAATTTTAATTTTAGAAATGTGACCATATATTTTTATTTTGTGGGACACAATTTTCCCTGGGTACTATTATAATTTATGAATCATTTCACTTGTCATGTTCAGGGCTGATTTTTTAATCATCTGATAATTTTTAACTCGAAATAATACGGCGGTTAAGAGGCTCGACTTATCTTCGATATAAAATATTTTATTCCTCAGGTAAAAATTATCTGACTATCTTATAAGTCTTATAACTGAAGTTCTTCACTGAAGAATAAATTCGGCGGTTTGACATGTTTTCTTTACAAAAGCTATCAATCCGCCTTAATTATAAATAAATCTATAAATAAAAAAAAAACCGACTTCCAAAAAAAACACTACAAAGTGAAAAATAACTTTAATTTCGGAAGTCGGTGTCTTTGGATCTGTATTTTAGTTTTTTGCCACCGACTTCCGAAATTAAAGTTATTTTTCACTTTGTAGTGTTTTTTTTTGGAAGTCGGTTTTTTTTTTGTAAAAAAGTTTTTATTTTTCACTTTTTAGTGGTTCAGTTTGTAATTTATCTAAGTTACAATAACCCAATGTCAACTGCTCATCACGTTTTACAAAATATTGCTTTTCCCGATGCAGGGACGTTAATTGTTGAGGAGTTCTCCTAGTAAGAACCAAGAGAACTGGAGCTCATGGTGAAGTCACCATTACCATTATGCATTTTGACGAAGCATAAACCATATTAAATTAATCGAATCGCAACCTGTGATATACTTAGGTAGATATAATTGAGTATTTCCGATGGCCCTCTGTGGTCTTCATCATCAGTTTCAGTTCACCGAATGGTACTTTCCGAGAGCAAATGCACGAGTTACTATAAAAAATACCGAAATCGATATAGGTGTGCCCATAAAATTTTAGGGTTTCCCTCGATTTCCATGGGATCCCATCGTCAGATCCTGACTTGATGATCATGGGACCACTTGGGAAGTATACCCTTTCGAACAAAAAAAGAAAAATCCAAATCGGTCCAGCCATTTTCGAGTAATCGGGGAACATACATAAAAAAAAAAAAAAAAAAAAGGTTCCGACGAATTGAGAACCTCCTCCTTTTGGAAGTCGTTTATAAAAAGAGAAGTCCTGACTGACTGATTGACTGACTCATCAACGCCCAGCCCAAACCTAGAAAGCTGGAATTTTGCACAGAGGTTCCCTTTATAATGTAGACAAGGAATAAGGAAGGATTTCCTGGTATTACGTTCCCGTGGTATATTTTCCGACATCCACGCGGGCGAAGCCGCGGGCAAAAGCTTGTTATTAATAATTGCTCAGATATTAGTTAGGTATATATTTGACGATTGAAAAATCGGCCCTCTATACTTCGACTTAAGGTCCTGTCTTTTTAGTCGAGTTGACGCAAATTCAAATTGTAGCTGACTGAAGCTAAGCGTCCACATGTCCGCATCCCGGCCGCAACGCATACAATGCATACAAAACAGTACTATGTGTGCCAAGTAAGAATAGTACTGTCTAGACGCCATTTTGTTCCGCAATACTTGCAAACTTCATTACCAATGCGCATTGATATATTAGAGGTAGATATGTTACGCGCTAACATCGCAATCACTAAACGGACTCGGCGCACGACTACATGCACCGAAACGCCAGTTCGATTGTGACTAATGTCAATTGTGTGCGTAACACAATTTATGCGGTCCACGTACGAGGAGCGCGAACCATATCTACCTTATTTATACATCAATGCCAATGCGTACTAATTTGACAGCTATCGAGTGAAGTTGGCAGCAAGCGCGATCCTATTCCTATTTGGCGCGCATAGTAAAGTATTAGTAGAGCGGGAATAATAATAGTAAATCTTATTACCTGCAAATAAGACCATTTCATAAAAAAATACCATATCTGCAGCTAACATAATTTAGAGAAGTATGTAGATGATTTAGGTGATTATTAATCAGTAAGTATACCATTAGAGCGAGCGCGCACTGCGGTGCGTTTCCGTTAGTTCTGCCGCACTGGGCGGGGCCTACAGTAACAAAACGCATGACCGCAGTGCGCGCACTTAAAAGACATTACATACTTCACAGATTATGCGGTAGAAAAACGCACCGCAATGCGCGCTCGCCCTTAATATTGCAGCTGCAATTTGCATACAACCTAAGAAAATTTGAATTTCGCAGGCAACGTCGACGGAACTACCTTAAGTCGTAATTATTTGTATTGCATGCCTATTATACCTCAAGCAGCTTCTTCAATATTACCAACGGTAATCAAATAAAAATAAATAAAAACTTTATTGTTCAAGAAAGATTATACAACATTCATATAGCACTACCCTCCACACTAGGATTCCCTGTCATGGAGACCAGTCTCGACGACACAATGAATGTATTGTGTAATGTAATGTATTTTTGTTCTATATTTTAATCTATAGGTAATACGGGCTGGTATCCGCAACTCCACGTCAATGCGCGTATTTTGCGTATTTTAACCTATACATAATGTTACGTACCGTTCTCTTTGCAGTTGGTATTACGTACCTACTGAATTAAATCTTGGAGATTTTAGAATAGTGTTTTCTTCACCCCACAAATGGTAATCAGGCTTTTTTGTGTATTTGCCGAGGGTGTTGATTCGAATGAGCTTCCGGCGTTTGCTCATCGGCCATTCGTCGAGCCTTCCGATTGGTTGCGGATGAGCACACTAGCGCCGCGCTCCTGCGTGTGTTTTTTCACTGTACTACTTGCCGTACGGGTGTCGGCGCATACACGCCACGCGCGATATATACTTTTCTACAAAAATAAGGTCCTTCGGTTGAAAGCGTGCTACAATCCCCGCAAGATACCAGATATACCCTGAACCAGCGCCTGTGGAAAAATATGTGTAGTGGAGTTGATGCAGGATTCAGAACTATCGAACGCGCCTTCTAAGCCCATCGGTGTGCGAAGCGGCGGGACGGGAGCAACCGGTAAGTTTGATTCGAATCTTCCCTCTTTACGGCACACATAACTATAATGAAAAGCTGTCTAAAGTAACTGTGATGTGTTCTAGGAACGATACTGATGCTGAAACTACTTTTTTTTTAATTTTGTGTTGAAAACTCTTGTTCTACATAAGTATATTTTTGTTACAGGTAGTACCAGAAAGTAACAAAGGTATGGGGCCCCGTATCGTGGTGTGAAAAAACATCATGTATCCATCATGGATCCGTTGAGAAAAAAGGATGGTGCTATAAGTTGTATATAGCTTCGTCTCTCTCTCACACTGGAACTGTTCAACTTCTGCCCTGCTACAAGAGCTCATAGTAAGCCACCTGTTTAGAGTCACAAGAAAGTGAATGCTCCCTCTAGACATCATTTAACTGCCAGGGATATTGCAGATGCAAACTATATTATTAAAATAATCATGTTTAACTCATTTAATAAATACTGCATTTCTCTGTATCCTTGTTTAATTTTTAAAAATGATATAATCTCAGATTACAGAACAAACCAGATAGTGCAAATGCGCATCAAATTGAGGCAACTCAAACTACACAGTGTAAGGTATGGAAATAAAATTGTAGGCTCACATCTGGTTTTTAAGGATATAACCTACAAATGGGCATAATCTTTCCATGTGTAATTTTCCCTACTAGCAAAAAATTACAGAATTTCGAAAAATTTCAATAACCTATCTTTCCGTGGTTTCTGTATTTCCTATCTAGGTACCTGGTGAATGAAATTACAAAATATTTTTTTCTATTCTTTCATATTTGCAAATACATTCTGATAATATAACGTAATATGAACGTAAAATACTTAGCCACTCCAACCTGTCCTACTTCTCTAAGTAAATGTAAGAAAAGGACACCGCTACCAAGAAGTTTTCTCTTTCTAGACCGACTTTTCGGCACTAGTCAGCATTCCAGTTGGTATATTAATTATATTTATGACATTTACTTGTTTTTTGTCAGTTCTGTATACTTTAATTAGTTTTATTAAATAAAACTTTTATTAAACAATATACAAATTAACACTATACTAGTACTAAAGTAAATGACTAACTAAATATACAAATAAATACAAAAGACAAAAGGACACTTAGGCGTTGAAGTACTCGTCCGCATCGATGTCATCCGGAAACGTGCCCAGAAGACTGCCAGCATTGCCACGTTGAATGGCAATGCTAATTCTTTGGCCAAAGAACAAGCCAGCCCTCTGGTCACGTGATGTCTCAACCAGTCGCCGAGAAATTTCCTTAAAAAGAAAACGCGCACTTGGGCCCCATGACCCGAGCGTTTCGACCCCAAACGGCTCAAAACTATAGTTACCTATAAGGTTACAGTTATCAGATTTATTATGTTGCCTCTAATGCCACAGCCGCATTCTCATTTGCTTAACAATAGGTATATCAATTTTTTTAATCTTTTAGTTCTGTTTTTCTTTTTTTTAATTATTCTGCTTTAAATAAGTAATTTCCCTTTTCAAATAATGTTGATGATGATGAAACTATTGCCAAGACCTCTTTTATCAGCAATCAAATACATTGATTGCTAATAAAATAAAAGAGCTCTTTACGTATCTTAGGGTCACCTATGATAGCATTTAATTAAAACAATGACTCATGAACTCATCTCATCCTCTGAACAACTATAACCAAAGGATGTACTCAAAAAAAAACCGACGGCAGAGGAATGTTAAGTAAACCTTGGAGTGCTTGAATGGTCAATCAATTTAATGTGAACTACACACTATTAAAAAAATATTTCATTGTTGTACCTGTTTTACATCTTTTAGCACGGTATCGAATTTAGTGTCGTCATTTAACATTTCTTTCAGCTCGTCGGAGTTTAAATGGGCCAGCAAGCCTAAGGCTGATGGATAGTCAGGCTGTATCATCTTGAATAGCACACGGGATAACACAATTTCACAATCTCACTAATCTCCGGATAATATTTTACGAAATTAGACGTCAGACAGAAAAACAGTAGGAATGAGTAGGAATAAAATAATACCAACAATCTTTGACACTTGACAGTTCTGACAAGTGACAATGACAAGTAAAGTAATCATGTCACTTTAGTTTTTTTTATTTTCTATTCGTTCAACAACTCGCGTGGCGTCGAGATTATTATGAGTCTATGCCGTCGAAATCTTCATGTGTACAATGCAGGGCTGCCAGTAGAGTCTGGGTCTGGTCTATTATACGGTGCCTCTTCATAATCGGCGATCATATCATATTATTTGCCAACGTTCTTGCGACTGGAATTAGCTGTAACTTCTCTTTTTTAACCGACTTTGCTTGGGTAGTTTTTGAGTTAGCTTCAATAATACGTATTTTTTCCCCGCTTTATAGATGGCTGATGTTCTAGTTTAATTTTCAGGTAACTAGGTAGTGGTTTAATGGGGAGCCACACGCAAAGCTGTTTGTAGATGGCGCTCTGAACGACTGTACATTGTTTTACAAACAAATCCATACAATTTGACAATCGTTCGTTACGTCAAATCGTAGACAGAGAATTGTCTTCGCGTCAAATCAATGAAAAAAGTACAGTCGATCATGTGCCACCTAGCGTGATAAAAAGTTAGTTTTCCTCCCCATTTGTGTGGGGTAACTAAAAAGTGTAAAGTAAAAACTTTTTTACAAAAAAATACAACCGACTTTCAAAAACAACAAAATAATTTTAATTTTGGAAATCAGTGTCTATTAAATGCCGATGATCTCAAAACTCACTCAACAGCTTTATTAATAACAACAACAACAACACTCAACTTTATTACTATAAATAGTGTATTATCTATGCTCAACAGGCAACAGCAAAGAGGGCAATACTTAACAGGGAGGGCAATTGACATTGAGCATAGACTACTATTAACATTGAGGGCAACACTAAGTCAGTAAACGTCACAATGACGGTATCAGAAAGTATAATTTAGATTTTTCAAAATTCTTAATGTAAATAGGATTTAATGATAACAACTAGTAATAATACATGACAAACATCTATATTTATTGTGTCGACCAATAGTTCCCTTAGTTCTAGTCAGAAATGTTACTTATTAACTCGCCATATGACATAGAATTTTTCTACAATTTTTACGTGAAGTTCCTCGCGGAATTGTTGTTGTATTTTAGGAATTTCGCTTTATACATAAGCTTATGGCTGTTGGGGTACTTCTTGGTGTGTTGTGTGGTGTACCGGCGCTACGCCCGGCGGCTGCCGACGCGGACGCGCGGTGCTCTAGGCGCCAAGCGGGTGTTGATGGTCGTAGCGCACCCGGATGATGAATGCATGTTTTTCGGGCCCACGATCTTCCGTTTGTGTGAGCAGGGTGCCGACGTACATGTTCTGTGCTTATCTAATGGTATGTGACATTATTTGATCTTTGGATCACAGTACTCCTTTCATGTTTACATTTTTTAAGTCAAAATCAGGTGGTTGTAGATTATATTAATTCTACTTAATTGCCAATTGCTAATAACCTATCTTTAGACAACCTTTATATTTTTCCTCATAATTTCCAGGTAATTATGAAGGAAAAGGCCGCATAAGAAGGAAAGAATTATGGGATGCATGTCTAGAGCTTGGTGTACCAAACCAGAATATTTGTATAATAATGGACGACAGGCTAAAGGATGACCCGAAGGTTCAGTGGCCTGTACCGGTGTTAGCTAAATTAATAAACCATCATTTAGAAGCCATAGATATTGATACGCTTGTTACGTTTGATAGGGGAGGAGTGTCGACTCATGCTAATCACTCAGCCGTGTTCTATGCGGTTGCTTATATGTTTGTTGAGAAGTTAATGCCTGAAAGTAAGTGTAATGTGAAATTAACTTTTTTGTAATAAGTCTTAAGTTTTTATTTTGAATATCAAGAAATTGATTATTATTATAGTTGACTAGCTTTTGCCTGCAGCTTCGCCTGCGTGGAGATCAAAATTATCCCATGGAAAACTTAATACCGGGTCTGAAAAATATCCTATGTCATAACCCAAGTCATGGTCTACCTGTGTGCCACATTTCATCAAAATCCATTTAACCCTTAAGGTATGAAGACGTAACACACAGACAGACCAAGTTACTGTTATATTTATAATATTAGTATGGATGGATGTTCTTGTAGGTTTAACATGTTGAGTGCCAAGCCCAAAAACTGTGTTGCACTCTGGTGTTTTTAGTTTTGATCAAACAGTTGTACAAAAAAACCTACATATACCGAAACAACCGTGGAAGCCAAGGTATTTCAATTCATAGTAAAATGTGTTTCCTGGCGGACACACTGTCCTCCAAATAAAGCACTGCCTTACTGCCTGTGTTTCCGGAACATTACACGAATTATCTAGTACTTTCCATTACAGCCAATAATATGTAACTGTGTATTTTCTGTTTCCAGGATGTGCAGTATACACATTAGATTCTGTAAATTTATTCAGAAAGTATATCGGATTCTTGGACCTGCCACTAAGTTTTATACTGTCTTCTAAAAGGTGACTTAAATATTTTAATTTATGTTTCGTTGTTGGGGTATGCTTGTGTTGTATTATGGATTTTGTTTGACGCACTTATTAATATTTATATTTAAAAAAAAAACTATAACAATTTATAATAAGAAAATGCTATTAAAGTATAAACAAATATTTAAACAACAAAATAATATAAGTCAAAGCATTTATTTCAAATAAACCAATTGCAGGCACTTTTGAATTGTTAAGCAAAAGAACCCTTTTGTTTGTTCAGTTAAAAAGAAGAAGCTGGTTGCCCATTCCAAAGCGTAGTAGGTACTTATGGAGAGGAACGGGCAAGAAACTCCACGGACACTCATACAAATCAAATAAAAATAAAATAAAATAGAAAAATCAAGATATGGTTACAAAATATTAAACGGTCCATAATAAAAAGATAAAAAACCATTAAAAAATTAAATTTAAATAAGCCGTGGCAGCTAACTTATCTAATGAGTATTAGTACTTTCAGTGAACTATAAATACATATAATTATGTATAAAAAACCCTAATATATAGGGTGACTGGTAATTAGTGACCAATACTTAAACACATGATTGTACTCATGATAGCAAACAACTTTCCCAAAGAAACGATTTTTTAAATTCACTAAGCGCATGACAATCATTCCAATAATATATTGAGTATTGAGTAATAGGGTGCAGCCGACAAGGATAGACCATAGAACTCGCATTTATCGCAGTGAAAAGTGACATACACTGCGTACGTAAACGGCTCCTCCGCGGACGAAGCGCGTTAGCGTGGGTGCAAAGCCCTACTCACTGTTATGTTATACGGCACGATAAATCGCGGGCGAGTGAGAAGTCACTGTTGTAAACTCAAACTCAAAGCATTTATTTCAATTAAACCAATTACAGGCACTTTTGAATTGTCAAAGAGTCGGTCAGTTAGTCTTGTTTTAATAGTGTTATTCCGTAGACAGTGCCTTTGTCATTTTGTCATTTCGTTAATTATTATTATTAGTTAAAACTGCTACTACTAACCGGTACTAGAATTAAGCACGTGTGTGCACAGGTGTGCAGTGCCCAGTGGCGTAACTACAGGGTGGCAAGTCGGCAAAATGCCACGGGCCCCTAGCCTGAAGGGGCCCCCGGTCAGAGGAGAATCCCAACATTTATTATTACTTATTATTGTATTTTGTCTTTGACATATCTCGGGACCCTGGGGTCCCGGACCTTAGGAAGGCGTACGAGGGGCCAAAGCTAACTCGCAGAGGCCCCTTAGACAATTTTAAATGACGAGAAGGCACCAGCCGATGGTTATCCCTGTATGCACTATGCAATTGCACTTAAGGACAACCCCTGGTTGGTGCAGGACTATTGCAAAACATGGAAACATATATTGGGCTATGGGTTTGGGTGGCTATAGTGGATTGGGTACCTTGAACTATGGTAGAACTATGTCCCCTGCCTGACCAATGTTGTATAATCTACACAGATACATTGAATAAAGGGGATGACTTGCACACTCAATAATGGGCCCCCGGAAACGGTCGCCAGTACATAGTGACGTAGTGACAAGGGGGCAACATGTCCCCGGTTGGTGGAGGACTATAGCAGAACATGTTTGGGTGGACTGGTTACCTATAACTATGGAAACGCTATGGCCCCTGCCTCACTAATGTTTTGTATACAATACACAGATAAAATGGCAGGGTGTGACTTGCACACTCAATAATGGGCCCCCGAAAACGGTCGCTAGCACATAAGTGTCGCGTGGCGGCAAGGGGCCAACATGTCCTGAGGCGCTTATGAGGAGTGGAGAGGTATCCCACGGCTATCAGGACAATCCCGGAAGTACGGTCAAGTTCCCTACCAGCATCTTACTGGAATACTTCCTTCCTCCGAGCACGTTTGCTCTTGCAAATCTCCACTCAAACCGGCCAATAAAGGCAGGAAAGAAGTGGGAGCTCTTATCCTTGTCAGTGTTCACTCCAGCCGGCCAATAAAGGCAAGCGAGAGGTGAGGAACAAGACTTCTCCCGGGAGATAGGGTCTGTGGGATCGCTACTGCCCAAAAGCTCGCCACATGCTGCCCTGTCGTTTTTTTTGTATCTCTCTTAGTCTGGCTTCTCATACTAGACCTGCACCCTAATTGCGTAACAAATTATCAATCGGAGTTTGAATCATTTTGAAACAAATTGCTAATCCATTGCTTTATATGTTCGAAAAATTTGGCTGCTCGATAAGGTAATTAGCGCAATGAATGTTGTTGAACTGTAAAAATGAAACCGATTCCGATTGATAATGTGTTACGCAATTAGGGTGCTGTTCCGGCAAAGTAAACTCTACCGGCACAGACCTAAAATTCGGAGCGCGCAAGCCCCACCACAACGTGACAAAGATACTGCGGTGGGGTTATTATTATTATTTATTTTAATTTAGTAAAAAAAAAATAGTTTTGTCTTTAATTTATTTAAGTTACTCTCTCTACTTAGTTGCATACACAAGTAAAAAAAATCCGGTCAAGACCGAGTTGGACTCGCGCACCGAGGGTTCCGTACCATCATTTATATTAAATTTTTGTTGATGATTTCTGAAAAAGTGTGCTATTTAGAGATATCGTTTTATTTTTCCTGTAATATTTACATAAACTTCTATCACATCGAATAATTTCAGATTTTCTCTTTGCAAACTTCGGAGATAAGGCGGGAACGGTATTTTTTTAGCATTTTTCATTAAAAGTCGAAAACTATGGCTAGGCAAAAAAAACATTTATTTTTTGCCTTTCAGTACCTGTTGCAAAAAAAAACATTATACAACGTGTATGTACTGAACAGCTGATTTTTTTTTAGCGATTTCATATTTTTGGTCCCATAGTAAAAGTTGTTCATAATGATGAGTACAATGACCCCCTAAGAGGTTTTGCGCATTTAACGTGTACGGTGAAACCATACACCATCGCCGACTAAGCGATTTTACGAAATTTTATTAATTAATATTAGTTGAGAAACCAGTACACGATTAGCGGTCATCGCGTGTGCTCCCTCGCTCCGTTATATTCAAAACCTTTGGTCCGTGAAATATATCTTTATTTTACCTTTAACTGCTGCGTAGTATCATTGACAATCTTCCAATCTTCTACATAACGTTACATATTGTATATTTCATTTTTTTTCTTATTTGTAAAATAGTTGGGCAAACGTCAAATAAAACTGTTCCAAATTTCAAGTTCATAGCATTAGTAGTTCTTGAGATATCCAGCTGTGACAGACAGACAGACAGAGTCGCACAATAAGGGTTCCTTTTTACCATTTTGGTACGGATCCCTAAAAATACTATTATTTTTGGCTCTCATCAGCTTTTTTATATGGGGGGGCCCATCCGTCGAATTTGCCACGGGCCTCGAAGGGTATAGTTACGCCAGTGGCAGTGCCAGTGATTGCATCTTATAAGTGGAGTACTGTTATTCACAGCGTTTTTGTAAGTTTAGTTTTTTGTTATCTTAGCAACAACCGGAACATGTAGGTAGAGCACCCACACACTTCACATCCATGTTAGGTAGTGTACCTAACATGGATGTGAAGTGTGTGGGTGCTCTCATGTTCTGCCTTATGTACTGTACGGTAGTACCTTCATGTAACATGAAACAGAATAACAGGATTAAGCGACTAACAGCTGACAGCGCGTATTCTTGTTAGGTACTCAATATCTTATTGGAATGATTGGGGTAATGCGTTTTTTGTTAACATAAGTACAATCATGTATTTAAGATTCGATCACTAATTACCAGTCACCCTAAGTATATAATAATATTGGATGTAGTCTACATGACTGATAAGCTAAGTTTTTTAAAGCTTCTATTTTGCTGTGCCCGACAGAGTTCTTAATGATCATATATAATTTTGTTAAGACGTAAGTACACATTTTGGAATGCAAATAAAGTGGAGTACAGTTATTTGAAAAATATCTTTATCAAAGTGGCCTGTATAGTATACTTATGCCGGTTATCACCAACCCTAAGTGACACTTATAAGAATCCCTAAATAAAAGTGCACTGTTGGATTTTCAACACTAGGCTAGGCTAGGATTCATTTAAGTGTCACTGTTACTGGGTCACTGCTACTGGTAACTGTTACTGGGTTGTAGAGGTCTGATAGGCAGTCGCTCCATGTAAAATACTGGTATTCAGGTGCATCCGGTTAGACTGGAAGCCGACCCCAACATAGTTGATAGAAGGCTAGGCAGATTGATTGATTCATTTAAGTGTCAGTTTGGGTTAGTGAAAACGGAACTTAGTCTAAAAAATAAAGAGAAATCCAAGAAAACATACCTTGTTTAAATTGCATTAGTTTTAACTCAAATATCCCAAGTAGTCCAACAAAACAACTTTTTTCGAGTGCGATGATGTCTCTTGTTACTATATTGTTTTTCTCCGCTCCAGATATTTCCTCCGCTGGACCGAGAGCCGGCGAGTCGTCCGCGCGATGAAGCGCCATCGCTCTCAAATGGTGTGGTTCCGATACCTGTATGTCATGTTCTCGAGATACATGGTTATCAACACTCTCCGGAAAATCAGCCTTGCGGACATCGAGCTTGAGTTAGAGGTCGACGATTGAGTACAAAGACTTTGGAAAATTTTAGACAAAGAATTAAAAGTTATAAGGTATGTTGTAGATGAAAATGATACATGTTGTATGCATTGAGCATAGAGAAAAGCTAGATTTTACAACATTTTGATAATGTTTAAACAAAGTCTAAGCTATTATTGTGTCAAATTTTGTTGCCGGGGTTTTATATTTTTGGTAAATAGGTAATACTACTTCTAACACATTAATAAGTTGATATAAAACATTCAACATAGTGTGATTATATTGGCCCAGTACAAAACTTAACAAATCAGAATTTTATTTAATTAAAAAAAAGAAACTTTGTTAGATTAAAATATGGTGGTAACTGGTAATTAATGTTATTAATTAAAGAGGCTATAATTGACTATAGTGAGATTGCGGATTCACTCTCATCTTAGTGGAGTTAGGACCATGCTTTTACATGCACTTTTACCAACAGCATTCCTTTTTAACCGACTTCAAAAAGGAGGAGGTTCTCAATTCGTCGGAACCTTTTTTTTTTTTTTTTTTTTTTTATGTATGTTCCCCGATTACTCGAAAATGGCTGGACCGATTTGGATTTTTCTTTTTTTGTTCTAAAGGGTATACTTCCCAAGTGGTCCCATGATCATCAAGTCAGGATCTGATGATGGGATCTCATGGAAATCGAGGGAAACCCTCAAATTTTGTGGGCACACTTATATCGATTTCGGTATTTTTTATAGTATCTCGTGCATTTGGTCTCGGAAAGTACCATATGGTGAACTGGAACTGATGATGAAGACCACAGATGGCCATCGGAAATACTCAATTATATCACAGGTTGCGATTCGATTACTTTAATATGGTTTATGCTCGTCAAAATGCATAATGGTGATGGTGACTTCACCATGAGCTCCAGTTCTCTTGGTTCTTACTAGGAGAACTCCTCAACAATTAACGTCCCTGCATCGGGAAAAGCAATATTTTGTAAAACGTGATGAGCAGTTGACATTGGGTTATTGTAACTTAGATAAATTACAAACTGACCCACTAAAAAGTGAAAAATAAAAACTTTTTACAAAAAACAAAACCGACTTCCAAAAAAAACACTACAAAGTGCAAAATAACTTTAATTTCGGAAGTCGGACGCAAAAACCTAAAATACAGATCCAAAGACACCGACTTCCGAAATTAAAGTTATTTTGCACTTTGTAGTGTTTTTTTTGGAAGTCGGTTTTGTTTTTTGTAAAAAAGTTTTTAGGGTTCCGTACCCCAAGGGTAAAACTCCCGTTTTACCCTTTGGGTATTACTAAGACTCCGCTGTCCGTCCGTCTGTCACCAGGCTGTATCTCATGAACCGTGATAGTTAGACAGTTGAAATGTTCACAGATGATGTATTTCAACACAACAACAACAATACTAAAATACAGAATAAAATAAATATTTAAGGGGGCTCCCACACAACAAACGTGTTTTTTTTGCGTTGTTATAGATAAAGCATTTGCCCGCGGCTTCGCCCGCGTTTATCTATATAAATAAAAAGAGAAGTCCTGACTGACTGACTGATTTACTGACTCATCAACGCCCGGCCCAAACCCTTAGACCTAGAAAGCTGAAATTTTGCACAGAGGTTCCCTTTATAATGTAGACAAAGAATGAATATGAAGGAATTCCCGGTAGTAGGTTCCCGTGGGATATTTTCCGACATCAACGAGGGCGAAGCCGCGCGGGCTGTGCTAGTTATACATAAAAACCTTCCTCTTGAATCACTCTTATCTATTTAAAAAAAATCGCATCAAAATCCGTTGCGTAGTTTTAAAGATCTAAGCATACATAGGGACAGACAGACAGCGGGAAGCGACTTTGTTTTATGCTATGTAGTGATGGTAGGGAGCCCTTCGTGCGCGAGTCCGACTCCCACTTGGCCGGTTTTTTTAAGGAACCCAATGGTGAAATGAGGCGAGTGTGAGTGAGTGAACATGCGTGAAAGTTCAGAGAGCCTATGTTCAGCCCGGCCGGTTTCATCGGCCGTACTGCAGGCTTTATAGTTTGCTGACTCTCCTCAACAAATGACAATTAAATTGCATCGACAGTTGGCATTTTTAGATAATAATCAATTTATAGTTTTGTACTAGATGCGTGCCAAATAAAAATAGTACTGTCAAGACGCCATATTGTTCCGCAATACTCGCGAACTTCATTACCAATGCGTACTAATTTGACAGCTATCGTGTATTTGACAGCTACCGGCAGTACTAATTTGACAGGTATCGTGTATTTGACAGCTACCGGCAGTACTAATTTGACAGCTATCGTGTGAAGTTGGCAGCAAGCGATCCTATCCTTATTTGGCACGCATAGTACTGGCCAATCTTAGTTTTCAACTTAGTGGCAGTTAAAAGCGTAGCTAGCATCTTCTAAAAAGCGAAAACAATTACTGTCTACGGCTTATTTTGGATATACCTAAGACGTCATTGTTCGTGCCTCGTTTGCAACGAAATTAGACGACGCACGCGCGTTTACATTATTTAAAAAAAAAGATAAAATCCCTTTTTATCTTTTCTTGTGAAGTTGTAATTGATTGTATGTAATATAAATTATGTTTTAATTATATTATTATGTAATGGGGGTAGCCAAGGCGACAAAGGTTCATTTATTTTAGCCATAACCTTTTTTTTTTCCTTATGTTTAATCTAATTTAATCTAACTGGCCTGTACGTCCCACTGCAAGGCAAAAGTGCCTCTCTCCCTTTCGTCTTTCCCCCGTGTAATAGCTACACAACCATAGGGAAAGGAAAATGGTTATTTTTTCGTGTGCGATATTGTTAATTTCATTGTCTGTGAAAACCGCGCGCTTTCGCAATGCGACCCAAGCGCTGGGAATATTGTCAGTTAGCGAATGAATCGCTGCAAATATATATCTACAGCGTCAAATTAAATTAGGTAGTGATACTCCGCAGACGTAATGAGTATAAATATCTAAACACGACAAAATAAAAAAAAACCGATCAAGAGCGAATCGGACCGAGGGTTCCGTTCCGATTTCTGAAAAAGTGTGCTATTTAGAGATATCGTTTTATTTTTCCTGTAATCTTTACATAAACTTCTATCATATAGAGTAATTTCAGAAAAATGTTTGAGAATTTGCAAACAGCGCTCTTTCATAATAATATTTTTAGTTCTTTCTTATTTGCAAAGTAGTTGGGTAAACGTCATCTAAAACTGTTACAGATTTCAAGTTAATAGCATTAGTAGTTCTTGAGATATCCATCTGTTTTGGTACGGAACCCTAATAAAAAACTTTGATGATTTTTTGGGGTCAATGACCGCTTGTAGTTTTGTTACTTGACGTACCTATGAGTTGAGAAATCTGTTTTTTTTTTTGTTTTATGTCGTTTATGTTTAGATATCGATCGATACCCATCAGTCTGTGAAGTTTACACAAACAAAACTGAATTTTTTAACTGATATTTCAACTACACTGCTTAGATATCGGTATATATCTAGTAATAATAAATATAAATACCCATTACAAAAACAGTCTCCAAGAGTTGACGCCTTTATGGTTGCGGTGTTAAGGTCCAAAATCCTGCAGTAAGTACGTGTTCCCAGATTACTAAGGTATTGTGAACCTTCTAAATACCTTGGCTACGCTTCTCGAGAGCGTCTCTGACACGAATGTTTGTAAATTATTCGTGAGTCTGTTATTTAGTGTAGGATTTTATAAAATAAGATAAAACTTGCACTTGATGCTTATAAATATGAAGAATTTATTTGAAAATTGTACTTCATTGGTGATTTTTTCATGATGATTGTTATGATGTTTATATCACAGTTATATTATGTATATCAATTTACATTGTCCAGTATTTACAATCCAGTGGTTGAATCTAGTAACCCTGCATCGTTTGGCCAATGGGGAAGAAAACTGTCAAATTAGTTCCGCGTAGATGGCGCTGTTTCTTACTGTCATTCTCTTTTCTTTATTTCTAATCAGCTGTCAATGGAGTTCCTTACTGAAAACTTGCCGCGAGATGGCGTTAACAGTTTTTTTTTCTTGTCGCCGATTGGTCGCTTTGTCTTTAAGATGACTTTGACAAGTGATAAACACACAGCGCTCTCTTGCGGCGAAGCTTTCGGGAAACAAACCATTGATCCAGTCTGTCTGGGTCTGCAGCAGCCGCTAATACAAGGAAACACTCAATACCATCTCGCGAAGAGCAGTGGTGGCTCAGTGGTAACGGCCGCGATTTACGAGTCGCGAGTGGCGGTCGTAGGTTCGAACCCAGACAGGCGCTTTACTTTGTGTAAATTATTCATCACCACTGCTCTCAAAACGGTGAAGGAAACCGGAATGTCCTAGAACCAATAAATTCGACGACATATGACATCTACCAACCCGCACTTGGCCCGCTCCCTATCACCGAGAGGCCTGTGTCCCAGCCTCAGAAGAACAACAAGCATAGAAGTAGTATTTAAATAGCAACTGAACTCAATATATTTGTTTCATTTTGACTTATGGAGCCGCTATGATGTAAAAGAAGGACACGTATACAGAAGACGTTTCGAAATTTTGTAGGTTGTCATTAATTTTATTCTGACTAGTGATGTACCCACTCAATTTCAACGTCGATAGAATTTACAATGACATTCTTTCTTATACTGCCAAGAATAATATAGGTACACGCGGCTACACATCAAGCTATACATTTCTAGTTTACACTGACCGCTCATTGTAAGGAAATACAATGCGAGATCAGCTTATACTGGAAATGTATAGCTTGATCTGTAGCCGTGCGTACCTAAAATTTTGAATTAACTAGGCATCCTTATGATCCCAATACTTAATAAATTCGTTCAAAATGAAACAATACTTAAAGTATGAACTAAATAGTCTTCCTTGGTTCCCGACAGCTCTTCATGTATTAAATCTGACCCGGCTAAACCAGAATGTATTTAATTGCCATAATAACTGATGAGTTTATTGAAAACAAGTGGGAGACATTCGGTTTTGCAAATGTTTTTAGCAACTTACTTTCTCATAATTTTTTGAATTTTACATCATAGACTACTCAACAAAATCTAGGGAACAAGGGTATTCAAAGTACCTAATAATTTTTATTTTAATACTTTTTAATTATGTAACATATTATTTTAAATCAGTGAAGCGTAATTTAATAGAGATTTGAATTATTTCATTAAATAAAATTGTTGTTAGTGAAAAAATAAAATTTATTATGAAAATTCAAAATGGTACCAAAGCGACAAAAACTTTTCGCACATAAAAAAATAAATAACGACCAGATAATATTTTAAATAAAAAAATAAAATGCCTAGCAACTTTAATAATCTGTTACGCGAATTCCAGCCCACACCATAATACGGATGAACTTCCTAAGGATTCTGGAGTCGGCTCTGGCGACCAGGAACTCGCCAAAAGCGCAGTCTTCTTGAATCGGGATGGAATCCAATTATTTCTGAATTTGTTATTGTCATCTGTGTCAAGGATTCCTAAAACGAACAGTTCTCAATAAAATTTATGTAAGATTTTTTATCATCATTTTTATTTAGTTATATAGTTTTATTTGTATGTCTTACCTGACTGATGTGAGATGATTTCACGAGATGTCAATATCAGTGGCGATTCATTAATCTGTACCGATGTACTAGGTCCTGTTTCAACTTCCATTGCTACGGGATCCTACAATTACGTATTTTTTATTAAAAATAAATAAATAAATTTGCACACGATTATATTTCCGACTGGGATAATTAGAAGAATAATATCGCATCAATGATATTTTTAATATAATATCATTGTATCGCATATATCAAGTGAACATATTTCTGAAATGTTATACCTGTCTTCATGTTAGATTGCTGTTGATGGTGAGCGGTTCTTTTAATTTGCAGTACTGCGCTATGTCCTTCTTCGCAGACTTCCATAAGTATTTCCTGTAATGTAATAAATCAAGTTTTAATTTGAACGGGATACTATTTATTGCCAATAAAATACCTTAATTATATCATAATACTGGATGTTTTTTTTTTTTTTAATGCTTGGAGCATATTATGTGGCTGAGTCCAATTTCGTCTACCAATACAATTTATCCATTTTTTTTTTCACATCGTCTAGGAAATCTGTAAAAGAAAAGTATCGACAACATTATTTCCGTCACTATGGCTGATCAAGATAACCCCAAAACAATTTCCGAATATTCGCTAATAACTTCTATTGGAATAAATATTACGACTGGTTTCAGCTATATAGTGACACAGCAATATTTGTTATGTATTTATATTCGTTTATCAGATCATATGCAACAAGAAATTAAGCAAAAACTTACCGATGGAAGGTCAATATTTATTGTTCATTTTATTTTCGCTATGAATGGGACTGGCAGCCCCCAACCACACAAGAAATTGCTCCACAGCGTCCACACACTCACTGTTTGTAGTTAAACAAAGAATTAATGCAATCTAACAGTAGAAATATTATTAAAACATCGCAAAACCATGGAAGATTACGACTAACACGTAAACAATGAACACGCGAATAAGTCAGGTAGTTCAATGAACGAACTGTCAGACATTGAAACAAAGTACTATCAAATTTGGCCGCGTCATACTTTAACTTTTTTCACCAAATGACAATTGATCTTGTGACCATGCCAAGAAAGTAAAACAAAGAGTAAAACATTCATCTCTTTCCCACATCCTTTATCGTACCTTTAACGTACCTAATAATAGAACGGGAATAAAGGTTACATAATTCTGTTTTTAGCCTTCCTTCTATGCTTTAGTCGTTATTCTGAGGTCCCAGCTGTGGGAACATTATATGCTCATTAAACCATTCGCGGAAAAGTTTTCAGCAAGGAGCTCGATTGATTGTCAGCTGAACTAAAGTAACGAACACTTAGCGCCATCTACGCGGAACTAATTTGACAGTTTTCTTCCCCATTAGAAAATGTTGACACAGGGCTGGATTTAAATATTAAATCAATGTAAATGTACCTTTGTTAGCACATCAATATACTCACAAGTTAATTCACACAAGCCACTATAAATATTTTAAAACTTTTTTTTTGGTACTTTTTACCAATTTCTAAGCGCGCTATAAACTATTGCATTTGTCCGTGCCCTAGTGTGTCCAGGGTAGATAGTGGCTAGCGTGAAGACATGACTATCAAAAGTATTGTCCATCCTGTGATATTCAGATTTTTCGCTTGAAAATTTACATTATTTATTTTAAAATTAGTTTCATATTGATATTTTACTTGGTTTCCAATAAACGATCAAAGTGATCTTATGAATGTGTGAAGTTTTATTTATTCCAATCATAGACTTATAAAAAAAGATGGACTCCGCGCCACGAATATCGAAAGTGAAGCACCGTACCGATCTATGTGTGCATGATTTGAGTACCTGCAAAGACGGCGTAGCTCGTGTCACGTAATGGCGGCCGGTCGGCATACTATGATGTAAATGTGTGCGCGAGGCGTGTTTGTACAAACGGTCTGGCATACTTACTGTGCTTCACTTTCGATATGCGTGGCGCGGAGTCCATCTTTTTTTATAAGTCTATGATTCCAATATTCAAATTCCAGCCTCATTTTAGAGACCGTACAAGTCCGAGATGGGCCACAGACTGCAAACTGCAAGCGACACTAAGTTTCTATGAATCGATATAGATATTTAGTTATATTTATATAGTCGTTTATATGACGATAAAGTTTGCGGTTGCAGTTTGCAGTCTGCAACCCATTTCGGAAAGGAACCTTAAGGTGTTGCGCTGTGTAGCCCTCGAAATTCATTTTTTTTTTGGGTTTTTTGCAATTTGCAGCTCCTTGTCAGGTTGTATCTTGATGAAAATATGATACGCGGCAATAAAACATAATGTCTTAACATAATTTTAACCATAGAAATCATCAATACATCTCTCTAAGTTAGATTTCGTGCAGATTCATCAAACGAACGAAATCTAACGAATCTGCACGAAATTTAACTTAGACATCTATGTATTGATGATTTTTATGGTTTAAATTATATAAATACATATGTTCTATTGCCGCGTATCATACTCTGATCAAGATACAACCTGACACGGACATGCAAATTGCAAAAAACCCAAAAAAAAGTTGAATTTCGCGGGCCACCACTGCGCATCATCCTTAAGGCTGTTCCTTCCTAAAATACGGCGAAACTAAGTAACTTTGGAACCATCTTTTACAGTAACTATAGCATCTTTCTGATAGGAAAAAATACACAGTAATCTACAATACATAAGAAGTGATTTCATGTGTCCTGAAATCTATTTTAGTGTGTAAAGTGTCTTAAGAAAAAAAAAACCTAAATTCAGGTCTATTTCAGTCTATTTTTCGAGTTGTTACCATATTACTCCTACAGTTTTCATTAAAAGTGTTCATAAATTTATACAGTTCTTTACAAACTAATAAGGAATGATTTCTTGTCATTACTTTTTTAGTTTAATCAACAGATTTTTTGTAATAAAATCGATAATTACTTAACATTTTGCAAGCGTTGTGTCATCGCGCTTCTCTTTCTTTTCGATGCAGTCCGACAGTGATCGCGCTTTTTGCGACGGACAAGTTGTGTGTACGTTTTCTTCGCGCGATCCACGCGGTCGCTTCAACCGCGCTGTTATAGCATCAAAGGACGCTTTATTTACTTAGCAACTATGTTTAAAATTAAATGAGCGAGCAAGTGACTTTGCATAGAATTGAGCAGGTAGGGAGAGGAATAGAAGATAGAAGGGGCAACGAGTGATGACGAAAACTTTCGTGCAGCTGGGTGGGAAATTTCGAGGAAATTCAATATTGCCGTTTCCCTGCAGCCCAAATGTAATCTACTTCCGTTGAATGCAACCGTCCCACTTTGGTCCCACCCATATAGCGAATGGGGGGCTTAGTATGAGCACTTATAGCAGGGCAGAAGTTACGACCTATAGCACTGTCACTCTCTTTCACTGGAAACGTTCAACTTGCCCTGCTATAAGAGCTCATAGTAAGACCCCAGCTATGAGCTCTTATAGCAGGGCAGAAGTTACGACCTATAGCACTGTCACTCTCTTTCACTGGAAACGTTCAACTTGCCCTGCTATAAGAGCTCATAGTAAGACCCCAGCTATGAGCTCTTATAGCAGGGCAGAAGTTACGACCTATAGCACTGTCACTCTCTTTCACTGGAAACGTTCAACTTGCCCTGCTATAAGAGCTCATAGTAAGACCCCAGCTATGAGCTCTTATAGCAGGGCAGAAGTTACGACCTATAGCACTGTCACTCTCTTTCACTGGAAACGTTCAACTTGCCCTGCTATAAGAGCTCATAGTAAGACCCCAGCTATGAGCTCTTATAGCAGGGCAGAAGTTACGACCTATAGCACTGTCACTCTCTTTCACTGGAAACGTTCAACTTGCCCTGCTATAAGAGCTCATAGTAAGACCCCAGCTATGAGCTCTTATAGCAGGGCAGAAGTTACGACCTATAGCACTGTCACTCTCTTTCACTGGAAACGTTCAACTTGCCCTGCTATAAGAGCTCATAGTAAGTCCCCAGCTATGAGCTCTTATAGCAGGGCAGAAGTTACGACCTATAGCACTGTCACTCTCTTTCACTGGAAACGTTCAGCTTGCCCTGCTATAAGAGCTCATAGTAAGACCCCAGCTATGAGCTCTTATAGCAGGGCAGAAGTTGAACTGTTCCAGTGTGAGAGAGAAACTGAGCTATCACACTAATCGTCACACTAATATTTTAAAGGCGAAAGTTTGTGAGTGTGTGTGTACGTTTGTTACTTCTTCACGCTGAAACTACTGGACCGATTTGGATGAAATTTGGTATGTAGATAGCTTATACCCTGGATTAACATATAAGCTACTTTTTATCCCGGTCTACGCGGGTGAAACCGCGGGGCGCAGCTAATATAAAATAAATAGTAAAAATCAGCATACATGCAGCTGATCTTGCATTGTAAGTTTTGTAAGGAAATCCTATACAATGCGAGATCAGGGGGCTTACTATGAGCTCTTAAGCAGAGCAGAACTTGAACGTTTCCAGTGAGAGAGAGACAGTGCTATAGGTTGTATATAGCTCCGTCTCTCTCTCTATCTCTCTCTCTCACTGGAAACGTTCAACTTCTGCCCTGCTATAAGAGGTCATAGTAAGCCCCCAGCTTATACTGGAAATGTATAGCTTGATCTGTAGCCGTGCGCACTAGTATCATATCATTGAGATAATAGGTCTTTACCTATGAAATTGCCGTTCTGCAGTACTGGCCATTTCAAATCAAAATAATTTTTGTTTGGCTAAGAATTCTAATTTCAAATTAATTTTATTTTAAAAACATGGATTTTTTTTTTCCAAAAGTAGTCATTTGTTTATTGATTAGTGTTACATTTTCATCGCATTTCAATCTTTTTCGTCATCATGGATACGTTAAAAATTCGAGTAATTATGGAATATGAGTACCGTTGTGGCAGCAACGCGGCACAAGCGGCACGCAACATCAACGACGTTTACGGAGCTAACACTACAAACCAACGCACCACCTGTTATTGGTTTGCTCGCTTCCGTTATGGAAATTTCGACCTGAAAAATGAACCTCGCGGTCGTCCGAAGACTTTGGTCGACAATTACGAATTAAAGGCGATTGTGGAAGCTGATGATACACAATCTACGGCTGAATTAGCAGCAGCTTTCGACGTTAGCGTCAAAACAATATTGGTCCATTTGCGTCAAATTGGCAAGGTAAAAAAGCTTGACAAATGGGTGCCCCACGAACTCAATGATCGCCAGCGCGAAGTACGCGTCGAGACGTGCCTTGCACTGCTCAACAGACACACAAATGAAGGAATTTTGAACCGCATTGTTACCTGCGATGAAAAATGGATTCTGTTTGATAACCGCAAGCGCTCAGCAAGTTGGTTGGATCCTGGTTCAGCACCTAAACAATGCCCTAAACGAAAACTTACCCCTAGAAAAGTGATAGTCACTGTTTGGTGGTCTAGCGCCGGTGTGATTCATCACAGCTTCTTACCAAACGGGGTGAGCATTACTGCAGATGTGTACTGTGAAGAACTGAACACAATGATGGAGAAGCTGGCACATCTCCAACCAGCATTGGTCATTCGCTCGTCTCCGCTGCTCCTGCACGACAACGCGCGACCTCATACTGCACAGCAGACGGTCTCCAAGTTGCAAGAACTGGGGTTGGAAGCTCTCCGTCATCCGCCCTACTCACCAGACCTTGCGCCTACAGACTACTACTTTTTCCAGAATTTGGATAACTTCTTGGCGGGAAAAAAAATCAATACCCGAGAGACAGTACAAAATGCCTTTGAAGAATTTGTTGCCTCCCGACCAGCTGATTTCTTTAAGAAGGGCATCAATAAACTGCCACTGCGTTGGCAAAGATGCATTGATTGCATGGGTGATTACTTCGATTAATACAAATAAAAAATATATGAAAAAAATTCGTTTAAATTTTTTCATACAATACGGCAATTTCATAGGTAAAGACCACTGACCTCTATTGTGTACAATAGAGGTCAGTGGTAAAGACCTATTATAACCTTAAGTCAGTACTAGTAATAACTACTAATTCCATAGATCTAGAACATTGCATTTGTTTGTGAATGCGATCTGACATCTGACAGGTGTCAGATACGCATTCTCAAAATATCTATGGAATTAGTATGTACTATTTTGCCACTTTCATAGTACGTTTGGATACAACTTATGAGGTTACTACCAAGCACGCAGTGGCGCCCTCATCGTTTGTTTGGTTATTTCTTTAATTTTAGAATGAAAACGCAGAAAATAAGCCGGAATAGTTGTGCTCCACAACATTAAATTACAAATAGTAGCTTTATTTAAATAAATAAATAAATTTACATTGTTAATTTTTATTATAATCGTTAAAACGTAAAATAGTGGCCACTTTTTTCCGTTTTACGATTATAATAAAAACTGGTATAAAAGAACAACGCGGTTGCACAGACAGATACTAAAAGCGACTTTTATTTATTACAACATGTCTATAATTGGTTTAATGACGCTATTTTATATATCCTTTTGTGTATTTCTTGAACAGTCATTGACTGTTCAATCAGTCATACATTTTTGAACTGTCATTGACTCGTGAATTTCTTGCATGTATCCGAAACGAATGTTTCTTTTCTCTCTGCTTTTTTAATATGGCGGAAGCACTGACCGCCGTTCGGACGTCTGCGTTTTTTATTATCGTGAAATAAGAAGTGTCTCGCTAATATTTCATAAGTGTGTGAAACAGAAGTGTTATAATAAAACTGTGAATCGGTTACGTTAATAACTGAAATATTTTAGTGCTTCAAATCGTCACATTCAGATAAAAAAATGGTAATGATAGTTTTTTGTTTTGATACTTTTTTACAAACTTTACATCGCTGAAAAATGTGTTTTCTTCATTTTTCTTTCTAAGAGCTATGATAATTACCAGGTTTATCTAAGGAATAGGGTTCAAATGTAACCGAAGGTCACAAAAACAGGATTTTTTCGTTTTTTTTTCTTTGTTTTCAATTTTTCTAACCAAAAAAAACTGTCATAATGTGATGTCGATCTCACATGTGATATTATTTTAATGTTTCTTTGTTATACTACTAATTTGATCGTGTTCCCGGGGACTTAATTATTCAAGCTGGGTGTGGCTGTATTGATTTTCTTGGAAGGTTCTAGGTATAGTGTTAGAATACGTCTTGAAGTACTGCACTGTGCCTGTGTCTAGCACACTGGTACAATGCGGTGTTAACGCATCGAGATCGATGATATCTTTAATTTGGAGACTGAAAACAGAACTATTCGCTTATATTTATGCTCTATTCGTGATACAGTTCCCTTAAATGAATATTTACTAAGATTTGAAAGCTGTAAGATGAAATTTTTGGAATTGCTCAATGCATGCATTTACTTATCATGGTGGAAAGTAAAATAGTCATAAAAAGAGCATTATAAAACCATGTTATCAGTTATGTAAGGTTTTTACTGTATTTTGGTGCTTTTGCCAACTATAGGTAATGTAATAATTCAGACTGTGCCAAGACTTTAGTATTATTCTGGTTACTCTTAAAACTTGTCTATGATATTGTTTTCCTTTTTTGAAGATTTGGTTGATTATTTTAACCTTCATTATTTTCATGTAATTAATTAAAGATGGATAAAATTGAAATTAAGAAAAACATCATTTTAAAGCAGCCCAAATGATTTGTCTATCTTAATAAATTTACTTTTAAAATTAATGTGAATGTTTTAATTTTTATTATGACTTTGTTTTGAATTAATACTCGAGATGGAAGTGGTAAATCTTTGTACCCCACCTTCATACTATTTAGAAATAATACATAATTACTACACTATATATATATCAGTTAGGTAACAAACTTATTGCTTTTCCTCATTCCAAAATAACAACTTAAAACTACTAAGGGTCCGTTCACACAGACAGGCTCGGAGAGGAGAGCAGATTCTTATCACGTTGAAAACAGAGTTTTTAGTATTTGTAGTAAGGTTTATTTTTGCATGTGCACTGCTTTTGTCACTAAGAATGCTTGAACGCGCTTGGTGTGAATAGGTAAAACGGGCTGGTATCCGCAACTCCACGACAATGCGCGTATTTTGCGTATGGGTGAGAAAATCGGTTATTCGATCCACCCCAGCTCCTCAAAGAAGGCCAGCAGAGCCTTGACATTACTGACAACTTCCCGGATGGTACCTGGGTTACCGAAGTACTTTGCTCTGTATGCGGCGACAACCGGGCAGTTTAGAAGCACATGAGCTGCTGTCTCGTCGTCCTCCATGCAGGCCCTGCACAGCGGACTGTCTGTGACTCCTATGACAAAGAGGTGTTTATTAAATGACCCATGGCCAGTTAAAGCAGCAGTAACTGTACGCAGCTGTTGTTTAGTTAGTCGAAGAAACTGTTTCGTGAGGCGGCCATCAATTGTAGGGAGTGCTTCCCTAGCCTGCCTACACTCACCTTGGTCCGACCATAGCTTATGATGCTGGTCCCTGGTACGTTTCCTTACCAGAGTGCGCAAGTACCCGAAGGGGAGCGGCACTATGGGTTCAGGTCCCACTGGTGCCAAGCTCGACCCCCTTCTGGCAAGTTCGTCGGCTGCGTCGTTGCCTAGCGAGCCGCTGTGTCCCTTGATCCATTGAATGGTTATATTATTGAGTCTACCCACCTGGTTGAGACGCTGGTGGCACTCGTATATTAGCCCAGAGTCCACTGTGTGACTACTTAGCGCTTGCAGAACTGCCATGCTATCTGAGAGTATGCGGATCGAGTGGTCCTTAACTTCCCTGGCCATGATGGCAGTAGCGGCCAGAGAAATGCCCATGCACTCGGCCTGGAACACCGTGTTATGGACACCCAATGGTGTAGCTATGTGTATGTTGAAGTCCTCCGAGAAGATTCCAGCACCTGTGCCACTACCTGTTTTAGATCCATCCGTGAAGATGCGTAGCTCTGCGGGGCGCAACCCCTCGCATCGACGATCCTCGTGAAGCTGGATCTTGTATTTTTTATTAAAAATAAATTGTTTGGGTACCCGGTCATTTACAGCTTTCGTAATAGGGAACTCCTTGTTGAGTCCCTCAAGCAGCGCGGTGTGTGGTGAGTTAGTCTTACCCCAGAGATCTAGTGCATTAAGACGTACCGCTGCCATCGTTGCTTCCTGCTGTATGAACAGGTGGAGCGGTGGCAAACCCAGCATGGCTTCAACTGCTGCAGTCGGAGTAGTCCTCATGCAGCCCGTAGTTGCCGTGCAGGCTAGTCTTTGCATATGTTGTAGTTTATTGCAGGCTGTAACAAGTTTGGTGCGGGGCCACCAGACCACAGCCCCGTAGGTGATCATGGGGCGGATCACTGCGGTGTACAGCCATAGTATAATTTTCGGGGATAGGCCCCACTTCTTACCTATCATTTTCCTGCACTGCCAGAAGGTGATACAGGCCCTGTTTAGTTTGTTGTCTAAATGACTACTCCAGTTTAACTTACTGTCTAGAATGACCCCGAGATACTTGACTTCGTTGGTAAGCTGGAGTTCTGTATCGAACAGTTTTGGTAGGCGGAAAGGGCCTAATGCTCGTTTATGGGTAAACATGACTAGTTCAGTTTTAGTGGGATTCACTGATAGGTCAAATTCCCTGCACCATCTTTCTACAATACGTAGCGCTTGCTGAGTGAGGTTGCAGATCGTTCCTGTCACCTTCCCCGACACAAGGATTGCGAGGTCGTCTGCATAACCTATTGTATAATAGCGGCTGGCGTTGAGTTTGGTGATAAGGTCGTTAATCACTAAATTCCATAGCAGGGGCGACAAAACCCCTCCCTGGGGGCAGCCTTTGGCTATCATGGCCAAATGCTGCTCACCCTCAAGGCGAACCACTCGTTTACTTAACATATTTGTAATCCAGTCCGTTAGTACCTGTTCTACTCCATGTCTGGAGAGGGCGCTGCTGATGCTGGAGAAGTTGGTTTTGTCGAAGGCTCCTTCGATGTCTATGAACGTGCCCAGGCAGGTGCCTTTCTGGTAAATCGCTTCCTCTATCTGTCCGACCACTAGATGAAGAGCGGACTCGGTCGACTTACCCGAGCTGTATGCGTGTTGATTACCGTGTAGCGGTACCGTCTTCAAAGCGCCGTCCCTCAGCTCCCTGTCACACAGCCTTTCCATAGTCTTTAAGAGAAAGGAGGTCAGACTGATCGGTCGGTGGGATTTGGCGTTTGTGTAGTCACCCTTACCTGGCTTAGGGATGAATATAACTTTCACTTCCCTCCATCCTTTAGGAATGTATCTGAAGGCCAGGCACGCTCTCATTAAAGGCACTAGTCTTATTGCAATAGAGGTCCCACCCCACTGTAGCAAGGCGGGGAAAACTCCATCAGGACCAGCTGCCTTAAAAGGATGGAAACTACGAATGGCCCATTGGATCTTTTCCAACGTGATCACCCTGTTCGCGTAAAGCCAATCATTGTCTGATGGTGTTTGAATTACATCTAGCCAGTCGATTACCTGCGTGAAGACACATCCAGGGAAGTGAGTTTCAATAAGGACGCGTCTCGTTTCTTCTGGCGAGGAAGTGAGTGTATTATCAGGCTTACGAATGGTAGCGGGCCCAGATATCTGCTGTTGCGCCAGTACCTTCCTTACCCTGTTCGCTTGCTGACAAGATTCAATGCTTCCACAGAATTTGCGCCATCCCGTAGTACTCCTGAATCTGATGCATTTTTTGTAGCTGGATTTGGCTGCGTAATAGTTATCCCAGTCCTCATCCGCACATGTGTTCATGGCTCTATTCAGAGCTTGCCTTACCTTACTGCGCTTGCGCTCCAGCTCAGCGCCCCACCAGGGTTGTTTGCCCGGTGTGCTACGCGGGGTGGTCTCTGGGCAAGCAGTTTGGTAGCTGTCAATCATTGATTTAGTGAGGTGACCTACCAAAACCTCAATCTGCGTCGTGTCCACAACTGTCGTCGGATCGCTTAGTGTCGCCAGCTTGGAATCTAGGCTGCGTGTATAGGTGGCACGATCCGTATTACGCGGATTACGCCGTGGTGGTGTAGGTGGAACACAGACCTGGATGTCGAAGCGGATCCACCTGTGATCAGAGCAGGACGCCTCCTTGGAGACCTGCCACCCAGTGGTAATCTCCGCCGCGCCCTCTGTAGCCAGAGTGAGATCTATGATTGTCCGGCTACGCCTGGTTACGAATGTTGGTTCGGAGCCAGTGTTTAGTAAGGATAGGTTAGTCGAAAACAAATAGTCAACCAAGGCCTTACCCCTCTCGTTTTGCGTGTCCATTCCCCACAGTTGGTGGTGAGCATTGGCGTCGGCACCCACGACGAGCTGAAACCCGCAACTCTCGCAATGGCTCACGAGGCGGGCGAGGCCGTGGGGAGGCGGCGCCTCCGCCTCGGGCATGTAGATCGAGGCGAACACGATCTCCATCTCCGTGGCGTCGACACGCTGTATTAGCAGCTTAACTGCAGAGACATCTCTGCAACAGAAGTCCGTTAAGAGATGTGTTTTAAGGTTACCTGTGACATAGATGCACGATCTGCGGGGCGAGCACGGGCGTACCCAAAACGTTTGTGACAAGACATGATAAATTATGTCATGTCTTAGAATTTGTCTTAAATGCTAGCACGGGTCAACCATGTGACATAATCTAGAGCCGCGACATGCCTTTCTTGTTGCTAAATTCATAGCGTGACATAGTAAATTGAAAAAATTAAAATGTTTAAGACTATCTGAATGCGGCCAAATAAAATCTTTTTTTTTATTTTCTTTTGCTTATAACTCGAAAACGGTGTGTCCTATCGCAAAAATAATGAAAATTTGGCCCCCCTTTATGGAACCCATAAACCGATTATTCTTAACATGTAGGTAACAAAAAAAATAGTATTATTCAAGTACCTCTGTATTTACTTAAATTATTTATTTATTTTTATTTTTTTTTTTGTTTGTTTTGAGTCGCATTATTTACATGTCTAAATATGTATTTTTAAAAATTAAAAAAAAAACCGTTTAAAAATATAAAAAAATAGTAAATTATTTATTTATTTATTACAATTTTTTTTGGTTATCCTTATCACGCACAAATAAACCACCACCACACAATGCAAGAAAATAATTTATTGCCATTTGGTGCAGAGTAATTAGCAGGAAAACATTATTTTTTTCAATTTTCAAATCTTATCACCACCTCCGAATGAACGTGATAAAAAGTTTCTTAGTCACCGTCAAAATGTGACATTTGTGATATAATTGGTGCGCCCATATTAGCAAATAAGACATAATGAGTCCCAACTAAACGTCAAGAAGTTATGTCACATTCAAGAAATTATCTCACGCCGCCGTGCTAGCATTTAAGACAAAACAGTTTTATCGCCCAAACTATGATAAAATGTGTGACTCAAGCCATGTCACAATAGGCCGTGCTCGCCGGGCTGGGGTGATCGTGACCCGTGGTGACCAGGAGCTTACCATTAAGATTGGAGAGTCCTTGAATGCGGCCCGCCCTTATCCACGGCTCTTGGATCAGGGCAATGGCCGTGTGTTGAACCTCCAGCCACTTGCGAAGCTGAGCCGTCGCGGTCTGACTGTGGTGGAGGTTTGCCTGGAGGACTTTACATGTTGACGAAAGGGACGCCATCGCTGGTCGAACCCTCATCGTCCCCCCCTAGTCTGAGCCCGGCAAACAGGTCGCCCTCGTCGAAGCCGTCCCCTCCCCCGGCCGAAGCTGGCGACAAAATCATGTCATCCAGCTCCTCACCAGACGAAGGGACGGCGTCCACGGCGGCGACAGCAGGGGCAGCCGACTCTGCTACAGCAGGTTCGGCCGCGGATGCTACCGGGTTGTTTGATGGGGGAGTGACCTCCCCTCCTGGTGTCTGTGGCAGCGCCTCGCAGCCATCGTCCATGGCGGAGTCCCATCCGTCGGGGACGTCTGTGAACCTACCGTTCCGACCCCGGAATTTTAAGTAGACCGCCCCCAAACCAAATGAGAGACGGCGCCCAGCCTCCATCAGGGTCGGAATTTGGTCCACCGGGACATCGACCACCACAAACCATGCTGCGTCTTGTTTGTCGGCATGCAGAAGTACCCACCTCTTTATGTCGACCCAGGGGTTCTGATACCAGAGAGCACGCCCAATATCGGTCGACTCCCCAAAGACCCCCTGCTCGTCTGGGATCACGACACCACATCGTGCTCGCTTCTGGATCTCCGACTGGCTCTTGACGACTAGCGAGTTGCTAGCTTGGAGAGTCAGTTCGGAGACTGTCTTCCTTAGCCAGGCTAAGGTGTGGTCGTCACTGCACCACAGTTTGAGGACACCCCCGGCGAACACCGGCTTGGCATTGAAGGTCGGCCTTGGAGTGTCTTGCTTTGCGGACCAGGCCTCGAGAAGGATCTGCTTCTGGATAGCAGCGAGTACCTGATCCGATACGTCCTTGCTGAGGATCCCCGTGCTGTCGCAGGTGATCGCGACGTCAAGGGTAGCGCTGGCAGCTTGGGCGTAGCTTCGTTGTGCAACCCGTTTGGATTGATCAAGACGCGGCCGCTTCTGATCTCCACGAGGTGTCAAAGACTCGTTGAGAGCTCGCTTGGCCGCGGCCTGACCCTTCCAATCAGGTTGCTGCATTCTACCTTGTGCAGGTGTCTCCGTAGCACTGGTTGGCGGTTGACTGGGCGCTGGTTGACTTGTGCCGGCCTTTGCCTGCGACCGCTTACCGTCGGAGAAGTTTACCTGGTCGCCTGTCGGTTTGTCCAAACTAGCGGCAGTGACCTGTTTATTGCAGGAGCCTTCGCGTAGCAACCTGCGTGCTTGACGGCGCTCCTTCCTCGTCATCCTATCCCTCTTATTGCCTTGCTTGGTGTGAAATAATAAGAGGAGCTGACCGGCTCCGATCGCGTACTTTTTCTCGTTCGCGCAGAAGTTCGGATCGCATTCGATTTCAGATCGCTTCCAGCCGGTCTATGTGTGTGCCGGTGTGTGTGTGTGTGTTGCCAGCTCCGCTCCGACCAACACCAAGCGTATACGAGCCGGTCTGTGTGAAAAGAAAAATGCGCGCCGATGCTCTCCGAGCCCGTCTGTGTGAACGGACCCTAATATCAATGTTCTAAGATTAACAATAGTCTATGATTTAAACATTGCAGCTATGTTACAATGACATGTTCAATAAACATGAATAGTATTAAAACAAAAGGTGACATTTAGATACTGCTTATCTAAACAAAGTCAAGGTCTTCGAAAAAATATACCATCACCATATTTATTACTTAGGTATTTCTGTACCTATGTTTTCACAACTTGTGGGACTTGTGTGCGTCAGTAGGGAGACTGGTCAACTCTTAGCTGCCACAGCTTATTTTAATTTAAAAAAAAAATGTTTTTTTTTAATCTTTTTATGACAGATGTTTTTAACATTTTGTTTGCGTCATTCTCACATGTATAATCTGAAAATGAATGATGTAACCAATATTTTTATTTAAAAGAGTGTATGAGGAGTTTCTTGCAGATTCTTCTCCATAGGAATCTACTAGGATTTGGAATAGGCAACTAGCACTGACCGACCCCTTGACAATTGAAAAGTGTCTGTAATTGGTTTATTTGAAATAAATGCTTTGAGTTTGAGTCTGTGGCTGTCAGTTTGGTCATAAAACTATGGTGATTTTTCCTAATTGACTTAACTAAGTCAACTAATTTGAAAAACAATAATGATTATTATTCTGTAATAAGTATTCGTTAATGTCGCCTCTAATTTTTCTGATTCTCAACTGATATTGAGCTACAAATAAAAAAGAAATGTAAGGAAAGATTCAATTTCGCAGAATACCTTAGCACTGAGGTAGCCGTTGAAATTCACACTACGTGGAAATTCATTTATTAAAACTTAAGTAACTATGTAGTCTACATTTAATGCATAAACATGTACATATTAAGGTCCCATTAAAATAGATGGACAAATTTTCACCTACGAATATGAACAACTTTTACTATGGGACCAAACTTGAAATCGCGAAAAAAAAAATCAGCTGCTCCCTACATTTTGACGAGTTTGGTGTAGATAAATGTACTGAAAAGCTGATTATTTTTCGAGATTTCAGAGTTAGTCTCATAGTGAAAGTTGTTCTTATTCATGGGTAGAACACCCTGTCAAAATATGCCATCTATTTTAATGGGACGTTAATATTTCCATGAAAACATGATCTTTGCATCCAATTCTATTTAAACTTAGAGAGTTGTTTTATAGTGATTATTATTCTGTTTTATGTACCAGGGGGGCTAAAAGGGCCACTTTGGCGGACCTACATTGTTATGTACCCAGATTAGTGCAAAAACACAAGACAGTCATGCTATGAATAATATTAAATAAATAAACCAAACTCACTGAATATGTTGGTTGGGATGAAAATGACCTTGAGCTATTTCTAGCTAGCAAGAAGCCAAGGTCAAAACTAGTCCTAGCACTTGAATAGTTGAATTCTTTCATTGGTCAAGGTTATCTGAGAGAGTGACTGTGATTTATATATTTTTTCGCATTTGTATTAATTCTACTAATAAACTTATTAGTATATTGCTTACTTTATACTAATCCATACTATATTTACTATATCGCACTAATATCAAAAAAAATAAAAAAGCCGAAAGTTTGTGAGTTTGTGTGTTTGTATGTATGTTTGTTACTTCTTCACGCTCAAACGGCTGGACCAATTTTGATAAAATTTGGTATGGAGGTAGCTGACACCCTGGATTAACACATAAGCTACTTTTTATCCTGGTCAACGCGGGTAAAAACATTTAGAATTTTTATAATATCAACTATATTATTTTGTGAGTTAGGCTCAATTTACATTGCTATGGAATGGAATGGACACTTCCATTCCATTCCGTAGCAATGTAAATTGAGCTTTTGTAACGTTATTTGTACATATCAAAATGAACTTTATGTCAATTGTGTACAAACTGTGATGCCACGGCAATGTAAATTGAGCCTTAGGGTGAGAATACACATGCCTGTAACTTGCACAAAAGTATGCAAGTAGCTTGCATGCCGTGTGCCATAACAACTTCTGATTGTTGAATGTCACAATGGCATGTCAGCTACTTGCATAGTTTTGTACAAGAATAGAATAGAATACAATATTTATTTGCCAGAAACATGGTACAAAGGTGTTCTTAACATTTCATAGTTCTGCATGTCTCACCGTTTTAACGGTATGCAAGCTACAGGCATGTGTATTCTCGCCCTTAGAGAGCCATTGTTTTATTAAGTATAATAATATGTTGCAGTGAGATGGTCTTGTAGCCGTAATATAGTTATTCCCTAGGATATAGCCATAGATATAAGAAAGGAGATGTGCCCAGTATGTTAAAATGTATTGGAACCCTGTGTCTCCACTTTTTCCCTTTGTCACTTTCATGATTTGAAAGACAAATACGGTAAAATACTTGTACTTATGGAAAGTGATTCCATGATTTACATGGCTTCGGTTTTTACAAGAAACCACTGAACAACACAGCAGCATTCTTATAACGGTCACGGTCACAGTCGAAAGCGCACTAGTTCGCGGAGACGGAATTTGTACTATGAACGGCTCATACTGAGCATGTCGCGCGGACACATTTTCGCCCGCTTGCCACTTCTCCTGTTTATTATATTTCTATGGATATAGCTATGTACAATGCGTTTCAAATAAGAATAGGATCGACTCAGCGCCATTGTGACGTCATAGCTGTCAAATCGAATAAATTGGGTAGGGTGAGCAAAACAAGATATTTATTAAATAACATTTATTTACGAATCATGAGCTCGTGGCTAAGTAATAACAGCCGTACGGGTCAATCCATCAGGTTAAGCTATGCTTGCCGGGGTTGGTCAGTGGATGGGTGGCCATCTTTACATACCGAGACTCCTCCGTGCTTCGGAAAGCACGTTAAGCCGTTGGTCCCGGCTGTTATTTGTGGATCTTTGACAGTCGTTACGGGTCGTCAGAAGCCCGAAGGTCTGACAACCAGTCTTACCTGGGGTATCGTATTACCCAGTCACTGGGTTGTGGAGGTCAGATAGGCAGTCGCTCCATGTAAAATACTGGTATTCAGCTGCATCCGGTTAGAATGGAAGCCGACCCCAACATAGTTGGGAAAAGGCTAGGCAGATTGATTGACGAATCATGAATGAAGAATTTGAAAAAAATGAAAAAAATGATTGCCAACAATGAAAATATGAAAGAAAGAAGCATAATTTATTAAAAACTAACTATGAATAATTTTTTGATATCTTTTTTCACTTTGATTTAACTAAGACAAAACAAAACGTTATTGATACGCAAATAAGTTTTCTTTGCAAACTGTACTTTTCAATCAACATTTGACAGATAGAGGTCATTGACGTTCCTATTCTTATTTGAAACGCATTTTACCGGGATATAGTTGTATGAAAACTGTCGGAGTTCCCTAATTTTCGCTCCGATCGCTCGGCTCGCGCGTACGTAGTTGGTCATAGTTCTAACCTAACCTAACCTACCATTAATCACTCGCAATTGTATCACGATGACAACAAGATATAATGGGGGATCCTGGAGTTCTAAAATACAGGCCTAGGCTTAGTTTAGACTCCAGATCTTCCACAAATTACAAATTGTCTAAATACCTGTCAAAGTGTCAACTTGTTATGTCTTTAGTATTTTAAGAAATAAGAATGTAATTTGTGGGGATAAATAAACATATTTTTTTTTTTTTTTTTTTTTTTTTTTTCAAATCAAATCTTTATTGGAACATAATAATTATAACAAATTTATTTTGTACGTAAATAGCTGCTATAGTTAGAAACTGTGTCGCAGCTATTAACGCCCACCTCCAACAGGGAGACAACAGCGTTCCAGATTACAAACAAATATATTAAAATTAAAATAGTATTTAAAATATTAAAAATAGAAAGTAAAAATTAAACACGAAAAAAATAAAAAAATAAAATAGTAGGTACAAAATTATTTAGTTATTTTTATATTTATTTAGTTGGAGTGCCCTAATATTTATGTTTCTAACTTTCTAGTAAGATAGTAAGATATTCCTAGTAAAATAGTTCATAAAATAGTTGTATGAACCGCTTTCATGTAACTATGTCACGACTACAACCTACAACAATCTTACTGCGACACATTACATTATTATCATGGACAAATAATTTTAATTTTGCATGGGATAACACTTTTTGTTAAAATCTTCGAATTAACCGACCAGGTTCTGAGTAATTAAGTACAATGTAGCCTATAAGTACAATCTAGCCTATAACAGAGTAGGGCAAAAACTAATTGTAAAACAACTAACAACTAACAATTAAATTGCCAAATTTAGTTGCAACTAACAACTAAAATAATTAATTGTAATTGTAACGTGTCGCAATTAACAATTAATTAATTGTGCTTGTAAAACTTAGCGATTACAATTAAATTAATTGTGCTTGTTAAAATTTGCAATTACAATTGATTAATTGTTAATTGTTTGATACACGTTTACAATTACAGTTAACAATTAATAAATGTAACTGAAAAATATAATTCAAAAAATGCAAGAGCATTCTCCATAATATTCTCAAAGATATGTAAAGCCTGGATTTAAGCCAGAACATTACGTAAAAGTGTAGCACAGGTACCTAACTAGAATAATTCAGGATTGGACGGTTCAAGGAAACAAGGATAACCGCAGTTTTAAATAGAAAGAAAATAATTTTAATAAATCAACCTTTATTTAAATCAGTTTTCACAATGCTTAATTGTTCATGATTGTTCAGAGAGATTGTTCTTATTTATGTGTTTTTGAATAATTAAGATTGCACTTCAACACGACCCTCTTTTCAAACATTTGGTCTGATATTTTATGACTTCTTGGCAAATTTGTCATTGTAGCAAAAGAGAAAAGTCTCTCCACTGCTGCGGAAGCTGGTAAAGGTGTGTTATATTTTATAAAAACTCTTTTTATTTCAGGGTATCTGTTCAGCAGATTTAGTTCTTCACTTTCTTCAGCAAAGAAGTGTAACATCAATAATTCAGCCTTTGTTTTTGGGGTGGTCGTATTAGTACACGCTGTAGGTGCTGAATAATTTCTATTATCTAAATCTGAATCAGAATCAGAATCGAATTCAAAAAAAATGTTTTCTTTATTTCTTTTTTTTGGTATATTTTGTTGGGGTTCTTCATTGAATTCTTTTGAAATAACGGTTTTAAAAAGATTCTGTACTTTAGTTCGGTCTTGACTGGTTAAGCAAGATAGCCACTTATTCTTAAAACGAGGATAAGAAAGAGCAGCTATCGCTGCATGTTCTGCCTCAGCAGTGTTAAGATCAAAATACTGTTTAAATCTTGTTTCAATGCTTATTCTGTAACTCTTAATCAAAGGTGCACAGTAAACTAAATCGCCTCTTCTTTCAATTTTTTGTATTTTTCTTCTTAATGCTAAAAGACATGGCAGTACAATACCAAAATAGGTGTTGTTTTCACCTTGCATGATATCCAATGCTTCTGCTACTGGTGCAGCGCAGATCAAATATTCTTTTAAGTAATCAAATTCGAAATCTTTTATAGGATTTGTAATATTTAAAGATCTATGCAACTGCAAATTCTTTTCTTGGATCGACAAAATTTGTTTAAGTGCGTCATACAGGCTGTTCCATCTGGTTTCACCCGGTCTACTCAATGTGTGTTTTAATATGTCTTGTATAATTTCAGCTGTTTTTGGGCGGCCGGCTGCATTCCATAGAGAGTTGCATTTTTTTATTGTATTAGCATGTATATCACATAATGGAGTCCCTTTGTTAGTCAAAATGTTATTGGCATCAACAGTAGCACATAAGCTTAAAGTATGCGCACAGCATCTTAGATGGGCAGGCAAAAGAAAATCTTCTGAGGTCCCTTCGTCCAGACTTGAATCGGATTCTACATCTGTATCTTCAGACACAGGATCTTCCGGCTCATTACTTTCACTAGTACTGATGTTAGTAAGTTGCACGCCAAAGGTGCGAAAAGCTTTAACAAAATTACTACCGTTGTCAGTAACTGATGCAACTAGTTTCGCACCGGTCAAACCAAATTCTGTGTAAATTTGTTTAATTAAATCAGTAATGCGGTCGTAACTATGAGTTCCTTTGAACCGCTGACATGCTAATGCTACTGAATGCCGTTTCAAATCTTTTGTTATCCAATGTGCTGTCATACCTAAAAAGCTTCTCTTCTTTCCAGACCAGATATCTGTTGTTGTACACACGAAATCAACATCCATCAATTCCGATTTGATAGTAGACATTTGTTTTTCGTAGTAAATTTTTATATGGCGACTCAAACTACGACGACTTATAAGTTTTAAACCCTTTTCAGATATCTGCAAATTGGTGAATATTTTCAAAAAGTATGGGTTTTCTACAGATCTCAATGGGATCATAGAGTGAATAAAGTACTCAATAATATTTTGTACAAAATCCTCTTGAGTATATGACTTGACTTCTCCACCTTTCTTCGATTTTTTGCTAGGAACTAATGTGTTCATTTTATCTTCCTTTTTTCTTTTTAAATATGCTTTATATTCATTTACGCAATTTTGTCCATGTTTCCGTTTGAGGTGACTCAGAAAATTAGATGTACAATTATCAAATCCCCTGACTTTAGTAGTACCAGGCAAGCATTTAGTACACAGAGCTGTGATTTTATGCGCTGTAGACTCCTCTGGTATATATTTAAAAAACGTACCGTCAAGTAGTCCAAGACGCGGTAGTGAAATCGTCGATGTACTTGAGCCCTGAGACTGCAACTCTTGATTCAATGAATCATTATTGTCCGTGTCCGAAATATTAATTGACGTTGACGACATGTTACTATAATCATCTTCATCCATAACTAATAAGTTTTTAAGAAGTTGTAGAAATATCCGTAAAATAGGTAGGTATATGAATTGTTCAAATCACTCTTAGTATGTACATTCAAAATCAAAACGCACTGAATGACGTGATTCGTGCTGTGAATCGCTCTGCGTGAGTGCGCGTCACAATCAAGTTGCGACACGTACAGCGGTCAGCGGTAGACTAAAAAATATTGAGGAGCGAGTGAGGCGCACGCGCACAAGTCGAAGGGGGGATGCGGGGCGTGCAGTGTGCACGCTATGGACTCCTGCCATATTTACATTTATCAAATACGTAGTTAAATTAAATATTAATTGTTTAAAACAATTAATTTAAATGCAAATAAAATTTTAATTGCAGTTGAATTAATTGTAAACCACAATTAACAGATTTAATTGCAATTGATTTTAATTGCATTTCACAATTAAAAAATAATTGAATTAATTTAATTGCAATTAATTTAGTTGAAATAAAAATTGTAATTGTTTGCTTCTACAATTAAAAAATTAATTCAATTGTGCCCAACACTGGCCTATAAGTACAATCTAGCCTATAAGTTCAATCTAGCCTATAAGTACAATCTAGCCTATAAGTATAATCTAGCCTATAAATACAATCTAGCCTATAGTACTGGCCTTTTTTGTGTCTGACTTTTTCGTTTGTTTTTTTATTCTAGTCTAAACGGTCAGCATATGACGACGAGGATAATCCACCGACACCTTCTGACGATTCAGATTTTGATGATGATGAGGATCCTGACAACTTGGAGGTGCCAGGTCAGTTCTTTTTTTAAATATTTTTTTAATGTAAGTAGGTAATTTTGTTTTGTTTGTTTACTTAAATTTAATGATTCTATAGAATTTTACTATCCTGAAGCAGCATAACTTTATAGTATTATAAATATACTAGCGGACCCGACAGACGTTGTCCTGTCTGAACGATCCAAGAACCCGATTCCAGCGCCACCTACCGGGTCCAATTGTTTTCAAACCATCCTCAAAATTTTATCCAAATCGGTCCATCCGTTTAAGAGGAGGTAGGTGACAAACACACGTAAGTACAGAACAAATATTATAATATTAAGAAGATATTGTAACTGTTTTATAAATAATGGAAAGTGCACTGTTGGTACCTAAAAGAAACACAAATGGTGGTTTACATTTCACAGATCAAGATGCAAACCATCTGAGGAACGTTTTTATTACATTTAATTTAAATATATTATTTTGAATATCATTCAAGGGTGCATTATGTATCAAGGTGACATTGAATTTATTTATAAACTAACTTTTGCCCCCGGATTTGCCCGCGTGTAGGTCGGAAATTATCCCACGAGAACGTACTACCTGTATAAAAAGTATCCTATGTATGTCGTTGGTCTACCTGTGTGCGAAATTTCATCCGAATCCATTAATGCGTTTAATGTAATAGAGTAATTTCGCGTTTAAAATAATGGATTATGGTAAAAGCCCAAAGGGTTTTTGAGCAAGCATATGCAGGGCGAAAAGTTGATAGCTGAGTAGGTGCGCCATTTGTAGAGGACAACAAATACACAGAGTGGAACAGGACGATTGACATTCCTTCTAACCACGTAAAGAGTATCATATTCTTTACCCGTATACAAAAAATCAATCAAATCTAATGAATACTTTAGCCGCAGGAAATTATTTTTCAACATAATGTAGACCTGAGTCCGTAATAATAGGTAAACATTGTAAGGTCAAGAACCTGTGCAAAACGTATGATTCTATTCTCTGCGTCTCAATATGCTTGAAAAACAGAGAAAGGTGTTATACGATTCCACTCTGACGCGCCCTGGTCCCACAAAATCCTACAACTATAAAGAAAAAGAAATATTACTTACGCAAATTATGCATTACTGGTGCAAGAACATGATACTCTTTACTTGGTTTAAAGGAATGTCAATCGTCCTGCTCCACTCTGTAAGTATATTTGAAAAGTTTCAGATAGGAGACTCTTGGTCAGGAGTCCACTTTCAGATTTCGAAAATAGACCAAAAATTAAGTGATCTTCATAATTATGATCGCGTGCGGCCTAACCCATAATGACTTAAGACTGTGGTCGCATATTTTCGCGCTCGGATTTTAAACATCTGACGCTCGACGCCGCGTAGCGAGTGCGCGTGTGTGCGTTTTTCCTCATGTACGGCACACAGTTGCGATGCTGCGACGACTAAACGATCTTGATCTGTAGCTAATGGCGTACCTATATTTTTTTGAAGTAAAAGCTAGAGGTTTACGGAGAAAATAAAAAGACTGTCCACAATACATTATTAGTGTATTTTAATTAAATTTATACAAATATGGATGAAGAAAATAATATTATGTAGGTACTTATAAAAACTAAACTCATTTTACTTATTTGCTTAAGTATTTGTATACTTATAAGTAATTGAAGTTTTATAAAAGTATTTGTATTTGACGACACGGTTGGCGCAGTGGCTGAGCAATTGACTGCTGCGCAGCATGTCGTGGGTTCGATTCCCGCACGGAACAAATATTTGTACGACCTACAAGTATTTCCGAGTCTGGGTGTTTTTCTATCTATAATATGTATGTATTTACAAAAAAAAATGTATATAAGTAGTTTATAAGCCATCTCGTTACCATAACACAATCATTAGGCTGCTTAGCTTGGGACTAGATGGCGTTGTGTGAAATGTCCAAGGATATTTATTTATTATTTATTTTATTTATTTGTCTAAGGGGATTGATCGACTTTTCCTTGGATCTATAATTTCTGGGAAAACACAATCAGAATAAAATTTTGTTAACAGCGGAGCCATCTTTTGTCCAAAATCATCGTTTTTTTGTGTAAAACAGTTCAATTTAAGCCCTATTTCAATGTAGATAAAGACGCCACGCGATAGCTATAATTATTTATTTTTCTTACGGCATTATAGGTTTAGCAACTACATCAAGTTCATAAAACAGTTGAATTTGAACCAACAATAATACATAAATACATAAAGCCGCCTCATGCGCAAATGTTTGGTTTACTGTTTTCAAATTTCAAATAGGTAGGTCACCCCGCTGCCACAGAATAAATAATAGTACTGCTGCGTTCGTGTGGGTTTGGTTTTATAATGTTTATTAGCCTAGGCAGGTATTGTACGTGCCCAGTCGACCTAATGACTATACAGTCGACCACACGTCGCACGTCAGTGGTAAGTGATAAGGATTTGTATAGGTATCGTTTTCATAGTTTTCGATTTCGACTATAGCCAATAGTGAAGTCAAAATTAAAATCCAAGATGGCGGCTGCGAAAATTTTAAAATTGTTCGTCATGGATGTCGTTTTCATAGTTCTTGAGTGTGCTAAAGCCGATATTGGCGTTAAAATGTAAATCCGAGATGGTGGCTGCGAACATTTTCAAATTTTTCGTCATGGGTGTCGTTTTCATAGTTCTCGAGGATGAAGCCGATAGTGAAGTCAATCATCCTAGAAGGGATGATTGACTGCTCTATGCGGCCCAAGAGAGCAATGCAATGGTGGCCCAATGGTAACGATCCCGACTTACGAGTAGGTCATGGTTTCGAACTCAGGCAGGCACTTTGTGTAAATAATTTCATCACCACTACTCTCAAAACAGTGAAGGAAAATATCGTGAGGAAACCGCCTAGAACCAAAAATTCGAAGACATGTGACATCTACCAACCCGCACTGGGTCCTCGTGGTGTATTACGGCCCACTCCCTCTCACCGAGAGGAGCCCTGTGTCCCAGCAGTGGGAACATTATAGGCTGATTATGATTGAAACCCATTATGTTGTGAGCGAGCACGTTTCAGTGCCAGAGGTCATCACTGATGTGAGACAAGAAGATATATTACGCTCAACACCGCCGCGCGCGGCCCTTGTCCGATCAGAGCGCAGCTAGCCGCGCGTGGCAGCCGCGCTCAAATGCCGCTCTATATTTGGACACACCTTTATATAGTGCCTTTATCTATGCCTCACTCGTTTCGTATCGTTTAGTGCGGTCGCGATTTGAGTGTATTTCCCATAGTTTTATTGATGTTTTCCTCGACCCCTGTTTTCTTTCTGCGGACTTCTGATCTTGCTTCTTGTACGAACCTTGCTACCACACCGGACTCGGTACGTAGAACCCCGCATAAACGTTGGACTTGAACTTGTTATTTTGTATATTACGACCAGCCTACCGATTTCATATTGGCACCATGGATCGTTGTGTAAATTGTGGCAAAGTGACTAGAGGCTGTAGTTTACGTGGTCGTCGAGCTGAAGAACTTCAAAAATCTGCTGTTAAGTACCTATATGTAGATCGTTATGTAACCTCACTTTTATTACATCTCTTTTAACTCGGAACTCAGACCGCGAAAATCCGCAAAATGTTCAGTGATGGTTTGATAATATAGTAGCTATAAATTGACACCAATTTCATCTTTTTACAACCCAGGCCCAGGCCCAAGTTTATATGACATGGTTTCCGTCTCCTTTGTCACGGATCCACAATAGAGATTGTGGCAGAAGAGATTTCAAATAAAAATCTGATATAAATTTTTTCTCCATATTCATCCTCCAAAATTCTTGTAGCCATCTTGGATTTATATTTTGACTACACTATCGACGTTAGCACCCACAAGAACCATGAAAACGATACCCATGATGAAAAATTTGAAAATGTTCGCAGCCGCCATCTTGGATTTACATTTTAACGTCAATATCGGCTTTAGCATCCTCGAGAACAATTGGAACGACCCCCATGACGAAAAATTTAAAAATTTTCGCAGCCACCATCTTGGATTTACATTTTGACCAAATTATATTGTATTATTGATATTGTAATTACAATATCAATATTACAAGTAATACAACATAATTCAAGAATTGTAACATAATTCTCCTAAAGTAAGTGTGCCTACCACGTTAGCTTCTTAAAATATTACTTAAATGAAAGGATTAAAAATATTTAGTCGCACTACAATTTACTATATATCACGCGAGGCGCATGCGCGGCGGCGGGAGGTCAACCGACATAGGTCCCACGTCGAAGAGCGCCAGAGCGCGACTGACTTAGGCCGTTCGATGCACCCGATTTTATACTCACTTTAAAAAATTATTTTCGTAAATGATTGAAGACAGATATGTTTTATTTTTTACACATATATAGTACAATCTTTCTTCTTACGTATAAAATGATTTGTGTTGCCAAATGACTTTTAGATTCTGAGAAATGACGTGTTTTTTTGTAGTCGATTTCTCGATTTTTGATTATCTTAGACGTGATTAAAATACAAGTTAATGAATTAAAAATCAAACTTTTCTCAATGCATTTTAAATTTCAGGATATGCCTCTTCGAATGAATACCACTTTACCTTCTTAATTAGTAGTAATAATTGGTGTAAGATTACTTCAAAGTTGAGCCTTCGCGCGTCATCTGGAAATCGCGCCTTCGAAATCGACTGTTTTCGTAGTCAATAATTCAATTTGAACAAGTTTTTTTTAATAGACTTTAAATAAAAATATATGATAATTACGATGATTGAAGTCAAAAGAAGCTAAAAAAATAAATTATGTGACCAAAATCACTTCAAAATCTCCCAAGTTCTCGATTTACGTATGAAAAATGCAACAACGCTCTTAAATCGGCAAATTGGTGAAGAAATTGTGGGCTTTCCCTAAATCTGACGACTTTGAAAACTCAGATCTGGACAATTTTTAAAAGGATATTCAGTACGTATAAAAGTTATTCTGAATAGTGTAACATATCCTGATATAGAATATTTATATATAAATATTTGATGGATTGATGGAGCCTTTTTATTTGTTGAATTTGAAGCTGACCCAATTGTGAAGATTTGTCGGTATTTAGTTTAAAAAATATCAAAAACTCGAAAGTAATGATTAAAAGTTAATTAGCAAAATAAAAACATCGTCGGAGTACACCATAAACAGGGTTGATTATTTCAAAATTTTACTATGTCACTAAGCAAACAAATTATTTGAAAAACCATCCTTATCTTAGGGCAAATAATAAAAAAAAATTATAATAATATTTCAAATAATATTCAGAGGTGACCGTCAAATGTTTGGTAATGCTGGCAAATATGGAACGCCACAATTCCTAAAATTAACGAATACCTACCTTAAACAAACGCCTTGTTTACCTCGTAAAACTTTTCTATTCAAGGTTTTATTGTAATTACAAAACCTCTACACTCGATATCGTTACTGATATCGCCCCTAATTCTTAGTGATATTTCGTTTTTGTGAATTTTGTTAAATAAGCCTCAATACTTTCTGTTTAGGCCGCTAGATGCGAGTTAACTAGATTTAATGAAAGATACAAATTTATTTTTAACCGACTTCTATAAAAAGGAGGTTATCAATCCGGCTGTCATATATATTCAGGGTGAATGTTTCAAATCAATATGGATGACCAAATCCAAAACTAGAGGTAATAGCGAAACATTCTTATAGGAGTCTCGGGGCCGATTTTGATGAAAACTGAAACTACATCATTCGAGTTTTGAAAAATCGATTTCTCTAGTATCTACCTATTTATTAAAAAAAAAAGATCCTGTAACCAATATTTTGTAACCATATTTTGATTTAAAAGAGTGTCCATGGAGTTTCTTGGCCGTTCTTCTCCATAGGTACCTACTACGCTTTGGAATGGACGACTAGCTTCATCTTTCTGACTGACCGACCCCTTGACAATTCAAAAGTGCCTGTAATTAGTTTATCTAAATATATGTAATTCTTCTGTACGTGTGTTTGTCACCTAACTCCTCCTAAACAGCTGGACCGATTTAGATGAAATTTTGTGTGTATATTTCAATGGGTTCCTGGATGGTTTGAAAACACAATTGGACCCGGTAGGTGGCGCTGCAGTCGGGTTCTAATATAGGTCAGACAGGACAGACAACGTCTGTCGGGTCCGCTAGTTTGAAATAAATGGTTTGAGTTTGTTATGTTAATTTCTGTCTGTTACCAGGTGGGGGCAAGACCCTGGCAGCGGCGGCTAGCATGGCTGTACACACCAAGAAAGTCACAATCACACCACAAGTCACTGTCAAACCGACCACAAACCCACTTGCAGGTGAGTTCTACGTCATATAAGAGAACATTGATTGATTGATGATTCAGAATCTTAGATCATTATCAAGTCTTGCAACCACAAATTCTATGTCTTATATCACAAAGTTCTAATTCCATTACAACAAAATTGATTTAGCACCAAACAAATGGTCCCTCAAAAATCAGCTTAGGGTCGGCGCAGACTGAGCAGAACTTCATCAAAATATGATTCACGACCGTAGCAAGTATGTGTATTTATATAATGATAATCATTCAAATCATCAATACAACTCTTTCGGTCTTATTACAAAACGAGGTTTTGCTTCTGTCATGGTTTAAACCATCGAGCCAGTTTTTGTAATAAGAACCTAGCTGTGATAGAAATACGGTTCTTTATACAAAACTGACAACTTAGTCCGGTACTAAAACTGACATCTTAATGTGTCGGAATAAAGTTCGAAATTCAAAAATGGGTCCATGGTTTAAACCTGGGTTTGAAGATGAACCTTGTTTTGTAATAAGACGGTTTAAGACCAAGTATTCCTATTGAATGTCTATTTCATGAAATCAGTAATAGTACATTATTGCAAAGGCCGCATTTCCGACGAGGCATATATACTTAGTGCTTTTCTCAAAAGAATGCAGGGAAATAATTTTTCAAGTTAATGCAGTTTTTAACATGAACTGTACATAGTGTACATTTCAGCATGGAATAAATTGCCCATAATGTAGATGGCTTTTTGCTGGAGCGGTGTAATGTTCCAAATTAAAAAAACGCTCCTGCAATGGATTTGATTTTCTTTGACCGTAAATTCGATACTTCGCGTGTTCTTTTTTCGAAAATAATGACAATATTTCCATGCATGTTTGAGATACTTAATACATATTTGTTACGGTCCGGATCATAATTTAATCAACATAAGACCTAATACTGACTTGCAAATTGCAAAAAAAAAAAACTGCGTCATTTTGTTCTTACTGTTATTTGTATCTCCGCAGCGCCCTCTGGCCACGCGTTTGGCCAGGCCACCAACGTGAAGCCCATCAAGATATCTGCGAGCTCCCTCACCAAACCATTATCCATAGGCCCGCTAGCCGGCCTAGGTAGAGGCGCAAGTAAGAATTAAACTTTATTACTTAGTACTTTTTTCGACTACAGAATTAATATGTATAGTACGCGCGAGTTCATTAGTATCTAAAAGAATGCTACCTACAGTCCGGCCGCCGAGAGAATGCGTTCCTGGGGGTCTCCTCCCTAAGTCCGTCCGTCTGACATAACGATCCATCAAAACATGTGTAAAAGTTAAATTTTTGACAGCTGTCAAATTGTGTTGTCATTCATACTTCGTTCGGGCCCCGAACCAAATATCCACCTGTAGGTGATACGGAGTACGAAACGACCGTAACCAAGGCGAAACTACGGGCTTCGTGCTTAGGGAGTAGACCCCCTGAACATAGAGGAAAATATGCACGCTATGAAGTTCCTTATTTATTGGCAGGCAACTATGGACGAAAAAATGTAATACTTCATGGACGCTATGAAGTTCCTTATTTATTGACAGGCACCATAGACGAAAAAATGCAATACTTCATGGACGCTAAAATAAAATATGTTTTTTCGATAGTAAAGAATTCCAAAGTTGCACCTTCTATTTTCTGTTTTATACGATTATTCGTAAACAGTTCCTTATTGTGCCGTTTACTTTAAATCGAACGTATTTTTTGTTAGAAGCTAAAAATTGATTTAAGTAAGTGTAACATTTTGTCATAAATCTACATTTAAACACGTTTAAATCCCGATGCACGTGAGTTTTCTATCTCGCGCGTCAAACTATACAGCCATAACGCCACACCATGCTTCGATATATCCTCTTAAGGACGCTGTTACAAATGGGTAGTCAAATCATTACTTTTTTACATAAAAGTGTGTTTATTAAATAAAATGCTTTGCTTTCTTAAAATGTTTTTTGGTTAAATTGTTGATAAGTGTGCATGATACGATTCTGTACTATAAACGTAATTTTAGATATGTACAGCTTCTCAATAACGGTACCGAAGTAAAAAAAATCACTTCGGTACCATTATTGTGAAACTGTACCTATCTAAAATTATATTTATGGTTCAGAATTGTACCACGCACATTTATCAACAATTTAACCAAAAAACATTTTAAGAAAGCAAATCATTTTATTTAATAAACACACTTTTGTGTAAAAAAGTAATGATTTGACTACCCATTTGTAACAGCGTCCTTAACGTACTTGCCAATATTGAGATAGGACACAAGTTCAGTCAATCTATGCGCGCGCGCAGTTTTCTTTGCATATTCAAAATCATATTGTCTTTGAGCATAATTATCCTTCGTTTGACCAGTGGGCTTACTATGAGTTCTTATAGCAGGGCAGAAGTTGAACTTTTCCAGTGAGAGAGAGAGACTAGGTCGTATATAGCTCCGTCTCTCTTTCTCACTGGAAACGTTCAACTCCCCAGTCACGTGTGTATGGTCAGCTTATTAAACCGGTGATTTTGCGTAGCGCACGCCATGGCTCCGCCGTCTCCTTTCGCGGCGGGCTCCTCTGCCGCGTTCAGCGCCGCTTCTCTACTCGCTCAGAGTGAGTACGGTGTAAACTGCGAACAGAATCTAATTTCCAATTCATGCTATTTCGAAAAAATAACCTTATTTCTCCACACATAAAGTGCAGTTTCTCTTACAACTATCACAGTCACGTTCATTCTGAAAGCAATTGAATTTACAGTTGCGTAAAGTCGATATCGGGTATGGAGATAATGTGAATTGGAAACAAGGATTTGAATAGACTTAGTGCCCGCAATGTAATTGTACGCGGCGATAATTATTAACTGTATTGTAGAAGTAGTTATGCATGCTGATTTTTTTTTGGATTAATTAATTTTATAAAAAAAATATCTGAATTTTTTTTAAATATTTAGAATAAAGTTCTGAATCCATACAAAAACACCATGTATGTATACGTATACAGGGTGGCAGGTACATTGATGCGCAAACACCATGAATTCAGGACAATCATGATTCTAGGCCCGTAGAGCGTACAAATTTTTCGTCCGTTACCAAAAAAAAAATTCTCCTGTTTCTTAGAAAATTGCAATACGTACATTCGCGCTTCGCGGACATTTACGTTGAACCATTTTTAAACCTTAACACCTTAGCAATAAGGTCGAAAAGTGGTTCACCGCAAATGTCTGCTTTTTTTTATTTTTTTTTTTTGTGGATGGGAAATCATCAAATGACTTCTCCCGCTCTGGGTGGAGCAAAAGGGCGAGTCAGACTTTTACTGACTAAATCCACCAGTGTTCCCTCAGTGCGATAGGTACCCTACACGGTCAAAATGTACGGAACAGCTAATTTAAAAAAAAATAAACGATTATAACTTCCAACACAGAGAGTTTCAAAATCATGTTCTGAATCCATGGTAACAGGTTGCGCGTCGACATATGTCACCCTGTATTTGCATTCCTATTTAATTTAGTAACCGTAATTAACTTTCTTTCTTAGCTTTTGTAAACTTTACGGACTGCTAACATTTCATTGTAGAACTTGTATTTCTGTAAATAGTATGCAAGTTAACAATCGATATTGGTCGGAGCCAGTTTTGCTAAGTTATTCATGATATATCGGCCTGTCCGCTAATAGAGCCTAGGATGCCCTGCTTTTCTTCTGTAGTTATATTTTTAGATTTGACCTGATTGGTATCCACTTCGCTGTTTTTTATGGTTCCGTACCAAAATGGTAAAAAGGAACCCTTATGGTGTGACTCAGTCTGTCTGTCTCTCACAGCTGGATCTTAAGAACTACTTATGCTTGAAATTTAAATTTGGAACAGTTTTAGATGACGTTTACCCAACTATTTTGCAAATAAGAAAGAAATTCTCTTTTTTTTAGGCCGCATAGTTTTCGACTTTTGATGAAAAATGTAAAAAAAATACCGTTCCGCCCTTATCTCCGAAGTTTGCATAGAGAAAAATCTGAAATTATTCTATGTGATAGTTTATGTAAAGATTACGGGGAAAATAAAACGATGTCTCTAAATAGCACACTTTTTCGGAAATCGCACCGCGCGAGTCCGACTCGCTCTTGACCGTTTTTTTTTTAATGATGATTGATATGATTTTGATAAAGATTTTGATTTTGATTTTATTTTATTTTGATTTAATTTAACAATTTTAATTTTATTTATATTATTAATTAATTTGAACTTATTTTATTATCAATTGATTGAAATAAATGATTTTTGATTTGATTTGATTTGATTTAAATGTAACTGAAACTTTTTGCAACGGAACAGTCAGTTTTTAAATAAAGAAAAATTACAAAGAGGTAAAGAAAAGTTTGCGTAGAAGCCTTTAGTGTCCGACCGAAGGTTCGGTTTCGGTTTCGGTCGAGTTTCGGCAAAAAAACGGGTTTCGGTTTAGTTTCGGTTTCGGCGGCAAACCTGCCGAAACTACGACCGAAACCGAAACTGCATTCGGGAGTTCTCGCGCTGTGCTCAGTCATGTTCGCCGCGGTAAATTCTAGTAGGTAGATTCTTCTTTTAGGTAGTAACTTCTCAAATAAACACCTCACCTATTTTAAGTATTTTTAAGGCGCAATTAATATTTTTTTCTTAAATGGCGGGTTGTTATGTTGATTATCAATAACTGAAAATGTCGAAGACTGCATAGTTTGTGATTTAGCTGCCACGGCTTATTTTAATATTTAAATTTAGAAATGTTTTTTTTAATGTTTTTATTACGGACGCTTTTGACGTTCTTAGTTCTAACACGAATAATTTCAACATGAATGATGTAATTAATATTTTGTAACTATATTTTGATTTAAAAGAGTGTCCGTGGAGTTTCTTGCACGTTCTTCTCCATAGGTAGGTACCTACTACGTTTGGAATGGGCGACTAGCTTCATATTTCTGACTGACCGACCCCTTGACAATTCAAAAGTGCCTGTAATTGGTTTATTTGAAATAAATTCCGCTCCGATTTCTGAAAAAGTGTGCTATTTAGAGACTACGTTTTATTTTACCTGTAATCTTTACATAAACTTCTATCACATAGAATAATTTCAGATTTTGCTCTGTACAAACTTCGGATATACGGGGTATTGTATTTTTTTTAAATTTTTCATCAAAAGTCGAAAACTATGCGACCTAAAAAAAAAGAAAAAAATGTTTGCGAATGTGTAAACAGCGCTCTTTCATATGATACCCCACATGCTCTAATAGCCCCACTTCGAAATTTTAAGACCTCTTTTTCAGTTCCTGTTGCAAAAAAAAAAATCCTTCTTATTTGAAAAATAGTTGGGCAAACGTCATCCAAATTTCAAATTGATAAAATTAGTAGTTCTTGAGATAACCAGCAATGACAGAAAGACAGACAGACTGAGTCGCACCATAAGGGTTTCTTTTTACCATTTTGGTACGGAAACCAAAAAAATACAACTGACTGATTATAATAACGTTTCCTTTATTTTTCCCTCAAAACATGATCCTTGTAAGGAAGTTTCGGTTTCGGCCGAAACTGAGACTGTTGCCGAAATTCGGTTTCGGTTTCGGTCGGACACTAGAAGCCTTATAATTTTAACAATTCAATTCGCTTGAAAACACGGAATGCGAAATGTTGGGGAAAAAACTTTTTGTGAGGACAACGAGGGTGAAAGTTTTAACAATAGGAGCTGGACGAATGTTCCCTTTAGAGCTGCTTTTGAAGAAAATTTTAAGGAGTTTCTGAACATATTTCGCCATATTGGCCGCAACGTGACTTCCTGAAACCCAACATGTACTATCGGAGAAACGAACATAATAATGTAACACCGTAAGGACTATTCTTGCTTGCAGTGCTCGGCCGCTATAGTAACTCTCGCTAACAGAATGTGGTCATCGGGTGCACAGGATTTTTGTTTTCAAATTGATCAGATGTAAGTTTCCTCGATAGTACTTTCTCTTAAGAAACCGTACGTCTATTATTATCTTTTTCGGTAAACTTCCTTAAGGTACCAGAGAAGGTTACAAAAGTCTTTAAAATTACTGAAAGCTCTGATAATCGTCGAACATCGGTACCTCACAAATGTATCTTACACGTGACAAAGTCAAACAAGTCAAGTCAAGTCAGTGTGCAAAGTCTACTATGGTCACAGATTAATACAGATGGGACACTCCGCAAAATCATTTAAATAAAAAGCGACTCTTGCTACGGCACAATAAAGTGCAATTCATGTCGCACAACGCTTATTACCTACAGTTATATTCAACTACAAGTTGCCTCTCTTTCTATCGCGTAACTCTTATACACCTTCTGACCTACTGAATTAGCCCCGCGGACGGGGCCCGCCGCGTACTTGTAGCTTCATACCTAAACTGCGGAGTGTCCCATCTGTATTAATCTGTGCTATGGTCTGTTCTGATTTTTGTACATATTTAGTGTAGTGGGAACTCTTTTTTTTTGCACATATTTTATATTTTCTCCTTTTCAAATTAGTTATTAGTAGTGGCCACTTTTGTTTCTTATTATGTAGTTATTTTCCTGTGGCCTGCACAACATTAATTGAAAGCGAATGGGCCAGGCATTTTACAATTTATTATTAATATTTCTTGGTATTATTTTGTTATTGTTTGTGTACAGTAATGTGTTATTTAAAGGTATGCGACACTATTAATAACCGTAGTTTATTGTAATACTTATGTTCTATTTTATAAGTAGTTAAGAGACGTGAAAGTGTCTTCAACTAATTTATTTAAAACTAAGTAATTAATTACATAAAAGATATTCCATGACTCGTTTGCGAATGTCGATTAGGACCACTTTGACGTCCTCGTAACTAAAATTAGCTATAGATTTTAATTCATAGCCAAACTTATAACAACGCCATCTATGTTTCCTTCACTGAAACTACAACACAGTTTAACACAGCGCCATCTATTATCTACTAACGTTTTGTTCCTCAACAGTGGAGATGGTGGGCATGACAGGCATGAACTCGTACTTAATGCAGAACTTGAATCAAATCATCCAGTCGGGTATGGGGGGCCCGCTCGCTGGTATGCTGGGCCAGTTTGCTCAGGTCGGCCCCATTTGGGCACAGAACAAGCCGGGCAACATGTGGCAGCAGGAGAAGGTGAGATTATCAATCGGTTTTCCTTCAATATTTCTTGCAATAAAAATAAATACCTTTTACACTTAAGAGTTTATTTATAAACGTTACTTAACCCCTTCGGGGACACTGAATGAGACAAAATATAAGTTTTATTGTTATAACGCCTATGGCCGTGTAGTGCTAAACAATGATTAACATCTGCTTAAAGTGGAACTGCAGTGGTAGCCCGCGAAATTCAAATTTTCTTGCTTTTTTTTTTGCAATTTGCAGATCAGTGTCAGGTTGTGTCTTCTCCAAAATATGATTCGCGACATAACACATGTATTCACATAAATAAAACCATAAGATAAGTTAGATTTGCTGCCTTTTGATCTGATTTTGAATTTCGCGGGTGGATCCACCTTAACCATACATTTTATAACGTTAAAACGTCGCTTAACTTTAAGCAACGTTTATAAATAAACCATTTAATTTAATTTAATTTAAAATACACCTACTAGAACAATGAGGTTAGCCAAACTTCAATGAAACTATTAGATGATAGGTGCAGTCAGCGTCAATAATATCAGGACAAACAGACTGAAAATGATCTCAACAACTAAGAAAAATGAAACTTTATCTCAATTGGATAAAGTTCTTGTCAGAATGACAATTGTCGTGCACTGTCTTCATTCTGAAACATTCCTTGTGTTAATATTTTATTTTCGTAGTTGTTTAGATTTTTGAACTGTCTGTTCGTCCCGATATTATTGACGCTGACTGTACATATTACAGTATGGGCAATGCATACTTAGATTTTCCATTAATAATATTTTTAGATGGGGGGAGATGAAGAAGAGGTTGATGATGAAGAGATGGGTGTCGCCGAGACATACGCAGACTATATGCCTTCAAAATGTAAGTAAGGCATACATTTAGCTATTATTTTACTCTATGTTATTTTTCCTGTATCGTATTACCCAGTAAGCTGACGTTTGCACGGACGTCAAAATACCACGGCGGGATTTTATGGCGCACTGAATTTTCAACTCTCGGCGCTAAGCAGAGCGATGAAAATCCAGTGCGCGAAGAAAAATCGCCACGATATTATTACGTCCGTGCGAACGTCGGCTAACTGGGTTGTGGAGGTCAGATAGGCAGTCAGTTCAGCTACATCCGGTTAGACAGAAAGCCGACCCTAATATAGTTGGGAGATGGCTAGGCAAATGATGATGATGATGATGTTAATTAGCCTGTGAGCAGTCAGTGACTGATATTCAATGAAGCATTAATAAAGTTTATACACTAGCTGACCGACAGACGTTGTCTTGTCCAAATTTTAATAATTCATACAAAATTCCTATAGAAAATGCACTTTCAGTTTTTCCAATTTTCCTTTTCCAGCAAGCAGAAGGTTTTCCAAGTTTTCTTGAATTATTCCATTTTGCCCCACCGAGCTGCCCCACTGGTGGGGCAATGTGGAATGCCTAATATTTTGCAGTGTATTCTGCTCCACTACTTCGATTTGGTGGGGCATATTCCACTACTCCCTTACTCGATTCTGCCCCACTAGGGTTGGCAACTTACAATAAAAGTACAAAAATTATTGTTTGATAATTTTTATTTCCTATTTGTTTCTGTGTAGGTAATTAATCTGTGCACACTAAACTTTTAAAATCACAGAAGGCCAATTCTCGTACCTAAAAATGTTCAAATTCAAGTCGCAATCTCATGCCAGCGACAATCTAATACCCCGTTTACATTCAGCCGAAGTGAGCAGGGAAGTGGGCAGGACGAGTATGTAAACACGATACTTCTCCTGCTACTCGCGCTGCCCGGCGCTCCCCAAATTAGCGGTTTTTTGTGCCGAAGTCAAAGGACGGGCAGCGCGAGCGGCAGTGCGTGTTTACATTCAGCTCCGTCGAATTTTATATATTTTTAAACAATGAACATAATTATGTATTGTAAGAAGACACAGAGCGGACGCTGTAATTATTTCGACGTCTGCCATTGCCGAATGTCGAAAGTGATGTGAGTGGTAGGGCAGTATGTATGTAAACGAGGCATAATGTCAAAAATGTAGGTAAACGCTGTGCAATTTTTGACAGATTGAGACTGAGATGAGATTGCAAACGTTGTTGCGTTGTTGATGCACTTTCAACGAACAGCATTCCATTTATACCTATATATAAGGTCCCATTACAATAGGTAGACTTTCACAAGGTGTCCCCATGAATATGAACAACTTTTACTATGGGTTTGGTCCCATAGTAAAAGTGATTGAAGCTTCTATTCTTCTTCTTTCTATTTTCACGAGTTTGGTGTAGATAAATGTACTGATAGTGAAAGTTGTTCATAAGTAATTACAGCCGCACGGGTCGATCCATCGGGTTAAGCTACGCTTGCCGGGGTTGGTCAGTGGATGGGTGACCATCTTTACATACCGAGACTCCTCCGTGCCTCGGAAAGCACGTTAAGCCGTTGGTCCCGGCTGTCATTCGTGGATCTTTGACAGTCGTTACGGGTCGTCAGAAGCCCGAAAGTCTGACAACCAGTCTTACCAAGGGGTATCGTATTACCCAGTTACTGGGTTGTGGAGGTCAGACAGGCAGTCGCTCCATGTAAAATACTGGTATTCAGCTGCATCCGGTTAGACTGGAAGCCGACCCCAACATAGTTGGGAAAAGGCTAGGCAGATTGATTTGAGTGAAAGTTGTTCATATTCATGGGTAGAACCCTGTGAAAATTTGTCCATCTATATTAATGGGACCATATATAAGTCCAGGTTTCCTCACGAGGTTTTCCATCACTAATGTAAGTTAGAAGATACAGTGGATTTCGGGTATAACGACGATGAAGGAACCACTCTATTTTCGACGTTATATACGGAAGTCGCTACAGCCATACTTATTCAAAGTTTACTAAACCCAGTTTCTACTCAGAATATCACTTTGTAAACTCCGAAACATAGACGCTTCCCTACCTACTTAGCTGATATCTATAAACAAAAGGTAAAGGTCTCCACACTTGCTGACCATAAGACCAAAGTATAAGAAGTAAACAAAAGATAAGAAATGTTTGTGAAAGAAAGAAATCTTTGTGACTTTGGCGGCCGACTCCGGTCGCAACATCTGCATGGGATTTCTAGGAATTTGTTACAAATGATTCATTAAAAACAGTCGCTACACCCGAACTCGGCGTTACATCCAAAGTCGCTATAGCCACATGAATTTTGTACTAAAGTATGCTTTAAATTCAAGGGACTTAGATTTAACGTCGCTATATGTAAACGGTCGCTACAACCAAGGTAATAAATGAAATCATTGTTTAATTATGACAATTTTAATCATATGGAACCCTTCTCAATAGTGAAACTAGGCCGCAAGCACCCCGACCCAGTGGTGGAGACGGCGTCGCTGTCGTCCGTGGAGCCGGTCGACGTGACGTATGAAGTGAGTCTGCCGGACGATCTCATCCGCAGCGGTCTGCTGTCCGCCTTGCAGCTGGAGGCCGTGGTGTACGCGTCGCAGGCGCACGAGCATCTGCTGCCTGACAGCACCAGGGCTGGCTTCCTCATTGGTGAGTCATTTGTGCGGCACTAGAAAGAAAAGAAAGAAAATACGTTTATTTGTGGTAAACATGACGCAAAAAATGCAAACAAACATAAAAACAATAAGTTGGCGGAAAATATGTGTTACGGCCATCGCTCAGCATAATGCTGCGACCCTGTGCGAGACAGAGCCCAGCGCTGGTTTTCAGCGACAGCCGACTCGACTAGCTATTAGTTAAAGCAGGGGTTACCAACCTTTTAACAAAATCCTCCCTAGCTTTATGGTGTGACTCAGTCTGTCTGTCATCAACTTGAAACCTAAAACAGTTTTAAATGACGTTGCCCCAACTATTTTGCAAATAAGAAAGAAATAAAAATATTTATATTTATTTTTGCAACAGGTACTGAAAGGGGGTCTTAAAAATTCAAAGTGGGGCTACTTAGGGCATGTAGGTTATCATATGAAAGAGCGCTGTTTGCACATTCCCAAACATTTTTTTTTAGGCCGCATAGTTTTCGAGTTTTGATGAAAAATGTAAAAAAAAATACCGTTCCCCCTCCCTTATCTCCGAAGTTTCCCTAGAGACAAATCTGTGACAGAAGTTTACGTATAGATTACAGGAAAAATAAAACGATGTCTCTAAATAGCACACTTTCTGAAATCACTAACAAAAATTACATACAAATGATGGTACGGAACCCTCGGTGCGCGAGTCCGACTGATCTCTAATAAGTTGTTATAAATGCTTAGATTGACGACCCCACTTTGTCGAATTATTTAAAAAAGCTTAAGAATGTAGAGATAAACTACGATAACATGGCGCGCCCCTCCAAATTACTGTTTCAATGTGTGTAGTGACGTGACTAGTCGAGCAACAAATCCGTGGATTTGTTTTTGTTTGACGGCCGTCTCATTACGCACACATGCGTTGTGAATCTTGGTGGTGCATTGTAAATACTTTCACAAATACTTTCAAACGTTTTGAATTTTGGAGGGGCGCGCCATGTTATCGTAGTTTATGTCTAAGAGAGAGCGAATGCCAGCTCGAAAATTTAGAATCTCAAAAAGCGAGCTTTAATGAAATAGTGTTGTACAGGCGATGGCGCGGGAGTGGGTAAGGGCCGTACGATAGCCGGCATCATCTACGAGAACTACATAAAGGGCCGCAAGCGCGCCATCTGGGTGTCCGTGTCCAACGACCTCAAGTACGACGCGGAGCGGGACCTGCGCGACATCGGCGCCGGCAAGATTGAGGTGCACCCGCTTAATAAGGTAACTTTTTTATTTATTACTATTTATACAGGGTGTAAGGGACAGCCCTCCGCAAACTAACAGGGTGCATTCAGCTCCTCATTTTGAATCATATTCCATCCGAAATTTTCTCAGGAAAATTTTCATTTTTTCAAAAAAAATTCAGTTACATTTTCATTATTTCAACGTAAAATTGCATTGTGTGTTCGCAGCACTCCATTTATGTAAATAAAACTGCAAAAAAAACAGCAAAAAAAAACCAGCAATGGATGTTGAAATACTCTAACCAACGACGCGTGAAATCAACTGTTCACTTTCTGTCTAGCTACAGAGTTCATCGAACTCACCGCTTACATATTACCTTCTCCTCCCAACCAGTAATAGACGCTCCAATTTGTGCACAAAAACACAAACAAATCAGGTTTATTGGATTCCCTTAACGTTCCTGGAAAAATTTCATGTACCGGTCATCTTAGTATGACATACTGAATTCACCCTATCAGTTTGCGGAGGGCTGTCCCTTACACCCTGTATAAAAACATTTAAAAAATATTTAAAATGGTAACAAGAACAGGATCCAAGCTGCCGGTGGTCAGGGCTCTAGAGAGAGGAACCTCCTCACTATGCGTGCCATGTCCAGGAGTACTGCGTTCTGGGTCAAACAATGAACGGCTCCTGAGGGTTGAGGCTCTCCGCTATTAGGCCATTAATCGTAACGATTATCGGTGATTGCAGAGTCGACGTAGCTCAAGTCGACAACCTCGTGTGCTAAGTCAAGATACTTGATTCATTACTATGTCCTTTATTTCATTTATAAAATAAAAAATAATAATAATAAAAACAAAAATTTGAAATATTTAAAAATGTAAAAAATAGTAGCTCACCGATATCGGGAACTGAGTCCAAGCTACCGGTGGTCAGGGCTATTATTACTATTATTATTTACTTTGAATCTATATTGACAAGTTTCCCTAATGCGATAGTTAATTAAGTACACATATACATAGCCATGTTTTTTTTTATTTTATTTGATGTCACAGCCGCTTGTCCAGATCCATGGTAGGTGGATTCCCTTCACAGAGACAAAACTGAAATTAATTATGATTTTTTCTCTACTTACAAAACTTTTTTTTACTTGTCAAATGTTTTTTGTTCACAAGTTCAAATACTAGCATGTGATTCGTCATATTATCTCTCCACCATATCAAACACTGTCATATTATCTCTCCACCATATCAAACACTGTCATATTATCTCTCCACCATATCAAACACTGTCATATTATCTCTCCACCATATCAAACACTGTCATATTATCTCTCCACCATTTCAAACACTCATATTATCTCTCCACCATTTCAAACACTGTCATATTATCTCTCCACCATATCAAACACTGTCAATCTGTCATATTATCTGTCCACCAGTTCAAATACGCGAAGATCTCGTCAGCCGTGAACGGCAACGTGAAGAAGGGCGTGATCTTCAGCACGTACTCGGCGCTGATCGGAGAGACACAGTCCACCACCACCAAGTACCGCACAAGGCTGAAACAGTTGCTGCAATGGTGCGGGGACGACTTTGATGGATGTGTATCCTTTATAATAAACTAGCATCTCGCACAGTTTTTACAACTTGACGTAACATCGACATTTCTTTACTGTATGTAAGTTTAATATTAATGTATTTATATACATAAACCTTCTGGAATAAACTCGCTAAATTATGGAGAAAACCGCATCAAAATCCGTAGCGTAGTTTAGAAGAAGAACGCGGCCACACAGACAGACACGAAAAGCGACTTTATTTTATAATTATGTAAATTATGTATAGATGAATAATATCTAAGCTTATTCCATATAGGCTAAGAAAAAAATAAACCTGCTTCATTTACCTCTCGTGTGCAATCATAGACCAAATAATAATTTAATTTTGTTTCCGATATCCAACGGGCTGAAGTGGTACTCTTGAATATAAACCACTTTTACTGTGGAATGGAAGGACACCAACTGAAATTCTTCTAATATTAGTAGATATCCTACTAATTAAAGTCTTAACTAATATTATAGAGGCATGAGGAACAGGGTGTAAAGTTCACTCATCCTCCATAGAAAAGGAAGGATCCTCCGACCAGACGGGTGTTGTGTCTGGTGGGCTACTGCCCGACGGTTGATGTCGAGACGTTGTATATAATGCTAGTCGCGCGGTAAACTCTCATTTCGCGATGCAGGATTTTGCGTGACGTCAGTGTGATGCGTAGTTCGCATGTGGCGATGTAGATGCCGCCACAATATTATAAAGAGAAAAGATTTGATGTTTTTGTATGTTTGTTTGTAATGGATAAAGTCAAAAAATACTTAACCGATTTTAAAAATTGTGTTTGCATTTGATAGCCCAATTCTAGAGAAAGGCTGTAAGCTATTAAACATCACGCTAGAACCCTTAGGAGCCGAGAAAAAAGAAAAAGTCTGCAAGAACGCTAAAAATTCCTTTTGAGTAAAATCGGGTTTTTTTTTGTGGATGGGAAATCATCAAATGACTTCTCCCGCTCTGTGTGGAGCGGAAGGGCGTGTCAGACTTTTACTGACTAAAACCCACCCGTGTTCCTTCAGTTGCCTATGCCAGGGCCACGGTATCTTTTTCAAACAACCCGCGACCATCGGCCCTATCGGACCCCATCTTTTGCTGACATCTCTTTGAGGCGCGCGTAGAACACAACCGGCTAAAATCGGCTAACATCAATATTTAGCGTAGGTATTTTCTTTCACCCCCACCTTTATGGCTCCCCATAATTATTCACCCGTATAAAATCCTCAACTCAAACGCCAGATTGTATTCGACGAGTGTCACAAAGCCAAAAACCTCTGCCCGGTCGGTTCGGGCAAGGCAACCAAGACTGGATTAACTGCCCTAGAGCTTCAGAACAAGTTGCCCAAAGCCCGTGTGGTGTACGCCTCGGCTACCGGCGCCAGTGAGCCCAGGAACATGGCCTATATGGTCAGGTTGGGCATATGGGGAGATGGCACGCCCTTCCCAACATTCATGGATTTCATCAATGCTGTTGAGAAACGGTGAGTGAATGTAAACTATAATAATATGGTGTATGTTTAGCGTGTTAGTTGAATCATTTATTTATATAAAAGTGATTTTTCTATACACTTCCTCGAAAACTGGTTCATATCGCACTACGATTAGGTTCACAATGCAATGTATTTCACACGCGTGCGATTTTTCATTTTCCAACACGTATAAAATTGCCACAGATAGCTTATACCTATACTTAGTCCAAATTGGTTCAATGCCTCTATTTACAACTCTCTATTCGGAGGTGAATGTTTTTTTTTAATCTCGGCAAAGAGATATGCATCTATAAGGCGTTAATATTTTTTGAATGTTTAAATAATGTTTATAAACAGAATATCATCAAAAACATGATTCAATCTGCCTAGCCTTTTCCCAAGTACGTTGGGGTCGGCTTCCAGTCTAACCGGATGCAGCTGAATACCAGTATTTTACATGGAGCGACTGCCTATCTGACCTCCACAACCCAGTTACTGGGTAATACGATACCCCTTGGTAAGACTGGTTGTCAGACTTTCGGGCTTCTGACGACCCGTAACGACTGTCAAAGATTCACGAATAACAGCCGGGACCTACGGCTTAACGTGCTTTCCGAGGCACGGAGGAATCTCGTTATGTAAAGATGGTCACCCATCCACTGACCAACCCCGGCAAGCGTAGCTTAACCTGACGGATCGACCCGTGCGGCTGTTATTACTTAGCCACGAGCATCAAAAACATGATTATTACAATAAAAAAAACTTTTATGAACAAATTAACATTTATTTGTGTTCTAAACTAAAAAATATTTGAATTTTCCATTTTTCATATTAGGCTGTTTATCGGCTTTAAACCTTTGCTTCTCCTTCAATCTGGCGAAAGCAAAGCGCGAAAAAAAAAGAAAGTTTAAATCATAGTTTCCTAATAATTCATGACAAAAATATTTTCCGTTATTTTATTTTATTTCTTCAAAAGTGTATTGAAAAACGTCGTTTTATACTCGTGGACATTTGTTATTGCATTCGAGGCGGAATTAACACACGAGCCGTAGGCGAGGTTGTTTTTGAGCCGAGAACTACGTTCTCCACTTGTATCAAAACTATTGTTTTATAGCTTTTATCTACACCCATGCTATAAATTCTCTATAAAAGTTTCTGAGCCAGTTAGCTTATTGCCAACATTAAAACAGCCAGTGTCATAGTAACCATAATAGCATCCAAACGGGTGTTTTAATGTTGTACTGAATTTCATAATGCAACTCGTTTTCAAAAAAAGAACATTGTAATGCACGCGCGTTTCACGACAACAGCACCGTAATTTAAAAAAAGAACTTATTCGAATTCACGTCGTATACTATGACGCCGGCCGCCATGTTCGATACGAGTATTAGTATTGCAAAAAACTGTTTCAGAACCTTTTATAGAGAATTGATAACATGGGTGTAGATAAAGTCTTGTATGCAACTGTACATAATTAGGTATTAAAACACTCATGTGATACTATTATCACACTCGGCTTCGCCTCGTGTGATTAACCGACATTCGTGTTTTAAGACCCCTTATTATACGTCAGTTGCATAAATAACTATTAGATATCGATACCTATCGCTTCTGCGGAGTATAACTAGCTAATTGAATCCTGTATTGAACTGTTGCAGAGGTGTAGGTGCGATGGAGATCGTGGCCATGGACATGAAGCTGCGCGGCATGTACATCGCGCGCCAGCTGTCGTTTCACGGCGTGTCCTTCAAGATAGAGGAGGTGCCTCTGACCGACGCCTTCAAGGAGACCTACGACAAGTCGGTGGCACTGGTCAGTACCCACATACAGGGTGTATCGAAAAGGTGTGGTGCAGACCATCAAACTGAACAACTTTCTCCATGGGACCAACATCGTAATCAGGAAAAAATATTAAGTTTTGTATGGGACAGCTGATATTTTTTTCTTGATTACGATGTTGGTCCCATGAAAAAAGTTGTTCAGTTTGTTGGTCTGTACCACACACTTAAGTTTGACCACACCTTTCTGATACACCATGTATAGCTGTCAAGACATCACGCTTGATGTCTGCGTAGAATTTTATACTTAAGGTAAGTTAGAATTAACCTCAAATCTCATGATTTCATGAAATCGCTAGATTTGAGGTCAATTCTCACACACACGAAAAGCGAGTTTGTTTTATACTATGTATTGATTTGATTGGTCCGAGGAGACTCGAGGTGCTCGTGGCTAAGTAATAACAGCTGCACGGGTCGATCCATCAGGTTAAGCTACGCTTGCCAGGGTTGGTCAGTGGATAGGTGACCATTTTTACATACCGAGACTCCTCCGTGCCTCGGAAAGCACGTTAAGCCGTTGGTCCCGGCTGTCATTCGTGGATTTTTGACAGGCGTTACACCCCGTTGAAACCCGAAATTCTGACAACCAGTCTTACCAAGGGGTATCGTATTACCCAGTTACTGAGTTGTGGAGGTCAGATAGGCAGTCGCTTCATGTAAAATACTGGAAGCCGACCCCAACATAGTTGGGAAAAGGCTAGGCAGATTGATTGATTGTTCGGTCCGACAGTGGGTGGAAGCCATGCAACGCTTCACGGAGGCGGCGGAGCTCATCAACGCGGAGTCGAGGATGAAGAAGACCATGTGGGGACAGTTCTGGTCGGCGCACCAGAGGTTCTTCAAGTATCTCTGTATCGCTGCCAAGGTAAGCCTGAATGAGAACTAACATAAAGCAACATGCTCCATTTTTAGGGTTCCATAGCCAAATGGCAAAAACGAAGTTCTTATAATTTTGTCATGACCGTCTGTTTGAATTATTCCGATCTGTCACCCTGTTTTGTCCGCTTAGGAGGACAGATGGGAAAAAGAAGTTTGATCTGTTCCCCCTGTTAGCAACGAGGGAACAGTTCGAACTTTATTCGCTCCTACCATTTTGTTAAAAAAAAATATTTTATTTAAGAGGAGCTCGTGGCTAAGTAATAACAGCCTCGGGTCGATCCGTCAGGTTAAGCTACGCTTGCCGGGGTTGGTCCGTGGATAGGTGACCATCTTAACATACCGAGACTCCTCCGTGCCTCGGAAAGCACGTTAAGACGTTGGTACCGGCTGTCTTTCTCTGATCTTTGACAGTCGTTACGGGTCGTCAGAAGCCCGAAAGTCTGACAACCAGTCTCACCAAGGGGTATCATATTACCCAGTTACTGAGTTGTGGAGGTCAGATAGGCAGTCGCTCCATGTAAAATACTGGTATTCAGCTGCATCCGGTTGGACTGGAAGCCGACCCCAACATATCAATCAATCAAATAATTTATTTGCAACGAATGTAGGTTACATTAAAATACAGGTGGAGTAGATAAGAGTGAGCCATGTACATTCTGCCTGGAAATAGGCACGCAAAATTTATAAAAATTAGTTATTTAAAAATAAAATTACAAATTACAATGTCACAGTTAGAATTATGGTAGTAGTATATAGTTGGGAAAAGGCTAGGCAGATTGATTGACAGAGGAAATGTTCATTGCAATAAACAATATGGAGCACCAGGAGTTGCTCAAGGATTATAATACTCTCTACTGACAAATTCACTCGAAAAACAATTTAAATCAAACATTTTAATTTCTACCGGTTGGCTGATACTGTCACTTTTAAGATTGCTCGCTCACAATGCTCACGCTCAGAAGCACGGGCGTTAATGATGTTATTTATGACGTCATAGCTACCATTTAGAGCTATTGTTGTTGCGCTGACGGGAATGGACTCATAAGCGATATAATCGATTATGTTGCGACTGTAATAGAGTAGTATGGAAGAACGAGAGACACCACCTAATATGGCCACCTATTGTGGGCAAGAGAATGATGTTCTATGTTGTCTGTAGGTAAACCACGCCGTGGTGACGGCTCGCGAGGCGGTGAAGTGCGGCAAGTGCGTCGTCATCGGTCTGCAGAGCACCGGCGAGGCGCGCACGCTCGACCAGCTCGAGAGGGATGACGGAGAGCTGTCAGACTTCGTCTCCACTGCCAAGTGAGTGACCTTCATCTTCTTGGCGCATTTCGGCGCCATCACTAAAGTCTGATTTTTAATTCGACGGAATTCTGACAGCTGTCATTTTTTGACATTTCAGATATCCTAAACCTTTCCCGTCTTGACCTTTTTATAAGTTTAATGGGACTAGAATTTTTTGGATATAAAATAACAAAAAATATAAAGGAGAATGAGATCAAGTAAATATGCCAATGTAAATAGTGTTTGTTCTGTGCATTGAATGTGCTCTAACTAAAATATTAATTTTATATGGCTAAATGGAAAAAAGAGTAAAATAACATATTTTTTAAATTTAAATATTTATGTAGGTATTATTATCACTAATAATTCATCGTTGTCTGCCTGTAGTTACAAGAAGCGAAGATTTTACAAACAAAAAGATATTCCTACAAAAGGTTTGTAACCAACGGATTAGTGGACAGGGATTCCTGTGAAAGAAAAATAATTACGTTACTAATTATAGTAACTTCAATAATTTGATAATAAAAAATCTGATTACCATTTTAAAATTATCAGTCAATTTTTAAGTTTTAGTTTTTCTAATTGAAACTTTAAATTCAAGAAAGGATTTTTTTTTATTTCGCTGAAATGCGTTCCGTTTTAGTAGGACCGTTTTATTATTGGCAACATTTCTGAAATGTCAGAATTTTGTCGAATTAAAACTCAGACTGTTGATTTGTTGATCATTTTCTATTTTGTTAAGTACCTGGTAGTTGTTGACAGGCCTACACTGTCCTCCCATACCTATTAACACTGTTATTTGAAAAAGTGTAAAAGCCAATTATTTTTAAAAGAGTAACCGTGGAGCTTCTTGCCGACACTTCTCCATATGAAACGTCCAATTGGAACCGTGCATCTAGCTTCAAACGTGCCGTTGACGTTTCAAAAGTGCCGATATAGGTTTATGTGAAATAAAATATTTTGAATGACATGAAAATAATACAAAATCTTAATTTGTTCTGTTAACTGGCATTTATTACAAAAATATGTTTGAAAATCACATTAAATTAACCATTATGTTGATTACAGTTCTTTGGGTTTAAGCAATAACAATCGGAATCACAATTTCTAATTACAGCCCATATCTCTATCATTTTCCTTCACATTTATTTCTACAATCATGTTCATTATGTTAATTTTCTCAACAGGTTTAATTTTACTTAGTTCTCTTGCTAAACGACCCATAGTGTCCAAGTTGGATGCACTAGGATTCTCCCTAAACACTTTGTTTAATCTCCTAAATTCATCGTTTAGAGCCCTGAGTGTCTTTACATATCTTTTTTTCACATCAACAATATCAGTTTCTGTTGAGTTGTGCTCAGAATTAGTATTTTCACTGTTTGTCTCGTCTAAAGGATCGTTATGATCTTCTATTTCTTGTTTGACTACGAAATACTGCTCATTGTTGTTATGTATAGTTTCCATGTCATTTTCCTCGTTTACTTCTTCATCATACTCAAGTTCTGACTGGACTTGGAGCTCCACTTTTACTTTGTGTTCATCACCAGCCAATGCCGTATAAAATGCTCTTTTTTCTTCAGGAACCGACGTTGTCAGTGTAGCAGAGTGTAAAATGGCACATAAGTGTTCACACAATCCGACCCCCCTCCTACCTTTAACACAGTCACAACACATTGTATCTGTTCTAAAGGTTACATGACCTTTTGTTTTCTCTAATCTATACTCCTGGCTAGGCATTTCCGAACCTTGTTCTATCACCGTTTTGTCCCGAGGTAAAAACTTAGTATAAGTTTCAACAAGGAATTTGCTTTTCAAATGTGCATGCAGTATTTGACACCAATGACTATCTAAAATATTCACCAGGACATCTATCATGATCAAACTGTTGTAGGAATTACATCTGCATAATATAAATTGTTTTAAAATTCGTAAAGAAATTTCTACCACTTTGTTTGGTGTTATGTAATCTTCTCGTCTGTTCCATATGTCAGTTAGATATTCTTTGAGTTTTGGAGCGGATTGCACGTCTTTGTTTCCGTCAAGATCTTTGTACAACAATTCTGCTTCTTCCAAATTCTGTGCGTGCAATAGTGAAGTGAATAACTCCATAACCTTATGTCTATGCCTTCTATCAATATTAACCTCCCCCTCGCAAATCGTCTTCCATATTCCTTCGATCACGGACGCTCGCGACACAAACAAGCTCTTATTAGAAAATATTGCATCTAAGGCATGATTTTGTTCATCTAATTGATTTATCATAATCTTGCTTGGTTCAAAACTTTTTAAGGTCTGATTTTCTAAAAGTAATTTTGTAGAAAAGAATGCTTGACTGAAACTGGGTTCCGTAGTCTGTGAATGTAATGCACAGGCGACGGGCAGGGCGCCCAGGGGAGTAGGAACTAAGAAAAATGATACAACGCATTCTTTGATAAGTGTACTATCTACTATAATGCAGTCTAGTTCATGTCCAGTTAGGACGTTTTTCATAAATGGTGTGATAACGACCGTGATACCGTAGTCATCTGTGTACCGTAACACGCCCCCACACTCCTCTAAAGCCTTCATTTTCTCGCTCATTATGTCGGCTACATTGTAATTGAGCCCCTCTTTTTTTGTCTTGTTGAACAAGTACTTCACATGGCTTAAATTGGGATTTATTTCTGCATTTGACAAATGTTTACTACCAAACTTTGAAAGTAATGTTAATTCGTGGTAGCTTTTCGCCGTAGTTTTCGTATGTCCGTCTGAAAAATATTTGTAGAATAAGTCGTCGGTGTCCGCCGAACATTTCAGCAATTTGAATGAGTCTCTCGCCTTTATACCGTGCGAGTGTATGAAGTTTATATGAATGGTTAAATTCAAACCGTCCTTTAACATTTTATCGTTCTTAATAGTGTTACGGTTTATAAACTTTATTTTGAAGTCTATCTTCGCTTTGCATTGTTTGTCCTTCGCACCAGATTGTTCTGGCGTTTTCCTTTTATTAAAACTAGAATTATGACATGCAAAAACTTTTCTGTACGAAAATCTCCTAGCATGCGGAAAACATGCTCTAACAATCCAGCCCGTTTTTGTGAATTTAGTGAACTTATTTATCCATTCCCTGACGTATTCGTTGTAGAATTGAGCGTTACGATTAGCGTCCACTCGACATTTGATTAAAATTGTGTACTTCTCTGCTGATACGTAATTAAATAATGGAAACTCAGCATTTTCTGATATATCACTGAGGAAGTTTTTTATTTGTTGTTTAGAACACATGGTACTTATATATCACTGACGTAAAACGCCAACACAAACACAATTTTGCACCGAAATACGTTTTAGCGCATAAAAAACAGTTTTATTAGTTTACAAACATAACACAAACGCGCATATTGTTGAAATATGTAAAACGCTTATAAAATCGATGCTCTGACACTGTATTTAGTTCCGACAGCGCATGTACAGCCGTGCGCTGAGCCCGTGTATTATTCACAGTATAAATGCCACGCAATGGCGGCGCGGGGTGAACGAACCGGTTCCGAGGTAGCCCGACCCAGCTGGCGCTATTATTTGAAACTGCGCGACACTTTGACAGCGCGGGAATATTTGAGTTTTGACGTTTACGTTGAAACTTTTTTGTGTTTTGTTTTGACAGTTATTATGAGTAATAAGTGGTTAATAATAAGTTTGATTATGAATGTTTGATGATAAATAATAATTTTAATCGATTCTCTTTCAGATTTCTCAAATTATAAGTTTAATTTAAACCGTGATTATTTCACTTAAAAAAAATAAATATTATAAATTAATTAAAAAATTATTTGTTACAATTTTATTTTGACAAACATTTCTCGTATTCCGTATAAAATTTAATTAAGTACGTTACTTTTGAGATTGGTACCTATTTTAAATTGCAGACGGCGGTACAAAGTTTTTCGGTTTTTTATTGTACTATATTCGGGAATTCAATGGCTGAATATGTTCGGGTAACATTAGACGAGACATGTCGTAATCATAAGCAATACGGGTGGTTTTTGTAAATCAAATGTTACAATACCACTGGCGTGCAGTTTACTTTATTATGTAGAGTTTGTTGCATATTAACTATATAAAAATCTGAAGTAAATAATTATTATGAACTGAAAAATTCACATTGGTACTTGCCCCAATTTGAACCCACGACTTCGTGCATTAGAAGCGAGGCCTTAACCACTGAGCCATCACGATATTCTGAAGTAAATTAAATAGTAATAGAGCCTTTTATTCTGAACTACTGGGTTAAAATAAAAATACTGCCATGTTCATCGTGCCTCTTGGCCTTTGATTATGTGGGTGACTAACAGAATATACACGTTGTAAAATGACGATATCGCCCAAACGTCTTGATATTACAACACCTTTACTAAATAGACATACTTATACATACATACGGAGGATCATGCATCATGGATATGATCAATTTGAGGCATTGTAGACTCTTAAATAATAATTCCATAGCTAGAGAGAGTTATTTCTATAGCTTGACTCAAAGATTATTTACACCAGTTTTCGAGTTAATCAAGCCACGCAGTAAAATCCTCCCCTGTGAAATTGACTACCCCTTTTCACCCCGATTGAGGTAGATTTTCGAAAAACCCTGATACACATTATTCTTTATTTTTGGTTTTAAGTATAAATACTGAGTTTTGAGTTAATCGGATTGCGCTTTAAAATTTTTCCATACAAACTTTGAGACCCCCCCATTCCCCTTTAGGGGGTAGTTTACAAAAACAAAAATTACAAATATCATAATTTACTTAGATAAATATTCGTGCAGAGTTTCAAGTTAATTAACTCAAGGAATAAGATTTTTCATACAAACAATATCCCCCCTTTTTACCGCCTTAAAGGTCGAATTTCCAAAAACCCTTTCTTAGTTGATGCCTAGGTCATAATAGCTACCTGTGTTCCAAATTTCAGCTCAATCCGTTCAGTGGTTTCAGCTGTGTGTTGATAGATCAGTCAGTCAGTCAGTCAGTAACGCTTTCCTTTTATAGATATAGATTAAATTAAATTATTATAATAATTCAATTAGGTAATAAAAATATGTGTTCGTTTCAGGGGCGTATTCCAGACGCTAGTAGAGAAGCACTTCCCGGCGCCGGACCGCGACCGGATCAACCGGCTGCTGGGGCTGGAGCCGCCGCGCATCACGCCGGCCGTCACTCTCGCGCCGCGCCCGGCGCCGCACAACGGCAAGAACGGCAGCACCGACGATGACGCCAACACTTCTAAGAGGAAATGTCAGTTTCAGTATAAAACGGGGTTAATAGAATTATAGTAATAGTAATTTATTTCCAAACTTCAGTGTACGTTACATCAATGAGATCTCGACCCCTGAACTAGGACAGCCTGTATGACGGGGGTCGAGGTTTCTCCAGTTACATGGATCAATATGGGCCTAGACTAAATACATTACATTTCATTTTAGAATTAGTACATAATTAAAAGAAAAATTGAAATAAAATATTAAAAAATAATAATCATAGTGGCAAAAATGAATGAACAAAATATTAAATGAGAAAATAATAAATAAAAAATAAATTACTAATAAATCTAGAACATTATACATAGTTTGTTGTGGGGCTAGTGGCTAAGTAATAACAGCCGCACGGTTCGATCGAGTGGGTTAAGCTACGCTTGCCGCTCTCTGTCAGTGGATGGGTGACTATCTTAATATACCGAGACTCCTCCGTGCCTCGGAAAGCATGATGGTCCCGGCTGTCTTTCTCAGATCTTTGACAGTCGTCAGAAGCCCAAAAGTCTGACAACCAGTCTTACCAAGGGGTAGTGTGGTACCCAGTAACTGGCAGGGTCGCTCCATGTAAAATACTAGTATTTAGCTGCATCTGATTAGACTGGAAGCTGTAGTTGGGAAAAGGCTCTGCATCTGATTAGACTGGCAGACAACCCCATCATAGTTGGAAAAAGGCTAGGCAGATAGATTTTTAATATATTTTTGTGTCCACCTTGTTCTGCTATACTACGGAACGGATTTTGATGAATTTAGAGAATTTATTCCGGAAGATTTATGTCTTTATTTTATTAATATTTTTACATAGAATAATCAATCTGCCTGCCTTTTCCCAACTATTTTGGGGTCGGCTTCCAGTCTAACCGGATGCAGCTGAATACCAGTATTTTACATCAAGCGACTGCGACTGACGACCCGTAACGACTGTCAAAGATCCACGAATGACAGCCGGGACCAACGGCTTAACGTGCTTTCCGAGGCACGGCGGAGTCTCGATATGTAAAGATGGTCACCCATCCACGGACCAACCCCAGCAAGCGTAGCTTAACCTGATGGATCGACCCGTGCAGCTGTTATTACTTAGCCACGAGCTCCTACTCACATAGAATAATGAAATATATTTTTTTTGTCACGTCGTGAAAACCATGCGAAGACGGGTCGCTAGTATTATTATAATTAATTTTAAAAAATTACTACTGGTGACAGTGACGGCTCGCCAGCAAGCCAACGCAGCGGCGAAGCGCATGCGGGGACGCTCTTCCTCCGACGAGTTCGTGCGAGGCTCTGAAGATGAGCTGGAGATGGAGTCGGATGAGGAGCGGCGACCGCCGGGGTCTGACTCCGAGCTGTCAGACTTCAATCCTTTCCATGGAGGCAGTGACAGTGATGACGGTAAGTGGGTTCCGAAACTAAGAACCGAATTTTCAATCTTCAGATCACTTTTGTTTGAGGAATAAAAGCTTTTGTATAGAGAATATGTCAAATCGATATATTAAGCCTTCAGATAATATGCCCGAATGTTAATTCTGTTTTTTTTTTTTTTTGTACTAGAGTGTTACTAATCGGATACTCTGAAATATGTTTACTCAAAATAAAAAATAACTCATAATATTTTATTTCACATAAACCTAAATGGGCACTTACTCTTTGGAGTAAATAAAACAGGTCTACACAGGTCTGATGGCCAATTCTCGTACCTAAAAACGTTCACAATCTCATGCCAGCGTCAATCAAATGTCAAAAATGTAGGTAAACGCTATACAATTTTTGACAGATTGAGACTGAGATGAGATTGCGAACGTTGTTAAAAATACGAGAATTGCTCCTCTGGTCTGGAGGTTTGGTCTGGTCTGGGTTGGTCTTTGATTGCCTGTAAAAGATCGCTTTTAGCGATAAGACCGCCCATTGTGTCACCCTATGTAAAATTTCAACATTTACTATCTGTAATTTTAATAGTGTGCATATTAAAGAGTAAGTATTCTATTCTATTCACTTATAAATCGTCAGAAGCTAGATGCACGGTTCCAACTGGCCGTTTCTTATGGAGATGAGCCGGCAAGAAACACCATGGTTACTCTTTTAAAAATAAATGGCTTTTACAATATTTTCAAATAACAATAAGTGTTAATACGTATGGGAGGACAGTGTAGGCTCCACAGGTAGGTACTCCCAGTAAAGTTTCATTTTATATGATTCTTTAAGAAGAGTAACTATAATATATTCTTTAATATATGGGTTTTGTTTGATTTTATGTTCAACACAATTTTGATTTAGAATTTCAATAAAAAAATTGCGCTTGATATTTTAGAACGAGAGAGCGATGTAAAGAAGATGTATATAAACTGTGCTACAATCTTAGTTCCACCCTTCCTCTCACAGAACCTTGGCTAGGCCGTAAGAAGAAGCCAGTAAAGAAGAAGAAGGCGGCCTCTTCACCCAAGAAGAAGACTTCCACGACGCAGGACAAGATAGAGACTATGTTCGAGCGGAAGAACAGCACCACACCCGCGACCACCGTGACCGTGACCACACCGGCCGGGCACAGCCTCACCGGCACGCCCGTCGGCACCAACGGACTGTACCTAGGTCAGTAGTCAGTGCTACATACATCAGTGAGTGTCGGGTTGTAAGTGAGGGAAGAGAGAGTGCACAAGGACGCAGATGCGCTATCTATATCTCTCGCGCTGAAACCTAGCTTGCTCTGAGATTGGACGCCATGGAAATAAAAAAAAACCGGTCAAGAGCGAGTCGGACTCGCGCACCGAGGGTTCCGTTCCGATTTCTGAAAAAGTGTGCTACTTAGAGACATCGTTTTATTTTTCCTGTAATCTTTACATAAACTTCTATCACATAGAATAATTTCAGATTTTTCGCTTTGCAAACTTCGGAGATAAGGGGGGGGGGAACGGTATTTTTTTACATTTTACATCAAAATTCGAAAACTATGCGGCTTAAAAATAAAAAAAAAATAGTTTGAGAATGTGCAAACAGCGCTCTTTCATATGATACCCCACATGCCCTAGTAGCCCCACTTTAAATTTTTAAGACCCCCTTTCAGTCCCAGTTGCAAAAAAAAAATTAATTATTTTTATTTCTTTCTTATTTGCAAAATAGTTGGGTCAACGTCATCTAAAACTATTCTAAATTTTAAGTTGATAGCATTAGTAGTTCTTGAGATATCCAGCTGTGACAGACAGACAGACAGACAGACTGAGTCACACCATAAGGGTTCCTTTTTTACCATTTTGGCACGGAACCCTAAAAATATATTGACATAAAAATGGAGTAACATTTTCAATTGAAGCCCTGGCTGCTGACCTGTGTTACAGGAGTGTCTTCACCCGATTTTGGAAGTTTAACAATTTATGCAACAAAATTAAAATAAAATATCAAAAACGAAGGGAATTTAGTGCATGCATGCTCTTGAGTGGTGTGTATGTGAGTGTGTCTGTGTTGTATTTTGTGTGGGGGGGTGCGTGCGTGTGTGTATTTGTATGTGAGTGTGTCTGTGTTGTATTTTGTGTGTGGGGGGGTGCGTGTGTGTGTGTATTTGTATGAGTAGTTGTGCTTGGTGACTGGACTTTGGGTTAAATATCTGATTTTGTTTGCCTTCATATAAAAATTAATATGGAATAATAAAATAATATAATATGGAATATTATTATTTTGTAATTTTGACATTCAAAAAGTATTTATTGTTATAAATTACTGATTTTGAGTGATGGTTGACCTGCAGGTCCGGCCCGCAACCAGCCCCCGCCGCGCTCGGCCATCGAGCGCGCGTGCAGCATGAAGGAGGAGCTGCTGCTGCACGTGGAGCGGCTGGGCAGACGCCTGCCGCCCAACACGCTGGACCAGCTGGTGGACGAGCTGGGTGGCACCGACAACGTGGCCGAGGTACCGATTTAGGGAAAATTTACCATTTTCATGCAGACGGTACCATTTTTTAATCTGTAGCTAAAAAAGGTTAAGGCACATACCCTTTTGTGAAAATTTGTTATTTTCTTACAGACGGTACCATTTTTCCAAAATCTGTAAATGCAGTTCAAAATTTCTTAAAAGTAATGACACCTGAAACCGTGTTTCTGTAGCTAAAAAAGTTCAATATTTTGGGTATCAATTGTTTTTATATAACTATCTTTTTTATACAACTGGGGTACCCAATTGATGCAGCCCACTGTACCTTAACCTTTTTATAGCCCTTTGTGAAAATTTCCCATTTTCCAAAATCTGTGAATGCAGTTCAAAATTTCTTAAAAAGTTAGTACAGTCTCCTGAGACCGTGTTCCTTTAGCTACAAATACCCTTACGTCTCAAAAATCCACCCTACGTATATATATAAAGTTTTCTCTCTCCACAGATGACAGGTCGCAAAGGGCGCGTGGTTCAAACAGAAGACGGTCAGATCCTATACGAGAGTCGATCAGAAGCCGACGTGCCCCTCGAGACGCTCAACCTGACGGAGAAGCAGCGCTTCATGGACGGCATGAAGGACGTGGCCATCATCTCCGAGGCGGCCTCCAGCGGTATATCGTTGCAGAGCGACAGGAGGTACATTGCGTTTAAAATTTATGGGATCCTTGTTAAATCACGGGTATCGAGGGCTAAGGCATGTAGGCGTGGCACATGTCGCCTCCACGCGGTCAGAACTGACCATAATATACGCGCGAAGGCGGTAAGCGAAGGGGCGAAGGGGCCTTTTCAGGATGTGTGCAATAAGTGTGCGTCGAAAAAACTCATCATGTGTGTATTTCTTTTGTTTTTGTGTGAGGTGGCGACACTTGAACTGAACAAATATCCCCTCACATGTCTGAGTTTGGGCTATTTTTAGACCTAAAACCACAGCGCTGGGGGAGGTTGGGGGTTAGTTGCGAACCCTGTAGGTTCACAACTACTGATGAGGATATGTTTTCCATCGGATGATGTTTTTTACGTTTATATATATGTGATCTAAGCTTATATAGGTACCTACTATCTAAGTTTTGTCCTTATGCATACATGGAGTGCATTTGACACGCTCGTAGTTGAGAACTCCATGGGTGCACAACTACTGATAATGATTGGTTTTCCATCGGATGATGTTTTTTTACGTTTATTTATATGCAATATAAGCTTTTAGATCACTATTTAAAGATTTTCCCTTATGCACACATGGGGTGCATTCGACACTTGAGAGGATATAGAGTGAAGGCATATCTCCGGATATCTATGTGTTAAGTCCTTAATTCTAACTAATATTATTTCTAAATGCGAAGTGAGTTTGTTTGTTACACTTTCACGCTAAAACGGCTGAAAGGATTCGGATGAAATTTGATAGATGGGGACCTGGAGAAGGAAATAGGCTACTTTTTTTTTTATCCTGGATCGCAGAAGAAGTCGCGGGCAACAGATAGTATTAAATAAATAAAAACTTTATTGCAAAAAACATTACAGGGGTTTTTTATTGGTCCCAAACTAGCAAGCCTGAATCTTGAGTACCAATATGGACGGTTTACCATTTATAACATTTAGTTAAAAAAAAAAAACGTCCTGCAATAAAAAGTTAGGTTTCCACTACAAGTTAAATATTTTTCATGACATTTTCAAGTCATCTGCCTTTTCCAACCTATGTTGGGGTCGGCTAACCGGATGCAGCAGAATACCAGTACTTTACATGGAGCGACTTCCTGTCTGACCTCTACACTCCAGTTTATGCCGGCATGACTGGTTTTCTGTCTTCGGGCTTCTAACGACCCGAAACGATTAACGATTGTCAAACATCTATCGAAAGACAATCTGGACATGTGCGTATTGTATAATAGGCCAGTTGACAGTTTTTAGGAAACCGATTGAAATGCATAAGTTATTTTTCATTAAATTCCTCGAAAACTGGTTCATATCGCACTACGATTAGGTTCACAATGCAATGTATTTCACACGCGTGCGATTTTTCATTTTCCGACACGTATTTGGGAATACCACAGATAACTTATACCTATACTTAGTCCAAATTGGTTCAATGCCTCTATTCACAATGTCTCGCGCCAGAGCCGTATGTTGCTCGGTATGTAAAAGATGGTCACCCATCCACGGACCGACCTCGGCAAACGTCGCTGAAGCTTGAAGATCGTCCCGTGTGGTTATTATTAGTTAGCCTGACATTTTCAATAATATTACTATGAAAAACGCGTGTTAAAATGTTTGTTTGTTGGCAGAGCGCGGAACCAAAGGCGCAGGGTGCACATAACGCTGGAGCTGCCCTGGTCGGCCGACAGAGCTATACAACAGTTCGGTGAGTGCAATATTTGATAACCTTCCGTATGATTTGATAACCTTCCGTACGAGATCAGCTCACTATAGCCTGCAAGACATTCCGTGGCACTATTGATGCACCTGATCTGCATGCTGTCCTGGCTCGCTTATTCGTCCCGGACAATTACTGCCGCGGCAGTGCGCACAGGCTGTTTGCTGTGCCCCCATGTCGCACCGTTGCGCGTGCTCAGTCCCCAGTACCTCGCACTCTGGCCGCACTTAATGATCTCTTGGATTCTAATCCAACAAACGATCTGTTTGCGGATGAATGGACGAAGATATTATTGGCATGTCAGAAGTACTGCGAGAGGCATTCATGAAAGTACCTATTGCAATTTTTTTGATTGTTTTTTATTTTTACAAATTTTGTTTTCTGTGTATATGTGTCTTTAATTATTGTAATTGGTTTTTAACCGTGCTAATTAAAGTTAAATAAATAAATAAAATAAATAAATAAATGATATAATAGAATATGGCCGACATATCTTGGCGAGTCTGAACATAGGTACGGTCAGCAACAGAAGTCGGTTAACACTGCTAATTTTTTACATCAACAAAATGATACGATAACGCTTTTTAGCATTCTTTAAAATTTACATCTGTTCCGATTTTAATGAAGTATTTTTCTCAATAATTAAGATTTAAAAAACTCAAGTGATAATCGACTTTTGTTGCTGACTGTACTACGAACTTTCGCGCATGTTCTCCCACTCACACTCGCCTCATTTGGTTCCTTAAATATGTTAGTGCGCAGCCTTCTGCGATAAGTTCGAACTGGCCATGATTGATCGGCTGTAATGAAAGTACCGACCTGCGCTTGCTTCGCACGGGTGCAAACTAATAATGTGGCGACATTTCAAAACACTGTCTGTGCTGCAAAAATTACGAAATTCCGCGCAAACTTTCATCTCCTATTTCTTCTTTTTTTATTTTGTGTCCCAATGCTGGGCAAAAGCCGGGAAGGCTTTATTTCCAAACCTTTCTGTCTTGTGCGATCTCTGGCTATGTTGGCCCTACAAACATGATCAGATCATCACACCACCTTCGCCGCGGTCTACCTCGACGGCGATGTCTCCTCCCTGTGGCGTCTATTTCCTCTTTAGGGGAAGAATTAAAAAAATCCTTCGTGCTCACTTTCGTTGTACGAACTCTTAGGTTACGTTACGTTTAGGCTGTTTTTGAAAATTCAACCCCTTTTTTTTAAATTGTGGATGGGAAATCATCAAATGACTTTTCCCGCTCTGGGTGGAGTGGAAGGGCGTATCAGACTTTTACAAACTAAAACCCACCCGTGTTCCTTTCATTTGCCAGGACCACGATATCTCTTTCGAACAACCCGCGACCCCGGCGGCAAAAGTTTTTGTTAACAGTTCGTAATGTTTCCGTCGGCCACAGGACTTGAGTATAATTATAGATTTTACTATTTTTTTATTTTTATTTATCAAATTTGAATATCCTCTCCCCAGGTCGTACTCACCGCTCGAACCAAGTGAACGCTCCGGAGTACATCTTTCTGATCTCGGACCTGGCGGGCGAGCGGCGCTTCGCGTCCACAGTGGCCAAGCGGCTCGAGTCGCTCGGAGCGCTCACGCACGGAGACCGGCGGGCCACCGAGACCCGGGACCTCAGCCAGTTTAATATCGATAATAAATACGGTAAGTTATATACTGAATTAGGTAAACACAGTGTGAAAGACATTGACGAGCAAACCGTTACTATGACTTCAGTACAGTATTTTATCTCACGAAGCGGCACTGTTTACCAAGTGTACGGTTAGCAACAGAAGTTACTTCTACTTTCCGATTTGAATTAAATATTTCGCTTAATATTTAAGATTAAAAAACTGCAAGTGTTCATTGACTTTTGTTGCTGACTGTACAAACACGCTGTGAATGTGTGCGTGAAGATGAGTAGCGTCAGCAAATAACACACACCCTCACACTTGCGTCTTCAAAAATTCAAATTCAAATCTTTATTTCGGAAATCATCCATATTGCCATTCATTATTAATTTATTTCATTATTCGCCATTGTCTCGGACGGTACCGAGAGCTCCTTAGAATTATTTTTAAAAAAATACTGAGCCGCTGAATGAACATGCTGTAAATATTGATCTGATCGGCTACTGACTAAAGTTCCGTAATATCTTGGTGGCAGGTCGCGCGGCTCTGGAGGCGGTGATGCGCGCCATCATGAAGTACGAGACGCCCCTCGTGCCCCCGCCCAGCGACTACGCGGGCGACTTCTTCCAAGACGTGGCGTCGGCGCTCGTGGGCGTCGGGCTCATCGTCAACAGCGAGGCCGCGCCCGGAGTGCTGTCGCTGGACAAGGTAAGCATTACTTTAACTCGCACACTGACTTACTAGTTAAATATTTTAGGAAAATTGACACGGGTGCCGATTCTGTTGTGTACAAACTAAACTTAATTTAGGCTATTGCTAACTTTTTCTTTCTAATAAAACAAGAAAGAGATAGAAGTAAATTAGAGCTGTCAAATTTTGTTGAACTAATATTTCTATACAGAATTAGACGACACGTAAAAACATGTCGAAAAAACACTGTGAAGCGCAAGGCGTAAACTAATTTGACATCTCTAACTTAGTTCATAGCTATAGCCGTCCTTTTCTAGCGCTACCTCTTAGTAAAAGATAGCGATTCTCTCATTTTGGTTTAGTTATTGAACAAGAGAATTGGCACTACTAAGTCTTGAGAACTTCAGCAACTTGTTACCTATTCTCCTTCATAATATTGTTGTTTCGTTGTAGGACTACAACAACATGTCCAAGTTCCTGAACAGGATACTGGGCATGCCGGTGGAGCTGCAGAACAGGCTGTTCAAGTACTTCACTGACACACTCGCCGCTGTTATGGAGCAAGGTCAGTCGGCATTAGGTTTTCTTACATGAGATAGCGTCAATCCTTCTTGGGAACCTACCACAGACTTATTATTTTGAGATTTATCTATTATATCTAAGATGGATTAATTATACTAATATTATACATTTTATTATAACAATTAAATTACTGTAACGGAACCAATTGAGGTTCCAGTAGGTACTAGAAACGTCATAAAACGCAAAAAAAAATTTTTAATGCTTAGCCACCAGCTCCGAGCGGCGGATCCATAGATTGGCCGCTCGGAGCTGGTGGCTAAGTAATAACAACTGCACGGGTCGATCCATGAGGTTTAGCTACGCTTGCCGGGGTTGGGTGACCATCTTTACATACCGAGACTCCTCCGTGCCTCGGAAAGCACGTTAAGCCGTTGGTCCCGGCTGTCATTCGTAGATCTTTGACAGTCGTTACGGGTAGTCAGAAGCCCGAAAGTCTGACAACCAGTCTTACCAAAAGGTATCGTATTACCCAGTAATTGGGTTGTGGAGGTCCGATTGTAGTCGCTCCATATAAAATACTGGTATTCAGCTGCATCCGGTTACACTGAAAGCCGACCCCAACAGAGGTGGGAAAAGGCTAGGCAGATTTGGATAGATTGGCCGCTACAATGAAGACTGCCCGAAAACATACAAAAGAACGTCATCATTTAAAAGTCTAATGCCTGGTTCCTGAGGTTTTAAATGGGAGTTTCCATCGACAGTGATTATTGGTCCGATATCGTATTTTGTATGCTTCGTTAAGCAAGAATTTAGCTTAAAAGTCGAGTGAGTTACAGTTGTTTTATCTCACGAAAGCGGGTGAGCCATACTTGTAGATGTAATGCGTATAGACACGCGCTCTTGTGTGCGTACTGCAGGTAGCGCGCTCCCGAGCTTACGCACACAAAGACAATGTGCATGTAACATTTACACATACAAGTATGGCTCGCCCGCTTTCGTGAGATAACACAACTACCTATTCTGTCGAGGGTTTATCTGAGGACCTCAAAAACCTAGCATATAAGGAAGGAATTCGCTCCCGTATACGGTTAGGCTAAGTTCTCGTGTGCTCATGCGCATAGCATCCCCCCCGCAGCCAAGCGCAGCGGGCGCTTCGACCTGGGCATCCTGGACCTGGGCTCGTGCGGCGAGCGCGTGCGGCGCGTACGCTGCCAGCGCTTCGTGCGGCGCCACGCCACCGGCCGCGCGCCCGTCGAGCTGCACACCGTGCACACCGAGGTACACCCATGTTATACCAAACTCATTTTATTCCAGGTACAGATAGATGCCAGCACATCAAGCTACTACAATCTGTCAACTTACTTTAAACGATTTTCGTCTTTATCGCTAAAGTATTAGGTTCAATGTTGATTGGGAAAATGTGACAGTTTCGGGTCGGATCTGCTGGCGTCTGTACATCGTGTTCACATATAATAGGGATGATGCATGTGTAAAAAAAAAGAAATTCTATTTAGTCCGTCAGTCAAATAATTAAAAAAATATTAGAAATGTATTTTTTGCTTAGGGAGTGGGATTTATTTACAATTTTCTAAAGTAGCATCTTGGAGCAACCTGTAGCGCAGAGATGAAATTAAAACGAACGAGAAAAAAAACTTGAGTCCAAGGTCACGCCACTTTGGGCGTTTTGCAAAAAATTAATTCATGAATATTAATAATTCACATAATTCACAGCTGGGTCAGAATCAGAACAATAGACAAACGATGAACAAAAAAAAAGTGTCAAAGTCAAAGACCTTACCAGCTGACATAGATCAATAGCTTTATGAATGAGTCGTTTGCATAGTGATCCTAATTTTGGTTATTATTTTATGATTTATTTTGTTTGAAATTATTATTTTTTAAATTTATTAATTATTTTATCTTATTATAATTTTTATGATAACTGACCACTAGCCTTACCTGGGTCTTTAATTTATGTCGCGATAGCGGCGGCACGTTGTATAATGAGGAAATAAAAAAAAAAATTACTAACAAAGTGTGAATTTCACTAATGAAACTGAACGCGATCAGCACATCTAAACCGAGTTCAAGAGCTGTCAGTATCAATATTCCATAGAAAATAATGACACTGACAGCTCTCAAACGTGATTTACGTGCCGTTCGTTGCGTTTCATTGGTGAAATCCGCACTAAGAACTGCCTCGTTGGTCTAGTGGTTGCATGTGCTACTGCTGAGCATGAAGTCCTGGGTTCGATTCCCAGGTTGAGCAGTGTTATTGGGTTTTTTCATTTGGAATTTCGCAGTAGCAGCCCGGAGTCTGGATTAGTGCCCGGTTAAACATAACTGGCGAATGTGGGTGTACAGTCCGCGAGGCGTAAGATGAGCTTTGCATTTGTGTGAGTGATCACCAAAATGGTACGACAGCCAATGACCAAAATTTATAAATCTTTAATCGTTTTACAACCACGCGACATGGTTTTGGTCATGGCCTCTCGTACTAAAAGAACAGAAGCCGGTTTTAAACCAAACAAAGAACGCGTCGCGCTCTATGCCGGACGTCACACCTACACTATCTATGTGCACTCACACAAATGCAAAGCTCATCTTACGCCTCGCGGACTGTACTGTAACTACACTTTTGCTTTACCATTTGTATAATAATACTAATTTATAATTGTGAATCCACAGCGCGGCATGGACTGGGCAGAAGCCCTAGAGAAGTGGGCGGAGCTGACGGGGCCCAAGGAAGGGTTCTACCTGTCGCAGCAAGCGCGCAACAACAAGTACACGGCCGTGCTGTGCGTGTCCGCCGTCGTCAGCACCAAGAAGGAGAAGATCACTAAGAAGGATATCATGTTCCAGATATACAGGTCAGTTGGGACGTTACTTGCTTTGATTTATTTATTTTTAAGGTTCCGTACCTCACAAGGAATAAAACCGAACACTTAAAGGATCACTCGTGTGTCTGTTTGTCTGTCCGTCTGTCACAGCCAATTTGTTCCGAATCTAGTGGACCGGTTAAGTTGAAAGGTACACATATCAATTTCTGTGACACAAACACGGTAGTGTAACGTAATTAAATGAAATTTTGAATATGCAAAGTTTCATATAGTCACTTTTGGGGCGGAGGGGGAATGAGACAAAAAAAAAAGTTTGCAAACTGTATTGTGTGACATATCAAATAAAAGGGAGGATCTCAAATAATGATTTTGACAGATTTGTCAGTGAAAGCAACCCAACAGCAACTTTAATGTAACCAAAACAAAGATCACTGTGATTTTGGCAGACTTGTCAGTGAAAGCAACCCAACAGCAACTTTATTGTAACCAAAACAAAGATCACTGTGATTTTGGCAAACTTTTCAGTGAAAGCAACCGAACAGCAATTTTATTGTAGCCAAAACAAAGATCACTGTGATTTTGGCAAACTTTTCAGTGAAAGCAACCGAACAGCAATTTTATTGTAGCCAAAACAAAGATCACTGTGATTTTGGCAAACTTTTCAGTGAAAGCAACCGAACAGCAATTTTATTGTAGCCAAAACAAAGATCACTGTGATTTTGGCAAACTTTTCAGTGAAAGCAACCGAACAGCAATTTTATTGTAACCAAAACAAAGATCACTGTGATTTTGGCAAACTTTTCAGTGAAAGCAACCGAACAGCTATTTTATTGTAACCAAAACAAAGATCACTGTGATTTTGGCAAACTTTTCAGTGAAAGCAACCGAACAGCAATTTTATTGTAGCCAAAACAAAGATCACTGTGATTTTGGCAAACTTTTCAGTGAAAGCAACCGAACAGCAATTTTATTGTAGCCAAAACAAAGATCACTGTGATTTTGGCAAACTTTTCAGTGAAAGCAACCGAACAGCAATTTTATTGTAACCAAAACAAAGATCACTGTGATTTTGGCAAACTTTTCAGTGAAAGCAACCGAACAGCTATTTTATTGTAACCAAAACAAAGATCACTGTGATTTTGGCAAACTTTTCAGTGAAAGCAACCGAACAGCAATTTTATTGTAGCCAAAACAAAGATCACTGTGATTTTGGCAAACTTTTCAGTGAAAGCAACCTAACAGCAACTTTATTGTAACCAAAACAAAGATCACTGTGATTTTGGCAAACTTTTCAGTGAAAGCAACCTAACAGCAACTTTATTGTAACCAAAACAAAGATCACTGTGATTTTGGCAAACTTTTCAGTGAAAGCAACCGAACAGCAATTTTATTGTAGCCAAAACAAAGATCACTGTGATTTTGGCAAACTTTTCAGTGAAAGCAACCGAACAGCAATTTTATTGTAGCCAAAACAAAGATCACTGTGATTTTGGCAAACTTTTCAGTGAAAGCAACCGAACAGCAATTTTATTGTAGCCAAAACAAAGATCACTGTGATTTTGGCAAACTTTTCAGTGAAAGCAACCGAACAGCAATTTTATTGTAACCAAAACAAAGATCACTGTGATTTTGGCAAACTTTTCAGTGAAAGCAACCGAACAGCTATTTTATTGTAACCAAAACAAAGATCACTGTGATTTTGGCAAACTTTTCAGTGAAAGCAACCGAACAGCAATTTTATTGTAACCAAAACAAAGATCACTGTGATTTTGGCAGTCATAAAACTAATGTAAAATGAAAGTTTTCTTCCAAAAATACACGCTGTGGGATTATCCGCGGGAACGAAGCCGTAGAAAGCTGGTGTTTAAACAAGTTATGTTTTTTATTTCGCAGGCCCAACACCGGTCTACAGCTGCGACTGGAATCTCTAGCGGAGATCGACAAGAAGTACCGCAAAGTGGAAAGCAGCGAAGCAGAGTCGTGGTGGCGCGCGCAGTACAACGCGTCGCAGCGCGTGTGCAGCCACGCGTACTGGCGCGCCGTCTGCAGGAACGCGGCCGACTGCGAGGTATGCATCCAGTCATTGTGATATTTTATTTATACTGGACCGTACCTGGGAACCTTCTGGAGATATTTAAGGTCAAAGTTCCAACTTTTTTACTTTTTTTTTTTCACGAAATTGAAAATCCCCCTTACAACTTCTGTACCGTCCGAATGCGTAGATAACGGGTATTTGCTGGCTATATTGAGTTTTACTTTGTGCGCAGGTGGGTCTGCGCGTGCGCACGCACCACGTGCTGTCGGGCTCGGTGCTGGCGGTGTGGGCGCGCGTGGAGCACGTGCTGGCGTCGCGCGCGCACCTCAACAAGATGCAGGTCGTGCGCATCAAGGCCGACGACGGACTCAAGATCGTCGGTACGTACTACACACAATACGACAACTCTTGTATTATAAATGCGAAAGTAGCTCATCTGGCTGTTACCACATAGAAATCTCTATATACAATACAATAATTATGATAGTCCTTCTTGGGATCGCACCACAGTCTCATTTGAGATTTGTCTATTATTTCTCAGATAGATTATTTGTTAATAAAACTTTTTTACATTCCTGTTTTATCAGTGTACAAGCCGTGCAACCCGCATGATGGTATTTGCCATCGACAAAAATTACAAAATTCCATACAGTCCGCGAGGCGTAAGATGAGCTTTGCATTTGTGTGAGTGCACATAGATAGTGTAGGTGTGATGTCCAACATAGAGCGCGACGTGTTCTTTGCTTGGTTTGAAATCGGCTTTTGTTCTATTTCTACAAGAGGCCATGACCAAAACCATGTCGCATTGTTGTAAAACGATAAGACGATTGAAGATTTTGTCTTACGTAAAACGATAAGACAAAAATGTTGGTCATGGGCTCTCGTACCATTTTGGTGATCACTCACACGAATGCAAAGCTCATCTTACGCCTCGCGGACTGTACAAACATTTGTCCCTTATTATTATAACCCCCTTAAGGGATGAATTTTCAAAAACTCGTGAAAAATTTCACGGTTTAGGCTGTGCGTTGTCTGTCAAGGAATTTAAGATTTTTACTAAGTAGAAGGTAACACAACATCGTCATGTTCCAGGTACGCTGATTCCAAAGAACTGTGTGGAGCCGCTGAAGGAGGCGCTCTCGTCTGACGCGGTGTCAGTCAGTGAGCAGAAGTTCGAGCAGACAGACGCGCTCAAATGAACCGCACCATAGTTCCTCTCTCTCTTTGTTTTATTACTCTCCGGCGCGACCGCTCGGTCGGCAGTCAGCCACTGACTGGGTCGCGGGGCTACGACTGATTAATAGAACACCCTTTGAGTGTTTGACAACTGATGTTCGAATCGGACTGTGTGTCGCGAGGTACTGCCGAGGTATTTATTGTTGATGTAAGTAGTGTCGCGCTTATGTAAGGAAGGCCTAAAGATGTTTTGTATCTAGCTGTTGCAGGCTTAGTGTACGATTACGGCTTCAAATCAGAGGCCTAATTATTGTCTTTAGCAATGAAGTCACAAAATAATAGTAGATAATTGTATATCCTAAGAAAATTCTACTTTAAAATATGAGCCCCGGCATGTTGATACTGCGATTGGCGGCCATCTTAGTGACGTAGTCGAATTGTCAGCCAGCGCTTATGACGTGACGTCACGATGACGTCACGCAGCTGTTATTGTGACAAGGTTCCATCGGAATATCAACGTGTGGTAGTCGCTATTCTCAGCTGTGTACTACAAAATAACTTCTCCCATATCACGACACCATTGCCTCGTAACATAATATTTATGTTAAAGTATTACATATCGTAAGTCAATTTGTATTGGAACTGAAGATAATAAACACACAGTCCATCTATGATATTATAGGCAAGTTCGCAAACACTGAAAGGGGACGCGTCGGTTTCGAGACGACGCGCTTGTGTAAGGTGGCGTGTCGGTGACGTCACGGGTACGGCATGCGTGAAGCTACTGCGTAGAGCAAGCCTAGCAACGAGACATGAGTCATCATTCCTCTGTCACAGATTAATACAGATGGGACACTCCGCAGTTTAGGTATGAAGCTACAAGTACGCGGCGGGCCCCTCTCACGGGTCCAATTCAGTAGGTCAGAAGGTATAAGAGTTACGCGATAGAAAGAGAGGCAACTTGTAGTTGAATATAGGTAATGAGCGTAGTGCGACCTGAATTGCACTTTATTGTGCCGTAGCAAGAGTCGCTTTTTATTTAAATGATTTTGCGGAGTGTCCCATCTGTATTTATCTGTGGTACGAGCCACACTGTCGGTTGCAGTGTCAGATAGAAATTGTGATCGGCTCTGTATACAGTGTGAGTCTTCATAATGTGCACATATCGATATTAGGGAAACAATGCTTAATTATATCGATGGAAAAAATGATTTAAAAAAATCAAAAAAAAATAATAAAGCGTCTACTTGCTGAAGTATTGTACGTAGCTGTGTGCAAGGCCTTTCTTTAACAGTTGATAGGAAATGCTGTGACTGAGTTATTTATAAACGCAGCATTTTTACGTTTAGAAAGCTAATACGATGTAGAATAATTTAAAGTAATAAAAAAGGTAGGTAATATGGAGTTTTATTGAGTAATTTTACAATTATTGTAAAAATTAGTGAAATAATACCAGATTTTTGTTAAAAAAACACCTTAATTCTCAATTGATTTGTTCTCTTTAATTTTTATATTTTATTTATGAAGACGCCCTGTTATTTCCAATCATTACTGATTTTGGTTCATCGTGATAGATCGTTTAGTTTAAAAGTTATACTGTTTTGTTTACAGAGGTCACAGCAGCGAACCAGAATTTAAAAAATGCTGTAAAAAAAAGTTTTTTATATTTAGATTTTTTGCAATATTTTTTCCATCGATAAAATTAGGCATAGTTTCCCTCATTTCGTTATGTGCATATTATGAAGACTCTCACTGTATTTAGCTTATTCCCAGTATTCTTGCCCCCCATACTGTATTTTGTGACGAAATAGTAGTCAATCTAGCCTATTGAATATTTTGTTATTAGTATTTATCATAGAGTAACACGTCACGACAAGTAATTAATATTTGGTTTTAGTTGCGCGCACGCATGTCGTATGTGATGACGTCATGACACAAGTTTAGTGAGAATGATCTACATGCAGAGTGCATAAGATTTATTTTAAGTACTTTACGTATTTTTACTTATTCATACTTTACGACCGTGAACCTCAAGCCGTTTGAGCGCTTCATATTAACTTTCAATTACTATACATGACCAAGTCAATATCGCGGTACATTCTTGTATACGAATTAAAAGGAATTTCAATTTTTTGTACAAACATCCTAGTGTTTTTTTATTTAATTGTTCAATGTTATATTTTCTTTTACTTTATTCTTCTTATCGACTGTCGCAGACAATCCGAGGATGTAACATAGTTTTAATAATAAATACTAATTATTATTGTATGTTTATCGGATGTTAGCGTACTATATTTGTATCGAATGCACGTGCAATATCGTATTCTATGTTCCCACCAGTCTTTCTAAATATGAAAATACTAAGCGCGAAAAAAAATGTTTTGAATGTAGGCAGACATGTTTCATATGGTGATTTTAAATTATAATCGAATTGCTAGTCTGTAATGTAACTAAATCGATTCGACAGAATGTAGAAGTTGCAACGTTGTAATAAAAATTATAATTTGCGTTTGGGAATGTAACTAGAGTGTAGTTACATTCCCAAACGCAAAATATAATTTTTATTTATTTATTAAAGAACACCAACAGCATATAAAAGTTCTAATTTAAATAACGCACAACCTCTTAAGCCTCTTAAGGGGTCATTTTACTAAAAAAAAAAATCAATCAGCTATTCCCTACATTTTGCCGAGTTATGCAAACATAAAATGTAGGGAACAGCTGATTTTTTTTTCGCGATTTCAGGTTTTGTTCCACATTAAAGTGGTTGGTTGGTAGTGGCATGGTTGTTCATAATGATGAGTACAATGACCCCTTACAGGTTGTGCGTTATTTAAATTACTCCTTGTGTACATTTACAAAATTATTTATTTTGTTTCGTTCACTTTTCTACTCTACGTCAGATTCTATGGTTGTTTGTACGCTTAATGACCTCATGCAACCTCTGTATTGTAACCAATGTTGAATGTATACAAGGTGTAATTTAAATAACGCACAACCCCCTAAGGGATGACCCCTCACGTTTACAAAAGTATTTATTTTCTTCTATTCACTTTCAGATTCCATCGTTGTCTATATATACATACGCTTAATGACCTCATGCAACTTCTGTATTGTCTCGAACTGAATTTAAGTATTAAATATGTTTCATAAAATCAAATTACTCAAAGATATTCTGTACCTACTATAGCTGTTACTTTACTCTCAATTATTTTGTACGGCTTATTTTATTAATGTTCCAGTAAATTAGAAGTGTCAAAACTAAATGTTCTAAGTGTTAAAATACCTTAGAATCACTAGGAAAGTACTAAAATCGAAACATTCTTCTATGGTCCGCTCTCTACAAGATTGACAAAAATAGTGACGATTAACAAAACGACAATGGACTGAAAAGTGGTTTCGAGGTTAATATTTTCCTAGTAGAGTATATTTAAGTGGATATTAATGTAATCGACACGTGAATTTAATATGTAGTTGCTACAACGCAACCATAGGTTTGTATAAAGGGTAATATCGGGACGTCTAATGGCCAAAATGGTTCCATAGTGTCACTTAATCTCGTCTACATTTCTTAAATGTGTAAAAATTAAAGACAAAAAATAAATGTGTATATAATTAGTTTTGGTTTTATTTTAATTACTTTCCTTTCCTTTAGAAGTCTTACGTAACTCATAACTTTAAAAACATAACCTTTCCTTTAGAAGTCTTACGTAACTCATAACTTTAAAAACATAACCTTTCCTTTAGAAGTCTTACGTAACTCATAACTTTAAAAACATAACCTTTCCTTTAGAAGTCTTACGTAACTCATAACTTTAAAAACATAACCTTTCTTTTGGAATTTGCTGCAGTTGGGTAAAAATGACAAAGATTAGAACTTGGAGCTCTCCAGCCAGCCACAATATCCCGCGCCACACCATGCGTTGCCGGTGTCTTTATATAGTGTATTATCTATGGCCGGTGTGTTGAGACGACTGGGGGCTTACTATGAGCTCTTATAGCAGGGCAGAAGTTAAACGTTTCCAGTGAGAGAGAGTGACGGTGCTATTTATACTATACAACGATAACCAGCGACGCAACGCACACTCAACGGACAAGGAGACCAGAGAAACGAAGCGGGGAACGATGTTGCTGTGTGATGCTTCGGAGAGCTTCGCAGAGCGCAGTGTTGCTTGTAGAAAACTGACACCCAACACCGAGACGCTGTGACGTCGTACTAAGCGACGTTGCGTTGCAACACCGCATTGCCCGTGTGGCACTCGGTGCCTCGGTGCGGTGCGATGACGCAACGCACTCGGGGACGAGACGAGGGATCCGACTGCGCGCGCCGATTATTTTAATGATTAGGAAGTTACGCGACTATTCGCAGCAGTGTGGACGCTTACAGTGCGTTTCAAATAAGAATAGGATCGACTCAGCGCCATGTTGTGACGTCATAGCTGTCAAATCGACTGAATTGGGTAGGGTGAGCAAAACAAGATATTTTTAGTAAACATTTATTTACGAATCACGAATGAAGAATTTGAAAAAATTGAAAAAAATGTTACCAACAATGAAAATATGAAAGAAAGAAGCATAATTTATAAAAAACTAATTATGAATAATTTTTTGATGTCTGTTTTCACTTTGATTTAGCTAAGACAAAACAAAACGTTATTGATACGCAAATAAGTTTTCTTTGCAAACCGTACTTTTCAATCAACATTATTTTGACAGATAGAGGTCATTGACGTTCCTATTCTTATTTGAAACGCATTGTACAAGTTAATTGACATAGTCTGCGCGAGCGCATTTGATACCGCATCCCGAGAGGAATTCGCCAATGCGTCATGGAATTAAGTAATTCCTTATAAAATAAAATAGTAACTAGGTACTATTTTTTAATTTAGCCAACTGAACAAGGAGCACGATGTGTTTTGTTACAACCAGTTACAACCAAGAATCATACTATATAGCTGTATTTTCTTTCTATTTTGAATTTTAATAAAGCAAATAGCATCTACACTATATTTCTAAAAAAAAAAAACATTTATTTTTACTGCACTCTCACCGAATGAAACGTAAAATACAAAGAGTATAATAATTAAAGAGGTAAAATGGCTGCGAACGGAACGCGATCTAGTATTTTCCAATGTCTTTTCACCTTACTTTTCTCAGTTATTTCCACGGAGTAGAGAAAGAAGATTTCCCTCTAATTTTGCAGCACAGTGATTTGCAATGATGTTGCTATAACTGTGATAAATGGTAAAATAACTGTAATAGGACTATACAGGACAAGGACGATTTATTTGAATAATTAAAAGTTAAAACCATTAAAAGTTTGTTTCCCGCCCGAAATTACGTTTTGTTTCTACGTTTTCATTTTAACTAACATTTCAGACGATGACGTTTAGTAGCGTTTTGTTATCATAGCACTCTTGACATTTTCAATTTCAATAGATGTGAATTTGTTAAATGTCAATTTTGTCTTTGTCATTTTTACGGAGAAAAATGGTCGGTCTGCTCAAGTCTGTTGTTTTCTTTTAGAAATTGACTAAAAAATTAATAGGTGTGTCTCAAACATGACTGCGAAAGAAATTTCTGTAGAAGAACTCGAAGAAACGGTGAGTCAACAGTTTTATTTATTGATAATAATAGCTGAAAAAGTACAGTTAATCACGGATAGAAATGTAGGTCACAGAGCCGCATCTTCACTATAAATAATAAACTGCTGGAAAATACAGCTGGAGGGCTGAATGAAGCATGTATCCTTTACCCAAATAGCACCATAACCTGACGTCATGACTCACGATATTATCAATTTTTCCGTCAATACCAGAGGTAGGGATGTAAACACTTTGTTTACACATCCTCATTCGAATTCTTCAAATATTTACATAATTTTGTATGCTGAAGCCTTGACAGCAATGTATTTGAAGTAGAGAATTGTCATACAGTTCTAATTTGGGTTCCTGCCATTTGAGTTAATTCAGAAAATCATATTTTCAGATCATTTTTTGTTGGTTAGTTGTAGGACAACCTTTGTATCTTCTGATCTAACATGTGATACCCATTATCACATCACATACAGCAGCTGTTGTGTTCAACACACACAAACACATATATTGCCGTCCCCAACTAATAACATTGTAATCAAAAAAAGGAAAATTTACAGGAAAAATAAAAAACCATTTTTAGATTATAACTTCATAGGTAACAGTTTTACATAGCAAGATCGTTAACATACCAATAGATAGCTATTTTTTTGTAAAGTAAAGAGATATCATTTAAAAGGTGTAATCGCACCTCTAGAACAATAATTCCCCATAAAAGCACTTCTATCACAATAGTTGATTACGATATTATTCACTGGGGACGGCGATATGTTCTCAATGTGTTGTCATTTTCATTCAATGATCCACACTTACACCATAGCAATTAGTAGTATTATATCCAGATATATTTCAAAGCCTATTAAAATTTAAATGTATTAATCTTAACTAATATTGTTTATATGAATTTAAGTTTGTTTGTTTATTACGCTTTCATGCTAAAACCGCTGAACAGATTTGGATGAAATGTAACAGATAGGTAGTCTGGAACCTGGAGAAGGACACAGGCTCAGGCTTAGGGCATCAGCTAGTTATAATTGTATGTGTTTTAGCTATATTCCATACAAGCTTTCATCTGCTATTTAACGCCTTGAGAGGATACATTTTAAAAAATCTTTCCTAAGTGATCAACTTAATTGATTATTTATGGAACTCTTATGCAAAATTTCATTGTTCAAGACACAGCAGTTTAGGCTGTGCATTGTCAGAGAGTGAAAGATTTTTATTATATTGATTGGTCTATGTCCTACATTCTTATTCAAATAATTTGAGGTCCCTTATTTGGTAGGCGGTCAGCCTTGACAGTTTTCTATCTTTGGAGTGCTCATTCATTACATTATATTTTAATTTAATTTAACCTTCTTAAGAGCGAGCGCGCACTGCGGTGCGTTTCCGGTAGTTCTGCCGCACTGGGCGGGGCCTACAGTAACAAAACGCATGACCGCAGTGCGCGCACTTCAAAGACATTCCATACTTCACAGATTATGCGGTAGAAAAACGCACCGCAATGCGCGCTCGCCCTTAATCTAGTGCAGTGATTCACACAACTTGTATTTTTGTTTTGTCATCTATTCATGAATAAATGAGCATGCTCTATTTATTCTCATAAAATTTTAAAAGCTATGGTTGGTGCGTGTGTGTTAGGTGAAGCGGACAGATGAGCAGTTGGACCTGATGGAGTGGAAGATGGACAATGTGGAGAAGGAGCTGGTGGCGCCCATCAACACGCAGGACATGTGCATCATGCATCTGCTCAAGTCCGTCTCTGAGGTGAGAGTGGAACTTTACAGTTACTTCATGATCAGCTGGGATTTTCTTTACCTAAAATTTTTATGTATGGGGTCAAGTGTGGAATGTATATGCTGTGGAGTAAAACTTTTTAAAAGAAAATTTTTCTAATAGATCAGCAAGTATTTTACTCTTAATTAACATCAAGGAGATTTAAAATAAACACACCATTAAAAATATGAACATTTTATGTTTGAAATGCTAATTATTACTAGAAACTACATAATTATGATTAATGTCGCCTTTGCCGAATCTCTCCCTTTTTCAACTGGTACATTTTTAAATTACTTACTTTTAATACTTTTGCCATAATAATAAGTACAATACACGTAATTTAGTGGAAAAGTAGGACAGAGGCACAATATTTAATTTGCACGCTTTTGCAAATACAATTAGCATAATTATGCCAAGTTTTCTAACATATAAAGTGAAGTGTACAGCCAAGAACATCTGAGGTAAATAATGAAGTGTCTACACATTAGGAGTAGGAAAATCGTGAAAATGACTCATGTTTGTTATGATTGTTGTGAATATTATGTTACTTTATGAAAACAAAAATGGTCAGAAGGACAAAATTGCAAATTGCAAATGCAATTTAGTCATTGTGCTGGGCCGCTTAGCAAGTAATGAATGCATTCCAGCTAAAACTAGGTATATCTTTGCGTTTTATGTCCCCACTAGCAATAAATTTAGTAGGTCCAACATTCAATTCAATGGTGAAATACTTTGATGCGTAAAGAGCCCAGGTAGGTAAAACGGAACATTTTAAACTGACGCAGTTTCAAAATGCGAAGGCGAAAGCGCCAGCGAAATTCAAATTTTCTTACGTTTTTTGCAATTTGCAAATCAGTGTGTACTAGATTGTACGTTGATCAAAACATAACGTTGTAAGTTTGTAACTAGTATGTATTTACACAATTATAATCATTGTATTAACATGAAATCTTGACATTCCTAACTCCCCCCCCTAACTAACCCCCCGCTTTGGGTTGTGGCGGCTGCCCGACGGTTGATGTCGGGTCGTTGTATATGCTAATCGCGTGGTAAACTCTAATTGCGCGATGCAGGTTTTGCGTGACGTCATGTCATTGATGCGTAGTTCATATGTGGCGATGTAGATGCCGCCACATCACTCCCCTCCGGAGACCGGAGGTCGATAGTGGGGTATCACCGCAGACAGTTCCGACTCACCGTGAACTATGCGGCACCCGGTTCCGACTCACTGGAACCACAAACTGGCACTGGCAAGCATCGCAAGATACACGACTCAGCCCACTATCGACTTCCGTTCTCCGGAGGGGAGTGATGTGGCGGCATCTACATCGCCACATATGAACCACGCATCAATGACATGACGTCACGCAAAACCTGCATCGCGCAATTAGAGTTTACCACGCGATTAGCATATATACAACGACCCGACATCAACCGTCGGGCAGTAGCCCACCAGACACGACACCCGTCTGGTCGGAGGATCCTCCCTTTTCTATGGAGGATGAGTGAACTTTACACCCTGTTCCTCATGCCTCCAAAGGGTAACTTATAATTTTTAACCATTAAAATCATCAATACATCTCTCTGACGAATCTGCACGAAATCTATCTTATATAGAGTATTGATGATTTTTATGGTTAAAAATTATTTTTATACATATGTTTTATTTCCGCGTATCATACTTTGATCAAGATACAACCTGACACGGACCTGCAAATTGCAAAAAACTCAAAAAAAAAATGAATTTCGCGGGCTACCCAGCGCAATCACCTTAAGGAGTTTTATTACTGATTCCTAAGATTATAATTCTGAAAACACATACGGGCTACCCTGGCGCTTCACCAACAAAAGTCTTGTTCGGTTTCTAAGCTGAGCTTGTTACCTGCATAGTAATACTTCTGTCTTGTCTATTATATGCCTCATATAAATTCCTATGACGTTGCATTACTAACAATGGGTTAGGCACATCTCTAGGACTCCACTGATAGTGTGACCAATTAGAAACTTGCGCATGTTCCAAATTGAGGATGCTTTGACACTCGTAAGCCGACGTTCGCGCAGACGTAAAAATATCGCGGCGATTTTTTTCGCGCACTGGATTTTCAACGCTCTACTTAGCGCCGAGAGTTGAAAATCCAAGAGTGTTTTTTTGTTGCCCTCTGTTGGATTCTCAAAGCTCGGCTCAATACAGAGAGTTGAAAATCCAGTGCGCGATGAAATTCCGCCGCGATATTTTTGCGTCCGCATCGGCTTATTAATATTTTATTAACACAATAGGCTATTAATATCAAGCAGTGCAGAAAAAAGACACAGCAGCTCAAATATTTTCACAAATATGTAAAAACCACCCGTTCCTGATAAAAAGGGTCTTGACAGACGGACAGAAGGACAACGAAGTGTTCCTTTATGGGTTCCGTTTTTCCTTTTGACGTATGGAACACTAAAAATACCTTTTGACTTGCCGAAGAGCATTTACTGTCCTCTTCCTGTACTGCTGTAATTTAGGTACTTTGAACTTTTATCTACATAATTATGCATACGCCCACTAGAAATGCAGCGCCCCGTCAACCGATATGTAGAAGATAATATGTATGTATAAATATAATATTTATTTTTCAGCCAATGCGTTAGTGTCGTGACAGGTCAGATTACTGATTATACAGTCATGTTGCTTATGGCTTGTTGTTTTTCTATTATCATAGTAAGTAGGTAATTAGTTACAGGTACAATTAAGATTTAGTACCAAGTTTTTACAATAGATAATGTTGCACTGAGTCAGCTTTTATTTAAATATTGTTTTCTTATATTCCATTATGGTCGACAAAATAGCCCTGTATAAAAAAAAAAAGATTTTTTCATCATAAACTTACAATACAATTTCGCACACTAACCATCGCTAAAAAAAAGAAGAAAATAGAAAATTCGTTTGTTCGTAATCTTCTTTACGAACGAACGAATCTTTGTTGCGGTGTCAGAGAGGCGTTGTTCAGGTCGTGAAGGGTGCAGGTTATCGGACAATATTGGGATACTCCGAAGATGGGACATTGTCTGATCACGAGCAGAACACTCAAACTTGGTGTTGGATGAATGGATTTCGCCAGATTATATTCTCACCAGCTTAATTTTCAAATTCAAAATTTTTATTTCGAGCAAAGACTCATATAGGGTTAGTAACATTGTCCCTTAAAACTAAGTGTTAGTAAACAACACGAAACGATGGCACATGTAACTGACAGCAGTGGAGTATATACGGACAGTCCACTCTGTCAGCAATCATTTTCAAAACCCTGTTAGGGCTAGCCATGACTCGAGCTACCATCGATGCTGCGCGCTTGCGCATTATTGTGTAAAAACAATCTACACGCGCCGCCGCAAACATCCCTGATGCACTACAACGCCATGGCAGCCCCAACAGTTTTCTGAACGCGTTATTGAATTGGACACGAAGGGCTCCATACGATGCCCGCGAATATTTTTCCCACAAGCTGCACGGGGGCTGCACTTAATGGGGCTCGCACTCGATTCAGTGTTTTCCAGATTGGCCACTGCAGTTCACGAGCGACACGGTACCATCAGATGAAAACGAAACAAAATATATGTACTTACATATTTTTGCAGTGAGCTTAAGAGGGGACGGGGCCTGCGAGGAATTTGATAAATAGGTATTTGAAGAAACAAATCCCGTCGCGCTGCGCCCAAACAAGAGGGTACTATAGGGACAGCTGCAGCTCAGATCGATTATATCACAACAATTTTGACGAGATCGACGTTTCTTATTCCCCTTTTTTCTCCTCGAAAACTGAGCTGATTTAATAATTTTTTACATTAAAGTTTTAAGAAGTGTACGTCCCTGTTTCTATCATTTTCTTTTATGTCAAAAACTTTTCGAACTACTCTGATAGTCCTCTAATCACGGCGATAAAAATAGGACATTTTTTGTCATTTTTGGACGGTCATATTTTTTTTTACTAAGTAGTTGCTGAAAAAAGGAAATGTCTGGGACGTGTCTACAGCACACCTTGATTTTATGAATAAAAAAAAATATTCCTCTAGCTAGAGCCATTATTCAGGAAGAAAAAGAGGGAATACATTTTGTATGGAGAATCGCAGACCCTGTTCCCTCTTAATTATTTCCATATCCATTATTCACCAGTTCACTCAGTGCAACAATGATTAAATAAAAATTATAATAAAAGTAAAAAAGCTCTTTCCCGTTCTCTATGAAAACCGACAAGTCACAAGGTCATGCTTATCGATATACATATAGCTGTCAGCTAGGCTTGGCTGTGGTACGAAGTCGAAGCCTGGTCCAAAGCCTCTGAAGTCGGGGCCGCTTTACGGCTTCACTAGGCGTTGCGGACTTTCAGTGTCGCGACTTCAATATGCGTCTGATTAGATGAGGCGGCTCGTTACTGATAAGGGGGCAATTCCTGGTCAATAAATCCTTATTCTGGTGAAATAAGGTACTATTGAAGACAAAAGTGCATGGAGAGCCTAAGGTCGACTTTTGACTATGAGGTTTTGCATTACGTTTCAAGAGACTATAAAAATAAGAACATCTCCAATTCGATTTCTTAAAGCTGATAATATACCAGCATTATAAGATTTTAAATTTTGATAATAAATTACTAAACAATAAGAAACTAGCCCTAAGCCATCTCAACCTGATAAAATTCTGAAACCCTGTACAAACGATTTTGGTTTGGAATTCTCCATGCACTTCTGTCTTCGTTAGTACATATACTTGAAGATGGTACACAGATTATTATCGAAACCACAAAAATATCCTGCAACCTTGGTGTGGGTTTTCGCCTCATGACGAGAGATTTGGTCCAAGGATAAAAAAATCGCTGAAGGCATGAGGCAAATATTTCCTACTGTACGTTAGTCAAAGTAATAGATACATTTTTAGACGTAGAAAAAAATATGAAACTTTTCTTTATTTATTTGAAGAATAGAATCCTCCTTGGCAGTAATGAGCCGTGTCGTGTAATTGTAACAAAATAGATAATATTCATGTATATGTTACGTCTACTGTCCAGCTTCTTCTATATTATGTTCATTTTCTCTCCTATTTGTTACTTCTTGTTCACGAACCCATCAGGATACTTCAAGATATGGGACACCATATTCATGCCATTAGTTGTTTTCTTTCCATCTTGAGCGTACTATTGACTCAGACAAAAATCATGGTTTCAAGATGTCACATAACTAAACACTTCAAAAATAAGATTTGAGGGTCAAAAATATTAGAACAGACTTTATTTTTTCAACTTGAAATCAAAATATTGTTTCATAGTTTTTGACTGTGTCAATTTTATAAAATAGTAAGTCAACTCCGACTAACAAAATTAATAACTTAAATACTTACACGATTTTATTACTGCTGAAACTTTGCAAAACAATGCAAGACTTCAAAGGTGTATGAAATTCTTCAAAACCCCTTCGCTTGCGTTAGCCGGAGCTGACCTACCCATCACGATCTCTCCATAACACTAGGCTGTACACACAGGTGCGCTCGGACTACCAGCAGCTTCGGCGCGAGCTGGTGGAAGTGCAGGCGTTGCAGCGGGAGCTGTCCTCGAGGCTCCGCTCGCAGCTGCGGCTGGTGCACGGCAAGTTCGCGAGACTGCGACAGCGCCTCGCCGCGGCCTCCCCGCCCCGCTGAACCCACCACCACCCCCTCTCATGTCTCACAAATCTTAAGTGACATTATACCTCGTATCCTGGCTCGAACTTAGCAATTTTCGTGGAGCCTTATTTCAATTGTTAATTATGAAATGAGAATTTGATATCTAATAAGGTGGTAATTGAGGTTTCTTGAATTTTCGAGAAGAAATATGAAGACTTCTGATTACTTCGAATGGATCTAATGATTCGAGTTGAAGTTTATTTATGATAGAACTTTATAAAAATATATTAAAGTGTCTCAGAGTTTGTGACACTTTCTATGTAATATTTTTGCTTTTTCGATGTTGAGTTTTTTGTTTGTACTTATATGGTATTTTATAACAGCTTAACCGCTGTGTTTCGATGTCTATTTTTATTCAAATATTATGAGTAAGTTATCCGGGCCTAATCGATTAATCGATTTATAAGTGCAATAATTTGTATTTAAAAATTGTTATAATTACCCAAAACAATTAAAAATATATTCTAAATTATAAAAGTTTAGGTAGAACGATAGAAATCTGCAAAAATTAATGAGAACAAAAAATAAATAAATAATAAGTACCTAAATTCATATAAAAATCCTAAAAACTATAACGAAGACATGAGAGGTTCTACCTCCTAAAACTATCCTAAAATAATTAGTATGATTAGTGCCCTATAGTAAAGTATGAGATTATCGTAACGATGTGCCAATATTACTAGATTAACAGTAAGCTCGACGGACGGCACTCAGCACTGTCTTGATCTCACGCCAAGGTTGTGGCGAGGAATTCTGTTTTTCTTACAAAAACAAGCCTTGGTCGCACTTTCGTAACTGTTTTTTGGATGTGACATTAATATCAATAACTTCCTATGATTTAAAGCTTTTACTAGTAAACTCTAATACAGTATTTATGGTGTGATCAGATTACATCTATAAAGATTTATTTTCATAAATCTTTATAGATATGAATGCGTGCGTGCGTGTGTGTGTGTGAGATTGTGTGTGATATGTGTGTTTGCGTGTGTGTGTGTGATGTGTGTGTGTGATATGTGTGAATTTTACTTGTTTTCACAAGTAAAATTCCAGATCTCAATTAAATCCCAGAACAGAAAAAAATAATGTTTCATAGAATACTGAATTGAGGTTCCAAAGTTCGTTCTTGGCTTATTAAACATTGCACAAATATTGATGCTTATATTCAATATTCAAGCATCTTATGGAAGACAGAATCTCGCCACACCTTGCCTCACTAGTCCGTAACTGTTTAATTACTGTAGACCCATTATGTGTGTTTGTATGTAGTAAGTTGGTGCTAAACGGATGCGGAAGGCCGTACGGTGTTGTGGGGTGAAAGGGGGTAGGATCCAGCGATGTATGTAGTGGGTTGCCATGTAGTTAGGCCTTGGGGAGAATTATATTAAAAGAGGGATATTCGGATGCACTTTTGTGTTATCCCAAAATTCTTGTAACATTGTGTTTAAAAGATAATTCAGAAAAATAGTTCCAAAAACTGCAAATAATATCGAAAGTTCTTTGCATAAAAAGTTATGAGTCTAAAAATATCCCTATAATTAAGTGGAGGCACTTATATCATGAATACGCGACGTCTTATCGGACTGTATGGTCATATGAGAATGTTTAGGAATGGTTGGTCCAGGCACTGCCTACCATAGAAAGCAATATTTGACCTTAGAATCAAATTACAAGGTCAATTCGTAGGAGCAGCTGGAACGAATTTAAAAATCGAGTGCTAAACGAATAATGATAATAAAATGTAGTCGAATTATTAGTAACATTATTGTTTATTTTTTATTTTAATGGCTTTGCATCGCCGATGAATGGATTGATCATGAATGGTATATATTCTTATGCATTTGGGCTGGAGACGGCATATAAAGACATGAACTGCCAGCCAACCTAGCCTTTTCCCAATTATGTTGGGGTCGGCTTCCAGTCTAATCGGATGCAGCTGAATACCAGTATTTTACATGGCGACTGCCTATCTGTACTCCGCAACCCAGTTACTGGGTAATATGATACATATAAAGATATATAAAGAGACAAACTACTAGCTCTAAATAGTATAGAAAAGTATGATTTGTGCATACTGACAATTTTGACTTTATCTAAAAAAGCGCGAAATAATGTTAGGTTTAGATATGCCGTCTCCATGTCCTATAGTCTATCATAACGTCTTCCGATCTGTCGTCATTCTTCGGGATTATTGTCAAACAAAGTTGCCACGTAAAGAAGATTGGAAGATTAATACTAGATAGCTTGAATGTACACACAACAGCAGGTTACTACAAACTATCAAATTTTGTCATTCGATTTTGAACTTAACCGTCAACATTTTAAGGTTTAAAATCAATTGGAGAAATTTGACAGTTCTGTTGTCTGTACGTATTTGAGTTTTCCTTTTAATGTCGTTTAGTAGCTTATCATTTTGTATTTAGATGACATCTTATAAGCCATTCATTCATTTTTCATTCATATTTTTTTTATTTTTCTTACTAGTTTTCATTTTGGAAGACTTTTTATATGTTTTAAGTTCCCTGGTCTAACAAGGGACCCTGTTTATTTCATAAATAAGACTGTTAACGTCTTCGGGCGTAAAATGTCAGTTTGTTCGTAGTCGTAAGTTACAGTCAGCAATATAATTCACAATTTTAGCAAATTAATCGCACATATCAAGCACTTGCATGTTTTAAATTAACACATTTATTATTGTATAGATAAGATGGCGGGAGGATAAATCAAATGCCTTTTGTATTGAAAGAATTTCATAGAATGAATTATGAAAGATATTGGAATTCTTTAAATGTGAAAAGTCTCGATATTTGTGTTTGTTTGAAAGATGAGAGCTATTCAAGTGTAGAAATTGCTTTTTCATAAAAAGTCCTCTTGGGGTTGTATTAAATTATTTTATCTACACCCATGCCATAAATCCCCCATAAAAGTCTCTGAAACAGTTAGCTTATTGCCAACATTAAAACAGCCAATGTCATAGTAACCATGGTAACCATAATAGCATCCAAACGGTGCTTTAATGTTGTACTGAATTTCATAATGCAACTCGTTTTCAAAAAAAGAACATTGTTTCCACGCGCGTTTCACTACAACAGCGCCGTAATTTAAAAAAAGAACTTATTCGAATTCACGTCGTATACTATGACGCCGGCCGCCATGTTCGATACGAGTATTAGTATTGCAAAAAACTGTTTCAGAACCCTTTATAGAGGATTGATAACATGTATGTAGATAAAGTCTTGTATGCAACTGTACATAATTAGGCATTAAAACACTCATGTGATACTATTAAACCCACATTCGTGTTATAATACCCCTTATTATACGTCAGTTGTATAAATAACTATTATTCTTTCAATAATGACGTCTTACTTTACTTACCTAATTATAAAAGAATATGCTCAAATATTTATTCTAAAGTATTATTAACTTAGTTGTTCACCTGGAAGCTCTCATCTTCAAGACATACAACTCACATAAACTTAGTCAAAATACTAGTTGTAGTTTAAGAAAAATACATGTCTGATACTATGTGTAAGTAATGTCTAAATTACCACGTATACCTGATTTATCTAGACTAGTTAGTAATAGACTCAATTTTATGGTTTTTGATATAGTTTTTTATAGAGGGGTTGTACGGGAAGGTCAATTTAATGCGACTGTCGATGTTGATAGGTAAGCTAACGAAATAACGACTTTTCTTTTTATGTTTGTTTATTTTAAATAAATACATAAGGGTAGTATTTAAATACACATCAAAAATTACCAATTTTCCCAACAGAATACGTACCTCAAAATTACTGTTTGCACATCAAAATTTGCATGCCTAAATAAATTACGTCAGTAAATAACTTAACGTCATGGTCAGGTCGACGGAGCCCCGCTACGCGGGGCTCCTATTTCTGTCTGCAGGGTTTGAAGGAACCAAACCGAACCTCGGGGTGCCCAATAATTATAATTTGTATACGTTTTGATATTCAATTAATTAACTAGTAGTGCAATAATAAGTATATTAGATGCGCATTTAATTTGTTATTTTTGATGAACAGTTAGTATTTTTGATTTGTAACTAATAATTTTTTGTTGAAAACTATGGACAAAAATTTATTTATAAATAATGGTTATGTACAAGTTTTGATAATCAATTAGTTAATTATTAGTGCAATAATTGATTTGTTGTAGGTATGTGTAGATTATTAGATGTAAAGTTTTTGATGTAAGAATATTTTTCTGATATGCGATTAATAATTTCCCAATACATAACAAGCTTACAGGATATGAACATCATATCGCTTATAAGAAAACTAAAAGTTACATATAAGAATAGTTTTAAAATTATGTTTTAAACTTAAAAATATCAAATTTAAACTCAAAAACAACGAAAGTTTTTTTTCTAATCGATTAATATTATCGGAAAATATGTTGGCATCTGGATAGTTGTCAATAAAGAATATTATGTATTTGCCAAACGTTTTTTCTTATCAGAAAATAAGTTGTATTAACTGACTTAGATGCGACTCGCATTTTACTAATACCCAAAGCCTGTCAGCACCTTTGGTCGAAGATGCTGCTTGAAATTTCAGCAATAAAAAAAAATACGTACTAAGAGTTAATATACAGGGTGGTTGGAAGCTGGGTGCAAAGCCTTAAGGGGTGATAGTTAACACTATTTAGAGCATTTTGAGCCATACATGTCTCAGACGTAATATGGTTTTTTTTTATTTTTGCCCCACTTATAGTTGGTACTTATGTTTTACTAAAAGTTTACAGTTACAAATAAAAAACCATATTTCGTCTAAGACATGTACGGCTCAAAATACTCTAAATGGTGTTAACTATCACCCCCCCTAAGGCTTTGCACCAAGCTTCATTCACTCGGCAATCCGTTTATAAAAATGTATAGTGCACTGCAGCTGACATGTCTTGCGTGAGAGCAGTTAGCATGCATCAGTAATCGTACAGCTCAACCATCTTATTCAAACAGCTCAACAAACCCGACACTCGAACAATAATATTTTCTTGTCGTTTTTTTTTTGCTTTGGTTTATCTACCAACATCAGAAACAGGCCACAAACGAGCATGGGATCGAGAGACATCGTAATAAAGAGTCGCTAAATCAGTACTTTGTAACTTACGGAGAGAGGGTAGTACGAACTTGTAACTTAGTGTTTAGTTGTTGAATAGAGAATCACTAGCGTCGATGTTGTGGACAACTAGAATTGGGACTTCTAGTTTTAATGATTTCTTGCATGCTGTTCTGTTTAAATCTCGTATTATTAAACCATTCTCGATCAAGAGCTGTGTTGCATTCAATTTAAGATGCTGATTCGAAACAAGTGTATCAGGTAAAAAAAAATTATTAAACAAGCTTTTATTTTTCTGGACATTATCTAGGACTAGAGTCCTTGTCAAGACGAAACAAACGAGCCCAAATTCGATAGGGTTGCGTCGTTTTATTACTGCGTTCCCATGGCTACCTTTCAGCTTTATCATCAGATCAGCTCCATGTCATAATAATATTGCATTGTCATTCGATTTGCATATACATGCAAAATTTCAGCTCAATCGGAAACCGGGAAGTGGGTCAAATTTAACTTGCAAGATTAGATTACAGACAGACAGACACTGGGACTTGTGTGACTGACACTGGCATGGCCACCATCGTGGGTTTTAATTTTGATAACACAAAAAATTTGTCGAAATTCAAAAGTTATAAGGGTTTATAGGTGGCCGATCTGGGGAGCATATCCCCAGCTTGGCCACATTTATATCTCAAAAGCTAGGGCATCTAGCGAAGTTCTGTTTTCTCCCAAATTTGTTTTAGAAGATATAATGAGTTCAATTTTTAAGGTATATTCCAAGAGCGAGAGCAAGAGAGAGCAGAGATCAAATAGTTTTCGTAAACTCTTCGATCTAACTCTTGGACTATACCAAACGTGAAAATGAATAAAAGCTTGTAAAAAGGAACAAAATTTATAAGTCACTAAAATGAGAATAGTTTATTAATACCTGAGAGGCCTGACAAAGTATAGAGATGCAATGTATTTTGACTGCAACGTAACTGTCGAATGCTGAATGTAACTGCACGGCACTATTTACAACATTCGCAAATCAAGACCAATTTAAGCCAAACACTACGCAAGTTGGATCAAAAAAATATTTAATTGGTCCTGTGGCATCGCAAAAATGTGTGCAGCCAGAATACAGACAGCTTCTTCCACTATAGTTATTTCTATAAAGCAGTGACTTAATATTAAATAAATGCACATAAATAGATTAGCTAGAAAACCAGTTTATTCTCGAGTAGAACAGAATCTGTTATTTTTCGATGCATCGTACTTCACTGTTAGTTTTAAGCACGCCGCACGTCCGTACGTTGATAACAGCACGAACATTATTCCTATCAACGCGTTGTGATTATCTATATTGCTGTTTTTGTTATTGTCTGGTAATCAAATGTTATGCATGCACACAGTAGGTACTGGCGACGTTACACGATAAAATATCTAATTCCCAAACATAGACTTATAAAAAAAGATGGACTCCGCGCTGCGCATATCGAAAGTGAAGCACAGTAAGTATGCCGGGTCCGTTTGTACAAACACGCCTCGCGCACACATTTACATCATAGTATGCCGACCGGCCGCCATTACGTGACACGAGCGACGGCGTCTTTGCAGGTACTCAAATCACGCACACATAGATCGGTAGGGTGCTTCACTTTCGATATGCGTGGCGCGGAGTCCATCTTTTTTTATAAGTCTATGTTCCCAAAATGAAAAACAAAATCAAAACTACCCACATACCACTATATTGAGAACAGAGGCCCTAGTACGAACGCGCGAAGTAAATTCGGAACGATTTTTAAATTGAACACCTAAGCATTTTGATTTTTGCGACAAGCACAATAATTTAATAGTATCACCTACAGATATAAATAAATTCTTAAAACTAAGTAACTATTATGTGCGAAACTAATATTTTCAATTTAAAAATCATTCGAATTTACGTTACGTTTACAAAATTAGCCGATTGGAAATTCTGGGAGATTGTTTTTTGGGAATCGGATTTTTTCGGGAATAAATAAATAAATAAATAAATAAATATCCTTGGACATTTCACACAACGCCATCTAGTCCCAAGCTAAGCAACCTAATGCTTGTGTTATGGTAACGAGATGGCTGATAAACTACTTATATACATTTTTTTTTGTAAACACATACATATTATAGATAGAACATCATCATTCAATCATTCTGAACCGATTTCCGACTGTGTGCACAAGCCTTAGCTTTGACAAAGCAAAAATCAAGCTTAAATAAATGTCAAATATTTTTAATTTCTGCTAAGAATGGGCTTTCTTTTTCGATTCTTCTACGTTGGCTTTGGAAATAAAATAATTATTAAAAAGCTCCAGTATTATGAGATGACGCACTGTTAAATGATTAAAGCTCATAGTATTAGGATACCAATGTTATAATTATTACTAAATTCTTGTAAAAACCCATTTTCTATTAATATGAACATACTAGTACCTACGTCATCTTCCACTTGACAAACTCGATCTTTTGGGTACTATATGAACTATATCTCGATGTCCAATGTATGACAATATTATTGTGCACACTATTCCTATCTAAAGTAGTTTAATTTTTATATTTCGAGAAATATTCTGAAAAACACGAAGGGGCGGGAACTTACGTAAACATAGCACTGATAGTTTTAAACATTCACTACCACCGGATAAATTCCTGTTACCTTGTCTGACAGACAAAGCCTGTCGATCCTGCATGGCTTCGTGATTTTAAGAATTTCGCGAATGATTATAGACTTCTATCGATATCGATAAACTTTTATCGATAGATTGTGTTATATTCTGTAGATACTAAATTAGTACTGATATCGTTTGAGAACGCAATATATTTTCTATGTTCCTTAGGTACGTTCTAACCGTTATATTTGAATACCCGATTTCGAATTTGTTTACAAATAAACTATATTTTACGGTTCATCTGTGTTTTCTTTTACGTACTTATGCCACTATGTTCCTATTAGAAGTAGAGTTTCTGAGTAAGGCCGTTTGTACATTTCCACCGTCAAAGGAACGTCAGCGAGAAGCGGTGGTGTGCGGTGGACACGCATCCATAGTAAACGTATGTATCGCTCTTAGAGCATTTAAATGCTCTAAGGTATCGCTACTACTCCGTCAAACAACACACAAACGACAAACGGCCTAAGGTATGCCAAACTTAAAGCCCGAAGAATACTATAAAACGCGGAGTATGTATCCGCGTTTATTAACCATTTTGCTCGACAATATTTTGACATATCAGCTGACTCGCCTGTCACGGGCCAGTATCCAGTGGCGCACCAAGTGACGTTTTGTTTGGTGAGGACCTCAGGTGAGGACTGTCGCCGCACATGGTTGCTTGATGGGTTAATGCGCTCAAAAGAAATAGCACTGCATTACTACATACAAAAGCAAGTACATATCTCGACGTCTAACGCACGTCTGAGCTCGCAGGACCGACACGGCATTTTTTTCTGAGCAGTAACCTAACAAAAAGTATGAAACTTGCATGAATTCAAGATAGTATTTCAATCATTATGTACATCCACCCTTAACAGATGTCACGCAATACTGTTAAAGGTGCGATGGTACATGTAGCTATGTGATAAGTTACGGGAATCTGCGGGACTGGCAGTGAGTATACCCTTCCCGCACCCTGGATTCCTGTCTACTGTCCGTATGTTACCTTAGGTCGCATGGTGCAGACATCCTGAATTTATTTATATATTTATTTATCACATATTAGGTATATGGTAGGTTAGGGCTGTAGGGCTTATAGGGCTTAGGGTCGTAGGTACCGTTAGGCTTGTAGGTCTTAGTAGGTTCCCGTCTTCTGTTAAGGGTGGATGTACACATTATTATAAATATTGCCACGAATATGATTTGGCACAGTCTTCAAATTAGCTCGGCGGGTAATCCTGTAAAGTATTTTTTTACGACTCAGCTACCCGTGCGAAGCCGGGCCGCGTCGCTAGCGTGTAATAAAAATACAAAATCTGAATATATTCCTTTATTTATTTGTACTTAGAAACAGATACAAAAGAAAAATATACAAAACCGTTTGGAATGCAGGAGACGGAATACACGATGTTACCACTGTTAATATTGTGTTAAATATATCTTTTGAACGCCAAGCACTAACCAATACACTGACAAGAAAATTACATAATCGCACGAAATAATACTGTAAAAGATTTTGTCATACCTTGCGAACGTTCATGGTAAGCGTCTTTGGCGTTCAAACAATCCTTAATAATAAAATAAAAAAAATGATTTTTCAAGATTAAAAACTAAAAGACACCTATAATACTTGTTATTGCGGCGTTTACAAACATAACGTATCACAGATAAGGTAAATATGAGCTCGACCTAACGTCGGACGCAAACGAATTAGAATTAATACAAATGAGATTGAATTTGTCCTGTTTAATGATAATTTCTAACAATGCTACGATTGAAACTAATCGATTTTCTTTAAAAAAAAAAACAGGCAGTCATGGACAGCCGACAGAAGTGATTTTTTTTTACAATCTATCACTATGTGATATGGCTTGTTAGATGTCTTGCCTGGTATGCCAAGGTGACGCAGTGACGCGTACCCATAAGATTCCACCTACCAAAAATCGCTCAACGCCCCTTAAGATGTTTTCACTTCAAAAAGATGTTCTGTCGAGCCTTTTTCCAAATATGTTAGGGTCGGCTTCCAGTCTAACCGGATGTAGCTGAATAACAGTATTTTATGTTTGAATATAAAGTGTCATAGATTTCACTGGTTTTCTTCGTAAATACAAAGTATTTACAGGAAGGAGCAATAAGTTGTATTTGTAATTTGAAGCTATGAAATAAGCTAGCCACAAGAGCGGTAGAAAAAAATCATAAACCACACCCGTTTCGGATTGCCTTGAAATTCCAATCATAGCATCATATAACATGGTTTACGTTTAAAAATGGCACCCTGTGTCACAAAAGTACAAATCAGACTTCACGAAAAAAATCTAAGAAATAAACTTAACTCTACTACATTATAATATCTAAAATGTTAATAAATTAATACAGTTAAAGTATTGTCCAATAACTTATGCTAATGTCGTGGTTTTGTAAGTTTTAATTCTTAGGTAAAGAGGAGATGGATGTGTCACTCAAATACATACAGGGTGTCCCGTAAATAATGGATAATCTCTTAAGGGGTCATTGTACTCATCATTATGAACAACTTTTACTATGAGACCAAACCTGAAATCGCGAAAAAAAATCAGCTGACCAGTACATTTATCTACATCAAACTCGTCAAAATGTAGGGAGCAGCTGATTTTTTTTTCGCGATTCCAGGTTTGGTCCCATAGTAAAAGTTGTTCATAATGATGAGTACGATGACCCCTTAAGAGATTATCCATTATTTACGGGACACCCTGTATAATAAAGTTACCCCTTTGAAGGTCTTAACTGAATGCAATTTTTGGGGGCCTACAATAAACTGTTCAGGACCATTCTTATGTATCGACCTGCATAAATAGCGGCGCCTCTCTAGAAAGGTGTACGTAGTCCTATTTGAAGCATAAAATCTGCCTACATGCTTGATTTCTCTATTTTTGTTTTAAATACCTGAGCGAAACTCCCATCCACTGTAACGTACAGACGGCAAATACTGACTTATATTGGCGTACACACACGCACAGATTTGCGTTCAGATCTTTAGTATATACAGATAATCAGTTATATTCATATTTCATTTGTTTAATTATAACGTTCATGTGGACTCCTTGGACAGAATTTATTGGGACTTCTTGCTATTGCAAATAAGTTTTTTATACTATAAATATATACGGGAATGAATAGCGAAACATTGTCATATTTAAGTTGTTATCATATTGAGCTTTATAAAGCGTACATTTATTTTTATTCGTGGCCACACATTCCCTACTGAAAAGTTTAAATACTGAAACATTTTGTCTACAATATAAAAACGGTACAAATATAACTACTTAATATAGAAAACAACGTGTGTATAATTCCGTATATCTGCTTAAGACACTATAACAAATGCGTGAAGCTAACTGCGTTGCAAATTGAATCTTAGAGACTCTAAGCTAGAATCCATTTTGACTCTGAACATGTCAAGCGATTACTGATCCAATTATTTTATTAAGTAACAATAGTTTTATTTAGTAATAAAACTGAAAAAATTTCATTACTTTTACAAGTTACCCAAATTTTTTATTCATAAATTTACGTGTGCAAAACATGTGTTTTCAACAAAAGCACCTAATTAAACACCGTTAATAATATACAAATATAATATTATACATACATTGCGACAAACAGAACTTAACATTTGAGTAATAGTCACCATTTTCCAAGTAATCGACTTTAGTCAAACATCTCGACGTTTATTCTTGGTACGTTCTATTTAAGTAATGACCATATTTTAGGATTTATTATGAGTCCGGTCGGCATTACACGTCATCGAAGGTGCACATTCCTAGGATGAACACGTGGGAATCTATAGCGAAACTGCTCGCATAACAATTTATTTGGTATATTAAATAAATAATTGTCGCAGCAGAATTTGAAACCTAGAGGTTTTACAATGTTGACTCAGTTTCTAGCTTATTCTAAACGCGCTTTTGCTAAATCCTGTGCCAAGATAATGTTAATCCGACATTATCCTTAAGAGGATTGTGAAGTGCCGATACGCGGCGCGAGTAGGTATTTTTAAAAATGCTATCTGTTTCATACCGCTTGCTCTGCCTCCCTCCGGGCGTGATAGAGTTGCAAGTCTTGGAGGCAATTATCTACATTTCCTTTTTGGTTTCGGGCGATAACGTTTTCATCCCCCTAAACCTTTACGAAATGAGACAATTTTGGTCTCATTAGATTCAATACAACTTAATCTGTAGAGATAAACTACGATAACATGGCGCGCCCCTCCAAAATTCAAAACGTTTGAAAGTATTTACAATGCACCACCAAGATTCACAACGCATGTGTGCGTAATGAGACGGCCGTCAAACAAAAACAAATCCACGGATTTGTTGCTCGACTAGTCACGTCACTACACACATTGAAACAGTAATTTGGAGGGGCGCGCCATGTTATCGTAGTTTATCACTACGTTTTTCTAATTCAGTTCAGTTTAATTTAAAATATAAAAACGCTTGAGGAAGTTTTGAAGTCAAAAATATAGATGTTAATAACTTATATCGTACGCAATATTTCTTTGTAATAAAAACTTACGGACCTAGTTTTTCATTATACTTGCAACATTTCCAAAAATTAGACTATGTTTACGGGGGGAAAAACGTTATCGCTTTTTGTATGAAAATTTACAGCTTCACAATCTTCTCAAAATGGCCACCATAAGAGCGATCATAAGTGTGTCAATTCAACACAGTGGTTCATAACTATATAATATTAATATATATTTTAGACTATACCAAATTACAGCGCCATCTCGTAGAAAACTTTTAACATTTTCTGTAATTGACCTATATTCAAAGCTCAACGCAGGAATCAAACTTGCATACCAACAACTTAAGTTTGGTTTCATATTCTGTTCAAATGAGATTAAGTATAATATTTCATCAGTCCGCTAAGCTGTTTAAATCAAAAAAATTTACAATAACAACTTTTGTAAAATTAATATTTTATGAATATTTATAAAGAATATATATATATATATATATAGATATACCCATGGGCACATTGTGGCTCCATCGTGCCATATAGGTAGTAATTTGTTGATCCGTTTTCACTTGTTGATCCGGGTGGTATTTGTTGATCCAATGCTAGTCAAACCATACGTAAGTGGCTCTGTTTGGAGCCACAAGTGTTAACGCGAGTAATAATAATAATTAAGAAATTTTTATACAAATCCACCTTTTTTGCATTTGAGCACTAGTTGATCCGATTCAAATGGGCCAATCAGAGCACACCATTTTTCACGGGCTGTGTCATTGGCAGATAGACAGATAGAACATGGATGGTATTCAAACAAATTAATTCTTGCATTATACAGCGTGCCGCCGCTATCGCGACATTAACTTCCGACGCGAACATGGTTCCGCGTTTTCGTTTTCGGAGGGTTTGGTGAGTACTGGTGAGGGGGGAACGGGAGAGAGTGGTGAGGAAGGGGGGGGGGGGTGAGGAGTGGAGGGGGTGGTAAGGAGGATGGGGGGAGGAGTTGTGAGAGGGATAGAGTAATGAGGGGGAGGATGTTGAGGGGGAGAGGGAGGGAAGGCAGTAGTAAAAGGAGAGATTGAGGGGCATGTTGAGGGGAAGAGGGACAGGAGGCACAACTGTGAAAGGCAGAGGGGGAGGTTGGGGAAAGGGGACGCGTCAGGGGAAGGGGTATTAAAGGAGAGATAAGGAAGGGAAGGGGGCGAGAGGGAGGAGGATACAGGGAGGGGGAGAGGGGGAGGGTGTGGTGAGTACTGGTGAGAGGGAAGAGGACGGAGGAATGGGAGATGGGGGTGAGGAGGAGAGGGGATGGTGAGAGGGGATGGTTGAGGAGTGGTGGGAGGGATAGAGTAATGAAGTGGAGGATGTGGAGGAGGGATGTTTTGAAGGAAAAGGGACGGGAGGCAGTAGTAAAAGGGGGGGGGGGGGAGATGCAGGGAAGAGTGAGAAGGAAAGGGAGGGCAGGCAGTGGTGAAAAGCGTAGGAGGAGATTCGGGGAAAGGGGGTGCGAGTGAGAGGGAGATGTGGGGCATGTGAGAGGGTAGAGGGAGGAGTGAGATAGGGAGGGGAGGGGGTTGGTGAGAGGTGGGCAGAGAGGGGACATAGGAAAGGGGTTAGAGGTGGGGTGAGAGGGACGAGCGCCTTTACACGTTATAGTTGATTTTTGTATAGCACTGATTCATTGAAGAAACCCTACATGACAGAAATGACATGATGAAAAATTTAAAGTCGAAACGGCACAAAAAACAGAAGTTAACTCCAGTCGTGCGTCGGAACTAACACACACATTTTTTTTTGTAAATGCATACTTTTATAGATAACTACACCCAGACTGAGGACATACAGACATGTGCTTGCACACAAATGCTTGTCCTGGATGAGATGTGATGGTATGGAATCGAACCCACGACCTGCGGCATGATAGGTGGTATTTTAACCAAATACGCCATTGTGGCCTGTCACTGTCAGAATGCTTCACTGTTAATGGTGTTGTCACATGTAACATCAGGTCACAAAAGCGCTCAAAAGCTTCTCTATTATCTTCTATACCTCATCATCATCATTTCAGTTGAAAGACATCAACTGCTGGACATAGGCCTCTCCCAAGCACCGCCACTTCGACCGGTACTGTGGTTCCCGCATCCAGCGGATTCCTTCTTGCGATCTTTACAAGGTCATCGGTCCACCTTGTGGGAGGTCTTCCAACGTTACGTCTTCCGGTACGCGGCCGCTTCTCCAGAACCTTTCGGCCCCATTGGCCATCTGTTCTGCAAGCAATATGCCCTGCCCACTGCCACTTAAGTTCGGCAATTCTTTGGACTATGTCTTCCCGAACGCTGCCCAGCCGAGTCGTATTCGACGATTGACCGCTTTCTCGAAATTGGACCTACCTAACTGGACAGTTTGTCCTAAGCAACATACTCGTCCACAACTTCGAGTGTAGTGTATCCGATATTCATGAGAGTGGGTGCTACATGGGCATTTGACGTGACCATCCATCCATGTTTTATCCATGTTCATTTTAAGACCCACTCTTTCGAAAGCTCTACTGAGGTTATCGAGCATTGTACTAAAGTCCTCCGTAGTATCAGCCATGCCTACTATATCGTCGGTAAACCGAAGTTGACTGACGTCTCGCCATTGATGTTGATGTCTAGCCCTTTCCAGTCCAGAACCTTGAAGACATAATCCAGTGCAACGGCGAATAGTTTCGGAGAGATAACGTCTCCCTGTCCCCCTCGCTGCAGAAGGATAGGTTTGGAGGTACGGTCCTGGAGTCGTACTGACGTAGTGGCGTTTTCGTACAGACACTTCGGCCGCCTAGACCGCTAAACGTAGAGAACTGAAAAAACTCCTTGCAGTAATGCATACTTAGGTTGATCCACTCGATCTTATATTCGCATTACTTCATACATTGTTGGATCCGCCACCATACTCGAGGTGGATCTTACAATGTACGAAGCATTACGAATATAAAATGTACTAGATCAACGTACGTATGCATTTCTTCAAGGAGAGTATAATACGGACCCACATAGTACTTATAACCAATCGAGGTGGATCTGACAATGTATGAAGCAATGCGAATATAATTAATCGAGTGGATCAACGTATGTATGCATTTCTGCAAGGATAGTATAAAACGGAACCACATAGTACTTATAACCTCATATTCGAAGTGGATCTAATAACGTATGAAGCAATGAGAATATAAAATCGACTGGATCAACGTATGTATGCATTTCCGCAAGGAGAGTATAAAACGGAACCACATAGTATGCTGTGCGTGGTGCCGCACCTCTTAGTAGAGGTGGATCTAACAATGTATGAAACATTGCGTATAGAATATCGAGTGGATCAACTTATGTAGGTAGAAAATTATTATCATTTTTATGCAAGGAGTGTGTAAATCAAAAAAATGAATGTTAGAAGTATCTCAAATTCACTGTATATGGAGCCAATAAGTATTGGTCTTCAGATAAAATTCGGAGCCAAAAAGTATTGTTGAGTATAAAAAAATTGACCGTTACGGATCCACTTTTGTTTAGATGCTAGAGTAAAAAAAATGTCGAGTATAAACATATTTCTACAAATATATTTGGCAACGTCGCCAAGTGGAAGGCGATGTTGCCACTCCGCTCGAAAAATATGAAACCGGAGTCAAGTTATTCTGCTCTAAAGGTGGAGTCAATAATGCATTGGCTCACTGCTGGATCAACTAAGTGTGGGAAAGGGTGTTTATATATATATATATATATATATATATATATATATATATATATATACAAATATTGAAGATAGTTATCAAATGGAATGGTATCAAAATGTAATACAAAATGTATTTTGATAGTTTCCAACAATGTAAACAAGAAAATATTGTAATTATTGATCTTTAATCACTGTTTTAATATTTCAAGTGAGTTTATCGATCTATTTCAACAAAAATAAATGTTGTTTTAATTGTTGAAAAGTAAATGTCTTATCATAATGATAGTTCCCATGTATAAATTCATGGCATCCTCTTAAGGGGTCATTGTACTCATCATTATGAACAACTTTTACTATGGGACGAAACATGAAATCACGAAAAAAAATCAGCTGTTCCCTACATTTATGTTCGGCAAAATGTAGGGAACAGCAGATTTTTTCCCCTTCATAGGATGCCCATGAATTTAATTTCACCTGTAGAGTACCAGCAATCACCTAATCACTTCTATGCATCATTCATACTCCAATGTAAACTTAAATATTTGCATTCATTTTACTGGTAAAAGATAAAAGAAAAATTTCATAAAATCAAGCTTAAATGAACATTTGTAAGTTTTTAGAAAACTGTTGGACAAAGAACTTTGTACGTGTGTCACGATTTTCATTGTAACGTGCAACAAAATTTGCCTATAGTTAATTTTTTTTAAATAGGCATTTTTAACAAGAAACCATTTATACACCCGTGCGTGCAACTCAATACTATAAGAAGACAAAAAATACTATCCACAAATTGTTGCTTCTATTTGAGATTTTTTGGTCAGTTTTAGCAAAGCACCTTTCACTGGTATTAATTTGTCTCTTTCACCGCGAAAACACGACACACTCCCAAGCGCTTACAAAGGTCCGAAGTAAAGCATTCGTGGTAAGTACAACGAATCAACAATTGTATAACTACTGTAACGTGGCAAGACTTGAAATATATTTGTAGATGGGCACAATGTTTCACTGGGCGTATTTGTGCAAATATTCGCGTTATTTCATTAATACAAAATGAATTTTATGACAATAGCCATAAAGTACATTTTGTATTGATCATGTAACGCGAATATTTGGTCAAATACGCCAAGTGAAGTTCCAGCACCAATCGAACGTTTGATCAAAGTAAATATTGAGCATTTTTCTATTGGCATTACATCGGTGATAGAGCTTTTCTACTCTGAAATGTGGCGCCCCCCCCCATATACCGTATTTACCGAAGTGTACGTATACAAATTTAAGAGGCCGTATACGAAATTTTCCCGATGTCGCTGAATCGCGTGATTTTACAGTCAAAATACTGTATTTCTATAAGTTTAAATGCACAACATGAAAGATCATTTCAATTATGATCTAATGAATGAGCTACTTTTTTATTTTCCGTCTAGTTTATAATTCGAGAATTAGGTTGTTTTAAAAGATTATTTGATGATAAATGTTTTTAGTTTTTTGCATTTTTTTTTTCAAGAAATGGATTGATTTTGAACTGAATTTTATTTCTGTTGTTTTGATTTTATGAACGAGAGTTAGTTACAGAGACTAAGTTAAATATTTTTTTTTACTCAGAAATAAACATAAACGTAAATCGTAAATACAGGGTGTAAGGGACAGCCCTCCGCAAACTGATAGGGTGAATTCAGTATGTCATTCTAAGATGACCGGTACATGAAATTTTTCCAGGAACTTTATGGGAACCCAATAAACCTGATTTGTTTGTGTTTTTTTTGCACAAATCGGAGCGTCTATTACTGGTTGGGAGGGGTATGTAATAGGTATGCGGTGAGTTCGATGAACTCTGTAGCTAGACAGAAAGTGAACAGCTGATTTCACGAGTCGTTCGTTAGAGTATTTCTACATCCATTGCTGGTTTTTTGTTTTCAGTTTTGTTTTTTTGCTGTTTTTTTTTACATGAATGGAGTGCTGCGAACACACAATGTAATTTTACATTGAAATAAAGAACATGTAACTGAAAAAAATATTTAAAAAATGAAAATTTTCCTGAGAAAATTTCCGGTGGAATATGATTCAAAATGAGGAGCTGAATGCACCCTGTTAGTTTGCGGAGGGCTGTCCCTTACACCCTGTATAAACTCGTAAATATGTGATATTCTAAACAGCTTACAGCACAAGTTCACAAATGGTTGCTAAAATAAAATAATAAAAATAAAAAAGTAGCCTGTAGTAAGGGCCCTCACCCACGGCGACTTTTTGCTACTCGAATCGAATCGTGGTGTAAGCAAGGGCATAAGCAAGGGCAAACAGCTAGCACCGCATCGCGACAGTATCGATGCAAACGCGCGACGTCATCGCTACTGCATCGCTACAAAAAGTCGCCGTGAGCGAGGGCCCTTATAGAAACACAGTATAACCGGAAAATCACGTAAATCAGCTAAATCGGCAAAATTTCGTGTACGGCCTCTTAAGTAGTGGGGCGTGTCATTTAAGAGTAGAGAAGTTCTAAGATGGAGGCATAAATTGTATGAATTTACCTTCAATATTGCCTCCATGTCGCAGCCAGTGGAAAAAAGCCCATTAGGTCATCATGCCCTATATAACTCGTTCGACAGGCGAGTCTTCGTTCAGCCCCCGCCTACACTTGTCGTCGATATCCTTCGCTTTGCCGTTGATCTTCAGGTTGGCCAGGCTCACGTAGTTGCTGCGCGAGATGCCCGGCTCGCGGCGCTTGGGCAAGCCGGGGCTATCACTCACTTTCTTTTCGCCATGCTTTTTCTCGGGCACAGTGGCTAAAGCCGCTATGTTGCTAATTTGAGAACTTCGTATCAAAGGGGTCAGTTTTGTGCCCTGTTCTAACGTACTAAGAGGAGTCTTAATTCTATTGCGTCCTAAGTCTATGAATTTAGAATCTTCGGTAGATTTCGGCTCGTATTTGGATCTGCGGTCTCTGTAACTGAACCTCCCGTCTGCGAAGTCGGGTTTTTCGGCTAAATGCCGCCGGAATATCGGCGTCATTGGCTTCCCCATGCTGGCTAGTTTGAGGTCTGACTTCAGAACGTCGTGGTGGATCGGTTTGTCAGACTCTGACGGTCTAACCCTGTGGGAACGTCCGATGTTACTCGGCGACGAAGGTCTTTGAACGAAGAACTTGCTCCTAGACTTGTCTTTGTCCTCTGAGTCTTTATTTCTGTCCACTTCCGCAGTATTCGGCTTGAACAGTCTGCTCAACTTCGGTGACAACAGCTTCTTTTGGAAAAACCCAGTCTTTTCCTGCAGTTTCTCTTTCTCGACAGTCTTCGGTATATTCTTGACCCCGGCAGCCATGACTGGGCTCTTAGTTAAGTAATCAATATTATACCTTCTGCAATCCACTTCAGGTATTTTCCTTTCATGAGTCAAACATTCAGGGTTCCTTAGCACAACATCAGTGACATCGTAACTCGACTTCTTCGATAGTAGATTCTCTCCCTTCTTGACGATAGTGGCGATGGTCTTCTTGGGGTCGACGTCCATTTTGTCGAATATTTGTACGTTTCGATGCCAGCTGCTGATGGTCTCACTGTCATCATCCGAGGAGTCAGTGTCCGCGTCGTCTGGTACAGCGCTACTGTTGGGGATGCTGATGTGTCTACAGAACGGTAAAGGGTTGTCTACCTGTAATTAAAAAAAATGTTTTTTTTATTTTACATAAAGTTTTGTGCCTTATAGTTTGTGCTGAATAAGGGGGATGCGGTTACGACCAGCAGTCCAGCACCCTAATTGCGTAACACACTATCAATCGGAATTTTAATCATTTTGAAGCAATTTGCTAATCCATTGCTTCATATATCCGAAAAATTTGTCTACTCGACAACGTAAATAACGCAATGAATGTTGTTGAACTGTCAAAATGAAACCAACTCCGATTGATAATGTGTTACGCAATCAGGGTACAGGATTGGTCGCACGACTGGCCGCAACCTTGGCCGCAGAAGCTCCGACCAAAAAGAAAGCGTTTGGCAACCAGAACCAAACAAACAATCGACAGGCTATCGTGTCGAAAATGGCGTCCCCGACTGAAAATAGCTGTAGGAAGAACAGCGGTCTCTATTTGATTTAAACATACAAAATTGTCGAATTTTGTATTTGTGAACAGCGTTAGCCGACGTGAAAATAACGCGGCGATTTTTTTTTGCGCACTGGATTTTTAACGCTCTGCTTAGCGCCGAGAGTTGAAAATCCAAAAGTGTGTTTTTTCGACACGCTGGGATGCACTCTGTTGTTGTTAGGTTGGATTCTCGAAGCTCGGAACAGCATTGAAAGTTGAAAATCCAGTGCCCGATAAAATCCCGCCGCGATATTTTTACGTCCGTGCGAACATCGGCTTAGAGGACTAAGGAGTCCTCTACAACATTGACTGATGTTCGATCCGGTACGGAAGCGTATCGAATATTGCGGCCGGTGTAGCGACCAGTCGTGGTCGTGGCCGCGTAGTGTGCAAGCTCTGAATCGTCACCTTAAGAGGTTTAAATTAAATTTTTTTTTTTACCTCTGAATGCATGTTAAGGGGTATCCCCGCAGTAGTAGCCTCGAAATACAAATTTTCTTAAGTTTTTTGTTTTTTTTTTGCGTTTTTAGTCCGCGAGGTCTAAGATGAACTTTGCATTTGTGTGAGTGCACATAGATAGTGTAGGTGTGACGTCCGGCATAGAGCGCGACGCGTTCTTTGTTTGGTTTAAAACCGATTTATACTGCTTTTTGGCAATCGGCTTTTGTTCTTTTAGTACGAGAGGCCATGACCAAAACCATGTCGCATCGTTGTAAAACGTAAAACGATAAGACAAAAATTTCTCTCGTACCATTTTGGTGATCACTCACACGAATGCAAAGCTCATCTTACGCCTCGCGGACTGTACTGACCTGCAAATTGCAAAAAACGGAAGGTTTTAATTTCGCGGCTACTACTGCGCTATCACCATAAGAATGAACGTGCGCAGTTTTGAGATGCTTCGAGGAACGTCAAAGACGGCCATTTTTCAGAGTTCAGACAGTTTCTATCGTCTTTGCTATCACGAGGTTCTCACTCCATGGGGACGACAATTATTTTCTTTCCCCTTTCTTAGTTACCTCGTGTTTGTACTGCGACTCCAGCCCCTCCACGGACTGGTTGCGCAGGAAGGCGGGCAGGGCGCCGTCGAACTCGCAGGGCTCCACCTTGCGCGACTTGTTCTCCTGCAGCTCGTTGAGGTGCGTGTCCGGGGAGGTTCGCTTGAGGGGGGGAGGGTCCAGCCATTTTGTTATGTCGTCCACCTGGGAAAGGTAATTGGAGGATGACTTCAATGAACAAAGAACTTTAAAGAGTTACCAAATAATCTAACATTTAGTTAAAAGCGATACCTTAGTGATGTTGATCTTGTTGCCGGCAGCGTGCAGGATGTAGCCCGCAGTGTGCAGCGCGTGGTGGCTGCGGCTGAGGTTGGTGACGGTGACGAGAGGCCGGGCCCCGATGTGTGTGGCCGACATACACTTGCCGAGTCGCCAGCTGCGCTCCGGGACCGAGAGAGTCACGTTGGAGTTCGACTGGAATGAAGGATTGAAGATTTATTAGGTTGGCAGGATGCTTACGAGGATATAATAATTATGATGTTATGTCTTCATTTTGGGTGTCGTGCGTACTGTGAAGCAACGCAGTGTTCGCTCCTGCGCGCACAGGGCTGCGTGCAGGATAATAAACTAAGAATAATAAACTAATATCAATACGGTATTTTACTCTTTATGAGAAAAAATCGAAAAATATATTATTTAGATATCTTAAGCAAAAAGCAGTCGGAAAATGTTAGTTTTAGTTCATAAAATAATAATATAAATTTTAAAAATCAATTCAAAGTTTTCAGTTTTTTTTTATCTGTTTTCTAACACGTCATTACGGCTGTTTATATTTAAAAGTGTCAAAGTAAAATGTAAAATACTGGTATTCAGCTGCATCCGGTTAGACTGGAAGCCGACCCCAACATAGTTGGGAAAAGGCTAGGCAGATTGATTTTATATTTAAAAGTGTCAATGTCAATTGTCAACTGATCAGCGTATATAACGTGTTTGTTTACTCAGCGAACTGACGTCATGACCACAGAGCAATGTGGCGTCCACTGCGTCCAGCGCTTTCGCGCGAAATTTTAAAATCTAAAATTTAAATGCATTTGTATGGAACTTATCGATTGAATAAAAATTTTGTTTTTTTTTAGTGGCTTATTAGCACTATATAGAATCTAATTGAGACACTTTTCAAAAATGGGTGTACCCTATTATAAACTGGGTGTAAATGGTCGATTACTGTTACCTTAAGTACCCCCGCGTCCGGCACGCTGACCTCGCTCTCTGCTTTACTGAGGCGCGAGCAGCAACCGTCCTTCCTGTGAACCAGAAACCAAGAAACATTAAGTGTATATATATAAAAAAGACGTGTTAGTTACACTATTTATAACTCAAGAACGGCTGAACCGATTTGGCTGAAAATTGGTGGGGAGGTAGCTTAGAACCAGGAGACGGACATAGGATAATTTAAAAAAAAAACTGATAAAACGTGGTATAACCACGGCTGGACCGATTTAGATGAAATTTTGTGTGTATATTTGAATGGGTTCCTGGATGGTTTGAAAACACAATTGGACCCGGTAGGTGGCGCTGCAGTCGGGACAACGTCTGTCGGGTCCGCTAGTTTTTCAATAGAAAACAGTTGAATTATATTTTGATGGTTCAAGAACGAGGTTTAAACTCAAGGATTCTCGGGCCATACGCATGTTACCATCTGACGAGATGTCGAAAAGCGAAAAAAAAAATCGGTCACTCTAAAAAAAAAAAAGCCGGCTAGGAAAAGTTTAGAATGAAGTGTCAATCTTTTAGTTATATATTTAACCACTTAAACCACACGAAACTTTATACTTTTCTCAAAGACAATATTAATTTACTAAACAATCTGATGTTAAATGCGAGAGAAAGCAAATTGTTTCTGCATTCTCAAGTTGTCTTTGGTTTAAAGTATTGATTTGCCGGTACCTACTTATTTTTTCGACCGAAAACGAAAATTGCTGAAAACTAAAAACGAGATTCGGTCGGCGTGCGGCGGGCTAGTGATTAAAAGATTGACACTTCATTCCTTGAAGTTTACCAATGATAACCTATCGACAAATAAAGACTTTTTTTCTTTTTCGTTTTCGTCCGAAAATAAAATTTATTTCCAGCCAGGCTAGGCCCAGGCAGGCTAGGGCATCACACTAGTGACATGCGTACCTGTGCTGGCAGCAGTCGGGCGAACCCTGGCCGCGCTGCGCCGAGCCGCGCGAGTACTGCACGATGTCGGCCAGCAGCGTGGCCGGCAGTGGGCCAGGCTGGGATAGGTACATCACCATGCTCTCCAGCCAGATCTCGATTACTTCGAACGGTGGCCTGTGGGGTACACAACAAATTTTATCTGTCATCAAATTTTAAATGAAACGAACAACTAAACGAAAAGAATGAATGAACGAAATAAACGAGAAAACTACTCGTTTAGTTACATAGGGCGACTGGTAATTACAGTGACAAATACTTAAACACATAATTGTACTCGTAATAACAAACACCTTTTACTATGGGACTAAACCTGAAATCGCGAAAAAAAAAAATAGCTCTTCTCTACATTTTAACGATTTATGCGAACATAAATGTAGAGAAAAGCTGCTTTTTTCGCGATTTCAGGTTTGGTGTGGCGACATCTTAAGACCTCGTTATGGCCATCCGAAGTTAAAAATATTCCACAATACCTAGTATCAGGATCCAGATGGCAGGCCAGGAAAGCGATCCTGTAGAAGGGCTCGGGACAGTTGTGGACGCGACAGAACTTGTCCACGAACAGAGGCTCGTTCAGCCCGAAGTCTGTGCGTCGCGGCAGGAAGTCGGGGTCGGCTGACACGCGCCCTATTATCTGAGGAACACAACTATTTTTATATCAGGGTCAGAAACTGGAAATCAAAAGTCATTTATTCAAATTAGGCTGAGAATCGGCGCTTTTCGAACGTCAAAATTACATAAGACAGTCCCCACAAAACGACCGCCCTTCAACACTTCCTAGTGCTTTAGCTGGGAAGAAGAAGTAGCGCAACAAACTGTCCAGCAGCACAGCTGTCTGTTCAGTTAGAAGAACTTGATTCTATACAATAGTAGGTAGGTACCTACGCAAAATAATTTTCATTGCACAAAAACATTAAACGAAATTATTTGTCAAATACAATAAACAATTTTAAGAACTCATATAACCTGTCAGTATTTAAGCTAATTCTGGAGAAAGAAAATAAACACTTGAGTTAATCACAGCGACCAACTATTCGTATTGTAGTCGTTGATAGAATATGCCTTTGAACATAGGTTGGAATTTACTTTAGCTTTAAACGCATTAAAAGGCAAATCTAGCAAAGAAGAGGGTAGCTTGTTATAAAAGTTATACCAAGCCTAACTAATGAGGTATGAACCTTATGAAGTCGGTGAAATGGAGCACGTAATTTGTCCTTATTTCTGGTGTTAGTTAGTTTGATGTACACACAGCAGCAGGTCAAGTTACTACCAACTGTCAAATTTTCTCATTCGATTTTGAACTTAACCGTCAACCTTTTAAGGTTTAAAATCATTTGGAGAAATGTGACAGTTTGGTATAACCTAATGTGCTGTTGTCTGTACCACAGATTAATATAGATGGGACACTTCGCAGTTTATGAAGCTACAAGTACGCGGCGGGCCCCGTCTGCGGGGCTAATTCAGTAGGTCAGAAGGTATAAGAGTTCCGCGATAGAAAGAGAGGCAACTTGTAGTTGAATATAACTGTTGGTAATAAGCGTTGTGCGACCTGAATTGCACTTTATTGTGTCGTAGCAAGAGTTTTTATTTAAATGATTTTACGGAGTGTCCCATCTGTATTAATCTGTGTCTGTACAGAATGCGTAGATAAGGGCTATGTGAATGGTCTAGTCACACGCTTATACCCTGTATTTCCTATTCACAAGCTTGGGAAATGAATATTAAAATATTTTGTACAATTCAATCTGCCCAGCCTTTTCCCAACTATGTTGGGGTCGGCTTTCAGTCTAACGGGATGCAGCTGAACATCAGTGTTTTACATGGAGCGACTGCGTAACTGACTTCCACAACCCAGTAACGGGGTAATAGTAGGTAGGACTCCTTGGTAGGACTAGTTGTCAGATTTTCGGGCTTCTGACGACCCGTAACGACTGTCAAAGATCCACGTATGACAGTCGGGACCAACGGCTTAACGTGCTTGACGAAGCACGGAGGAGTCTCGGTATGTAAAGACTGTCAACCCTGTTTACATCCACGGATCAATCCTGGCAAGCGTACCCGAAATTCAATTACAATACAACAATAGATACAAAGTACTAAAAAAAAATTAAGCTATGACAGATAAATAAATTATGTCGATAGATAGTGCTCACATATTACAAATATTGTAACCGTAGACAATTTTTCCTAAAATTTTGACTGAATAAAAAAATATAAATACAAAATGTTTATTTCTGTACCAACTAGTTTATGATTGGAGCCTCCTTTTAGGGTGCGTTTCCACTGACGCGGAGCTGGGCGGAGCGGAGCGGAGACGTGCAGGAATCGACCAATCATAATGGTTGAAATCCTCATCGCGTCTCTTGTCTCGTCTGTAATTGGACGATTCCTGCACGTCTCCGCTCCGCTCCGCGTCAGTGGAAACGCGGCCTTAAGCCACACCTGTGTTAGGAGACTCCGCTCTACCATAGCTTTGGCGGTTTGTACAACTTACAAAAATATTTTTATTTTTAATTTCTTAAAAATTAAGAGTTGTGGGCTCACCTCGCACAGTATGATCCCGAAGGAGAACACGTCCACCTTCTCATCGTACACGTTACCGTTCATCATCTCCGGCGCCATCCAGTACGGGTTGCCGACCACCTGACGAAACAAACAGTTGGAATATGATCAAATAACTTGGAAGACTGCCTCGTTGGTCTGGTTGGTCAAACGCTACCGCTAAGCACGCGCGAGGTTGTGGGTTCGCTTCCCAGGTCGGGCAATGTGCCGCCGGGGTCACGGGTTGTTCGAAAGAGTTACCGTGGTCCTGGCACAGGCAACTGAAGGAACACGGGTGGGTTTTAGTCAGTAAAAGTCTGACACGCCCTCCTGCTCTGCCCAGAGCGGGAGAAGTCATTGATGACTTCCCATCCACAAAAAAAAAAGGTCGGACAAAGTGTTATTGGGTTTTTCAGCAGGAATTTAATAGCAGCCCGGAGTCTTTATTTGTGCCCGGTTGATGGCAATAGGCTCGCTCGATGGCAATAACTTGTGAAATGTGGATATAGGTACGACAGGTCGTGGTGCTGACTGTACATACCGTGTATCTCTTCCTGCGCAGCGTGCTGTGCGGCTGGCGCCGGTCCAGCGAGCTGCTGGCGGTGCGCTGCACGATGCGCGCCAGCCCGAAGTCTGCCACGATCACTGTCTTATCCTGTACACACAACACATACTTTACAGACCACCTGCCCTATAGTGTCAAGTTATATGGCATGCAAACCTAAAGCAAGTCATTAAAGCCCTAGCTAGACTCCAACCGGGCAATATTATTGTACTGCATTTAATTATAACCCGCTTGTCCTTAATATGATTGGAATTTGGAACCTTAACTAAGAAGTCATAGAAAACTTTACAAAAAAAAAAAATAATAAAAAAAAAAAAACTCGAATTGCTTTTATTGCCTCGCATTAGGTGCGAAAAATAGAGATTTCTCCTCGGGGATAAAGGTGTCTTCGTTTTGGGCGAGTTTGAATCCCTCGCTAGGTACTCTCAGGATTCTAACTGCTCCCTCGCTACGCTCGGGAACCCTAGAATCCCTCGTTGCACTTGGGATTCAATATAGCGCCCGTGACGTAAGACACTGATTTATCCCCTTATTAAATAATCTACCATTATTGTACACTGAAAATAACAAGAGCATGGAACAGTGACAAGCGAAACGAGGTGCATAGATCGCGCCTCTAGCACAAGCAGTAAAGCACAACGTCAGACTGTTTGTGGAGTTAAGAAATCACTAGATGTTTTGAGTTTTTTTAAGGGGAAAGCGCTAAGGTAGCCCGCGAAATTCAAACATTCTTAAGTTTTTTCTTAATTTCCAAATCAGTGTCAGGTTGGTATTGATGATTTTAATCATTATAATTATTTAAACACATATATTTGTGTCGGTCGAATTTTTATGAACATACAACCTAACAGTGACCTGAAAATTGCAAAAAACGTAAGAAAATTAAAATTCCGCGGGAGTAATAAGTTAATTTTATAGTGAAAACATGCCGTCGTATATCTCTATGTCCACCATGTGCTAGTGTACCTCTCTGACGAGACAGTTGTGCGAGTTGAGGTCCCTGTGGATGACGTTCATGCGGTGCAGGTAGCCCACGCCGCACGACACGTCGCGCGCCAGCCGCGCTCGGTCGCGCCACGTTAGTGGAACTCGCGTGTCCTGCATAGAAGTAATAATAAAGATGTAATATATTCTGACATTCATTTCTGAAACTAAAGTCAAAATGCTCCTACCCCAGCATGTTACATATATAAAAAGATAAAATAATTAATAAATTGAAAAAAAAAAAAACAAACAAAATAAAACATAAAATAATAACCATAATTAGGATCACTCTCTATGCAAAAGACTCATTCATGAAGCTATTGTTCTATGTCAGCTGGTAAGGTCTTCAAATTTATCAAATTTTAATAATTTTAAAAATAAGCTAAAATAACTTAAAAATATAATATCTTAAACTAAAACTAATAAAAAACTAAAATATGGCGTCGAAAAATTCCTCCGCATCGCTGTCGACTGGTAGAGTACCCACGAGACTGGCGACATTGCCACGTTGTATGGCAATGCTAAGCCTCTGGCCAAGGTAAAAGCCAGCCCTTTGGTCACGGGAAGTGTCAACAAGCCGTTTGGAGATTTCCTTAAACAAACTATGAGCACTCGGACCCCACGGCCCAAGGGTTTCAACCCCAAACGGCTCAAAAATATAATTACCGTAAGGTCTTTGACTTTGACCTTTTTTTTTTGTTCATCGTTTTCCTATTGTTCTGACCCAGCTGTGAGTAGCTTCATGAATGATTTTTTTTCTCGTTGCTCTAAGATGCCATTTTAGAAAATTGTAAATAAATAATAACGTTTATTGAAACTAAAATAACTTTATAAAACGAGAACGCGGAACCGTGTTCGCGTCTCAAGTTAATGTCGCGATAACGGCGGCACGCTGTATATTAAAAAAAAAAATTACTTTGCCTCACCAGTGCGGTGGAACAAAATGGAATGTTCACAATTTTGACGTCCACTGTATTCCACAATTTTTTTATATACTTATGTACAAATTATCCGTGTGACCATCAAAATCCAAGTTACTTTCGCATTTATAACATTAATGACACTTGTCTTGTCAAATAATGTACTATGACGTGAAAAAAGATCATAGAGCTATCATGGTTCAAGTGAGTGAGTGAGGGAGAGAGAGAGAGAGAGCTAGAGAGAGAGAGAGAGAGAGAGAGAGAGAGAGAGAGAGAGGGAGAGAGAGAGAGAGAGAGCGAGAGAGCGAGAGAGAGCGAGACGGAGAGAGAGACGGAGCTACATACGACCTTTAGCACCACCCTTTTTTTTCTCAACGGAATCATGATATTTTTCACGTCATAGTACGGCCCCTGTTAATTATTAGTCCTATAATATTATTCTTAAATTGTACAGACGCCAGCACATCAAGCTACTACAATCTGTCAAATTTCTTTAATAGATTTTCAACTTTATTTCTAAAGCATTAGGTTCAAAGTTGATTGGGAAAATTTTACAGTTTCGGTTGGCTTGACCTGCCGGCGTCTGTACTATTATGGACTGTAAATACTGTCGGAAATAAAAGATTGTATTATTGATTTTCGTTATCAAACTCATAACTGTTCAAATTATATTAACAAAAATCGATGAATTTTCTTAATGACTGAGTATTTATCGTCAACATGTTAGTATAATTTACCTGCAACAGTTGATACAGCGTACCACCAGCTACGTACTCGGTGACCAGGTGCAGTCGCTTGTCCTTGTACAGTACGCCGACGAAGCGCAACACGTTCGGGTGCTTCAGCGAGCGGAGCACCGCTACCTGTACGACAAAAAGTAACGGACATATTTAATTGATCTTCTATTAATTTTGGTTAAAACAAAACTTAAATCTAATGTTAGTATCCTAATCATAATCTTATGCTAAAGCCTGGAGTCGAGCATCACACTATCCACGTAGTATGTAGTACAGTAGTACCCAACTGATATGGCTTACCGAGGTACCAGCGCAGAAGATGAATTTTCAAAGCGCTGGAAATGCTATTGACCAATCGGCACGGTCCACGCTCCGCGCCTCTTTTTCCTGTACTGCTATTGGTCGGGAGCTGCCGCCATGTTAGCGCGCGTCGCATGACAACCGCCATTCTTGCGAGTGAGACGGAACTAACAGCTGCAGTGTATTATGAACCTTATAGTAGTGATCTAAGGTTGATTGTAAGTGTTAAGCATTCTCGTTAATCTTCGGGGCCATACTTTCTTTTCGTTGCGAACGAAGATTCACGACGCGCCTTATCAGTATTGGGTACCTGTACATTGTAGACGTATGAAGTCCGACCCAGTGACGCAGCTTCGGACAATACCACCTACCGCACAACGTGCTCAGGATGCTGTGGGAGCTGGCACGCATTCTTCTTTTTAGAAGGTCAAAAAAAGCGTACATCATTAGAATCATTACCGATGTAGTACGCCTTTTTTATTATATGTGCCTCTAAAAGCTTTTTGGTCTTCTAAAGATGAACGCTTTTTTAAAAAAAACAAAAACCGACTTCCAAAAAAAACACTACAAATTGAAAAATAACTTTAATTTCGGAAGTCGGTGTCTTTGGATCTGTATTTTAGTTTTTTGCCACCGACTTCCGAAATTAAAGTTATTTTTCAATTTGTAGTGTTTTTTTTGGAAGTCGGTTTTTGTTTTTGTAAAAAAGTTTTTATTTTTCACTTTTTAGTGGTTCAGTTTGTAATTTATCTAAGTTACAATAACCCAATGTCAGCTGCTCATCACGTTTTACAAAATGTTGCTTTTCCCGATGCAGGGCCGTTAATTTCTGAGGAGTTCTCCTAGTAAGAACCAGGAGAAATTGAGCTCATGGTGAAGTCACCATTACCATTATTTTGACGAGCATAAACCATATTAAAGTAATCGAATCGCAACCTGTTATATACTTAGATATAATTGAGTATTTCCGATGACCCTCTGTGGTCTTCATCATCAGTTCCAGCTCACCGAATGGTACTTTCCGAGAGCAAATGCACGAGTTACTATAAAAAATACCGAAATCGATAAGATAAGATAAGATAAGATATTTTATTTTGCAAACATGGGTAGGTACAAAAGATGGTGACATAAAAATGTAAGTAGCAAAAACCATATTTAACCAGATGATGGCATGCAAAAGTACAAGATTCTAATACACAAAAAAAAAAAAGGTTCCGACGAATTGAGAACCTCCTCCTTTTGGAAGTCGGTTAATAATAATAAAGAGAAATAATGTCAATCAAATTACAATTCAAATACACAATTCTTCTCCAGTCAACTATTTCGTATTGGAATTAAATAAAAATTAAATTAAATAAAAAATTAAATGTCATATTTTCATCATTTCTAATCATAAAAAGAGTAAGTAATTAAGACATTTCTTTCTCCATTAAAAATTCCGGCACACTATAATACGCTTTGTCAGCTAAAAAATTTCGAAGTTTTTTTTTAAATAATGTCAAGTTTAATTCTTTCCAACTCCTCGGTAATTTATTATAAATGACTGGCGCCATGTAGCAGACACTTTTGCGCATTAAAGCCGTTCTCGCACTAGGGAGACATAGCCTACTGTTATCACGCCTATTTCGTGGAAATACATCATATAGGTGTGCCCATAAAATTTTAGGGTTTCCCTCGATTTCCATGGGATCCCATCATCAGATCCTGACTTGATGATCATGGGACCACTTGGGACGTATACCCTTTCGAACAAAAAAAGAAAAATCCAAATCGGTCTAGCCATTTTCGAGTAATCGGGGAACATACATAAAAAAAAAAAAAAAAAAAAAAGGTTCCGACGAATTGAGAACCTCTTCCTTTTGGAAGTCGGTTAATAAATGAGGCTCTTTTTAACTTTCTGGCGTTAGTCAAAGTTGGTCGCAGTAACTAAGATACCCCGACCTTAGTTACTAATCAACGTATAAGGTTGATTTCCGTTTGCCTTGATTTTTTAAAGAAAACAACGTGTGGTTAGAATGCAGGTTTATTCGCAACTGACAACATAGTGGACAGATAGCTACTACTTAAAAGTACCTATAGGCTCACAACACACAAAACGCTAATCTATTTGGACAGTTACTTTTTTACTTGCATCTTATTATTTTTTTAGAGTATGTATGGGGAAGAAAACTGTCAAATTAGTTCCGCGTAGATGGCGCTAAATGTTTGTTACTTATTCATTCATCTGTCAATGTAGTTCCTTGCTGACAACTTTGCCGCGAGATGGCGCTAAGTGTTTTTTCTTTTCGCCGATTGGTCGCTTTGTCTTCATAATGACTTTGACAAGTGACAAGTGGCGCTCTCTTACGGCGAAGTTTCCGGGAAACAAACCCATTACAACCCTTTAACACAGTATATTAATGTTACAATAGTTTATCTTCACAGAAAACGGCCGAAACGAGGCGCTTCGAAATCTCAGAATATACCAGTAGGCAACAGATCGAGTGCGCGGCAGTTACAGTAGTACCCAACTAATAAGGCGCGTCGTGAATCTTTGTTCGCACAGAAAAGAAAGCATGGCCCCGAAGTTTAACGAGAATGCTTAAAACTTACAATCAACCTTAGGTCACTACTATAAGGTTCATAATACACTGCAGCTGTTAGTTCCGTCTCACTCGCAAGCATGGCGACTGACTAACATGCCACGCGGCACGCGCTAACATGCCGGCAGCTCCCGACCAATAGCGGTACAGGAAAAAAGAAGTGCGGTGCGGGGAGGAGGGATTTCCAGCGCTTTGAAAATTCATCTTCTGCGCAGGTACGTCGGTAAGCCATATCAGTTGGGTACTACTGTAGCTTAATTTATTATTCTGTGCCTTTACTGAGTGATTGCGTAAAAAATCCTGAACAGCGTTTGTTAAGAGTGCTGTCGCATTTTGTCATCTCTCTCGCTCACACGGGGCCAAATTTTTATGATTGTTAAATGAAAAAATGCTTTTTTGAAAAATGTAATAAATTAAAGGACTAGTAAATTATGTTAATTTTATAGGTACCTAATTATTAAAACACATTTGTATTGTGTTAGATAACACACTCGTCTCAAAAACAGATAATACTACTACTAAAACTTTACTACTGACATACTTTACTATACTACTACCTACTATACGACACGATACTTTTTGATACTTTTTTGTTTTTGAGATGAGTTAAATAAATGCCACAACAAAAATGTGATTTTAATAGTTACCTATTAAATTAACATTATTTTAATAGTTACCTATTAAATTAACATTATTTACTAGTCCTTTAATTTATTACATTTTTCAAAAAAGCATCTTTTCATTTAACATTCTTAAAAAATTTGGTCCCGTGTGAGCGAGAGAGGTGACGAAATGCGACAGCCCTCTTAACACTTTCATGAGATCCTTTGGGACAGTCATTAGTACATTTTTGTGGTTACCTCTTTCAAGAAGTTTCTCTGTGCGTCTTCGTCCACCCGGTACAGCTGCTTGAGGACCATCACCTCGTTGGTGTCGCGGTGAGTCACCTTGTACACCTCGCCGAAGAAACCAGAGCCCAGGAGCTCACCCTGTTAAAGACATAGTAATTATTTCCCGAGAAAAGATCATCATCTGCCTAGCCTTTTCCCAACTATATTGGGGTCGGCTTCCAGTCTAACCGGATGCAGCTGAATACCAGTATTTTACATGGAGCGACCGCCTGTCTGACCTCCACAGCCCAGTTACTGGGCAATACGATACCCCTTGATAAGACCGGTTGTCACTTTCGGTCTTCTGACGACCCGTAACGACTGTCAAAGATCCACGAATTACAGCCGGGACCAACGGCTTAACGTGCTTTCCGAGGCACGGAGGAGTCTCGGTATGTAAAAATGGTCACCCATCCACGGACTGACCCCGGCAAGCGTAGCTTATCCTGACGGATCGACCCGTGCGGCTGTTATTACTTAGCCACAAGCTCCTCCTCCCGATTCAATATTTCCCGAGAAAAGTTATTAATATTATAAATAATTCAAAATATTTTATCTATACTAATGATAAAGCTGAAGAGTTTGATTGTATGCTTGAACGCGCTAATCTCTGGAACTACTAGTCAGATTTGAAAATTATTTTTGCACTTGATAGCCGAGTACTTGAGGAAGGCTATTTAACTTCACGCTAGGACCATTAAAAGCCGAGCAAAAAGAAAAATAAAGTTGCGTATTACTTCGTCAGGAACAAGAAATTTCACGCGGACGAAGTGGCGACCAGAAGCTAGTGTCACATAAACTTTACTACTAATATAAACTCGTTTTAAAGTTTATAATTCGAATTTTACGATATAAAAAAAAATATACATAAATACTTTACTTCAGACCTTGATCCATATGATGTTAGTAATACCGTCCGTACATTTTGAACTTAACCGTCAACCTTATAAGGTTTAAAATCATTTGGAGAAATGTGACAGTTTGGTATAACCTAATGTGCTGTTGTCTGTACCACAGATTAATATAGATGGGACACTCTGCAGTTTAGGTATGAAGCTACTAGTACACGGCGGGCCCCGTCCGCGGGGCTATTCAGTAGAAATGCCGCGCGCCAATGGTATATGAGCTACGCGATAGAAAGAGAGGTAATGTGTAGGTGAATATAACTGTAGGTAATTAGCGTTCTGCGAACTGGATTGCACTTTATTGTGTCGTAGCAAGAGTCGCTTTTTATTTAAATGATTTTGCGGAGTGTCCCATCTGTATTAATCTGTGGTAATACACACTACTTATAAGCTATGTTATTAACAAATGTAAAAAAAATGAAAAATTAATTCATGTACCGGTTGCACTCACCTGACGCACCGGGTACATATTATGCACATGTAGATGTACTCAATGCGCCACAATGGCGCAACACGGCTTCTCACTAATGACCTTCAGAATATGTGAGAGTAGATATAGTGGTTTGTAGTATGAGTGTCGAGGTGGTCAAGGTGATAAGTTTACCTGCAGCAGGTCGCTGGCTCTGAAAACTTTTTGCCCGGGCGCAGGCTCGGCTCGGAAGGAGCGCGCGCGGCTCAGGTCACACAGCACACCGCTTGGCTCTTCCCCGTCGACGCTGGAGAATAAATCTAACTATGCAATACTCAGTATGTTACAAAGTATGTAAGTGTTATATATATCATCGTCGCTAATTTAACTATCTGACATTTTGGACTAAGCCGATAGCCGATCTAACAATAGTAACTTGATACATTTTCCAAGCCGAATCGATCTGTCTAATCGGCGAATCTGTACCTATGCCTTACGGTCTCCATGATAATGCAAAAATCGAGACCGATATATCTACAGTTTAAAAAAAAAAGAAGAAAAATAGCTTGCCCCCTAAAATTTTCTTCGAATCAGTTACTCTAGTCACTAAGTTAGATTAGCGACGATATGTTACAAAGTATGTACTTAATTAACCTAAGACCTGTTCAAGTGAACATCAAAATCACAGTACCCAACTGATAAGGCGCGTCGTGAACCTTCGTTCGCTCAGAAAAGAAAGTATGGCCCCAAAGATTCACGAGAATGCTTAAAACTTACAATCTACCTTAGATCAATACTATAAGGTTCATAATACAGTGCAGCAGTTAGTTCCGTCTCACTCGGAAGCATGGCGGCTGACTAACATGCCACGCGGCGCGCGCTAACATGGCGGCAGCTGCCGACCAATAGCGGTACAGGAAATAGAAGCGCGGTGCGTGGAGCGTGCCGATTGGTGTATAGCATTTGCAAATAGCGCTTTGAAAATTCATCTTCTGCGCTAGTACTTCGGTAAGCCATATCAGTTGGGTACTACTGTGAGTAAAACGATACTCACGCATCAAGCAATTTAGACATACTGCTACTCTTCTCCTTATCCCCAAGTAACGGCGACGACGGCGTCTGTCTCCTCTTATTCACCCACTTCCCCCCATCCTCCCCACCCTTCCTCTTATTAAACAGTCTCTCTTTCCTTCCCTCTACATCTCTTCTCTCTTTCTCACACGAATGTCTCTGTTTGTCGTCTTTGATTTTCCTGTCGACCGGAGATCTGTCGGATTTCGTTTTGTCTTCGTCTGTTTGTGTTTGTGTGTGTGTCGTGTTTGTTTGTGTGCGTTTTGTGTTTGGTTCTGGTGTGTGTTCGATGGTTAGCTGGAATTGGAAAAAAAAAATATTTTCGTTAAGATTATTTGTTGTTCTTTTCGTCAAGCCAAGGTTCGTTATTTAAATTGTGGTGGTTGTTTGAAGGTTGAACGAGGCAATTCTGAATACCAAATTAAATACCACAATGTTTGAACAATGTGTATTGCCTATCATGACAAAATTATGGACGCTCACTAAAGACACTGTGTACAAAATTGACATTGTGTAAAGTCCAAGTTGCACAAAGGTTTAAGGAGCGCGCCATGTTAGTCCTATTAAAGGGGGTCTTAAAAATTCGAAGTGGGGCTACTAGGGCATGTGGGGTATCGTATGAACGAGCGCTATTCGCACATTCTCAAACATTTTTTTCTTTTTTTTTAGGCCGTATAGTTTTCGAAATAGGAATAGAATAGGCCGAATAGATAAATAGTTGATGAAAAATGTAAAAAAAATACCGTCCCCCCCCCCCTTACCCTGTAGGAAATTTGTCCACCTATTTAAATGGGACCTTATACAGGGTTAAATTTTAATCGTTTTAATCCTCTTAAGGGGTCATTGTAGTCATCATTATGAACAACTTTTACTATGGGACCAAACCAGAAATCGCGAAAAAAAAATCAGCTGTTCAGTACATTTACCAACATCAAACTCGTCAAAATCTAGGGAGCAGCTGATTTTTTTTCGCGATTTCAGGTTTGGTCACATAGTAAAAGTTGTTCATAATGATGAGTACAATGACCCCTTAAGTGGATTAAAACGATTAAAATTTCACCCTGTATATGATGGTACGTTTTTGGGGTCACGGACCTCTTGGTAGAGTAGTTAGTTATCTATATTACCTGTATGACCGCGTCCGGTCTACCCAGCGCCCTTTCGATCTCATCTAGCGGTCTGTTCTTAACCGGAGTGCCATTAATCTCGAGGATCCTGTCTCCGATGTGGAGAGTGAGCACACCGCATGAGGAATCGATCCTGAAATAGGTATATATGTGTGAGAAATATTTACTTAACAGTTTGCGGGACAGTAAACGAGACATTTACCGTCTTATTACAAAACAAGGTTCATCTTCAAAGCAAGGTTTAAACCAAGGACCCTTTTTTGAATTTCAAACTTTATTCCGACACATTAAGATGTCAGTTTTGCAAAACTGACAACTTCGTACCGGACTAAGTTGTCAGTTTTGTATAAAGAACTGTATTTCTATCACAGCTAGGATCTTATTACAAAAACTGGCTCGATGGTTTATACCCTTGACAGAAGAAAAACCTCGTTTTGTAATAAGACCGTAGAAGTTTCATTGTTATTACTGCTATAGCAGTATAACGTCCCTCAGTGTTAAACTACGGCTTCTTAGAAGAGCGGCGGCCGCCACATAACGGCCGTCATGAAAATGATAGCACCGGGGTTAGACTTTACGATGTCAAAAACGCTCTCTAAAATAACACACCAACTTACTTTTATAAATAATGCTTGAGTGACGTCATTGAACGGTATATTGCGGACGCTATTTGGCGGAAACCGCAGTCTTAAGAAACCCTAGCTTAAGGCGAGTGTAGCTGCTAACCGCCAGCGCCACCATTAAAAAATTAACAAGTCTGGAGATATGGAACATTCTGAAATTTCCTATGCTCACATTTTAAGTCAGATGAAGTAGAATATGGCGTTAAAGGCTAAAACTTCGACTCTTAGGAGGTTTAGTTTTGATTTTTTTGATACAATAAATTCTACCTCATCTGACTTTAATGTGAGCATAGGTAATTTCAAAATGTTGCATATCTCCCGACTTATTTTTTTTCTCTTAATGGTGTCACTGTTAGTTAGTAGCTATACTCGCCTGTTCCCACGGCACTGTACTGTGCGATATTTTATAGCAAATCAGACTGTGTCCGATGGGGTTTCATAGATAAAAATTACGATTTTTCATCACCAACTTCTTTATGAAATGTATTTTCACTTAGTGCACACTTTCGTTGTGTAAAGAACTCTTGTGTCAAATTTCATGCTTCTAGTAGGATGATTACGTGGGTGCATAATTTCATGCCCAGCTATTTAGGCTGTGCGTTGTCTGTCAGTGAATAAATGTACCGAAGTGAAAAATTTTACTTCGGTACATTTATTGAGAAAATGTAGCTATCTAAAATTATATTTATAGTTCAGAATCGTACCATGCACATCTATCAACAATTCAACCAAAAAACATTTTAGGAATGCAAAGCATTTTATTTAATAAACATACTTTTGTGTAAAAAAGTAATGATTTGACTACCCATTTGGAACAGCGGCAGCGTCCTATAAGGCACACATATCAACTCGGAAAGGGATCGTCACCGTGTCAACTCGAGCCGTGCCGTCTTTGTATGAAACTCTCTAACGCACACTAATCGGAATCGTAACGCAATCGCCTCGCCTCGGGACAAGCTCACGAACCGCGGCGATACGGTGACGATCCCTTTCCGAGTTGATAAGTGTGATAAGACCTTAAATAAATTTTTAGCTTGCTTTTCTATTAAGCGTGCGATAGTTAAATACCTTCGATTTAACCCCTCAAGTGTCTGAGTTTGGCTAATTTTAGACCCAAAACCCCAGCGAGTGAGGAGGGTTGGGGGTTAGTTGCGAACCCCATAGGTTCACAACTACTGATGATGATATGTTTTCAATCGGATGATGTTTTTTTTACGTTTATATATATGTGATCTAAGCTTATGTACCTAATAAAAAAGGGGTTTTTCTTATGCACACATGGGGTGCATTCGACACTTGAGGGGTTAAAGCAAATTTTACTGTACATTATGGAACGGTATACGTATAATCGTATAAAACAGAAGTAGACGATGCTGCTTTGGATTTTTTTTCTATCAAATAAATTACAAGTACCATATTTCGGTTTTAGTACGCAGTAAACAATAATTATAGTCAAATAACATATAATGAAAACTCCAAATGATTTAACCATATACATTTGGTTTTATAGGAATTTAAAAACACAAAATTATCGATGTATCCCCTTAAATTGAAAGCATTATATAAATTGTTACATACATGTGATACCTTTCCTTGTCAACAGACTTATTAATTGTGTGGATTGAGGATATTCGTGATATAAGTAGGTCATCAAAATTTATCATCATTTGTGACATAAAGTAGAAAACCTTTGAGACATCCTATCCTAACTAATATTATAAATGCGAAAGTGAGTTTGTTTGTTACGCTTTCACGCTAAAACGGCTGAACGGCTTTGGATGAATTTTTGCTCACAGGTAGACCATGACCTGGATTGGGACATAGGATACTTTTTATCCCGGTAGTTCTTTCCGTGGGATAATTTCCAAACTCCACGCGGGCGAAGCCACGGGCATAAGCTAGTTTTATAATAATTATTACATATTACAACATTGCTCTGTCTGTTAATCACACCACCAATATTATAAAGTCGAAAGTTTGTGAATGTGTGTGTTGTGTTGTACTTGTATGTTTGTTATTTCTTCACGCTCAAACGGCTGGACCAATTTGGATGAAATTTGGTATGTAGATAGCTTATACCCTGGATTAACACATAGGCTACTTTTTATCCCGGTCTACGCGGGTGAAACCGCGGGGCGGAGCTAGTATGACAATATTTTTTTAATGTTTTTTTTCTTAATTCATAAAACTGTTTACGTAGAACTGTTATGTAACATAGGGCACATCTAGTGTTAATACAAAGCTTAAACAATGCAAGCTAAACACAAAACAAATAACATACAAAACTCTACAAATAAATGTAAAAAAATAAAATGGTTTCTATTGTGATGATTTTTCCTGGTTCTTATCATTCTTAAAATAGCTTTAAGTCCGCATTAATAACACAATGTAATAAATAACACTTCAACATTACCTTAAATTAATAGTGACCATGTTTAAACCATATCAAATCACTAACAACACACATAACTCCAAAATATTGTAATAGCGAGGAGAACAGACGTTCGCCAGGAAACCATAATGTTAATGACTAATGAATGCAGTTATCGACCAATCGCTGTGAAATAATATGAAATGATGTGTACGTAATGCGGTGGTGTGACCTATGACAGACACTGACAGATGACACACACATTTGAATTTCAGGCGAAAGGAAAAGCACTATACAGTGTGTAATAGAGTAAGAGCCCGTGAACCCCAGACCTTCGTTATTTTATAAAAGCTGAAAGTTGTACCTGTGTTGGGAGCGTGCGCTAACACACGCTCTCAACACAGGTAACAACGATAGAAGTTTGGGTTACCGTGGCTTTGGCAGGGAAACGGTACTAAAGGTGTGTAAAACGGACTTGGAAAACTTGCCCTCAGTTTAGTAAAATCTTATTTAAATGATAGACAACAGCAAGTTCAAATAAATGGTGTCAATTCACTCTGTTTAAAAGTTAAAATGGGTGTTCCACAAGGCTCGATATTGGGTCCTTTCCTCTTTTTAGTGTATATTAATGATTTACTCCATTTATTAAAAAATCAACCACAAATGGTGCTATTTGCTGATGATACTTCATTAATTTTTAAGGTAGATAGACGTGCTACAAATTTTGACGACGTTAATAACGCCCTACTGCAGATCCAAAATTGGTTCACTGCTAATAATTTAGTATTAAATGGGAAAAAAACTAAGTGCATCAGATTTTCTTTACCAAATGTCAAAAGTAGTGATTGTGAGATAGTATTGAATCAAGAGAAACTAGAATTCGTCGATAAAACCGTTTTCCTGGGGATTACGCTCGACTCAAGGCTACAATGGGGTCCTCATTTAATATCACTTGCAGGACGGCTAAGTTCAGCAGCTTATGCTGTCAGAAAAATCCGTCAATTTACTGATGTAGATACCGCGAGGCTAGTCTATTTTAGTTACTTTCATAGTATCATGTCTTACGGTATTTTACTTTGGGGACGGGCTGCAGATATCGAGTCCATTTTTATTCTGCAGAAACGAGCCATCAGAGCCATATATAATCTTCGCAGGCGCGATTCTCTAAGGGAACTGTTTAAGGATATTAACATCATGACGGTACCTTGTCAATATATCTACGAAAACATCATGTACGTAAGAAAAAATTTACATCTTTTTAATAAAAGAGGTGAAAGGCATAATTATAATACTAGAAATAAGGACCTATTAGCTCAACCAGGTTTCAGGCTGGCTAAAGTAGACTCATCGTTCATGGGGTACTGTTTAAAATGTTACAATAAAATACCTCCACACATACTTCAACTAAATGAGACGAAATTTAAAACTTGTAAAAAACGCACACTATGCAGGCAGGCATATTATACGTTGGGGGATTACATAAATGATAAAAATGCTTGGCTCCATGCTGGTCCTGCTCCACAACCTCAACTAATTAATTAACATTTGAACATACTGTTGGAACTGCTGAAGATTGTAAGAATAGCTTTGCATTGTGTAGACTCAATCACCATTGTATTGTATAATTGCTTAGCACATGTGTGAGTACTATGTACCTACTCTAAAGCTACCATTTACTGGGTACGTCTTTATTTGACTTGGATGTGCCCTGGCGGCTGAGAGTGTGTCATGCTCACTCTAATGCCTCGCTGATGGTGGCGCGTGTGTTGGATCATTTAACGAATCCATACGTCAGGTTCGTCAACGGGCGCTGTTGTTGGAGGCTGGTCATACCTTAGCTGCCACGGCTTTTTTTAACTTTAATTTTGAATTGTTTTTATTTTTTTAATACGGACGCTTTTAACGTTCATCGTTCTCACATGTATAATTTCAACATGAATGATGTAACCAATATTTTGTAACCATATTTTGATTTAAAAGAGTGTCCGTGGAGTTTCTTGCCCGTTCTTCTCCATAGATCTACGTTTTGGAATGGGCAACTAGCTTCAACTTTCTGACTTACCTACTGACCGACTCTTTGACAATTCAAAAGTGCCTGTAATTGGTTTAATTGAAATAAATGCTTTGAGTTTGAGTTTGAGTTTGTAAAATACCGATCTAAATTCATCAAATAATAAAGTGTAATTTTTTTTTGGTATTTTTTTTGGTTACCTTCAGAATATTATTAAAAATCACGTCATTCATTGCCAGACACTTAACATCGTGGCAACCCTTTGCCAGACACCATTAATGTTCAAGAAATTATAATAATTCTAGTTACGTTATAGTATAAAAGCTAATTTTAAAAATAATACTTGGGTAATAATTAGATGATGTTTCCTCATTAACCAGACATTTTTGATAGTTCCAACCACTTGCCAAACAAGCATGTAAATCTTAAGAAAAGATGTGTACCCCAGGTCCACGGTCTCTTAGACTATTTAAGCCGACGATCGCGCGGACGTAAAAATATCGCGGCGGGATTTCATCGCGCACTAGATTTTCAACTCTCGTTGTTGAGCCGAGCATCAACCAACAACCAAACCAACCAATCCAACCTAACAACAACAGAATGCATTCTAGCGCGACGAAAAAACACACTGTTGGATTTTCGACTTTCGGCGCTTATCAGAGCGTTGAAAATCCAGTGCGCGAAAAAAAATCGCGGCGATATTTTTACGTCCGTGCGAACGTCGACTTAGTGTAAACAGTGGCAATCTTTTAAGGGGTCTTTGTACTCATCATTATGAACAACTTTTACTATGGGACCAAACCTGAAATGGCGAAAAAAATATCAGCTGTTCAGTACATTTATCTACATCAAACTCGTCAAAATGTAGGGAGCTGCTGATTTTTTTTTCGCGATTTCAAATTTGGTCCCATAGTAAAAGTTGTTCATAATGATGAGTACAATGACCCCTTAAGAGGTTGCTGGTGTTTTACCAATAACCCTGTATATTCACTTAAAAAAAAAAAACAAAACAAATATTTAAGGGGGGCTCCATGCTTCCTCCATGTTTCCATACTTTATTAATTTAATATTATAAAACTGAAAGTAACTGTTTGTCTGTTACCTTTTTACGTCTCAACGGCTGAACGGATTTAGATGAAATTTGTTAGGACATAGGATACTTTCTATGTAGTAAATTGTCATTATTATAATACGGGATGAAATTTAAAACATGTTCCAAATCGAAATGGAGATTGTACTCATCATTATGAACAACTTTTACTATGGGACCAAACCTGAAATCGCGAAAAAAAAATCAGTACATTTATCTACATCAAACTCGTCAAAATGTACTGAACAGCTGATTTTTTTTTCGTGATTTCAGGTTTGGTCCCATTGGCATATTGGGATGGCCAAAGATGCTATGATCCGTTTAAACAGCATTTGGAAGAAGAGAGGAATTGGTATCAAAACCAAGATCAGATTGATACGAGCCCTAGTATTCCCTATCTTCCTGTATGGAGTAGAAACGTGGACGATTTTGGCCCGGAAAAGACAAAGATTGATGCATTTGAGATGTGGTGCTGGAGACGAATGTTGAGAATACAGTGGACTGCCAAACGCACCAATGCATCGTTCTTAACCCAGCTTCAAATAAAAGCCCGCTTGTCGACCATACATGTCAACAACGCATTCTCTCCTATTTGGCCACATAGTACGCAGAGGCGATGAAAGCTTGGAGAAACTGATTGTGGTTGGGAACCCCGAAGGCAAACGATCGCGCGGTCGTTCACCAACACGATGGACCGATCAGGTGAAGGAATCATCGTCCTCTAAATTCTACACGGTGGTGAGGGATGCGTTGGACAGAAGCCGGTGGAGGCGGACCATCCGCTCCAGGTGCAACTCCGAAGCTGACCACGATCCTCATACATGAGGAACCAACTACAGAGAGACCAGGGTAAGTCAGTAATAGAGAAAATTCGATCAAAAAAGCATTTGATTAAAATACGGTCACTGTCCATCATTTAGGGCTGGGCGAACGTGACAGTTTTATCGTCAAATACTTGGTTTATTTATAAATATTAATAAGTACTTAGTAATCACTGCGAGTGACTCATCGCTCACTGCACGCACATAAGGGCTCGTACACACGGAGCTATGGAAAATAACATGCTTTCGACAAAGTTCTGCAGTGTGCCTGGGTACTAACTATTTAGGAGTGTAGTGACGAGCCACCGAAAATTCTCCCATGCGTTACTATGTTTGAAATTCAAGGTGCGTGCATGACCAACACCCTAATTGATTTTCACACTCCATCGGAATCTGAATAATTTTGACGCAGATTGCTAATCCATTGCTTCATATGTTCGAAAAATTTGTCAGCTCGACAACGTAAATAACGCAATGAATGTTGTTGAACTGTCAAAATGAAACCGATTCCTACTGATAGTGTGTATTCCGGTACGGGTGTCAAACAGTAAAATAATCAATGTGTAATTGAAAGTTATAACAAAACACAGTGTAGAAGGCACTTTTTATATAAAAACAATTTTGTGGTGAGATAGCCTTGGAAATAAGGAAATTATTGTCAATAAAATATTCACGTTCTGAATTAATACGTATTCATCAGGTCAATGAACTTGTTACTGAAATACTAAATCTAGTCTAACCTTGCAATACATAATTAAGCTGGATTCAAATGTACAGTCAACCGAACGTGCATGGGAACAATTTGACTTTAACAGCGACTTTATGTAGTAGCAGTACCTAAGGGCGGTAGTTCAAGTGCTCGGTACTACCGCGATGACGTGCGGTTGACCGTACAATAAGTAAAACAAGATAATTACGCGTGAAAGCCACGTACCTACGCACGGACGTAAAAATATCGCGGCGGGATTTTATCGCGCACTGGATTTTCAACTCTCGGTGTTGAGCCGAGCTTCGAGAATCCAACCTAACAACAACAGAGTGCATCCCAGCGCGTCAAAAAAACACTATTGGATTTTCAACTCTTGGCGCTAAGCAGAGCGTTGAAAATCCAGTGCGCGAAAAAAAATCGCCGCGATATTTTTACGTCCGTGCGAACGTAGTCGTCTTGCATGCGCAAATAATAGGAAAAAATATTCACATAGCGATATTATGTTAGTTTATACCATCAAACATTGACCTGTCGTATACGTGCGAACGTAGACGTAGACTCCAAAATAAGTTACAGCAGGCTGCCGGAGCTTATATCTACGCGTTAAGGTAAGCAGAAGCGCTTCCGAGCTTCCGACCACTGAACCAACGAGGTAGTCATTTTGTATACATTAACTAATTATACCTTGGCCAGAGGATTAGCATTGCCATACAACGTGGCAATGCCGCCAGTCTCTTGGGTACTTTACCAGTCGACAGCGATGCGGAGGAATTTTTCGACGCCATATTTTAGTTTTTTATTAGTTTTAGTTTAAGATATTATATTTTTAAGTTATTTTAGCTTATTTTTAAGTATATTGAAATAATAAACGTATTTTATTTTACTAATTATAATTATATGTGAAACCGATGTACCATAGACCAGCCAGGCCTTTCCAATTTTGAAACAATTTTGCTTGCAGGCTCATAGTTATGACAAAATAAAACAAAGGACCTAGGGGCAGGGTTTTTCAATGAATCAGTGTATACAAAAAGCATGTTTAAGATGTAAATGCGTCCGTTTTGTCGATAGTACTTACCGTAAAGCTTTCAGACATTGCAAGCGCTAACCAACACAGGCCTTGATTTCAGAAACTGCTAATAGGTACAAACAAAGAACTGGGAGGGAGGGGTAGGTACTACAAATCCCTCTAAGTCACAAGCTACACACTATCTACTACACCATGCCGCACACCACAGAATAACAAGCTAAACTTCAAGTCAGAATCTTAGATAATTATACAGTTTTGGAACCACAACATGTCGCTCAAAAGTCAACTAACCCAACTCAAAACTTTTAAAAACTTATTTGGAATAGGGATGATGCCTGGGTAAAAAAAAATAAGTTCTATTTAGTGCGTCAGTCAGATACTTAATAAAAAATATTAGACACGTTGTGGCGGCTTCTACATCGCCACATACGAACTACGCAGACATGACGTCACACAACCTGCATCGCGCAATCAGAGTTTATGCGCGACTAGCATATATACAACGTCCCGACATCAACCGTCGGGCAGTTGCCCACCAGATACAACACCCGTCTGGTCGGAGGATCCTCCCTTTTCTATGGAGGATGAGTGAACTTTACACCCTGTTCCTCATGCCTCTAGAACGTATTTTTGGCTTTATCATATTAATAAAAAAATTACTTAGATACAGCGCATTAAAGTTGGGGATTTTATACGTTGAAGTGACATAACAAGCCCCCACGGCTTGTTATGTCACTTCAACGTATAAAATCTAGCTAGGCGTGACGTCATGCCATATTTTAAATCAATGTGTGGCCTTAATCTTTTGATTACGTAAAAAAAGAAAAAATACGTAGGTATTCAATATTTTTTCATAGACAGACAAAAAAAATTTTTAGCTATCATCCCTTTTGCATACAGTTTTTATAATCTATAATTTTGTAATCATGGTAATAGGCAAGGACTTCCATGGTTGTAACAGCTCTATATTAGATCTCATTATCGCACGTTCGTATTTCCGAAGATAGACGATGATTCCCGAATCGCATACTTTTCCATAGAGATCTATAGATAGTTGAGTACGTGGCGATGGAATGTACATTAAGTAAGATTCTGAATACAAGTATACATGCCACAGGACAGTATATGAAGCTAGGCTGGTACCTATGGCAAGTGAGCTGTATGCAGACAGACAGCACGGCGCGCAGGATCGCCCGCGCCGCCGCCGACAGCTTGCCGCCGCAGCGACCGCTAGCGGGGTTAGTACCATGTTAGTGGCAAGTGGCAATATAGTTGCCGTCTCATGAAGGAAATTACACAAAATATGAGCGAATACAACGCAGCATGTTGTATTGTAAATATTAAATATATACAAGGTGTAAAATAAATAACCCACAACCTCTTAAGGGGTCATTGTACTCATCATTATGAACAACTTTTACTATGGGACCAAACCTGAAATCGCGAAAAAAAAATCAGCTGTTCAGTACATTTTGACGAATTATGCGAACATAAATGTATTGAACAGCTGATTTTTTTTTCGCGATTCCGCGAATTTTTTTTTTTGTAATGTGTTTGTTTTTCGATGTCGAGTATGTGGACGAAGTTCTTGCAGTTAATTTTTTTACACCTAATATATATATAAATTAGTAATCGTTGATAACCTAATAGTTAAAGTTCGATGTTCTATTCAGTCCATGATACTGTAGAATGCACAGTCAGCGTCAATAATATCGGGACAAATAGACTGTTCAAAATGATCTAAACAACTATGAAAACTGAAATATTAACTCAATCTCGTGTCTCTGCGGTCTGTCATTGCAACTAGGCGACGCGACGTTGCCGCTTCGGTCATCTTCAGAGGAGCACCTTCAGTGCCTTACTTTGCACGTAAAGTGGCACCTTGACAGTGATAATGTAGTGGACTTACTCTTTGACAGTGATCGTGTAGTGGACTTACTATTTGACAGTGATAGTGTAGTGGACTTACTCTTTGACAGTAATAGCGTAGTGGACTTACTCTTTGACAGTGATAGTGTAGCGGACTTACTCTTTGACAGTGATAATGTAGTGGACTTACTCTTTGACAATGATAGTGTAGTGGAGTTACTCTTTGACAATGATAGTGTAGCGGACTTACTCTTTGACAGAGATAGTGTAGTGGACTTAATCTTTGACAGTGATAGTGTGGTGGACTTACTCTTTGATAGTGATAGTGTAGTGGACTTACTCTTTGACAATGATAGTGTAGTGGACTTACTCTTTGACGGTGATAGTGTAGTGGACTTACTCTTTGACAATGATAGTGTAGTGGACTTACTCTTCGACAGTGATAGTGTAGTGGACTTACTCTTTGACAGTGATAGTGTAGTGGACTTACTCTTTGACAGTGATAGTGTAGTGGACTTACTCTTTGACAATGATAGTGTAGTGGACTTACTATTTGACAGTGATAGTGTAGTGGACTTACTCTTTGACAATGATAGTGTAGTGGACTTACTATTTGACAGTGATAGTGTAGTGGACTTACTATTTGACAGTGATAGTGTGGTGGACTTACTCTTTGACAGTGATAGTGTGCGCGGCCCCACCACCCGCGAGGCGCAGGCTGGCGGGCGGCACGCTCACGGCGCGGATGCAGTGCGACGCCGCGCGCGCGCAGCTGCCGTAGCAACTACCGCTACATGAGAACAAATATATTCTTTACAATGTTTGTTGAACAGTTATAGAAATATAATTTAGCATAAAAATAGTTCTACACGTATTATAATCATATAAAAATAGTACGACCAGTCCTTTGTGTTTGTTAGCATTATTTTCAAAATATTCGGGGGAATGGCACTGTTAACCGAAATACAGGCATTTACCTAGTTCGGTCACAGAAGTTAATTCCACTTGTTTGTATATAACTACTGCTAAACTGGTTTTGTAACATTGAACTAAGTTTTTTGGGAAATATAATTTTATTTATTTATTATTTATTTATTTATTTAAATGATTTCTTGAGAATTGGAAAGAAAATAAATTTATTTGAGTCAGATTAAGGCACACAACATACATACAAAAAAAAACCTAGTTAACAGTATTCTGTGTCTGTGCGTTATGTGGCTCCAAATAGGTCCAGTTCAACATAAATGTCTGTGCGTTATGTGGCTCCAAATAGGTCCAGTTCAACATAAATGCCAGACAACTAGTTCCTGATGGTGGTTTTCAACTGGACCTTATATTACGGGGACGAGAAAGATCGAATAAGTATCAAGCTTATTTACCTAAAAGAGTGTAATAATTTCTGACCGTAATAAAGTAAAAGAAAGAAGAAAGAAAGAAAATACTTACAACAAAAACTACTACTTACTACAACAAAAATGTTAAATGTTACTGGAAAACAAAAATGTAATTTTTAGTATTTTTTTCTTTTAAGTGATTTGTAATCTTTAGAAATAAACGAATTCAAACTGTAAAATACTTTTATTTGCAGTAAACATGACGCAAACAAATAACACGAACACAAAAAAAAACAAGTTGGGGGATATGCGTCACATCCACGCAAAACGGCCATCGCTCAGCATAATGCTACGACCCGATGCGAGACAGAGCCCAGCGCTGCGGTTTTCAGTGACAACCTTCGTTGAAGTGATGACATCGACGTATGCAGCATAGCACCAGCAAAACAGTAGGAGGTTGTCGCTTTTCGGGACATTCGCTGTCAGCCTTGAAAGCACCTGAAGCCGGGTAATGAGAACCCGATAGTCTGACATTCTTGCCAAAGAGTATCCCTTGCCCCGTAACTGTGTTGTGGCATCAGAGAGCAGTTGCTTCATGTAAAACTGGTATTCAGCTGCATCCGGGCCCGGTCAGATCATCATCTTCCTGCCCTTGTCCAATGGTACGTGGAATCGGCGCACCACGTTTTCTTCTTCCATTCTCCCCTGTCAACCGTCACGCTATCATTCACTCCCTTCTCTTTCATGTCATTCCTTATACAATCCATCCATCTTTTCTTTGGCCTTCCTCTCCCTATCCTCCGTCCGGGCTAGGCAGATGATCATCATCTTCCTGCCTTTGTCCCAAGATACGTGGAGTCGGCGCACCCTGTTTTCTTATTCTATTCTCCCCTGTCTACCGTCACGCTATCATTCACTCCCTTCTCTTTCATGTCATTCCTCACACAATCCATCCATATTTTCTTTGGCATTCCTCTCCCTCTCCTCCATTCGGTCTAGGCAGATGATTATGACAAGTTGGTGGAAGGGGAAGTGCATGATCTTCATCTACACATTATGCTGTTCACGGACGCAGCTATGGCTTTTACAAGGAACCTATTATAGTTGTGGTCGGAAGCCGACTCCAGCATAGTTGGGAAAGGGCCAGGCAGATCATGCCTGCTATAATAAACTCACCAGTACAAGTTGGAGCGCTCCAGGAGCGCGTAGGGCTCCCCGTCCTCGATGTGCGCGGCGCACGCCACGCACGCGAAGCACTCCGGATGAAAGCGGTGCTCGCCGGCCGCCATCACCGGCCCGGTTATCACCTGCTCAGACAAATATATCATACTCAACATATGTACAGATTTCCCAAGAAAAGTAGGCGCTTCGCGAATCATCGTCTATCTTCGGAAATACGAACGCGCGATGGTGAGATCTAATATAGAGCTGTTACAACTATGGAAGTCCTTTCCTATTTTGTATTACCATAATTACAAAATTATACAGGGTGTATCAGAAAGGTGTGGTACAGACTATTAAACTGAACAACTTTCTCCATGAGACCAACATCGTATACGAGGATAAATTATCAGCTATTCCGTACTGTGTGTGGCGTTGCACCACGTTCGAGCTAATTCGGAAACACGAAGATAACCGAAGGCGTGATATACTATTAAATGAGCAACATTTGTATATTTGTAATCACATTCCCGAAATTAGGAATAACGATTTCGATAAAAGTTGCAATACTTAGTAGGGGTTAACGGTGGCGAAAAATCGATCTAGCTAGGTCTCATATCTAGAAAAAATAGTTTTCTCTTTTTTCACCCAAGCAGATCTTGGTCAACTAATAATAATAGTCGTAATAGTAGTGTAGTAGTAGTTGGTAGTTGGTCTAGTTGGTTGGTGGTACTAATAATATGAACTCATATTGATAATGACACAATTAACAAAAAAACTTTGGATGGATTACGTGAAATACTGAGTAATATAACGACTCATAAGAGATGTGTGAAGGAATATAACATCTGCGCCGACTCCAAATAAATTGGTATCATAAGAGCAAGCGGCGTATCGCATACCTAGATCCCTCCGCCTAGGAAAGCATGTGAAGGCTCGTCATTTGTAGATCTTTATTTATTTATTATTTATTTATTTATTCATTTAAATAATGCATATTTACAATATTAAGGCATAAACTAAAATGGTAGGTATATAATAATGGGATTAACCTGAACTAGGATAAACCTGTATCTCAGGTATCATAAGTGCAAATTAGTTTACATAAATATTTCCTAAGATTGATGATAATACATAAATAATGAATAACATAACAGACGCACAGACGCTTTGGCTGTAGTTACGGGTCGTCAGAACACCGAAAGTCTGACAACCAGTCTTACGAAGGGATATCGTGTTACCCAGTTACTGGATTGTGGAGGTCAGATACGCAGTCGCTCCATGTAAAATACTTGTATTGTTTTTTCAATTGTAATCGCTGTTACTGGTTAGACTGGAACCCGACCCCAGCATAGTTGAGAAAAGGCAGATGTTGATGATGATGAAGGGTTTGTATTACCTGTGCACATTGCTGGCAGCTCTCGCCGTAGCGCGCCCAGTAGTCGTTCTGACAGAACAGCAGGCCCGCCTTCTCGAAGTACCACGTCGACAGCTGAGCGTCGCACACCGAGCACCTGAGCATTACAATCAGCATAGCTGAGCAAGTGACTCAACACCGCAGCTTAGCAATACAGGGTGGCAGTGACTCGACGCGCAACCTGCTACCATGCATTCAGTACATGATTCTGAACTCCCCTGCCTGCGTTAAGAGGCTACCGAGCCCGCAGAGGCGCCCTCATCGTTTCTTTGGTTATTTCTTTTATTTTAGAATGAAAATGCAGAAAATAAGCCGGAATAGTTGTGCTCCACAAGACAAAATAAGTTATTATTATCTATATAAATAAAAAGAGAAGTCCTGACTGACTCATCAACGCCCAGCCCAAACCCTTGAACCTAGAAAACTGAAATTTTGCACAAAGGTTCCCTTTATAATGTAGAGGAAGGAATTCCCGGTAGTAGGTACGTTCCCGTGGGATATTTTTCGCCATCCACGCGGGCGAAGCCGCTGGTAAAAGCTAATTTGTAATAATAATAACTAAGCTAGTTTGTAATAGTATAGTCTGGTGGAGCACAACTATTCCGGCTTATTTTCTGCATTTTCATTCTAAAAGAAAAGAAATAACCAAAGAAACGATGTGGGCGCCACCTGCGCGCTCGGTAGCCTCTTAACTTTTCGCAGGTTATCAAAAAAAAATTAACTCTTCCATACATTTTGACCTCGTAGGAGTCGTAGGTATTGCACTTTCTATGAAACAGCAGATTATTTTTTATAATAGTCGAAACATGTCACCTTGTATAGTAAAAAAAATATTGGATACTAGACACGCGCCCTGCTTCGCACGGTTTTTACGACTTGACAAAACATTAAGATTTCTATATTATGTCCCCCGCACTTTTTAACCTATATGTCAACGCTCTGATTGTTGCTCTCAGCAGTCATCATGTCGGCTGTCATATTGATGGAGTTTGCCTGAATAATATTAGCTATGCGGACGACATGGTGCTGCTGAGCGCATCGGTTTGTGGCATGAGGACATTGTTGCGGATCTGTGAGACTTATGCAGAAGAACACGGTCTTAAATATAATGTGACGAAAAGTCAGGTCATGGTTTTTGGGGCCGGCTCTAAATATCCTGTAGCAGTACCTCCCATCAAACTGTACGGGGTTCCCTTGGTCAGGGTGGACCAGTTCAAGTACTTAGGGCATGTAGTAACAGCCGGTCTCAAGGATGACGCTGATATCGAGAGGGAGCGGAGGGCTTTGGCTGTAAGAGGTAACATGATAGCTCGCAGGTTTGCGCGCTGTTCAGGGTCGGTCAAGCAGACCCTTTTCAGGGCTTATTGTACCTCTCTGTACGCGTGCAGCCTGTGGGTGAATCACACTCAAAAAGCATATGAAGCCCTCCGCGTCCAATATAATAACGCTTTCAGAGCGCTGATGGGGCTGCCGCGACACTGTAGTGCCTCGGGTATGTTCGCCGTCGCTAGCGTAGACTGCTTTTATGCAACGATGCGTAAGCGGAGCGCGTCCCTGGTGCGCAGGGTGCGCGGCAGCTCCAACAGCGTTCTGATGATGATAGCCGACAGGCTGGACTGTCCGTACATCAGGCGCTGCAGTGACTTGCACGTCCCCTCCAGTCGTCGGCTATCAACATGAATTTATGTCTTGTGTAGTTATTGTTTTGTATTGGAATGTTTAATGTATTGTGTGTGTTTTATGTATTTATTTAGCGAATTCTGTGTGTATTAATGAGTCCTTGTTACTTGAATAAATGAATAATAATAATAATAATATGTCGGAATAAATTCTCTAAATGATAGTGAAAACAGCATCAAAATCCGTTGCGTAGTTTAGAAGAACAACGCGGCGACTCAGACAGACACGAAAAGCGACTTTATTTTATAAGTATAGATATAGATACGGGGGGTCAAATTAAATTAGTTTCTAAGCTGAAGTCTCTATATTACATATAGCCCTTGACCCCGAAACAATCATCAATTCATAATTATGTTTTTTCGTTTTATCATGTTTACGGACATCACGTCTGCGGAGTTTCGCTAGCTAGTTTAATTTGACCTTGTATATGCAAAGAACGTCAGTTGAAAATTATATCTAGGAGTGGTTGGTCGATTTGTGGTGTAAATGACGAAGTAAGTAACTCAAGTACCCAACTACAATAAAAACGATGACTGAATAGCCACTACTTACCGAATACATTCAAAAATGGAACTATGAAATGATCTGCCAAGTAAGTTACTAAAATAGGAATTTAATCTTAGGTGGTGAAACAGGACCTTATTGATTCAAAAAAGATCTATTCTTGAAAACTAAGAACATTTCCCGCAGGCAAAACTGGATCGTTTTCACAACGTCTGCTACACAGATTAACAATCGAACTATACCAGAAAGGTTTAGGTAGTGAAATAAAGGTAAACAATCTTGATGTGTCTTTTATCATTTTTTATTTTAAAACCTCAGTTTAAAAATAAAATGCAACTAAAAACCATTGTAAATACAACAATAATGATTACTAAATCAATTGAACCATTAGTTTAAGCCGTAGTTTATTTGTTTAATATGTGTTTGTGTAAAAAGTCACGTCAAGATTGTTTACCTTTATTTCACTACCTAAACCTTTCTGGTATAAGTATTTACAAGCGAGCTTTTATTTTTAAAACTTGGCACCTTATTTCTTATTCAAGGCAACACTTTGCTTAGCTTAGAATTAAGAAAAAAAAATTGGCAAGTGTTCGTGAAAAGAAAATATCGAATAGCTTGGGAAACTTATTTGTTGGCGTGATATTCAAGTTCATGAAGCAAGGAGGCTGCCAAAAGTACTTATAGAGTTACGAATTGACGGGTCAATGACCGGTTCATAATATAACGTCGCTCCAGAATTTCCCGAACATTTCCCGAGCATTTTACACCCACATTTCGCCAGTCATGCCGTAAAGCCTTACATCCAAGCATGGTTTAGCTCGGTGTGTAAGTGAAATGGCGTCAGATATAGAACTTGCAAATAAAATCGTATAAAATTTGAAATTAACTATTTAATAATAAATAATCCATCACTAGATGCAGTTTGACATTTGGAATTTTATATTTTTAATTATAACTATAATTGTTAATGAAGGAATAAACTGCTTTTAAAGATTATTATGAGGTATGTTTCAAGATTTTTTTGACGCATTAAAATATGTTTAATTATGTTTTGAGTTCTATCACTGTATGCGAAAAGGACTTGAAAATATCACATTTTTTTTATCTGTCAAAATTATTTACGGTTTATGAGATACACGGCTTTAAAAAACCACCTTTTTGACCGTTTTCAAGAAATCTCCGCCTTAAGGGCACGCTAGTCGCTCATTCTTCCATACAAACGTAGTTTGGTGATTACTAGTCTGTTTGACGGTGCACGTTCAAAACTAAAAATTATTTAAATTTTTTCGTCATTATTTAGCCCTTGGAAACAGAATCGAAAAATAATTGGTTTGGAAGTTATGAGCGTCGTAACTTCCATATTTCAACACTAATTTTAACGCATCTTGGGGCGTAAACAAATAGCTCCCGGAGTATGAAAATGGCAATATTGTTACCGTACAGGGATAGATAATTTTACTGAAGAATTCAAATAACTTTATTTTAAATAAATACATCGAGTAGTTTTTTCATAATATCTAAACGCCCAAAGGTCTGTTCATGAAATGTTATGCGCTCGTTTTCGTTATTTATAATAGTCTATTTTACTAAATACATAAAAACTAAATAAAATAAAGTAGGTAACTGAGTAGAATGCATATTATCCACGCCACCAACGAGTTCGAGCCGCCGACTAGGAGCTCCTTAAAGGAAAGTTTTAAACCGGGCATAAACCTTAGAGTCCGAGCTGCGACATAAACTTATTAAAACCCTGTACGTAAATCCAAACCTCGATCCCAATCGTCACCACTTGAAATCGGAGTTTATACTTTTGCAGCTATCATCATTTTACTTTTGTACTTGTCTTGTGTTATTGTTATATAAATTTTTATATTTTTTTTACTTTAGTTTAGTTTAGTTTATTTATTTATTAATAATTATCAAAAATTACATGTCAATAATATAAAAATCAAGTCAAGTCATAAGTTACAAAATAGAGCATAATTATACAAGTTATCTTAATAATGATAAATGATTTATTTTCTGTAAGTAGGTTTGTACAAACACTTTTACACGTCAAGCATATTTTTTTTAAAACTAGATGAGAATCACTACATATTATAAAACAAAGTCACTCCGCTGTCTGTCTGTCCCTATGTATGCTTAGATCTTTAAAACCACGCAACGGAATTTGATGCGGTTTTTTTTAATAGATAGAGTGATTCAAGAGGAAGGTTTTTAGGTATAATAAACGCGGGCGAAGCCGCGGGCAAAAGCTAGTAAACAATATAATAATAAAAAGAGCAAACAAATAATAATTAAATCAATTAAGTACCTACCTAAAACCATTCTTTTAGGTCATATAATACCTGGTCGGTTAGCCAGCCTTTAAGTTTAGCTTTGAAAGCATTGTCAGACGTTGTGCTTACAATTTCATCTGGTAGCCGATTGTATACCGACGGACCCATGATGTGAATTAATCTTCCAGATTTAGACAGGGTGTGTGAATAGCCAGCTAATTTGTCTCTACCACGAGTACAGTAGTTATGCCTGTCCCCGCGTCTATTGTATTCGTTTTATATTAGGTACCTACCTGAAAATGCTTCAAAAAGCTTACCTTTCTATCGTCGCTATGCGGAAGATCCGCGACGGAAGTTCCGCGGCTGCAAATCCTTTACGTGTCTAAACTTTAGACACTAAACATTACCTATTATGATACTTAGGAAAGGTAAGCTTTTTGAAGCATTTTCAGGTACCTAATATAAAAAAAAAATATTAAATAGGTACATACGCCTTTAGTGTCTAAAGTTTAGACAATAAAAGCGTTACACCTATTATGATACTTATTAAAGGTAAGCTTTATGAAGCATTTTCAGCCGCGGAACATCCGTTGCGGATCTTCCGCATAGTGTGTTTAGACACTTAATATTGTCGATACCAAAAAGAAAGTTTGTTCTACCCAATCGCTTGACTAGGCATTAGGTTTATGGGAAGCCATAATAATGCGACCCCATAGCTTTCTGGAGCATGACGTGATACTTATGACGTAATCACGTAACTATGCGTTCGAGAAATAAAACACGTACGGTAGTAAAAGGCATAATGGACGCTTATTATAACCTTTAGTAGGGGAACCCCCTTGAAGTATTGCATGATGTTATGTATTATCAAATTACTCATAATTACCTACTACGAAATAGAGCATGTTTGTTTGTAGCATAGCTTTTGCACTTAATCAAACTGGAAATTCCATTGTTATACTATTTTTGGATGAACATACACACACAAACGCACACCTGCTACCCATGGGCGTAGCGGTAGGCAGAAACTACAGAACGCCACCAGCATGCTTAGCATGACGACGTTTTGTCGACGGAAGAATAGACAAAACTACACATTGCCATGCTTAGACGCGTAGAATGCGTACAAATATTTCTACTATCTTCCATTTTGTCTATTCTTCCGTCGACAAAACCCGTTTCTATGGCGGTCATGCGTGCAGGCTTGCTACGATCCTTACATCCATACTAATATTATAAATTCGAAAGTAACTCTGTCTGTCTGTCTGTCTGTCTGTCTGTCTGTCTGTCTGTCTGTCTGTCTGTCTGTCTGTTACCTTTTCACGCCTAAACCACTGAACGGATTTCGATAAAATTTAGCAAGGCTATAGATGGTATTCTGGGGACGGACATAGGCTACTTTTTTTTTCAAAAATAATCCTACAGGGGGTGATATAGGGGATGAAAGTTTGTATGGGACACTCAGTATTTCTTAAGTTAGGGATGTGAAAATTAAAATGTATGCTTTTGATAGGAAATAAAGAAATATGCGGTTCAGTGTTTTTGAAAAATCATCCCCTAAGGGGGTAAAATATAGTAAAATAGGGGTTGATTTTAAAATTTACAAAACTGCACGGATTTCGACAAAATTTGGCAAGGCTGTATATAGCATCCTGGGGAATGACATAGCATACTATTTTTTTCAAAAATAATACTACGGGGGGTGATATAGGGGATGAAAGTTTGTATGGGAAACTCAGTATTTCTTCAGTTAGGGATGTGAAAATTAAAATGTATGCTTTTGGTAGGAAATAAAGAAATATGCGGTTCAGCGTTTCTGAAAAAACATCCCCTAAGGGTTTAAAGTAGGGGTTGATTTTAAAATTTACAAAACTGCACGGATTTCGATAAAATTTGGCAAGGCTTTATATAGCATCTTGGGGAAGGACATGGGCTACTTTTTGTCTTAAAAAATAATCCTACAGGGGGTGATATAGGGGATGAAAGTTTGTATGAGAAAATCAGTATGTCGTAAGTTAGGGATGTGAAAATTAAAATGTATGCTTTTGATAGGAAATAAAGAAATATGCGGTTCAGCGTTTTTGAAAAATCATCCACTAAGGGGGTAAAATAGGGGTTGATTTTAAAATTTACAAAACTGCACGGATTTCAACAAAATTTGGCAAGGCTTTTTATAGCATCCTGGGAAAGGAAATAGGATACTTTCAAAAACAATACTACAGGGGGTGATATAGGGTTGAGCGTTTTTGAAAAATCATCCACTAAGAGGGTAAAATAGGGGTTGATTTTAAAATTTACAAAACTGCACGGATTTCAACAAAATTTGGCAAGGCTTTTTATAGCATCCTGGGAAAGGAAATAGGATACTTTCAAAAACAATACTACAGGGGGTGATATAGGGGATGAAAGTTTGTAAGGGAAACCCAGTATTTCTAAAGTTAGGGATAATAAATTCATGCTATTGGTAGGAAATTAAGAAATATGCGGTTCAGCGTTTTTGAAATATTATCCCCTAAGGGGGTAAAATAGGGGTTGATTTTAAAATTTACAAAACTGCACGGACGTCGATAAAATTTGGCAAGGCTTTATATAGCATCCTGGGGAAGGACATGAACTACTTTTTGTCTTAAAAATAATCCTACAGGGGGTGATAGAGGGGATGAAAGTTTGTATGGAAACTCAGTATTTCTTAAGTTAGGGATGTGAAAATTAAAATGTATGCTTTTGATAGGAAACAAAGAAATATGCGGTTCAGCGTTTTTGAAAAATCATCCCCTTAGCGGGTAAAATAGGGGTTGATTTTAAAATTTACAAAACTGCACGGATTTCGACAAAATTTGGCAAGGCTTTATATAGCATCTTGGGAAAGGACACAGGAAACTTTCAAAAACAATACTACAAGGGGTGATATAAGGGATGAAAGATGGGAAACCCAGCATTTCTTAAGGTAGGGATATGAAAATTCAAATTTATGCTTTTGGTAGGAAATAAAGAAATATGTGGTACAGCGTTTTTGAGGGGGTACAATAGTTCGAATCTTGAGGTAACATTTAGTCTTTATTTCATTCGAAGTTTTTACGAGGAAATTATTTGAACGAGTGGACACTCGGACCAAAGTTATTTGTTATTAGAGCGTGACTGGCATAATAAATTTTAAGTAATTAACAAAGTCCCCCCGCCGCGTAAGTGTGTCTGTTTGAATGCGATAATGTCAAAAAGTACCGAACGGATTTTCATACGGTTTTCTCCAATGAACGGAGTGATTCAGTGTAATTCATTATGGTTTTGTGTAAATTGGCTGAAATATGACGACGACTGTTGAAGATGTCGGAAAAAATCCGACATCTTTGCCGATGCCGACTGGTAGCTTTATGCCTACTATACACGGTAACGATATATCGTAGCGATTTGAGTTTGTACAGTTATATCGGACGGCCCTATCTTTTCCACATGTACGTTCCCATGGGATATTTTCCGACATCCACGCGGGCGAAGCCGCGGGCAAAAGCTAGTACTCCATAAGCTTAGCTTAGCTTTATTGTACGTACAATACCTACATTCTATGCGAATACATGATTTGGTTTGAAGCTTCGTTTACGTTCTTCAGTCAAAGTTTTTGGATATCTGATAGACATAAGAAAAAGGAAAAGTTCTTAAGAAAAGTATTTAAATAAGTACTAGTTGTTGCCCGCGGCTTCGCCCGCGAGAGGTCGGAAATTATCTCACGGGAACGTACTACCGGGATAAAAGTATCTGTATGTCCTTTTCCAGGTCATCCGATCAGCCGTTTTAGCGTGAAAGGGTAACAAATAAACTCACTTTCGCATCTATAATAATTATAGTTAGGATGAACTTTTTTACTAAAGGTAACGACTACAGATAGTTTATGTGTGTATATCCGGGCAATATCAAAGACAAATGTACTAGCGCGTATGTGAGAGGAGCTTTTAAATCGATTGAATTTTGTCAGTTCAATCAAAAACATTAGGTACTATTTCCTGAGACTGACTGTTGTTTTAAATATAAAGTCGTTTGATAAATAAATAAATAAATTATGATTCAATTTTCCTGTTATTTTCGTTCATTTTAATGTTACGAAACCGAACTAAAATTAGCATGACACATTTTGACTGTTCAATCTTTGGAAAAAAATCTTTCTTTGTGAATAATAAGCAGAGGAATTAATTTGTGCTTTATTGGCGTTATTAAATGTCGATTTGATGATTTAATACGGATTATAAGACTCAAAGAATTTTTGTTTAAAGTATAGTCTACTTTTGGCCATACTGGATAGTATAGTAATACTATCTAACTCTAGGGTATTACTCCCTAAGCACGAAGCCCGTAGTAAAAGGCCTTCGTTACGGACGTTTCCTACTCCGTATCACCTACGGACAGATAATTGGTTCGGGGCCCGAACGAAGTATGAATGACAACACGATTTGACATTGACAACTGTTGTCCCTACTCCCGATGTGTTTAGCCCGTCCAAAAAATTTAACTTTTACACTTGTTTTGATGGATCCTTATGTCAGACGGACGGACTGATGGACGGACTTAGGGAGTAGACCCCCAGGTGCAAGTGAGATAGCAAGCTGAATATTTTGCTTATTGGACCAAACCAAGCGGTTGATGGCAATAGGCTCGCCCCCTATTACATTGGACTTAGACATAACTGGCGACTTAACATTTCATCAGCCTCACCTTCCAAAGAAACAGTTACAACTCTAGTTCTGATATGCACCATTAATCAGTACTAAATGAAATATTCATCACTACTACTAAATGTCAGTTGGGACTGGTCATCTCTTAACTGCCATTGCTTATTTTTAATTTAGTTTTTATCTTTTTATTACAGATGCTTTTAACGTGCACGTCTTTCTACATAATTCTCACATGTATATTTTCAACATGAATGATTTAACCAGTACTTTGTAACAATATTTTGATTTTAAAAAGTGTCCATGGAATTTCTTGCCCGTTCTTCTCCATAGGAGCCTACTATACTTTGGAATGGTTAACTAACTTCATCTTTCTGACTGACCGAACCCTTGACAATTCAAAAGTGCCTTTAATTGGTTTATTTGAAATAAATGCTTTGAATTTGAGTTTATTAAGAACTTACCGAAAGCAGTCTTGGTGCCAATCCTGGTTGAGTGCGGAGACATAGTCGTCATCACCGATGTCATTCAAGCACCCAGCACAGCTGAGGGACTCTGAAAGTCACCAGCATTTTATGTACTTAATCTAAATGAGAAATTATCTATTCATGAGCTTTATTTCAAAGTTCTAAGTTAATAATTTTTAAGTAAATTAAGTTTATTGTAACAAATTTATATTGTTTTGAACCTATTTTTAAGATTTCTAATGTTAAATGTTGACCTACAAGTAGCATAGTTTTAGGGATCCTGCCGATTGTGATACAAGATACTACTAGTACAGGCCTCTAACATTGTAATACCTTAATTATTTATTTAAGATTCATATTGTGCTTTACTAATTTTGATTCTGATTATAGTTCAAAGAAAAGGTTCAAGGAAAAACAACTAAATGTTCAAAGGGTTGATATAAATTAACTGGAATTGGTGAAGAATGGCAATTAACTACTGATTTTCCAAAGATATCTTCACTCTACAAATAGTTTGTTCACATATAATAACTGGCTATGAAATATTTTAATTAGTATCAGTATGGTTTAGTTTCAAACACGAAAAAAATATGTCTATTAAACACAATGTCTTTACAAATTGTTTATTTTATTTAAATATTGATAAGTCTATGACTACTTTTAGTTTCAAACATACCTTTCCGATACTCATTCCAAGGAATGTTTATTTGTATTGCAACCAATGTCTCTCATTATTCTAAGTGAATAAATTGTAATCTATTTTTGAGAAATAAATGTCTTAAACCATATTTTTCAAAGTAAACAAGCAGCTAAGTAAATTTATATTAATTTATTGGCATTGAATCAACAATACACTAAATTTTTCCTATATTAGTTAGGTACCACAGTAACTTTAGTCTAAATATTAATAATAGTTAATAATTATTTATATAACATGTTTCATATTTAATTTAATTAATTCAAGGCTCAAGGCAAACTAAAATACTTACTACTTGCTCTCAGTGATTTTAGCAGTAAGTAGTAAACTATTTATATAATAGTTTAACACATAATAATAATATTGATAAAATATGATATTTGCAAAGGAAGAATCAACAACAAATAAACTGTGTTGTATGAACTAAATTAACAAAGAAGAAGGGAGTATGTTATTCTTATGAATAAAAAAATAGCTTTTATGGTGTTCAGAACTATAAATTATAGCCAATTAGGATCAAAGTTTTTAAAACATATGAATAAGTATTACATTTTAGAGGCCACACTCGGCTTTGTTGATGCAAATAACCAGTTTAATAGTCACGTTAATTGTTATTTGTGGTTTATTGAATAAATTAAATTGGCTAGGTACCTGAGTCAAAGATCCTATCTATTGGATTATAATGTAAACCTTTATTTTTTCGTAAACGGTTGCAGTTGAATGCCAAATACCTTTCTAATATATTGGTTATAACGAGGCAAAATATAAATTACGATTTATCCTTCAACTTAGAACCTAGGACGCGGAAGTAAACATAGCTACTCAAAACCAGATGAAGCTATTTCAGAACGTTTTTTAAGTTCTATCTGTAGGCAATTTCGATATAAATTCATCCCAAACGGATCAACAGCAAGTTATACTTAAGTTACAAAAGGTGAGGCGCAGGACAAACAAAAGATAATTCATGTTAGCTTACAAGAATCGCCCACACATTCTCATGACAGGTTCTGCACCCAAAACATGACTAAATATTTACTTTTATACACTTCAATACTAGTTATATGGGGCACCAAAACTTACCTTTAGTATTCGGTCCCTCCATTTCATTTCAAAAAGGAATGTTTATTCATAAATTGTATGATAAATCGCAAAAGTTACATGCTTCAGATTCCAATACTTGAGAAGTGAGAATGACGTAAAAGACATAAGATGACACAACGAGTGATGTTGCTAGCTTTTAAAACAGATCCAGACTAAGAAATAAATAAAAGTAAAACTACTTGGCTGGAATCTTGATCGATTTATTGCAGTTTAAAATATGATAGCAAATATTTTTATAAGTGACAGCTTTGTAACAGAACTACTATTGTTATACTTTATATTTTTCATTCCTCTCCATTAAAAAAAATATTTTTCAAAACAAGTAAAATGTGGTAACACCACCACTATTTCGATTACATTTCATTACGCAAACAAATGTTTAAAAAAGTAAATAAACAAAAGCTATAAATAAACTTTTACAATTTTATTTTATTTCACTTAAATCAATGATGTTTTTTCTTAATCTCTTTTTCCTTTTCTAATTCCTTCTTGACCTTGTATTTGTTGAACCTGACCTTGACTTTGACTTTCACTTCGAGGCGTTTCAGAAGTTGCGACATTTCGTCGTCATTAGATTCTGAGCTGTCGGAGTCTTCTTCTTCTTCTTTTTCTTCAGAGTCCTCTGGTTCAGGTTTATCTTCTTCAGGAGATGAATCCTCTGGTGAGGCAGGCCCATCTTCTTCAGAATCCTCAGGTGGTGCAGGGGTAGCTTCTACACTATCATCATCTTCTTCCGAGTCCTCAGGTGGCGCCGGGGTATCCTCTACACTGTCTTCATCTTCTTGTAGATTTTCGAAATCAATACCCGTTGTTTGTTCGAACCATGACAGGTAAGGTCCCGGACGGATGAAACCTGGCAAAATTAAAATGTATTTTAATGCAGATCGCAGGAATTAAAAGTGTACTCAACGGGAAGACTCAGAACAAATAAATCAGGCATAAACACAAATATTACCAGCAGGCAAGCCAGAGTGGCAGCCGAAGTCTCCGCCTGCTACGAAGGAGGTTACTCCGATGAGGGTCGGAACGCCGTCGGAGCCAACATGCACCAGTGGGCCACCGCTGTCACCCTAGTAACAAGAAAATAAATAATAACAAAATAAAAGAAGAAGTGTCGCAGAATTGATTACAACTTTCAGAAGCGGGAGAATGGAGTTTATGTACAGACGCCAGCACAACTTATTACAATGTGTCAAACTTTAATTTTTCATCTTTATCGCTAAAACTTCATAATCTAAGGCTAAAGCATTAGGTTCAAGGTTGAATGGGATTTCGGGTAGCTTGACCTGCTGGCGTCTGTACCTTTCACTTGTGTAATACAAAACTGTTAGGGGTAAATAATCTCTACACATTTCTTCGGGTAGGTATAATATTTTTCATCCATCTATTCGAAAAGAGCTCATTTGTTCCTCGATAAAGTGTGAGCAAAATGAGTCATTCCAGAGCACTTAATAACAGTGACGAAATGAACTTTGAATTTGGAACAATATTTAATTAAAAAGTTTGAACGCAATTCAGTTCGATAAAGTCCTGCAGGGCTCGGTTATCGGTATATTTTTCGAAACGGTTTCGTCTTAAATACATAAGAAATTATTTGTTTCGTTCGGTTATGTTCGAACGGAACGTTGTAAATAAAGTTTTTGAAGAAAAGAAAATTTAAATCTTTCTCGATTAATAAAACGTTTTTAACCGTTTTTTTTTTTTCATTTTTGATGAATGAAATTATTACGTAAGGTACCTTCCGCAACTAGTTTTTGAAACGTTCTCATTTCGTTTTTATTCCGAACAAAATGTTGTAAAAAAAACTGTTAGAAACGTTTTAAAAACGTTATTTAAGACCGTGCGCTGCGTTAGGCGTGCGCACGGCCGCGGCGCGGGCGCCCGCGTGGCGTGCTGTTTTCATGTAATCTCATGTGTGCTGCGCTGCGCTGATCTATGAGATTACATGAAAATAGCACGCCACGCGGGCGCCCGCGCTTTGCGCACGCCTAACGCAGCGCACGGCCTTAAATAACGTTTCCGAGCCCTGATGGCCGGTAATAAAAAATCACGCCTGCCGAAGCAGCGGGTTGGTATCAGAATGACTGAATCGCAAATTGACCACGTCGCTCTTAGTCCAAATCTCAAAATGTCTAAATCTCAAAATACCTAAGTCGCAAAATGACTACATCGCTTTTAGTCCACATCTCATAATGTCTGAATCTCAAAATACCTAACTCGCAAAATGACTACATCGCAAAAAGTCCGAACAGTTGTCTAGGCACCTGTACAGGGTTGATATCAGAATGACTGGATACATCATCATTCATCATTATCATCTGCCTAGCCTTTTCCAGCTATGTTGGGGTCGGCTTCCAGTCCAACCGGACGCAGTTAAATACCAGTATTCTACATGGAGCGACCGACTATCTAACCTCCAGAACCCAGTTACTGGGTAACACGATACCCCTTGGTAAGACAGGTTGTCAGACTTACGGCTTCTGACGACCCGTAACGACTGTCAAAGATCCACGAATGACAGCCGGGACCAACGGCTTCATATGCTTTCCGAGGCACGGAGGGGTGTTGGTATGTAAAGATTATGGTCACGCATCCACGGACCAACCGCGGCAAACGTAGCTTAACCTGATCGATTGACCCGTGCGGCCGTTACTTACCCGCAAAGCCCTTTTTTTTTTAAGTAAGTCTATGTAATACATAATTATATTACCCAAAATAGGTGATTTTAACATTTTTGTCTGTTTATAGGTTTGTCTGTTTGTTCAAGCATCAAAATGAACCGATTTGGCTCATATATATAAGCACATAGTCTAGCGAAAGTAAGAAAAAAAAATCACATTAAGAACCAAAGAGATTAATGTATAGGTGCCTACACAACTGTTCGGACTTTTTGCGATGTAAGTAGTCATTTTGCGAGTTAGGTATTTTGAGATTTAGACATTATAAGATGTGGACTAAAAGCGATGTAGTCATTTTACGACTTAGGTATTTTGAGATTTGGACTAAGAGCGACGTGGTCAATTTGCGATCCAGTCATTCTGATACCAACCCGACGCAGCATTGGTTAACCAAATTTTAAAAAAAAATAAGCGGGAACTTCTTGTTTGTTTTTTTAAGTACTTTTTAGGAAAATAATTATGGAAAATTTTAATCGGATTCACACAAATTGAATAAAAGATGAGTTCTAGCTGTGAAAGTTAAATATAAGTAAGTACCTATACCAAAAAGTGTAAAATTAAACGCAGAAACTGTCATATACAATTTACTACCAAACAAATCGAAAGGAAAAATAAATCATAGGATTTTAGATTCCTATGATTTAATTACATGGAAAAATGAAAAAGAAGCAAAGTCATTTTCAGAAACTGTATTTTTAGCATAAGTACCTATTTTCATCATTTAGCGAAGACCAAACAACCTTCTAATATAAGGAGTAGGTACTTATAATATATTCGATGTTAAAAACCACGGTTAATATCAGAGTCTGAAGTTATTGCGAAGCCAAGATCCCAAGTGATAAAAATAAGTCAACGACATTTTCTGTTCCGAACAAAACAGTTACAATAAACTTCCAAAATTGCGAAAACGTATCTAATATTAATATTTTGTAATTTAGTTATGTAAATATAAATATTCGTCATGTACTATTAAAAGCATCTCTTATTTATTTTTCTCATAGAGGGGGATGAAAAGCAGAGTGTGTCACACGGTACCAAAATTATCCTCGAGCGATATATTAACCTCGAGCGACGTACTTTGAATCCCTCGCTACGCTTAGGATTCTACTCTAGAATCCCCACCCGGCTGTGTGGAATCGTGCCGAAAAAATGTGTAGAACGCGTTACCATAGCATTCAGAAAATGTGGCTTATTAAGTAGGCCGTAGTCTTACCTGGCAAGTAGACTGTGAGGTAACATTGTAGAATCGTGCACAGATGGCAGTGTCAATGATCAGGGCAGACCCAAATGTGCCAGCACACGAAAGGTTGGAGATTGCGCGTAGGTATGTCCATCTCAGCACCTCGGTTACGGATCCTAGAATATTAGGAGAAATTATTACGATGTTCAGAAAAAAGCTAAGCTGTGGTTTTAGTAGCGGCGATAGGTAGTTTACCTGTTTAAGTTTTAAGTATTTTACCTACCTATGTTTTAAGAACTGGACACGCGTATACGGTTCCACGTTTTCGTTTTATAAAGATATTTTAATTTAACTAAACGGTATTAATTATTGATTTATTTAAAATTTTCTAAAATAGCATCTTGGAGCAACGTAGCGCAAAGATGAAATCAAAACGAACGAGAATAAAAAGGCTACGCCACTCGAGATTTTTCGGTGTTTTCGCAAAAAAAAATCATTGATGAAGTTACTCATAGCTGGGTGAGACCAATAGACAAACGATGAACAAAATAAAAATGTGTCGGTCAGAGGTCGGTCAAATGCCTTTTACCAGCTGACATTTGATAGCGATCGATGTTAGGGGAATTTGCAGTGATAAGCTCTTTGCTTTTCCTATCTATACAAACTTACGCCACTGGGTTTTCGATCTAGATTATTTTGTTTTCGTATTAAGTATCAATTTATCACAATCAGATCTTAATTAAAAAACATTCTTCCTACCGAAATTATTGTGATTAATAAATCATGCGAGGCGGAAAATTATTATCACTGCATGGCAGTCACTGATATATTTTTTTATATTTTTCCTCCTGGCGATGACGTGTTGAAGTCATAAAAACAAGTGACAGAGTAGGTACAGACGCCAGCATATCAAGCTACTACAATCTGTCAAATTTCTTTAATAGATTTTCATCTTTAACGCTAAAGTATTTAGCTTCAAGGTTGATTGGGAAAATTTGACAGTTTCGGGTGGCTTGACCTGCTGCCGTCTGTACCCATAACACCACTACCTCCTTCCAGACTTCGTGTCCCCGAGTTATGGTAACTGCTATATAGCTTCTATTAGGTACAGACATTCTGTTCAAAGGACAGGACCCTAAGATATTGTTCATATAAGAGATACTGACCCAACGTCCATGTCCTGCCATGTCCGCTGGCGTAGACCTGCTCGTTGTCGTAGTTTCGGTACGCATCACGCGACTGCACGCGGATCGCCTTCAGCAATCCTGGAAGAAAATGACACGTCAGAATTAAACATAAAATACTAAGAGGATCTTTCTATAGACCCCCGCAGACTGCTGGCAGAAGTCGAAAACAAGCAGCCTGACCTGGTGGTGAGTGTTTACTGCTACCTATTGACATAATATACCTAGCAGGGCGCATCGCAGTCCGTGATTGGCATTGCGGGTATTCTACTCCTTTTGTGTTTGCCTATAACCCCTATTGTTCTTTTCTGTAGGTATAGAGCTAAATGGCGCATCTAAGTAGTATCTAACTGGAAGCGGCATTGATGGATGACGTCAGTGGAGATGCTTGGGGGAGCCTGGAGGCCCATTGTGGCGGCATCTACATCGCCACATATGAACTACGCATCAATGACATGACGTCACTCAAACCTGCATCGCGCAATTAGAGTTTACCACGCGTTTAGCATATATACAACGTCCCGACATCAAACGTCGGGCAACGTCGAATAACGGATTGGACAGCGTTTCGAGAGAAGTTAGAGACCACCACGCCGACTCGGCCTATTGTTTCCTCCGCGGACGTAGAGCAGACGGCGAACGACGTCACTGCTTGCATTCAAAGCGCCTTGGAAGCGGCGACAACAACGCAGCCGCAGGGGAGAGGGCTACTGCCGCCCCTGCCGACCCATCTTAGAGCTATGATCGCCGTGAAGAGGCGCCTACGCAAGCAGTGGCAACAAACTAGATGCCCAACTATGAAGAGACAGCTCAACCGTCTCGCGGAGAAGGTTAAGGCCGAGCTGAGGGCCTCGACCGCCGCGGGCTGGGAGGAACGAATAGAGGCCGCTACAGATAGCTGGCCTTCTGTTTACAGACTCTGCAGAGCACTATCGAATACCCCAGCTCCGGTGCGCCCTCTACTCAACAGTGACGGGGCGCTCAAGTATGTAGCGGAGGACCGGGCGGAGGTCTTCGCCGAGCACCTGGAGCGTCAGTTCCAACCGAACCCGACCAGCGACAACGAACATGTCGCAGCAGTCGAGAAACACCTGGAGGCCTACTTCGCGCCGCCGATAGCTCCCGAAGAAGACGCCATATTTTTCTCGCCTGGCGCAGTCAGACGCGCCATCCTGAAGACGAAGCCCCGTAAGGCCCCTGGTGCTGACGGTATCACCAACACAGTGCTGCGCCACCTGCCGTACCGCATGGTAGCGGCGCTGGCGCGCCTGTTCACGGCGATACTGCGCACGGGGGTCTTTCCTGCTGCGTGGAAGGAGGGGCGCGTCATCATGCTGCCCAAGGCGGGAAAGAACATCCTGAAGCCGGAGAGCTATCGGCCGATAACTCTGCTGTCCACGATCTCCAAGGTGTTCGAAGCACTCCTGCTGCGACATCTCCAACCGCACATCGCGCCGCGTCCGGAGCAATTCGGGTTTCGGGCGGAACATAGCACGACGCTCCAGCTGTCGAGGGTACTGCACCTACTCGCGGCCGCTAGAAACAAGAAAGAATACTCGGTCGCAGTACTCCTCGACATGGAGAAGGCCTTCGACCGCGTATGGCATGACGGCCTTGTCTACAAGCTGGCCACCTCAGACGCGCCCCGTCGCGTCGTTAGGGTGGTTTCTGACTTTCTCTCGAACAGGACTTTCAGGGTGGTGGTCGACGGCGCGCTTTCTAGCGCCCGCCCGGTGTTGGCGGGCGTACCCCAGGGTAGCTGCGTGTCGCCGGCGTGTTACTCACGATACACGGACGACATCCCCACTACAGCAGAAGCGACGCTCGCGCTGTATGCTGACGACGCCGCGTACATCACCACTTCGCTGAATGCGAACTACGCGGCGGTCAAAATGCAGCGCGCCCTCGACCTCCTTCCCGACTGGCTGGCCAAGTGGCGGCTGTCGGTGAACGTGGGTAAGACGCAGGCGATAATTACAGGGGCTGCGCGTCTACCACCACCCCTCAGGCTGCAAGGAGTCGACATCGATTGGTCGCCCCGGGTCAAATACCTGGGTGTCACCATCGATCGTCGGCTCACCATGGGGCCACACGTCCGCAATGTCGCCGCACAGGGTAGGGTCGCCCGCAACCTACTCAGACCTGTGCTCTCGTCCCGCCTCCCGCATCGTGTCAAGTTGGGCGTGTACAAGTTGTACGTGCGCCCAATCTTGACCTATGCCGCCCCATCATGGTTCGCCCTCACGAGCGAGCCTAGCCGAAAGCTGCTCCGCGCGCAGCAGAACCTTGCGCTGCGGACAATAGTCGGCGCACCCCGCTTCGTGAGGAACGACGTGCTCCACCGCGACCTCGGGATTGAGAGCCTGGACAAGTTTGTGGGCCGCCTGGCGAAGGGGATGTTCGCGCGTGCCGACGCGTCTGCCTGGCCACATGTCAAGCAGATCGCGCCCTGGCATACGCGCCCCCCGGACGCTAGACCCCTGCCCCGCGACCTGCTTGCGGACGATGACCCCATCACCGTACCGGACTGACCTTCCGAGTGAGCCGCTCCCGGCTACACGCGGCTCACTTGTGACAGCAACACTTTCACCACAAATACATACGCTGTCACGTGGTGCGTGCTAGGATAATTTAGGCGTATCACGTGGCAAACCCCAGACATGCACCTCTATACAGGCACAAAGTACACACGCGAATACGCAGCGCGGGCGTGCGCGTATTTGCATAGACACCGGGTGGCGGCACACAGTACAATGCCACCCTCACACCCATGACACGGTCCCCCTAACCCACGCAGGCTCGGCTAGCTCTGAAAGTGTGATGGGCGGGGGCCACTCACCCTTCTGTAGGAACGTCGAGTCCGTACCTCTGTCGCTGGTCGCCTTCTGCTGGGCTTCACCCATGTAGATGGGGGTTCCACCTGGTAGGGGCTGACCGCCGGGGTTCGGTGAAAAAAGCGGCGCTGACTAGCAGCGTCGTGGCGTGCCTACAGACACAAATATAGCATCTACACACAGGGGCGCCAGGCGCTCCATCAGCCTAGGCCGTGTTAGGCCCACAGAAGGAGGGGTCCGTATTTACGGACCACCGTAAAGCTTCCGCGGTCGGGGGGCTTAGCCCTGGAGCCGCACGCCACGCCCCTTGCGGGGCGTAGCGATATCCACGAGAAACGTCGGGCAGTAGCCCACCAGACACAACACCCGTCTAGTCGGAGGATCCTCCCTTTTCTATGGAGGATGAGTGAACTTTACACCCTGTTCCTCATGCCTCTCAACAGTGGACGTCTTTCAGCTGTATGATAATTATGAGGGAACCAAAGAAGAATACTCACTGCTGTAAACGAAGGGACGTGGCACCTTCACAAGTGAGATGTCGTGTGGCTGCACCACGGATGGTAAGTCGTCGTTGTACTGGGGATGGTTGTAGTACTCCGTGGTCTCGGAGATGTACTCCGGGTTGGTGAGGGACACCACGCCTCCGCGAACTACTACAGTTGTGCGGCTGTGGAAGAATATTATGGGTTTCGATTAGAATGCACAAAATACGGCTTTAGCCAGCAATGTGGCTTAGCCATTAGGTATCTCTAATTTGCTCCCTTGCTTGAGTAGAAAGGGTTCAATGCACGAACTTTTGTAGTTCCCAAGAGAATCCAATCATTCCATTATGGGCAGAATGAACACGCCGAATATTTGTTAAGCTTGCCACCTTCATTAAATCTATGTAGCTATTTTGTATCACGTATTGAAGGTCCAAAACTCCTTAGTCCTTACCCAGCAGTACAATGCGCAGCACTGATGACCCATTCCTTAGACACGATGGAGCCTCCACAGCCGCTCACGTCACCGATGGGGCTCACCATACGAAGGGCAGCATGGTGAGGGTGCTGGCCCGGCTGTGCCTCCCAGCCTGACACTATACGTGATCCCAACGGTGACGATTCTACCGCCTCGGACTCTGGGAGGACAAGGAACTGCGATATTAATTTGTTCTCAAATAGGAAAATGGCGGGAAGTAAGTCATGTAATATAATTGACCGCCGCATGACAGAATGAAAATCAGTGGAATGAATATTCAGTGGTAGAATACGGGAGATTCAAGTCTTTTGTGTACATAATTTATTTTAACGTTTTTGAATGGAACTTACCGCGTTTGATTACATTCTCGATGAAGTCTGGTTCCACGTTTTTATAACGTCCGGATACCTGAAAAGTACGAAAGCTTGATTAGGAGAAGCAGTTCTTTAATTAGGCATGCACCTAGCTAGTCCAGGGGCACTTAAGATACGAAATGATTTAATGTTTAGTAAAGGATGCTTCTCACTGACAACACCCTGTATGAATCGATGGTGTAGGTATGTAGTTACTACCTATTAGATCCCTATAATTTGAAAAACATTCTGAACTAACTATTATAGTACCTACTACTAAGTATTCTGATAACTTTACCTGAAGAACAGTCACCAGTAACAGAAGCAAGCCCGATTTCATTAACATCTTAGATACTACTGATGATTGCCGAAAACGCGGCTACTATATTAACTTCCACTTAGGATTAGAAACTCCAATCACGGTAATTATTCAGATTAGTATCAATTAATTATCACGATAAGATAAATGAATTGGACTTTTGTTAACATTTGCCGACAATTCGAAACATGATAGTCATCCTTATCTAATCAACTTAATTAAGACGATTTTGGGAATAAAGTCACCAGAAATTCTAACGGAAAACATAATTTAAGAAATTAAAAAGCAAACAACCGATAGAAAGTAAGTAGGTACAACCTACTTATTTAGACGATTCAAACTTAAATGTACCTACTTAATGCATTTTATAGAATATGGTCAAGCTTACAACAAAGTGAAGCATAAGAAACGGTCTAAAGAAAACACTAGAAATATCTTAGATAATACCTGAATTAGGTACCGAAAATCTTGAGAATATCAGCCCCAAATTTAATTAAAACTAATTTTATAACGGCTTTTTACGACTTAAGCACCGGTGTCCCTCAGGGATCAATCGTAGGTCCCTTGCCAACTATTTTAATTATTATTTTATCATTTGAGCAGTGTCTGTAGAGGATATTAGCTTCTAGATATTCATCCATATTCCTCGGTAGGTCTGCGAGCTAGGTAATACGTAGTTACATATACTCTTTTTAATATTTTTACGATTTAGACGAGTTTGCTACCTATCGGGAATGTCCATATAAATCGTTAGCAATCAGTGACCCTAATGAAGATTATTATCCGTACCTACAATTACCAAAAATATCTTCGATATTTCCGTATTTTTCAGCTGTGCAGATATTATTTTTATTTCATCACCGCCCTGATTAGTTCAGTGAAAATTACGCGGATGTAATTAATAAAAAAAGGGGAAAACTAACGCTCGATAATAGAGGTAAGCTTTTATTTGATAGTCAAAACATAATCTATGATTGCTATCAAATATTGCTATTCGGCTATGATCATAGGATTGTTATCATTAAATGACTCGTGACTAATTTCTAGTTGTGTTTCTTGCCTAGGGCTATCTACTTATAGGTAATACCTACATCCAATCATCATCATCTGCCTAGCCTTTTCCCAACTACATTGGGGTCAGCTGCCAGTCTAACCGGATGCAGCTGAATACCAGTATTTTACATGGAGCGACTGCCTATCTGACCTCCACAATCCAGTTACTGGGTAATACGATACCCCTTTGTAAGACTGGTTGTCAAACTTTCGGGCTTCTGGCGACCCGTAACGACTGTTGAAGATTAATACCTACTTCCCCTGATGTTCGTCCTTTGTCTATAAGAGTTATTGTATGCCGTTTTGTAGGTACAGTCTACCTAGCAGGTCAGCCAACCAGCAAGGTTGGAAACATTGATTTTTCTTACCTTCGCCAAAGATAATAACTACTCTGCTTCTTTGTTCTGATTAATTTCGTTGCGGGTTCTAAAACACTTAAATTATTTCTCTGGAACTCGTTAAGCTTTTGCATTGTCTCGGCAGTCGCCAATGTTTATTCTGGCTTTCAGGATTTGCAATGGTTGGGAACAGTCTTTGTATTATTTTGGCCAATTTTCAAGTTTATTCATTCTAGAAATAAGATTTACAAACGGAATCCAACCTTTTCAGGGTGTGATACAGAACATCAAACCGAACAACTTTCTCCATGGGACCAACATCGTAATCAACGAAAAAATTTTCAACTGTCCCACAGAAAACTTCAATACCTACTCGACGCAAATGTATATTTGTAATATTTTTTTGCGATTGCGATGTTGGTGCCATGGAAAAAGTTGTTCAGTTTGATAGTCTATAGGTACTTACCACACCGTTAAATTTGACGAGTATGCAAAACGACACGTTATATAATGTGACTGTTAAATACTGACCGATACCTAAACGCATGATTGTGCTCAAAAAACAACTTTTACTATGGGACCAAACCTGAAATAGAGAAAAAAAAATCAGCTGCTCCCTACATTTTGACGAGTTAATGCGAACATGAATGTATGGGGCAGCTGATTTTTTTTTCTCTCTCTCTGAAACTCTGACTGACGTGATTTATAAAATCACGTCAGTCAGAGTTTCTCCTTTAGGCTTTCATTGCGTGATGCGTTGTCACAATATATATTATAGATTGATATCTAAGTATGAGAGATTTTCCTCTTACCTAACATCACGCCGGTATTCCCCGAAGGGATATAGGCAGAGGTGTATTCTTTACCCTTATTTTCCTCAGGACCCATACTTTCCTAATAAGAATTCAGAATCTCCATTTATTATACCTATCTATAGTCATTAAAATTTCATTCCATCTATAGTAATTAAAATTGCCACAATTTTGTTTTTTACAGTCAATTTCCTTAAGGAAATTCAATTATGTAATTGCTTACCTATTACTCGTGAAAACCAGAAGCCCAAACAAAAACAACTAACTATTATCTTCGATCTGCAATGATAACGATAAGGCTAGAAATCATTAGAAGGCAAGTCACGATAACAATCGGTACAACGATAAGTACGTCATTTAAGCATGATTATGACGTTGAGTAGGTCGTAGGCAGAATCAACAGGAGGTATCTGTTGGAAAACTTTAGACCAATGAAAAGGTTTACTGGTTTACCTACGGCTAGCAACGAAAGTTGGTTAACACTGCCACTTATGTATAGTTACATTTAATTTTTTTTTAAACTATAGCGTTATCCGAATTTTTTTGCTGACTGTAAGTATGGATAGTGCAATCCGCGAAGACGCGCCCCACTACTCCTCTTAACCGTTGCACAAATATACTGTAAACGGTTAGGAGGAGGGGCGCGTCTTCGTGGATTGCACTGTCTATACTTACCTGCAATGCTTGTTTGGCGTATTGACTGAGGCGGTAAGGGTGTAGGCACTGCTAAAGGTAGAGGTGAACAATATTCTAAAAATGACATTTGGACACAGTAAACGTAACGGTATTTTTTTTACATTTTTCATCAAAAGTCGAAAACTATACCTATACAACGTGTAACGTTAAATGCGCAAAACCTTCTCATCATTATGAACAACTTTTACTATGGGACCAAACCTGAAATCGCGAAAAAAAAAAATCAGCTGTTCAGTACATTTTGACGAATTATGCGAACATAAAACTGAACAGCTGATTTTTTTTTTCGCGATTTCAGGTTTGGTCCCATAGTAAAAGTTATTCATAATGAGGAGTACAATGACCCCTTAAGAGGATAACGGTGATTAAAATTACACCCTGTATAGATATTTTTATATCTTTCTTATTTACTTACTAGCTTTTGCCCGCGACTTCGTCCGCGTTTCCGTCGTTTTTCGTAAAAAAGTACCATATGTCCTTCCTCACGGTTTAGTGGTTTTGATGTAACAGACAGATTAACTTTCGTATTTTAGTAGGGAAATATAATATGTCAATCCACACTTCTGTTGAAAAATATCGCAAATGCCGTTCGCGGTCAGCTGTAAGCCGTAATTCTCGTTGTGAAGCAGTTTCAGCTTCTCGGGATAACGCATGTTGTTCTCGGTCAATAGTACCACTGACCGAGACCTTAGCTTAGCTCTCATTGAGAAGAGCTTTGAGACGCCCGTGATGTAGCTCGTCTCGCTCTGTCAGCTGCTAATCGCATCTCTCTCTCTGGAGAGCTTTCATTGACTCGAGAAGTTGAGGCACTAACTCTCATAGACTTTAACCGATGTGCTCTTTCCTCTGCCGATTCTTGAGAACGCGTAATTCTCAATCTCTGAGCTTTACTCGAAGGTCGAGATGAAGATAATCGTTTTTTAGGTGGCATTGTGTATTTTATTTTTAATCGACGGTAACGCTGTCGGAAAGGCTGTCAGTTACCTAACAAAATAACCTACGTTAGAGGTCCTAACTATAGCTACCTTACACTTAAAATCTAAGTGCCTATTTAAACTAAAATATTCTAATAGAATTATGCCCAGAAATATGTACAACTTACAACAAAAAAAGAAATGAAAATAAAGCTGAAACGCCTGTGCAATACTATCTACCTATACCAACTTCACTTAAAAATAAATAGATACCTACCTATAACTACTATAATTAATAAAAGTATCTACGCTTTTACCTACTTAATACAAAAATAAAATTGAACATAAATTAGCCAAAACTTACCTATCGGTATCTAAAAATCTATGCGTACTACTTCTACTTCTACTACTACTTCACCTAAAAAGAAATAAAATGCAAACTATTAATAATTTGTAATTTAATAAATATTTAAACACTACCAAAACAACTAATACCTATTTTATAAAATAACAACAAAAGAAATTCAAATAAACTATTTAAAGACTAAAAGTCGCGCTGATAAGCACGGTTTGTTAATAGCAATTATTGTCTGTCAATAAGGTCGAACGCTCTGAACGCATCAACAGCCAAATGTTGGACCTCCCGCCTTTTATAACCTACCGCCACGACCCGCGTCGAGCGCGGCAACCGTTACGCAAAAATAATCCTTATGGCATGATTCAGTATTCACGCGCGACGGCGCGATGGCTTATTAGCGTATTTCATGTATAAGTTTGGTGTTTCTATACCGATTACTATGATTCTTTTTTTATTGAATAGGTACTAATATTGACTTCTTTTAATTAGGGATGAGTGAGAGTATTATAAACGTAAGTGTAAACAAATATAATCAGAAAGCTCCGAACTGCTAAGCTATCGGGAGATACACGTGTTATTGTGAAATAACAAAATAATAGATAGACATATGCTGTTGTGGGATATTTTTTAGATAATTTTATGTAGAACATTTCCGTCATAAATGATTTCTATGTTGCTTTAACCATTAAGGCTGCACACGCGACGGAAGCTTAAAAAATGGAGCAACTTCTCCCGTTTTCCCAACATTTCCCTTCACTGCTCTGCTCCTATTGATTGTAGCGTGATGAAAAGTATACTATAACCTCCCCAGGAGTATGAAGAATAATTGTACCAAGTTTCGTTAAAATCCGTCGAGTAGTTTTTGTTTCTATAAGGAACATACAGACAGACAGACAGACAGACAGACAGACAGACAGACAAAAATTTTACTGATTGCATTTTTGGCATCAGTATCGATCACTAATTACCCCCTGATAGTTATTTTGAAAATATATATCATGTACAGAATTGACCTCTCTACAGATTTATTATAAGTATAGATAAATAAATAACAAATAAATAAATATTTATTTCCATCAAAGTAGGTACAATTTCTTAAACTAATAACAATTTAAATCTTAGTTAGTGAGGTTGTACGCTGTCACATAGAAATATGGAATTCTCTAACTCCTACACTAAGTCAAGCTTGTATTATAGGAGTTAGTGAGCTGATGACTTGGACCTTGAACTTATATAAAAGTATAACATAACAAAATTATTGCTTACAAAAGATAACATAAACCTACTCTAAAGATAAACAAAAATGATATCAATAAATGTCTACCACCTAAATATAATTACAAACAATACTAGACACCTATTAAACCTACTTACTTTTTAATTATTAGAAGTACCTAATTCTGTCTGATCATAAGTCAAAGTTAATAACCAATTGTTCAACTTATGCTTTACCTCATGTTTGGTTAAATTATACGGTCTATGTATATTGCCAGTAATTTACCTCATTATAAAATCTTGAGCTAGCGACCTCATATTGGCGGCTTGCAAAAGCTGTTCTGCAGCTAACGCCGGGACATACAACTGCACCGGAGCGCTTTTTGTTTGTATTTTCATTTAGAGGTAGCCAGGAGTGTCTTCGGAGAATGGTTTTTTGTATGTATAGCTGTCTCACGGTCAGTATGCGGCATTAGCATATAGTTTGGTGGTTGGATACAATCGAGGCTTATGATGAATCACCTTCAAGACCTCGCTGCGATCTTTCCAGCATAAGAAATAGGGTTTTATAGGTACCACCCCATATAGACCGTATGCAATAGGTTAGTACAGACTGGCAGAGGGCAGTGTATACCATGTAGATTGTAGATTTATCTGCAGTAAATCTGAGCTTCTTAAAAATATACATAAGCCTTCGAATACGGTTTGTGAGAGCTACCACCTGTGGACGCCAATCAAGTCGCTCATCCAACACTATTCCCAGGTATTTGATGCTGGTCGCTCGCATTAAGGACAAACAGTCGCAGCCCGTAGGCTCGGCACATGTATGAAGTTTCAATAAGTTAGTAGAACTCGGGTGAAACTGGAGAACTTGGTAAATTAAATCGAATGAATTTAGATTTTTCTATATTTAATGTAAGTAGGTTATCGGTTAGCCATTTCTTAATTGTACACAGTCCATTTTCAGCATGTTCTTTGGCAGAATTCCAGTCTGCTCCATGTATAAGTAAAACGGTATCATCTGCGTAAGCAGTTATATCACAATTTGATATTTTGAGACTACACAAGTCATTAATGTACCTATATTAAAAACAACGTTGGACCCAGTATACTCCCCTGGGGAACGCCGTAATCAATTTGTTCTTCATCACTCACTACAGTGCCGATCCTAACGGATTGCTTACGATTTGTCAGATAGTCTTTGAAAATATAAATAGACTTCAAGACTTGACCACGTATACCGATATACGTTCCACTTTAGTAATAAGTGTGGGAATAGAGACCGTTATAAACCCATAGCCCCGATATGTTTTGTGTCCATGTTCTGCAATAGTCCTACACCGACCGGGGGTTTTCCTTGGGTGCACTTGCATTGAGCAAACAGGCGGATAATCGTCGGTTGGTGCTTCAACTTAAAATTGTCTAAAAGGCCTCTGCGAGTTGGCTTCGGCCCCTCGTACGCCTTCGGAAGGTCCGGGACCCCAGGGTCCAGCGGATATGTCAAAAACATTTAAATAATTAAGTAAGTACTAGATTACACTATCACTTAGTTTGTTTACCGTAAACATCAACATGAGTAGGTATTTCATCGCCACTCAAGCGTGCGTGACGAAGAGTAGCTATAGGTAAGTACCTAAGCTTATTATTTTAAAATAAGTTTACTATGTTCCATAGTCACGGGACGTCATATCATGTTGTCGTCACAAGTCACAACATAGTCGACAAAACCTGACAAAACGACCAGTGTCGCTCTGACTCACAACTTACGTGACCGCAGCTGTACGTGACTTTAAACATGTAGACAGCATTGTATTAGCGCAGTATAATAATGATACAGTTGTTTACTTCATAGAAAACGGCCAAAACGACGCGCTTTGAAATCTCAGGTTCGCAAAAAATGATTAAAAATGATCGTCTCCGTTAAATCGGTGATCGGGCGGTTAGCAATGTCGCAGACAACTAAGTTAATAAATTATCTCGTCAGTTAACAGCCTAGCCTTTTAACTAAACGGCGTTGTTCAACTAGCGGCCTGAATGATATACAATTATAGGACTGTGACCAACCACGCGCGAGCTAATCGAGAGGTCCGCGGCAGCGGCCGCGAGCACTAATTCCAAAGGCTAGACTGTGAACTAAACGGCTAACATCTACTAACTCCGATTGAATCAGAATTCCCAGCAAGCAGCCCAACTATACCTATTATTTATTATTTATTTAACAATTTATGTAGGTACACACAAATAAACAGACAAACATAAAGGAACAGAAAAATACGTACAAAGCGGCAATACGTATTACCTACAGGAAGGGAATAAAATAAAACATAGAATCAATATCGGATACATTTAATATAAAACAGTCATTGCAACAAGTTATCACATATACCGTCACGTTGACTAGCTGTGGCTGGGCGATACGACACACTATTTAATATGCGTGCCAAATAAGAATAGTACTGTCAAGACGCCATTTTGTTCCGCAATACTGGCGAGCTTCATTACCAAAAGCGTACTAATTTGACAGTTATCGTGTATTTGACAGCTATTGGCAGTACTAATTTGACAGCTATCGGCAGTACTAATTTGACAGCTATCGTGTGAAATTGGCAGCATGCGCTTCTATTCTTAGTTGGCTCGCATAGTACATTCATAAATTATCCTAACTTGAAGCCGGAGCGTAAAGAACATTCGACTTAAGACGCAGTTAAGCCTTTTGAGAATCGTTGATAAGTTAAGTATGCCTGTGCTACACCATCCACTACCACGATAACTTCACGTCCAGTAAAATTAAATTTAAATATAGAAAATATATCTTTTATAAAGTTTAAATAATTATACGGCTGAGATTGTCAAGTTTCAGATTTCTTCATTTTATTTTTGTCGTCAAATACCGACAGTGTAGCCTTAGCATTATAAGATGAAAATATGTTGCCCTAGTAATTAATACAGAGGCTGTAACTATTCCAGAATGTATTATTAATAATTGTTCTACAATTTATGTCTTACTATTACACATTAAAGTAACTACAATATTGTTAATAATGACTATTTTGTCTAAAAACGTTAGTACCTTGTTATTTATAATTTATAGCAAAAATACGTCACTCGCCCAGCTTGCCAGCCTAAACAATAAACTACATAATTAGATTTTTTAACACTGGTAACACTAGTTTCGTACATATTGTACACACAACACATCACGCATTGCTAGAAACAAAACAAAATATCTCAAGTCACCATTTACAATTAGTGTTGTTACATTATTTTAGCTGCAATATATTCATAATTATAAAAAAAGCAATGGTTTATATTGACGGCCTGTTGCATCAAGACTTTATTATTATTGTTTTAAATAAAGAGAACAAAGTATATTTTTTCTGGTACAGGTAATGCGTCAGGTCGTCAGGATAAAATAATCCAGAGGGCATAGACAAAGTAGCATTCAATTAGCGATGACGGTAGTAGAAAAGCCAAAAAATGTATGGCGTTGACATAAGCTATCGAAATGTCACGTGATCATGTCAAAGCGAATGTCATTTGTCTAGTAGGCCCTCTGACGGCCTAGCTAGACAAATGCGATTCTGTTTCTACAATCGTAAAAGTTTCAAAGTGACATTTTAATTTAATATAATTTGACATTAACATTTTTTGGCTTTTCTATTAGCGTCATCGCTAAACGAATGGTAATTTGTCTAAGCCATCAGATTCGATTTATGAAATAATCGATTAGACTCAAAGTTATCATATTATTATTCAACGCAGTTGAAATTCAATAAATCTATAAAACGAGGCTCAAAGAAGCACCTTTTCTTTACCACCAAACATCACGAATATTTTATTTATAAATTCGTCTATTCAGATTATGAAATTAATAATTTTAAGATGTAAGCGACACAGATCTACAGTGTGATTTTGAAAGTCCCAAATCATGTTTCGATGCAGTAGGCCGCCCGGCCGTGCGAAACCCTCAAACCACCATCTATATTACCCTAAAACAATAATTTACTCTTTCTCTAAAATTAGGCCTCAGAACCTATTTCATAGGCCTCTATAGGAACATAACATTCAGACTTAAATCACACAAACTTCAAATATTTCACTAAGTGCATCAAACCCTATTACAGTTAAGCTCATTTATTTTAATATATAAAAACCGTAATATATTATGGGTCACATTAAACTTTTTGCCCGCTAAGAACGATACAAAGTGAACGTTAGGAGTTTAGGACACTTCAAATGGGGTACAAAGTAGATGTGTTTGTGCCCCTTGCGCACATACTGATTCTACGAGCAAAAAGTTCAGCGCAACCCGTATTAATAAGTAAAATGTTACAGATAGACGTTACAGTAACGATGTATCTACGCTGCAATTTACAATTATTATCATTAATTAGTTATTTATGTAATAAATGCTGGTTAAATAAGGTTATAAAAATAAATGAATTCAATATAAGTAAGTATCGTATTATTAATGGCGTTGTGTGAAATGTCCAAGGATATTTATTTATTTATTTAAATGATTTTGTTTGCTAGGTAATTTATGTCAAGTATAAACTTTGATTAAAAAAAATATCGGGATGTCGAAGTTCTCAAAACCTTGTAATTCCGCAAATCTAAGATGTAAAGAAGCATCAAAATGTTTCATAAAAGGTCTTATGTCTATTGTAAAATGCGATTATTTAATAACTCTGTGTTGAACATGTTGCAGAGTATAGAATAATGGAATTAATTTGATTTGGCATACCGGAAGTTAGGTAGTATTGGAAGAATTCAGTTCGCATCCACACACAGACATAACAAATAAATTAATAAGTTACAGCTAGAAAATAAAGCCACAACGCACCATACAACGAATAAACCGAAAACCCAGCAAAGAAATAATTTAGTAACAATCCTAAAGCTGTATTTACACGTCTCCAGTCTTTAGTAGATTGATTGCATGCCTATTTCAAATCATGTTAACAACCAACTAGGCCAATCGTTGATAAACGATACAATTTACAAACCATAAACAAGAACAAGACTATAGTACACATCAAACTATATGGCGGGAAGTCACCCCGCTGACACGTGAATTATACTCTGGCCACTAGGTTAACTATTCACTTTTTGACACCAGTGGCCTTAGTGCGAGTTTTTATACTTACTCGATCGCGTTCACGTTAACGTTGACGTATGTCAATTCGTATGGAATAATTGTGTTTCCCATTATAGTCACCAGGCGGCGCTTATTCATTTTTAACGTCAGTTGGTACTGAAAATTAATAAGCGCCGCCTGGTGACTATAGTGGGAAACACAATTATTCCATACGAATTGACATAAGGTAACGATAACGTAAACGCGATCGAGTAAGTATAAAAACTCGCACTAAGCCCTCTGTTAGCTTCATACTAACGAATATGTGTTTTGCAATTAGATCCATAGTATAACTAGAAATAGTCCAACTGACAGGTGTCAAAAAGTGAATAACCTAGTTGATAGAGTATAGTTACTGCACAGTGACTCGCCTCATATTCCGAGCCGCCAAAAAGTTTGCATCGCGAGGTACAGACTGGAAACGTTTAAACAGAGAAATAAGTTAATAAAATTAGCCTCCACGCAATCTATTCAAACATAATTTTCAAAGAGAGATTCTTTTTTTTTTTTTTCATATTTTGACAATACATATTTTTGGCGCTAAAACTGCGCATCTACTTCTTATCAATAACAATGACACATAAGTAATAATATTGGTAAAGATTGGTTTAAACACCAACCCTCTCTTACAAATAAAACACGGAATGAAGTTATATCAGGAATAACAAATGAATAACCATACATTTTCATAGGTTTAAATTTGGAATAACTTTATTCTGTGTTTATTAGTAAGACGGTTAGTATGTCTTGTCGAACTTACCTCGTTTTTATTAAAGTCATTCAAGTCATCAGGGGCCGTATTATGAAAGTGTTAATGTCATCATGATTCCGTTGTGAAAAAAGGATGGTGCTATCAGTCGTATATAGCTCCTTCTCCCCTCTCACACTGGAGCAATGATGGCAATAAACATCATAGCAAGCCCCCAGGGGCTGTACTAAGGAGTGTTAAAATCATCATTGTTCCAATGCGAGAAAGAGATGGTGTTATCCGTCTTGTCAGTGGCGTAGCCAGTTCTTAAGGCGACCCTGTATTAAAATTGATTGCAGGACCTTTTTACCGGACAGCGGCCAAGCTCAAAAGGACAGTATTGTTTTTTTTTTTCAAAATAAATTAAATAGCATCCTGACTCAGATAGGTTAGATTTTCTTTGTGATTTTACTAAATAAATGTATGAGATTGGCCTGCGTGTGTACTTTAAGCCTTTGTAAATTACTTTACTTTTCATATAAATGTCCAAGGATATTTATTTATTTATATAATTTTCATCGGGTCTCTCGTCAGTAAGAATTTGAGATGTTGGATAACATTTTACGATTTTTTCCGTATGATTGATACGGCTGTAGCTACGACACTGCGTCCGGTATGCTCCATCTCTTTCTCACAACGGCACTTGTTCAAAAATAATAACGCAAAAGGGTAATAAGTGAAACTGACACTACATGATTTTGACGACCTTCTACGTAAAGATTAGATTTTAAATAGATGTAGAAGTATTTTTTAGAGAAAATTTCAAGAAATACAGTTGAGACTTAAAAATATATTAGTTTTCCAGTTATTACCTTTTTACATAGACCAGTCGGTTTAAACAGCCAGTTTTTATGTATACTACAATAGGCCTGAAGAATACGAGTCTTTTTTAAAAAAAAAATCCTTTTCATGAGCTACATACAAGTTGGCGTCATGTCCTTACATTGATTTTCAGTAACACAGACAGATATACAGTTTTGTGCATGTATTTCATAAGTGTACATCCCATATTTTATTTAGGCCTCCTTTTGATAGTAAGATAGTTTCACCGCTGTTTGCCCGTAGCATAATCATTTGCAGGACAATTTTATTGCAGTTGCAAAATATTTTATTTCACATAAATCAATCTGCCTAGCCTTTTCCCAACTATGTTGGGGTCGGCTTCCAGTCTAACCGGATGCAGCTGAATACCAGTATTTTACATGGAGCGACTGCCTATCAGACCTCCACAACCCAGTAAATGGGTCGATACCCCTTGGTAAGACTGGTTGTCAAACTTCCGGGCTTCTGACGAACCGTAACGACTGTCAAAGATCCACGAATGACACTCGCGACCAACGGCTAAAAATAAAATATATTTTATTTCACATAAAGCTACTTTATTAATTGTAAGAAGCACACGGTTCCAATTCGTCGAGCCGGCAAGAAACTCCAAGGTTACTCTTTTAAAAATACTCATTAATGTCTTTTGTGGAAGAGACATCACAATTTTGCCAATATCACATATGTATGTACTGTGATTTGACCTTCTATGAGTGATTGGGTGTACGGAGCCCCCTGAACTGGTCCAGATTAATTTCTTGCTTGACAGTTTTCTTTCAATTCGGAAGAGTTTATTATCAAATATACTTAAATAGTGGACTGTAGTGTTACCGCTACCGTTGTATCGGTCAAAGAATAGTGAAATTGTTTTCGGAACGAACAGGATAAGCTGTATGGATTATCGTACCTTACTATCAAAATGAAACGTGTATTACCTAGCGACATCTAGTGAGTGCAGTGCAAACAATCAATAACTAGCAGCAAGCTACACTATCACATACATTGTGCTGTCAAACTTATTAGTAGCGATCGTTTCATTTAAAACGGCACGCCCCTACACTGCTTGTTGCATATTTCAATTGTTTGTGTTGTTAATCTGATCCAGCATGTCCCTTACTGTTGTCCTACCCCAGGGACGCCCTAAGCCGAGGCCCGTACCTCTCAGGGAGTGCCCTTAGCGAGTAGTCGCTAAGTTTATAAATTGTATGCCCTGGCTGGAGGCCTTAATTCATTGAGGCACCCTCAGGAGAGTGCAATTAAGCAGCCGACAACCTCCTAGGTTGACCTGCGAGATGCCATTCACAAAAGAAAAACAGAAATTTTAGTAGAGGGTCGTGCATTTTTAAATTAAACTATCTCTACACACATATTTTGTATCTATGCCACGTAATATACTGATACTATACAAAATTAAATAGCTCTTTGAGAAAATACAATAAAATGCCCATGTTTTTGCAATATCTTAGTATCACGATACTTCAATTAAATATCATGATATTAAGTATCCTGATACTTAATAGTTCTTGACACTTACAGAATTGATATTCGATTTTAGTTTGTCTAGCTAGATTAACCTGCATATTTCATTCTAATTAACGATTGTATGAGAAGATAATAAGAATATAAATTAATTACAGACATTTGGATAAATCTAATTAAATTAAGTTAGAAAATGCGTAATTAATGCAAATGTCAAAAGTGGAAATAAGTTTATCAGATAATAAACACGATAGGAAGCAATGGTAAATCAGTTGTCATAATAAATGTACTAAATTCAAATGCAAGAAGTATTTAAAATGGAAGAAATTGTTAGGCATAAGACTATGTCTGTTGCGATCAAATAGATTGAAGCAGTTATTAAGACAATTTAATCATTCTTAATAACATAAATAGTTAGATTCCAAAAATAAACGAGAAAATAAAGATTTGTTAATTTTTGACGTAGCATGATGAATTTCTAGCATTTTTTTTTATGTCAGGCCGGCTATGCCGTAAAACGTCAAATTCTAGACAAAATTGAGGCAACATTTGAGATTATCGGTAACTATTCGAAGTCAAAATATATTTTTATTCGAGACATTCGTTTACGAACTTTGTATACAATAATGACTTAGAAATATATATTCTTTTAACGTGGCCATATCAATTTATAATTATATATCTACCTAAAACGACTATACTCGATGAGCCTGACTTATTTTGGTGTTGGACCAAAATTAATCACAGTGCCATCTATCGTCGGACACAAACAACATCAACTACATTTGCCATCGACAGATGGAGCCACCAACAAAGCTAGCAGTCTGCACTTTGATTGGAGCCTATGTTGGAGCCAAAGTTGGTGTTTTAGGCCGAGAACAGATAGCCACGCGTTGACCTCGGGGGCCGTACTATGACGTGAAAAAAGATCATGGTTCCGTTGTGAAAAAATGATAGTGCTATAGGTCGCATATAGCTCCGTCTCTCTCTCTCACACTGGAACCATGATGGATCCATGATCTTATTTCACGTCACAGTACGGTCCCAGATTGGGCGACTTCGCACGATACCAAACTCGCGTCAGTAATAAATACAGTTTGGCGTTAAATCTCACAGAAAAACCCGTTCTACCGACCCTGTTATACTCTACTAAAGCCATCTATCGACTCTAGTAGATACACCGCACTTTGAGTGACATTCTAGCATCAACAAAAGCTCCAAAACAAAGCTATAAATAACAGCGTAACCATTCGTCCTAGCTGGGCAGCGTAACCTTATATTTGTGGAACATTTATGACAAAATATTATAATGATAACTATTTTTGTACGAAAATTATATCATTTGCGACTTTGCTATTAAATTAATAAAGGTTACAATGTCATAATACAACGGTATATAATATGAGTAGGTTTTGATACTCTCACGTCCGCACACAGATTAGCGAGTTTGTACATATGGACACGGATCTACTCATATCAATACACAGCACCCAGTGGCTACCCAGCCAGACCTCCCCCCTGCCCTAGTGCGTGACGTGCCTGTGGCCGCGCCGCCGGGGCTGGCATCAGCTACGCTTACTCTTCACCTGTTCCACGTTCAAAGCTGGCGAACTGCTGGAGCCCACCAAGATCTTCAGGGCACCCGTGGACATGAGGTAGAACCAGTACAGTTGAGGCAGCAGGAGTATGCAGATGGAGACTTTGCAGCCTGTTGGGAGGGATCTTATTGCCTGTGAAAGTTAAAGTTTTGCATTATTTCATGTTTATGTCACACTACAGTACGGCCGTTGAGAGAATGAGTTTTTGACACCTGTCAGTTTCATACCAACGAATGTGTGTTTTGACACCTGTCAGTTTCATACTAACGAGTATGTGTTTTGACACCTGCCAGTTTCATACCAACGAATATGTGTTTTGACACCTGTCAGTTTCATACTAATGAATGTGTGTTTTGACACCTGTCAGTTTCATACCAACGAATATGTGTTTTGACACCTGTCAGTTTCATACCAACGAATGTGTGTTTTGACACCTATCAGTTTCATACCAACGAATATGTGTTTTGACACCTGTCAGTTTCATACCAACGAATATGTGTTTTGACACCTGTCAGTTTCATACCAAAAAATGTGTGTTTTGACACCTGTCAGTTTCATACCAACGAATGTGTTTTGACACCTGTCAGTTTCATACCAACGAATGTGTGTTTTGACACCTATCAGTTTCATACCAACGAATATGTTTTGACACCTGTCAGTTTCATACCAACGAATGTGTGTTTTGACACCTGTCAGTTTCATACCAAACAATGTGTTTTGACACCTGTCAGTTTCATACCAACGAATATGTGTTTTGACACCTGTCAGTTTCATACCAACGAATGTGTGTTTTGACACCTGTCAGTTTCATACCAACGAATGTGTGTTTTGACACCTGTCTGTTTCATACCAACGAATGTGTGTTTTGACACCTGTCAGTTTCATACCAACGAATGTGTGTTTTGACACCTATCAGTTTCATACCAACGAATATGTGTTTTGACACCTGTCAGTTTCATACCAACGAATATGTGTTTTGACACCTGTCAGTTTCATACCAACGAATGTGTTTTGACACCTGTCAGTTTCATACCAACGAATGTGTGTTTTGACACCTGTCAGTTTCATACCAACGAATATGTGTTTTGCGAATTTGATCCTTATTATTACTAGAAATTGTCCAACTGACAGGTGTCAATCAATCAATCTGCCTAGGCTTTTCCCAACTAGTTTGGGGTCGGCTTCCAGTCTAACCGGATCCGGAAGGCGGAGGGGTGTTGTGGCGCAGCTTGGGAGAGACCTATGTCCAGCAGTGGACTGCGATAGGCTGAGTTGACTTTGCTCAGAAGTGGGACAGTGGATCAAAAAAAAAAAAAAACTCACATCAATATAAGAGAGTCCCATAACCCTGCTGTAGATAAGACACACATAAGGCAAGCTGATGACCCGGCACACGAAGAACGTGAGCAGCATCAGCAATCCGTTGATGACGTACAGGCGCGAAGACTTGAGCTTCATCCGCGAGAGGATGGCGCGGAACGACACGAACGGGGTCGACAGCTCCATCAGGTACACGAAGCCGAATGTGCAGTCGCCCAGGTTGCCGCGTAGGTACTGTGGGGGAAACACACAATACGGTCTATTCAAATACTCAAATATTACTCCACTAGCTTTTGCCCGCGGCTTCGCACGCGTGGACGTCGGAAAATATCCCACGGGAACGTGCTACCGCGAAATCCTTCCTTATTCCTTGTCTACATTATAAAGTGAACCTCTGTGCAAAATTTCAGCTTTCTAAGTCCAAGGGTTTGGGCTGGGCATTGATGAGTCAGTCAAACAGTCAGGACTTCTCTTTTTATTTATATAGATAGATAGATAGATAGATGTGGTAGATGTTCTGTATCAATGTAGACTTTACTAAGAGCGTTGATTGCCGGCGGGACCGGAGACCTCTAGAAATACGACATTGTTTTTCGTGATTATTTAATTAAATTCAAATTAAAGGGCAATTTCCTCTGGCAAATTCTTAGATCGTTGGTATTTATAGTATGTATGCTAATGTTTACCCGACTGCGGCGAAGCCCAAAAGGAGTGTTATGTATTTATGTTTTATAAGAACTAAATCGTCTGCGAAATCTTTCACATTTGTAAACTAAAAAGCTGAAAATAAAAAAAGTACTTAATTAAAAAACTAAAAAAGCCGACTGCAGTAAAAAACTAAAACTGAAAAGCTAAAAATAAGCCCATTTTAAATTTAATAAAAGTTGGAAGCAGGCGGGACCAATTCCATTTTTATATTTTCAAACTCAAACGGGTCCCGCCTGCTTCCAACTTTTATTAAAATGGGCTTGTTTTTATCTTTTCAGTTTTAGTTTTTTACTGCAGTCGGGGTTTTTAGTTTTTTTAATTACTTTTTTTATTGACAGTTGTTTTGGTCACTCTTAGAAAATAATAATAATAAAAAAATATATATATTTATTTCAACTGATGCTACTTTTATTTATTGACAGATAGTGATAGATCTTCTAAGCAGTAGTCCTGGGGCCGTACTATGACGTGAAAAAAGATCATGTGATGTGAGTGTGAGAGAGAGACGGAGCTATATACGACTTATAGCACCATCCTTTTTTCTCAACGGTATCATGGTGGATCCATTGTCTTATTTTTTCATGTCATGGTACGGCCCCAGGAAGGAGTTGCCTTGTTTGGGCAGCACCCAACAAGCTGCTCCTATAGCTACACTCACCACAATGACCAGGAAACCGAAGCCGCCAATGAAGAGGTGGTGCATCAGGATGACAGGCTCGTGTCTGCAGTAGTCCAGGAAGGAGGTGCCCTGGGCCTTCTTCACTACTGCGGTATCGCCTGCTGATTGGGGCGCCGAGCCGTTCTTGGAGGGCCGACGCTTGAGGGCGGCCACGTCTGCGCCTGAGTTCATTTGGACGTGTACCTGTAATACATTTAAACGAAGCGCGTTTAAATTCCGGTGCGCGTGAGATTCTTCAATTCTAAACTAGCACCATTTCGCTTACACACCACGCTTCGATATATCCTCTATCTCTCTTTCTCTAGTTCTAATCCTGCCGGCAAACTGTTTTGCAGTTTGGCAGGTTTGAAAAAATTGTAAGTGTTTGGTCAAAATAAATGTTTTTTTTTTTCTTAAAATAATCACACTTCACACTAATATTATAAAGGCGAAAGTTTACGAGTGTGTGTGTATGTTTGTTACTTCTTCACGCTCAAACGGCTGGACCGATTTGCATGACATTTGGTATGTAGATAGCTTATACCCTGGATTAACGCATAGGCTACTTTTATCCCGGTCTACGCGAGTGAAACCGCGGGGCGCAGCAACTAGAAATACTCCAAGCACTCACCATATACATACTCCATATGTCATAGAAGAAGTAGGCGGCTCCGAACCACGCGTAGGCCTCGGACATGTAGTGCGACGAGCGCATGAAGTCGCGCGTGCACGACCACAGGCACACGACGGCGCCCGTCACGCACGACAGGGCCGCCTGCACTGCCGACACCAGTCTGACAAATAGGGAACATATTACATGATAAAAGCCATTTATTTCTGAATTTTGTTTACCATGAATACGGGGCTTGACGGGAATGTAGGTAGAATGTTATCCACCTTCCATTCATACGTACTTGTTGGTGATATCGAGCACGTCACCGCAGCTGAGCCGGTACTTGTGTCGGAAGCGTGCGCCGGCGCCGGTGGACAGCGCTAACGCATTCAACAGCTCGAACAACGTCATGAAGTAGACAAAGCCGAGAGCCGTCAGCGCAGCGCCGCGTTTCACTGTTATCCTGGAAAGAACGAGCAAAAACGTTTAAAAAAAAAAGACCGAAATCTGAAATAAAACCTCGCCAAAACCATAACCTCCTCCTTTTTATGAAGTTGGTTAAAAATCGTAAATTCACTCACGACGCACAGCCTAAACCGCTGGGTCTGAGACTCTGCTAAGAGTTTTTATTAGGAAATAATTTTTAAATTCATCAACTAAATGGAAAGAAAAAGAAAGAAAGGAAGAATAACGTATTTGGACACAGGTCGTGAAACAAAAATACAAAAGAAAAAAAAACTCACATTGTTTTTTTTTTAATAATGTTTTAAGTTAAGAAAGTTTGTCAATCATTCAGCCTAGCCTTTTCCCAACTATGTTGGGGTTGGCTTCCAGTCTAACCGGATGCAGCTGAACACCAGTATTTTACATGGAGCGACCTCCACCACCCACCCGCGCAACTGCCACCCGGTGGCAACTGGGAATTTTATTCCCGATTGCCACCTGGTGGCAATCCATGTGGAGGCAACTGAGAATATTCGTAAGGTTGCCTGGAAGAGATCGCGGAAAGCGATAAGGCCGCCCATTGTATGTTTTGTAGTGTATATTATGTTTTCTTTTGTTATGTATTTTTGTGGTGTACAATAAAGTATATATAAATAAATAAATAAATATTCGTAAATTCTTATAAAACGGACCATTTTCTATTTTGTTAAGTACCAAGTACCTGGTACTTATTGTTGACAGGCCTACACTGTCCTCCCATACCTAATAATAACACTGTTATTTGAAAATATTGTAAAAACCAATTATTTTTAAAAGAGTAACAAAGTTAAAGTGGAGTTTCTTGCCGGCTCTTCTCCATAGAAAACGCTCAGTTGGAACCGTGCACCTAGCTTCTGACGTCTCAAAAGTGCCCATGTATGTATGAAGGTTTAGGTGAGGTAAAATACCAGAGGGTCAATTCTCGTATTTTTAACAACGTTCGCAATATCATCTCAAGACTCAATCTGTCAAAAATTGTATAGCGTTTACCAAAATTTTTGACATTTGATTGACGCTGGCATGAGATTGTGAACGTTTTTAGGTACGAGAATTGCCCCTCAGATGTAAAAAGACACTTGCCGAAGCCGAAAGCCACATATTCTAACCATTATTTGGATCGTTTTTTTTCCACTAGACCACACCTGGGAATCCATTGGTTCTGGAGATATTGAAGGTCAAAATAGCATTTTTTTTTTTTGAAGTGTTATTACTAAACTTTTTTCGACAAGTACCTACCAACGCGTACCGTAGAGCGAAGGGGCGGGGCTTAACTCCGTGTGCCTGGTTCGCGTTACATTGCGCGTAATAAAAAATTGCTTTTTTATACCTAAAAATAAAAGTCGTTTCCCAGTAATAATTTTTGCGTAAAGCTACTTAGTTAGATGTACAGTACTTATACATAGTTGACGGCTTTGTGTCTTTTTAACCGACTTTTAAAAAAGGAGGAGGTTCTCAATTCGGATGTTTGTATTTTTTTTTTTTTTATGTTTGTTCGCGCATAACTCCGTCGCTTGCCCACCGATTTGAAAAATTATTTTTTTGTTGGAAAGGGTATACTTCCCAAATGGTCCCATTTTTGTCAAAATCCAGTTCTGATGATGGGATCCTGGAGAAATCGAAGGAACTCTTCAAATATTATAGGCACACCTATAGCGATTTGGGTATTTTTTATAGTAGCTCGTGCATTTGCTCTCGGAAAGCACCACTTGGTGAAGTGGAACTGATGATGAAGACCACAGATGGCTACCGGAACTACTCAATGATAAATATTTCTCGGGTTGCGATTCGATTACTTTAATATGGTTGCTAAGCAATTTCCGCTCGTCACACAATGCGTGTGGTGAGTGGTTGTTGAGGAGTTCTCCTGGTTCTTACCAGCAGAACTCCTCAACAATTAACGTCCCAGCATCGGGAAAAGCAATATTTTGTAACATGTGATGAGCAATTGACATTAGAGTATTGTAACTTATACAAATTATAAACAGACCCACTAAAAAAAGCGAGAAATAAAAACTTTTTAACAAAAAAAAAACCGACTTCCAAAAATCACTACAAAGTGAAAAATAACTTTGATTTCGGAAGTCGGTGGCAAAAAAAAAGAAAGTAAATAAAAACCGAAAGACACCGAATTCCGAAATCAAAGTTATTTTTCACTTTGTAGTGATTTTTGGAAGTCGGTTTTTTTTTTTGTTAAAAAGTTTTTATTACACCCTGTATTTGAGTTTTGTACCAAGTGATCGCAAAAGTGAGAGTAGATTTACCACTCCGATAAGATAAGACCGCACTGGAAGTCCTGCGGCACACTAAAGAATTCGCATCTATCTTCAAAATCTAAAGTGACACTTGGGTGCCACGCGAACCGAGAAGTGGATAATTTATTATTGTTATGTCACAAGTCGACCTAGGCTGAGATCAAGGCTCTCGATACGAGCCTGCGTAGAAGGTCGCACTCGAATCGTTAAGAGCCTTGTCTCAAGACCTCCAAGTTCTTCAGAAGGTTGGACCAAGATTTTGCACATAAAGTGTAAAAAAATAATTCTAAAACCTTTAAGGAGTGCTTAAGAAAATCGATCTGAATAACTTTTACTATGGGACCAACTTTGAAATCGAAAAAAAAAACCGGTTGTTGCCATAGACGTATAAAAAGGAGGACTCCGCGCCACGCATATCGAAAGTGAAGCACCGTGCCGATTTATGTCTGCGTAATTTGAGTACCTGCAAAGACGCCGTCGCTCGTGTCACGTAATGGCGGCCGATCGGCATACTATGATGTAAATGTGTGCGTGAGGCGTGTTTGTACAAACGGTCCCGGCATATTTAGGTACTGTGCTTCACTTTCGATATGCGTGGCGCGGAGTCCTCCTTTATTATACGTCTATGGTTGTTGCCATGTGCGGAATAGCTGATTTTTTTTTCGTAATTTCAAAGTTGGTCCCATAGTAAAAGTTATTCAGTTCGATGGTCTAAAATAGTGTCCGACCGAAACTGGTTTTTACGAAACCGAAACCGAATTTCGGCAACGGACTCAGTTTCGGCCGAAACCGAAACTTCCTTACCGGGATCATGTTTTAAGGGAAAAATAAAGAAAATGTTATTATAATAAGTTTTATTTTTAGGGTTCCGTACCAAAATGGTAAAAAGGAACCCTTATGGTGCGACTCAGTCTGTCTGTCTGTCTGTCACAGCTGGATATCTCAAGAACTACTAATGGTATCAACTTGAGAACAGTTTTAGATGACGTTTGCCCAACTATTTTGCAAATAATGAAGAAATAAAATTTTTTTTTTTTTTGCAACAGGGACTGAAAAGGGGCCTTAAAATTTCAAAGTGGAGCTACTAGAGCATGTGGGGTATTATATGAAAGAGCGCTATTTACACGTTCTGAAACATTTTTTTCTTTTTTTTAAGCCGCATAGTTTTCGACTTAGATAAAAATGTTAAAAAAAAAATACCGCCCCCCCCTAACATCTCCCCCTAATATTCTAGTTGAATATAACTGTAGGTAATAAGCGTAGTGCGACCTGAATTGCACTTTATTATGTCGTAGCAAGAGTCGCTTTTTATTTAAATGATTTTGTCCCATCTGTATTAATCTGTGTTATAGTTACATAACAACGTTAAACAATACAACCAACGTTCTCAAAGTACCAGCATCATCCGGCATTATCATATTATCAATTTAAACAACGGAGATCACACAGAGAGAGGAGCTCGTGGCTAAGTAAAAACAGCCGCACGGGTTGATCCATCAGGTTAAGCTACGCTAGCCGTGGTTGGTCCGTGGATGGGTGACCATCTTTACATACCGAGACTCCTCCGTGCCTCGGAAAGCACGTTAAGCCGTTGGTCCCGGCTGTCATTCGTGGATCTTTGACAGTCGTTACGGGTCGTCAGAAGCCCGAAAGTCTGACAACCAGTCTTACCAAGGGGTATCGTATTACCCAGTAACTGGGTTGTGGAGGTCAGATAGGCAGTCGCTCCATGTAAAATACTGGTATTCAGCTGCATCCGGTTAGACTGGAAGCCGACCCCAACATAGTTGGGAAAAGGCTAGGCAAAGGCTAGGCACTAGGCAGATGATGAAACAACGGAGATCACATAGTGACGTCACAGCTCTCCTAAAACATTGCATGTAGTATCAAAGGCGTTAATCACACGTGTATTCGTGCAAATATTGACGCGGTAGAAGTATGCCAAGGTCGCATCTTCGAGGCCGACTTACATTGTAGGAAAAACAAACATGGATGATTTTATTCACGGAGAAATAGCGTATAAGTAGCTAATATTCTTACTGGCTCCTCCGCTCAAATAGTATCACAACTCGAAAAATTTGAAAAACTCTTATTCCACCATTCGTTTCAGAAAACCTCAAAATCTTATCTTGAATCGACCTTTTATAATGATGCATTAGTGTTAAGAAAACTTAAGAGCTGTGTCCACGAGAACACTGCCGACAAACTGTCCTGCAGTTTGGCAGAAGATTTGTAAAATAATCTTGTGTAACTTTTGTTGAAATAAATAAATAAAAATAAAAAAAAGAATACTGTCGTGCTTATGGTTTAAATATTTATCCCTAGATGGCACTAGTGTCATTATAATGTTAAGTGAAAGTTATGTCATACCAAACATAAACAGTGTATAAAGATGTTTTCCTAAGATATGAGACTTTTTCAGTTTAATCTTTGTACTGTTGATTATTGTTAATTCGTTTTAATTAAACAATATTTCGTAAATTATTGGTTTTTTTATCATTTTCACAACTCAATTTTTTTTCCATGATTTCAGGATACCTAATACACCGTTTTGTAGAGCTTCAAAAACCATCATAACTTACCAGAAAACGTATGGCGCAATTTTTTTAGTTTTCGATTTAACCCCCGAAAAGGTCGATCGATCAGGTTAAGCTAAGCTTGCCGCGGTTGGTCCGTGAATGGGTGACCATCTTTACATACCAAGACCCCTCCGTGCCTAGAAAAGCACGTTAAGCGAGAGTGCATGGGAGGCCGTCACCTCCTTCTGCGAAGCAGTAATGCTCGCGAAGGAGGAATCGGAACGCGTGAGGGAGAGGCAACCTCACGCCCTCAGTCGCCGCAGGAGACGCCCTGGGTGGCGGGAATCGCAGGGCGATTTCCGGCCACCGTAGGCGCGGGCCTGCGGACGGTGAGCAGCGGGTAGCTCGCCGTCCGGTAAGGACGAGCCCGAGTCGACGGCGCGTTGTGTTCCACGCGCGCCTCAAAGAGATGTCAGCAAGTGATGGGGTCCAATAGGGCCGACGCCGCTGGGGTCGCGGGTAGTTTGAAGAAGATACCGGGCCCTGGCATAGGCAACTGAAGGAACACGGGTGGGTTTTAGTCAGTAAAAGTCTGACACGACCTTCCGCTCCACCCAGAGCGGGAGAAGTTATTTGATGATTTCCCACCCTCAAAAAAAAAAAAAAAAAAGCCGTTGGTCCCGGATTTCATTCGTGGATCTTTGACAGTCGTTACGGGTCGTCAGAAGCCCGAAAGTCTGACAACCGATATACCTTGGTAAGACTGGTTTTCAGACTTTCGGGCATCGAGTCCGACCCCATCATAATGTAATTGGGAAAAGGCTAGGCAGATGATGACGCAGCCAGATTTATCGCTTGCCTTCGTTTTTAATACAACTGGGGTACCCAATTGATGCAGCCCACTGTACATAAAATAAGCTATTCTAACAAAGCATAAATGGAATTTGGGCTTCGCCAGTCGTGGCTGGGCCACTTATGACATGTCGATGAGCTGTATTTGACCTATTTTCAGCGTTCATTTGGTAGGTAGGTATTTTTTTATAGGCACGACTTACCTATATTTACCTAATTATTTTAAATTCTGAATTAACTTTATAAACACAGCAGTATAACAGCTCTTTTTAAAAGGAAAACAGGTATTTGTTATCAACGTTAATTTAGACTTCCTAATACCTTTACCAAATTACCATAAGCCGAAACCTCTCTTACACACAAGCATTTAAGTTCAATTTTAAGCGAAAATACTCGTCCTTGCAGAATGACGTTTCGACAACGTTACGATAATAAACCGCAGTGAACTGAAAAACTATTCCGAGTACCTACGTATTCCTATTATTACGAGGTTCATTGGAGAAAGAAAACGTTTAATTGTGCGGATGTATGGTTAAAACGTCATGTTTGCTGGGCAGAGAAATGATAAGGCTGTGTTATGCTGCGGTCCCACGGCCCGCTTTCTCACGGGCCAGATCGCGCCAGACCAGGGGCCCTACCATCAACTTTTAAAATACTTGCCAAGTACAGGACAGGTCAACTTAGCAGGTTAACCTGTCAGGTTTTCATTTGTACCATGAGCATTTCCGTCTGACCTGCAATGTATCGACTTCAGACCTGCTTTGTTATCGCTGGACGGTGCGCGATAATATAAACAAACATTCTGAAATACTTCTTCGCAATGTTACCGGTTTTACGGTTTTAAAGAACTAGATAAAATTAATGTATTAACAGTTTATAATGATCAAGAGAATTCTAAAAAAACTATGTTACGTAGCAAACAATCTTATTTAACACGATTATGACGTTGGAGACCCTTAGATACTTAAGAAAAGTAAGTGCCTACTTGAAAATCTTACCAAAGTTATTTTCGAACGACTAGCTTTAAGTTTAAGTATGAAATAAATACCAATATTGTCAAATCCACAAAAAATTACGAGTTTATTTTGTAAATTCAAGTGGGTTCCTTTTTTGTAAGTTTATAAGAAACTGTTTCTGTAAATAAATCTGAAATGCACACATTTGTATTGTGTCCGTTGTTGCGAGTGGTAAGAAAGTGCAGTTATTTGGTGATAATGACTTTCAGGAGAGTTTCATATGTATAATTGGAAACAATGTGGGATTTTATTTAAATAATCACAAGGATGCATTGCAATGGGCTACAATAAAAGTGATCAAGCTTGAGAAATGTCCCGCAGATTGTGTATAGAGGTGACGGATAATTTGAATATCATTGTTTGTGGTGCTATCAAAGATTTCAACCTAATTGCTAAGCAAGTTAGGGTCAATATCAGTATTTTACCTACATGAAATCACCCCTACCGCTAGATACCTAGGCTGGGCAGCTGTAAGTTAGTTTTATATTACCTAATTATATTATCTTATCTAATTATATTAATTAATTACATTATCATTGCAAGGGTCAAGTACGAGTTCTTTAGTGAGCCTATACCGTTTGACAAACATTCCGTTCTGCAAGTCAAAAGGTTTTAACATGCTTCTCAAAACTTTCCTTTCGATTTTCGCGATTTGTTTCTCACTGTTTTTAACAGCATCATCCTCAAGAAACTCGAAAATTTCATCTTCGTCACACATCTAAAATAAACGGCAAAATATTGTTTTTTTTTGTTGTCTCTAATTTTAATTAACGCCACAATAGTATTAAATTCACAAACTAACATGTACTTACGTTTTTTATTTTAAATGAAAGAAAACAGTTCAATAAAAGTTAGTTTTACAAGCCTGCTTAATATGGCTGCAGGGCAGGTCAGTGTTCAAGTGCTCACATGTCAAAAAGGACTTGATGGTACAGCTTGTTGCAGGTCAGACCGCTGAAATGTTGTCACGTGACCACTGCCCGGCTTTACCCACGTGATCGCTGGCTCGCCTGTTATTTGACGCGTTCATGGTACAAAATAGCCCGACAGTTCACTTTCCGTCGAAAATTGACCTGCTATAAGAGTTCATGGTAGGCCCCCAGGCTAACAGGCCGTGGGAACCGTTGATCTGATGAGGCCTGTGTTGGGAACGCTCGGCACGTGCCGCGACAGGCCTCGACAGGCCGTGGGACCGCGGCATTACAGCCCGCAAAAGAAGGAGTGGCAGTTCACGTAGAACCCCAAAAGAAGTTTCGTCAGACAAGGAATGAAAATATTTGCAGTACGCAAAGATATTTAAGGTACTATAGAGAGGCTATCAGAAGAAATGTCATACAAAAACTGTTCTTCAAACTCAAACTCAAACTCAACTCACTTGATTTAGCAACCGTCAGATAGTTAGACATATCTAAGAAAATTATTTAATTTATCTCAACACTCGTTAAATTATAAAATAGTAACGAAAATAAACCGTAGTTGAATCGAGTCATTTTATCACTACGAGGTTTGCAATACCACAATGTGGACACGAATGTGACGTGACATGCAGGCGTACCACACAAGACTGAGCGACTTTTGACCACTAGGACATAAGTACCGGATTACGATTTTGTTCGCTATGTCCCGTCTATTGTTAAGTAATATTTAATGTCTTTGGCTTACGCAACGTTTTTGAATTATAAACATTAGACAACTCCTTTTAGCAATGAGGCTTCAATAACCACCTCAATTAAAAGTTCGGCTTTTTGGAACAGTCTCTGTCATTCAAGTCATACCTACCTGTATGACAGTATCATTTCTAGAGTTTGAGCCTGCTAAAAACCGTTCAGAGTTCAGTATTTTACCTCCGATTTTACATCAATGTCAAAATCACAGTGATCTTTATTTTCGATGCAGTAAGGCTTCGTGAAATGGGAAAACTAAACCTACTACCTAATCTCGGAAATTAAACTCGAGATCAAAAAACGTAAACAATGAAATGTCATTGTCAAAGTGACGTTTCAGGGGTATTCGAAATTTCCTTACTCATTCATTATTTTGAAAACGTAGAATACAACAAATAAAAACTCAAGAGGGGCCACATTCAAGCACGACAAACGACAGAAACCGAATGACAGTATTACTTTCTCTATGCCGAATGACCAAAACCAAATGGCGACCAGCAGGGACGCCCAATTTCAATCGATTAAGTAAGTATTAGAATAACGCAATATTATTTACGATTTTTTTTTTTATTCTCTTGTTTAGAAAGAAAAACATTAATAAAATACATACATTTATAAAATACTTAATAGAAAATAATAAATTAGAGTCCAAATGTTTAGAGCTAATTGCCAATATCATAAAAATAATTTGCACGATTTAAATCTAGAATTTCATTTCCGTGTTTACTGTATGTACTGTTATATACTTGCTCAGTTATTTTGTTTTGTCAACTGTACATAGACTCCCATTCGTTTCCAAAACGGAATCTTATTGATATTGGCGAGGCGTTTTTATCGATACTCGTCTGCTCGAGGCTCAATAGGTAATCAATTGATTGAAACCGAGGGCTTAGAATACAGGTTTTGCCTAGTTCGGCTACAGATGCTTAATTCATTTGTACTTAAAACTAGCCTATATTTAATTGGTAAACTTTTTGTGAAACAAGCTAGAAATATAATAAAATTCTTAATTCTTCTTAATACTTCTTCTTCTTAGACGTCTGTGGCAAAAAGGAAACTTATTTCGAAGTTAGTAAAACTGTTGGCTGGCACAGCTAGATTGCTTTTGATTCGATTGCTTTGGGAGTTTGTTACCTTACATGTTATACCACTTCTTTAAGAATGGTCAATGGTAGGAGGTTTAGGGTTCGCGTGTGATATGCTAGTCGGCTTCAGTCTAGTGATTTTGATTAATTGATTAATCAGCATTTGCAGCTAGCTTTAGCCAGCGGCTTCGCCCGCGTGGATGTCGGATAATATCCCACAGGAAATACGCAAAATACGCGCATTGACGTGGAGTTGCGGATACCAGCCCGTATTACCTATTAATATCCCACAGGAACATACTACCGGGAATTCCTTCCTTATTCCTTGTCCACATTTTAGAGGGAACCTCTGTGCAAAATCCTATCAGCTTTCTAGGTCTAAGGGTTTGGGCTGGGCGTTGATGAGTCAGTCAATCAGTCAGTCAGTCAGGACTTCTCTATTTATTTATAGAGAAGAAGAAGAAGAAAAAGAATTGCACTTTCACACAATAGGCATGATGCCTGGATAAAAAAAAAAATCTATTTAGTCCGTCAGGCAGATAATAAAAAAATATTAGACACGTATTTTTTGCCATATCATATTAATAAAAAAATACTTAGATAGAAGTGGGGGCTCCCTACGTCACAACTACGTATAAATTCTAGCAGGGCGTGACGTCATGCCACAATTTAATTCAATGTATCGCCGTAATCTTTCGATTACGTAAAAAAAGGTAAACTAGGTGTCCAATACTTTTTAAGGCCCTTGTTCCAAGCTTGGTTTAGCTCGGTGTGTAAGTGAAATGGCGTTATGGCTGTCTAGTTTGACGCACGAGATAGAAGATTCTCACGCGCACCGGAATTATGTCAAAGTGTTATGTTAAAAGTGCAAATAAAATCGTATAAAATTAGAAATTAACTATTTAATAAAAAGTAATCCATCACTGGATGCAGTTTGGAATTTGACATTTTATGGTATATTTTTAATTATAATTATAATTGTTAATGAAGGGATAAACAGCTTTTAAAGATTATTAGGAGGTATGTTTAAAGATTTTTTTGGTGCATTAAAATATGTATAATTATGTTTTGGCTTCCATCACTGTATGCGAAAAGGACTTGAAAATATCATATTTTTTTTACATGTCAAAATTATTTACGGTTTATGAGATACACAGCTTTAAAAAACCACCTTTTTGATCGTTTTCAGGAAATCTGCGCCTTAATACTCTACATGAAGGACAAAACAAATTTTAATCATCATCCCTATTCACACTGTAGGCATCCGTTTCCATTTCACTAGTCCTTCCTTAAGCATCCTAATAAATAAATTGAGTAAGTAGGTACGCTTCTCGGACACTTTCTTCAAGCCCAACTTCGTCGTCCGAATCCGTAGACATTTTATTTTATTTTATTTTTATTTTTATTTTATTTATAAGGAACAACTAACAGCTACAATATAAAACATAGAAAAGGAAATACACAAAACATATAGACAATATTGCAGCCCACAACAGACATAGTTACGAATTCGTCAAGTCTGTGAGCAAATTACGAGTCAAGTGTCCGAATTCGGAGTAAAATCCCGCATCGGGTATTTATTTGGATACCCGATGCGGGCTAACGATACAGTCAAGCGTAAAGCGTGCTAGACACTTGTTCGTGAAATCGGGTCAGCATGATTCGGCACAGTAGTAGTCCACTCAAGAAATTACCAAAAAGGGGGTGTAGAGTGCGTGAGCTGGGACGTAAGCGATTTCTTCAGAAAGTTGTTCAGGGTGCTTAGGGAGTAAACATACTAAAAGTCCCCGCGTCTAGGAAGTGCGCCGGAGTGGGGGGGGGGGGATAAAAGTTCCCACTTTTGAGTTTTTCGCTAATATCTTTAAAACGGTGCGTCGTCGAGAAAAAATATTTTCTATGTAATGAAAACTCATAAAAGTTACAACTGTTACCTTACATACTTTTTCGAATTCCTACCCATTTTCGAACGTTCCGGAAAAGTGAAAATTGTCGAAAAAAACTACTTTTATTTTATTAGCGAAAAACTCAAAAATGGATTTCGATTTATTCGATGCCAATTCATGCCGTCCGAACAATTTGTAGCACCCCTTATTGTCCCCATTATCCCCAATAGTTCGCATGACAATCGGATACTCTTACAAAGTCACAGTGTTAAGATTATTATGCCCTTTGTCTTCCCTTCCGGAACTGCCCGTCTGTCCGTCATGACGTCACTCGCGTGACCCTTATACCCGACTTACGCATGCGACGCAGTCACGCCTGCCTGTCAATTAACTTCCGGGCTGTTATGTATAGTACTTAATTATAAAGGTATATTATGTCATCATTATACCGAGTCATTTTAATGCTCAACAGTGGGGTTACAAACTTACAAATGGGTTCAAGAAGAATCCTCTTTATTCTGCATAAAAAGCTTTTTCCAAAAAGTGCAAACTGTCTACTTTTTAAACACTAAAATTCTTTAATCCCGATTTAAAGTAAAGTAGGCACAGCACAGCACAGCTACCCTATAAGGGCCAGCGCAGACAGCGAGGAATAATCCCCGCGCGGTCTCGGGCATTTTCTTTACGGACGCCGCGCGGGGATTCCCGCTTATTTTCGAGGACGCGCGAGCATTTTTTGTCAGGTTCAAGCATTTAAGGCTCTTGCAGACAGAGGCGATATCGCGGTCGCGACGCGATATTTCTATATTATATCCGTAGAAAAATATCGCGTCGCGACGCGATATCGCCTCTGTCTGTAAGAGCCTTTATGCACTTTATTTTAATAATTTTAAAGTTTATTTTCAAGTGCGTTAATAAAATCCTCCCCGCTGCGCTCCATTCTGTCTGTGCTGACCCTAAGAGCTGCTCAAGTCTATAAGCGGAAAAAATTTGCCATACCAGAATTGAATGCGATTTTATTGTACGTACTGTTTACACCTATACCAGTTTTGAACGGCAACTAAAATGCCCGTATCGTGCAACAATATTGTACGTGTTGTTTAGACGGTGCCTGTTAATTGCCCTTTAATTTTATGGTATACCACAAGCAATAAACTTGCGCCGCGCAAATGGAGCTTACAAGTGACGGACGGCCGCTTTGACGCAAGTCGCATCGTTCGAGGCGGCGAACGGGGCCTATAACTTACTTGTCCTCAGGGTTGAGAGTTATCACCAGGTTGGTGGCTGCAGCCAGCGAGCCAGCGTTGCACACAGCCAGGATCCCCATCGCCGTGCGGTGTTTTGTCTGTAACAACCACAATTATAGCATTTTAGCAACAAATACAAACCCAAACCAATATCCAGATCCAACCAATACCGAGATGACGTCTAATAGAGAAGTATGGGGAAAAAAGTACATGTTGCGGCGACCCCAAATAGATTGGGATAAGGGCAGGAGAATGATGAGCAACAAATACAAACCATAGGAGACAGATTTATTAGTTTTTAGGGTTCCGTACCTCAAAAGGTAAAAACGGAACTCTAATCCTATTAGGGTTCCGTTTTTTTTTTCACTCATGTGTTTGTCTGTCTGTATGTCTGTCTGTCACAGCCCATTTGCTCCGAATCTAATAGACCGGTTAAGGTGAAAGGTACACATGAATTTCTGTGACCCAAACATGGACGTGTAACGTAAATAAATGAGTTTAGAATATGTGGCTCACTTTTAGGGGGCAAATAAGAAAATTTAAAAAAATTGCAAACTGTACTGTGTGACATATCAAATGTGAGGGTCTCAAATATAATTATTATATAATTTTAAAATTGATTGTTTTAAAGTAATTTAAGAAAACAGACGAAAATTGACCCCTCCTTATCTAATACCTACCTGCAAAAGAAATTAGAACATCATCCACATAAAAGTGGAGAAACAATACGTATTATTGAAGCTAACTCAAAAACTACCAAAGCAATGTTATTATTGAAGCTAACTCAAAAACTACCAAAGCAATGTTATTATTGGGTCCAACTTTGAGGTACTTATACCCTCTCGAATAAAACAATTTTTTTTCAAATTGGACTACTCTGTGAAAAGTTATATGCGTCATAAATCTATGTATATATAATATAAAAGAACCAGGAGACAGACATAGGATACTTAATACTTAAAAAAAAAAACGGATAAAACGTGGTATAACAACGGCTGGACCGACTTAGATGAAATTTTGTGTATATTTAAATACGTTTCTGGATGGTTTGAAAAAACAATTGAACCCGGTAGGTGGCGCTGCAGTCGGGTTCTAGGATCGTTCAGACAGGACAACTTCTGTCGGGTCCGCTAGTAAAAAATAAAAATAAAATATACGTGTGTACTTGAGAACCTGCTCCTTTTTTTCGTCGGTTAAAAATTAAAGAACTCAAAGCAAGTTAACTTCAATGTTAACGGTATGAAACAAACAACGTCGTGACGTAATAATCAGACAGGTCGATGCGATGGTGTGACCGAGTGACTCATTCGATTTTATCATCGAAATGAGTAGCACCTTACCGTAACCGAGTATATTAAAACTGTGATCGCACTGGCATTCTATACCACTCAAATTCTTCAATAGAGTAGATTTGGAACAATTTTTATGGTTCCGTACATCAAAAGGAAAAACCGGCCAAGTGCGTGTCGGAACTCGCACACGAAGGGTTCCGTCGTTGGGATGAATTTTATCCCAAGAACAAACTTAAAATTGTAGTTGAAATACATGTTCTCCCATACATGCCAACTGTAAATGTAAGTTTGTACTCACAATATTGAGAGATTTACCATGATATTTTGAGATCACAGACTTCTTATAGGTTTTCCTGTAATCTACGGGTAAAGAACTATTTTCTGTATTTTTTTCAAAATTTTAGGCTCAGTAGTTTCGGAGATAAGGGGAGGGAATGGTCAATTTTCGTCTATTTTCTTAAATAACTTTTAAAAAAATATTTTAAAATTATAAAAAAAAATATATTTGAGACCCTCTTATTAAGCCCTTTTATTTGATATGCCACACGGTACAGTTTGCAAAACTTTTTTTTTATTTTTCTTATTTGCCCCCCAAAAGTGACCCCCATATTCAGAATTCATTTATTCACTTTACCCATACGTGTTTGGGTCACAGAAATCTATATGTGTACCAAATTTCAACTTAATCGATCCATTAGATTCGGAGCAAATTGGCTGTGACAGACGGACAGACAGACACGAGTGATCCTATAAGGGTTCCGTTTTTCCTTTTTGAGGTACGGAATCCTAAAAAACGGAATCCTTATAGGATCACTCGTGTGTCTGTCTGTCCGTCTGTCACAGCCAATTTGCTCCGAATCTAATGGACCGATTAAGTTGAAATTACAGGAAAACCTATAAGAAGTTTGTGTTCTTAAAATAACATGGTAAATCTCTCAATATTGTGAGTGCCAACTTACATTTACTATTGGAATGTATGGGAGACCATGTTTTCCAAGTATAATGTTAAGTTTATTCTTGGGATAATTTCATCCCAACTACGGAACCCTTCATTGTGCGTAGTCCGACACGCACTTGACCGGTTTTTGTTAATTAATTTTGACAGAAATTGATTGTTCTATTTGTGTTATGTTTGTATCGAGTAGTTTCTTATACAATACCTACAACCGTGTTGGTAACCTTGAATGCTTATAACTTTACATTACTCAAAGATTGACTCTTTCCAGTTGTTGATGAATACGTAAAAAGGTCTAGCAGCCTCTTTCCCAGAATATTAGGTACCTACCGAAAACGCCGGGAGAGCTAAGAAACCGGTAAAGAGCGAGTCGGACTCGCGCACCGAGGGTTCCGTTCCGATTTCTGAAAAAGTGTGATATATAAAGACATCGTTTTATTTTTCCTGTAATCTTTACATAAACTTATATCACATAGAAAAATCTGGGGGAACGGTTTTTTTTTACATTTTTTCATCAAAAGTCGAAAACTATGCGGCCTAAAAAAAATAAAAAAATGTTTAAGAATGTCCAAACAGCGCTCTTTCATATGATACCCCACATGCCCTAGTAGCCCCACTTCGAATTTTTAAGACACCCTCAGTACCAGTTTAAAAAAAAAACTTATTTGAAAAATAGTTGGGCAAACGTCATCTAAAACTGTTCCAAATTTCAAGTTGATAGCATTAGTAGTTCTTTAGATATTCAGCTGTGACAGACGGTCAGACAGACAGACTGAGTCGCACCATAAGGGTTCCTTTTTACCATTTTGGTAAGGAACCCTAATAAAAAGCAATTTCGTCCAACCAAAAATTCTTCGTAGAAGTTACCTCCCCAAAGCCACACAAGATTTATTTCTTGAAATTAGGCCCGAAAGTGGGTCAATATTTGGACGGCCCGGATTTACATCACAAAGGGCCTTCGAATGTTCTTGAAACCACCAAAGCTACACTACGTCGTATACGGTCAAGGAAGGATACAAATTAGGACTCGCAGAGAGCTCGGAATATCTGGAGAAGGATGTTGAAACGACGCCGACGTCTTGATTTCAAGAACTTTTCACTCCCTCTTCAATCCTCTTCAAACACCAGTTTGATTTTATGCGCATCATAATTTAAGATGCATTTACATAACTCAGTTGGCATGTTACAACTTTGTGAATATTTTACCGAATACATCCTTGACCTGTTAATATTACGACTTCATGATAAATTGAGAACACTCAGCAACAACATTCGATTAACACTTGAGTGTTCTAAATCTTAATTATTGAGAAAAATACTTCATTAAAATCGGAACAGGTGTAAATTTTAAAGAAAATTAACTCTTATCTAATAAATGAAATGCTAAAAACTAATTTATCGTATCATTTTGTGTTAATTTGATGATGTCAAAAAGTAGCAGTGATAACCGACTTCTGTTGCTGACTGTACCTATATGTGATTGTTTATTGTCAATCAATCTGCCTAGCCTTTTCCCAACTATGTTGGGGTCGGCTTCCAGTCTAACCGGATGCAGCTGAGTACCAGTATTTTGCATGGAGCGACTGCCTATCTGACCTCCACAACCCAGTAACTGGGTAATACAATACCCCTTGGTAAGACTGGTTGTCAAACTTTCGGGCTTCTGACGACCCGTTACGACTGTCAAAGATCCACGAATGACAGCCGGGACACGGAGGATTCTCGATATGTAAAGATGGTCACCCATCCACTGACCAACCCCAGCAAGCGTAACTTAACCTGATGGATCGATCCGTGCTGCTGTTATTACTTAGCCACGAGCTCCTCATGCGATTGTTTATTGTACGATAAAAAAATTGTATTTGATTATACCGGGGAGCTAAGAACAACTAGCTGATTACATCAGTACGTGTGAACTGGACGCGATAAACAACATTATTTGTAGCTTTTGTTGATTGATCTTCAAAACAACATGACGAGCAGATCTTTCTGTAATCATTTGATTGCTGAAAGACTTTTGCTACTGCTTATCTTGTTGCGATGACATCTCTGCCTGTTCTGCCTAGCCTTTTGCTTCCAAACTTTACATCTGGCCTCCACAGCCCAGTTACTGGGTAATGCGATACCCCATGGTAAGACTGGTTGTCAGTCTTTCGGGCTACCCGTAACGACTGTCAAAGATCCACGAATGACAGCCGGGACCGACGGCTTAACGTGCTTTTCGAGGCACGGAGGAGTCTCGGTATGTAAAGAAAGATGGTCACCCAACCACGGACCAAAACCGGCAAGCGTAGCTTCCTGAAGGATCGATCCGTGCGGATGTTAAGCTCTTCTCTTGCTGCGATGACAATGAATGCCTCACATATTTTTGTTGGCAGCATCCACCTAAGTTGCAATATGCGCATTAATTAAAGCATTTACATGATGAACGAAGGTTTGTCCATTGAGGTAAGCTTCAAGAGATCGGATATTTTCATCTAGGCTTGGTTGCCCACTCATCTGATGGTAAGCCATGATGCGGTAGACTGATGAGGTTCGTGGCTACATGGAACAGCTATTGGGAAACAGACTCCGACAAAATATCCAATCCTTAGCGGTAAGCCGACGTTCGCAGGGCCGTAAAAATATCGCGGCGGGATTTTATCGCGCACTGGATTTTCAACTCTCGGTGTTGAGCCGAGCTTCGAGAATCCAACAGAGTGCATCTCAGCGCGTCGAAAAAACACGTGGCTAAGAGCCACAGAGCGTTGAAATGCAGTGCACGAAAAAAAAATCGCCGCGATATTTTTACGTCGGTGTAGAAACTTCGTGGGTGCTTTAAACAGTTATAACCGTTCAGAGAGACAAAAAAACGACGTTTTGAACCTTGGACTTAAGCAAGGTAGTCATGATAATAACAGCAATTATAATTTTGTAACAAAATATTAGCAAAAAAACACGATATTTAGCGGTGAATAAAACAGAATTTAAGATATCAAATACTTACGTGATAATTTTTGTGTTGTTGCAGGTCATTCTTTATGCCAATCCACGAGCAAATATTTTAATAGGATTATAATTAGAGATAAAAAAAATCCAATGAGGATAGAAATTAGCATGATTAATTAGATAGATAGTCTGCTATCGATCCTAACTTATGCACGTTTCGGATGGAATTCGCATAATTATTATCAACGGGCTACTGAATAGCACAAATAGACGCACGTACCTCTCCTGACCTGTTAATAGGTCATTGTTTATCAATATTTACTTGTACTCTATTGTTATGAATAATAGACTGAACTTTATTATACCTACATCGTTTTATTATGGCTGAGAAAGAATAAGAGAGGTAACTCTAACAAAGTTCTGCACTTATCCGATTACACCCAGAAGCCCTTCTGAAAACTGAAGCTAGTCCACCAAGAGTCTAAGGTATGGTATGGTATGGTATGGTGTGTGGTAGGTGTGGTATGGTGTTGTGGTGGTGGTGGTAGGTGGCCTATGGTATTACCCAGTAACTGGGTAAGGACAGATAGGCAGTCGCTCGATATAAAATGCTGATATTCAGCAGCATCCGGTTAGACTGGAAGCCGACCCCAACATAGTTGACAATTAAAAGGCTAGGCAGATGATTTAACCTTATTTTTATTTAAAGTAAATTTATTTTTCCATTTTTAGTTGAACTTAATGTACCTACAATAATACAGGTGTAAAAATACACATCACAAAGCCGCCAACTATGTATACTGTACATCTCCCTAAGTAGCTTTGCGCAAAAATACACATCACAAAGCCGCCAACTATGTATACTGTACATCTCCCTAAGTAGCTTTGCGCAAAAATACACATCACAAAGCCGCCAACTATGTATACTGTACATCTCCCTAAGTAGCTTTGCGCAAAAATACACATCACAAAGCCGCCAACTATGTATACTGTACATCTCCCTAAGTAGCTTTGCGCAAAAATACACATCACAAAGCCGCCAACTATGTATACTGTACATCTCCCTAAGTAGCTTTGCGCAAAAATACACATCACAAAGCCGCCAACTATGTATACTGTACATCTCCCTAAGTAGCTTTGCGCAAAAAATATTGCTGGGAAACAACTTTTATTTTTAGGTATAAAAAATCTTTTTTTTTTACGCGCAATGTAAGCGTACCCAGGCAAACGGAGTTAAGCCCCGCCCCTTCGCTCTACGGTACGCGTAGGTACATACTTGTCGGAAATTGTATTGTATAATTGCTTAGCACATGTGTGAGTACTATGTACCTACTCTAAAGCTACCATTTACTGGGTACGTCTTTATTTGACTTGGATGTGCCCTGGCGGCTGAGAGTGTGTCATGCTCACTCTAATGCCTCGCTGATGGTGGCGCGTGTGTTGGATCATTTAACGAATCCATACGTCAGGTTCGTCAACGGGCGCTGTTGGTGGAGGCTGGTCATACCTTAGCTGCCACGGCTTATTTTAATTTTAATTTTGAATTGTTTTTATTTTTTATTTTTTTTAATACGGACGCTTTTAACGTTCATCGTTCTCACATGTATAATTTCAACATGAATGATGTAACCAATATTTTGTAACCATATTTTGATTTAAAAGAGTGTCCGTGGAGTTTCTTGCCCGTTCTTCTCCATAGATCTACGTTTTGGAATGGGCAACTAGCTTCAACTTTCTGACTTACCTACTGACCGACTCTTTGACAATTCAAAAGTGCCTCTAATTGGTTTAATTGAAATAAATGCTTTGAGTTTGAGTTTTGAGTTTGAAGTCGGTTAAAAACACCGCAATTTCGTTCACGTATTGTAGGTACAATGTATATACAATTTGCGCATAGATAAAGTTATATGGTAAACGCTAACGATACGCTTATCTGACTTATCTCACGTTGTACTTAATTGAGGCGCAGTGATTAAATCTGTGTCAACTCTATACTGATATAATAATTATGTAGTACGTAAGTAAATCCGCTATTACGTATTATACCACGTAACCAACACATTTAAGAATGTGTACCGTGCGCCCAATATCAAGGGCTATGTCCACAAGACTAACTAAAGTGACGAAGAGTCAAAAGATACAACAGTTTATCTATTTCGTGGAAGAGACAGTGTTAGCCGACGTTCGCACGGACGTAAGAAAATCGCGCGGCGGGATTTTATCGCGCACTGGATTTTCAACTCTCGGTGTTGAGCCGAGCTTCGAGAATCCAACCTAACAAAAACAGAGTGCATCCCAGAGTGACGAAAAACACACTGTTGGATTTTCAACTTCCGGCGCTAAGCAGAACGTTGAAAATGCAGTGGGCGAAAAAAAATCGCCGCGATTTTTTTACAGTTTTGTTTTTCGTCGCGCTGGGATGCACTCTGTTTTTACCCGACTACGGCGAAGCAAAAAGGAGGGTTATGTTAGTTTGGATTCTCAACGCTCGGCTCAACAACGAGAGTTGAAAAACCAGTGCGCGATAAAATCCCGCCGCGATTTTATTACGCCCGTGCGAACATCGGCTAACTGTGTTTGAGCACTCGCACTTCTGCAGAGTAATATCTGCTGTGGAATTGGCTAGTCTCCGTTGAGATTGGCCGATGAGACCGAAAATCTAGATATTGCGTAGCGGGGGTTGGAGCAAGGCCGAATCTTACGAAGCTCGGAGAAACGGGTTGGTATCAGAATGACTGGATCGCAAATTGACCACGTCGCTCTTAGTCCAAATCTCAAAATGTATAAATCTCAAAATACCTAAGTCGCAAAATGACATCGCTTTTAGTCCACATCTCATGATGTCTAAATCTCAAAATACCTAACTCGCAAAATGACTACATCGCTAAAAGTCCGAACAGTTGTGTAGGCACCTATACATCAATCTCTTTGGTTCTTAATGTGACTTTTTTTCTTACTTTCCCTAGACTATGTGCTTCCCCAAAATTCTCTCTTTACACCAAACTTGTACCAAATCGGTCCATTTTGATGCTTGAACAGACAAACCTACAAACAGACAAAAATGTTAAAATCACCTATTTTGGGTAATATAATTATGTATTAACTTACTTTAAAAAAAGAAAATTAAAGGGCTTGTGGCTAAGTAACAGCCGCACGGGTCAATCGATCAGGTTAAGCTACGCTTGCCGCAGTTGGTCCGTGGATGGGTGACCATCTTTACATACCAACACCCCTCCGTGCCTCGGAAAGCATATTAAGCCGTTGGTACCGGCTGTCATTCGTGGATCTTTGACAGTCGTTACGGGTCGTCAGAAGCCCGTAACTCTGACAACCAGTCTTACCAAGGGGTATCGTGTTGCCCAGTAACTGGGTTCTGGAGGTTAGATAGGCAGACGCTCCATCTAGAATACTGGTATTCAGCTGCATCCGACCCCAACATAGGTGGGAAATGGCTAGGCAGATGATGATGATGATGAATGATGATGTATCCAATCGTTCTGATATCAACCCTGTGTAGGTGCCTACACAACTGTTCGGACTTTTTGCGATGTAGTCATTTTGCGAGTTAGGTAGTTTGAGATTTAGACATTTTGAAATTTGGACTAAGAAGTAAGAGCGACGACGTGGTCAATTTGCGATCCAGTCATTCTGATACCAACCCGGAGAAACAAGTAGAAGGGCTTAGAGACTCTTCTTAGCCAAACAGCTTGACAGAGCTGTCGTGGTCACGATGAACTGTGTTCAATCGCAGGTGTAGTCGTTGCCCGCCTTACGATAAGTATCTCTCCATCTGGTCATGATAGAAGACAGTCTAGCTAGCGCATTCATTAACAAGGCCTCCAACCGCGGATTTTATCTGATCGGTCTACCTCATCGGAGACCTCCCGCGTGGCCTGTTACCTTCCACTCTGCCCTGCACCTCTAGACGCTCTATGGAGTCATTATTCCGCCTGGAGACATGCCCAAAGAACTTCAGTATTCGAGACTGTACTAGTGCTGATTAGATGCTGTTTGATGCCGAGTTCTTGGAGTATGCCATCTCATTTATAAACGTGGTTTACGTGCTGATCGCGTTTAGTTTCATTCATGAAATCCGCACTTAAAAATTCAAAAGTTGGGATATTCTCAACAGTTCAGAAAACGCGAATTTAACCATTTTCAAGAAATTTTACACTTTCACTTGGATTTTACGACCCTTAAACAAATTTTCGACATAGCGAGTTCAAATCTGGCTGGAAGATGCCTTATAGTGTAGGTACAAGAATATGTTTACGTTCAGTGTGGCTCTACAACGCTTCAGATTTTATTTGTCTTTTCTAACTTTTATTAAACTTTAGGGAAACTTTCTAAGAAAAGATTTGAAAAAAATTACTAAGTACCTAATAAGTATCCCAACTTTTAAATTTTTAAATGATAGGTAGGACCACTACGTTTTTGTGACACCCAATATAATAATCACACTTATCACATAACACTAATATTAGAAATGCGAAAGTTTGTGTGTGTGTTTGTTACTTCTTCACGCTCAAACGGCTGGACGAATTTGTATGAAATTTGGTATGTAGATGAGCTTATACCCTGGATTAACACATAGGCTACTTTTTATCCCGGTCTATGTGGGTGAAACCGCGGGGCGCAGCTAGTGTATAATAAAGAAATCTCGATGTTTTTAGGGTTCCGTACCAAAATGGTAAAAAAGGAACCCTTATGGTGTCACTCAGTCTGTCTGTCTGTCTGTCACAGCTGGATATCTCAAAAACTACTAATGCTACTAACTTGAAATTTGGAACAGTTTTATATGACGTTTACCCAACTATTTTGCAAATAAGAAAGAAATAAAAATATTTATGTTTTTTTTTGTAACAGGTGCTGAAAGGGGGTCTTAAAAATTCAAAGTGGGGCTACTAGGGCATGTGGGGTATCATATGAAAGAGCGCTGTTTGTACATTCTTAAACATTTTTTAATTTTTTTTTAGGCCGCATAGTTTTCGACTTTTGATGAAAAATGTAAAAAAAATACGCCCCCCCCCCTCCCCCCTCCGATCTCCGAAGTTTGCAAAGGGAAAAATCTGAAATTATTGTATGTGATAGAAGTTTATGTAAAGATTACAGGAAAAATAAAACGATGTCTCTAAATAGCACACCTTTTCAGAAATCGAAACGGAACCCTCGGTGCGCGAGTCCGACTCGCTCTTGACCGGTTTTTTCAAGTAACCTAACCCTTGTAGTACTATTATTTATTCTGTGCCCTTGCGAAGCAGGGGCGGATCGCTATAGTAATTAGTAATGATGTAATAAATAAGAGAGTTCCTGATATACTTACTCTAATTTTTTGATCTATCAAAGCAAATCCTAGCCACATGGTAGAAACACTGTAAACGGAAGACGAGGAAATACTATACGAAAAAACTAACTTAAAACGAATACATAAGTAGGTACTTTAAAACTAATATGTAATCATTAATGACAGGAAAAATACTAAAAATGACAGAAGCAATTACGATTATGGGTACAGATAAGCTAAAATAAACTAGAACATAATCACTAAATATTATAAAACAACGCCGCGTCTGTCTGTCTGAACGCGATAAACTCAAAAACTACCAAACGGATTTTCTTACGGTACCAATGAACGGAGTAATTCATGAGGAAAGTTTAGGCATATAATTAATTACGGTTTTGTGTAACTTGGCTGAAATATGACGATGATTATTGAAGATGTTGGAGAAAAAAATCGTGCCGACTGGGAGCTTTAGGTACTGGCGTGCGCCGCGTAAACCAAAGAGTTGTACCAAAACAATGTATTGCAGATCTAGTAGTCGGCGTTTCCACGAGCGTAATAAAATCGCGGCGGAATTTTATCGCGCACTGGAATTTTCAACTCTCTGCTTAGCGTCGGAAGTTGAAAATCCAACAGTGTGTTTTTCGTCGCGCTGGGATGCACTCTGTTTTTGTTAGGTTGGATACTCAACGCTCGGCTCAACAACTAGAGTTGAAAATCCAATGCGCGATAAAATCCCGCCGCGATTTTATTACGCTCGTGGGAACGCCGACTTAAACTGTAGCAACTCTACGTCTATCTACATTTTTCATTTATCTGTGGACCCAATTCTGAAGGCTACTCAGACTCTCTTTAATACTTACTTTACTCTTTGACTCAGACGAAGTCGCGGGCAGAAGTCAGTAGGATAATTATTTTCCAGTCATTAAAACTATGCTGAATGATAAATAAACGTAAGTACTGGATGCGCATAATACAAAAGGCCTTGAAAGTAGGCAATGAAATAAATGACTTTTTTACTACACTGACATTGGAAAGTTCTTTGAACACATTATGTGGGTATTCTGATTAGTAAAGACCATGTTACTTGTCCGATTGATTTAAGTACTTAAGAAAAACATAATTAGTGTAAAAACACGCATAACGAAGTCGGAGAGTCTGTTGCTGCTGCCCCCTCATTATAATCGTTTTTTAGGGTTCCGTACCAAAATGGTAAAAAAGGAACTTTTATGGTGTGACTCAGTCTGTCTGTCTGTCTGTCACAGCTGGATATCTCAAGAACTACTAATGCTATCAACTTGAAATATAGAACAGTTTTAAATGACGCTTACCCAACTATTTTGCAAATCAGAAAGAAGTAAAAATATTTATATTTTTTTTGTAACAGGGACTGAAAGGTGGTCTTAAAAATTCAAAGTGGGCTTCTAGGGCATGTGGGGTATCATATAAAAGAACGCTGCTTGCACATTCTCAAACATTTTTTTTTTTTTAGGCCGCATAGTTTTCGACTTTTGATGAAAAATGTAAAAAAAAATAACGTTCCCCCCCTTATCTCCGAAGTTTGCAAAGATAAAAATCTGAAATAATTCTATGTGATAGAAGTTTATGTAAAGATTACAGGTAAAATAAAACGATGTCTCTAAATAGCACACTTTTTCAGGAATCGGAACGGAACCCTCGGTGCGCGAGTCCGACTCGCTCTTGACCGGTTTTTTCAAACCTTATTTGGGAACCTTCTGGTTACGGAGATATTAAAGATCAAAGTTCCAACTTTGTAAAGGTTTTTTTTCGAGTCCACAAGTTCATTGCGCGCTACGGTAAACAAGGGTTTTTCACACCAAAAATACCTAAAACTCGTTTCCCAGCAATTATTTTTGTACAATTGTATGTACTTACTGCGTAGATGACGGCTTTGTGATAGGTTTTTTACACCCTGTATGTATAGAGTCGGAAACCTATAAGTACAGGTTTCGGTAAAGACCTATTAAAGATACCAACCCACAGTGGTTTTTTAAGTGTTTTGCTACTGATTACTAGTTCTGCTACCTGAATGTAAAGCGGTATGAGGAACAGGGTGTAAAGTTCACTCATCCTCCAGAGAGGGAGGGGGATCACGGGAGGATCCTCCGACCGGGAGATCCTCCGGGTGTTGTGTCTAGTGGGCAGTAGAAAGTTGTACTCGTATACAGGATGTTCGGCGCATGGACCGACACAATTTTTTGGGGCATTGGGGGGTCATTTGCTAGGTTTCACCTAAAGACCTCCATGTCCTAAGTGTGACGGTAATTGACATATGTTTTTTTTGTTCTTTCTTTGAATTACCCAAAATCTCGAATTTGAATCGATATATTTTTTTTGTTTATGGTTGCAATAGAACAAAATAAATTTTATAATAATCTGCAATGTATTTTTATTCTAAATAAATTATTATTTGATGTAATTGATCAGTAGAAAATGACTTATGTGCTTCTAAAGTCTTAAAAATGTTTAAATGTATGAAAAATTACTACTCTTAAATTCATTTTTTTTTAAATAAAGCCATTTTGACCTTATTTTTATCTCAAAAAGTTCTTTAGCTTGTACCCTTTCTAAGGGTAGTCAAAATACTAGTTATAGAGTCAGTTATGGAGTGTTTTAAGAAAAGACTTATTACGGTAATTATATTTTTTTTTTATTTCGATTATGAATACATTGTAGACTATAATAAAAATTATTTTGTTCTTTTACAACCATAAACAAAACAAAAATATCGATTCAAAGGCGAGATTTTGGATAATTCAAAGAAAGAACAAAAAAAACATATCTCAATTACCGTCACACTTAGGACATGGAGGTCTTTAGGTGACACCTAGCAAATGACCCCCCCATCCCCCAAAAAATTGTGTCGGTCCATGCGCCGAACACCCTGTATATGGCGGTCGCACGGTAAACTCTGCTTGCGCGATGCAGGATTTTGCTTGACGTAGTTCGCATGCGGCGATGTAGATGGCGCCACAGGTCAACAATTTTTTATTTTTTCTTAGCCTAGAATATCCCAGTGTTGGGCAAAGGCCATATCTTCCCAGGTATTATTTTCTATGGTTAACTAATGTCAAGCAAAAATCTCATAAAGCAGTATGGTGAAGGTCTTAATACGGAAAGTGATGCTCCTGGGCATAGTGCAAATTGTTAAGAGGTTCCTCACTTCGGCACTTGGCTGCCTGGGCTACTGTAAATAATATGTTTGATGTGTGGGATTTAACCGAATTTAATGAAACTAAAGATAGAAGTAGGTAAGATAATGTTTTATATAACAACAGTTTTTTTACCTAGTGCATTATCAAAATATTTATAAAAAATATTCAAGAAGGTAGGTACTTACATTTAAAATGACCTAAATAAGTTGTAAATACAGGGTGTCCCGTAAATAATGGATAATCTCTTAAGGGGTCGTCGTACTCATCATTATGAACAACTTTTACTATGGGACCAAACCTGGAATCGCGAAAAAAAAATCTGCTGCTCCCTACATTTTGACGAGTTTGATGTAGATAAATGTACTGGTCAGCTGATTTTTTTTCGCGATTTCAGGTTTGGTCCCATAGTAAAAGTTGTTCATAATGATGAGTACAATGACCCCTTAAGAGATTATCCATTATTTACGGGACACCCTGTATATATACTATTATATAGATAAAGCAATATTTTGACAAGATTGGATGATAACTGGAGTATTTGTTATCATGAACTTGTAATTTGAAGAATCCAAGAATAACAACTTATACTCCAGACCTATAAATAAATAAATAAATAATAAATAATAATCTTTATTACATAAGGAAGTGGTTACAATTAATGTGAAGTCCCTGACACTTGTGCTAGGTGGTTAACCTGTGTTACAAGAGCCAGTGCCCTCTCCCGGGAGGAAATTAAAAGAACCAAACTGTCTTTTTGTATAAAAAATTATGCAAGTGCACTTCAAAGGGACCCTCGGATTACGGTTGTTAACTTGTTATAGCCGATAGACAAAAACCAAAACTATGTTCTAAGTAAATAGGTAATACAAGCTGGCATCCGCAACTCTACGACAATGTGCGCCTCCATAGAATAGGGAGGATCCTCCGATCAGACGGGTGTCGTGTCTGGTGGGCAACTGCCCGACGGTTGATGTCGGGACGTTGTACATATCTAGTTGCGTGGTAAACTCTAATTGCGTGATGTAGGATTGCGTGACGTCATGTCATTGTGATGCGTAGATCGTATGTGGCAATGTAGATGCCGCCACATAGCGTAAGTAAACAGAAATGCTGGGACCTCAAGATTTTGTTGTCAAAGTTATGTGACATTATACTTTACTAAAACCTAACTTATTATTTCCGTTATTTCATAAATACACATATCAATTACATTTTTAAAATATAAAAACATTAAAAATATAAAAAATATTTGTATGAAATTACTGAGATGTATGGAAGAAGATGAACTCCATCCCCAAATTGATTGGGATAACAGCAGGAGCATACTGATTTTAATAAAAAACATATATAAAGCTGAATTTACATTGTGAAACTAGCTGTGCAAACTTAGTTATTCATTGAAAGTTTCACGTGTAAATAGATAATTATTTACATGTGAAAATATATAGTAAATTAGGTTTAATGAATATGATTATGTCACAGACTCATTCACCATCACGGAAGTCTACAAGACAAAAGGTCAACATATTCAAAATACAACCTATGAAATTGAGACACACATTCAATCATTTACATAAGATACATCAGATGAGGCAAAGATTACAAAAAAAAAATCTTATAGTGACATCACTAACAAATTAAACACTTTCAAGATGATTTATTCAAGTTCTTTAAACCAGCGGAAGAAGTAATGAGTTCTAGTGCTTGAAGTTTCGAGTAATTAGAAGAGCTTCAAGCTTAAATTAATTACTTGTTAAGTTGGTACCCAAATTGAGTGTAAACAAATAATATAGGTAGACTATGGTAGGTATTATTATGTAGGTTTATACATTAGGAGGAAAATTACACATAAAACTTATAAGGTATTAAAATGGACCGCTAGAAATGGGTATTCGGCACAACCAGAGCATGAAAAAAACTCATTTTGGAACTTATGTGAATAAATTAACTCGTTTTTGTATCTTGAATTGGATAAAAACACCATTTAGCCAATTCATGTTATGATATAGGGCATTCAATAGATGAGTTCCAAATAAAATCCAAAAATAGTATTTAAGAATGCTAAAGAAAATTTAAAAAAAAACATGAAAATCTGATTAGATTTCTTACCTTTGAAACTGCAGCTTCCATGATTATTTTTTTTAAATATCACTATACAAAACAAAATCTAATTAAAACATTGTATGTTGTGCGTATTAGAATCGGAAAATAAATAAAATGTAGGTAATAAAGTTCACAGATTTTCGGCAATCGTCGATTTCCACGATTCTTCTATTTACTAGAACTACCACAGATAAAATAATATGTCACTGTCAGACAGGCATTTTGTCAGATCGGGTACACAGTCCAAACTGGTCCAAACACATAATTTATTTTAGTGAAAAATAAAAAGATAATTATTACGAAAAAAAATATATTGAAATTATAAAAATCAAACTTCCTAATGAATTATATATTGCAAAAACTAAGAGCAGTTTCGTAATACAAAAATGTGACCCCAAATTATTACAAGATGATCTGAATCATTTATTTTTTAACAACTACCTTCTCTTTCATTACATTATTTAACTTCGTTACATTATTGTAATTTTTATAGTAGCTTACTTCTTCGCTTTTGATAATACGTTTTTAAAATCTAAGTAATAAAATCAATAACACGTACTTTACTTTAATTGTTACATATAATGGAAGTAGATTCTGTGGACAGGGTGAGTGCTATTTCGTGGCTCTGGCTACTTCACATTTTGTATCATGTGTTGTAAAATTTTAACATTGGAAATGTGTTTTTGATCGGTCCCTGCTAGGGGCTTTTCAAAAAAATATTTAAATTTTTAAATATTTCCGTTATTTCGATGAGTCTACAATTAAATTGAATTAGATAATTTAATAAAATGGCTTTAAAGTGGTCATTAGATTATTATTTTTTGTTAATTCTACAGGACAATGTCAAAAGACATAGCAGTTTTACAAGCCCCGATATCAAAAGAGCCCCCGTGGCCAAACGACTTGGGAGAGAACGTTGCCACACTTATCATGCCCAAACACCAAAGACATCCAAATATACTGAAAGAGCTCGATTGAACGTTCCTAAAGTAAGTGAGCTGCATACCATGATGATGATTTTACTGAAGTAGGTTACTTTTTCATGAAAAGGTTTGAATACATTGCACGGAATAAAATAAAACGAGTATAATCTTTATCTACGAATGCACCCAAAAGTATCTCATTTTGACAGTTTTGTGATAATTCAGAGTTGCGTTCAAAAATAACGAAGCAAACTAAAAAAAGTAAACTAAGAAATTAGCTTTAAATTAAGTAAAATAATTATTTAAAGCACCTAAATAATTCTTCTAGAAATTTTGACTATATAAATTGCCGTTTCATCATTATTTTTTACTTTTAAAACGAGATTATCATCACTAAAAGTAGTGGCTGCAGGCATTACCAAATATGGAGTTTGCTCGTTTTCCCAACCGTCCTCCCTTCGATCCTTAGTAGCTCTCAGTTTTATTTTCTAAAAACAATTGTGTTATATTCAAATGTTTTCATTGCATTTTCTAGTGTAATAATAATCATTTCTTCTATTTAATTAAACGTGAGTTGGAGTTCTTTGATAATTGTAGTGTCAAAATATAGGTCACAGTGGCGTATAGGTTATGTTTTATGTGAAATAATCGGATAGTTGTTGTTTGTATTGTTGTTAACTGGTTACTTTTCGCGTTACAGATGTCGTTTAGGGTGGTGCGCAGTTCTAAGTTCCGCCACGTTTACGGGCAGGCCCTGAAACGTGAGCAATGTTATGATAATATAAGAGTGTCAAAAAGTTCCTGGGACTCTACGTTCTGTGCGGTGAATCCTAAGTTTCTGGCTATAATCGTCGAGTCCGCCGGTGGAGGCGCCTTCATAGTACTGCCACACAATAAGGTGAGTTTATTTAATTGAACAGTTTACTAATTTCTCACAGATTGAAATGTAAAAATATTTGCTAAATTACTCCTAATTTAACACTGAAAATATTATATTGCGATGCTTAGTCACACTTTACTGATTTATAAATAACTAGTTCGGAATACAATTCGAGGTTTTACTGCTTAGAAAGTGTGAATTAAGCGGGTTTTTTATGAGAAATTTACACTTTTAACATAAAGGTAACTTGATTTTATTAAAGGAAAATCTGTTAAAAATCTTTTGTCAGGTTATGGTACAAGCTTTGTAGTATGTGTGTATATTTTATAGTAATTAAATATTCAATCCACTTTTTAGACATCTCATATTACACAAAAATATATAGGAGACCTTTCCACCAGAACCTCAAAAGTTAGGAACATTATGAGAGTCATTATACATATAGTTTTGAATACCAATTGTAGTGTCAGAATGGGGAATAAGGGCATATCCTTACATGATGGGATGAGCCATAATCCCCAAGTTATTTGTTTAAATCCAAATTCTAAGTATATTTTCTGATAATACCTACATTAACATTAATTTGAAACTGTCAAAATAACACTAATAATAATGATAAGGCTATTGTTGTTACAGCAATCTATACAAGTAATTGAAGTAAAAAAAAGTATATATTATAATTTAGTGCGTGTTTGTCGAATCTGAAAAGTGCATACCGGGATCATTTAGTTTCATACCACAGCAGCTACTTGAATTTAGAATAGTCATTATCCTAAAATCAATCTGCATAGCCTTTTCCCAACTAATTTGGGGTCAGCTTCCAGTCTAACAGAATGCGGCTCAATACCAGTATTTTTCATGGAGACCTCCACAAGTCCACAAGTACCCAGTTACTGGGTAACACAATACCAGATATTAACAGAATTAGTTTAATTGTAGTATTAATCCGTAACAAAGAATATTTTCCAGGGAATATTAAATCTTAAATCGTAATAGAAAGTTTTCGTGTAATTAAGTAGTCCAAATAATGTTGCTTTATATTTCTGTTTTGGTTGAGAATGTCCTGCAGTGGATGTGAAATACTTACAGTTGTTTTCTTGACTCAGATAAATACTAATTTAATCATTATTTTCAATCCCGTTTTTCATATTGAATTGCATTGGAGTCATTGAATCTTAATACAAGGTTATTTTTTTATTTTAGTTTGTTGATGACTCAATTTCTTTACATTTCTATCAAGCAAGTCCTCGATAATATTATTTAATGACGGGTGAATTTAATTTGAAATGCTAATTCTTTTCGAGAATTTATATTACTTAATTGGAAATTACCTCTAACCTCCCCATCTTAAAAACAATTTTGTTACACCACAGCAAATAATATTTTTACTTTTATGAATATTGGAGATTTGAGATAGTAATTTTCATTTTTTTTTCTTAATGTATTTTATAAGTACCTACTTAGTCTTCTTAAAACTAGTTATTGAGTCTTCATTCTCCATCATAAATGTTTCATCATAATCTCCCGTCCGAAAGGGTCGGATTTGAGTCTTAGACCAGGCTAAATAACAGTATCCTTATCAAAGGCTGATGAATGTCACAATTCTATGAATGGGAGAGGAAGTCGACTATCTTATCAAGTTTTGAATGTATGGGTGTTTCCTGAATACTAAATTGAAACATTAGTCACAATATTTCAACGGTTGATGGATAACCAAAATATTATTTCTTTATGAAAATAATAAAATAACTATTTTGGAAAACACTTGCAGATTCACACACACTCTACATGAAAAAAACTATTAATGATGTACCTTCTCAAAAAAGAGTATTCTATCTAGGTATCTGTCTAAAATTGGAATACAATTTTTTACCATACTTGCAAACAAAAATATTAATTATCCTATGAAGTATCATAAAAAATTCTGCTCATCTTGCTGCATGAAAAACTCAATTTCATTAAAACATTTAATTTCTAGCATTCATTATAATTACGAATGTTAATTGATCGCAAATTAGTGGATAATTACAGTAATTTGCTCGCTGTATCTATGTTTGTAATATGATAATCAGCGTAATAAAGATTGTTTCATTTTTAACTGTTAGTGCAGATAGACGGATGAAAGTGTATTACTATGACTCAGGACTGTAATTTGTAATGTGAAGCAAAGATTTTAATATTTTGAGTATGAATGTGGATGGCTATAAAAGTAGAGGAAGACCAAAGAAATTATGGATGGACTGTGTGAAAGATGATATAGCTGGAATGGAGATGACTACCGAGATGACGATTAATAGAGAAAGGGAGAAGAATAAATGTTGCGCAAACTTCACATAAATTGGGATAAGGTCAAGATAATGATGTTTAAAAATTATGTTTGGGCTGCCATATCGTCGCTAATTTAACTAACTGACACATCTGACATTTTGGACTATGCTGATAGCAGACCTAACTTTAATAATTTGATACATTTTCCAAGTCGAATCGATCTGTCTAATCGGCGTATCTGTACTTAAGCCTTACGGTCCCCATGATAATGCGAAAATCGAGACCGATGTACCTACAGTTTACAAAAAAAATAATAAAAATAGCTTGTCCTATAAAATTTTCATCGAATCAGTTACGTCCCTTAGTTAGATTAGCAACAATATGTCTGGCATTTCCTGCATTTATTCTAGTTTTGAAGATGATCTTCTGAGTTTTCTTTCCTTCCATATTATAGGTATACCTGGTAACCTCTTGAACTAAAGGCTAAATATGGCCCAGGGGTACTCTCAACATTAATAGTGCAGTAATAAATAATAATAAATATCCTAGGACATTTCACACAACGCCATCTAGTCCCAAGCTAAGCAACCTAATGCTTGTGTTATGGTAACGAGATGGCTGATAAACTACTTATATACATTTTTTTTTTTTGTAAATACATACATATTATAGATAGAAAAACACCCAGACTCGGAACAAATACTTGTAGGTCGTACAAATATTTGTTCCGTGCGGGAATCGAACCCGCGACATGCTGCGCAGCAGTCAATCGCTCAACCACTGCACCAACCGTGTCGTCATGATCACATGCAGTGATCAAGGCTTGAACTCACGACTTCCAGTCCAGCTCTCAATTATGATTACTGCATAAATATTAGCTATTTAGCAGTAATAAAAGTTACTAGAACCCATAATTTCACCGAGCCCCGCCTGCTGTAACAGCTCACCGCCGAAGTTTCGGCTTGTTGGTCACCACCGGCGACCAGCATCAGCCGCTTCGGCTCGCACGGGTGCCTATCCTTTGTTACATAAGGCCGAAGGGGTTGCACTTCCCGCAGCGCCGGAGACGACGCAGAAGCAACTTTAAAGTGTTTTGAAGTTAGGTCTGTCCTCCAGTGGTGGTCAACGGGAATAATCGTTTTTTCTCAATGGTTGCGCTAGTTGGCAGAACTACTCGCCTTATGTAATTATTCATCAAATTAAATTGTGTCAGCTCTACAAATTCCTGTTTTATCACGTCTAAGCAGTAACAAAGGGTATTTTCGTAATTGTCACACAATGTAGTACTATCTCCTCTGCAGGAACAAGTGGTTTGCTTAGTTATCACAATATAAACATTTGTGTGGTTTTGTACATAATATTTATATTATGTTATGTGTTGTGTACATAGGGATTAGATACATGTTATTTTTCCTTGTAGCTATGATGTATTTCTATTTGTATTTATGGAAACTGATAACATCCCTAGATGTACCCAACGTATTTATATCTAGCTACACATTCAATTGTTTTGTATGAAGATAAAAATCATATTGGGTACTTTCTTCCGCACTTTGTGTACCGCCCCTAAAAGTACAACAAATTGCTGCAAAATCCCAGTGAATCCTAGTTCAAAGTCTTGTCAAAGAACTTTATTCCAAATCCAGAATCCCTTGGATAGAATATCAGTTCAAGTCTGACACTCCTGTCTTTTCTTCTAATCTTATCTTTAAGCACGCCCTCCCTAAATATCGCCAGTGTTTAGGACTTCCGTTTAAGGTGATTGCGCTGTGTAGCCCGCGAAATTCTATTTTTTTTGGGTTTTTTGCAATTTGTAGGTCCATGTCAGGTTTTATCTTGATCAAAGTATGATACGCGGCAATAAAACATATGTATTTACATAATTTTAACCATAAAAATCATCAATACATCTCTTTAAGTTAGATTTCGTGCAGATACCTCAAACGAACGAAATCTAACGAATCTGCACGAAATCTAACTTAGAGAGAATTTTTTGATGCCCTATGAGCTCTTTTTTATTTATTTTTTATACCTACTTGTAAATAGTTTAAATAATTTAATATTAACTTAGAGAGATGTATTGATGATATTTAAGAATAAAATTATATAAATACATATGTTTTATTGCCGCGTATCATACTTTGATCAAGATACAACCTGACAAAGACCTGCAAAATGCAAAAAAAACTAAAAAATATTGAATTTCGCTGGCTACCACTGCGCATCATCCATAACAGAACATAAAAACTAACTCATAAAATGCTTGGCGAAGCCTTCAAAGAATTCTCCCAAAACTGTGGAACCCTGTCAAGCATTACAAGACAGCCTTATCAATTGAACCTCAATACAACCTTCCCTTTCTTTGCGACTCGTTTTTATCAGTCGGAACAATGCTCCGAGGTGACAGATAGCGTCCATTGTGCAACAGATACGGATAAACAATGGCCCCAACAATGCGTACACGCATCATAGCAAAAACTATTGAGAATGGGAATGACAAGTGTTTGTTGAGGTGTGTAATAAGTTAATAGGTTATTGGTTAATGTTATTAACGTACCTAAGAGTAGGAGCTCGTGGCTAAGTAATAACAGCCTCACGAGTCGATCCTTCAGGTTAAGCTACGCTTGCCGGGGTTGGTCCGTGGATTGGTAACCATCTTTACATACTCCTCCGTGCCTCGGAAAGCACGTTAAGCCGTTGGTCCCGGCTGTTATTCGTGGATCTTTGACAGTCGTTACGGGTCGTCAGAAGCCCGAAAGTCTAACAACCAGTCTTACCAAGGGGTATCGTATTACCCAGTTACTGGGTTGTGGAGGTCAGATAGGCAGTCGCTCCATGTAAAATACTGGTATTCAGCTGCATCCGGTTAAGACTGGAAGCCGACCCCAACATAGTTGGGAAAAGGCTTATAGGCAGATTGATTTACTGACGTAACTAACAAGCATGGAGTCTTAAATATGTCTTACACCACCACAAAGCATCAAATACAATTTTTTATGAGAGGTTCTGCTAGCTTAATTCACATACCGAGGCGTGTGGCTGAACGTTTTGGCACATTGGACCAAAACGGTCAATAATTTTGGTCTTTTGAGTCTTTGAGTTTGAAATTATAGTAGTCAGGATATCAGTATTTGTAGCAGTAGGTTCTCATTCCTTCACAAGCAGAAGTTTACGATGCATGTCTAATCCCTTACATTTCTCCTACTATGACTAACACTTTTTAATTAAATGGAACATTTGTTTAATAATAATAATCCACCGCCGCAAGTTTTCCTGCGCAAGGGACATTTTTTAACGTACCTACATAATAATATCGTCATATAAGTCTACCACAACAGATAGTTAGGACAAGACAATGGTGTCCACAAGAGACTGACGAAAACCTGCGGCGTGAATGTTTACTGACGCATGCTACGCCGCTGTGTCATCAAATTATATCAACTTGTTATGACACGGAGACACTTCCTTATTTTACGTCTTTGTTGATATTACAGAGTGTAAGTGTAAACAGTGGCAATATTTTAAGGGGTCATTGTACTCATCATTATGAACCACTTTTACTATGGGACCAAACCTAAAATCGCGAAAAAAAATCAGCTGTTCCCTACATTTTGACTAATTATGCGAACCTAAATGTACTGAACAGCTGTTTTTTTTTTCGCGATTTCAGGTTTGGTCCCATAGTAAAAGTTGTTCATAATGATGAGTACAGTTACCCCTTATAATATTGCCACTATTTACACTTACACCCTGTATATTGTATGGATCGGTTCACAGTACAAAGATCTGCAGTATTTCGGGGATAAAAATGTTTAGAACTCCAAAAAGAACATCGGTCAAAAAATGTTTGAGTAACTTTTCAAACATGTGAAAAAAAAGTGGCCCTTTCGTACGGAATTATTTAGATAGCATATCGTTATGAACTTACGATGCACAATTGATATGCGATAATGTAGAATACGTCATAAATTCATAAGCATTGAATGCCTTTGTCAGAATAATATGCACAATTATCAATTATATCATCAACACTAAATGTACAGTCTCAATTTCACACGCCATTTATAGAGATGTAGACGGCGTGGATCATTAGTTTCTGATGAATGGAATCGTTGTCTTAGTAACTGTTAACCTACCGATTTGCAGGCTGAGAGCTGCATACATTGCCTACATCGGTAGATGGACTGCATAACCATAAGTATGACTCAACATTAAAAACTTCTATCACTTTACGTATGTGGAATATTCAAATTTCATTTATTCAGTTTTGGCTGAAAATCCGCACTTTTTGATAGTAAAAATGATCGAATACAGCACTCAAAACGCCCGCCCTTCTTCATATCTTTGTATTTTAACTGGGAAGAAGAGAATAGTCAAAAGGAATCGTTTCCTAAAAATCCAGGATTCTTGATTTAAGGAGGATGCGCTGGGTAGCCCGCGAAATTCAAATTTTCTTGCGTTTTATGCAATTTGCAGGGATGATCAAAATATGGTACGCGGAAATAAAACATACGTATTTACATAATTTTAACCATACAAATCTTCAATACATCTCTCCAAGTTAGAATTTGTGCAGATTCGTTAGATTTCGTTCGTTCGAAGAATCTACACGAAATCTAACTTAGAGAGATATTGACCTTTACAACTTACCTCGTATATATGTCACTTTTCAAGTCTACAAAGGAAGTTTGTATCTATTATAATATAAATAGTATTACATAAGGTCGTAATTTCACTCAACTTTACATACCACTGTTATCTTTCTGATAAGGCGTATCTTCAACCTTCAGTGGGAACACCGGTTAGTCAATATCCTAAACAATGCTATTGTTTTAACAACAATAACATGTTTTAGTTACTGTTTGTTTGTGTGGTCCTTTGGTCCATGAATAGGTCACAAGTCACAACATCCTAGCCGCTCTTGGCGGTACATACTTTCGAAGCCGACTTAAAAACATAGGCTCTAAGTGACAGAATATTCGCATTACTTTAAAGAACTCTCGAAACGGAAAAAAGGGGACCCAATCCTTCCAGACTTCTTTTTCCCATCAGATTTTTTTCATGCTTAAGTACGTTTGTGGGTCCTGAGAGGACTCGTTACTAAATTGTACAAGACTAGCTTCTGCCCGCGACTTCGTCCGCGTTAAATTTCTTGTACCCCCCACCCACCAACCCCGACGCATCGCATCGCAATGCCTGCCCGCGCTATTACTTCGCGCTCGGCTCCTAAGGGCCCTAGCGTGATGTTAAATAGACTATATCCTTCCGCATCGCCTGCCTGCGCTATTACTTCGCGCTCGTCTCCTAAGGGCCCTAGCGTGATGTTAAATATACTATATCCTTCAGCATCGCCTGCCTGCGCTATTACTTCGCGCTCGTCTCCTAAGGGCCCTAGCGTGATGTTAAATATACTATATCCTTCCGCATCGCCTGCCTGCGCTATTACTTCGCGCTCGGTTCCTAAGGGCCCTAGCGTGATGTTAAATATACTATATCCTTCCGCATCGCCTGCCTGCGCTATTACTTCGCGCTCGGCTCCTAAGGGCCCTAGCGTGATGTTAAATAGACTATATCCTTCCGCATCGCCTGCCTGCGCTATTACTTCGCGCTCGGCTCCTAAAGGCCCTAGCGTGATGTTAAATATCCTATATCCTTCCGCATCGCCTGCCCGCGCTATTACTTCGCGCTCGGCTCCTAAGGGCCCTAGCGTGATGTTAAATAGCCTATATCCTTCCGCATCGCCTGCCCGCGCTATTTTACTTCGCGCTCGGCTCCTAAGGGCCCTAGCGTGATGTTAAATAGCCTATATGCAAAAAGATTTTTTCAAATCCGACTGGGGTAGTTCCAGAGATAGCGCGTTCAAACAAACCAACAAAAAAACAAACTCTTCCGCTGTATTCCACCGACATTTTGCACAACGCCATCTATGGGTAAATTGATAAAACGTCCGCTCTAAACATGTTTGCTCAAGAGGAACCGGTATGAATTAAAGTTATTTTGCGTTTTAGTAATTTTATATTATCTCCGAAACTGTATGACCAATTGCCATACTGTAAAGGCCAAATCTTATCTCCATGATGTCCTTGTGATCATAAAATATCTTATTTTGATAAGCATTAATGTTTTGTTGTTTAAATAATCATCCAAACGTAAGTATGTCTAAAAAATACTTTTTTAAAACAATAAAAGATGTATAAAAGATAAAATATAAAAGATAGAAATATGGTGTCGCGGACTTTTTTGTAGAATTATTTAAGACGGACCAGACTGCCATACATTGTTCTCAATTATAAACAACCGTTTAGGCAGCGCATGGAAAAAAGTCTGTTTAAAGAGGTATTTCTTTCCGACTTGTTAGACAAAACTTGTGATAGCTCGGCTAATATGCATGATATAAATATAATTTATAGCCTATAGCACTCAGGAATAATGTAGCTTTCTACCAGTGAAATTTTTTTTAGAATTGGATCATTAGTTCCGGAGATTACCCCCTACATACAAACTTACATACAAATTTTACCTCTTTATAATATTAGTATAGATTACATCTGCATTGACCTCTTAAGCAAAGGATCGATCTAGCAAAGTTACGAAGACGATATCGCTCTATGATCGGCTAATACTAATAATTCTTTTACTCTGGCCAGAGGCGTAGCTACCGCGGTATTAGCCGTATCAAATATGCGGGGGCCCGAACGAACATTCGTAAAATGTTATCCACAACCTCAATTTTTATTCATAAAAGGCTCGGAATGAAAATAGTAAAAATAATGTAATTTATCCTTACAAAGGCTTCAAGCTACAACCGTGGCCTAATTCTCAGCTCTTGCATTTGGTAAGATAACACAGAAAATTTAACCTATTCTAGTCAGGATGTTCCAATTTTTGAGCTCGCTCGCACATGCATTCTCTTTCTCAACCTGTCCAAGCCAGGATTCTCCAGTTTTATAACTAACTAAAAAACAATATCCTCCTTTAGAACTAGAATCGGGTAAAAATGGGCCCCAATTTTTTTTTAATACCAAGGGTATTAAAAACAGCACCCTAATTGCGTAACACACTATCACAATCTGAATGATTTTGAAGGATATTGCTAATCCATTGCTTAACATGTTCGAAAAATTTGTCTGCTCGACAACGTAAATAACGCAATGAATGTTGTTGAACTGTCAAAATGAAAGCCATTGCTACTGTTAGTGTGTTACGCAATTACCGCGCTGAAATGGAGCCAGTAACACACGATCCCAATAGATTCCGGGAAAGGCTAGGTTTTAGACGTTAGGATGCCCAACCGAGTGCATAGCAACAGTTGTCCCTACAGCTTGAAGCTCAATAAACTGAGCATCCGTACTCCGTGGGCCAACGTGTCAAGTTCGTGTGGAAACCGCTGGACATGTCTATAAACGAAACACGTAAATTTAACGCGCCCCACATTGCGTACGCGCACGGAAAATAGATTCGACGCAGTTTCTCACACTGGTCTGTGGTTCTCACGTTTTTTGGGAGAGAGGTAGGATTGCTTTCAGATAACTAAGGAGGCCATTTTAATGATGAAATGGTAGAACAGTGTCGCTAGTTTTCTGGACTGGAAAGATGAGATGTAAAAAAAAAGAATCATCAAAATCGGACTATGACTAACCAACTCTGTAAAAAGTTATACATACAAAAACATAATATACGCGTCGACTTGAGAACCTCCTCCTTTTTATCCGGATAAAAATGTTTTTTCTGTCCGCCACCACACGAGTTCCTGAACCTGGCTTTGCCTCTTTATCCCCGCCACATCCATAACTGCCAGATATTTATTTAGTTTATAATTACATCATAAAACCCACATAACTAATATATTACTAAAATAGAATAATCATAACTGGACTTATTTATTGCACTATAAACTTTATTCTGCGTCTCAAAATTATTCTGGAACCCGATAGAGATATTCTCAGAATTAATTATATCACACGTTGACCTAAATATAGTATTCCTAGAAACGGCTGCCTAAATATTTCTACAGCAAACTGTCATAAATTTTAGTTAATTGCTATAAATTAATTAGCTGGGACGCTAAATGGAGTGGCTGACTTTATGTAATTTTAATAGATCTGTTTAGCAATGCCGCTGTCTTAAAGAAAGCATACTAACAGCCATCTATCAATCAATCTGCCTAGCCCTTTCCCAACTATGTTGGGGTCAGCTTCCAGTCTAGCCGGATGTAGCTGAATACCAGTATTTTACATGGAGCGACTGTCTATCTGAACTTCACAACCCACACCACATCTTTTTAAGACCCTAAAACCTCTTAGCCAAATTTCTTTCGGCAAACATGAGCAAGCAGAAAATAATCAGCTTCCTCTTTTTGCCGAAACTTTTCTGAAATCCCTATTCATCCTTTCTAGAGACGTCTCTGCTGTCAGATTCATTACGTTCCTGAAAAAGCTTTCCGCCACGCAACGCTTCATCAAATAAATCTCCGTTATATCCCCAGTCATAAAATTTACATCATCTCATTCACAATCAAGGCTATTCCCGTACGTTAGGTCATGCTACACAAGGTCAGGCCTGGACGTGGACAGACGGCTTTCTGATTACATGTTCCGTTCAGTAATGACTGCTCATGTGCTATCATTGTTACTTCTACTTGTGTCAGTGTGGTGTGAGAGACGGTGGACGGAAAGGCGATAGGGACACTAGCGGATGTTTTAGATAAACATTATCGTAAGGGTAAAATTCTAAATAGAGGACTGAATTAAATGAATCTTCGCTGTGTACTGTCAGTACTTAGTTGCAATTGGTCAGTTTATTTAGTAAACAGACTAAACAATTAAATCACATCCGTTAATTTCCAAAAAGGGACCCAATCGCCCAAGATCATTGTCGCATTTAATCGTTGTAATAGTCTCTCATAAGATTATCTTCTATCTTCGAATCCTGATTTTAATTTGCATTCTATCCATACAAAGAAATTAAGAGTAGAAGCGTTGGCGTGCAAACTTTCAGTGTTGCATTAATCATTAAACATGCCAATACAAAAATATATTCCTCAATGCATCGATGATTCAGATCTATTCGCACGTACAAATCAATGCGTACACCATACAAGACGCATCGATAATAATGACTAATGTCTGTGATTTTTGGCTATCACACAAAGTTTATGACTACCCTCTCCTATATTTAGGTATTACAAACATTGTACTATATGTTATTATTAGGAGATCATGATTCGTGACATGACTTTGTTGAATTAGCCAATGTTGGTCGTCGTAATGACCAACTTTACGTTTGAAATTGCGATGCAAGTGTGGGATGATTGTTTTGAAGGAATTTTTATTAGTGATAACAGTAGCATAACAATGCTGCTGTAATGCGTTGTGGAAAACCGAAATCTAATACAAAAGTTACAAACTTTTTAGGTAGTATAGAAGCAAGCTGAGAAATTAATATTGGTGGCAATAAAAACTGCATGGTCACTGTTAAACGATCTCGCATTGCTTTTTTGACAGGAAAAAAGATTTATTATCCATATTTTTACTAGTATATAGTAAGAATTATGTTAGTAACCAAAGATTCAAATACACTCCACAATTTTAGTTATATTAAAAATAAAATTAAATATCAGAAGTACATTACTCGCATAAATAAACTCAAAGCAAGAGAAGTTCTGAGTCTTTAAACTTCTTTTGTCTCTCATTGGCAACCTAGCAAAGACGACGCTGAAAAAAATCTGGAATGCAACACCTAACACGAATCGCCCTTGATATATCAAAAGAATAGCTCACGCTGAACATACATGCAATACATCTACAAAACATTGTTCAAACGTTCTATAATTAGCTGTTATTATTTAAGGAATCTATTTATGTATGTTTGTGTATTGGGTAATAATTCGGCAGACGGAAATCGAGGGCCCGCCTACGCACGCCGAGAAAAGCGTAGCGACGTGTGCAATGCGTGGCCAGTGTAACGCGATTAGCAACATTTTGATGCACAGGTATTGCATGAGGGTTTTAAGTTGCATATTTGATTACCGTCATGTCAGACGTTGCCAAAAGAAGGTAACCCGTGGTCGAATAACTCCTGCGCACTTGAATATCTGCTCGCATTCGGCAAACCCCTTCGGCCCTTTAGTCTTGTTGTCTCCAGTTTTGGATCGATCACTATTTTTCGTGATCCTGTTTCTGAAAAGCAGTCAGATGTATCGAGCAGTTACAGGTCAAAAGTCTGATAACTCGAGCTTCGAATTGCTATGACCAATCCTAGCAAAATATCAATATTTCTGCTTCCCCAAGCACTTCTCTTGCCCTTATCCCAATTTATTTGGGGTCAGCGCAACATGTCCTTTTCTTCCATACTTCTCTATTAGTCGTCATCTCGGTAGACATTCCCTTTCTAGCCATATCATCTTTCACACAGACCATGCATCGTTTTTTTGGTCTTCCCCTAGCCGTAAGCCTGCATCCACATTCATACTCTTAACTTTCCTGACGACATTTTCCTCATTCCTCCGCATCACATGCCCATACCATGACAACAGATTTCCGAACACTTATTTCCCAATAGGTACATTTATCTGAATCTTATTGAGTTTCTTAACCCACTGCAAAAAAACTGACCTCATTTCCCTCGCTTTGTGGAAGTTAAAATATGAACATCAGTCAACTGTCAGTGTGTACGAGACGACGCGACAGTCCCACGTGTTCAAGCAACCAGAACATCTGCAGTGACACGTCTCAATCACACCTGCGTGTGCGTCGCGCTCCCGATGAAGATAAATCAACCATTTGATTGTTTTGCACATGATTTATTAATAGGACACACATTAGCGGTTTGTAAGCTAAAATAAGACTTTAACCGCTTGATATTTGAGACAATTATACTTAATTCGTTTAGAAGTGTCTTGTGTGTCAAGAAACGCGAGACTCAGCTCCAAAATGTCTGTGACCTAAACTCCGGACAACACCGGATCGAATATCTGGAGTTGCTCAGACTGTTGCCAAATTAGAATAGAAACGGGCGACTCTTTCTGACGCACGGATAACAAAACGAGTCATGGTTTGTATGGAAAAAAATTAGGAATCCCTCATGGTATTTTCTGAAGGAATTCTCAATTTACACAGAGATGCGGTCTTGAACTTCATAAATACAACCTCAAACATCGATCATCACGGTTGAGTGTTGACACTCAAATTATCACGTTGTTCAACAAATATCAAAACAACACGAAATTGACACGGTTCTGAATAATTACCGGCTTAATGTGCCAACTGCTCATTCAGTACCATTAGTAAGTGTTGGTACCAGAATGTGTGACACAGTGGCACTGTAGCAGTCCGGAACACCGCGGGAATTCGCACTGTAATAATAATGGCCGTCTGGCGTCCTGCCATCTACTCGGAACACGGCGAAACGCATAAATATTCGGACTTCGGACAAACGTTTGATCAAATGTTACGGTATGATGCAATCTGGTACACCTGAAACTGAAACTTTGAGATTATATCGATCTTGGGTTGCTAGGATACTTTGATTCTGATGCTAAGATCGGTTTGTTAGAAGATTTGGTCCGTCCGAATGCAAATAAGGCGTTGATATCGGATATTTGCCCAAAATCTCCAGAATAAGAGACAGCTTTAGGGTTTGTCATTTTCTTCATCCTTAAGTTAGTAGATATAAGTAAGAATGTTTGTATTAAAAAGTAAGAAGCCTTGAGATGTTAGAACGTCCGGTGCACCCTCTGTATGACTATGAACCTGACTGACTTCGCAATCTTTACCACATCAATAGCTTCCAACTAGTCTGTAATGTCCTACTGCAGGAAAAAGACCTCCCTCTCCCTTTTCCACACAATTCTGTCTTTTCCTAGTTTCCACCAGTCCTTTCGGTAGGAGTTACGCTCGTCCTGCCATCTTCGTCTCGGCCTGCCGCGATGTCGTCGTGCGTTTCATCATTAATTAGCTATTTTCTTATAACTCGTGCGGACCTGAGGACGCGAGACCAGAGTTGCATCTAGTTTTACGATCTGGTTTTGACTCACACACATGATAATCTCTCAATGCTTCCGATAAGTGTTATCGGAAATATTTATTGTGACGGAATAATTATTTTCGCCGGTGATTCCCTTTCCGAAAATGCGGATCCTAGAGTTCACAAAAATACTTGGATTACGGAGATTATATTGTTCATATTTAGGGTTTATGTTTAATGCTCTACCTCTTGAACATTAGCTAACTCGACTCAATTATAAACGAGATGTAACAGAATAAGATGATGAGATGTTTCTACTAGAAATAACCTAAAAATATTCACACTTTCGTAACCTATATTTATGCCGGCCATCCACAATGTTGTTAAGAATTCCTATTTATATTGTGGTCAGAAAACTTGCGTTTCACGTTTTCAGACGACATTTGGACGCTGATTCGTGTCCTATTTACTTCAGTTTTCATGCATTATAGGAACATAATATGGCATACTTACAGAAGATTTGCAGTTGACCGCGAGTGTCATGCAAATATTTTAAGCTCCTCAATAGGCACTTAGCTGCATTTAGAACAACTGTAAACAAAGTTAATGCAGCAATAAATAGTAAAAACATATTTTACTTCAGAAATAAGTTAGTTTATTTAAATGCTTCTTTGCAATTGAAGAGATCTAAACCGCTTCCGATCAAGATAACTACCGGTTTGTCCCTGAAATCTAGCTATGAAACAGGCACTACGCATAAAAATATATTAGGTCTTTACCTATGAAATTGCCGTTCTGCAGTACTGGCCATTTCAAATCAAAATAATTTTTGTTTGGCTAAGAATTCTAATTTCAAATTAATTTTATTTTAAAAACATGGATTTTTTTTCCAAAAGTAGTCATTTGTTTATTGATTAGTGTTACATTTTCATCGCATTTCAATCTTTTTCGTCATCATGGATACGTTAAAAATTCGAGTAATTATGGAATATGAGTACCGTCGTGGCAGCAACGCGGCACAAGCGGCACGCAACATCAACGACGTTTACGGAGCTAACACTACAAACCAACGCACCACCTGTTATTGGTTTGCTCGCTTCCGTTCTGGAAATTTCGACCTGAAAAATGAACCTCGCGGTCGTCCGAAGACTTTGGTCGACAATTACGAATTAAAGGCGATTGTGGAAGCTGATGATACACAATCTACGGCTGAATTAGCAGCAGCTTTCGACGTTAGCGTCAAAACAATATTGGTCCATTTGCGTCAAATTGGGAAGGTAAAAAAGCTTGACAAATGGGTGCCCCACGAACTCAATTATCGCCAGCGCGAAGTACGCGTCGAGACGTGCCTTGCACTGCTCAACAGACACACAAATGAAGGAATTTTGAACCGCATTGTTACCTGCGATGAAAAATGGATTCTGTTTGATAACCGCAAGCGCTCAGCAAGTTGGTTGGATCCTGGTTCAGCACCTAAACAATGCCCTAAACGAAAACTTACCCCTAGAAAAGTGATGGTCACTGTTTGGTGGTCTAGCGCCGGTGTGATTCATCACAGCTTCTTACCAAACGGGGTGAGCATTACTGCAGATGTGTACTGTGAAGAACTGAACACAATGATGGAGAAGCTGGCACATCTCCAACCAGCATTGGTCAATCGCTCGTCTCCGCTGCTCCTGCACGACAACGCGCGACCTCATACTGCACAGCAGACGGTCTCCAACTACAAGTTGCAAGAACTGGGGTTGGAAGCTCTCCGTCATCCACCCTACTCACCAGACCTTGCGCCTACAGACTACTACTTTTTCAAGAATTTGGATAACTTCTTGGCGGGAAAAAAATTCAATACCCGAGAGGCAGTACAAAATGCCTTTGAAGAATTTGTTGCCTCCCGACCAGCTGATTTCTTTAAGAAGGGCATCAATAAACTGCCACTGCGTTGGCAAAGGTGCATTGATTGCATGGGTGATTACTTCGATTAATACAAATAAAAATACATGAAAAAAATTCGTTTAAATTTTTTCATACAAAACGGCAATTTCATAGGTAAAGACATATTATTATTTAAATGCTCGTAAATACAAAACTGTTGTTTATGAGATAGCTTCAGATTTACTACTAAACGATGTTTTTAGTAGATCATTATCTGTGCTCGTAAATAAACTATAAATATTATAAAATACACTGATGCACTTTGCAGCCCGTGTGTATTCATTATATAAAATAGTTGTATGAAGTTTCAAATGTCGTCGCGTGCGACCTACATTAGCGATTTATACTCTAGTTGTGGCGCCAAAAATGTTTAATTAAGTACGTGTTTTCGTAAATAAGATGGCCGACTTTCACTAGGTCGTTAGTGCATGTGAAAGTTTTCGCGCCCATAATTTTCAGAGACAACGCGAAATAATTAATTGGCGCGCAAGTTTACAGATAATTAAATTCTTTTATGATAATACTTTCACATTTTGTTTTTGAGTTGGTTGAAATTAGGAATTTTGAATAGTATTGCTGAAACATTTGACTGAAATTCAACTTTCTAAACCTTGAGGAATTTGCGATTACATGAAGCAAATAAAACACAGTATAATTTTATTGTATTTATTTATATGACAGGACTACATTCATGTTGTAATTTTGTCCTACATGATGAATGTTTTTCAAAACACGACGACATGGTTGGCGCAATGGTTGAGCGATTGACTGCTGCGCAGCATGTCGCGGGTTCGATTCCCGCACGGAACAATTATTTGTACGACCTACAAGTATTTGTTCCGAGTCTGGGTGTTTTTCTATCTATAATATGTATGTATTTACAAAAAAAAAATGTATTTAAGTAGTTTATCAGCCATCTCGTTACCATAACACAAGCATTAGATTGCTTAGCTTGGGACTAGATGGCGTTGTGTGAAATGTCCTAGGATATTTATTATTAAAACAACATAATAATGGACGCAAATTCATTCTCTTGGCCTTATCCAAATTGGTTATTCACATATTTAATTAATAAAAATAATGCTGGCATTACATACATAACACACATAAACTCACGCCTTCTCCCCATGGGGGTAGGCAGAAACTACAGAACGCTACCTGATACGATCCTTACATACGCTTTTTTTTTCTTTTTTTTTTAGTGTAAGTATGGGAAATCATCAAATGACTGCTACCGCTCTAGGTGGAGCGGAAGGGCGTGTCAGACTTTTACTGACTAAAACCCACCCGTGTTCCTTCAGTTGCCTATGCCAGGGCCACGGTATCTCTTTCGAACAACCCGCGACCCCGGCGGCATCCTTACATACGCTGGCATTAGATCTTTGTAATTAACAATTTATGGACAAATAATTAGTCTGAAAACAACAATTTAATTTAATTAGCCTAATTGCTACAAAGGATAATAACACCTTGTTATTTCCTCAAGGAAAACATTATAACTTTTAACCAATGTGTTTGACGTTTCCAGGTTGGCCGTATACCAGCGGACCATCCGCTTGTGGGCGGGCACAAGGGGCCCGTTCTCGACATCGCGTGGTGCCCACACAACGATAATGTCATCGCCAGCGGCTCTGAGGACTGTGTCGTTAAGGTAATGAATACTGCGGTCGCGCAGAAAGACCAGAAAAAAGCAATTTAAAAAATATTCGACCGTCATTAAAAGAACCGGCAGGCATGAGGCAACCCCAATGATTCAGAAGTAAATCAAATGCTAATCAATATCTAAGATCAGTCCTCTTCGCCTTATCCGGCGACAGCGACCCAAACTAATTTTAAAGAACCTGAAAATTAATAAAACATTTTTCGCGCAATTTGTCTCTTTCGTCCGTAGTGAGAAGTATCTCAGTAGTCACTCCTTTTGTAGCCAATAATATTAAAAGTGTAAAAAGACGTAGATAGGTCAACTACCCAACATTCGATGTTCAAAAACGGCACAGTGTCGATCTATTAGATGACAAGTGGAAGTAGGATGGCATGTCGTAATTATCAGGAGCGAAAAAGAGACAAGACGACGAAAATGTGGCTAACTAGCCAGATTTTGACGTGCCACTTGCGGACCGTGTATAACCTATCTACCTCTTTTTACTTATGATATCATTGTTTCTAGCCATATAATTTTTACTTATGATATCATTGTTTCTAGCCATATAATTTTTACTTATGATATCATTGTTTCTAGCCATATAATTTTTCACACAGTCCATCCATCGTTTCTTTGTTTTGGGTTGTCGACTCCAAGGAGCGTGTAATTCTCTAACCTCTGTATCCTCGTGACCCAGGTTTGGCAGATCCCGGACGGAGGCCTGTCGCGCACGCTGACGGAGCCGGTGGTGGACCTGGTGTTTCACCAGCGTCGCGTAGGACTGGTGCTGTGGCACCCCACCGCACAGAACGTGCTGCTCACGGCCGGCTCGGACAACCAGGTACAGTGGCTAGTTTGTTATGACCTCGTGTACAGGTACACCGCGGAGCCAACCTTACCAAGACAACGCCAATGCCAACGTTCCTTAGGTTTTTATATAAGCGGAAAACGGTTATTATCCTTACCTCTATCCGACTAAATTTCTATTGGGATGCCTCGGATATAACTCATTAGAGGTAAGGCGAGCCCGAGATCAGCTCACTGTAGCCTGCAAGACGCTCCGTGGCACTATTGACGCACCTGATCTGCATGCTGTCCTGGCTCGCTTCTTCGTCCCAGACAATTACTGCCGCGGCAGTGCGCACAGGCTGTTTGCTGTGCCCCCATGTCGCACTGTTGCGCGTGCTCAGTCCCCAGTACCTCGCACTCTGGCCGCACTTAATGATCTCTTGGATTCTAATCCAACAAACGATCTGTTTGCGGATGAATGGACGAAGATATTATTGGCATGTCAGAAGTACTGTGAGAGAGATTCATCAAAGTACCTATTGCAAATTTTTTGATTGTTTTATAATTTTACATTTTCTTTTCTGTCTTTAATTATTGTAATTGGTTTTTAACCGTGCTAATTAAAGTTAAATAAATAAATAAAATAAAATGCTATTACCATTGTGCCAAAAGTTTCTATATAGATAATGGCGTATCAGATGTTAAAAGAAATGTCATAATAACAGCAGATTACGATTTGTCATTAAGTATGTACGAGATGTTCAGTGGCACGCCATCGGAAAATCATGACGACTTTCAATTAAGAGGGATGCGCTGTTCTGTTTCGCGCCCGCGAAATTCATTTTTTTTTTTTAGGTTTTTTTGCAATTTGCAGGTCGTAAAACACAAGAAAATTTGAATTTCGCGAGCTACCACAGCGCATCCTCCTTAAGAGATTAGCAAAACTGTCTTCAATGATCGGCCATTCCGACACAATTGAGTCAGGAGACTTGGCTCCCTGTATTTTGCATAGTAAGGTAACAAAGATGAAATGTCATGGTATTTTGCTCTCTAATACCAGGCAACTTATTATTCACACGCGCATTGTTAAAAAATATATATACTACTTAACAATTCTTACTGGACCACCTGAAGCATCTGGTTGTATGCTGTACACCGAGTATGTACGCTACAATTCGTCATTTGACAAGTTGTCTATTGCCGTCGACAGATAGCGATATGGAACGTGGGCACTGGCGAGGTGCTCCTCACTCTGGACTGCCACCCCGACCTCATCTACTCCGCCTGCTGGAACTGGACCGGCTCCAAACTGCTCACCACCTGCCGCGACAAGAAGATCAGGTACTGTAGCGCTACAAAGTTCTTCTGCCACGTGTCCAAAATTTGAACTAACGCCGCCGCCATCTTGTTTTTCAATACGTTTCTGGTATGTTGATACAAATGAAACACAACTGTTTTGCTCCGAAGCTAGTTTATTACTCCATTGTTTTGCAGAGACAATATTTGTCTCTTCATCTATACTTCACACCTGGGGGCTTACTATGAGCTATTATAGCAGGGCAGAAGTTGAACGGTTCCAGTGAGAGAAAGAGAGAGAGACGGGGCTATATGCGACCAATAGCGCCGTCCTTTTTTCTCAACGAATCCATGATATTTTTTCACGTACGACCCCTGAAGAGGTTGTATGCTAGAACACACATTACTAAAACCTCTACAGTACTTATAACTATGCACATGCAGTTCAATTTCACAAAACAATTGCATAAACGTTAACCAACAAGGCTAAGTAATAACAGCCGCACGGGTCGATCGATCAGGTTCAGCTACGCTTGCCGGGGTTGGTCCGTGGATGGATGACCATCTGTACATACCGAGACTCGGTAATGACTAACTGGGAATTGAATATTGAATCTGGGTAAAAATGAGTGTGTAATTAATGAAATAATCACAGTCCCATATTAAAAAGATTTGGTTGAAAATGTTACTAAATTGTACGCTCAATATTTCAGTCAATCAATCTGCCTAGCCTTTTCCCAACTATGTTGGGGTCGGCTTCCAGTCTAACCGGATGCAGCTGAATTTGCAGCTGTATTTTACATGGAGCGACTGCCTGTCTGAACTCCACAACCCAGTAACTGGGTAATACGATACCCCTTGGTGAGACTGGTTGTCATACTTTCGGGCTTCTGACAACCCGTAACGACTGTCAAAGATCCACGAATGACAGCCGGGACCAACGCCTTAACGTGCTTTCCGAGGCACGGAGGAGTCTCGGTATGTAAAGATGGTCACCCATCCACTGACTTGCCCGTGTCGATAAGGCGTGCACAATCTTTGTCAACTTTTAAAATTTTGGTGAAAAAACATTTCCTCTCTCTTTAAACATCGTCATTACGTGTATAGTTCCTTGCTCTATTTCAAGTAGGATATATAAGTATATATTTATATAAGTATCTGTATTTATGTATATATAAATTGTATGTATATATGGTACACCACAGTCTACCTACAGTATTCTCTCCTTTCTCCCCATAATCCATCCAAAGGTTGTCTGTAAAAGATCGCTTTTAGCGATAAGACCGCCCATTGTGTCACCCTATGTAAAATTTCAACATTTATATCTGTAATTTTTATGGTGTGCATAATAAAGAGTATTCTATCTATCTATCTATCTATCTGACCAACCCCGGCAAGCGTAGCTTAACCCGATGGATCGACCCGTGCGGCTGTAATTACTTAGCCACGAGCTCCTCGATATTTCAGTATGTATGATATTATAATGATGTTACAAGCATACTCTTATCTATCTTTATGTACACAAGGAGATTGCTCCCATAATTAAACTGGTACATATTTATATTTTTCCCCACTAACATTACACCTGGTATGTTACCGATAGGTTATAAATATATATGATGAAATTATTTATGGTCTCACGTTTATAAAATGAAACTTCACTGTTATATTATTTCCGTTCTTCAGGATCATCGACCCCCGTAAGGGCGAGGTGGAGTCGGAGGCGATCGCTCACGAGGGCAGCAAGGCGTCGCGCGCCATCTTCTTGAAGCATGGACTCGTCTTCACTACCGGGTATGTACTGGTCACAAGGTCACAACGTTAGTTATTTACTTAGGGTGATTGCTTTGTATTAGCCCGTGAAATTCAAATTTTGAAATGACAAAACCACGGAACGTTAGGCGAACTGAAAAAAATTTGAATATAAATTTTAACAATTTAACGAGTTGAAATTGTTAAAGTTTCAGTTCCATGGTGAAATGTCAAGAACTCAAGACGAAATAAATATTCCTACCAAATTTGACAGCTGTCACTTTACCAAGATGGCCGCTGTCAAAGGGAGTTTAATATGTTTATTGGACAATCAATATTGGTCCTCAGTTATTATTTTGACTTCGTAAAAGCCAGCAAATGAACTGTCAGTTTCGTGGTCCACCAGGTTCAGTCGCATGTCCGAACGCCAGTACTCGCTCCGCACACCGGACGCGCTCAACGAGCCGATCGTGACCGTAGAGATAGACACCAGCAACGGCGTCATGTTCCCGCTGTACGACCCCGACACCAACATGATCTACTTGTGCGGCAAGGGAGACTCCGTCATACGCTACTTTGAGGTGAGTAGTGACAGTAGAGATAGAGTTGCCAGATGATAATTTGATAAAGGAGGTCAGATAGGCCTAAAAAGGAGGATTTTCTGTAAAAAAGGAGAACATTCACAAATTAAACGATTTTTTCACATTATTTAAGGATGATGTGCAGTGGTAGCCCGCGAAATTTTTTTTTTTTTTTAGTTTTTGCAATTTGCAGGTCCGTGTCAGGTTGTATCTTGATCAAAGTATGATACGCGGCAATAAAACATATGTATTTATATAATTTTAACCATAAAAATCATCAATACATGTCTCTAAGTTAGATTTCGTGCAGAGTCGTTAGATTTCGTTCGTTTGACGAATCTGCACGGAATCTAACTTAGAAAGATGTATTGGTGATTTTTATGGTTAAAATTACATAAATACATACTTTTTATTGCCGCGTATCATACTTTGATCAAGATACAACCTGACACGGACCTGCATGTTGCAAAAAACCCAAAAAAAAAAATGAATTTCGCGGGCTACACAGCGCAATCACCTTAACGTTATTTTAATCATATTTAGCCAACTTTTGCAAGAAGTTCTTTGGTTTTTCAACAAATAATTATGAAAATCTTCACGTGTCATGTTTTTGAAGTTGTATTGAGTAAGAATTAAAGATTTAAATGACTGCACACTTAGTCTGTTCCTTTACTCCACTGAGTATTAATCAGTGAAAAAACCTCTTTCCCCATTTCCAAATTTTCAACGATGTTTAGCAAAAAGGAGGACTTCCAGTAGGTAAGGGAGGACGGGAGGACAAAACATACTTTTGGATACCATCTGGCAACCCTAGTCATACCACAATCAATATATACAGCAGTATGGAAACCACGTACAAACGTTCGAAATGGCACACTCACACAGACTCGCTCATCGACGAGACCCCAAAGCGAACGTCGCAGTGCTGTCAGTCGCAGCTGCTGTGTCGAGACGAGTGGTCGCGTTATACGTGTACCTCTTGGGTCACGGACCGTCCGCGATCTTTTTAAAAATGCCACGAGTGTGTTGCGTAGTATACGGCTGACGGTTATATTTTTGGAATCGTTGGTCATAGTACTATTTTTTTTTTTGACAAGACATTGCAAGGTCTAAAATCCGTCAATTCGATTATATAAAATCAAAACCTAGCCTATAACTGCATGACCTAGATGAGTCGATGGACACCTCATGTATTAAAATCCATCCAGCCGTTAGGATGCTCCGAGGGTATAAAGAATGCCACAAACACAGTATGGTAATAAAAATACTATCACCATCTGCCTAGCCTTTTCCCAACTATGTTGGGTTGGATGCAGCTGAATACCAGTATTTTACATCGAACAACTGCCTCTCTGACCTCCACAAATTGGTAAGACTGGCTGTCGAGACTTTCGGGACATCCTCGGAACAACCGCGGCAAGTTTAGCTTAACCTGCTCTATCGACCCTAATAATATACACAATAGGTCCTAGTAATAAAAACCATTAGTGTTATTTAAAACGAACTGTTGTATTATTTCAGGTGACGCCAGAGCCCCCTTTTGTCCACTACATCAACACCTTCCAGACTCCGGACCCCCAGAGAGGTGAGCTACATCTATACTAATACTAATAACGGCCTGCGACTTTGTCCGCGTGAAATTTATTGGAAAAAAAAAAACAGCAGTTTCCTACAACAGTGCAATACCTACCGCGGTCAAAATGTATGGAACATCATTTTTAGGGTTCCGTACCAAAATGGTAAAAAAGGAACCCTTAAATGATAAATGATAAATGATTTATTTTCTGTAAGTAGGTTTGTACAAACACTTTTACACGTCAAACATATTTTTTTTAAACTAGATGAGTTCGACGTTTCCTATCTGACTACTCTGAGAAGAAACGCCGAAACAAACTCAGAGGTCACAGTCTCTTTTAAAGTCCAGACATAATCTTGGTCAGATCATGTGAAGACCATGTAGATTGCAGTCAGAAATGGTCTTTTGATGAAAGAACCACACAGATTGAGTGGACCTGTCCAGTCAGTGCACGCATTTGTCAGTAATCGTGCAGCTCAACTCAAAACTTAAGGAGCTTAACGATTCGACGAACAATACCAAAGAAAAGACATTTGGGTAGGCCGCATAAATTACTCAAACTGTCAGACTATAACTAAAACTGAGAAAAGGATAAAATAAATAAAAAACAATGATCCACGTAGTCTTCACATTCACAATAATTAAAAATAGTATAACAAACAAAATATTCATGTCATTGTATAGAATATGTAAAAAGGTATTTAAATCAACATTAATAGTGTAAATTTATTGGAGCAGCTCAAACCCAAGCCTTTTTGTCCTCAATATAGTCTTTGACAGTATAAAAGGCTTTCTGACAAAGTTTCCGCTTTATACAATTTTTGAATTTATTAAGGCTTAGTTCTTGAATGTGGCTAGGTAGTTTATTATAAAAACGTATACATTGGCAACTAAACGAACCACTTATTTTCTTCAGCCTGGTTGTAGGAACAACAAATTTGTGTTTGTTTCTAGTATTCACATTATGGACGTCACTGTATTTTTTAAACAAATTGATATTTTTATGAGCATACAAAAGATTTTCATAGATATACTGAGAAGGCACAGTCATTATATTAATTTCTTTAAATTTATCTCTGAGGGAGTGTCTGGGACTTAATTTGTAAATTGAACGAATAGCCCTTTTTTGTAAAACAAAAATTGTCTGAATATCGGCGGCATTTCCCCACAACAGAATACCGTACGACATCACACTATGAAAATAACTAAAGTAAACTAAACGGGCTGTCTCTAAACAAGTTAAATCACGAATTTTCCTAACGGCGTATGCTGCAGCGCTAAGCTTTTTCGACAATTTATCTATTTGGGGGCCCCATTGAAGTTTGGCATCCAAAGTTATGCCCAAGAACACTGTGGTATCTTCGGGAATCAACTCTTCACCCTTTATGAGAACACTAGTTTTTACTTGTCTAACATGAGGTATAGTGAACTTAATACACTTAGTTTTTTTCTCGTTAAGAAGTAGGTTATTAACATTAAACCAGTTAACTACTTTTGCGAGGGCGCTATTTACATTGTCAGTAACCAGCTGCTGACGTTTGAGTTTAAATAAAAGTGAAGTGTCATCTGCAAACAACACTATATCATGATTATCCTTTATGAGGTAAGGCAAGTCATTAATATAAATAAGAAACAAAAACGGGCCAAGAATTGAGCCTTGGGGGACCCCCATTGTTACTACGGATCCGGGTGATCTTTTCCCGTTAACATCAACTCTTTGAATCCTATCACTTAAGTAAGAAGTGAGAAGATCCAGAGAGGCGTTCCGGATTCCGTAGTGATGCAGTTTCCTGATTAATGTTTCATGAAGAACGCAGTCGAATGCCTTGGACAAATCACAAAAAATGCCCAAAACATCGCATTTATCCTCCCATGCATTATAAACATGACCTAAAAGTTCAACACCGGCATCAGTAGTCGAACGACCCCTTGTAAAACCAAACTGTTTGTTATGTAATAATTTATGTTTATTAAAAAATCTTTGCAGTTGATCTAAAATAACTTTTTCAAAAATTTTACTAAAAGTAGGTAGCACTGAAATAGGTCTATAATTAGTAGGGTCAGATGTACTACCCGATTTAAACAACGGTATTATTTTACTATATTTCATAAGATCAGGAAACTCACCACGGTCAATACAATTGTTAAAAATAACTGCTAAAGTAGGTGCTACAATGTTTATAATTGATTTAGCAACGTCCACAGAATTACCCCATAGATCAGCAGTCTTTTTAATATTTAACGTGTGAAAGGTTTTAATTATGTCTCTACAGGTAACATATTGGAATTTAAACTCAGAATCACAAACTGAAACGTTTTCTTTAAGTAAAGACTCTGCAGCAGTGGGTGATGACCTTAGAGATTTAGTAGTTGATACGGGAATCTCAGCGAAGAACTTTTCAAAGGCCGCGGCGACTTGGGAATCTGATTTAATTATGTTGTCATCAATAGCAAGGCTGTAGTCACTACTTCGGTTGCTTGACCTTCCTGTTTCGCTATTAATGATATTCCATGTCATTTTTATTACATTACTACTATTTTTAATTTTTGTACTCAAGTAACTTATGGTGTGACTCAGTCTGTCTGTCTGTCACAGCTGGATATCTCAAGAACTACTAATGCTATCAACTTGAAATTTAGAATAGTTTTAGATGACGTTTACCCAACAATTTTTCAAATAAAAAAAAATTAAAATATTTATATTTTTTTTTGCAACAGGGAATGAAAATGGGGGAAATTATTCTATGTGATAGAGGTTTATGTAAAGATTACAGGAAAAATAAAACGATGTCTCTAAATAGCAAACTTTTTCAGAAATCGGAACGGAACCTTCGGTGCGCGAGTCCGACTGGCTCTTGACCGGTTTTTTTTTTTAATAACCGATGAAAAATTCCAACGTAAAGGGGTCCAGAACCATGTGCTGAGTCCATGGTAACAGGTTTGGCGCCGATGTCCGTGCCACCCTGTACCTGTTTAAAATTAATGTAATCAGATTGATTTTTTGGTGGTCAAATATCGATGTTTTATTACGTCTTCACGCCAGTCTGGCTGGTCTTATAATAAAATTGGTACCCTCCAGGTATCGGCATCATGCCGAAGCGAGGCTGCGACGTGGCCACCTGCGAGATCTCCAAGTTCTACCGACTGAACAACTCTGGGTTGTGTCAGGTGAGTTTCATCATCTAATATCTCATCTGTCTAGCTTTTTTCCAACTATGTTGGCTAAATACCAGTATTTTACATGGAGCGACTGCCTATCTGACCTCCACAACCCAGTACAGTAATACCCAACTGATATGGCTTATCGATGTACCTGCGCAGAATATGAATTTTCAAAGCGCGGGAAATGCTATTGACCAATCGGCAACTCCACGCACTGCGCTTCTCGTCCTGTACCGCTATTGGTCGGCAGCGGCCGCCATGATAGCGCGCGCCGCGTGGCATGTTAGTCAGCCGCCATGCTTGCGAGTGAGACGGAACTAACAGCTGCAGTGTATTATGAACCTTATAGTAGTGATGTAAGGTTGATTGTAAGTTTTAAGCATTCTTTCGTTAATTTATTTATTTATTTATTTATTTAAACTTTTCGCACTTAAATTTGTACAAAGGCGGATGTTTCGGTCGGCTGGGGCACGATCAGTACCCGCAGTCGTCCTGGGACAATCTCCCAACGTTGTTGACGTATGTTCCTTGCTTCTTGCTGGCGACACACGTCACCACGCACCCCTGAATGCGTATGGGTACGACAACCCAACTAGGACCTCGGGAGACTGGAGCGATGAAATGAAACGCAGAATTCTTGACTTGACTTGTCCTCAGATTTCGGCTCCTATTCTGAGTTGTTGCCTCTTCGGTGGCTGTGGTCGGACTGACGACTGTTTGAAAACTAGCCCGGCTTATATACCGCGTTTTCTTACCCTAGCGAGGTCCGCGATTTTTGAGCCCATTTTACAGTTAATTTTCCCTAAGCCGAAATCTTTGGAGCCTTTATTTTAATTAATTCTTAACATTTACCTTTTACAATTTTATCTTAAAACCTTGCTTATTTAGTCCTTAATTATTTACAATAATAATATTAGACCTATCTATCAATAATAAAAAAATCCTAGAACAAAAACATACAAAAAATGCAAGTTGGTGAATTCTCATTATACAAATTCCCTTATATCTTCTAAACTAGTTGACCGATTTACATGAACTAAAAAGAAAAACTAGTTTTATAACTAAATCTAACTTTTAAAATGAAAATTATCAAAATATATACATAAACAAAAAAGTATGTTTTCAAGTTACGTAATTATACTCTAGTACTAAACTTTATCACAAAATTCTCTTGCAATTTTAACTTTAATCAGTCTTATTAGATTAGAATATGTAATTATCATTAATTCCAAGTAGTTTAAACTAATTTATAATAAGAAAAAGACAATAAACAAATTTCTTTAAAATCTAACTAGATTCTAGTTTGACTCATAACTGTACCGAACTAGTGGCGGGGGCGGTACCCCCGCTACTTGCGCTTACGTGCACCCAGGTAGGGTCTCGTCGCCGACATTCTCCCCCTCGTGCGTCGCACCATCCTCTTGACTCGGCGATACTCCCGGCACCAACACCACCACTCTCGAACTGGGTCTTCTCAGCACTCCCCCTCGTGTCTCGACGTCGACGATCCTGGTCCGCCCATCTGGTCCTGGATACACCCGCTGGATTCTGCCGCGTGGCCAGGTGCATCTTGGTAGGCTGTGGTCGACGATCAGCACGATGTCTCCAACTTGCAGGTCGGTGGAGCTGCTTCTGCCCGTCGTTTTTCTTGGCAGGAGGGTGGGCAGGTATTCTCGCAGCCAACGTTGCCAGAAGTGATCGGCAAGTCGCTGCGTGGCCTTCCAGGTGTGCCTGCCCACTAGCTCGTCGTCTTGAAAGCTCCCAATACTTGTTGCGCCGCAGGATCGCCCGAGGAGGAAGTGATTTGGGGTTAGAGCTTCCTCCTCAAGGCAGTCGGAGAGGTGAGTGAGAGGCCTCGAGTTTACTATGTGCTCGGCCTCTAGGAGGAGGGTGTGGAGTACCTCCTCTCGCGGATGCTTCTCGTTGAGTGTGGCGTCTAGTGCGGTTTTTATGGATCGCACCAAACGCTCCCATGCGCCGCCCATGTTTGGCGCACCAGGAGGGATGAACTTCCACTGCACGCCGATCTTCTCTGCTTCTGTGATGAGGTCTTCTTGCTTCATTTCTTCTTTTAGTTCTTTGCTCGCGCCGACGAAATTGGTCCCGTTGTCAGTGTAGATTATCTTCGGCATTCCCCTTCTTGCGGCGAATCTTCTTAGTGCCATGATCATGCTGTCCGTGGAGAGTGAGGGAGTGAGCTCAATGTGCACAGCCCGTGTCGTTAGGCATGTGAATAGGGCTCCCCACCTTTTTTCATGGCGTCTTGCTACGGTGACAGTCATCGGGCCGAAATAGTCTATGCCAGTGCAAGTAAAAGGAGGGTTACTATGCATCAGCCGTTCAGCAGGTAAGTTGCCCGTTGGTAATTCTTGTGGTCTTGCTTTCTTCGTTTTGCACCACTGACATTGGTGCTGAACTGCCTTAATTGCTGACCGTAGTCCCAATACCCAGAAGCGTTGCCTTATTTCGTTCATAACCGTCGCGTGATTTGCGTGATTGAAGCGGCAGTGGAATTCTTCTATGATGAGTCGTGTTGTCTTGTCCTTGCTGTCGAGCACGACGGGTCGCTTGTAGTCTCTTGTTACGCCCTGTATCGCGTCGATTCTTCCCTTCAATCGCAGGAACCCTTCTTCTAGTACCACGTCGAGTTTCTTCAACTTGCTGCTGCCTCCCAACTGTTTTCCTTGCTGTAGACATTTGATGTCTTCTCTGAAGCTTCTTTCTTGACTTCTTTTCAGCAGGAGAGTTTCAGCTTGTTCCAGTATGCTTGCGTCTATTGGTACGTAGTTCCTTTCTATTTTCTTCGAAGACTGCTGTCGCCCCTTTTCTATCTTCGTCTTCTTCCCTTTTGTTCTTCTCCAGGTGGGATCTTCTTTGCTGACGTTGACCTTTTCCTTTGGTCTGCAGAGTTGTATGCACTGCAGTACTCTTGCTGTGGCTCGCCAAAGTCTTTTCCACGACGAAAACCTCTCAGGATCTGGTGATGGATATGTAGAACTTGTTGTCGCCACGACGTCTGATGACTTTTCCTCGCCGGTGGTTTCTTTCTTGAACGTTCTTGCAGCAGGCCAGTGAATTTCTTCTCTTCTCAGGAAGTCTGGTCCGGTGTACCATCGGTGATTGCAATCGAAGTCTTCTGGCACGTCGCGCGTCGCGTCATCAGCAGGGTTCTGTGCTGTAGGTACCCATCTCCAATCTTGAGGTTTGGTTAGATCTTCTATCTCTGCCAATCGATGAGCCACGAATGTCTTGAAGGTTCTCGGGTCTGTCTTGATCCAAGAAAGTACGATGCTGGAGTCTGTCCAAAATGTTTTCTTCTCCACCTTCAGATCCATTTCTTCTTCTACTGAATGCGCCAATCTGCTTCCTAGGAGGGCCGCTTGTAACTCGAGTCTCGGGATTGATACTGGCTTCAAGGGAGTGACTCTTACTTTAGCCGCCACCAGGCCGACGTGGTAAGTCCCATCTTGCTCTTCTGTCCTCCAATAGACTGTAGCTGCATACGCCGTCTCGCTTGCATCTGTGAAGGTGTGCAGCTCCCCCTCGGTGCGATGTGGTGCCAGGCATCGTGGAATCTGAAGATCTTGAAGTAATTTCATCTTCTTTAGGTAGGTTTTCCATGCTTCGTACTCCTTTTCTTCTATTTCTTCATCCCAACCGACGCCGCTTCTCCATATGTTTTGCAGCAGCTTCTTGCCTTGGACGAGAACTGGTGATGCCAACCCAAGTGGGTCGAAGGTTGACATTACGGCGCTGGTGACTTCTCTCTTCGTAGGCACCTGGAGTCCCCTGGCTATTTCTTCTGGCGTGTTCCGAAGGTTTGCCCTGAAGCCGATGGAGTCCCTTTCTGTGAACCAGCGTAGTCCCAATGTCTTCTCTTCTTTCTCGCCAAGGTCTACTTCTGTCTTGTCGATCGTTTCAGTCTTCATATCTTGCAGCAGCTCAGGTTGATTTGATGCCCATCCCCTGAGTTCGAAGCCCGCCTTCTTGTGTATGAAGTCTACCTGCGCTGTTACTCTTCTGAAGTCTTCTTCTGAATGAAAGCTGTGTAAGTAGTCGTCCATGTAATGGTTCAGCTCGACTGCTCGTACTGCCTCTGGATACTGTTCGATGTAGTCCGCTGCATTTCTGTTCTTCACGTAGATTGCTGTGCTCGGAGATGATGTTGCGCCGAAGATAACTGACGTCATCCTATACTTCTTCGGTGACACGTCGCGATGATCTCCGCGCCACAGGAACCTCACGCTATCCCTGTCTTCTGGTCTGATGCGAACTTGCAGGAACATTTCTTTTATATCGGCAGCCACGGCTAAAGGTCCTCGACGAAACCTGAGTAGAACGCCGAAGAGTGACTGCAGTAGATCTGGACCCGGTAGCAGAGCGTCGTTGAGGCTTCTTCCTTTTGACTTGGCTGCAGCGTCGAAGACGATCCTTATCTTCTTCTTCAATGGATGAACCACGGAGAAGTGAGGGAGGTACCATAACTTCTTGGAGTCTTCTTGTCCATCAGGTGCTTCTTCTGCATACTTGCTGTCGATTAGATGCTGGATTTGCTTGTTGTATTCCGCCTTCAACTGAGGATCCTTGTCTATCTTCCTCTCGATGTTGATCAATCGGTTCTTGGCAGATGTGTAGCTCTCTGGCATCTGTTCTTCTTCGTTCTTCCACAGAAGTCCAGTTTCAAATCGACCATCTTCAAGTCTTCTGCAGGTCTTCTCCAGGATGGTGAGTGCTCTTCCTTCTGAGTCCGTAGTGGGTCTTCTAGGTTGCACCCCGAGTGCTTCGATTGCGAAGTGATCCTTGATGGCTTGATGCATTTCTTCTTCAGGCGTGCTGACATGTAGACATGTGTTCAGGAAGTGTACGGGTCTTGCGCCTCCGAAGTCTGACCCATGGAGCACCCAACCAAGTCCTGTTCTTGAAGCGACTGGTTCCCCTGGTTTCCCTCTTCTTACTTCTTGAGTCACGATCAGCTCCCAGTTGTCTTGACCGATGAGCAGCTGTGGTGACTCCCCTTCGTAATAAAGAGAGTCGGCGATCTTCTTTAAGTGTTGACACTCTTGTATTCTCTTCTTGTCTAGGAACTGTGGTGCAAGCTTCAACTCGTCGATAGTCCGGACTCTCTTCAGGGTCTTCTTGTCTTCTTGATGAACCCCTTTCACCGTAAGGTCCAGCTTCTGAGAGTTCTTCTTTTTAATCAGTCTGCCTCCCACTGTTTCTATGATGAGTTCTTCTTTGCTTCCTTGTGCGCCGACTTCTTCTGCAATCTTCTCATCCAGAAGTGATACTGTAGACCCTTCATCCATGAGGGCCAATATCTTCTTTGATCCTTTTGACCCAAAGACTTCTACTGGAACTATCTTCAGGTATGCTCTTGCACTGTTGACTGCATTTACTGATGCTGTGATGCTTGCTACTTCTTGTGGTGTCTCCTTTTTGTCGTCTCCCGAGGTCCTTTCTTCTGACTGGACGTGCAGCAAATGATGATGCCACCTTTTGCATTCCTTGCATGGTGGTTTTCTGCAGCTCTCCTTCCTGTGCTTCCCTTGAAGACATTTGAAGCAGATGTGACTCTTCTTGACCATTGCCCACCGATCTTGAACTGACGCCTTCTGGAACTTCTGACATTCGACGAGATAGTGTTCACCCTCACATATAGGGCAAGTCTTCTCTGAGTGTCTTGAATCCTTTTCTCTGAAGTCCTTTTCTTTGGCTGAATGCGTTGCTTGTCGATGAGTCCTCTTGAAGCCGCTCTTCTCTTCTGAAGTTGCGAAGGCTCCACACTTGTCTGCTTCTATGTTCAGGAACTTGGATACCAGCGTCAGGTTGGAGAACTCGCCTTCTTCTGATGCTGCAGTGAAGTCGTACCATCGGAACTTGAGAACCGTCGGCATCTTCTCTATTATTTGCTTCACCATTTCAGGTGAATGCAGGTACTGTGGTTTCTTCAATCCTTTTATTGCTGCTACGCTGTTGTTGATCTGGCTTGCGAAAACGCAAATGTCCCGTGGATTTTCTGATATCTTCGGTAATGTCTTCAGCTTGTCCAGTTCTGCCAGTACCAGCGCATCAGGTCTTCCATATCTTCTTCTGAGGGCCTGCATGACTTCCAACGGAGAAGCTTCGGAGTACAGCAGGCTCTTGATAGCTTCTCTTGCGTTGCCCTTCAGTGCTCTTCTTAGTCGAGCCATATTCTGGACTTCGTTGAACATCGGTGCTGTATCTTCGTAGACAACCTTGAACGCCAACCATTCGCTGCTGTTGCCGTCGAAGTAGGGTAACTCGTGGATGTACTTCGGCTGTGCTGCTGGTCCTCCTCTTGTGGTAAAGGCTTCTTTCAATGCTGACGCCAACGCTTGAATTTCGATTGTAGCCCCTTTCGTTGAAGAGTTCTCTTCAGGCTTCACCGTGTGTGGCTCTTCTGGAAGGAGATGACCTCGCTGCTGTGGTTGTTCCATGTTGCCATCTTCTAATACGGATGACTGGATCCAGTTCTGCACCTGTGCTGTTCTGTCTTCCTGGTCTTCGTCCACGGAGTCCTCATCTTCATATTGTGCCATCTCCAATCTGACACGGGCTAGCTTCGCCGCAGCCTGTGCTTGCTTCAGTTCCAGGCGTGCTACTTCTTCTCTGGCTTCCAGCTCGCGTCTTCTGGCTGAGGAGCTCGTAGTCTTCGTTGACCTGGCGCGACGACTGACCCCCTTCGGTTTTAGGGTCGTGTCTGTAGCACGAGGGCCCTCTTCCGGGTCATCTTCTGGGGTCTTCTTTGTCGTCTCCTTTCTTGCGGCATCTTCTTTCTTCTGTCCATTCTTCTCGGACGCCGCCGTGGTTGCAGTCTCGACCGTACTTTCCGTCGCCGTGGTCCCCTCTGTAGCCGTTGTACCCGAAGAAGTGTTCGTGCCCGTTGATGCTGTAGTTTCCGATGCCGCTGACGCTGTCGCTGACGTGACCCCTTTTGACCCTGATGCTTCCTTCGTCGCGTCCGCTACGGTAGGACGGGACGAGGGCCGTGAGGGGGCATCCTTCTGCGACCTGGTTACTCGACCCGGTTGCATTTTGCAGTCTTCTGAATCTTCTGATCTTCTGGGCTCTTCTGACTTCCTCTTCTTGCAGGGATCCCTGGTTCGAAGGACCAACTGTTTCGGTCGGCTGGGGCACGATCAGTACCCGCAGTCGTCCTGGGACAATCTCCCAACGTTGTTGACGTATGTTCCTTGCTTCTTGCTGGCGACACACGTCACCACGCACCCCTGAATGCGTATGGGTACGACAACCCAACTAGGACCTCGGGAGACTGGAGCGATGAAATGAAACGCAGAATTCTTGACTTGACTTGTCCTCAGATTTCGGCTCCTATTCTGAGTTGTTGCCTCTTCGGTGGCTGTGGTCGGACTGACGACTGTTTGAAAACTAGCCCGGCTTATATACCGCGTTTTCTTACCCTAGCGAGGTCCGCGATTTTTGAGCCCATTTTACAGTTAATTTTCCCTAAGCCGAAATCTTTGGAGCCTTTATTTTAATTAATTCTTAACATTTACCTTTTACAATTTTATCTTAAAACCTTGCTTATTTAGTCCTTAATTATTTACAATAATAATATTAGACCTATCTATCAATAATAAAAAAATCCTAGAACAAAAACATACAAAAAATGCAAGTTGGTGAATTCTCATTATACAAATTCCCTTATATCTTCTAAACTAGTTGACCGATTTACATGAACTAAAAAGAAAAACTAGTTTTATAACTAAATCTAACTTTTAAAATGAAAATTATCAAAATATATACATAAACAAAAAAGTATGTTTTCAAGTTACGTAATTATACTCTAGTACTAAACTTTATCACAAAATTCTCTTGCAATTTTAACTTTAATCAGTCTTATTAGATTAGAATATGTAATTATCATTAATTCCAAGTAGTTTAAACTAATTTATAATAAGAAAAAGACAATAAACAAATTTCTTTAAAATCTAACTAGATTCTAGTTTGACTCATAACTGTACCGAACTAGTGGCGGGGGCGGTACCCCCGCTACTTGCGCTTACGTGCACCCAGGTAGGGTCTCGTCGCCGACAGCGGACTTAATGCCTTAGGCATTCTCTACCAGTCAACCAAGGGTGGTGAAGAGAATTATGGCAGGTGCTCAGTATGAGAGGCATAAATAGAAAGAACACTAAAAATATATCTTAATTAATTATAAATAGACTACATAAACAGATACATAAATAGGTTATAAACTAATAATAAACATACATACCTACTTACTATAAAATATACCTATATTATATATATATATATATATATATACAATACATATTATATACAAATTCAAGAGAGAGAGATGTTGCAATAACTCTACACTATTGGTTAAGAAAATAACTCTGCAATTTTCGCTTAAATGCATACCGACTGGTGGCCGTCCTGATATCAGGAGGAAGCGCATTCCAAAGAAGAATGGACTGAATATGAAAGGAAGAATGAACAAAGTCAGAAGTGTGAGAAGGACAAAGTAGAAGAAGATTGTTAGAAGAACGCAGATTCCTAGCGTGTGAAGAACATAGATATTGGAAGTGAGACACAAGATAAGAAGGAGGAGTGGGAGAGTTAAGAAGGGAGAAAAGCGTGGTCAAAGCACGTTAACTTCTTCTTTGACGAATGGACATCCATTTGAGCTCAGATCTATAGCTCGACACATGGTCATATTTTCTGAGGTTGAATATGAACCGGATACAATTATTGAGCAGTCTGTCAAGCTTATTGAGCAAAACCGCATTCAAGTCAAAGTAGCACACGTCACCATAGTCGATGATAGGGTAAATCAAAGTCTGCACAAGCATAGTTTTCGTCTTAGCAGGCAAAAAGTTTCTCAGACGATACAGTGACCGCAGAGTACCGTTCACCCTTTGACTAACACTGGAGACCTGACGTTGCCAGCTAAGTGTCGAGTCAAGATGTAAACCGAGATCTTTCACACTAGGGGTAATGGGTATGACGGTACCATTGAAAGTAAGAGGAGGAAGAGAGCTAAGCGTCACCCTACCCAACATGCGCGAGCTTCCAATTACAATGGCCTGACACTTTAAGGGGTTTACTGACACCCCAAAACTATCAGACCACTTCCTGATAGCCTCTAAGTCTCGGTTTACATCCGCTATAGCGTCCGACAAACCCTCTACCCGCGCAGCTGCATACAATTGAAGATCATCAGCATAAAGATGATACGAACACCGAAGACAGTGAGTTATAAAATTAATGAAGATGGAAAATAGCAATGGAGAAAGAATACCGCCTTGTGGAACACCAGCATCCAAGTCACGCCAACTCGACGAGCTCTCATCAACGCGAACTGATTGCTGACGTTCCCGAAGATAAGAAGAGAACCATTCCAAAGCCTCGGACGAAACCATAAGATGAGAGAGCATAGAAAGGAGAATATCGTGACTGACGGCATTAAAGGCGTTAGAGAAATCAATTAATACCAATACGGTAACCTTGGTATCCTCCATCGCTTCTCTAACGTCACCAGTCACTTTGAGGAGAGCGGAGGCTGTACTGTGCCCAGGCCTGAATCCAGACTGAAAAGAGCTGACAAGTTTGTTCCGGTGAACAAACCCTGCAAACTGCTTGTGTACGCAGGCCTCAAGCACTTTAGACAAGAATGGTAGAATGGAAATGGGTCGATAGTGACAGGGTAGGGAGGGATTAGAAATTTTAGGGAGTGGGCGGACATAGGCCATACGCCACAGGGATGGGAATTGTCCGGAATCAAGAGAGAAGTTGATGATGTGGGCAATGGGAGGGAGAAGGCTATCAAGGATCCAAAGGATCATATTACGACTGATGCCGTCATAGCCCACAGCTTTGGATTTTATGGACAGGATGATCTTTCTAATTTCGTCCAAGGAGACCGGAGAGAAGCGAAATGGTTCTATGATGGGACTAGCTAGGCCAGTGATGAAATCAACCGTCTGGGACAACATTTGGGAATCCAAATGACAGGAGGTTGTGAAGTGACGGTTGATATCATCAAGGCCAATTGTATTAGGAAAACCCACATGACGTGGTCTGCCGATACCAAGAGTACCAAGGAACTTCCAGATATCAGCAGGTGAAGAAGAAGATATGTTCTCGAGAATATGGCGGCGTTTAGCGTTGCGTATCATCTGATTACACCGATTTCTAGCAGCTTTGAAAAAGCTCCGATTTTCTTCACTGCGATCCTTTTTAAATTTGCGAAAGGCCCGATCCCTGCGCCTCATCGCCATTCGAACCCCTGTCGTCATCCAAGGAGCAGGAGGACGCCGAAGTTTGATCTTCTTAACAGGAGCGTGTTTGTCGTAGAGACCAAGAACAGTCTGATTAAAAATGCGCAATTTTTCATCAACAGCTGTGGCCGCTGCAAGGAGATCCCAACTGAGGTCTGAAGCATCCTGACGAAGCTTATCAACATTCATGCGTGCAAAACACCGCATGTGCAGAACTTTTGGGACAGGTTTAGGCGGTTTTAGGACATAGGAGAGGAAAATGAGGTCATGATGGGAAAATCCAGGAGCGGGACACTGACCATGAGAGGGAACGAGGGAGGGAGTGGATGTAAGGATTAAGTCGAGCCATGTGTCATCGCCTGAGATATTAAAATGGGTAGGTTGCAGTGGAAGTACATGGAGACTAACCGAATCAATTATGTGAAGGAGCTTATGGGATCGAGGAGTGTGGTGTGCAAGGTCAGTGTTGAAATCGCCCATGATGACGCAATGTGCATACTCTGACCCTACGGATTCCAGCGCCAGTTCGAGATTAGAAAAATAATCAACGGCGGGTGGACAATAGACAACACCAAGAAGGGTCTTGACACCTTTGACGCAGACCTCTAAAAAGAGGTACTCAGCAGTAGCATGGTATTGTGAAGGAGATGAAGCAATGATTTTGAAAGGAAAATCGCTACGAAGATAGATAGCTACACCACCCCCTCCCTTACCAATTCTATCATTGCGGATAAGAGTGAAACCTGGGAGAGAGTAGGTAGTGGAAAGAAGATGAGGTTTAAGCCAACTCTCAGAAACCAGAACGGCATGGACATTGGCGTCGGCAAAGGTGTCCAACAGATCACTGTGGTGACTTGGGATACTTTGCGCATTTATATGGCAGACATTAAACAAATGACCTTTTTGTTGACTGAAGCACCGATGCACAAAGTCACCAAGTGTGTCAGTCAAGGAGCTGAAACTTGCATTAGCGAATGAGCTAGAGGAATCAATGGCAGAGTAAAAAGAATCATCATCAGATAACATAAAATATAAATAAAATAAATATAAATAAAATAAATATAAATATCTACTAAATATATAGGTACTTTAACTAAGTAAAATTGCTTCCGCTCTAGGTGCAACACCACTATCTGTGCACCACCCACCAGTATATATAAGGATCCTTTGACGCGTGGCCAAAATCGGAACTAACGCGTTTTGTTTTCCAAATCTTACAAGTTATTCAAGCGCCAAAAGATCCCTGTACAGTATATAAGTCTTAGATAATATGTCATTGATATAAGTAATACATAACCAGTAAAAAAAACATCAATCAAAACAGGAAACTGACAGTATCACAAGCAAACACAAAATATTATGAACAATCAAAGAACAAAAGAATACATGACAAATTTACAAGAGCAAAAACAGAACGCACTTTACGAAACAACAGAAACGCGGAACGGACGTCAAACATTTCAAGATTGACAGGTGACAGTGACAATTAATGACAGAAACAGAGCAACATTAGTTTACTAACACAAAAATAATAAATTACCGACACAATGAAATCTAAGTAGTTTTGAGGTGAAAATAAGAAAATGTATGCAGGTAGACGTGAACAACAACTATGCCGGTTATGTGAACTGACGTCACTAACAAAAACAAAACTGATAAATTGGAGAACCACAAACACAATAATGTTGTTAACAGTTAGTTTTTACGCGCTCCACTAACAGGCTTGCCTCCGGAACCAGCAGATGACTCCCCGGCCTTCTTAGGGTACTTAGCCAACAAGGGATTGAGTTCCTCTAAAGAACAAATCTTATACCGTTGTCCATCGGGGGATCTGATTGCAATAACCCCGTCCTGAGTCCAGCATGCTGGTATACCGAAGTGCAGGCGCGCCCTGCTGAAAACCGTCTGCCTGGACCGGGTCAAAAACTCCTTGACTGTGACCGTGGAACCCTTCAATGCAGACTTTGCCTTCCAAACAGTGGATTTCAGGTCAACACTGGAGAACCTCACCAATATCGGTCTGCTAGTTGTTGGTCCTTTGTTAGCTGTTCCAAGTCTGTGACACACTTTGATGGAAGAAGCGGTGATATCAGGCAGCGCCAGTTTGTTTTTCAGGACATCTAACACTAGAGACTTGCAATCCTCTTTGTCCGCTTCAACAAACCCCGTGAAAATGAGAGCTTTCCGACGAGATCTTGTCTCCAATCCATCAACCAACCTAGTGCACTCTATGATCTGCTTCCTAAGAAGTCCCAGCATGCCGAACATAAGCTCACGAAATGACCGGAACTCCTCAGCAATCTTTGCCACGGTGTCCTTTGCCGGTCCAGCACTTTGGATCTGTGCCTCAAGCTCACCCATCTTTTTAAGGAAGCACTCCTCGAGATTCTTCTGGGCCGATTGGATATCATCCAGTTGAGATGACATGATGAAGTGTGTAGAATTTGCAGTGAATATGACAGTGAGAAGCTGGCAGGTGGTAAAGTTTTAAGTGCTTAAGTTACATGGAATGTTTCACCAATGTAAGTGCTGCTTATTTAGTAGTTTATGCAACAAATATTGAACTCAAAAGCAAATAAAAATACTTAATAATAATTTTAATTAAAATAGATTTACAAAGTTGTGTGTTAACTTTTTCAACACCTACCCCCGAAAAAAAAAAAAGTTAATCTTTGGGGCCATACTTTATTTTCTGTGCGAACGAAGATTCACGACGTGCCTTGTCAGTTGGGTACCACTGTAACTGGGTAACACGATACCCTTTGGTAAGAGTCGTTGTCAGACTTTCGGGCTTCTGACGACTGTCAAAGATCCACGAATGACAGCCGGTACCAACGGCTTAACGTGCTTTCCAAGGCACGGAGGAGTCTTAGTAAGTAAAGATGGTCACCAACCCACGGACCAACCCCGGCAAGCGCAGCTTAACCTGATGGATCGACCCGTGCGGCTGTTATTACTTAGCCACGAGCTCCTCATTGTTGCGTAACACACTATCAATCACAATGTGAATAATTTTGAAGTAAATTGCTAATCCATTGCTTCATAATATGTTCTAGAGTCTGCTCGACAACGTAAATAACGCAATGAATGTTTTTGAACTGTCAAAATAAGACTGATTCCGATTGATAGCTTGTTATGCAATTGCCCCGCTGGATATAAATATGGCAGCGAGTGTTAGAATGTTGTGTTTGTCAGTCATACTTATCTCTATTCAGACCAGCAACCATAGGAGATCAATACATAAAATTGCAACTTATACAAATATCAACTTTAAATTCAAGTAATCTAAGTTGATTTTTGAACGAAAAAACTATCGATAAACGTCATTAACATAATTTTAGTTGCAATGGAAACTGAACCATACGCAATTATGTTAAAGTTTTTATTTCCAAAGCATCAAATTGATCTCGTCTCGTTGGCTGTAGTATATCTAACAACAGTCTTGTTGTAAAGCTCGCTCTGTCGTGTGCTGTAACATTGTTTATAAACTATGTTACCGACTGCCTCATCCCAGCAAGGGTTTATTCCCAGGTTGGGCAAAGTGTTATTGGGTTTTCCATTAGGAATTTCTCAGAAGCAGCCCGATTTGTGTCCGGTTGATGGCAATAGACTCGCCCCCTATTACATGGGACTTAAACATAACTGGTGAAATGAGGATTTACAGTGGTACAGTAGTACTCAAGTAATAAGGCGCGTCGTGAATCTTCGTTCGCACAGAAAAGAAAGTATGGCTCCGAAGATTAACGAGAATACTTAAAACTTACAATCAACCTTGGATTACTACTACAAGGTTCATAATACACTGCAGCTGTTAGTTCCGTCTCACTCGCAAGTATGGCGGCTGTCAAGCGGCTCGCGCTAACATGGCACAGCTACCGACCAATAGCGGTACAGGAAAAAGCGTGTAGCGTGCCGATTGGTCAATAGCATTTCCCGCGCTTTGAAAATTCATCTTCTGCGCAGGTACATCGATAAGCCATATTAGTTGAGTACTACTGTACCCAACTGATAAGGCGCGTCGTGAATCTTCGTTCGCACAGAAAAGAAAGTATGGCCCCGAAGATTAACGAAAGAATGCTTAAAACTTTCAATCAACCTTAGATCACTACTATAAGGTTCATAATACACTGCAGCTGTTAGTTCTGTCTCACTCGCAAGTATGGCGGCTGACTAACATGCCACGCGGCGCGCGCTAACACAGTGGCAGCCGCCGACCAATAGCGGTACAGGAAAAAGAAGCGCGGTGCGTGGAGCGTGCCGATTGGTCAATAGCATTTCCCGCGCTTATCTTCTGCGCAGGTACATCGATAAGAATTATTAGTTGGGTACTACTGTACTATAGGTACACCCTGCCTAACCCTTCGGAGATTACATGCATGATGGTATATATATGTGTATTACATTTGACAGGTGGTATCAATGACAGTGCCGCGCAAGTCGGAGCTGTTCCAAGAGGACTTGTACCCGGACACGCTGAGTGATGAAGCCAGTCTCACGGCTGATGAGTGGCTCGCGGGAGAGGACGCGGAGCCTTGCACCATGTCGCTAAAGGTACCCTATAGGGCCACGGTCGAGTGTAGGACTAGTTATGTAGCAGGGAAGTTCGGAAAACAGTGTAGAAGGAAGTGTGAGAAGGAATTTAGTACAGCCCGCCAAATTCAATATTTCTTACGTTTATTGCAAACTTCGGCGCTTTTTACGTTGTGTTGATCAAAATTGAACACATAAAATAATTATTATACAGGGTGTTAGGTTAAACGAGGGACATACTTTAACGGAGTCTATAGTACTCATGAAAATGAACAACTTTTACCATGGAACTAATTCTGAAATATGAAAAAAAATATCAGCTGTTTCATACATTTTGATCGCGTAGGTTTTGCATTTTGTAGAGAACAGCTGATTTTCTATTTCTTATTTCAGGGTTAGTTCCATATTAAAAGTTGTTCATTTTCATGAGTACTACATTCCGTTAAAGTACCTATGTCCTTCGTTTAACTTAACAGCCTGTAATAAAACACTGGTAAACAAAATTTAACTTTTTTTTTGTTTTATGAAGTTTCTAAACTGTTTCTTAGTAATTTGAGTTCGCTGATTTCATATCTACTCAGTATGGAATTTAATAATTTTTTGCACTAATAAAAATATTAGTAAGCTGCGTAACGAAATTTTAAGAAGTACCTGTATCACAAAAACTAATGCTGCTAGAAAAAAACTGACAACAGATTTGGAATCAGAGTGGCAGAATCATACAAAATCAGGTATGAAACTTCATAAAACAAAACTACTGCTTACCCGTGTAATCATTTCAATCATCAATACAGCTCTCTAAATTATGTTTGTTGAAAATCGATATATTTTCACGAATTAGTCTTTTTTGAAACAAATATAATTTGAGAGCTTTAATGATGTTTTAAATTAAAATTATTATAATTTGAGAAAACGTAAGAAATGTTGAATATCATGGGCTATATTGATGGTTCCCCCTTAAGGTTGATGCGCCAAGGTAGCCCGCGAAATTCAAAATTTCTTACGTTTTTTGCAATTTGTAGGTCAGTGTGAGCTTGTGTGTTGATTAAAATATGATTCGCGGCCGTAGCTAATATGACTTTACAGAATTATAATCATTAGAATCAGCAATACAACTCCATAAGTTAGCATTTACCTCGAATCTAGCGATTTCATGAAATCATGAGGTTTGAGGTAAATGCTAACTTATGGAGTTGTATTGCTGATTCTAATGATTATAATTCTGTAAAGCCATATTAGCTACGGCCGCGAATCATATTTTAATCAACATACAAGCTCACACTGACCTACAAATTGCAAAAAACGTAAGAAATTTTGAATTTCGCGGGCTACCCTGGCGCTTTCGCCTTAAGATTGAATGGATAAGTCACAGGCCGACTTTGACAAATAGGTTAGGTCAGTTGCGCTAGAGTGCACTTACTGGTTGGTACAGTCTGTCTTTACCGAAAACTGTCTTTCAGAAGTATGGAACTAGTGCTTAAATAGCCCGTAATTATTCGCTGACAGTATTTATTAGATATACTCCATTTGAAATAAGATTAGAAAAAATAAACCATTTTTACAGTCCTTTCAACCGATTTTGACTTCTCTTGCGTTGGTGGCATGACAAATGGCAACCGCAGTAAACAGTTGGTATTGTAACCACGTGTTTGCTTTTAATGCCATCCTTATGCCTACAGAATAGAAGTTAAAATTGGTTGAACGGACTGTGAAATGTCTAATCTCATTTCAAATGGAGTATAGACTTCTGAAAAAAGAACTGCAATAAATAATTTTTGTTCTAAAACGGTTCTTCTCACTCAAGAACAAATTCTGGTATTTGGGATAACCCAACTAGGATGTAGTTGGGTTATCCCTAATCCCAATTTCGAACTCCAATAGAGCCCCTATAATTTCACTCAGTTTGTTTCGCGTATTTCGTTACTGTGTGATATGCGATATATTTACTTTATACAATACATATACAACGTGTAACGTTAAATGCGCAAAACCTCTTAAGGGGTCATTGTACTCATCATTATGAACAACTTTTACTATGGGACCAATCCTGAAATCGCGAAAAAAATATCAGCTGTTCAGTACATTTATGTTCGCATAATTTGTCAAAATGTACTGAACAGCTGATTTTTTTTTCGCGATTTCATGTTTGGTCCCATAGTAAAAGTTGTTCATAATGATGAGTACAATGACCCCTTAAGAGGTTTTGCGCATTTAACGTTACACGTTGTATAGCATTAATAGAGTAGTTTTAAAATTAAGTTCTACTTCGACACTTGTCAATAGGCATGCATTGTGTATAATCTGAGTTTCTCTTTTTTGCAATAATTTTTCAGACAGGTAAGTTGGCTTTTTATATTGAATTCATTAACTCTGTCACCCTTTAGCTTATTTACATTTGTTGGCATCCATTTTTCATTAAACTAGCATGCCGTATTAATTTCATACATTCATAAACTAAAAATTTTGGGTATCAAAAAATGTAAACAAGCCTTCAAAATTTGCCAGAATTTTTCATAAAGTATTTTTAATAATCGTTAGTGGTTATTTTACTGTAAACAAACTCATTTTCTAGTAAGACCTATGATTTATCAGTACAGAGGGTTACAGTAACAAATATACAGGGTTATTGACCAATAATCTCTTAAGGGGTCACTGTAATCATCATTATGAACAACTTTTACTATGGGACCAAATCTTAAATCGCGAAAAAAAAAATCAGCTGTTCAGAACATTTATCAACATCGAACTCGTCAAAATGTAAGGAGCAGCTGATTTTTTTTCGCGATTTCAGGTTTGGTCCCATAGTAAAAGTTGTTCATAATGATGAGTACAGTGACCCCTTAAGAGGATTTTGGTCAATAACTAGTAACCCTGTATACAGGGTGTCCGTGGAAGTATGGTTCAATCAACAGGGGCGTGGGCAAGGTCATTTCCAAACTTTTTAACCCTGTGAATGTCGGTGCAAAATTGAGTAAAATTATTGCCCCTTGCAGTATGTTTTTTTTCCTTATTGAACACATGTTTTATAGCTGCGTAAAAGTATTTCCACAAGAAAGCCCCACTCTTCTACAACGTCCTGAAAAAAAAAGTTAATTGATAGCCCAATAGTTTTTTTTTAATGATTTTTTCTTTGTGCACTAGCAAAGTGATGGAAAAAAACAAAAATTGGTCATAACTTTTGAACCGTAAAAAATTGCACCGACATTCTCGGGGTTAAAAAGTTTGGAAATGACCTTGCCCACGTTCCTATTCGATTTGATCCATACTTCCAGGGACACCCTGTATACCGATTTGCGAAGCTTCACAATTCGCATTAGACTCTATTTAACGAGTTGTATCGGAGAACCAGACAATTCTGTCAAAACCATAGACTGGAGACACCTTAATCCTTCAATATTCACCCATAACCTCTAAGGTGACGAATATCTATCACCCTCGGTCCCAAGGACCAGTAAGTGTCGTCTTGAATGTACCTGTTGGCTTGCTCTAACGACTTTATTTTGTGTTTATTTTGTCTGTTGTGTGTTGTGTCTCAATAACCGCGAATTTTTAATCGAGTTTGAGATTTTTTTTTTTTTTGTCGTGTTACTAACAATTTTTTTATGTTAATCTTAAAATTTTAATATTTTATAAAATAATTAAAACCCTATTTAATTCTTTATTTGCAATTCATTTTAATAGAAAATTAATTATATATCTACTTGAAGCAAAGTAATCTGGGGTTTTCAATACCTAGTCAATAATTATTTGTGTTTCATCAAATTACTTCTATCGTTCAATAACGCTACCAAATATCGCCTAAACTTAATCAATGTACTTCTTCTGCTTTTAATTGGGAAAGTAGCCCTAACCACAGATTAATATAGATGGGACACTCCGCAGTTTAGGTATGAAGCTACAAGTACGCGGCGGGCCCCGTCCGCGGGGCTAATTCAGTAGGTCAGCAGGTATAAGAGTTACGCGATAGAAAGAGAGGCAACTTGTAGTTGAATATAACTGTATGTAATAAGCGTAGTGCGACCTGAATTGCACTTTATTGTGTCGTAGCAAGAGTCGCTTTTTATTTAAATGATTTTGCGGAGTGTCCCATCTGTATTAATCTGTGTCTTAACACTAATTTTTATCTTAATTAGGAAAAACTTCATTAAGACTGCCTCGTTGGTGTAGTGGTTGTAAGCTCTAGCGCTGAGCACGAGGCCCTGGGTTTGATTCCCAGCTCGGGAAAAGTGGTATTGGGTTTTTCCGTTAGGGATTTCTCAGCAGCAGCCCGCAGTCTGTATTAGTGCCCGGTTGATGGCAATAGGCTCGCCCCCTATTACATGGGGCTTTAACATAACTGTAGCTGCCCGCAGTCTGCATCAGTGCCCGGTTGATAGCAATAGGCTCGCCCCCTATTACATGGGGCTGTAACATAACTGTAGCTGCCCGCAGTCTGCATTAGTGCCCGGTTGGTGGCAATAGGCTCGCCCCCTATTACATGGGGCTGTAACATAACTGTAGCTGCCCGCAGTCTGCATTAGTGCCCGGTTGATGGCAATAGGCTCGCCCCCTATTACATGGGGCTGTAACATAACTGTAGCTGCCCGCAGTCTGCATTAGTGCCCGGTTGATGGCAATAGGCTCGCCCCCTATTACATGGGGCTGTAACATAACTGTAGCTGCCCGCAGTCTGCATTAGTGCCCGGTTGATGGCAATAGGCTCGCCCCCTATTACATGGGGCTGTAACATAACTGTTGCTGCCCGCAGTCTGCATCAGTGCCCGGTTGATAGCAATAGGCTCGCCCCCTATTATATGGGGCTGTAACATAACTGTCGAAATGTGGCTGTACTGTAGGTACTCTTCTGCCCAACCCTTTGGAGAACACAGGCGTGAAGTTATGTTATGTAGGAAAAACGAAAATTTGAACAGTCTAGTCTGGGTAATGTAGGAACGGGCACTGTTACCTTTGTCGCAGAAGCTCCGACTAAGATGTGGACATTCATAATCATAATAAAGTGCACCAAATTTGGCCGCAACTAGTCGGACGGCACTTCGAGCTAAAAGTTGGTCGTTACGGCCAAATGAACGATGCGTATTGGGTTACACGAAGTGCGTCGAGGTCCCTAAAGCTGGACACTCACGGTCAGTCCATTTGGATTAAATCAAATGGATGGGCTCCGCCAAATTACTTTAAATTCTTGCATAGGAAATTGATTCGTGTTGCCTTGTAAATAAGGTGCATAATCGTATGCCATGTATCGTGACGCCACGGCCCACGGTTTTCACACTCAATCGGGTCGATCAAATTTACGGTGTATATCACGCCAATTGGCGCGATGGACTGACCGTGAGTGCGCAGCTTTAGACGAATGAGATAGTTTAATTTGAAGTACAACACTTAGGTAATAATTCTAATTTATACTTTACAAGAATGATATAAGAGTTACATTGCAAAGACTTACTAATGGTTTGCGTCATTGAAATTTGATCGCGAATGCGCTGATCTACACACAAAGTGATTTGATTTAACACAAATAACTTTTTTTTAAAACTTAAAAACGTAATTTTACCAATCATTTTTATATGAATATCGAACAAAATCTCGAAAGAATTTTAATAAAATCAAAGACACCACACCGACTCCTCCACCAAAGCCAACAGACTCATTCATAGACAGATGCTATAAGGTAGGGCCCCCCTAACCAAACTACAGGAGCGCGCTCTCGTTGTGCAGGGCGGGTACGTGTCCGGGCGCGCCACGCAGAATCTGCACGTCACCAAGAAGGCCAACGCGCTCGCCGGGGCCAAGGAGAGGGAGAAGGACAAGGACAGGTCGCCCACTCCCGCGCACAAGAGAGACGACAGCCACGCCGGCACTCCGGCGTCTGCTACTCCACCGCCGGCGGTTACCGCTGCTATCGTACGTATTTTATCTCCTTAGATGTCTGAGTAGGGCTAATTTAGACCCAAAACCCCAGCGGGGGGGGGAGGGTTGGGGATTAGTTACGAACTCCATAAGTTCACAACTACCGATGATGATATGTTTTCCATCGGATGATGTTTTTTACATTTATATAGGGTGACTGGTAATTAGTTACCGATACCTAAACACATAATTGTGCTCATGATAGATAACAAACAACTTTTACTATGGGACCAAACCTCAAATCGCGAAAAAAATCAGCTGCTCCCCACATTTTGACGAGTTATGCGAACATGAATGTATGGGGCAGCTGATTTTTTTTTTTAGCGATTTCAGGTTTGGTCCCATAGTAAAAGTTGTTTGTTATCATGAGCACAATCATGTGTTTAGGTATCGGTCACTAATTACCAGTCACCCTATATACCGGATGACTTTTTTTATCGTCTCGAAAAAAATTGGGTATATTAGGTGAACGGAATAGAAGCCTATGGCATACCTAACTTTTTTTTTACTAAACTAAAAAAAACAAACATTCTAATCATATGCAGGCTAGGCTGCATATCATTTCAATTTCGATATTTTTAAACGATTTATTATTTTTTTTCAAAATTTCTGTTTTTATGGTACAAAACTGAAAAGTTTACATCGAATTTGTAATATTTATTGGTACTTTGATAATTTTTTCTGTATAAGCTATTAAAAATTAAAAAAAACTAGGTATGCCATAGGCTTCTACTCTGTTCACCTAATACGTCCAATTTTTTTCGAGACGGTAAAAAAAGTCATCCGGTATATACAGGGTGTAATTTTAATCACCGTTATCCTCTTAAGTGTCGAATGCACCCCATGTGTGCCAAGGACAAAACTTTACATAATAGGTATATAAGCCTAAATCACATATATATACTGGGTGTAATTTTTATCACCGTTATCCTCTTAAGGGGTCATTGTACTCATCATTATGAACAACTTTTACTATGGGACCAAACCTGAAATCGTGAAAAAAAAGTCAGCTGTTCAGTACATTTATGTTCGCATAATTCGTCAAAATGTACTGAACAGCTGATTTTTTTTTCGCGATTTCAGGTTTGGTCCCATAGTAAAAGTTGTTTATAATGATGAGTACAATGACCCCTTAAGAGGATAACGGTGATTAAAATTACACCCAGTTGTGATTTAGGCTTATATTCAATTCAATTCAATTCAATTTATTCAATGTTTACAATTATTTCAACGATAATAACTATGAATACAAAATCATAATCTAGGTCATTAAAATACATGTGCCTGAACTAGGTAATCCTGTGTTTCAGGCATTATGGGCTAAGCTTAAACTATTTAAAATAATCACAAATTAATATTTACAAATAAAACAGTAATGTACAGTTGGCAAACATGAAAAGAAAGACATAAGTACATTGCATAAGAATTTGTCAAGTATACCTACTTTAATACCTACTTATTAAAATAATATAAAACAGTAATTATTTCACTACAGTTAATATACCTATTATGTAAAGTTTTGTCCTTGGCACACATGGGGTGCATTCGACACTTGAGGGGTTACCCCTTCGGGATTGATGGCGTGGGCGTGATGTTATGTTATATTTATTTTGATTATTATTATCTATTTGATTTAAAAGAGTTTCTTGCCCGTTCTTCCCCATAGGAACCTACTACGCTTTGGAATGGGCAACTAGCTTCATCTTTCTGAGTGACGGACTCCTTGACAATTCATAGTGCCTGTAATTGGTTTATTTGAATTGGTTTGTTTTGGGTTCGATTCCCGCACGGAACAAATATTTCTACGACCTACAAGTATTTGTTCTGAGTCTGGGTGTTTTTCTATCTATAATATGTATCTATTTACAAAAAAAAATGTATACAGGGTGTTCGGCGCATGGACCGACACAATGTTCTGGGGGATTGGGGGGGGGGGGGGTCATTTGCTAGGTTTCACGTAAAGACCTCCATGTCCTAAGTGTGACGGTAATTGAGATATGTTTTTTTTGTTCTTTCTTTGAATTACCCAAAATCTCGCCTTTGAATCAATATTTTTTTTTTTGTTTATGGTTGCAATAGAACAAAATAAATTTTATAATAGTCTGCAATGTATTTTTATTCTAAATAAATTATTATTTTATGTAATTGATCAGTAGAAAATGACTTAATATGTGCTTCCAAAGTCTTAAAAATGTTTAAATGTATGAAAAATTACTACTCTTAAATTATTATTATATTTTTAAATAAAGCCATTTTGACCTTATTTTTATCTCAAAAAGTTGTTTAGCTTGTACCCTTTCTAAGGGTATGCTACACGCTATGAAAAACAATTCAAATGTAGTCAAAATACTAGTTAGAGAGTCAGTTATGGAGTGTTTTAAGAAAAGACTTATTACGGTAATTATATATTTTTTTTTTATTTCGAATAAGAATACATTGTAGAGTATAATAAAAATTATTTTGTTCTTTTACAACCATAAACAAAAAAAAATATATCGATTCAAAGGCGAGATTTTGGGTAATTCAAAGAAAGAACAAAAAAAAACATCTCAATTACCGTCACACTTAGGACATGGAGGTCTTTACGTGAAATCTAGCAAATGATCCCCCCAATCCCCCAAAAAATTGTGTCGGTCCATGCGCCAAACACCCTGTATAAGTAGTTTATCAGCCAGCCATAACACAAGCATCAGGTTGCTTAGCTTGGGACTAGATGGCGTTGTGTGAAATTCCTCTTACTAATACACACGGAATAAACTTGTACCAGGAATAACCATACATTTTCATAGGTTTAAACTTGGTGAAACTTTATTCCGTGTTTAATTAGTAAGGGGGCTACAGTTTACGTGTACGTGGATCTAAGCGAGACACAATGGCCTTTTAATTGTCTGTAATTACGGCATTCGACTCGTAAGTTTAAAGGAATATCGAATAACGAATCTATAAGCTTGAAGTCATAAAAATTAAATAGTGACGTAACTCATACTCAAGGATAAACGACTTCCATTTTAAATTCATCAGTATTCCTGTTAGATTAAATTTATCTGTCGATACTTATGATTCGTACCAAAGGACCATTTTAAAAACTATAAATTCCTAAATCTCAACATCAAAATTCTTTTTTATTTACAACCTAGGAAAAACAACTGTCAGACCTAGTCGACGAGATCCGCAAACTGAAATCCGTGATCGTCAAACAAGAGAATCGGATCCGCGCCCTCGAGGCCACTGTGAAGGCGCCTGCGCCGGCCCCGTCCCCCGCGCCCGTTGTGGCGCCCGAGCCCAGTCCTGTGCCGCCCGCCAGCCCGCACCACAACCATGACGACGACGCCATGGCGCCGGATGAGGTCTGAGGACGCGGGGAGGAGGTAACTCGCTTTGTGTTGTTTAATCTGGTGGGGCAGTGACGGAAATATTGTTTTTTAACTGTCTATGGTGATATTTCTCAACTTATGAAGCCTATGGATCTTTCATGTAAAAAATACTATAATAATAAGAATGGAATTTGTGAAAGTACAAATTAAAGGTGCAACTAGTTTCTGATGTCATCGCTCCAGGGAGGTTTAACTTTACCTTCGATTGTGTTTTGAGGCGGTCAATATCGACATCGTACCTATATAATTATAATATAAATTTTGGTAAAAATAGCGACTTTCGGAATACTTGTCTGACTCTTATTTTCTTTTTTCTATTTCAATTCTGTAAAAAAAAAAAAAAACACTGGATTAAAAACACAAAGTTGACGTGTCGATATTAATTTGACATCTGTTGTCACAGATTATAAATTCTGCATAGATAAGCTTAAAATATAAACAGTTTAGAATTATTAATATCGACGAACTAAATGAATGATGAAAAGTCACTACATTTGAATATAATACAATAAAACTTGACAATAATATTATACTGTAATTAGGATCGAGGGAAGCAGTAAGAACTTGTAATAGTATAAATGTTTTGAACTTTCATTGTTTCGTAATATGAGTACACTGGCGTGCAGAAATATTGCCATCACATTTTTAATATCTAGGTAGTGTTTCGATGCTAATTTTTTGGGTAGATACTGACCATAGTCAGTACATAAATTGAGCATTTTTGTTAAATGAAGACTATGAAATTGTAATACAGACATAGTCAATGTACGCTCAGATAAAGGTGTGTTCCTGTCCGCCAGTACACTCCCCCTATTTATTTATATCAATAATTTTGTAAATACTAAGTATAGTGAAGTGATATAAACGCGGAATAAAATTATGTGCCTTAACTCATTTAATTATATAATTTACTGTCACAAGTCATTTGTATATGCTATTAATTGGTGGTGTACATTTTTGAGTGCTTTGACAATATTAGCACAATAGCCTTTAACCACAGGCCACAGCTTGCGCTGTAGTAATGTGTAGACTAAGTTGTAGCCTAGCGGTGCAATTATGGAATTGAAAACACTGTTTTCTTTAGTAATAAAATACTGACTAGGAAACGTAACCATAGTGCAGGTTCCTAGTTATTTAAATCTGTCTCCCAAAGGACCAAATGTTCTCTTACTTGAAAATCTTATAAAAGTTGTTGTAAAGACCTCACGCGAACGATGAGTACACGTAATCTTGGTATTCATATAGCTCCACAAAGTCCTGAAGGTCCTTATTTTGATACTAAAAATAAACGATACATTCAGGGTAACAAATTATAGCTTGTCAGTCTACCGTCACAAATAAATTCAAAGTTTATAAGATTTTACTGTGACTACCAAAATAATGAGAACTATTCTGAAAAAATATGTTGTAAACGTAATAACTAAATATATATAAATGTTATTTTTCACAATAATATAGTAGGAACAAATCAATTATAGTTTTAACCTAGGCACACAAACGTCGCTGGTAGTAGTAAGCTAATTTTATTTATTTTTTACGTGTTATACGAATATGTAAGCAGATAGGTGCGAATTTAAAGTTTCTTGATATGTAACAGACATACTATTGAGGAAACTTCTGTAGACCGTAAGGACTATTTTTGCTTGCAGCCTGCTATAGAAACGCTTGCTAACAGATGTGGTCATCGTGTGCACCGGATTTTGTTTTCAAATTGGTCAGATGTAAGTTTCCTCGTACGTACTAAAACGTATGTTGGACATAAAAGAGCAACTGAAAATATTTTAATGTTAATAAATCATTTTAATGTTCAATGTCTACTCGACTGAGACAAAAAACTGGTCTTTTGATATTAACAAACGACGAAAGGACCAATTCGTAACTGACTATCCTAAGTAGTTTATAAATGGGAAAGTGAGTTTGTTTACGCTTTCACGCTAAAACGGCTGAACGGATTTGAATGAAATTTGGCATCTCGGTAGACCATGACCCGGCTACTTTTCTTCTGGATCGCAGCCGAAGTCGCGGGCAACAGCTAGTTTCCTATGAATATTGTCAAGTTGATCATTTAACTAACCATCTGAACTTGTAAAATGTTTACATATTCGTATAATACTGGAATTAACCCTAGTTCACACATGTTTCTCATGATCCCACTATCTGTACTACCTATGTTATGAATTGTCAATAAAATATGAAAACCCGTGTGGATAAGGCTTTAAATTCGAATTAGACGGTTGGAATCTTTCAGGAGTGAATACTATAATTATGGCGAAAACAAAACAAAAATATACTTTGTATGTTAGTAGAAGTTTCCAATGTTTATGGATTATTGAATTATATTTTTATACAACGAAAAGTGTTCGCGCTCGCTCTCGTAGATACGACTGTACTCCAATGCTATTCTGTAAATAACTCACTGTGATAACTTAAGTGAAGTGAGCGTCAAGTGAGCTGTCATTCCACCCGATGCTATGATGGATTGACACTATTGACAGCTAACTTTAAGATCACTTCACCTAAGTTTTCACGGTGAGTTATTTACAGAATAGCACTATAGATTCCAAAAGTCAAATTCGAAAAGGTTTTGTAAGTTAGGCTTAAGAGTCCAGTAACTTGGTGCTTTTGTATATCTTTTATATTTTCAAATAACTTAAGGCGCAACGCTTCTAAACAAATTGCTGGCTCAATGCATTATTAATAATTATTTTCTACTATTTTCTACTATTATTCTATTCTAGTTAATATAAGTTTGCTGTTTTAATTATATGTTTTGTAAGATTTTTCATATTTTTGCGCCGAAATCTGACGCCATCTTGAATTTTAACACACCAGCGCGTCATTCGAGTGTTTCGTATTTCTTTTATCACAAATAAAATGGTATTTAATAGGATTGTCAAGAAAAGGACGCGGTTTTCAATTAACACAATTATAAAGTATTAATTTCATATCATTGGATACATTTTATGGTCCTTGGCAGCTAGTCATGTCAGTTATGAAATTTGACATTTGACAGTAAGTCGCGCTGTCACCTCGACAGTTAGTATTATAGTTTAAATTTTAAATAGTATTATTACGACAATTATTTTTCTTATGTAATTTATGATGGCGTAAACTTAGAAGTTCGTTTTAGTATCATGACAACGCAATGTATGAATTTGTATGAAAAAATGCTTGATTTTATCTTTATGAATATTTGTGTAATAGTATTAGAGGTCATATTTTGTATCATACTTAAATCTTTAACTTGAGAAATATTTCAAAAAGTGTAAATATTTTAGAGCCATGAATTTTGGCATGGTACAAAATTGGTCCTTTCTGTACTTCTCCAATTTGTAAGTACGTGACGCTTTTGTATTTTTTTTTTTCATAATCGAGTTTTTCTTAGCATTTTTTTAACCTTTTGTGTATAAATACGCGCTATTTTAATGTACTTAGTGTAAATTTTATAATCGACAAGAAAGAGGACTGTCCTCCGAATGTGTTGAGAAAAATATCGAACCTGTGAAATAATATGGAAGAACTAACCCAGATTAGGTTTGTCATAGACAAATTTTCTGATGATGAAAATTGTCATAGACAAATTTTCTGATGATGAAAATTATTTATGGGATATAAAATATGAAAGCCGTTTGTAATCCAAATCTAATTTTATGTTGCTTGATTTGATCGGCTTTTGTTATTGGGCCTTCTACCTTAACATGAGATATGTCTGGAGATTGACGGACTCGAAACTTCTGATACAGTCAACTAATTTTAAAGAGATTCGAGTAAAATAAGGGTTCGTTCCTCATCATGTCACATTCGTTGGACGTGTCCCCAAATGTTAGGATTTCGACTGTTAATATTTTGACGTTAAATAATTTGTAATGGCTTTTTTCTTTTACCACCGCTTTAGACGCTTCCCTAATAATTATGTATTTCATGTGTAATGTTGTTTTAGACTTGTTTGTTTAACGATAGAAAAAAAAACTGAAGAACGTAAGAAAAAATATTTTTAAAAAACTCGATAAAATATTATACTTACATAAACAAGGTGTAACTTAAATAACGCACAACCTCATAAGGGGTCATTGACTCATCATTATGAACAACTTTAACTATGGGTCCAACCAGAAAACGTAAAAAAAAGTCAGCTGTTCCCTACATTTGACGATTTTTTTTTCGCGTCTTCTGGTTTGGTCCCATAGAGGTTTTGCGTTATTAAAATCGAGTCTCTTACAACTTTTCGAAGAAGTCAACAATGAATTTACTCAGAAAACTGTCTTTAAATGAACGAGTTATAAACGAAATCGCAATATTCAAGTTAATGTAAATATCTACTCCTTTTTTATTAGAAAATGTGACAACGGAAAACTGAAAATAGTAAAATATGTGACGCACAATTTTGTCTATACGTTGTCTTAGGATGTATAAAGACTGGATGGTCTTAAGACTCAAAATTGTATTGAAAAGTAGTATCAAAATGTAATTATTTGCATCTAAGAAAACGTATGTAGAATGTAAAATAATTTGGTGCTAGATATGACAGTGTTTCTTGTCATGATGTGTAGTTTATTGCATGGATTATTTAAGGCTTTGACCAGATATGGATCAGTTGGAAATTAATGCAATCTTGGGTGTTAATAGATTAAAGGGTTTATTTGTAAACGTTGATTAAAGTTTAAACGTCAAAAATGTATGGTTACATTACTTTAAGCAACATATAAAGGCTCAAATATGCCTTGACAAAACCTTTTGAGGACATAATATCTGGTCGCAGCCCACCGTAGGGAAGATAAATATCAAGAAAGTAAGTAAATAAGTATTATGAGAAGTCACGACTACTATTTATTGATCAATATTTGACTATTAGTTTCAGTAACGTTTCGTAGTTAAGGCATAGCACAGTATAATAATGTTACAGTAGTTTATCTTCATAGAAAATGACCGAAACGCTTCGAAATCTCAGTATATACCAGTACCTACAAACATTTTCGCACGCACGGACGCGTATTTATCTACCGACCAGCCGTAGGTAATTAATTCAAAGTCACTGCCCAGATAAACTATTGTAGTTTTATTATTCAGTGTTATCACGAGGTACCTGCGCAGAAGATGAATTTTCAAAGCGCAGAAAATGCTATTGACCAATCGGCACGCTCCACGCACCGTGCTTCTTTTTCCTGTACTGCTATTGGTCGGGAGCTGCCGCCATGATGTTAGTCAGCCGCCATACTTGCGAGTGAGACGGAACTAACAGCTGCAGTGTATTAAGAACCTTATATTAGTGATCTAAGGTTGATTGTAAGTTTTAAGCAATCTCGTTAATCTTCGGGGCCTTACTTTCTTTTCTGCGCGAACGAAGATTCACGAAGCGCCTTATTAGTTGGGTACTACTGTAACTGGAGCCCGCATTGAGTGGCGGATTTTATTAAAACAAATTTTATGTCGCCATACGATTGACAATAACTCGTATTAGTAAATGAACATTTTCAATTTATAATATCTGTACTATGCATTGTTATTCTAACTCTTTAAAATCTAACAAATATAAGCTCAATTTTATTATGTATCAATGTAATCCATTTTTATACAATCTAAGATTATTAAGCCTTAATTCGGTGCTATCCTTACAGTGCCAAATGCTCCCGAGCTAATATAAAAATTGTATAACTTTTACATAAAATTGTCAATATAATATTAAATAGGTGATAAGTGCCTTGTTGTGTTTTGATAAGTAATACTCAGATCATTAATGTTGCTACGAAAGTTGAACAGAAATATATATTTATTTTACTATTTTCATTGGTCGTATTATTTGGGTTTCCCTATGACATCGAACAAAAAACAGAACACTGCCGACGAGTACTCATTAGTCGCAGCTAGGTTTAAAGAAAAAATATCGATGTGTCGATATATTGTTATTTTTTGTTCGATATATCGATATTTTTAGGCGATATTAATTATTTCGATATATCGATATAAAATAGCAAGTATTGATATGTATCTATTACGATATATTTTCAAGCAGACCGTTGTTACTACTGCTAAAACCGCTGGAGTTAAGAGGTAGGTTCAGAGCCGTAAAAAAGTAAGACTTCATTTTATCAATGTTTTATTGAACATCAGAAATAATGTTCCTTTATTGATATGAATAAAAAAACAAACACAATAGAATTTCAATAAAGTAAAAATATTTTTCAAAAAAATTCACCGATATATCGATTTTTTTTCGATTTATCGAAATCCTTTTTTTAATATCGATACGATGTATACCGATACTTTTTGGCACTTCTTTCATCCCTAGTCGCAACGGCTCAATCTCAGAATACCAGATTCTCAAAATACCAGATTCTCAATATAACAGATTCTCAAAATACCAGATTCGCAATATATCAGATTTCGTACAGTCGAAATCAAAATATTAATCTTAATAAGTAAGTACCCCTGGTCCTGGGGTACTGGACCTTTGGCAGGCGTACGAGGGACCGAAGCCAACTCGCAGATGCCACTTAGACAGTTTTAAATTAGCAGGAGACACCAACCGACGATTTTCCCTGTATGCACTATGCAAGCGCACCCAAGGACAACCCCCGCTTGGTGAGGACTATTGCAGAACATGGAAACAAAATTGGCCCCTGCCTGACCAATGTTTTATATACAGTACACAGATAAAATGGCAGGGAGTGACTTGCACACTCAATAATGGGCCCCCGCAAACGGTCGCTAGCACAGTTTCGTGACAAGAGGGCAACATGTCCCGAGGTGCTTATGAGGAGTAGAGCGGGATTCGGCGGCTGGTCGTCTCTTTTCTGCCAGGGCTTATTTACTTAATTTTATATTTTGACTTGTTTTTAAGTATTTCTTTTTTTTTTTTTCATTGTTCTCACATGTAGAAGCAACAAAAATAATGTACCCAGGATGTTGTATTACTTTATCTTGATTTAAAAGAGTGTCCGTGGAGTTGTCTCTTGTCCATTCTTCTCCATAGAGATCTACGTTTTGGAATGGGCAACTAGCTTCAACTTTCTGACTAGCTGACCGACTCTTTGACAGTTCAAAAGTGCGTGTAATTGGTTTAATTGATATAAATTGAATTATTTAATTGAGTTTCAGTTTGAGCTATCAGGACAATCCCGGAATTAAGTGATTGTCAAGATCTTTACCAGCATCTTACTGGAATACTAACTTCCTCCCACTTTTGCTTTTGCAAATCTCCACTCAAGCCAGCCATTATAGGCAAAAAAGCGGTAGGAGCACTATTCCTCGTCAATGTTCACTCCAGCCGGCCAATAAAGGCAGGCCAGAAGTGAGGAACAAGACTTCTCCCGGGAGATAGGGTCCGTGGGGTCACTACTGCCCAACAGATCGCCACATGCTGTCCTGCGGGTTTCTGTATCTCTTAGTCTGAATCCTTATCCTAGACCAATTCTGGCAAAATAAACTTTGCCGGCACAGACCCATAGTTCAAAGCGCGCAAGCCCCACCATGAAGTCAACGTAGAGATATAGCAATAGTATATCTATCTATATAAATAAATAGAGAAGTCCTGACTGACTGACTCATCAACGCTCAGCCCAAACTCTTCAACCTAGAAAGCTGAAATTTTGCACAGAGGTTCCCTTTTTAATATAATAATAAAGGATTTCCCGGTAGTTCGTTCCCGTGGGATATTTTCCGATATCCACGCGAGCGAAGCTGAGGGCAAAAGCTAGTTATTATTAAATCAAAAACTTTTGTGAGAACCGTTAGTTTATAATCTATCAGTATTATTCCCGTTACGAATTGGCGTTGTTTCAGACAAAAGGAATGCGATCCTTTTGGATGCGAATAACAAAATATTAAGGGGTGCCAGTCATACACATATTTAAACCTGATAGTATTCTAGTTGTAATAGACGGCTGCATCTTTACTGTGGCTGCATGGACGAGGCATGAAACAAATAGGTACTTTTATTGCGAACATCTCGTGTGCAAATTCAAATGACTTGAGATTGCCAGAACGCATCGTTATTTTTTTTTTTGGTTGACCACTATTTGTTTTGAATCAAATGACATCTTAACTTACTGTTCTTCACGATTTATTGTGTAAAATAAATACAGCTACACATAATTTGATGTTTTTTTTCTTTATTTTTAGTACCTATGTGATGTGATACATAATTGCCTGAAACAAATTTTGTGTTTAACTGTACTTCTGGTATATTGCGAATCTGGTATTTTGAGAATCTGTTATATTGAGAATCTGGTATTCTGAGATAGAGCCGTCGCAACGACAACAGCTATCAAACAGAGTACACTCTCAGCGACGCTCGCTTGGCGAGTAGAACACTCGCTGAGACTCACACTTGGTATATAAGTATACCAGTTAGTAATCGCTCGTCTCCGTTGTGCTCTCGCTGTTAGCTGCTCACCAACTAGTTTGTAGTTGCTAACTCTGCTCACTTCTCGTTAATCGCCGGCGGTAGGATCTGTGACTACTAGTCACTTCCAAAAACGAAAATATTCCTATCAATATTCTTAAATAATTGCCGGATCACAGATTATAAAAAAGTATATTTAAAAAATCAACAACCCGACTGCGTAAAAAGTGAACTTTAAAAAAGTCGGAAACAAGATTACCTATTTTGTCTCCAATCCCATTTAATACTATAAAACAATCTCATGCAGTCGGAGGAACCTTCTTAAAAACAATAAAGACGTATTGTCTCTGACTGCATGAGATTGTTTTATAGTATCAAGTGGGCCATTTTGATTTTTTTTTTATAATTTTAATGTACCCAGTGACACTCGCACAATAAAGACGAATCTCACGACATATCATTCATAAAAATAGGTTCAGCCGTTTAGTAGTTACGAGGGAACATAGGGACGGACATACATACATACAGGTCAAACACACAAACCTCCTTTTTTGGCTTCGCCGCAGTCGGATAAATAGTGATTATTGCGACACTACATTTCATCATCTCGTTAAAATGCTATAAAGATCTCTATCACTTAAAAACGGTGAGTGGTCAAGGAAATAACAGTAAAACAAAGAATAACGATCATAAAAACCATTTGTATATTTTATTATACTTCAAATTGCTGATCGAATTGTTCTTGAGTAATTTTCCGCTTTTTCAGCTTCTTCATAAGCGCTATATCTGCTGCAAGTTCATTCAACTCTTCTTGTGTTACCGCTTTACGTTTCCGTTTCTTTCCGCTCTCTGGATCATTTTTTTTCAGCTCTTTTCGCTTTTTCCGCTTCTCTTTTCGCTCTTCTTTGTTCTGTTTTGCTTGTTCCCACGGTTCAGATTGCATCTGAAAAATAAAAAGTTTTTAATCAGTTTTAATATTTCAACTTTGACAACACATGAAAAAGAAAACTAAACTGTACTGTACACAGACGTTGCCGTAGGCATTCACAATAAAATAAGGGTCCATAATTGAAATAAAGTTGAAAATACATAAATAAACTACCATTAATCCGAAGGCGCACCAAAGCAGGCAGAGACTCACGAATACCTACCACTTAATCTGTGGACGCACGTCTCAGGGGGCCTACTCCCTAAGTCCTTCCGTCTTCCCGTCCGTCCGTTCATCCGTCCGTTCATCCGTCCGTCTGACATTACGATCCATCAAAACAAGTGTAAAAGTTAAATTTTTCGGACGGGCAAAAACACATCGGGAGTAGGGACAACTGGCAAATCATGTTGTCATTCATACTTCGTTCGGGCCCCGAACCAATCATCCATCCGTAGGTGATACGGAGTAAGAAACGCCCGTAACGAAGGCCGAAACTACGGGCTTCGTGCTTAGGGAGTAGACCCTCTGGTGTGAAGAAAACTGTCAAATTAGTTCCGCGTAGATGGCGCTAAATGTTTATTACTTTCATTCAGCTGTTATGGAGGATGCGCTAAGGTAGCCCTCGAAATTCAAATTTTCTTACGGTTTTGGCAATTTGCAGGTCCGTGTTAGGTTGTATCTTGATCGAAATATGTTTCGCGACAATAAAACATAATTATGTATTTACATAATTTTAACCATAAAAATCATCAATACATCTCTCCAAGTTAGATTTCGTGCAGATTCGTTAGATTTCGTTCGTTCCAAGAATCTGCACGAAATCTAACTTGGAGAGATGTGTTGATGATTTTTAAAGTTAAAATTATGTAAATACATATGTTTTATTGCCGCGTATCATGTTTTGATCAAGATACATCCTGACACGGACCTGCAAATTGGAAAAAAACCAAAAAAAAAATTGAATTTCTCGGGCTACCACTGCGCTCCCCCTTCTGAAAACTTTGCCGCGAGATGGCGCTAAGTGCTTTTTCTTGTCGCTGAATGGTCGCTTTGTCTTCAAGATGACTTTGACAAGTGACAAACACACCAGCTTCCAGGAAACAACCCCATTATAAGAACCGCAATATTGATATTTGTTTGTCAGTGAAAACCGCATTGCACTCGCCTTTTGTAAGAAGGAAAATCAAAGGACCATAGCTCACCATTTTCTTTTTCTTCTTCGACGGCCACACGCCCGTCTTCTTATACTCGCCCAACTTCTGCAGCCTACTGACTTCCTTCTGCTTGTCTTTGTACGTTATACTGTTAAAATCTATCTGGTCCTTCGGTCCTATAAACTGGTCCTTGTGTTCCTGCTTTATTTCGGGCATTAGAGGTAGCTTTAGAAGCCCATAGCTGGTGGCTATGTGGCCTAAAGGAAGTTCTTTAAATTGTAGTAAGAGGTTGCATTCATGTTTCGTATATGCTCTCATGTGGGAGACGAAGGCGCGCTGTCCTTTGTCTAAGACTGATCTGTCTTGTTTCTGCTGTTCGTGTAGCATTGATAGGACCTGAAAAGATATGATAAGGCATTATAGCGACAGCAGGACTTAGTAAATCACAAAAATGTAATAATGTCAAGTAATAACAGTTGTACTACGAAAATCGCCCTTACGGCTACGAAATAAAGGTGCTGTCAAGTGAAATTGTTACCATGGAGATGTGGTTATTTGTGAGTTTTTAACCATGCAAGTTTTTTTTAATGTTTGTACCTACTATAATTTAACATTTTCTAGCTGCGCCCCGCGGTTTCACCCACGTTGTCCGGGATAAAAAGTAGCCTATGTGTTACTCTAGGGTATAAACTATCTACATACCAAATTTTATCCAAATCGGTCTAGCCGTTTGAGCGTGAACAGAACAAACAAACAAAGCGTCCGTAACAAACATACAAACACACACACTCACAAACTTTCGCCTTTCGTCTTTTTAGGGTTCCGTACCAAAATGGCAAAAAACGAACCCTTATGGTACGACTCAGTCTGTATGTCTGTCTGTCACAGCTGGATATCTCAAGAACTACTAATGGAACAATTTTAGATGACGTTTACCCAACTATTTTGCAAATAAGAAAGAAATAATAGTTATTTATGCAACTGACGTATAATAAGGGGTATTAAAACACGAATGTGGGCGCCTCGTGTGATAATAGTATCACATGAGTGTTTTAATACCTAATTATGTACAGTTGCATACAAGACTTTATCTACATCCGTGTTATCAATCCTCTATAAAAGGTTCTGAAACAGTTTTTTGCAATACTAATACTCGTATCGAACATGGCGGCCGGCGTCATAGTATACGACGTGAATTCGAATAAGTTCTTTTTTTAAATTAGTGCTGTTGTAGTGAAACGCGCGTGCATTAAAATGTTCTTTTTTTGAAAACGAGTTGCATTATGAAATTCAGTACAACATTAAAACACCCGTTTGGATGCTATTATGATTACCATGGTTACTATGACACTGGCTGTTTTAATGTTGGCAATAAGCTAACTGTTTCAGAAACTTTTATAGAGGATTTATAGCATGGGTGTAGATAAAAATATTTGTATTTTTTAAGCAACAGGGACTGAAAGGGTCTTAAAAATTCAAAGTGGGGCTACTAGGGTATGTGGGGTATCATATGAAAGAGCGCTGTTTGCACATTCTGAAACATTTTTTTATTTTTTTTAGGCCGTATAGTTTTCGACTTTTGATGAAAAATGTAAAGAAATAGTTCCCCCCCCCCCCCCCCCCTTATCTCCGAAGTTTGCAAAGAGAAAAATCTGAAATTATTCTATGTGATAGAAGTTTAAGTAAAGATTACAGGAAAAATAAAACGATGTCTCTACAGGGTGATTTTTTAATGACCAGCCAAATTTTCACAGGGTGTTCTACCCATGAATATGAACAACTTTCACTATGGGACCAACTTTGAAATCGCAAAAAAAATATCAGCTGTTTCATACATTTTGATAGAGTAGGTATTGATTGAACTTTTGTAGGAAACCACTGGTTTTTTTTTCGTGATTTCAAAGTTGGTCCCATAGTGAAAGTTGTTCATATTCATGTGTAGAACACCCTGTGAAAATTTGGCTGGTCATTAAAAAATCACCCCGTATATAGCACACTTTTTCAGAAATCGGAACGGAACCCTCGGTGCGCGACTCCGATTCGCTCTTGACCGGTTTTTTTTTTAATATTAGTCTAAATCACACTATATCTAATCACTAATCATCAATAACTCGTTTCTTTTTATATAAAGACAGCATTAGTTAATCTGTTATGTTATCCATAAACAAAAACTTTGCCCACCTTATCTTTCAACTTAGGACTAATCTTGATCTCATCCTTGGACTGCCTCCAATCCTTGAGCTCCACCAACTGGTTCGTCTTGATGAAGGGCACGTAGGTGTCCTCGCTGGGCAACAGCGGCAGCAGGGAGCAGCCGGCGGCCCCGCCGCGCGCCGTGCGGCCCACGCGGTGCACCAGGGACGCAGGGTTTGTGGGGGGCTCCCATTGAAGGACCCATTCTACTTCGGGGATGTCGAGGCCTCTGTAATGTGAAGAATGTAATGCTGATCAGCACTTCTGTATACTGTGTGACCAAATTTGCTTTGCTAGTCATCAGAGAGCTCAAAGGTGAAGAGAATAATGAGAATGAGGGTTGGCGCAGTCCTGGCAAAGCGTAGCACAGCGAGGGTTTCCCTGTTAAACAAATATCAACCTTGGGCTAGTTAGAAAAAGTTGAAAATAAGTAAAATTCTATTAGTTCCAGAGTGCAACATAAAAGATACAGTGGCCTTAGTGCGAATTTTTATAAATACTCGATTGCGTTTACGTGAACGTTAACTTACGTCAATTTGTTAGTACGTGGATGGACCATCTTTACATACCGAGACTGCTCCGTGCCTCGGAAAGCACGTTAAGCCATTGGTCACGGCTGTCATTCGTGGATCTTTGACAGTCGTTACGGGTCGTCAGAAGCCCGAAAGTCTGACAACCAGTCTTACCAAGGGGTACCCAGTAACTGGGTTGTGGAGGTCAGATAGGCAGTCGCTCGATATAAAATACTGGTATTTAGCTGCATCCTGTTAGACTGGAAGCCGACCCCAACATAGTTGGGAAAAGGATAGGCAGATTGATTGAATTGTGTTTCCCATTATAGTCACCAGACGGCGCTTATTCAGTTTCAGTACAAATGTAAGTTTTGAGTAAAAACTCGCACTAAGGCCTCAGTGCTCTCAGGACTTATTAATTGTCGATGTTATTTTAAGAAACACAATATCGATATTTGCAGATGACTTTGTATCAGCAGCAGGCAAAGTTACTAAACTGTAAAATTTTCTCATTCGACTTTGAACTTAAACTGCAACATTATCATTTGCAGAAATTTGACAGTTTGGCATAACCTGATGTGCTGTTGTCAGTACATAAAACCTTCAAAAGAACTGCTTACCTTGCCAGCAAATCCGTACACAACAATATAGTATTATCCGCCTGCCGAAACTTCTCCAAAATCTTGCTCCTTTTCAACTTCATCTTGCCATGTATCGCGAAGATTTTTATATCTGGCAAGAACACTGGCAACACATCCGCCCAGTAATCGACGCATGCACACGTTGGCAGAAAAAATAATCCCTTCGCAATCTTCCTGTTCCTTAAGAAGTTCAGAAGAAAAAGAAACTTGTCTTCTGGTTCAACAATGACGTAATAATTTTCTAAGAGTATTGGAGTGCTGATGGTTGATTTTTCTTTGACGCTAACGACGACTGGGTTCCGTAGACCGGCCCTGACCAGGTCTTGCAGCTCTTTGGTCTGTGTGGCGGAGAACAGCCCCGTGCGGCGCTGTCTGGGTAGGTACTGGAGGATAGTCGTGAGGGTTGAGCTGAAGCCGAGGTCGAGGAGACGGTCGGCTTCGTCGAGGACTAGGATATCCTGGAAGTAAAGAAATGAAGTGGTAAGTTATGAGTCTTGGTAGGGAAGGACATGCTACCAGAGCTAAATAAAAAAAACCGGCCAAGTGAAACTGATCACGCACAATAGAGGGTTCCGTACTTACAATGAATTTATCCCAAAATCAAACTTATCATTGTAGTTGAAAAACATGTTCTCCCATACATAGATATGCGTCACGGTCAATTCTCCAACTGCAAATTTATGTTTGTAATCACAAAACAATATTTTTTACAAATTAACGATTTTCGGACTTTTCCTTTATTTGGGGGAAAGTACCCTACTTTTCCTTTATTTGCGGGAAGTGCCCTATAGGTTTTGATTTATTTGCGAGTATCAAAATATGTAGCATAAATGGCGGTATTTTTCATTGCATTGACTTAGAAGCTTGTTTCTTTAGAGCTCCAAGGGACTGTAGACCTACATATTTGATATTAATTTCAACTTGATACCTACATGCATTCCTGAAGAAAAGGGTCTTGACAGACTGATATACAGACAGACGGAGAACTCAGTGATCCTATAAGGGTTCCGTTTTTTTCTTATGAGTTAAGGAACTCTAAAAATATGTAATTAAGTTTGAAATTGTATTGTAGTTTTGTAGTATTGAGTTTACCAAACCTTTTTAATATACAAACCAGGCACTAGCAAAGAATTTACATAATTTTAGAGTAGGGTAACAAAATCTGACTTGGTGTATAATAGAGAGTTATCTATGTTTATTTATTTATTTATTGAGCAAGGCACACCAACGATACATTTACAAGGGTAAATAACAATAGGTAATTCAGTCTTCAGTACTGTGTAAATACATCACTTAAAGGCGTGCACAACATTCATAATAATTTAAAAGGTTACAACTATTCAATTAATTTTTGAATCATTACAATAAAAATTTGATACTAATAAAATTTCCAAATAAGATTAGATTATAAAATAAAATAACATAAAAAAACATGTTATTATAAAGTACACTGCAACAAGAAATTTTTTGGCGCTCTTAACGGACATTAGTTCCAATTTTTGTCAACCGCCAAAATATCCTTGTACAGCCTATATCTATGATAATCTAAAGTATCTATCAACTAACCAGTTCTCTCATTCTCCCAGAAAGATTGAGCTGCTTTCTCTCAGCCAGCAAGTCACCGAGCCGGCCCGGAGTACACACGGCAATGTGAGCTCCTTTCTGAATTGTCTCTATGTCGGCCTCCACTGGCCTGCCTCCAAGCAGGAGGGCTATTGTTATGTGTGACAACTCTGGCTCTTGCAGAAATTCTTCTATTACCTGAAAATTATTAAGAAATTAAATGAGTGTGTGTCATGTGACTTTTACATCAATTGACATAAGGTTTAAATTACAATGATTGACTTACATTATGAGACATTTTAATCTGCATTCACAGATTTTGAATAGAAAGTACAGATAGCAAGAAAGTGGGGAATTTTTGCAAAAACTTTTTTTATGCCAATCTATCCTGTGAATGTAGATCAATGTTTCTCAAAAAGTTAAAGACAGTCTCCTATTAAAACCGTTTATCTGTAGGTACAATGGTTAAGTTACTTTAAAAATCCACCCTGTACAGATTAAAAGTTCCAAAATCCTTGCATACTTTTGCTACACTCCAACTAAGGCTGAAGCCTCATTAGTCCGTTGCGTCGTTCGAAAAGACACGAGGATTTAATGTACTTTAGTACCGAGCAAGCGTCATTGAAATGCGACGACGCAACGCACTAATGAGGCCTCAGCCTTCATTGTTCTTTTAACGCAGAAGGCGGTTATTTAGGACTCTCGCTTTCTTAACGCCAATCAATCATTTGTCGAGTTACCGATAGGTCAAACTATTTAATCAATACCTTATTGTTGCGAACTCCTTGGTTTCCTCAAACTTTTTAGAAGTTTTTTATTTTTTTGTTACGAATGTTGTTCTTTTCTTTTTCTGTCTGCTTATGGTTGTCAAAGGTTTGTTTCCAATATTTTGTTATATTTTTTCATATTTATCCACTAAAATCCTTTTATCACATTAAGCTTTAGTTTTATTTCATTTCACCAACCATTAAATCATACAGTCCATCCTATCGCCTTCATTTTGGTCCTTCGACGGTAATTTGCATCCTGCATCATACATTTTCACGTACGTAGTTTCCATTTTGTCACTGCATTTTTTTTTTCTTTTATCCCTATATGAATACACGTAGTAAGACTAAAGCTAAAGCTATGTCGTCTCGTAATTTGGTTCCTCACACTTCACCGCCTCATTCTCCACCACCGTCGTCATCTTCATTAGTAGAAAAGCAGCACGTAGTTACGTCAACCAAAATTCAAGCTACTGAAGATGATGGCGCGAGCAGTATGCGCTCTGCGCAAACAAACTCGAGCGCGTCTTCTATTGTAAAAGCGCGCAGGGCCACTGCGGAAGCCGCCTACAAGCGCCGTCAATATGAAAATATGAAGGCACTCGCGCGGCAGCTAGCGGAGGTCGAAGAAGCCGAGTATCGCGCAGAGCTGGAACAGATCGATGCGGAGGCGGAGGTTGAAGGTGGTAGGCGAAGTAAGCAAAGTGCTACGAGCCAAAAAAGGACACAAAAGTGGGTAAAAAATATTTCATTTATTCATGGAAACAATGAAAACAACAAGGACGAGGTCTCACAGCCTGCTCTTTTAACGGGCACTCAGGCTGCTGCTCCATCGTTAGCAGCACACCTCAACTGTCAGGCCGGTTTCGTTCCTCAAGCGCCCGGGTTTGCCGCCACAGAGCCGCAACCCTCTGTCGTGGGCTCCGAGGGACAACGCCACAATGCGCCTGTTCTTTGTAATCAGTTTTCTCCTTTTCTTTTGCGAGCAATTGCAGACACTGCCGCAGCAGCCAAATCTTTGGCCGCTACACAAGTTAAGGCACAAAAACCAAAAATAGAGCTCTTTGCATTTACTGGCAATGCGTCACAGTGGCTTCAATTCAAGAAGCTATTTGATACCACCAAACCTTCATTTACTCCCGCAGAGAATGTTGCGCGCTTACAGAGCGCGCTCCGCGGCCCTGCACGCGAAGCTGTCGCGTCGCTGCTCATCTCTGCCGAGGATCCCGACGATATCATGCACGCCCTCGAGCGTAGCTTTGCGTGCCCTGAGATGATAGTCTTCGCGGAGGTACAGGTATTAAAACAGCTGCCGCGTCTAAGTGCCGATCTTAAAGAGCTGAGTGTTATTTCCAATAGGGTTCGCAATAGTTTAGCTACAATGAAATTTCTCAACCATCGGGAATATTTACATTCGCCTGAGATTTTCCATGTCATTTTAGGTAAACTAAACCCTTTGTTAAAATTAAGATGGGCTGACTATGCGTCAGACGTAACAAGCCCTTCGTTATCTAAACTTGAAATTCTTTCCGATTTTCTTATCAGGGAACACGAGCGGTACACTAAGTTCGCTTTCGCACCTGAATCAGGAGTACCGGTCGCACCTCACAAACGCGAAAACATTCACTCTTCTCACATGATAAAGGTAAAAGTAATGAAAAAACAGAATGTGTTTTTTGTAAAAAAGGCCACAATGTCAAAAATTGTGGCGAAATAAAAGCTTTGTCAGTCGACGACAGATGGCGTTGGTTACGTGAGAACAAGGTGTGTTACAAATGTTTAAGGTGTAATCCACACCAATGGAAGTCATGCAAAGTAAACCCTTGTGGCGTCGACGGTTGTTCCTATCGCCACCATCCTCTCTTACATGGTAGGCAGGGTTTGTTGTTAGTGACATCGCATGCACCCGATACACGGTCGTGCAACAACACTGTGTGTGCAGCTGCGTCTGATGGTGTCGCTCCCTCAACATCATCCTCTACAGCCGCTCCGCACATATCACCGGAAGAATCGGTGATAGTTTCAAACACAGGTATCCAGCACAAACATTCAGAAACAAACACATTTCCAAAATTAGTTCCAGTTGTCGTATCTGGCCCAGCTGGCGACTTTGAAACGTTCGCTCTGCTTGACGACGGAAGCACAGCGACGTTAATTGACTCAGACGTAGCTTCACGCATAGGTTTGTCAGGACCAGAAGACCTAATAGCGGTCAATGGTGTGGGAGGTTTGCGGAAAAGAGCAAATATTTCTTATGTTGATTTTTACATACAGGGAAAATATGCAAATAAGAAATATTTGGTCAAGCGTGCTAGGGCCATGCCTTCTCTTAGCTTGAGTACACAAACACTGCCTAAAAAAACGGTTGACTCATACAACCACCTGCAAGACTTAGCTGGTTTTCTAGTTCATACTGACGCTACACCGACTGTGCTTATCGGCGCCGAGCACTGGCATCTGTCGATAACTCGCGAAGCCCGCACTGGCCGCCGTAATGAACCTGTAGCTTGTCACACTTTGTTAGGCTGGACATTGTATGGAGTTGCTTCTGGTAAAACTAAACCAGTCGAGTTTATAAACCATTGTCAGGTAGATCACGCCGAGCTTTCTGAACATGAACGTTTGGAACATCTCATAAAAGAACAGTACAAGCTTGACTCACTAGGTATTTTTAAGCGCGAGACTCTTCACAGTAAACAGGATTTGCGTGCTATAGAGATTTTAGACTCTACTACTACACGTTTATCAACTGGTAGGTACCAAGTAGGACTTCCGTGGCGTGACAACATTCAATGTGTTCCCGACAGCTATCCGCAAGCTCTCTCACGTTTCTTGAGTCTGGAGAGGCGCATGCTGCGAGAGCCTGATTTTGCTAATGCTTACAATAAGTTTTTTAAAAACATGCTTGATATGGGTTATGCGGAAGAGTGTGACCCTGACACTTATTATAGTAATTCTACTTGTACAGGCAACCTCACTAATCTTACTAGCCTCAATACAGATAGCACGATGCCGAAAATAAGGTGGTATTTACCACATTTTGGCGTGTATCACCCACAAAAGCGTAAGCTTCGTGTCGTACATGACGCGGCCGCTACTAATCAAGGAGTGTCTTTGAACTGCTTGCTTCTCCAAGGGCCTGATCTTTTAGAGAACTTGTTAGGAATTCTTTTTAGATTCAGAGAGGGCAGCGTCGCCTTATCAGCTGACATCAAGGAAATGTTTCCTCAAATACGAATCCGAGAGCAGGATAGGGATGCGCTACGTTTTCTTTGGCGTGACGTTGAGTCAAAAGATACAAGGCCTATAAAAGAGTATCGAATGACTGCTGTTATCTTTGGAGCGTCGTCCAGTCCATTTACTGCCCTGTACGTAAAGAACAAAAATGCCATGTTTTATCAAGATTTGTATCCGGAAGCGGCCAACGCTAGCGTGCACAGCAGTTATATGGATGACTATCTCGATAGTGTGGACGACGTCACCGAGGCTGCCCAGCTGTCATCTGATATAGTCACCATACACCGTAATGCCTGTTTCGAAATGCGTGACTGGATCTCTAACAATCCGGAAGCGCTACGACTTCTACCAAACGAATTGTGTGCTGCACAGTCAACTGAAGTGGACCTTGGTAACGATTCCACTACTGTCAACAAAGTCTTGGGCATTTCATGGAATCCAGTATCAGACACTTTGGGTTTTAGGACTGGTTTAGAAGGTTGCAAATTTCAAGGTTTTTTAAATAAACGAAAAGCTTTGTCCCACCTTATGAAAGTCTATGACCCGTTGGGATTACTCGGGCCAATAGTTGTAAAGGGTCGCATACTACTTCAAGAAGCCTGGAGATCAAATATTGACTGGGACACACCATTTCCACCCTCAGAGGTTTTGAGGTGGGGGGGAATGGTTTAAAGAGCTCTCTGAAGTATCAACTCTTAGAATTCCACGTTGGTACGCCAACGTAAATGGCGAACCATTATACAGGGAACTTCATTTTTTTGCCGATGCGAGCGAGCTTGCCTATGCCTGTGTTGCCTTTTGGCGTTTTGTTTATTCCGACGGTTCCATCAAGCTCGCCCTCATTGCTAGTAAAGCGAGAGTAGCACCATTGAAACCGACATCGATTCCGCGTCTAGAATTACAAGCTGCTTTAATTGCATCTCGCCTTGCTGTCACTATCAAGGAATTTCACAAAAAAAAACCTATTCGTACATTCCTTTGGACGGATTCAAAAACGGTCCTTGGTTGGCTCAGAAGTGACGCACGTACGTTCAAGCCTTTTGTGGCCCATCGAGTCGGAGAAATTACTGAAAATTCACGCGTACAAGATTGGCGATGGGTCCCAACCGATTTGAACGTCGCTGACGATGCTACTCGTTTCATTCATTTAAATTCCAATCACAGGTGGTTTACGGGGCCTCCATTTCTTTTCCAAGATCCGAGGGATTGGCCTGTAGAACCAGCTGGACAGCCTATGGTTCAAGAGGAACGTAAACGATTTCCCGAACTTGTGGTTGCTCATCTGGTTATCACAGCAGATTTCAGTCGTTTTAGTGACTGGCTACGTTTACTCCGCGCTACTGCTCGCGTTTTGCAGGCTGCGGCCAAATTTCGCTCACTTTTGGACCGTACTAGGCTCATTAACTCTAACACCGATGTTAGAGACCGCCGTTGTGCGACTGTATCAGCGTCCACCACTCTATTGCCCTTGTCAGCTCAATTCATGGAAGCTGCAGAAAAGCATATTTTACAAAACTTACAGTCAGAGACGTTTTCAGTAGAAATTCGCTCCATCATGCAAGACGTTCCGTTGCCCAAGTCTAGTCCCTTATTGAAGCTTTCACCCATGATGGGAGAAGACGGTTTGCTACGGTTAGACGGAAGAATTAGAGCAGTCGAAAACGTCAGCGCAGATGTGAAACGCCCTATTTTATTAGATGGCCGCCACCATGTCGTCCACTTGCTGGTACAATATTTTCACCGCAGGGCAGGTCATGCCAATAATGAAACTATTATTAATGAGTTGCGTCAGAAATTTTGGATATTACGCATGCGCAGCACTGTCCGAAGTGTGGCCCACCAATGTTTATTCTGCAAAATAAAGAAGGCAAAACCAATCAATCCTAAGACAGGGGATCTCCCGGCACAACGGCTGGCTCACCATCGTCGTCCATTTACTTATACTGGAGTGGACTATTTTGGCCCCATCATCATCTCCATTGGTCGAAGAAGAGAAAAACGTTATGTTGCCCTTTTTACCTGCATGACGTCCAGAGCCGTCCACTTAGAATTGGTGCATTCTCTGACGGCGGATTCCGCCATAATGAGCCTACGTCGTTTTATTGCGAGAAGAGGCACTCCCGACACGATATATTCGGACAACGGCACGTGTTTTGTCGGTGCAAACCGAATTCTACGCGATTTTTACCACCCTGATGTTGAAAATTTCGCTGCAAATAGAGGTGTAAAGTGGAGTTTTATCCCCGCCGCCGCTCCGTTCTTTGGTGGATGTTGGGAAAGGCTAGTTCGCAGCGTGAAAGTAGCATTAAATGCCACCCTGCATGAAAAAGCACCGAAAGAAGAAGTGCTCATGACCCTCTTGCTAGAAGCCGAAGCTATTGTCAACTCTCGGCCACTTAGTCATGTTTCGGTTTGCCACGAAGAACAAGAGACGCTCACTCCTTTTCATTTTCTACTCGGCTCGTCGTCCAATCAAATTCTTCCTTCAACACTGGATGACCGGGACCTATTAAGACGATCAGATTGGCGGAAAGCACTACGACTGGCTGACCATTTTTGGCATCGATGGATAAGAGAAATTTTGCCCACTATGCAACCGCGACAGATTGGAGTCAGCAGGGAGCGGTCTCTCAATATTGGGGACATTGTCCTTATAGTTGATGAAAATTTACCTCGTGGGACTTGGCCACGTGGCCGCATTGCTGCAACCTTTCCTGGCAAGGATGGAATAGTAAGGGTGGTGGACGTAGCCACTTCAGGTGGCTTGCTTCGTCGGGCAACCAAGAAGCTTGTAAGGCTTTCCACCTAGAACCGACTAGGTAGTAGTTTGTGCACTTTCGTGCACAAGGTGGTGGAATGTTGCGAACTCCTTGGTTTCCTCAAACTTTTTAGAAGTTTTTTATTTTTTTGTTACGAATGTTGTTCTTTTCTTTTTCTGTCTGCTTATGGTTGTCAAAGGTTTGTTTCCAATATTTTGTTATATTTTTTCATATTTATCCACTAAAATCCTTTTATCACATTAAGCTTTAGTTTTATTTCATTTCACCAACCATTAAATCATACAGTCCATCCTAAATCCTTGCATACTTTTGCTACACTCCAACTAAGGCTGAAGCCTCATTAGTCCGTTGCGTCGTTCGAAAAGACACGAGGATTTAATGTACTTTAGTACCGAGCAAGCGTCATTGAAATGCGACGACGCAACGCACTAATGAGGCCTCAGCCTTCATTGTTCTTTTAACGCAGAAGGCGGTTATTTAGGACTCTCGCTTTCTTAACGCCAATCAATCATTTGTCGAGTTACCGATAGGTCAAACTATTTAATCAATACCTTATGAATCTGTGATGCCAGTTCTCTAGTCGGCGATATAATTACAGCATAAACGTAGTCTTTCCTTAGCGGCGACTCCTTCTGCTTCTTTATCAACATCTCTATCATTGGCACAACGAAAGCCAAGGTCTTACCAGACCCTGTCACTGCCTCGGCAACCACATCTTTACAAGACATGATTAGCGGTATTACTGCTGCCTGGATAGGAGTCATGGCCTTAAAACCCTGTTTTTCAATACAGGATAACACGGGCTTCGATAGCCCAGGTGAAATTTTAGCCCAGTCTTTGATAACCATTTTTAATTTCTATTTTTTTCGACACCAATGCCCAAATAAACACACCATGTGGGTTTGACGTTTGACATAACTTTGTTTATTTTGACATTGACATATATGAAAACAAACGGTGCTGCAATAATATAAAATAAACTACTACATGGTCTTTCTAGCCTGTTAGATGTCTAAGGCTAAGACAGTTTTCTTATCTTGGAAACTCAATCTTGGATCGATGATTTTAGAGCTGTTGAACCAAGTCTGTTATTTAACTACTAGTTTCTTGGTAGTAATAGTAATCCTGTATAAAATTACAATAATCCAGTAATCAAAATGTGAAGGTTTCATTAGTGTTTTTTTTTTCGTTCGAAAACAATATAATAAGACCTTATATATAGTCACAGATTAAGTAGTATTTATATAGTTATCTGTGTAATAAGACTTAATTCATGAACTAAAACATTGTATTTTCATGTTCTTTTAAATATTCACGACAATTATTTCCTTGGACTGCTCAGAAGTAATCTGAACCATTAAATCTTTTTTTTATTATTTTACATTCAAAGTTATAGTTTCAAAACTGCTTGCAGATTTCCAATAGTGTATTGGCATTGCAATCAATATGGCGCATGTTGATATGACAAATTGACAGCTGTGTTTTGTCCCGTACGCTCGCTGTGATGTTTATTTTACATCTCCAGACAGATATCAACAATATTTAACCATGACGAAGCCGTTCGGTAACAGCGATAAGCGTTTTTCAATCGACGATGCGTTCGAAGAGGAAACCGATGAAGCCATCAAAGTTTACGGTGCCACAGGAGACAGATCGCCTTTACAGAACAAATACAAAAATGGAAGTGAATATATCGCCAGGTAACTAAAATTAACTTGATTACAAACAACATTATTCTCATCTACACTCATAAGTTTAGGTATAAAAATGCTTTTCTTTGTGTTAAAATGTCAGTATGCTCGTGACCTTTTCGTGAGTCACATTTCCTTACTGGGCCACAGGCAGTTGAACCTGGTAGCCGTTACTTGGTTTACAGACATAGTTCGGTGTACGGCCGCGCTAATTGGTTGTTAGCGATCGCTAATTAATCGTGTACGCCGACCCATTCCGTATTGATAGTAACATTTTATTGTTGACCTGATAAAGAGATAAAAATGTGGTGCAAAGAATTAGTGCTGCTGCGCTTAAAATAAATACATGAGCATCTAAAGAGCTAAGCAATTAATTAAGTCCCAAAACTATTATTTACATTGTACTAATTTTATTCCCATTGGTTTCTCAAACTCGCTTAATTTTACTTTTAAAAAGTATTGGATTATTACTAACTGACCAAGAAATCATGTAATGACTTAGAAAACTAGACTCAGGTTTAGTTACGGGCCATGTTTCAATGTCTGCCAATTTATGAAACAGTATTGAATATTCAGTCATTCACTCTAATACAAATGTTGCATCACTAATGAAGCCGTAGCCAATTTAATAGCATGCATACTTTATCGCAAATATGGGCAAAGGCAAACAAATTAAGGAGCCTGTTCAAACTGGTCTACCTTGAGTTTTCTCTTTAGTATGTGAGAAATGTCACAAGTCAATAACTTAAATGTTTTATGATGCAGTTGCATCTTGAAACAGTAACAGTTTGCATACCATTACTGATACTGTTTAAAATTTAAAAGGTATTTTGTATGTGTGCAATGCATTTACATATTAATTAGGTTTAAAATGTTGTTGTGTTATCAAATCTTCAAAATTCTTCATGTTTTAATACCAATTGTTGTTCAAAGGAAATATGTTTCATTTTCAGCTTGATACTAGATTCTCAAACAATGTGTAAATTAAATCACAACACATTCTAGTTTAAAGTTCACATTCTAGTTGACCTACCTAAAATAATATATTTAAATCATCTCTTCTATGTTACATATTTCCTTAAATATATGTACTATTATGAGGAAATGCTTACACAAATAAATAAGCAAATAGGTAGGTAATAGTTAGGCATCACCTATTGTTAATAATTTAATGTGAATGTCATATATTTCATGGTTCATTTACCCATACAATTAATTTTACTTTGTTCAATGTGTCACTTGAATAAATAAATGATGGAACTTCTCTTTGTTGTGAAATATGGATTTGTGGTCCAAATTAAGAAGCTCACAAATCAGCAAGACACAAAATGTGCTTGTATTAAATCTCTAACTCCCACGGGAGAATACAGGTGATGTTATGTTACAAAAAATTGCATTTATCTTTGTTAAATTCATCTGAAATAACTCTGGAATGTTAATCATACCAAATGATTCAGACAATGTTAAAGTGGGCCCATCTTTGGTTCTGATCCTGTGACCTCTTTGTCCATCTTGCTCCTAATGAATGTACTGAGCACTCGTCAATTAAAGCTATGAGTAATACCATTGTGAATGTCTTCCTTTTTATTCATTTCAACTTATATTACTCAGTTGAGAATATCCCCTTGGAGAAGTGACTTCTTTATTGTTTAAAAAGTAGTTTTGGTGTGTTGAAATGAAGAGCATTCAAGAAAAGAGTTTTAATACCTTTGTGAATGTCTGTCTGGAAAACAACAGGTCCATTTTCTTTTTTTATCAAGCATAGAGCCTCTTATCTTAAAGTAAATCCTTTTTAATGCAATTGATAATTTAGCCAGCTTTGTGAAAGACCTTGCACCTTTGTGAAATGTGAAATTGCGAGTTATTTATTACTAATATAATAATATTGTTTATCCGCTTTAGTTCTCACCAGACATTACTGTTGTATTGTTTGCTTACCACGTGTGTTTGTTTAACCCTAATCTGCCATAAAAGATAAGATTAGACATTCTCTGTAAACTTGCCAACTAATTAAGGAATGCTTTTACCAAAATGTTGCTAACAATTCAGTTTATTTACATTAAATTCGTCGTTTTTGACAGACACGTTCGCCTATCTAGGAAATGTTAATTCTAAGTTAAATACTAACTGACATACTTTCAGTATTGTGCTTTCCTAGTCCATTAATCTTCATTGTTCATTCCTTTAAAAACATTTTACATTGGTACTTACCTACAGTAATAATTTTAATATACCAGATCATTACTACTTTCTAAAATATTCATAAATCATTTAGATTTAAATGATTGTTTCCGTTTCCGGTTTTACGCACTGCACTAGTTTCGGAGTCTAATGAAGCCATAGTGAATCCCAAATAATGCACTTGGATAAAAAAGTAAACACATGAATGAAATATATCGCACAACAACTTTACCTTATAAAAATACAATATAAATACATAAACTCAATATTGATAGTGATAACAGCGTGTTATGTATTGGATCAAGGCCCAAAGAAAATGTACTTAGCTATTAATTTCATTGCAGTTAATCAATATAAAACAAATAGTTACATTATTACGATTTATATTATAAACTGGACTGGATTGCCTCGTGCGTTGGTGTAGTGCTCGCTAGCGCTACCGCTGAGCTTGAGGTCCTGGGTTCGATTCCCGGGACGGGCAGTGTTACAGTAGCCACCAAATAAGTGGGGATGCGCAGTACGGAATCCTGTTGATTGGTCGACGCGACCTTGTGCAAAATACGCGCATTGACGTGGAGTTGCGGATACCAGCCCATATTACGGAGTGTTCTGCGTGAGCGACGAATACGACGCGACGCGACGCTGCGAACGCGACGAACGCGATCAACTCAACGGCATTCCCTGCTTCCCTATGTGGCAGTCTGCGGCGAGACGCGACGTAACGCGTACTTGTTTTGGGGGCGACCAGACGAGACACCACGAACTACGAAATGGTTGATTCAGAAGCGTTGATCGCCGCAGTGCTTGAGCAAAAATTGTTGTGGGACAAAAAACATTAACGATATTTTTTTTAAAATCTGTACTTTAAATGTGAACTTTCGAGCAAAAGTGCACTGTACTTCCCCATGAATCAGGAAGTAATGACAAAAATTACGTAGGACATTTGTCGCGTGTAACATCGCGTCGCATTACGTCGCGTCGCGTCGTATTCGTCGCTCACGCAGGACACCGCGTTCGACCAATCACGCAACAGGATCTCGTACTGCGCATCCCCAACTTGCGTGGCGAAGAATATAGCAGCCAGGAGTCTGCATTTGTGCCCGATAAATGGCAATAGGGTCGTCCCCTATTACATGGGAGTTTTAAACATAACTGGCGAAATGTGGGTGTACTATAGGTACTCCTCTGCCCAACCCTTCGGGGATACAAGGCGTGATGTTATGATATGATATAATTCAATTTCTATCATGAGTATAAACTAGAATTTCTCGTCTCTCCACAAGCTAGCTCTGGCGAAAAAAGATGTGGGTGAATTGGGTGATATAATCAAAATTCGTTGAAGAAATCATCATCATTTTATTTATTGGTACATAAAATCCGCACCAAACATATGAAAGTGATCAGTATTATACGATGTTACACCAAGGTCAATGCTAAATAACTGTCTTAGGTACTTAACTACACACAAGACATTAATCGTCTACCTACGTAATTTTTGTCATTACTTCCTGATTCATGGGGAAGTACAGTGCACTTTTGCTCGAAAGTTCACATTTAAAGTACAGACTTTAAAGGGTATGCCGTTGAGTTGATCGCGTTCGTCGCGTTGACCCTGCAAGGAATTTAAGAGTACCTATATATTAAAGCTCGGTGTGTAAGTGAAATGGTGTTATGCCTGTCTAGTTTGACGCGAGAGAGATAGAAGTATGTAGATTTATGACAAAATGCTATACTTAAATAAATTTTTAGCTTATTAAGTTTTTAACATTTAAATACCTTCGATTTAAATCAAATTTTATAGCACACTAAGGAACTGTTTAAGTAAAATCGAACAGAAACGAAAATAGACGGTACCAGGTACTCTGGTTTTTTTTTCTGTTGAAAAAAATTTCAACTTAATCATGTTTCGGTTATAATACAGCAGTAGACACTGGTGCCGATTCTCTTGTCACAAATTCCTCTAAACTAGACTAAAAATTTAGTTTATTCCTGTCAAACGCCGATTTCCCATTCTGAAATTGATTAAAGTGACACAACTTAACTAAATTTTAGTTTGACAGCACTAAGATTGTACTGAGATTATAATTCAGTAAAAATGGCAATTTTGCTATTCTGAATTTGACGTTTTTTCACCTAAAATTTTGATTGTCAAACTAAATTAGACTATTTTTAATCGCGATTAAAAAGGTGTGGAATAAGATTAGTTGTCATGACCTAAAATTCACACAAACACCTTGACTTCAAGTGCAAAAACAGTACTGTATTTTTTTTTTCTTTTCCATATATCTCGAAAACGGTGTGTCCTATCGCAAAAATAATGAAAATTTGGCCCCCCTTTATAAAACCCTTAAACCCATAACCCTCAACACGTAGGTACCAAAAAAAAAATAAACCACAAAAACACGTTGAAGCTGCCCCCTCCCTGCCCCCCTCCAGCTCTAAAAATATCTGACACGGTAACGGCGGCGATGTCGGATTGTCTGTAAACAAAATATGACAAGCCTTCTCACTTTTCATAGTGATTTCGTTAGTTCCAATTAAAGCCACCGGGTCAAATATACTACGAGCACTATACCACACGGAGTCACGATTGTCAAACTCAATTTTAGTTGTGTCAAAATTTTTTCTAAATTTAGAGGTTTTTTTTGCAGAATAGCTCTAAGATTCTCATAGAAAAAAGTAAGGAATTTTAGTGATAGTTTAGTTAGTTTAGTTCGGTGTACAACAGAATCGGCACCAATATTATTGTCTACTGCTGTATTATAACTACTACGCTACTACGTCTACTGCAAAACCAATGATATTATAAGTAAAAAGGTGTAGATAGGCCATAAGGGCTCAGCAAGCGGCACGTTAAAATGTAGACAAGGTGCGTAGTACATATATATCGATGTAGACAAGTGACCAAACTGGACCTCAGTGTCGCGCATAGACTACTATTATATATACTGAGATAGACTGGCAACTTAAGCTTTTCTTAGGCAACGCCATCTAGTTACGGTGACATACACTATTTATTGTCACGTGGTACGTTACCATAGCTACATAAATAATATTGTACCAGAATTAGCTTTACCGAGTTGTCTAATGGAGAATGGTTGAAAATTCTACAAACTGGATTTTAAATTTTTAGGTTTAGTTTTACTACAACAGAATTTTCAACCATTCTACATTATTCAACTCGGTAACGCTAATTCGACACTAAACTTGTTGTTTCGAGGATAATAAAATAAATACCAATTTTGCATGTTCATATTTATTATGTAAAACAAAACATTGCACTCAAACTCAAACCAGCAATACATTGTGTAGATAGAAAAAGAACATCATAATTACCGTCATCTTTGATGACTGGGCAGCCAGGTAGGTACACAACATTGTTTCGAGACATGGTTATTTAAGTATAAACACAAAACACTTGGTCAGTGGTCGTCTTAAGGGCGGAGTTAAACACTTAAATAATATGGTCCAAACTCCTATTTACGGAGGGCCCACAGAGCACTTGGAGGGCCTGCCTAAGCATTTTAATCGCCGAGGAGCACGGGGGGCTCAAGTCGTGGTGATTTAGAAAGTAGACATTCGATGGGAACGTTTATCTTCCAAGATTTTTACTAAATACGGAGCAATGAACTAAACTTGACGTAAATTACACTGAAAATTGGCAAGCAAACGAAATATTTACAAAAATATTCGCAACGCAACCGCAAAAATTTTTTGCAATGAAATGTCAACATCAGCCTGTCACCCTGTGGCTGTATAGTCACTACATATTTGTAAATTCTACTAATAGTTTATTTTTTTATCAATAAGAGCAAAACATTAATACAATACTATGATCGGAGACCTTTCACAAATGCAAAAAAAAAATACGAAAAATAATAACTAACTCAAAAACATCAAAATCAAAGATTATACGCGTACACTTCTACTATAATGTACTAAAAATTGCTTCATGGATGTACGCTGGCAACACTGTTCATTTTTAATTTATGTTCTCGTAGATAGACGGCGCTGAATAGTAAGAAATTAAAATGTATAGCATTTGCCACCCTGTGGTGTCGCGTCGCCGACGTCAACGGATGCACTTCACGTACCGAATGCATTAAAAGTGACCCAAAAACACCGAAAATGCCGTCGTATGTTATGAGATATTGCACAAATTATACAAGAAAAATTTCTAAAACTCAAGGAATCACATATCATTCGTTAGTATACTATTTATCTTAATATTTTCAAAAAATCAAACATTATATTCGTAAAATATGGCGTCAGAAAAGAATAGACGTCAAATAGAGATAGACGTCATTACTGATCATAGAGTAAAGTTATGCCTAAGAACAGACAAGTCAGCCTGACAGTAGGTAGGTATAAATGGTGGCACATTGTTTAGACTTAAATGTAATTTTTATTTTTGTTATGATGAGGTAGGATAAATTAAATACATACATATAGTGTATGTAACACTATTATATTCAAATCGAAACATTAATTGTTTACTACCTACTTTCAATGCAATTTTCCTACTTTATTACTTTTACTACATGAACTCATGAGTGAATCAAATTTTTAGGCAAAAATCACGGTTTTGCGGTAAAATGTCATATCTGATTATTATTCTATATAGTTTCTAGTACACGAGACGACGCACTGTCGCAAATTATATTTGTCTCTTTTTCGCCCGCGATAACTGAATCGTGCCATCCAAATTTGACGTATAAACGTAATTTAGTGTGCTATTGCAATATTAAGTTATTTATGTGTGCATTAGTGTGCCCATTCTGAATATCGAATGTTGTATATGTAACCTATCTACACCTTTTTACTTATAATATCATTGTGCAAAACTATATTATAGTCAAATAACACATTAAAAGTCCAAATGATTTAACCATACCTACTTCATTTGGTTTTGTAGGAATTTAAAAAACACAAAATTATCGTTGTAGCCCCTTAAGTGGGACGATATACTTCCCATTCCTACTGGTTTGCTAATTAAACTGATCTTTTCATCTCAAGCGCACTTTCGGGGCCTTAGTTCGATATTAAAATTAATTTCTGTTTTCTAACTCACTACTCTCAAATTGTCCGAACATGCAGCCTTCCAAAAAACCGGAGCTGCCCAGACCTAGACGCCCCAGATCGTCAGCTACCTAGCCATTTCGAATGTTTTGGGGTCCCTCGCAGCGTATCAAGGTGTACATGAACATTTTAACACTTTATCAGTAGATAGAAATTTTCCACAGAGAAACTGCTAGCTATCGCCATTCACACCTCGGAACTGTAATGAGATGCCATTTTGCAAATCACGCTCCACACGCAATAATGTAATCTTAATCATTTTAATATACTCGCAACTTCCAATACTATTTACAACATCGAGCCTTATCAATGTTGCTAGCCACGGCCATCGCCCATCATGCAACATTTCATATCGATAAGCTATTTCCTAACGATCCCGTTCTATTTGCAGCGGCAAAACCTACAAATGTACAGAGGACACCACATCGCGGGATTCAGACTCACTGATCCACGAGTATGTGGAGGCGACGCAGTCCATGTACTGCTGGAACCATCCCAAGGTCAGGGAGAACTGGAAGACGGTGTGTGCGGCGGTCGTGCTGCTACTGGTCGGAGTTGGGCTCCTCGGCATGGGGGCCTTCGCCGTCGCCGAGCCAGAGAACGGCCTCCAAGGTGCAGTATTCTTCGTCGCCGGCATGATCTGCTTCGTACCTGGAGCATACCACGTGGTGTACATCTGGCTGGCCGCGCGGGGACAGAGAGGCTATGACTTCTACCATCTGCCGTTATTTACCTGATTTATTTTACTTTTTAACTTTGTGTAAGCTTGTAAAATGAGTGTAAATTATATGAGGAGTCCGAATATCATGTCTGGAGATGTTTGTATCGCGGTTTGTTTTGTTTTGCTCTCTAAAGAAGTTAAATCGATCAGATGGCCAATTCTCGTACCTAAAAACGGTCACAATCTCATGCCAGCGTCAATCAAATGTCAAAAATGTAGGTAAGCGCTATACAATTTTTGACAGATTGAGACTGAGATGAGACTGCGAACGCTGTTAAAAATACGAGAATTGCCCCTCAGATGTATGTATGTAGATAATGAACAAAAAAATGAATAATAAGGGTAGGTAAGTTTTGTAACATTGCTTCTCTTGTTAAAATTAAAAAAAAAAATAAGAAAAAATATTTATTTCGAAAGATGCTTCTCTTGTATACGTTATGAATATGATGTTGGATGATATTGAGGAACTATTTATTAAAAACTACATTTAAATTGTGTTAGAATGTTACGTAGATCGTCCTCCTAAATAAATAAAAGATGATAATATTCAATAATAAAAAAAATACTGCATTTCCTCTGTATCCGTGGTTGTAGAAATAAACTGGTATGGATACAGAGGTCCTACGGTATTTCAGAATTACCTATGTAAATATTAACCACGTTAAATATTTAAAATGTTACAATTTGACAGATTGTATTGAACAGTTGAAAGATGGAAATAAATGTATTTTCTGCAAACTACTACTTAAAATGTTTGATAACTAAATATCTAGTGATATATTAATTTTAAACATAATTTTAATAGACTATTGAAGTGCCTAGTTGCATAGATACGTATAGATTTGAATGACAGTAGCGACTTTGTATGTTTTTAATCCGAATACTTTTCACGAATGTGAAATGTTCTTATAATGTGAATGTTGGCAGGAAATTCTAAGATGAACAGGCATTTAATCTATAAAATGATGTGTGGTTATTGTGAAGTTATAGGACCTTACTTATGACATAGCTTCCAGCCAGTTCCAGCTAACTTGCATTTACAGCTCCAATCTCAATAAATTAGAAGAAGATTCGAGCTACTGTCATGACATTTTGAATTTCCCGCCAAGATGACTTAGGCCCATTTGCACAACAAATCAACATAATCTAATCTAATCTAATCTAAAAGCTAATTGGTCTGTGAACATAATTTAGTAAATTTTAGTAATTTGTGGTAGAAGTGGGCCTTAAGGTATGATTTATGACTAAATAATTTAAAAAATATGCTTGAATGTAAACATTTTCACTAGACATGAAAATATTATCCATTTAGAAAAATCATCGTCGAATTAATATTTTTTTCTAAGATGCCAAATTGAAACAACGTGATTTATTTATGTATTACTTATTTGTTTTTGTGAAGTTCTGAACAACTTTTACTTTCCAAAACAGGATTTGTATTTTAAACTTTTTAATCGAGTTTGCTTCACTGAGAGAAAGTATTTCGTTTTTTCTCAAATTGAGATCATAGGTATTGAATGGATGTTGATTGCATAATATTTTGTTAGAAAACCCGATTAGTATTCGATCACGAACGCATTAGTGGTAGCTAACCTTGACCAAAAATCCGAAGCTTTTGTTTTTTCTTGTAGGTACCTACCATTATTTTATGCGTTCATAGAAACATGTTTCTATTTGTTTTATTAAGATTCTAAAATAAAATTAGATAGGTACCTAGTCAATTAATCGGTCTGACTTGGTTTAGTTTATAACTTTCTACTGTATTATTCTACCTATTTCAATTTGGACATACATTCGTATATGTATAATTAATGCTATCACTTAGCAGTTTTATACATATCGTAGAATATCTTTCTCTATCGGTTTTACTGTTTCGAAAGCATTTCATTAGCCGTCCATTTATTTATTATTATTTTATTGTTAACCGTCCCGCTTCGCCATAGTATTTGTTTTTTAAACTGTACTGGATCCTGAAATTCTTAAGGCGAAAATTAAAAGTAAAAAGCAGCTTTGCAGCTACAGGGAAACCGTCCACAATTTTAGTGAAATTTTGAGCTGCATTCGTAGATTTTGAAAATGGTACAGTCGGCAAAAAATCATATGGATCAAATGGATTTTTTATTGCACATGGATCTAAAGAGAGTCCATTGGACCTGCTGAGGTAACTGTCCCTTCTCAGATGTCCATCCTACAACGCTACGAAACCTAGGACCTACTATTAAAAATAATTTTAAATGGATCATATTTTCATTTATAACCCATTGATATACTCGCTCCTATAATCTGTACCTAGGTATATCAATGAGTTTGCTTTGTGACGTAGATTAAAATTATTTTTATCTAAGTCCCTTTGCTTGTGATTTTGCGATTTGTAGTAGGATACCTTATGAATGAATGACTGTCGCGAACTTTATCGTTACTTTAGCTACTTACCTACATTTTTGAAAAAAAAAAACAAAATTTCGAGTTTTGTTACTCGCGTCCTGTTTTCCAAAGATTGAATCAAAATGAATTGATAAATTAACTCGAAATAAATTAATTTTATAACAACGAAACTCGAAATTTGCAATTGATTATTTATTTTTAGCATAAAATAACATGAATTATGCTCATTTGAATATTAATTTAAGATGTGTTCGTATGTGATATAGTGACTGATTTTGTACGACATATCAGTATGTTTATTTTGGAGGATGCGTTGAGGGAATCATAAAAAAATTTTGCAATAGTTTTTATTTACGAAACATCATGCCGTCTTCAAAAAGATGTAAGTATTCTTACCTACATCGACAAGAATTATAGTTACCTACTCTTTCCAACCATTTATTTTAATTTTGACATAAGCACGCCAATGAAGTTTCTTATTTATTGATAGGCAACCAATGCAACCATAGACGAAAAAATGGAATACTTCATGGACGCTATGATGCTCCTTATTTATTGACAGGCAACCATAGACGAAAAAATGGTATACGTAATGGACGCTAAATTAAAATAAATGGTTGGAAATGGGTTGGAAAGCTTATAATTTGACGGTTTACAGTTTGTGTTCCATATTACTATAACAATGTGTAGCTACAACTAAGTACTTACCCAATGTCTAATAGGTTTTGTACACATTGATATTGATACAGTAATGCAAAAATCGTAGACAATAGGGAATATGCATGTAATTCAAAACTTTTTCATTATTTAAATATACTTATTGGTAGAGGTTTTCGTGTGTGGCTATAATCAAAATTGTATAAGGTTAAGTGTTTTGGAAATAATAAACAAATAAATAGTATATAATCATTGTTTTGAGCAACAAAAAGTAGTAACATTTGACTTTTAATACTTTTCTTGGGTTTAAATTACTGTGCTTTATTGAGAGAAAAAAAATGACATGCATATTCCATATATTAAACATTTTTCTGTCGAAGTTCTTCGATGTGATTCTTTTTGATGCTGACTGTACCTTATACCTATACAGAAACTACGCCAAGTTACCATCATAAAATGTATACGTGATTAACATTAGTAGTTTGCTCATTTATTTTTATGAATCAGTTTCTCATTTTAGAAATCATTGACGTAGGAAATTTGTCATTCTCTCTCACCAACCATGTATAGTAAATACATTCTGTATTTACCTTAAAGATGTACGTATTTACTATAATTTTTAAACTGTAATTGACAAAGGAGGTCTGATGAATGAATCACACGTTTTTTAAAGTGATTTGCATAACTGCGGTGAGTAAGTCTCGATGTCAACTCTATAAATAGCGATTGTGTCCGCAGGGTTTCCTCACGCATTCTGAAGCTGTGTCGGGCCTTATAATGTGTATATTTGCGCTGATATACTGTTCCTTAGGTTGTGTTCAATGCTGGTTTCCATTTACTATCCTATTTCTATATTTATGGAAGTTGTAAATAGTTCTTAATAAATTAGTCATCTTTCTTCAAACTTTTTGTTTCATTTTGGGATCTATTTGGTTTAACCACTACCTATGTCCTATACTGTGACTGACACTGGCATTCATTCAAAATGGAACTAGTGGCAATAAAAAATTATCACTACTTCCATCATGGAACAAATAATGGAACTAGTGGCAACGAAGACGCATGGCCACCATCGGGGATTTTTATTTTATTAACACGAAATATTCGCTAATTAGTCGATATTGGTCGCCTTTCAGAATTAGTCGGTCACTGGTTCAAAAGTTATAAGGGTTTATAGGTGGCCCATCTGGGGAGCATCTCCCCAGCTTGGCCCAATTTGAATCTCAAAAGCACCTAGCAAAGATCTGTTTCTACCCAAATTAGTCGCAATTTTTCGCCGAGTCACAGATTTAGCCGGTCATTAGTTTAAAAGATATAATACATAAATAAAATTAATTTAATTCAGATAACTGAGGTCCATATATGTATACAAACGAATTAAAAATTAAAAATATTAAGATTAAACTAAATTCACACACACAATAAAATTCACCATTCAATAAAATTAAAATCACATCAAAATGAAAAACATTCATAAAATTAGACCATTCAATAAAATAAAATAAAAACACTTATTATGTTCAATGTTTAAGTCCAAGAGCTAGATCGAAAAGTAACTCATAACTTTTGAACCTGTGACCGACTAATTCTGATATTTGGCGACCAATTAGACTAATTTTTGTGTTATCAAAATAAAAATCCATGATGGTAGCCATGCCAGTTTCAGTCACAAACACCCCACTACACAGACTACTGCTGAGCATGAGCTCCTGGGGTCGATTCCCGGGTCGGACAGTGTTATTGAATTTTTCCAGCTGGAATTTCTCAGTAGCAGCCCGGAGTCTGGATTCGCGCGCGGTTGATGGCAATAGTCTTGCCCCCTATTACATGGGACTTAAACATAACTCGTGATTATGTGGGTGCCTAATTATAGGTAGGTACACCTCTGCCTAACCCTCCAAGGAATACAGGCGTGATGGTAACCTATACTATACAGAAAAATATTTCCATTACCTACTGATTGATAGACAGCGCCCAGCCAAAACCTACATGTATCAGTATTGACTACACTCGACCCTATCAAATCAATCTGCCCAGCCTTTTTCCAACTACGTTGGGGTCGGGTGCCAGTCTAACCGGATGCAGCTTTACATAGAGCGCCTGCCTATCTGACCTCCACAACCCAGTAACTGGGTAATACCATACCCCTTGTTGGTAAGACTGGTTGTCAGACTTTTGGCCTTCTGACGACCCGTAACGACTGTCAAAGATCCACAATGACAGCCGGTGAGCCGGGACCAACGACACGGAGGAGTCTCGTTGTGTAAAGATGGTCATCCATCTACGGACCAACCCCTCGACCCTATCGTACCGCCTAAATGGCCGTGGCTGTAACTATTTTCGACTTTATTTCAACGTAGTCAATACAGATATTTGCTTGGCAGTAACCGCAAGTACCTAAGCCATGCATTTCGCTAGTTGTGAGTGTGAGCGCCCTAAGTGGTTGAAGATCTGCATTATGAAAGGACTTTACGGAACTTAACCCCTGAACTAATGGAGAATAGGAAGTCTCGAAGTTCGTGCAGAAGGCGTACCGCTAAAATCGCAAAGGCGGCAACCGTTAAAATATTTAAAAAATATTGTTAGTTCATCGTAACGACATCTATGAACGAACGCATCAACTAAAGACATTGTGTGTTGTGTGTGGCGCCAAAACGATTCAGAGCAGAGTATCATTTTCATTTATAGTCTGTGAGTGTGAGAGTATCTGTGGCAGCAGAATGTAAACCAGAAGAACAACTAAAGAAACGCAAAACTGTGAAACCTCAGAACAATAACAAAGCATAGAAGGAAGGTCAAAAACAGAATTCTGTAACTACCTTTAGTCCCGTTCTATTATTAGGTACGATAAAGGTACGATAAAGGATGTGGGAAAGAGATAAATGTTTTACTCTTTGTTTTACTTTCTTGGCATGGTCACAAGATCAATTGTCATTTGGTTAAAAAAGTTATAGTATGACGCGGCCAAATTTGATAGTACTTTGTTTCAATGCCTGACAGTTCGTTCATTGAACTACCTGACTTATTCGCGTGTTCATTGTTTACGTGTTTGTCGTAATCTTCCATGGTTTTGCGATGTTTTAATAATATTTCTACTGTTAGATTGCATGAATTCTTTGTTTAACTACAAATAGTGAGTGTGTGGACGCTGTGGAGCAATTTCTTGTGTGGTTGGGGGCTGCAAGTCCCATTCATAGCGAAAATAAAATGAACAATAAATATTGACCTTCCATCGGTAAGTTTTTGCTCAATTTCTTGTTGCATATGATCTGATAAACGAATATAAATACATAACAAATATTGCTGTGTCACTATATAGCTGAAACCAGTCGTAATATTTATTCCAATAGAAGTTATTAGCGAATATTCGGAAATTGTTTTGGGGTTATCTTGATCAGCCATAGTGACGTAAATAATGTTGTCGATACTTTTCTTTTACAGATTTCCTAGACGATGTGAAAAAAAAATGGATAAATTGTATTGGTAGACGAAATTGGACTCCAAAAAGCACAGCCACATAATATGCTCCAAGCATTTTACTTTGTATTCATTTGGTAATGAACCTATGAAATGGATGTAGCATGTTCTTTAAGTCGTCACATTATTTGTTATGGATAGAACAGATGAAATGGTCTGATATACAGGATGAATTTTTTATCATGCACCAAATTGAAATGGGAGATTGTACTCATCATTATGAACAACTTTTACTATGGGACCAAACCTGAAATCGCGAAAAAAAAATCAGCTGTTCAGTACATTTTGACGAGTTTGATGTAGATAACTGTACTGAACAGCTGATTTTTTTTTCGCGATTTCAGGTTTGTTCCCATAGTAAAAGTTGTTCATAATGATGAGTACAATCTCTCATTTCGATTTGGTGCATGATAAAAAATTCATCCAGTATTATGATATAATTAAGGTATTTTATTGGCAATAAATAGTATCCCGTTCAAATTAAAACTTGATTTATTACATTACAGGAAATACTTATGGAAGTCTGCGAAGAAGGACATAGCGCAGTACTGCAAATTAAAAGAACCGCTCACCATCAACAGCAATCTAACATGAAGACAGGTATAACATTTCAGAAATATGTTCACTTGATATATGCGATACAATGATATTATATTAAAAATATCATTGATGCGATATCATTCTTCTAATTATCCCAGTCGGAAATATAATCGTGTGCAAATTTATTTATTTATTTTTAATAAAAAATACGTAATTGTAGGATCCCGTAGCAATGGAAGTTGAAACAGGACATAGTACATCGATACAGATTAATGAATCACCACTGATCTTGACATCTCGTGAAATCATCTCACATCAGTCAGGTAAGACATACAAATAAAACTTAGTTTAAAGATTTAAGATTTTTTGATTTGTTGATTTTTTGATTTTTTGTTTTTTTTGATGTTGATAAAAAATCTTACATAAATTTTATTTAGAACTGTTTGTTTTAGGAATCCTTGACACAGATGACAATAACAAATTCAGAAATAATTGGATTCCATCCCGATTCAAGAAGACTGCGCTTTTGGCGAGTTCCTGGTCGCCAGAGCCGACTCCAGAATCCTCAGGAAGTTCATTCGTACCAGGGCGGAATGATTATGGTGTGGGCTGGAATTCGCCTAACAGATTATTAAAGTTGCTAGGGATTTTATTTTTTTATTTAAAATATTATCTGGTCGTTATTTATTTTTTTATGTACAAAAATTTGAATTTTCATAATAAATTTTATTTTTTCACTAACAACCATTTTATTTAATCAAATAATTCAAATCTCTATTAAATTACGCTTCTACCGATCTAAAATAATGTGTTACATAAAAAGTATTAAAATAAAAATTATTAGGTACTTTGAATACCCTTGTTCCCTAGACTTTGTTGAGTAGTCTATGATGTAATCTAAAATTCAAATAAATATGAGAAAGTAAGTTGCTAAAAACATTTGCAAAACCGAATGTCTCCCACTTGTTTTCAATAAACTCATCAGTTATTATGGCAATTAAATACATTCTGGTTTAGCCGGGTCAGATTTAATACATGAAGAGCTGTCGGGAACCAAGGAAGACTTTGGTGATGATGATGACGAACTATTTAGTTCATACTTAAAGTATTGTTTCATTTTGAACGAATGTATTAAGTATTGGGATCATAAGGATGCTTAGTTAATTCAAAATTTTAGGTACGCACGGCTACAGATCAAGCTATACATTTCCAGTATAAGCTGATCTCGCATTGTATAAGATTTCCTTACAATGAGCGGTCAGTGTAAACTGGAAATGTATAGTTCGATGTGTAGCCGGGTGTACCTACGGTTATTATTCTTGGCAGTATAAGAAAGAATGTCATTGTAAATTCTATCGACGTTGAAATTTAGTGGGTACATCACTAGTCAGAATAAAATGAATGACAACCTACAAAATTTCGAAACGTCTTCTGTATATGTGTCCTTCTTTTACATCATAGCGGCTCCATAAGTCAAAATGAAACAAATATATTGAGTTCAGTTGCTATTTAAACACTACTTCTATGCTTGTTGTTCTTCTGAGTGTGAAACAAACATCACAGTATTGCGTTTACATTCTGCTGCCACAGATACTCTCACACTCACAGACTATAAATGAAAATGATACTCTGCTCTGAATCGTTCGCAAAACTGTGAACAAAAATCACGCCTGTTTACTTACTTATGGACAAATATCAAACTAATAACTACTACTGGATCTACCTTAGTTATCAAAAAAAATAAACTGATATAACTGAATTTACAAAAAAAATATAAACTAACTGATGACTAGGCAGCATGGTCTCTGACCCTAGCCTGGAACAAAAGGAAAAAAAAAAACATCACGCCTGTAAATTCATAGGGGGTGGGCTGAGGTGTATCACATTACAGTACAATCAAATATTAGGTCGTGTGCCTAAATTTTTAGTTAGTTTATATATTGGTAATTATTACAATATAATAATTATGTAGTTTTTGCTTTGATGGTTTTCTTTTTTTGTACTAAATCTGTTTGTTGTTCACTGGTCTGTTTTTTTTCTATTTTTATTTTGTTTTGTTCCCTGTACCAGAACATAAATAAATATTGCTTTGAACTGGAATTTTTGTTGACTTATTCACATACCTAATTAAAGGAATCTTTGTTAGTGTTTTATATTAGTTCTGGGTTCTGGTATGGTCATGTTTCATTACGTTGGTGAAGAATCAAAGCTGGGTATTAATACTCTGTGTACTAAAACCAGAAGGTCATCAATGTAATGGATCCATCACCTAGTTTATGAGCTAGGAAAAATAAATACCAAATGTTTGTATAATGTATAATAAGACTTATTTGTATCCTGGGACAAAATTGCAATAAAAAAAATACAGCAACAATAGCAAATAAAGTATCTTTCAAATCAAGAGTTTTAGATTTAAAATTTCCTTATAATTACTTCTTTGTAATTAATCATTGGTATTATTTTATAAAAAAAAAAAAAGCATTGGTATTATTAATTATCAAAACTCTGAAATGATTGTATCCAGAGTAAAAGTAGATATCAACTTTACATTGAGTAAGAAATCAGCGAATAGTCAATATCTAGGCTTGCCGTGTAAGAACTGCATCGCCTCCAACTAAATCCATGACATTGTCTGGGTAAAATAAAATGGAAGGAATATGGTCAAAGTCAATGGACATACTGAATCCTTCCTGTTTCTTTTAAAATCACCTAGGACTGGGGAGTACCTATGGAGTGGTAAAATGGGCCTACTTGAATTGGGTACAAATAAAATACAAGCTAAATTTATCTTATAACTATATTAAATGTTTTCTAGCTATTCTTTTCAGCTTGAAATGCTGTAAGAATCTCAGTTCACCGTTCCAATTCTTCAACACTTCCATTTGCCGTCGATCTAGGAGGTCAGGCATCTCCACACCACACGTTTCAAACTCTTCTTGCTCTTGTTTCTTGGTCATATTTATCATGTCTTCCCTACTAGCATGTTGGCGGTTTCTTCTTTGCCCCATCGAGTTCTTCAAAGCAATCTGTTCCAACTCTTCGTCAAAACGCGCCAAATAATCCTCTATCAATTCCAAAGTTTGTTCTTTGTCTAAAACCACACACCCTTCTGGTATCCGTTCTTTGAACCATATAATCTTTTCACCAATGAGGTTTTGCTTTATGTGTGTACCTACTTTATTCTGATCCTTCTTCTCGTGCTTCTTTGTTTTACTTATGAGTTTAATTGTTTTCCTACTGTTTGGATGCTTTAGTTTATCAATGTCGTTCTTAAATTTAGGCATTTTGAGGTTTGTTTTGGTTATTAATACTCGTATAACAGCTCAGCTCACTCAACTCACGCTCACGTGTTTTCGACGTTTTTTTTATTAACTGTCAACTGTCAAAAATGTCAAATACTCATGTCAATGTCAAATATTCAACTGGTGCGTTTTTAACTGTTTTTACATAAAACATAAGTAAATATGTTTTCATACTCAGGTTTTTACAGATAGATTTATAGATCTTTACTACTGACTTTTCTACGTCTATGATGATGACGTAAACGGTAACATCAAGGCCAGGCAATTATTACAATAACTAACTGCTCCTTAAACTTACCGGCAACAAGAACAACCTATATTATCATGTATGACGTGACATTTACCACCAAATACTGCTCTTTTTGTATGAGTTGCATCTTATAAGTACGGTCTAAAGTTTCAGCTTTCAGCAGAATAACAAATAATTAAACTGTACATTTGCCTGTAACGAACTCTACAAAACTTTTTTACAAAAACAAAAACCGACTTCCAAAAAAAAAACACTACAAAGTGAAAAATAACTTTAATTTCGGAAGTCGGTGTCTTTGGATCTGTATTTTAGTTTTTTGCCACCGACTTCCGAAATTAAAGTTATTTTTCACTTTGTAGTGTTTTTTTTTTGGAAGTCGGTTTTTGTTTTTGTAAAAAAGTTTTTATTTTTCACTTTTTAGTGGTTCAGTTTGTAATTTATCTAAGTTACAATAACCCAATGTCAACTGCTCATCACGTTTTACAAAATATTGCTTTTCCCGATGCAGGGACGTTAATTGTTGAGGAGTTCTCCTAGTAAGAACCAGGAGAAATGGAGCTCATGGTGAAGTCACCATTACCATTATTTTGACGAGCATAAACCATATTAAAGTAATCGAATCGCAACCTGTTATATACTTAGATATAATTGAGTATTTCCGATGGCCCTCTGTGGTCTTCATCATCAGTTCCAGTTCACCGAATGGTACTTTCCGAGAGTAAATGCACGAGTTACTATAAAAAATACCGAAATCGATATAGGTGTGCCCATAAAATTTGAGGGTTTCCCTCGATTTCCATGGGATCCCATCATCAGATCCTGATTTCAGGGATTTTTTCATCTGATCATGGGACCACTTGGGAAGTATACCCTTTCGAACAAAAAAAGAAAAATCCAAATCTGTCTAGCCATTTTCGAGTAATCGGGGAACATACATAAAAAAAAAAAATAAAAAAAAAAATAAAAAATATTCCGACGAATTGAGAACCTCCTCCTTTTGGAAGTCGGTTAAAAACAGGGCGCCTGCCTGTCAAAAGTATGAAAGTTATATACTGTGGTTATATCATGTCAGTGTTGTATCTCTCTATACTTACTTTACTCTTTGGTGTTGTACTTGTTGTATTGTCTTGTCAAAACAAATAACCTAGTTTTTGTTAATTTATTATTGTTATACCGTTCTTTGTAGCCGTAATTGGTTGTGTTAATATTTATTTCTTGTAAAATAAATTATGTTCAAACGCCCAAAACCTGGTGAAGATGAAGAGGATATCCTCCGCATGCAAGAAGAGTTTTTAAGAGAAAAACAAAATCAGAAATTACAACCTGCAGCTGCAGTGACTAATTTACGCCCGCAAGATAGTACAAAAAGACCGAGCAATGTCGAGACAGGTAGAAAGCCTTCAAAATATGCTCAGGCTAAAGGACTCAAAGGTCAGGCGGAGAAAAAGGCGCGATTTGAGGACCCTTGTGTTGTAGGAGACATCTTGGAAAAGAACGTAGATGAGCCAGAGATAACTGAGCCGGATGTTGAAGATGATAAAGTTTACTATCCTAAAGTTATTCCTTCATTATTAGGCAATATTGTAGAAAAAAATGTTTCAGATTTTGTTGAATGGAATGCTAAAGAAATGCCTGCACAAGGATTTCCTGTAGCTACTACAAGATCAACTATCTTCAGTAAGAGAAATGAAATACAAAATATAAGTAAAAATGAGACTTTAAATATGGATATTGATGAACCATCAACTAGTAGAGACAATAAGAAGTCATCAAACATCAATTTGCCAGAAAAAAGTTTCATAGTGTCTTCAAAAGATGCTGATGGCATTCATAGTGAAAATATGAAGCTTCTAAGTGAAATGTCAGAACAGGATATTCTAGAAGAACGGAAGAAACTGCTTTCCAGCATTGATCCTAAACTGGTAGAGTTTTTGAAAATTAAAAGACAACAAGCTACCAACTCTGAAAATAACAAATTAGAACAAGTATTTGTAAATAAAGCTGCAGATAGCTCAACTGTTGAAGAAAACATGGACACTACTGTTGGAATACCTGAAAACAATAACCTATGGGAAAATGATGTCCTAACACATCCTGAAGTGAATAAATGGCTTAATTTCGATTCCTTGGAGAAAGATAAACTAGAATGGATGAAAGGTATAGAGGAGAGCAAGAGAATCAAAGCTGATGAGCCATATGAAGCAAGATTTGATTTTAACGGATATCTTTTACCATACACAATGGAGTACAACGAGAAAACAAAACAATTGTTCCATCACGGTGATGAACCCCACAGACCAGGATATTCAATCACAGAACTAGCGGAACTGACTCGATCAGTAATCACTCAACAAAGAGTTGTGGCCCTCAACACAATAGCTGGTATTCTAGAGTACTACAGTGCGGGCACATACAAAAATGTCATTGAAATACCTGTCAGCAAATTATTTTTTATTGTCAGAATAGCTATGGATGACAACAGAGTTACCATCCTAGAACCTGCCCTAAGAGCCATGAGGAATTTGCTTTACAACAGAATTGATGAAGCAAGTTTAGATGCTTTGATCGGCTTTGAAGAGGGTACTCTGCAGCCTTGCTTGGAAAATGATAAATCAGAAATTGAAGAATTACAGTCAAAAGAATCAGAGTTCACAGACTTCCACTTAGCAGAAATAGATATAATGACTGCACTGCAGCGAACAGAAATTCTTCAGAGACTGTACTATATCCTGGAAATAATAAAACCTAACTTTAACTGTGTACAATATTCATTGCAAATACTGTCCCGATTAGCAAGAGATTCAGTTGAAACAGCACAAAAGATTGTTGAAATGGAACACTTGATGAAAACAATTATACAAAACTTTGTTCCAGTTACTAGCACTAATTTTGTGTTTCATCCCAGCATTGTGTATAATGGAAAACCTATATTGGCTGCACTGAAGTTCATTAGAATCATGTCTCTGCAGTCTATTGATGTCACCAGGATTTTACTGAGCAAATATGATATTCTGAAACCTATTTCGGAGTACATCAGTTCTGGGGTTGACAGAACATATGGCTTGAAAATACAGATTGAAGCTTTTTGTACTCTGTCAAACTTACTATGTTTTGGACAAGGAACTGAGGTGGCTATATCTCTGTTTCCTGTTATTGTAACTGCATTGCACAAGCATGTGAAAGGGACAGATATATTTGTGGAGTGTTCAATTCTATCAGCAACACATGCTGCAGTAGTCCTACAGCTAGTAAATAGACTTTTAAGGTGTATATTGGGTGGCATGGACAGTTACAAAACCCAAATCTATCCCCTGCTAAAAGAAGGTGTGCAAAAATGGATGGGACAGTTGTCAAATGCTAGCGGTTACACTTGCGGACATCTTCGCCTTCTTTGTTCAGCTATAGACTGCTGCAAGACTGTCACCTTGATAGAAAATCTTCCAATGAAGTTCCTAAATGATTCACTGAGGACTCTGTCTCAATCTCAAGGATTTGAAATGATTATTAAAAATCTTATACCCAGTTCGAATTTATTATCTGGGTTAGAAAATAAAGACCTACATTTGACCAAGAATTTGATGTCCCTGGGAGGGTCTGTTATAGACTCACAACAGAAAGTTTTACCAATTTTGAACATTGCATCCCCTGTGCCATTTTTGGCTTCACTATTTAATTTACTGACTTATGTGAATGATAAAGAAATCTCCGAAACATTTTTAAGACACCTGTCGATGTATTTAAGCAAGATTACCAATAAAGTGCCAAGTTTATGTGATAACTGGTTCACAAGAATGGAAACAAATTTCGTTTTCAGTTTGATAAAACTGTCTACACAATATGACATCTCAGAAGGCAGCAAAGACCTGCTTTACACTGTGGCCAACAAGCTATGTTACATTTTGCGAAATGATAAGAAATACGAATTAGATTTTCTGTTTGGGTATGTTGTATTCAATAAGCATTGGTTCACAGCTGAAAGATTGTTACATCTTGTGAACTTAACGGATGCTGACGGCTTTTCTAAAGCTTTATCGTCGATTGAGGAGATAAAACTATGCTATAGTAAAGTAGTGAATATCAATTACAGAGATACAGGTCCTAATATAAGGTACAAGAGTTGGCAAGAGCCGATATTGCCGCGAGACTGGATATATTTGCCGATCCTAACACTGTATAGCAGGAGTCAAGAAGTGGGCAATAGTCCCAGAATCGAAGGAGAGCATGCAAAAAAAGTTGCAGAGAGAATTGCAGCTGAGAAAGAATTTATCATCAGATGTAGTTTGGAGTGGATATTATTCAATGAACTATGCTTTCCTGACCTTTTGAACGACATTGATGTAACGGACAGACTTTGTCGCATTATGTGTGTATTCCTTTGCGACAACTCCTTATTTTTGGATCCTAATATAAAACTATTACTGAGGAAGTGCACAGAGATTTTGTTCAAAAACAAATCGAAGTTGAATTTCGACAAACAATTAGTTGGATTATATAATTTCCAAGATTTCTTTACGCAGTTCTTAGAACAGTTTCAATCAGTGAGTTACGGTGACCCTACTTTCGCTGCTTGCGTTTTAGTACCGTTAGCGCAGAAGCACAACGTCAAATGGCGTAAACTTTTGTGGTCAGAGTATGCAGGATGTCTAAGAGCTCTTGATTGCCCTGAAGAATATCTATGTTATGAGTTAAAAGAATATTTACACCCTGAAGAGACAGACGAGTCGCTCATACAGTCCTATTTCCAAGCGTTGTCTACTAATTTGTTGCGACCGGGCACGATAGCGCACACAATAGCAACCCATCACGCGGAAAACTACAAAAAAAGTTCTGTATCCAAGCAATAAACGTTTATAAATTAATTTTTCCGTTTTTTATTGTAAGTAGTACGTAAGTACCATTTCCAGGTGGTGTTCTGTAGTGTCTGCCTGCCTCCAGGGGATAAAGGCGTGAGAGTAGGTATGTATGTAAGTATACGTGAATGGAATCAATCTTGAAGTGGGTTCCCCATCAATGGGGATTTGTGGAATAACCCCTTCAAGTTATGCTAATGTAACATAAGAGTCAAAACTAAAATATCTCCTGATGACCTCCTGAGTGTGCGATTCCCCGGCACTTAAGGGGTAGCTCTAAAACCGGAAGTCCGGAACACAGCTGTAGCATAGCAAAATAGAGGAGTTTGGAAGGAAAAGTGGGCAGTCAAACCAAATACTAAAAGATAAATAAGTAATTAAGTCAATGTTTCAAGTACAGTTTTTGCGTAATTCTCAGTTTTTTATCCGCGTTAGACATCACTTAACAAATTAATTACAGTAGGTAATTAATTACACATGAAGAAAAAGACATGTTGCGCCAACCCCAAATTGGGCCCGCACATATGGCAGGAGAATAAACATAATCTAAAATAAATAAATGTTAAACATAATCTAAAATATTCCATAGTACACAATCAGCCTATAATGTTCCCACTGCTGGGACACAGGCCTCTCTCGGTAAGAGGGAGTGGGCGGTGCCCGTAATCCACCACGCGGGCCCAGTGCGGGTTGGTAGATGTCACATGTCTTCGAATTGTTGGTTCTAGGACATGCCGCCGCCCGCCGATTTCCTCACGATGTTTTCCTTCACCGTTTTGAGAGCAGTGGTGATGAAACAATTTACACAAAGTAAAGCGGGTGTCTGGGTTCGGAGTTCGGACCTACGACCTACAAGCTAACAAGCCCTACAACTCGTAAGTCGCGGCCGTTACATTGGGCCACCACTGCTCTCCATAGTGATTCACATAGGTACTTAGTAAGTTATTAAAAAACTGCTCTAAGTAATTTACTCAATCAATACTCAATACTCAATCATTTATTTGCATTCCACAATGTGTATAAGATGGTAATTTTTCATAATCAATACTGCACTTGCGTAAATATTAATTCCAACCACAGAACCCTTCTCTATCCGTGGTCCAACTCGCACTTGGCCGGTTTTACTTTTTAAATCAGCTGACTGATAACCGCGTTGTTATTGAACGCCTGGAACGCAACGATATATTTGGCGGGAATAGTCTGTTTGACATTTCTGACAGTTCGTTCGGATTTGCAGGTGTTTTTTTTCGAGTTTCGCTGTTTCGTTCCTCGTTACAACTACTTTTATTTGCTAAAATTATGATTTCCTGATTATAAATAAGGGATGTTTATGTCCATGACGTGCCAAGATGTTTATAGAAGATATTAAAAACGATTTTTACAACGTACTACTGGGAAACGTGAGTATCACGAAAGCATTGTTTACTAGTTTACTACCAAACTTTGTTATCGGTTATAAAACTTTGATATTTTGTTTCAGAGAGTGTTATTATTAGTTCATTACGATGTAGACGCTATATGTACTTGTAAAATACTGCAGAGTCTGTTTAAATGTGATAATGTGTCGTATACGCTGGTCCCTGTGGGGGGTATCGGTGAGTTGAAGCAAGCGTACGAAGAAAACAACGAAGAGATAAAGTACGTGGTGCTGGTGAACTGTGGGGGAACCATAGACTTAGTGGACATCCTGCAGCCGGAGGAGGAGGTTGTGTTCTTTGTACTGGATGCCCACAAACCTACTGATGTGTGCAATGTTTATAGTGACGGACAGGTATGAATGCCTCTTCTTATAAAAAGAAGCTAATAAAGCTGTAGTTGTGAACTAAGAGTCCTTGTAATGATTCAAAGAATACATGTGCTTGTTATTCCAAAAGCTTAACTCCGCCCCTAAGATGACCCACTGACCTTAAAAAGGAAAAAAATAAAGACTACTAAGGTTGGTACAATGTTCAAGAGTTTATCTCATATCAAAACTAGAATAGAATACAGCTAAGTATGTAACCAGTTATGCATGAGCATCCTAGATTAGTTATCTCTATAGACCTAGGTCCTAGTATATTGTGTGTGCAGTAATAGACACAAATCTCTCATGCACTGCCACCTAAAGCCTTGTAGAATAGAATAGAATTCTCCTTATTATGCCCATTAGATGACATGGCTAGAAAGGTGGCAGATGACTAATAGAGAAGTATGGAAAAAAGGGACATGTTGCGCCGACCCCAAATAGATTGGGATAAGGGCAGGAGAATGATGATGATGATGATGACTCTTTATTATGTACATCAAATAGGCTAAATAGGCTGAAGGCATATCTACAAGACCTTACAAACATATATAAGTTACTAGCCCACGGTTTCACCCGCGTAGACCGGGATAAAAAGTAGACTATGGGTTAATCCAGGGTATAAGCTATCTACATACGAAATTTCGTCCAAATCGGTTCAGCCGTTTGAGCATGAAGTAACAAACATATAAACACACACACACAAACTTTCGCCTTTATAATATTAGTGTGATTGTTAAGATAAAATTAATTGTAATATTTCAGGTGAGACTAGTGTTTAAGGATAGTGAAGAAAACATTCCCAACTTTGATGATATATTCAAAGATGATGACGAGGATGAAGAGGTGAGTTTGCTATCTTTTTTTTTTTTTTCCTTCCGTTCCTTCTCTTCCATCTGCAATCGGCCCTTGAGCTTTAATCAGATTGGTTGTTTCTTCTTCACTGACAGTACGAGATTGCTCACATCCTGCGATGCAAATCAATCTGCCTAGCCTTTTCCCAACTATGTTGGGGTCGGCTTCCAGTCTAACCGGATGCAGCTGAATACCAGTATTTTACATGGAGCGACTGCCTATCTGACCTCCACAACCCAGTAACTGGGTAATACGATACCCCTTGGTAAGACTGGTTGTCAGACTTTCGGGCTTCTGACGACCCGTAACGACTGTCAAAGATCCACGAATGACAGCCAGCCTGCGATGCATGATCTTGTTATTATATTATTATTAATGTTGCTTAGGTTGACGCTGTGCGTTCTCTTTTAAGTCTGTAAGTAGAGTCTGAGGACTTTAGAAGTGGCACAGTAAGTTCATTTTTATGTTGTTGGAGTCTTTCCTTATAATTCTTGTAGGACCTTTCTACAACCTACTTGACAGTTGGGATTTGTAGGTACTCGTGTACTTCAATGTTTTTAGGGTTCCGTACCAAAATGGTAAAAAAGGAACCCTTATGGTGTGACTCAGTCTGTCTGTCTGTCTGTCACAGCTGGATATCTCAAGAACTACTGATGCTATCAACTTGAAATTTGGAATAGTTTGGGATGACGTTTACCCAACTATTTTGCAAATGAGAAAGACGTAAAAATATTTATGTTTTTTTTTGCAACAGGGACTGAAAGGGGGTCTTAAAAATTTAAAGTGGGGCTACTAGGGCATGTGGGGTATCATATGAAAGAGCGCTGTTTACACATTCTCAAACTATTTTTTATTTTTTTTAGGCCGCATGGTTTTCGACTTTTGATGATAAATGTAAAAAAAAATACCATTCCCCCCCCCTTATCTCCGAAATTTGCTATGAGAAAAATCTGAAATTATTCTATGTGATAGACGTTTATGTAAAGGTTGTTAGTGCTGTATTATCTCAATATTAGAGTGTCTTGCCGATCCCCAGAGCTCTATACCGTATGTCCATAATATAGGTTTAAGAATGTATTTGTAGATTAGGAGTTTATTTTCCAAGCTTAGTGATGACTGTCTGAGCCAGTGAATGTCTCGTAGTTTTAAGTTTGCTTGATCCCTTTTGGTTTTTATGTGTTCACGCCAGGTAAGTCTTCTGTCGATGTGTATACCTAGGTATTTGGCGATACCTTTCTGTGGCAGTACGTCTTCTCCAAGTTTCACTTGTGGTCAGTCTCCTCTTCTTAGGCCGAAAGTAATGTGAACAGACTTGACAGCACTAGCCTTGATTCTCCACTTTTTCAGCCATGATCCAATCTCGTCGATATGTTCTTGGAGTTTTGTGGATGCTCTAATCTGGTCTTTATCGCATGATAGGACTGCTGTGTCATCAGCATAGGTTGCAGTCACTATTAGATCTGAGGTAGGTAGGTCAGCAGTGTAGATTGTGTATAGAACAGGGCCCAGCACAGAACCCGGGGGCACTCCAGCTTCTATGGGATAGAATGAAGATAGGCAGTCTGCAGATTTAACTTGCTCTCTATCTGTAATTTAATATTTTTGTATGTGATTACTGCTTCTATGTTAAGGATGGTTTCCGCACTTAGTCCTTCATGAGGACCTTTGTGCGTGGGCCATGGCGGCCGTCGGTGGTGATTACTGCTTATTGCAAACTATAAAGTAAATGTTACACTTATAATCAATTTAGCAAACCAATTCAAAATTTTTAACCGACTTCTAAAAAAGGAGGAGGTTCTCAATTCGGATGTTTGTATTTTTTTTTTTTTTTATGTTTGTTCGCGCGTAACTCCGTCGCTTGCCAACCGATTTGAAAAAAAATTTTTTTGTTGGAAAGGGTACACTTCCCAAATGGTCCCATTTTTGTCAAAATCTAGTTCTGATGATGGGATCCTGGAGAAATCGAAGGAACTCTTCAAATATTATAGGCACACCTATAGCGATTTGGGTATTTTTTATAGTAGCTCGTGCATTTGCTCTCGGAAAGCACCATTTGGTGAAGTGGAACTGATGATGAAGACCACAGGTGGCTACCGGAACTACTCAATGATAAATATTTCACGGGTTGCGATTCGATTACTTTAATATGGTTGCTAAGCAATTTCCGCTCGTCACACAATGCGTGTGGTGAGTGGTTGTTGAGGAGTTCTCCTGGTTCTTACCAGCAGAACTCCTCAACAGTTAACGTCCCAGCATCGGGAAAAGCAATATTTTGTAACATGTGATGAGCAATTGACATTAGACTATTGTAACTTATACAAATTATAAACAGACCCACTAAAAAGCGAGAAATAAAAACTTTTTAACAAAAAAAAAAACCGACTTCCAAAAATCACTACAAAGTGAAAAATAACTTTGATTTCGGAAGTCGGTGGCAAAAAAAAAGAAAGTAAATAAAAAACGAAAGACACCGACTTCCGAAATCAAAGTTATTTTTCACTTTGTAGTGATTTTTGGAAGTCGGTTTTTTTTTTTGTTAATTGTATTTACAAAACTAGGAAATTTGACCTCAAAAATATGTCTTAAACCCAACTTAAACCTACTTACACATACTTTTTATTTTTGTTTTCAGAATGAGGAGGCAGAGAGTGGCCGCGAGGGTCTGGAGGCGATGGTGGATAGGAGGCGCGAGCGCCGCGCGTGGGAGGAGAGGCGGAACACACTCATGTTCAACTACACACAGTTCTCTTATTACGGCAAGCCGGTGAGTTTATGATTGTGGTACTAGAGAAGCTCGTGGCTAAGTAATAACAGCCGCACGGGTCAATCCATCAGGTTAAGCAACGCTTGCCGGGGTTGCTCTGTGGATGGGTGACCGTCTTTACATACCGAGACTCCTCCGTGCCTCGGAAAGCACGTTAAGTCGTTGGTCCCGGCTGTCATTTGTGGATCTTTGACAGTTGTTACGGGTCGTCAGAAGCCCAAAAGTCTGACAACCAGTCTTACCAAGGGGTATAAGTATTACCCAGTTACTGGGTTGTGGAGGTCAGATAGGCAGTCGCTCCATGTAAAATGCTGGTATTCAGCTGTATCCAGTTAGACTGGAAGCCGACCCCAACATAGTTGGGAGAAGGCTAGGCAGATTGATCATACTAGAGAAGAACAAATAAAAAAAAATTAAATAAAAATAAAAATCTTTTATTAGCAGGCATCGTAGGCCCATGGCGTGTTAGTAACAATTAACTTCTACCCTAGGGTGTAAATACCCTATTCTTTCTATCTAAAGTACAGATTAGTACAGATGGGACACTCTGCAGTTTAGGTATGAAGCTACAAGTACGCGGCGGGCCCCGTCCGCGGGGCTAATTCAGTAGGTCAGAAGGTATAAGAGTTACGCGATAGAAAGAGAGGCAACTTGTAGTTGAATATAAGTGTAGGTAATAAGCGTTGTGCGACCTGAATTGCACTTTATTGTGTCGTAGGAAGAGTCACTTTTTATTTAGATGATTTTGCGGAGTGTCCCATCTGTATTAATATGTGTCTAAAGCCATTCTGTCGTCCTCAGAGTGCGTGCATAGCCCTGGAGCTGGCCTGGCGCGTGTCCCGCTGCGGCTGGGGCAACGTGTGGGCCGCCAGCGTGGCGTGCGCTGCCGCGGCCGCGCTGCACACGCGCGCGCCCGCCGCCGCGCTGCTGGACGCGCACAGCACGCACACGCACGCGCCGCCCGAGCACGAGCGCACGGTGCGTATACCGACATGTACACATAGCTAGCGTGGCGCATGCCCAGCTGTGTGTTATTGTCAGAAACACGTGTGTATACAATGATATTATAAGTAAACAGAGGTATAGGTTATACACGCTCCGCAAGTAGCACGTCTGAATCTGGCTAATTACCCACATTTTCGTCGTCTTCTCTTTTTCGCTCCCGATAATTACGACATGCTGCGTCCTATTTGCACGTATCATCTAATAGTTCGACATTTTGCCGTTTTTGATCATCGATTGTTGGGTAGGTAACCTATCTACGTCTTTTTACCTGTAATATCATTGTGTGTATAGGTCATAGTCAAAGGTAGATGCAGTCTCTTCCCGGAATGACTGGTTTATCTTAGGTTTGACCAAGCCTTCGGGCAAACCCCGAAATAAATTCCGATTTCGGCCTTTGACTAAAGTATTTTTGGTCAAACCTAGAAGTTCCTAACTTTTCAGTCAAACGTCGAAAGTAAAATAATCTGTTTCGGACTTTGCTTTGTCGATCCTAGAAGCGACTAAGCAAACCACCACGACCCCGACCCCGAGTTTGGGCTTGGTTAGGTTCCTTTACACCCTGCATAGAGAAATAGGAGCCCCGCGCAGCGGGGCTTCGTCGACCTCCTAACGAAAACCCCAACACAAGCCTAACCTAGGTATATTGAGGTTAGTTAGTTTGACTGATCTTTCAAACCCCGATTTAATTAAATTGAGTTTCGACGTTTGCCTGACCAAATTACTTTCTCCTAGGTTTGACGAAAATTCTTTAGTCAATCAATCTGCCTAGCCTTTTCCCAACTATGTTGGGGTCGGCTTCCAGTCTAACCGGATGCAGCTGAATATTCGAAAATTCTTTAGTCAGAGGCCGAAAAACTTCATTTGTTTGGACTTTAACTGAGACTTCAAGTCAGACCTGAGGATTGACTAGTCAAACCTAGCAGCACCTGAGCTTCGGGGTTTGACTATAACATATTATTTGTAAAAAATACATGTTGACAGACAAAGTGGACATCTTTCAGCTAAAATGATGATGAAATATTCATTTAAAAATCGTTGCAGGGTGCCCGCGTGACGTTAGAGAAAGACGTGTGCTTGCCGCTGTACCGGCGCTGGTCGCTGGAGGCCGCGCTGTGCCACGCGCCCGCGCTGGCGCCCGCGCTGCGCCTGCACACGCTGGCCGGCCACGCCCGGCTGAGGCAGTTGCTGGCTGATACTGGGTATGTACAACGCTACTAAATTATTGTGGCTAAACTTGGAACTAACGGGGACATTATTGAATAAAACAAGAAATAATAAATTAAAAAAACAAGAAAGATTAAATAAGAAATTGTATTGAAAAAACCAAGATGGGGACATCTTGTTTTTTTCATAGAAGTTCCCACTTTTGAGTTTCTTGCTAATATGTATCTTTAAAACGGTGCGTCGTAGAGAAAAAATATCTTCTATGTAATGAAAGCTTATAAAGTTTGTTACAACTTTTACCTTATATACTTTTTCGAATTCCTACCCATTTTCGACCTATATGTTCCGAAAAAGGGAAAATTGTCGAAGAAAGGACTTTTATCAAATGTTCTTCGTTCGCGTTATTTCGGGATAAAAAGTAGCATATAATTGTTAATCCCGTCTATCTACTTAAAAATTCTTAAAAATTCAAAGTGGGCTACTAGGGCATGTGGGGTATCATATGAAATAACCCTGTTTGCACATTCTCAAACATTTTTTAATTTTTTTTCAGGCCGCATAGTTTTCGACTTGATGAAAAATGTAAAAAAAAATACCGTTAAATACCTTTATCTCCGAATTTTGCATATAGAAAAATCTGAAAAAAATAAAACGATGTCTCTAAATTGCACAGTTTTTCAGAAATCATCAACAAAAATTACATATTAATGATTAGTACGGAACACTCGGTGCGCTAGTCCGATTCGCTGTTGACCGATTTTTTTATTATAAACAAACTTTTGTTAATAAATAACGGGAACGATACGCACGATAAACCGTACATTTGGTAAGTCCAGTAAGGAAGATAATAACTTAGACAGATAATGTAACATACATAAACATCCTGAGGTCATACTTTGTCCGTTGTCACCCAATTAACATTTTCGGGATCATTGCACTGTGTTAAAAAAAATGCGAACTCTAATCATGTCACGTATTAATTTACGAGATAATCTTTAACCCCGCATCGTATTTAGATAGCTCAAGTTTACTACTTAGAAATAATAGTTATTTATGCAATTGACGTATAATAAGGGGTATTAAAACACGAATGTTCGCCTCGTGTGTAATAGTATCACATGAGTGTTTTAATACCTAATTATGTACAGTTGCATACAAGACTTTATCTACATCCATGTTATCAATCCTCTATAAAAGGTTCTGAAACAGTTTTTTGCAATACTAATACTCGTATCGAACATGGCGGCCGGCGTCATAGTATACGACGTGAATTCGAATAAGTTCTTTTTTTAAATTACGGCGCTGTTGTAGTGAAACGCGCGTGCATTACAATGTTCTTTTTTTGAAAACGAGTTGCATTATGAAATTCAGTACTGGTTACCATGGTTACTATGACACTGGCTATTTTAATGTTGGCAATAAGCTAACTGTTTCAGAAACTTTTATAGAGAATTTATAGCATGGGTGTAGATAAAGAAATATTATCATTATAGCAAAAAAAATCCACCTTAAAAACTATAAAAAAAAAACAGAAAATAATTATTATAATGCCAAAAGGGCATTATAATAATTATTTTGGCTGCTCGCTCTGCCTCAGCTCGGTATATTGTCAGATGGCAACGCAAGGTCTACCACCTGACGCTGATTTTCAGCTGCAGCCCACGAGTGCCCTACGATAGCTAGAATAATAAACACATAGCGAACTGTGTGTTCGTTTTGACTTCATACGTCTACAAGTATGTGCTACATACTACGTGGATAGTGCGAGGTTTGACTCCAGGCTTTAACTACGAAACGGATTTTGATGCGGTTTTCATGAGTATATATATGACAATAATAATTGACTAATAAAAATATATTACTGCCTACCTACCTACTACTTGTTTGAAATGTCGTGACTGTTTGCAAAGTTCAATTTCTAATAACTTCTTGATCTACTGGGTGTAATTACACACACCGTCATCCTACTTGTCACTATGAACAACTTTTACTATGGGACTAAACCTGAAATCGCGAAAAAAAATTCAGCCGTTGTCTACATTTTGACGAGTTATGCGAACATTTTAGGGAACAGTAGATTTTTTTTTCGCGTGGCTAAGTAATAACAGCCGCACGGGTCGATCCGTCAGGTTAAGCTACGCTTGCCGGGGTTGGTTGGATGGGTGACCATCTTTACATGACGAGATTCCTCCGTGCCTCGGAAAGCACGTTAAACCGTTGGTCTCGGCTGTTATTCGTGGATCTTTGACAGTCGTTACGGGTCGTCAGAAGCCCGAAAGTCTGACAACCAGTCTTACCATGGGGTATCGTATTACCCAGTAACTGGGTTGTGGAGGTCAGATAGGCAGTCGCTCCATGTAAAATACTGGTATTCAGCTGCATCCGGTTAGACTGGAAGCCGACCCCAACATAGTTGGGAAAAGGCTAGGCAGATTGATTGAGATTTTTTTTTCGTGTATGTTGTGAATTTATGTGCATTAATATTCAACTCACATATGTATTATTATAATAACGAAATCTTGATGTTTCGTCAAACCGTGCGAAGCAGGCGGGTCGCCAGTGACAAATAATTACTATCCTTGTTTATTCTTTCAGAATACCTCTCCAGCAAGCTCGACAGGCCTTCCGCTCGATGGACGTGGAGCTCCGGCGGTCGCTGCTGCCGGCCCTGGAGACCGCCGCGCCCAAGCACAAGCTGCCCGCACCCACACACACCACCTTCCTGCTGCAGCGCGTGCACTCGCCCACGCTGGCTGCGATGGACGTCGTGTTCGCGGTCATGGGGCTCGTGGAACATGTAACGTACAACTGTGACATACAAACTTAAGGCCCAGGTTCCAAGATTGGTTTAGCTCGGTGTGTAAGTGAAATGGCATTATGGCTGTCTAGTTTGACGCACGAGATAGAAGATTCTCACGCGCACCGGAATTATGTCGTAAAAATGCAAATAAAATCGTATAAAATTAGAAATTAACTATTTAATAAAAAGTAATCCATCACTGGACATGTACATGGCTCACTTTTATCTACTCCACCTGTAATTTACTGTAACCTACATTCGTTGCAAATAATTTATTTGATTGATTGATTGGATGCAGTTTGGAATTTGACATTTCATGGTATATTTTTAATTATAATTATAATTGTTAATGAAGGGATAAACTGCTTTTAAAGATTATTAGGAGGTATTTTTAAAGATTTTTTTGGTGCATTAAAATATTAATAGTATAATTATGTTTTGGCTTCCATCACTGTATGCGAAAAAGACTTGAAAATATCATATTTTTTTTACATGTCAAAATTATGTACGGTTTATGAGATACACTGCTTTAAAAAACCACCTTTTTGATTGTTTTCAGGAAATCTGGGCCTTAAGCTGCCCACACCCACACACACCACCATCTGTCAAAAAATCAAAACAAAAACCGTGATAGAATATTTTTTGTTTTTTTTGCAACAGGTGTTGAAAGGGGGTATTAAAATTTCGATATGGGGCTATTTGAGCATGTGTGGTATCATATGAAAGAGCGCTGTTTGCACATTCTCAGACATTTTATTTTTTTAGGCCGCATAGTTTTCGACTTTTCATGCAAAATGTAAAAAAAAACACCGTTCCCCCCCCTTATTTCCGAAGTTTGCAAAGAGAAAAATCTGAAATTATTCTATGTGATAGAAGTTTATATGTAAAGATTGTAAGAGAAGTAAAGCACACTTTTTCAGAAATCGGAACGAAACCCTCGGTGCGCTAGTCCGACTCGCTCTTGACCATTTACCATACCCATCACGTCTGCGTATATGTCACTCATAATTCCTTCCATGGTTCCAGGAGACGCTTCCAAAAGCGGAAGGATTCCAGCACGCACTCGCCGCGCTCGACACGGACAGCGGCGAGAACGAGAGCCTCCGGCTGGGCTGCCTGGCGGCGCAGCGCGCGCTGGAGGCGGTGGCCCGGCTGGCGCACGCCACGCTGAGCGCGCGCCTGCTGCACCTCGCCGGGCCCTTCAGCTACTTCATAGTGCAGGAGGTGAAAATAACTAGCTTCTGGTCACGATTTCGTTCGCATGAAATTTCTTGTTTCGACGACACGGTTGGCGCAGTGGTTGAGCGATTGACTGCTGCGCAGCATGTCGCGGGTTCGATTCCCGTACAGAACAAATATTTGTACGATCTACAAGTATTTGTTCCGAGTCTGGGTGTTTTTCTATCTATATGTATGTATTTACAAAAAAAAAATGTATATAAGTAATTTATCAGCCATCTCGTTACCATAACACAAGCATTAGGTTGCTTAGCTTGGGACTAGATGGCGTTGTGTGAAATGTCCAAAGATATTTATTTATTTATTTGTTCCCTCGACCTACCTCGTCGAATTGCATCGCCCGCCCGTGCTATTACTTCATTTACCGCTTACTACGACTAAGACTCCGTTGTCCGTCCGTCTGTCTGTCCGTCTGTCACCAGGCTGTATCTCATGAACCGTGATAGTTACACAGTTGAAATATTCACCGATAATGTATTTCAGTTGCCGCTATAACAACAAATACTAAAAAAACAGAATAAAATAAATATTTAAGGGGGCTCCCATACCACAAACGTGAGTTTTTTTTGCTCGTTTTTGCTCGATATTGATAACGGCAACAGTTAGACGCTTGAAATATTCACAGAATATTTACTTAAATATTCACTTTAAAAATAAATAATTAAATTAAAATAAAACAAATATAAGCTTAAGGTAAGGTAAGGTAAAGGTAAGCTCCCATACAACAAACGTGATTTTTTTGCCGTTTTTATAGATGTTTTTTTTTTTTGTTTTTTGAACCCTTCGTACGCGAGTCCGACTCGCACATGTCCGGTTTTTTTCTTTTTGCTCGGGTTGACTAGCGTGATGTAGAATTGTGCTCGCAAATGCAAAAACGACACGTAAATAAATACGTGTGTAATGTAATTTTGTGAGAATAACTCATTTTTTATTAATTTAATAAAGTATTTATTTACTTTATTAATTTAATAAAAAATTAGTTATTTTAAAATTACATTTATAGAACATAACCTATAAACAACAAAATTATATCCTAACTAAAACTATTAAAAAACTAAAATATGTCGTCGAAAAATTCCTCCGCATCGCTGTCGACTGGTAAAGTACCCAAGAGACTGGCGGCATTGCCACGTTGTATGGCAATGCTGATCCTCTGACCAAAGTAAAAGCCAGCCCTCGGGTCACGGGAAGTGTCAACCAGCCGTTTGGAGATTTCGTTGAATAAAACAAGAGCACTTGGACCCCACGGCCCAAGGGTTTCAACCCCAAACGGCTCGAAAATATAATTACCGATAAGGTTATTATATTTCCGCCGCTTGAGGTTTTCCGCAGCCGCAGCAGCAGTGCCAGCACAGCACGCCGAGCCAGGAAGATGGGATGGCGCAAGAGTATGAGTTAGATAATACGCATTAAAGTTAGGGAGTGAGGGCTCGCTATGTCACAACTATAACAATCTACGTATAAAATCTAGCAAGGAGTCACGTCATGCCACATTTTAATTCAATGTATCGCCGTAATCTTTTGATAATGTAAAAAAAGAAAAAATGCGTGTCCAATATTTTTAAAAAATGTACATGACGGACAAAAAAAATGTTTAGTAATTATTTGTATTGTGTATTATTCCAGGGCACTCCGGAGGCGCGGCTCGTGAAGGGCCCGCTGTGGCTGGGCGTGGCGGCGCGCTGGGCGAGCGCGGCGGGCGCGAGCGCACGCGCCGTGGTGGCGAGCGCGGCGCTGGACCACGACACCTGTCTGCTGCTCGGCATCCCGCCGCGGTACCAGCACGAGCCCAGGAAGTCAGTACTCACTTATTATTGGATTACAAAGTTCGGTAGGTCCTCCTACCGAACTTTGTATAAAACTAAAGTAACCGTCATGAGAAGCTATAAATTTTGTAAACAAGTGTTCAGGAGTTCACAACATTTGGACCAACAAAACGCATTCGAAAATCGAATGACGCGTTTATTTCAAAATGGCGTCCCGATAGTTTACAATCCCTGCGACGGACGCGTTCCGGTACCAAGAAACACAAACGATAGCTCTTTGCGTCGTTAAAATATGATCCGACTAAATTAAATAGGTTGTTACTTTCATATAACCCGTCTATATTTCATGTCGATTGAATATGGTCAATTTATTATTATCTCGCAGTATAAAATGTTTACTTAGTAAAAGATGTTTGTTTACATAATTTATAGCTTCTCGTGACGGGTACTTTAGTAGAAACCGTCACGTAACGAAAAAGCGTAAAGGCTGATATGAGGGTGGGTCTGTACCTGACTCCAAACTCGAACCAAGTCACTGACCCATTACTGCATTCATGTAAATTGATTTGAAGTCAGCAGTACGACTACTGATGTGCTACTGACTGTATGTAAACAGTGAGAGTCAGGTCTCGCCCCCCCTTCTGAGATCTTTTGGAATCGCCTTCAAAAAAAAAAAAACAATATTTTATTTTTGTAAATCAGCCTTTATTATGTCAGTTTCAAGTGGCAAAAGTTTTTGTTTTTTTACATAATATACAGCGAAACTTAGCCCCAACCGGATGATCCACGACACCTCCCGACTTTTTTTATTTCAAGATTCAATCGGAGAGTCACAAAATAACTTTATTTTATTTGTTGTTGTAGCCGTAATAGAAATACACTATCTGTGAAAATTTCAACTGTCTACCTATCTACCTATTACGGTTCGAGATACAGGCCCTGTGACAGACAGACGGACGGACGGACCACAAACTCTTCAGCTTTATTATTCGTAAGATATAGATTTTAGTGTTTATTGACACATTGAATGAAAAGTGTGATCTCTTTCCAGCCTATTCGGCGCCGCATTCGAGCAGGCGGCCACGAAGTGCGGCGCGTCGGTCTCCCTGGACCACGTCGACTCCTCTATCATCACACTGCCGCTGGCGCAGCGCCCGCAGTTCCTAGACGCTCTCACTGCCCTATTAGCATAGTGTACTGTCCTGATACGTCCGTGTCCTGCTAGGGAATAACTGTGAACTTGATCTAAAGTCAGCCTCAAATCCTAATCCTAACTAATGTTATAAATGCGAAGATATATCGCAGTAAGATGGTTACAGCCGTGATATTGTTATATCCCTAGGGATATAACTATCTGCCGTTATATAGTTACATGAAAACTGTTGGAGTACCTTAATGCTTATATTCCTAGTAAGATATTATGAACCGCTTTCATATAAGTATATTACGGTAGATAGCCATATCCATAGGAATATAAAATAAATAAATAAATATCCTTAGACATTTCACACAACGCCATCTAGTCCCAATATATAACTATATTACGGCTACAACAATCTTACTGCGACATATATGAGCGCAAGACAACTTGGGTCATTCAAATATCAAGATTCTAATTGTTTTTCTATTAAAGCAACACGTCGCGGAGTCGTTCGCATTTCATACTTAACCCACCGCAACAATATAATGTAACTTCAATATTAATTGTTATTCTTGCACTTGGCGTATTTGTGCAAATTATCGCGTTATTTCACTAATACGAGATAAACTTTATACCAATTATGCAACGTGCTGCCGCTATTGCGACATAAATTAAAGACACAGGTTGGGCTAGTGGCCGACTCCAGTAATCATAAGATAAAATAATTAATAAATTGAAAAATAATAGTAATAACCAAAATTAGGATCACTCTATGCAAACGACTCATTGCTATTGTTCTATGTCAGCTGGCAGATGGTGATATTATGTCACATAGTCACAGTTTGAGTAAAGTTACTTTGGTCGTCGGCCATCTTTATGCAGTCTTCCAGCACAATGCAATGGATTACTAAGCCCCATTGGCATACGATAAATATGAAGCAACAAACGACTTACCTCGTCTAAGACTGTGGAAGTTTTATTATTGTTTCAACTTACGGCATGCCACAGGTAATTTTTGTAAATCAAGCTTTAGCTATCGGGGGGCTTACTATGAGCTATTATAGCAGGGCAGAAGTTGAACGTTTCCAGTGAGAGAGAGAGACGGTGCTCTAAGTCGTATATAGCTCCGTCACTCTCTCACACTGGAAACTTTCAACTTCTGCCCTGCTATAAGAGCTCAAAGTAAGCGCCCAGGTGCCTGGCGGAAGCTATGCGACAGTCAAGCGTGTGAAAAAGTCGTTATTGTAAATATTCTAGCTCATAAGTTAAGTCATTGAATTAAAACGTTACAAATAAAACAGCTGGAATGTTAATATTGATTGTAAGCTTCTTGATATGCAAATGTTTTGTTACAGGAACTATCTTTTATGAAGTAGGTATAAATAAGTTAGTTTACCTATACATACATAAATCACCAAATTGATGTAGTAAAAGTGCCTTTAAATATATCATAGATAATTAATGATTCAGTAATTTCAATTCAATTGCTCAAATGGAATAATTATTATAATCAATTATTACTCTAAATAAATAATAATTAATGTTAATTCATATCAAAATGCTATTAATAATTTTCACAAGTCATCCTTATTTTGCTTAATGATTTAATATAATAATAATAATCAATATCATTTTCCTGTATTTTGTTATGTTAGTTATTTGTAATTGGTTTCATGTTATGATAAATATGTTTTTGTAGAATTATTAAGCGTGTGTTTTGTTGTAAGAAGTAAAAAAACTGTAGTTTTATGAGAAATTGTCTCTAATTTCTAGAAATATTCAAAGAAAACTGTTTAAGCTTGTAGACCTACGCACGGCTACAGATCAAGCTATACATTTACAGTATAAGCTGATCTCGCATTGTATAGGATTTCCTTACAATGAGTTATCAGTGTAAACTGGAAATGTATAGCTTGATGTGTAGCCGTGTGTACCATACAAGGTCAATGTATTCAGTTCCGCCGCCTTACTCCCGTGACTACGAGCACAGATAATATAATACTGCGTCTACGAGTTGCATGCCCAAGTGACACGTGTCTCGTGCGTTTGCACTGGCGAAACATTCAGTTAAAAACATGTGGACATCTCTGTCAGATACATTGACAGAAATAGAGACATCAATATGTTTTTATGCGATGTTTCGCCAGTGCAAACGCGTCGACATCGACTGTGGAGAATACAAACGAAAGAAGTTATCTCTTCAAATTGCCGTTTCATGAGGACACATCAGCACGCTTAGCATGACCGCCATAGAAACGGGTCTTGTCGACGGAAGAATAGACAAAATGGAAGATAGTAGAAATATTTGTACGCATTCTACGCGTCTAAGCATGGCAATGTGTAGTTTTGTCTATTCTTCCGTCGACAAAACGTCGTCGTGCTAAGCGTGCTGGCCAAACTTTCGCAAATCTATTGGTTCAGAATAACTTCTCTAAAAATTAAAACTACCGTTCTTTATACTTGTTAACTGTGTTAATTGACGCGACTGTGTTTCTAATCATAAGTTCTTAGTTAATAATATTTATTTAGAATGTTAAACAATATGAAATAAAACAATTGATGATAAACAAAATATAACAATTTATTTTCTTTGATATAAAAATACCAACACATTTTACGTATATTCGTATATTACAATATTGCAGTGCACTAGAAATAATTGATTTTACAACAGTACTTTCTACTTTCTTTTATTTGCCATCAAAATTATAATAATTTAGATTTTTATTACTATTTAATTAACATAAATATATTGACGATCCCAATCTTAAAAAATAAAATTATAACGCGAATCCTTTTCTAACCGCTCCCGCCACAATCCGCTTGCCCAATAAGGTAGAGTCGAAGCTTCTAGAAGGTTCTGGAAGCTTCCAAACAAATGACGCGCAGTCTTGTCGTTGACTTTTGTGAGAGACGCTGTGCACATTTTTAGATTACAAAACACGATCTTCGCCCCGAACCCAAACTGTTTAACCCCTCACATGTCTGAGTTTGGGCTATTTTTAGACCCAAAACCCCAGCGGTGGGGGGTTTGGGGGTTAGTTGCGAACCCTATAGAGGTTCACAACTACTGATGAGGATATGTTTTCCACCAGATTGTGTTTTTTTACGTTTATACGTATATATGTGATATAAGCTTATATACCTACTATGTAAAGTTTTGTCCTTATGCACACAGTGCATTTGACACGCGGGGGGAAGGGGGGGGGTTAGTTGCGAACTCCATAGGTGCACAACTACTGGTGATGATTGGTTTTCCATCGCATGATGTTTTTTTTACGTTTTTAAGTATGCGATATAAGCTTATATACCACTATGTAAAGGTTTTTCCTAATGCACACAGGGGGTGCATTCGACACTTGAGGGGTTAATAGGCACTTACCTACCTAAGATAATGTGTTTATGTTAAACTTAACTGGCGCCCAACGTGGGGCGCCATTATTATTTAAAAAAAAAAAACGAGATTCAGTAAAGCCTTGATTTTTACAGAATGCAAGAGAAGCAAGTAAGCCCTTGCCAATGATTCACTTACGTTCGTAGCACTACATACTCTCTAAGTCCAAAATTGAACTATTAAAATTCTAATTTCCCTTTCAATAAGAGTTTCACTGGACCTGTATGCTTGAACGGAGCTCTTTGGGCCGGTTTTTTGATCCGTAGTTAACTGAACCAATCAATAAATCTGCCTAGCCTTTTCCCAACTATGTTGGGGTCGGCTTCCAGTCTAACCGGATGCAGCTGAATACCTACCAGTATTTTACATGGAGCGACTGCCTATCTGACCTCCACAACCCCGTAACTGGGTAATACGATACCCCTTGGTAAGACTGGTTGTCAGACTTTCGGGCTTCTGACGACCCGTAACTACTGTCAAAGATCCACGAATGACAGCCGGGACCAACGGCATAACGTGCTTTCCGACGCACGGAGGAGTCTCGGTATGTAAAGATGGTCACCCATCCACTGACCAACCCCGGTAAGCGTAGCTTAACCAGATGGATCGATCCGTGCGGTTGGTAGTTAACTCGACCAATAGTTAAAAATATTAACTAATATCACACGCATTTTCGAGTTGGAACGCGGTACGGCGCGCAGCCGCAGGTTTAGCTAGGCATCGGCCGAGTCTCATTTTATAAATACTAGTCTATGGGCCGAGTGCCGCACATGCGCGCTCTCATTTAGTCGCGCCCACTCCGACAAGCGCACGTAACGTTTTCATTCGTTCACGGCTCTCGTCCGCTCCCGCCAAAACTCGTAGTAAAAGCAGGCCAGGCGCACTCCGCATTTTAGGCATGAAGCTACAAGTACGCGTTGGGCTCGACTTGTCGAGCTAATTCAGTGTGGACTGCCGCGCGCCGGGCGGCTCGCTCGTTAGTTCGATACTCACTCACGCGCCGCGTCGTAAAAGAAGACAACCCGAAGGGCGAGCGCACACTGCGGTGCGTTTTTCTAACTCATAATCTGTGAAGTATGGTATGTCTTCGAAGTGCGCGCACTGCGGTCATGCGTTTTGTTACTGTAGGCCCCGCCCAGTGCGGCAGAACTAACGGACACGCACCGCATTTCACAGCTTCACTGGTTTTCGCTCGGATTTTCCAGAATCAACTTTCTGCGCATAATCGTTATTTATAAATCTTGTGATCAAATCCAGGGACCATTTCGGTTGATCCTTCGGCACCATGTGACCAGAATTACGTACCATCACCTCAGTAAGGTTCCCCGCACATTTTATATAACCAACTATATGATTCTCCACTTTCCAAATACTTTTGCTAATCCATCTGTATTCGTCAGATGATGAAAAGTTCAAGTTATTTAAAAAGTTGACTGTCAGAGGGTATGCCACAATAACATCCAGCTGTCCATTAAAAAACAGCATTTGATAATGTGATAGTAGTTCGGAGATGGCCGGAGCTACGGACTGCATGAAGTTGAGTGCTAGCATCAGTTGCACCGTCTCTCCATCGTGGAATGCTACAGAATGTGAAGCATCTTGGAGCACAATTTTTTAGACCATGTCTTACGATTATGTACAACAGTTGAACATTACCAAAAACCACAGAGATATGAGTCTTAATTTTAACATTTTTAACATCACATTTCGATACTAGGAATAAAAATCACAAATTTTATAGTCGTGAGCCAAGGAATAAGATGACAAGGACATGAAATGTTTATAAATTAAAATCATTCTTAATGAATCTTGTGATCAAGTCTAAGGCCCATTTTGGTTGGTCGTGCGGGACCATGTGGCCAGCATTTCGGACCAGGACCTCGGTTAGATTGCCAGCTCTCTTAACATACCCTGCCACCTCATTATCAACTTTCCAAATGTCCCTGCGTGCTGTTCTATACTCTCCAGCTGAAGAAAACTTTAAATTATGTAAAAAGTTTTCGGTCAGTGGGTATGCAACTACTATATCAAGTTGCCCATTATAAAACATCATTCTATAATGTGACAACAGTTCTGATATGGCTGGAGCTACAGATTTTAACATGTCAAGTGCTAAAAGTAACTGCACATGTAGGCCGTCCTGGAATGGTAATCCCCCAATGTGCATACTCCGCCGAACATCGTCATTTTGCAATAAGTCTGTGAGCACTGTCATATCAACTTCGCCTCCTGAAGACTGTAAGAAGTTATAGTAGTAATCAAAGCCCGTATAATATTTGAAGTATGAGAAATTGGTTAACTCTCCGTCCATCAGGCGGTCCATAAGCATATCAGCTTGCTCCCAATTCTGTTCCTTAATTTGTTTCACAATTTCATTTTGATACTTTAGAAATACTTTCAACTCATTACTGTCTATTAATCCAAGTTGGTACAAGTAGTTACCATAATCTAATTGATTGGCGGGGTCACAGTATCCATTGCCAATTGCCATACCTTGTAAGTTGAGTTTTTCATAACCATTTTCATTTTCATTATGTATTAACAATCCTAGGGATGGTATGTACTTTCCTGCATAAGATTCACCTGTTAAATATAAGGCATTATTCTTCAAATGTGGAAAAAGTTTGAAGAACTGTGTTAAAGTTGAGTACAGTCCTCTGGCTACACAGTCTTCATCCATACAATATGCACTTTCATTATCTGTGAAGCTAAATCCTGTACCAACAGGGTTGTCAATGAATATAAGGTGATACTTAAGAGCCCAGTGATATTTCCTCAAAGCAAAACCTTCTTTTTTAGCTATCAGAGGCCCCAGCTCAGTGAACAGTCCGAAAAGTGAGCTTCCTCCCGGTCCACCTTGTAGCCAGACGACGACGGGAGCTTCCTCATTCTTAGAAAAAGGCGGGAAGTACCAAAAATAGATATTGGAGTTGTAGTTCTCGTCGATCGTAAAGAAACCGGCGTGACTTCGGAATCCTATTTTATCCGTAATAGATACCCGCGAGAGATTTTGTGCGAGTATTATCGAACCGTTTTTGAGGTACGGAGTGATCATGAGAGGAATACCAGTATTTTTTTCTGATTTGGCATCCAATTTTATCCTCGGGTACACATTTGGAAAGAAAGTTCCGTTTACCACAGAAATTAAACTTAGCACTCCGAGTAAAAGTGTCCACATTTTACAAGAATCACGCTGTGTCTTCATGGTGTTGTATTCAAATAATATAGCCAGAAATTAGTCACATTAACTTAATGTTAAATAACAAGTAAAAAACCGTCGACATCAACTTTTAAGTTTTAGATTTTTTGTTTGTTTGTTTGTCAAAGTCAAATTGTCAGTTTGTCTTCCACAGATTACTATATTAGTAGCTAGCTATAATAGTCTGACATGACATTGACATTCGGTTTCGGTATGACCGTTGACCGCCGAAGACAGTGAATTCTACTCTGGCTACGTCGACCGCAGACTCAGAAGAACGACTAACCGAGTAACCGCAGACGTCTCACGTCGATTATTATTATCGTTTGACATTTCTTTGTGTCATTCATAGAAAGGAAGTCGGAGGCACTAGGAGGAAGTATAATCTATTGGGTCAGTATGTACCGTACCGTGGCCGTGGTGGTGCATCTCTTGTACACACGGCTAGTCGGCTACACATCAAGCTATACATTTCCAGTATAAGCTGACCGAAATTCTATACAATGCGAGATCAGTTTATAGCTTGATATGTAGCCTTGTGTACACCGAACTAAACTATCACTAAAATTCCTTACTTTTGGCTATGAGAATCTTAGAGCAATTCTGCAAAAAAAAAACCACTTTTGACCTCTTTTGACGCAACTAAAATCGAGTTTGACTAGGGTATCGTGATCATCGTGACCCGGCGCGGTACCCGGCGGTTTTAATTGGAACTAACGAAATCACTATGAAACGTTAGAACGTTATATTACTGGTAATGTTATCAGTCTTGCCGTGAGCGCAGTGTCGTACGGTCACTTTCGTTACCCACACTTACTGCATTGACTGTAATTCCAGCGTTTCTCAAACATTTTAGTGAACCCAGAATCTTTATCGAGAAAGGATTAGTCATGAGTAACTACAATTGTGGCGCCTGTGAAGAATTAATATCCGATGGAGCTCACTGCACAATGTGTAATCGGGAGCTGCACTTCCACTGTGCAGGAATAACGGAAACCGGATATCGGAAGCTGGGTGACAGAAAGCTAACGTGGCGCTGCAGCAAATGTAAAATAGGTGCCACTAATCAACCCGCAGTGTCACCAAGGCCAGAATCAGAGTCAGTTATCCTCATGGAAATAAGAGCGCTCGCTGAGAAACTAGCTCCTCTAGAATTTTTAAAGGACGAGATAACGGTGCTACGAACAGAGTTTGCTGATCTAAAGTTATCACTTAGTGAAACTAACAAGGAGCTTAAGGAGTTTAACGGGAAGATCAAAGACATGGAAACGCGCCTCAAGCACGTCGAAAAAGTTCAGGTGCAGGTGGATATCCTTCGAGACCGTTTGGACAAACTGGAGGAGGAAAACAACTCTAAAGAGCAGTGGACTCGTATGAACAACATTGAGATAAAAGGACTACCACAGAATAATAATGAGAACCTGTTCAAAATCATTGGCGAAATTGGCACCAAAATTGATTATCCCGTGTCTAAGGCCCAGATCAACTTTATAACGAGAGTACCAACCCGTGAGAAAGATAATACGAAACCTATCATAGTGAGTTTCTGCAACCGTTACGTGAAGGAGGACTTTATTGCCGCAGCGAGGCTACTTGTCAAGACTGCTCCTCTAACTGCAGGGCAATTTGGCCTTACAGGAAACCAACGGATTTATGTAAACGACCACCTGTCATTACAAAATAAGGCTTTGTTGTCCAAAACCAAAAAAGCAGCCGCAGAAGCGGATTTTCGCTACGTCTGGATCAAGCATTGCAAAATACATGCAAAGAAGGCCGACACGTCTCCTACAATAGTATTAAAATCCGGGAAAGATCTAGTAAAAATAAAATAAACTCACGTCATTATCCATTTAATAAACATTTTTCAAACAAAATTTACAAGTCGAGTTGTGCAAAGTCATACGGTGAAAATAAGATTGAGAACCGTGCGCAGTTGAGTGCTACCAGCATATTCCACCAGTTACTGTGTCGCTCATTAGAGCGGTGTAAGTTAATCTCTAAATATCACTGTCATGTTGCTTGTCGCCGTTATGCCAATGTAGTCCTTAGCTCCGTAGTACTAAAGTGCAATTCTAATTACTTTGCATCCTCCGTTATGACTCATCGAACCCGCGTAGTTTCTTTTGTTCAATTATTTGCGACTGTTTCAAAGTTTCGTGTTTTTAGACACTGTGCATTGCTGTGCTTAAAATATTCCTACGTTTTTTTGTGTTCTACCTTCATCATACTTTATTATTGTTGGTGTTTTATGTTCTCGTTTAGAACAAGTAATCTATTAAATTCACTGCTAAATAATGATCCGTATCTGGGTGCCCATAGTGTTATTGTTAAGCTTAAAAATGGTTAATATATATTATCAGAACGTACGAGGGCTGCGCTCGAAAACAAATTCGTTATATCGTAATGTTTGCATGAATTCATACGATGTTATTATATTTACGGAAACATGGTTAGTGGACAGTATTAGTAATAGTGAGTTGTTTGACGGTCGATATCTTGTGTGGAGGCGGGACCGGGATTACGGTCGAACGGCACAATCGCGGGGTGGTGGAGTGCTGATCGCGGTGAGAAGTGATCTGACCGTTGTGGAAAGATGTGACTGGTGTACCTCCGCTGAGGATATATGGGTATCCATCATTCTGAAGAGGTCTAGACCAGCGGTAAGTTACAACATTAATATCTGCGGCCTGTATTTGTGCAAGGAAAATGTTGGTAATTCGTATATAGATCAATTACAAAACTTCCACCATAAACTTAACCATTTAGTAACCGCCCACCCATTGGATACATTTATCGTAACTGGTGATTTTAACTTTGGTGGCGATGTGGAATGGCAACATTCCGACGACAGCCCGGGATTGTGTCCTGAGAAAGTATCTGTACGATCTATTTTGGATTTCTTTGACACAATAAATGCGAGTAACCTATCCCAGTTTAATTGTGAGCGTAATGTCAATGGTAGGTTATTAGATCTTGTTTTCTCAAATAGTGTAGTCAAAGTGAATGAGTGTGCTGACCCCTTGGCGGTACCTGTCGACTTGCACCACAAGTCACTAATTATCAACGCAGATTTCGTTGAAGTCCATAAATATATTGAGAAACCAAGTGTAAAATATATATTTTATAAAGGTGATTACCCTGCAATTACTTCTGCGCTAGATCTTATAGACTGGAAAACATTGTTGTCTGCTGGATCCTTAGACCAAGCTCTATGCGTTTTCTATCAAAAACTATACGAGCTAAGGGACTTGTACATTCCCGTTAAACCGCTAAAGAAATCGACACACCCCCCTTGGTATACCAGTGCTTTAATTAAAATATTAAAGGAAAAACAGAAATACCATACTAAATATAAAAATTACGGCAATTTATCAGACTATCACTCTTTTTCTATCTTGCGAAACCGAGTTAAGCAACTAGAGGCGGTTTGTTTTGATGCTTATATGGAAAACATAGAATCCTCAATTTCTAAAAACCCTAAATCGTTTTGGTCTTATGTTAAAAGTAAAAGAAGTGGTGACTCATTACCTAACGTACTGCATTATATGGACCTGTCCGCAGACACAGGTGAGGGTATCACTGAGCTATTCTCATCTTACTTTCATTCAACTTTCCAAGAACCAGACTCAGACTCTGATGATCTAGATACTAGTATAGACACTAATTCTTCCAGCTCAGTGAATCTGAGTACCGTTAGCGTCTGCCCTGACATGGTTCTCAAGTTACTTAAAGATCTGGACCTAACTAAATCTGGTGGGCCGGATCTGATACCCCCTATTTTTATAGTCAATTGTGCAAAGAGTCTTGTGGAGCCAGTCTGCTTGTTGTTTGAACGGTCGTTGAGAGAGGGTGTTGTCCCGAAGATATGGAAATCGGCATTCATCACACCTATTTTTAAAAAGGGGGATAAATCTAAGATAGACAATTACCGTCCCATATCTAAACTATGTCTTTTCTCTAAAGTTCTGGAGCGAGTGGTGTACACGGAAGTTTATTCATCCATGCAGCGCTGTTTTGGCGACGAACAACATGGTTTCCTCAGGAAACGGTCGACTGCTTCCAACTTGGTATTGTCCAATGAATTAATAACCACTGGGATGGATGAAGGATGCCAAGTCGATGTTATCTACACGGACTACAGCAAGTGTTTCGACCGAATAGATCACCGTGTGCTTCTTCAGAAGCTTTTAGCTGCAGGAATACACGGTGACCTGTTTCGTTGGTTTTCATCGTATATAGATAACCGAACGCAGGCTGTAGTCCTACGTGGATACACATCCGGTTGGAAAACTGTCCCATCTGGTGTTCCTCAAGGCTCGATCTTAGGGCCGTTATTGTTCACAATATTTATCTCGGACATAAAGAACTGCTTTACTAATTCTAATATTTTACTATACGCAGATGATATGAAGGTTCTTAAGTCTGTGCGTACATTATCTGATACCGACCTACTTCAGTCAGACCTTGACAGATTCTTTTCATACTGCAAAACTAATAAGTTACAACTTAACGTATCCAAATGTTTTCACGTAGTATACACGCGCCGGAAAACAATTATCGGTTCAGGATATACACTGGATGGTACGCACATAAGTAAGACAAGCAGTATCAGAGATCTTGGTGTAGTACACGACAGTAAATTAATTTTTGACGATCACATAGAAACCATTGTCAAGAAAGCTTTCAAGGCCCTGGGCTTTATTATTAGAGCTTGCTCTAGCTTTCGGTCTCTAAAACCAGTAAAAGTCCTCTACTGTTCCCTTGTGCGCAGCCATCTTGAGTACGCTTCCCCAGTCTGGAACCCTCAATACGAGATTTACAAATCTCGTATTGAATCCGTTCAGAAGAAATTTCTGCGTTACTTGGATTTTAAGGCAAAGCAATTCTCAGTGGACTATGAACACCGTTGCAAGCGATACCATTTCTTACCGTTGAACATGAGACGTAATGTTAGTGACGTATGTTTTTTGGTAGGCATAGCAAACGGCTCGATTGATTGTCCGGAACTACTCAGCAAAATACTTCTTCGCACTAACCAAAATAACCTACGCAGACGACCTCTGCTACAGGCACCATGCGCATCGACTAATTACAGGCGCAACGCCTTCCTCATTCGTAGTGTAAAAGCGTTCAATAGTTTACCATCACACCTGGAGATCGATCTATTTTGCACCAACGCATATAGTATTAGAAAGATCCTAAACAAGGAATATTTTGGAGATAGTCATGTCTAAACTGTTTTGATGTTGCACGACTCGACTAATTATCTATAATTAGCTTTTATTAAATTTATAACCTTTTTTTAACTTTTATTTTTGTATCGCTGAACACAGTCAACGCATAGTATGTGTAACTAGACGTCTAAATGTGGAAGCTTGTCATTAGCAATTTTTCCGACCTACGAAATATTGTAAATTTTAGGTATTAGTCTGTAAGCTTTCTGTAAAATAAATTAAATAAATAAATAGTAACGTTACATTTTTATAACTAACGCAAGGTACATATCACATTGTAATTAACGTTACGTAGTGGTTAATTATTTGTTATTTGGTAACGTTAACAAGCCCTGCCGGTAACGGCGGCGATGTCGGTGAACAAAAACGGAGTGGCAACAGTGCATCGTGATCCAATCATCCAATGCTAACCGAACGCGAGTGCACATAAATACAAACCTAAGTATCGAACGGCAACGTAGCTAAATTAACGTTAGTTATTGTATTTTTGTTAATGTTAATTACTGGTAATGTTATCAAGTAACGTTACATTTTTATAACGTTATTAAGGTAACCGACTGAGCGCGAGCGCACAAAAATATAAACCTAAGTACGGAACGGAAACGTAGCTAAATTAACGTTCTTAACGTTAGTTATTGTATTTTCGTTAATGTTAATAATAATTACTGGTAATGTTATCAAGTAACGTTACATTTTTATAACTTTACTAACGTAAGGTGTAATTGACGTTACATAACGGTAATTATATTGATAGTTGGTAACGTTAACAAGCCCTGCTTGGTAGTTTAAATTCGGTACTTTTTATGTTATTGTTGCGGTAAAAGATTAATTTACCCAAGTATGATCTAATGTAACTAACGTAAGTAAAGAATAATAACTGTCATGAGGTATCTATAAAAACGCCAAGATAGACTTGCACACAGATATGAGATAACTATTTATAAGTCAGAGATACTTGCACGACAGCGTAGCACGACAGTTTGCAAAAGTACAGATAGTGCTAATCGTAAACATCATTATACTTCCGTCAATCATTTCATTATGTCTAGATTTTCTGCTTATTGTGTTTCGTTAACTGTCATGCGACACGAAGCGGTCCATTCAAGTATTTGATAGTGTAGAACAATGCTTACGTCTTTGTATATGTGATTGCCCACGAACAGTGACTGTCCACTTTATGGGTCACAGTGGTTGGCACTAGGAAATCGTGTTATGGATTTTGGATAAGTTTATATACTGGGGGCTTATTGCTATGAGCTCTTATAGCAGGGCAAAAGTTGAACAAAAGCAAGCAGGGCAAAAGAGACGGAGCTATATACGACAAATAGCACCGTCACTCTCTCTCACTGGAAACATTCAACTTCTGCCCTGCTTTATGAGCTCATAGTAAGCCCCCTGAACTGAATAACGACTAAACAAATTACGAACATCTCAATTGCCTTACGAATACATTTTGAGTACAGGCAATAGTACATCAGGTTATACCAAACTGTCAAATTTCTCCAAATAATTTTAAACCATAAGTTATAAAGGTTAAGTTCAAAATTTAATGAGATTTGACAGTTTGTAGTAAGTTTGTAGCGGTTTGTAGTAACTATCTAATTCTCACAGATTACTATATTAGTAGCTAGCTACTAATTCTCTATATGTAGTCTGTGGCGACTATGATGCGCTCAGAAGAACAACAATGATGCGGTCAGAAAATGAAAGAGTACAATAATAATAATAACGATCGAACAACACACACACACATCACATTGATAAGCCGGCAAAACAAGAACTTATTATTATTATAATTCGCTAAAGTATGATAAAAAAGAGTGAAGCCGACTAATAATTGGGTCAGTCAGTATTCCGGGTCGAGATGGCGCGTACATTGTGGGCTCTGATAATATTTCAAGTATTTTTCAATGCCGATGGTTTCTTCCACCGTTATCCGACGTTGAACCTTGGCGAGCGCGATGGAGGAGATCCAGGGCCTCCGTTGTTCCTCACCCCGTACGTCGAGAGTGGGAAAATTGAGGAAGGCAGACGTCTCGCCCGCGTGCCCTTCACGGAAAGTCTTCGTATCAAGAGTTACGCTGGATATTTCACTGTGGACAAGACGTACGACTCCAACCAGTTCTTCTGGTACTTCCCAGCTATGGTCCCGGATAACAAGAACGCCCCAGTCGTCGTGTGGCTGCAGGGAGGACCTGGCGCGACCTCCTTGTATGGTCTGTTCACAGAGAACGGTCCGATCAGAGTTCGTACAAATAAATTCGAGAGGAGGAAGTACAACTGGGCTTTGAGCCACCACATGATATACATAGACAACCCTGTTGGCACTGGGTTCAGCTTCACGAACGACAGCCGAGGATACTGCAGGGACGAGACGCAGGTTGGTGAGCAGTTGTACACCACATTGATACAGTTCTTCCAGCTCTTCCCTGAACTACAGCAGAATAAGTTCTTTGTGACTGGTGAGTCGTATGGAGGGAAGTATGTGCCTGCTCTAGCATACACCATACATAAGAAGAATCCTACTGCTAAACTAAAAATTAACATGAAAGGCATAGCTATTGGCAATGGTCTGAGCGACCCAGAACATCAGTTGGTATATGGAAAATATTTGTACCAAATTGGTCTCATAGATTCTAATGGAGCTAAAGTATTTGAAGAGTATGAGAACAAAACTAAAACCTTTATCAGACAAGGAAAATGGGATGATGCGTTTGCCACATTTGATTCATTGTTGAATGGTGACATGATAGACGGTAAGAGTATCTTCACAAACCTAACAGGCTTTAATTTCTATTTCAACTATTTACACACAAAAGACTACACTCAGTATGAAGATTTTGGACCAATGCTACAAAAGACAGCGGTACGCGAAATGATTCATGTTGGAAACCTACCTTTCAACAATGGAACAGAAGTTGAAAAACATCTTAAGCAGGATGTGATGAAGTCTGTTGCCCCATGGATATCAGAACTCCTTGATCACTACTACATTGTAATATACAATGGTCAATTAGACATTATTGTGGCATACCCCTTAACTGTAAACTACCTCAGAAACCTCAACTTTACTGGTGCTGATGAATATAAGACAGCAAAGAGGTATGTTTGGAAGGTGGATGGGGAAGTTGCTGGCTATGTGAAACAGGCTGGCAAACTAGTGGAGATCTTGGTGAGGAATGCTGGACACATGGTACCTGGAGACCAGCCAAAGTGGGCACTAGATCTAATCACCAGGTTTACTCATGAGAAAACTTTTGATGGCCCCAAAAAGGATGTCTACTTGGGATTGAATTGAGTATTGTTAAGGATTTATTAGTTAGAATGCTTGTAAATAATGTCTGTAATAGGTATTGTGATTTTGTGAAGGTCTACGCTCCTGCTAAACAATTGCACTGGTCTAATGATTTGTGACAGCTTTAAATGCTCATGTTACTTGCATTGTTGACAAGTTACCTCTCTGGGACTTGATGGTAAAAGGATAGGATGTTAAGTTTAAGTCTAAACATACATTTGAAGTACATAAATTGTTCAGACAAAATTTATTGGGGCCTACCTCTAATAAATATTGTCTGCCTTTTGATACAAAGACTGCAAAAATGCTTGACCGCTTCCACATAATTATATAGTTGCATTGTATGACCTAATGTAACTATCATGCATGATGTACAATTAATAACTTACTGTCATTATTAAGTAACTATTGTAGGTATTCTCATCTAACTATAAAAACAAAAAGGTAGACTCACAACCACATACTACTTATTGTCTGTCAATCATTTTTCTGCTTGTTGTGTTTGGTTAGATCTTGGGAATGGGATGCAAAGCAGCCCTTTCAATTATTTGTTAGAAATGCTTATGTAGGTACGTCATTGTTTATACCTACTTTTAGGACCAAGCAAATTATTGCATACCTCGTCATACCTAGTATTTGTTTACTGATGTTTTGTAAAATAAGAATAAATATTTTTATATTATTATGAGCCACTGTTTCATTTATTTGTTTGGATGAGAGAACAGCAGGATGGCGCATGCCACGTTTATAATAATATAACATGTCATAGGCAGCAGGCTGGCCCCCCAATTACATGGGAATTCAAACATAACTCACGGGCGAAATGTGGTGAATGTTCAACCTCTGCCTAACCCATTGGCTTGGCAGGCGTGATGTTATTAGTGTAGGTGACCTTTTTATGCGCTGCACATAATTTATGTGTACGCTACGTTATTTATCTGCTTATGCTGCTATTATGTAGGTAGGTGTAAAAGTAGCATGGTTTACAAAACCAAGATCAAGTTCAATGTCGTAGGTAATCGAACCGGCATCGTATTGCGTAAGTATCGACGATGTAACTTGAAGTTGGATTGTTTCAATATCGTTTCCTTTATAAGAGCTAAATGACTATGTTGACTGACTTGCACTCGCACCTAACTTGCGAGCCGCCATGTTTGAATCAAACTATAGGTACCTACCATCGCACTCATCGTAGACTACCATTAATATACTGTATAATCTATGTCGCAGACATTTACAGTGAACCAGTGAACCCACAGAGTACTTTTTTATATAGGTAGTGAACCACACTTTTCGACCTACATTACACGATTTCTCTGGACGTGCCCACAGGGACAGGGTAGTGTAATAAGATCAGGGAGTCAGGTTCCATAGACAGGAGGTAGGGCATACGATACCAAGAGAAATCATGTAATGTAATAGGCACAGATTAGTAATCGGTTGAAAAGTGGTTCACCGCAAATGTCGGCAATGGTACATCGGTGGCAACGGCAGCAGACAATGTTACACTATACAACGTGTAACGTAATAACATTAAATGCGCAAAACCTCTTAAGGGGTCATAGTACTCATCATTATGAACAACTTTTACTATGAGACCAAACCTGAAATCGCGAAAAAAAAATCAGCTGTTCAGTACATTTTGACGAATTAGGGTCAGCGCAAACCAAGAGCAGAGCATTTTCTGAGACTATTGAAAAATTAATCTTATGACAATTCCATATATTGCAAAATTGAATGCGCGCCAAGCATGCTTGGCGTGTATTTGATTTTTCGATGGTCTCAGAAAATGCTCTGCTCTTGGTGTGCGCTGACCCTTATGCAACACAACAGCTGATTTTTTTTTGCGATTTGGTCCCACAGTAAAAGTTGTTCATAATGATGAGTACAATGACCCCTTAAGAGGTTTTGCGCATTTAACGTTACACGTTGTATAAATATTTTAATTCATTTTCTCTGGTGCAACAAAATGTTAGTAAAAAGAAAAATAAAAGCCAGTTTATCACAATATCAAATGTTATTTAATTAATCTTTAACCTAGAGTTACTTCATATCTGGATATGAGCAATCTGTGTTCAAACAAACCACACAAAACACTACATCCCAGAAAAGTGAACATTTCTTAGTCAAATAATTTGAATTACACTTGTGTTGACAAAACTGTACTTTTTGAATGCCTGGCATGTTACCATGTCAAAAAATTATATGTTTGCGTATGATAAAATATAATCATTTATATAAATTGTGAATCAAATAATGCTCTGGACTCTGTGTACCAACAATTCTAAGTCAAGTTCAAGTAGGTTGCATGGCATTCAAAAAGTTCAAACACTGGTAGAAAAGGAATGGAGTGAAACTAGTAATTTATCGGCCTTCTATATAAGTTGATAGCTCAATTTCTTCTGGTAGCTCCGTGATGTTGACATCAAAGCGGTCTTGAACTTCGTTAAGGATTTTGGCATCATTCTCATCAGATACCATTGTTATAGCTAAGCCTTTAGTACCGAACCGGCCGGCACGAGCCACACGATGCAGGTATGTGTCCGAATCTTCAGGCATGTCATAGTTGAATACAATATTCACTCTTTCAATATCCATCCCTCTTCCAAACAAGTTGGTAGCAACTAGGATCCTCTTCTGGAACTCCTTGAACTGCTGGTAACGGGAGAGACGCTCGTCTTGAGTCATGCTCCTATGAATACCAATAGCAGGGAAGTTTTGGTCTGTTAGCAGTTGAGCTAAAGCTATGCAGCGCTGGACAGACTTCACAAAAATAACAACTTGGTTAAATTCCAGTACATCAAGTAGCTCAAACAGCTTCTTATTCTTCTCATTCTCCTTAAGTTTAACATAGTGCTGCTGCAAGCCGTGCAGCGTCAGCTTGGCTTCGTCATCCACATACACTTCCATGGGGTCTTGCATAAACTTCTTGCACACCGGTCTGATCTCTTTGCTTAAGGTGGCAGAAAACATCATCACTTGCTTACCGTGAGGGGTGTTTCTGAATATCTCCTGGACGTCCCGTCTCATGTCTAGAGATTCCAGCATCTTGTCACATTCGTCGAGTATGTAGTGCTTCAAATGTTTCAGATTCAGCTTCTTACTGTTGACTAACGCTAAAATCCTGCCGGGCGTACCGACGACAATGTGCGGGCATGCAGTTTTGAGGACCTCTTCGTCTTTCTGTACGGGCATTCCACCGAAAAACACGGATACTCTGACGCCGGCCATGTATTTTGAGAAACGCTCGTACTCCTTGCTAATCTGGAAAGCCAATTCTCTGGTGTGGCACATTACGAGAACGTAGACGTGGTTTTCTGAGGGCTCCAACTGCTGTAGAGTCGCTAACACAAATACTGCGGTTTTTCCCATGCCGGACTTTGCTTGACACAAGATGTCCATACCAAGGACGGCTTGCGGAATACATTCATGTTGCACTTCTGATGGATGCTCGAAACCGCAGTCGACGATGGCGCGCAATATCTCGGGCTTTAACAGGAAATCTCTAAAGCCAGAGCTGTGAATAGATACGTAGGATCCCTTAACCTCTTTCTTTGGCGCCGCTTCTGGCGCCCCGTCAGTAGTCTGCTGATCTGCCTGCTCCTCGTCTTCGTAGTCCAGAAGATCATCGTTGTCAGCCATGATTTAAAGATTTCTAACTTATTTATGTAGTAATTATGACCCGCGCTCGTTTATGAGCACGTGAAATTTATTTTGAAATTTTTATTTCACAATAATGGCGGCTATGGTTTTGGCGTCAATTTCAATCATAGAGTAAAGTTTCAACGTTTTTTTATGAAACTGGAAAGCATAATCTGGAAATTGAAACCTAGGCTTTTGTCCACATTTGTTCTATTTAGATACCTATGTTGTATGTTTGTTCTATTCTACAGTAATTTTACTAAAATTGAGATGCCGGGGCCACATTAACGTCAACGCTCATAAACGCCATAAACATCGCGGTAGTTCAATTCGGTCAAATATCGCGGTAAGTGGTGGAGACCTACGGCTAACGCCCTTCAACGTGATAATCAACGGCACATCCCGTATAATGTGACCCGGCATGAAATAGCGTAATGGGGAGGAACGGGCAAAGCTAACTAATGACATCAAATCAATCAATCTGCCTAGCCTTTTCCCAACTATGTTGGGGTCGGCTTCCAGTCTAACCGGATGCAGCTGAATACCATTATTTTACATGGAGCGACTGCCATCTGACCTCCACAACCCAGTTACAGGGTAATCCGATACCCCTTGGTAAGACTGGTTGTCAGACTTTCGGGCTTCTGACGACCCGTAACGATTGTCAAAGATCCACGAATAATAGCCGGGACCAACGGCTTAACGTGCTTTTCGAGGCACAGAGGAGTCTCGGCATGTAAAGATGGTCACTCATCCACTGACCAACCCCGGCAAGCGTAGCGTAACCTGATGGATCGACTCGTGCGGCTGTCATTACTTAGCTACGAGCTCCTCCCTCATCTAACTAATGAAAATAATATGTATTTGATTTGTTATTCTAATGTATTTTTATAATGTGAATGGATCTTAGGTTCCTAAGACCTTAAAAGTAGTGTTAGTATGCAGGTACTTCGAGTTTAAGAATACCAGCGCCTGTAGCATTGGCACCCTAAAACACGTGCAACTAATAAAGTATAACAAAAACAGAGCTATCTGTTAAACATTACTCCACGCGGTGTATTCAAACGTTAAATAAAACAATAGATAAGGTATTTTGAGGTGCCATAAAACACCTGTTTCACAATTAGTGGGAAATGGCATTTTTGTGAATGAAGTCTAGCTTTATTGCACCATAACTTCATCTTACTACCTTACCTTACCTTTGACAATGTTTAAAAAAAGTTAAGAAAAATGCTTTTACGATCTTAACGAAGACATGTCAGATAAAGAAAACTGACAATAATATTGGTACTTATAAGTATAACACCACATGATGATTAATTATTGTTATACGGAGTCAACACTTGACAATTTGACATTATAATAGTATCTATGGTTAAGACATTATGTTAGTATTACAATTTACAATTATTTATATATATTCTGACGTTGAGTTTTGACATGATTTTAATGAATTTGTTACGGTCTTTTAATTAGTTGCTGGTTATGATTATTTTAATTAAAATTTAATTCAACTGTTGACATTGTAATCTCTTTCTCTGATTTTTTTTTGTATTTGTTTGTCTAGTATGACTAATTTTGAACGCCTTAAATGGCAAAACATGTAGCTACCTCATATTAATTTTAAGACCTGTATACTTTTACTCATGTTTCACAAAATAAATAGAAAGAAAAGAAAGACGAAGAAAGAAATACGTTTATTTGCGGTAAACATGACGCAAAGCACAACAAAATAAAATAACAATTTGTAAAACAAGTTTGGGGAAAATATGCGTTACATCTACGCAAAACGGGTACCGCTCAGCATAATGCCGCAAATATATCATAGGTATCATATCATATCCATACAGCGATTTGGGACTTCCCGCCATAACAATAGTTGAAGTACATAAAAAAACCTTTCTAATGATATATCGCATGTTGTTATTGGTTCCTAGGCTGGCTTCCATACATTTTTGACCGTCCTCCTTTGATCAAATTTTATTTTTTGAAAATATTAAATCTTTAACGATTTTAAAAAAAAAGCATCGAGCTTCTGGCCATTTCGAGGAGTATGTCAAAAAATTATAAATAATTTAAGGATTAATTACCTGAAAAAGAATTAGGGCCAATTAATCTAGCACGGAGATATAAGACTTTTTCATGCCAGCTCCATAATAATTTTTAAAGAAAAAATTCCGTATGCGTTGTTTGCAATGCTATTCAATAATGTTGTTATTTTTAGGCATGTATTCAGTCTTCCGAAATATATTCAAGTCATAAAAGTGGACATTTGGGAAAAAAGTATTATATGTCTATGAAAGTCCATTTTCAGCCCACAGTGAGCCGCCGCGCCCCACGCGTTCACATCTCAGCACGTATTCACGCCGGAACACTTCAGAGTCAAACACGCTATCATCGAGCCTAGTTTCAGTAAAAGCTAATAAATTACTTGGAAAGAGGTGTAAGTAAATTATTGGTTTCTGAACATCTTGGTTTGAATTCCCGGACATTCTGTTAGAAAATCATATCCAGCTTTTTAGTTTTTCCTTACGAAAAAATAAGTCACCTGACTCATTGGGTTCGGTTTTCTTCTTTGCATTTCGGTAGGTGAACCATTCTTGGATGGAGCGATGTATTTGCTGGCCAATTGCTAGGTGACATATAGAAGCCAAATAGGTTCAATGGGACTCAGGTGCTCAGGTTCAGGCTTTTTTTATGGAGAATGTCACAATGCTTGGGTGTTTTTGTGTAGGTAAGAACAAATACTCTCAACGGATACGTCAGGATGGAAATTCCAAGCATGAATGTACTTGACAGGCTCCAGGGTTATTAAGATCAGCATCGGCAGCACCAGTCGCGCGTATGACAGATCGGCGAGGGCGCGATTGAGTTTTCGTGTCGTACGTATGTAGGGGGAGGCACGCTACTTATCTGTACTGCAGGTAGATGATGGTAATGGTGGTGGCATCGGCAGAGACGAAGCTACGTGATCTGGAACATCCATGGATAAGTGGTGATTATTATTATGCAGCAAATTTATTTGTGTATCTGCCAATTATTTGCTCTTCAATGACATCAATACATTCTTTGGATCATAATTTCATAGCCAAAAAATTTCATCTCCAGGTCAGCTACACAGTATTTTCCTCACACTTCAGTTGCAGCGTGGCTTGAGCACTAAGCGACATCTGAGGTCTCCAACAGCTTGTCAACGTCCGTTCGAAGGATGTTATATCTACTATGAAGATTGTCTATAGAACCCCTTATACCTTTGATATCTTCAGCCAACTTACTTATAGAGGCTTCTTGAGTATGATATCTAGTGGCACTTTCTTTGCGGAACGCACGCAGCTCCATCAGAACAGCTTCAAGAGTGCATTCATTTAGCGTTGAGCCGTGAGCACTCGAGCAATGGGTGCTTGACTGAGAAGTAGGTAACGTAGTTTTATTACGCCTTACAGTTAAATTGGCTGAGCCATCAGCATCTGCATCTGAGTGGCTGAAAAAGATTGAAGGCACTGCAGTTTTCTTCAAGAATTTAGCCTTAGGTTCATATACTGCAATAAATAACATAATGTAGTACCTATCATTATTTTCAATGCAAAATGATTTATAGTCCGGTCAATTTAGACCAAAAAATGAGAATGAAGTCCCAACAAGCTGAATTTCAGTGAAATTGTTCAAAATATAATTATAAACAATGTCTAGAAGTTCCCCATCATTCCCCTGTAAGGAAAAAAAAATATTCAAGGTCAAAGGTCAAAAAAATGAGTTTTTCGCGATTTTCAGCAAAACGGTAAGTTTTATCATAAAAGTACTTCAGACAAAAATTGTAGATCATAAAATTATCATCATCATCATATAATACTTTTTTTCTTACGAGCCACTGTTTCTGAGATATAACGATTCATAAAGTTATAAAAGTTGTTATCGTCATAATATACATGAGTACGCCACGTATATACATCTAGAGTTGTTATATTAAAAAAAAAAAAAAAAAAAAAAAAAAGAAGCTGAAGTTTTTAAAAAGAGTAATTCAACTCGACAAGAAGTTATTACCAACGGCATCCGCTTTCTTCTTTCTATGTACGGAGCTCCTAAAAAAACTACCTGTTTAGATAAGCATCGATATGCATGTTTCGTTAAAAATACTAAAAATAAAAAACAAGTTCAATTAGCTTGTCTTCCTCCAACCTCAGTTGCTGCTCACCAACATCTTTTTCGAGTATATTACCAAGTTCAAGTGTGGCTTGGTTATCAGCTAGACCCTACAGACTGGGGTTGGAAGTTGGTCAACAATATATTAGAGCCAGTTCAAACTTTACTTCCACCTGCGCCGGAAAACTGCTGAACACTATTTTTTGCAACTGCAAAAAGGGATGCAGTGCTAAATGTGGTTGCAAAAAAGTCGGACTGTCTTGTTCTTTGTCATGCACAAATTGTAAAGGCCGGTCGTGCTCTAATATTGAATCACAAACAATGGAGGATTCGTTTGACTCCGACGAAGTATCATGCGATACATCGCTATTGACGTAATTTACTTGCATCCAAAATGAAGATGAAGAAGAAGCAGGAGAAGAAGAACAAGAAGAAGATCAAGAAGAAGAACAAGAATTTGAAACTTACGAATAAGACGAATAAATTTCAACACTTTTTTTTAATTTACATCGCTTTTATCTTTCCCAATCTTTGAAAATTTCCGTTATTATGCAATAGTTTTACATTAAACAGGATCACAACTGACCCGTGGAGTAGGCCACTGGGGAAACCACGTTAAAAAAACGCGCTAAGTACACTACCTCATAGGTGGCGTGGAAACGTGTGCATATTATGACGATAACAACTTTTATAACTTTTTGAATCGTTATATCTCAGAAACGGTGGCTCGTAAGAAAAAAAGTATTAATACATTTTTTATTGATAATTTTATGATCTACAATTTTTGTTTGAGGTACTTTTATGATAAAACTTACCGTTTTGCTGAAAATCGCGAAAAACTCATTTTTTTGACCTTTGACCTTGAATATTTTTTTTTCCTTACAGGGGAATGATGGGGAACTTCTAGACATTGTTTATAATTATGTTTTGAACAATTTCACAGAAATTCAGCTTGTTGGGACTTTATGTAACCTCGAATGTCTAAATTGACCGGACTATTACTATTATCCACGAGTTATTATGAACTAGCTTTTGCCCGCGTGGATATCGGAAAATATCCCACGGGAACGTACTACCGGGAAATCCTTCCTTATTCCTTGTCTACATTATAAAGGGAACCTCTGTGCAAAATTTCAGCTTCTTAGGTTCAAGGGTTTGGGCTGGGCGGAGTCAGTCAGTCAGTCAGGACTTCTCTTTTTATTTACCTACCTATATAGATGAATAACACTTACTGGTATATTTACTTTGACCAAAATAATCATCAGCTGTAAAATGAGCCGAGCACAATACAGAGTGATTGGTTGCTTGGAAGTTTTTGACTCTCAACGCTTTTTCCCACGATTTTCGGCGTTTTGGATCCTTGGGAAATATATGTCTCCCTTTATTTTTGCAGTCTGGAGCACAACACTGCGTCATATTTAGAGTATTTAACTCTCTCTATACTTACTTTACTCTTTGGTATTTAACTATTTTCGATGTTTGTTTACGTAGAAATCGTAAATTAAAATTAGTAATGGATTTTGACAGGTGACAGAACAAAATTATGCAAAGTCGATCATGCGACATCTGGTGGTGGTGGGATAAAAAGGTTTTTCACCCCATTACAGATGACGCCATCTCAGAACAATAACAAAGCATAGAAGTAGTGGTTAAATAGCAACTGAACTCAATATATTTGTTTCATTTTGACTTATGGAGCCGCTATGATGTTAAAGAAGGACACGTATACAGAAGACGTTTCGAAATTTTGTAGGTTGTCATTCATTTTATTTCGACTAGTGATGTACCCACTAAATTTCAACGTCGATAGAATTTACAATAACATTCTTTCTTATACTGCCAAGAATAATAACCATAGGTACACACGGCTACACATCAAGCTATACATTTCCAGTTTACACTGACCGCTCATTGTAAGGAAATCCTATACAATGCGAGATCAGCTTATACTGGAAATGTATAGCTTGATCTGTAGCCGTGTGTACCAAAAATTTTGAAGTAACTAAGCATACTTATGATCCCAATACTTAATATATTCGTTCAAAATGAAACAATACTTTAAGTATGAACTAAATAGTTCGTCATCATCATCACCAAAGTCTTCCTTGGTTCCCGACAGCTCTTCATGTATTAAATCTGACCCGGCTAAACCCGAATGTATTTAATTGCCATAATAACTGATGAGTTTATTGAAAAGAAGTGGGAGACATTCGGTTTTGCAAATGTTTTTAGCAACTTACTTTCTCATATTTATTTGAATTTTAGATTACATCATAGTCTACTCAACAAAGTCTAGGGAACAAGGGTATTCAAAGTACCTATAAATTTTTATTTTAATACTTTTTATGTAACACATTATTTTAAATGAGTAGAAGCGTAATTTAATAGAGATTTCAATTATTTGATTAAATAAAATGGTTGTTAGTGAAAAAATAAAATTTATTATGAAAATTCAAAATGGTACCAAAGCGACAAAAACTTTTCGTACATAAAAAAATAAATAACGACCAGATAATATTTTAAATAAAAAAATAAAATGCCTAGCAACTTTAATAATCTGTTACGCGAATTCCAGCCCACACAATAATACGGATGAACTTCCTGAGGATTCTGGAGTCGGCTCTGGCGACCAGGAACTCGCCAAAAGCGCAGTCTTCTTGAATCGGGATGGAATCCAATTATTTCTGAATTTGTTATTGTCATCTGTGTCAAGGATTCCTAAAACGAACAGTTCTCAACAAATTTATGTAAGATTTTTTATCATCATTTTTATTTAGGTAAATAGTTTTATTTGTATGTCTTACCTGACTGATGTGAGATGATTTCACGAGATGTCAATATCAGTGGCGATTCATTAATCTGTACCGATGTACTAGGTCCTGTTTCAACTTCCATTGCTACGGGATCCTACAATTACGTATTTTTTATTAAAAATAAATAAATAAATTTGCACACGATTATATTTCCGACTGGGATAATTAGAAGAATAATATCGCATCAATGATATTTTTAATATAATATCATTGTATCGCATATATCAAGTGAAGATATTTCTGAAATGTTATACATGTCTTCATGTTAGATCTTCATGTGCTGTTGATGGTGAGCGGTTCTTTTAATTTGCAGTACTGCGCTATGTCCTTCTTCGCAGACTTCCATAAGTATTTCCTGTAATGTAATAAATCAAGTTTTAATTTGAACGGGATACTATTTATTGCCAATAAAATACCTTAATTATATCATAATACTGGATGATTTTTTTATCATGCACCAAATCGAAATGGGAGATTGTACTCATCATTATGAACAACTTTTACTATGGGAACAAACCTGAAATCGCGAAAAAAAAATCAGCTGTTCAGTACATTTATCTACATCAAACTCGTCATAATGTACTGAACAGCTGATTTTTTTTCGCGATTTCAGGTTTGGTCCCATAGTAAAAGTTGTTCATAATGATGAGTAAAATCTCCCATTTCAATTTGGTGCATGATAAAAAATTCATCCTGTATATCAGACTATTTCATCTGTTCTATCCATAACAAATAATGTAGGAACAGCATGTTCTCTAAGTGACGACTTAAAGAACATGCTACATCCATTTCATAGGTTCATTACCAAATGAATACAAATTAAAATGCTTGGAGCATATTATGTGTATCTACCAATACAATTTATCCATTTTTTTTTTTCACATCGTCTAGGAAATCTGTAAAAGAAAAGTATCGACAACATTATTTACGTCACTATGGCTGATCAAGATAACCCCAAAACAATTTCCGAATATTCGCTAATAACTTCTATTGGAATAAATATTACGACTGGTTTCAGCTATATAGTGACACAGCAATATTTGTTATGTATTTATATTCGTTTAACAGATCATATGCAACAAGAAATTGAGCAAAAACTTACCGATGGAAGGTCAATATTTATTGTTCATTTTATTTTCGCTATGAATGGGACTGGCAGCCCCCAACCACACAAGAAATTGCTCCACAGCGTCCACACACTCACTGTTTGTATTTAAACAAAGAATTCATGCAATCTAACAGTAGAAATATTATTAAAACATCGCAAAACCATGGAAGATTACGACAAACACGTAAACAATGAACACGCGAATAAGTCAGGTAGTTCCATAGGTAGTTCAATGAACGAACTGTCAGACATTGAAACAAAGTACTATCAAATTTGGCCGCGTCATACTATAACTTTTTTAACCAAATGACAATTGATCTTGTGACCATGCCAAGAAAGTAAAACAAAGAGTAAAACATTTATCTCTTTCCCACATCCTTTATCGTACCTTTATCGTACCTAATAATAGAACGGGACTAAAGGTAGTTACAGAATTCTGTTTTTAGCCTTCCTTCTATGCTTTGTTATTGTTCTGTGGACGCCATTATCGCTGGTGCTTGTCAGCTGTCTATCTGTTGACGGTTGTCAAGGAAACGCGTTCTCAGTGGCGTGCACTCCATACATGCAAATAAGCTCTGCATACCCTGTAGTCCCATACATACATGCCCCTCTAAATGATAAATAACTATTTAAATAAAAAAAAAAAACATGTATGTATTAAATGAAAAATGAAAAATAAAAAAATCCGTCATTTGAATTCCCGTGTTTATAATGCGATTCCGCGCCATCTATTACTTTTTTATGGAACTAACTAGTTGGAGCGGCGAACACGCGCCACCGATTCACCGCGCAAGCAGCGCTCCCGTGTGAGTAAAAGCACTACTACGTCTTGCTTATTTTTCATACTACGCATCTCGTGAATTCTCGTGTAGTACACAGCAAAAGTGTGACTGTGTGCGTGAACATGTGTGCGCGTGTTGGAGTTTTAGAAGCAGAGCTTACATTGCAAACCGTCCAAATTGAGAAGCCGTAAAAGCACCGCTTATTTGTTGATTGTAGAGAATCAACTTTTTTAGTCGGATTAAACAATTTATTTGTTAGTATTAGTTGTAGTTCGTAATTGCTATGTTTTTCGCCATATTTATTGTTTCGATTGATTTAATATCATTGTTCGGTTGTATTTCTGGGCGGAATGATTGATTGTCTAAGTAAAGTTTATTGTAAAAACGAAAAATTATACCCGTGAGACCTGTGCTGGCCAAGTGTGTTCAAATAAATTAAAATCTGCCGCTTTTCGACGTCATCTTTTGAGGAAGAAGTTAAATTGATTGCAAAGAGGTCCGTGTGTACCCGGGGTTTGGTTTAACACAAAAAAGGTAATGCTACTTACTCGTTATTTACATAAAAGTATTATGATAATAATTGTTACTGGCTAACAGCTAAAGGTTGTGTACACACAAACATAATGTATTTTTACCTTGAATTTTATTTACAAATCAACATAAAAATTATATTTGGATCTACATATAACGGATGTTCATATTTAAATAATTTAGATATTTTTGGTGGGCGCTAAGAAACGCCATGCGAAGCCAATGGCGCCGTGTGGTAAGAGTCGGGTATGTAGGTAAGTAGGTACTGGGTAGGGTATCTAGTCGGTGGGACTCCGACCGAAAGAAGCTGAAACTGGTACTTAAGTTTTTTATTTTATTTTAACCGTGCATACCCTGTCTGAAATCTCTGTGCACGCCACTGCGCGTTCTCACTATAAAACACGAAAACAATATACCTAGTACGGGAGGTGGCGTTAGTTTGAAAATAGTACATCGTGATACAAGGGTGGAAAGTTGGTTATTGTCAGTCAGGACTTCTCTTTATATGCTTTAGAAGTGGAAATGTAAAATTGTTATCATAATTAATGCTAATATACAGGAGGTTTCTTTTAAGGTGTCAAGGCAGTTCGAGCTGATAGCAGAGTACCATACCTATCGATTTAACCCCCATGTACCTATGTTCTACGATTTTTTGTAGTTTTCGAGTTATAATTTTTTTTCTATATTTTGCCTGATTCAACAAGATGATAGCTTTAAAAAATTATATCTTTTTTTGGGTCAACTTTGAACAAGAATGTATTAGATAGGGCATTATTTGCTGAAAGTGGTGTACCTATCTGAATTCTTTGCATATTTTTGTCAATCCTGATATTTACTATTCCTCTACGTTTAAGCAGGGTGCTTACTATGAGCTCTTATAGCAGGGCAGAAGTTGAACATTTCCAGTGAGGGAGAGAGACGGAGCTACCTACGACCACTGACCTCTATTGTACATGTACAATAGAGGTCAGTGCCTACGACCTATAGCACCGTTTCTCTCTCTCTCTCTCTCACTGGAAACGTTCAACTTCTGCCTTATAAAAGAGATCATAGTAAGCCCCCCTGAGCTCAGTATGGTACTCTGCTATCAGCTCGCACTGGCTTGACAACTTTAAAAAGAAACAACCGGTATACATATACGGTACGGTATATATCAACCGTCGGGCAGTTGCCCACCAGACACGACACCCGTCTGGTCGAAGGATCCTCCCTTTTCTATGGAGGATGAGTGAACTTTACACCCTGTTCCTCATGCCTCCAAACTGGTGACCCCGACGTGATACGAACACGCAGCCTTCGTGCAACTCCTTCAGCGTGACGTCATCAGCATCACTTCATCAAGCTTTCGAGCGGCGAGTCACACAGCCAACCAGCATCCACGGCTTCAACGGGTATCCTGACCACCAGCATGCAGTGGACGCGCATTCCTAGTCATCACCTTCAGCCTCAACCTCAACCCAGCGCTGTACACTCCGACTCACTGGAGCATAACGCAGCGCCACCCCGACTCACTGGGGTGTCACCGCAGACAGTTCCGACTCACCGTGAACTATGCGGCACTCGGTTCCGACTCACTGGAACCACAATTGGCACTGGCAAGCATAGCACGATACACGACTCAGCCCACTATCGACCTCCGGTCTCCGGAGGGGAGTGATGTGGTGTCATCTACATCGCCACATACGAACTACGCATCACAATGACATGACGTCACGCAACCTGCATCGCGCAATCAGAGTTTACCGCGCAATCGGCCGTAGTGTACCCATTCCCTACCTAACCTTGGTAGCACCGCACCCATGAACCGTCAAATGGGAAACCATAGAGCAACACGGCCCCCGGCGACTCCGGTTCGCCGGGGGCCGTGTTGCTATATGTGGGAAACTATAATAAAATCGCTACAAACCAATAGCATCGACATCTACTCGAACCCTTTCCGTCAATTCCGTACGAGACTTTTAACCAGCTCGGAGTCTCAAGACCTCTGTGCGACACGAACCGCCATTCCATTCATTCGCCATTTCCTTCTTTTTCAGTTTTTTTTTTTTTTTGTTAATTTGTTAATATTTTTGTTAAATACTTCCCATTGTACAGTCAGCAACAAAAGTCGATTAACACTTCAGTTTTCTAAATCTTAATGATTGAGAAAAATACTTAATTAAAATCGGAACAGATTAACTCTCGGCGCTGGGATGCACTCTGTTGTTGTTGTTAGGTTGGATTCTCGAAGCTAGGCTAAACACCAAGAGTGATATTTTTACGTCCCTGCGAACGCGCGGCTAAAACAGGAGGTCAAAAAAGCATTGCCAGTGTAACTAAGTGAAACAACGATCTTTCTATATGTTTTATTTCTTATAATTTTATTAGGTAAGTAGTATAATAAATAAGAACAAGTGTGAAATGTGCTACATTATTTATTTTTTTTAAAGTTGAACGGATTAATTGAAGTTCCACATTGTTTTTATTACAAAATCGTTTTTAATACAGACGGTACGACCACGTGGTCTTACATGTCCAATGGGTGGCCATGAGTCAAACATACAGTGTGCCCTTATTATTATGAATTTCTTTTCCTTTCAATAAATTGCATGGTTCTTTTGTTTAGGCAGTGTTTTGTTTTTAACAATGTTATCAAAATAAACACACATACAAAAATGTATGAGGTTCTGTCCACAGTTCATGCAAATTACTTAGTATTATTATATTAAAACAATAAGTACATAACATTACGTACCTACTAATCACTACTTACTGAGCTTACATGAAAACAATTTTTACAATGATTTTTATATAAGAGAGAACTATTGAAATAATACTGGAATAACAAATGTAAGGCTGGGCTCAAACTAACGTTCCTAAACGCGCTACCTAGTCTATGGTATTACGCTAAAACGCGACTTGAAGTGGTGACAGAAGTATGGACTAGGCCTTCATTGTGGTGAATGAGAGAGGTTTTCTTTTTGAGTATTAAAAAAAAAACATAGTTTCCAAGAACTCTGTAGATGGCGTTGAACTGACTACGTTACTATTATAGAGTGCGTTTCATCAAATAGTTCCTATGCCGTAATGTTGGTCCACTGTTAAACTTTAACACATGGACCTATCAGGTCCATCCATTCCAACAGTAGCGTATCGTGTTCGTCCTAAAACAGTGGAGCCAACATTACGGCATAGGAACTATTTGATGAAACGCACTCTAGGTGCCAAGGCCAAAACATGGGACATTTTCTTTCTGGCGTGGAAAAACCATAAAAAGACTGGTAATTAAATACTTTTTCCTTGTTATTTATTTATTTTCAAAATGTCATTGTGATGTGACAATGATATATGACCATTGACTTAGAATTCTTTACATCCAAGTGAAATGATGTGACGTTCCGTTCCTTGCTGTAACTTACCAAGTTCAGCGTCATCATCCAGCGACTACGGAAGAGTTGGACGTAGTTATGCATAAACGTTCCAGTCCACAGTGACTTCAATTTGAGATAAACGCAATTTAGTGTTTTAGTGGTACACTTTTTTTCCTTGATTAATATAGACTAATACTATTGGTTATATTGAAGAAAAATATAATTATTAACTACTCATGTATATTTTTTTTGGATATTTACATTTAAACGGTAAGTAATTATAAAAAATGCAATTGGAACGTTTCGACAAAAACCTGTTTTGTACGAACACTCATTCCAAACTATTTTGCGAAAACGTTCCACTTACCATTTTAATGTGGATTTTTAACTTTTTCATGGTAAAAAGTAAAAAAAATAAATGAAAATGAAAGAAAATAATACGACACAGGTTTTATTTTATTAAAAACGGTAATTAAATGTTAATAATCAATGTTAAGACCATTATCATCTTGTGTTTCAAAGTCTGGCTCTCCACCGAACCCATCAATATCATCAATGACGTCCTCCGAACTCTTTAAAGTTTTATAAAATTGGAGACAATCCTCTGTGTGGCTGACACTGGCTTGGCCACCATCAGGGATTTTACTTTTGATAACACAAAGATTTAGTCGTTAATTAGTCGAAATTTGTCGCCAAATATCAGAATTTGTCGGTCACTGGTTCAAAAGTTATAAGGGGTCATTGGTGGCCGATCTGGAGAGAGTCTCCCCAGCTTGGCCACCTTTATATCTCAAAAACTAGGGCACCTAGCGAAGATCTGTTTTCTCCCAGATTTAGTCGCTAATTAGTTGAAATTAGTCGCCAAGTCACAGATTTAGTCGGGTCATAGTTTAGAAGATATAATGAGTTCAATTTTTAAGTATAGACCAAGAGCTAGATCAAAAATTTTATCGTAAACTCTTCAATCTAGTTCTTGAACTGTACTTAAAAATTGAACTCATTATATCTTCTAAACTAAGACCCGACTAAATCTGTGACTTGGCGACTAATTTCGACTAATTAGCGACTAAATAAGTAATTGTTACACTTATAAACGTAAGTACTTTAGCAAAATTTTTTAAATGTTTTGTGTATACAATTGTTGGCTAACCTAAATAAATAAATAAATAAATCTGGGAGAAAACAGATCTTTGCTAGGTGCCCTAGTTTTTGAGATATAAAGGTGGCCAAGCTGGGGAGACTCTCTCCAGATCGGCCACCAATGACCCCTTATAACTTTTGAACCGGTGACCGACAAATTCTGATATTTGGCGACAAATTTCGACTAATTAACGACTAAATCTTTGTGTTATCAAAAGTAAAATCCCTGATGGTGGCCAAGCCAGTGTCAGCCACACCAATCCTCTGGAATGTATTGGTACATTGACTGCAAATCGGCTAATTTTGCAGGAGCAATTGGTTTGCCATCAGGCCACAACAAGCATAAATCCGATTTATTTATATCCCGTATTTGTCCTTTGGTTTTTTTTTCAATTGTCATCTCCTTATGTTCTTCTTCAAAGGAGGTCCTCATAAAAACAGAAAACTTTTATCTTTTTCTATTTTGATTTCTTTGGTAAATAACCAATTTAACTTTAGACTTTTTACTTTTTATCAATGAATTTTTTTCTATTAACTATGTTTTTTTCTAATTTATCTGTACTATAAAAGTCGGTATTCTTCATTTTGTAAACTTGAAAAGGTTTCTTTTTGTTACTGTTTTTAATAACATGTATATATTCTTCAGCTGTATACAGACGTTGGCGATGTTTAAGAGCCGTTTCAATTTTTGAAAAATCGGTATCGTTTGGTAAAAACGTATGTCCAGACTCAAGAACGCACTTTTGTTAATGTGTAGAAACGTTCCAAAAGTATTGGAACATTTTGCTCAAGAAAAATGGATTACTTGTGTTTACTTTAATACGTTTCAAGATTTTTGAGTCTTTTTAACAAATCTTTTTTTTTTAAATGGTATTAATTGAAAACGTTTCAGTTTGTCTGAAACGTTTTATTTTTAGTGAAAACCCTTTGTGTGGTAAAAGTGTGGGTTGGAACATATCGTCAAAAAAATAAATCCGGAAATGAGACTTCGAGTCTGAAATATTTTTGCTGTAAAGATGTAAAGAGTCAAAAAAAGTAGGCTGGTCACATTATCTCAGTTTTGGGTGACTTGTGGATTGGAACGTTTATGCATAACTACGTCCAGTTTAAAAACTGTCACCAATGAATAACAATAAACATCTAGGTATGATGTAGAAAGAAAGAAATCGCGCGCGACACAAGCAAGGGCACCGCTCGTCCCGCGAAACGCGGTGTCTAGGGTGTGGCGGGCGATTATATCGCGTGTCGTTTTTAAAATGAATATAGTTATAAGTAAAGTTACAAGAAAATAGACGAAAATTGACAATTCCTCCCCCATAGTCCACGTACCCATTTTTATAACGCAATTTAATTTTGTTTGTCAAAACCATTGATATAAAAAGTAAAGATACGGTCGTCCGTACATTTGCCTAACGCGTTCGCCACACAGAAACACTAACGCCATCTATTAGAACTACTAACTACGATGTTGATCGGCGCAGGCTGCTCGTAGACGTAACCTTGTAAGAGCGGCGTGGTATTTTTCGAGATATAAAGAAATTATGAAAACTTTTATTTTTCAAAAATTATATTTATTGCAGTTTGTTTGTATAAATAATAAAATTTTCATTGGCCTTTTTTGTTATTCTTGACATATTTTCCATTTTGGATTCGTACTGTTTTCTGACATTGTTTATCTTTCAATTATTGACCTTTAATTAATGTAATTTATGATTAATAACACAGGTTGTTCCATTGAGTGAGAGTTTGTATAAAATTAAATCTTATTGTAATATAATTAAATCTTTATTTCATCGGTAACAACGCACGCCGCTGCAAAGTTATGTCGCACAGCGGTACGGTCTTGTGGGCGTGGCCTCGCGTCGTCTAAGACAATTTACTTGTAGCAGGAAAGTAGAAAAGAAAATTGTTTTAAATAATGTTAGAAGTTGATTTATTGACATATTTTTGACTTACAGGTGATATGAAATTTTATAATTTTTTTTGTTATGTTTTTTGTCGTAGTTCACGCAACCCGTCACGACATAATTTGGCTTTTTTGCCTTTAAAATTTACGACCACACACGAAGATAGCCGATCGCGGACTATTTCACTTGGGTTTAGGGGAGGATCATTCGAGGACCACGTTCGTGGCGTCATTTTAACATGCCGTCCGCCCAGTCCTTACGCAGTAATATATAAGTCAATGGTCAAAACCGTTAGATTTGTTTCTGTGTTCACTATAGAAGTTGGGCCAGCCGTATGAAAGGTTTTGAAATCAAACCACTAGTAAGGACAAATTGCCATTAAGCTAAGTATAGGCCGCGGGCGCACGCAAGCGATGGTGACCGAGATCTACGGTGATTTTACGCGATTACAAAATTGACACAATTTTGTACTATCGCTATAGCCCCGCTCAGCCACTTCAGGGGCCAAAAAAAAAAAAAAGGGGCCAAAAATATCATGTATCCATCATGGTTCCAGTGTGGGTGAGAGGCGGAGCTATACAGCGTTATTTTTCAATGACCAGCCAAATTTTGACAGGGTGTTCTACCCATGAATATGAACAACTTTCACTATGGGACCAACTTTGAAATCGCAAAAAAAAACAGCCGTTTCATACATTTCGATCGAGTAGGTATTGAACTTTTGAAGGAAACCGCTGGTTCTTTTTTTCGTGATTTCAAAGTTGGTCCCATAGTGAAAGTTGTTCATATTCATGGGTAGAACACCCAGTCAAAATTTGGCTGGTCATTGAAAAATAACGCTGTATCCGACCTATATCACCATCCTTTTTTCACAACGGAACCATAATGGATCCATAATGTTTTTTCACGTCATTGTACGACCCTCGGTTTCGCGCCCGCGGCTGTTGGGATCGAATATTCTTATTTCAAATGGCTCTAGTTTCGCCAGTCCATACTTTCTTTCTGGTCCGGATCTAGACACTTAGATCCCAGTCCAAGTCGCAACGCTCCATCAAAAACCTACGATAACTAACACTTCTCACTATAGGGCTTCAACGGCTTGAAATCAGCATTCCCGCTCAAGTAGGCATCAACGAAATTCTGGACCGAGTCCGTGGTAATCTCATCACCATTCTTCATGGTCACCATGCGCTGTTTGGGGAAATCTATGGAGGTAAGCAAGGGGACCGCGTCATCCAGACCAATGTGTTCCCGTAGCATATCTGCGCTGTCTGTGCCATCGATGCCAATGTAGAACATGACGTGTTTGAAAGGCTTCTTCTTCATTCTGGAGTGGCGAGACGTCGGGTAGTCAAAGTCCATGGTCTCGTCGTCCGAAGAGTTCTGGTAGGGACAGAAGCCAGGGAATTGGATGCTGCACTCATCGTAGTAAGATTCCGCTGAAGGTGTTATCACGGACTCGGCGAATTCTATTTCTGAGTCTTCATCATCTGGAAAGGAGAAAGGAGTGTGATTATTTTATGAGTTAGGGATGCTATACACATAAGCGGGCACAGCCGGGCGGTAAAATCGGATATATAATGTAGAAGAATGTTCGGGGAAAATATAATATGAGAGTTTCTTTCGGCTTTGTTTTTCGACAGATACTGCCGAACCGACAATAGCAACCCTATGTAAGTTGGGTTCTGAGAAATAAGAATAGGCTTCCAGACTTTATCTTAAGTTCAATACTTTACTAGAGCAAAATAAACGTCGAAAAGATCCTGTATGCCCACCTATCACCACCGAAACTGCTCTGGCGAGGCGAAGCTACCCGTGTCTTAGCAGCCACCTTCATAACACTATAAACTGCTCTCGCGAGGCGAAGCTACCCGTGTCTTAGCAGCCACCTTCATAACACTATAAACTGCTCTGGCGAGGCGAAGCTACCCGTGTCTTAGCAGCCACCTTCATAACACTATAAACTGCTCTGGCGAGGCGAAGCTACCCGTGTCTTAGCAGCCACCTTCATAACACTATAAACTGCTCTGGCGAGGCGAAGCTACCCGTGTCTTAGCAGCCACCTTCATAACACTATAAACTGCTCTGGAGAGGCGAAGCTACCCGTGTCTTAGCAGCCACCTTCATAACACTATAAACTGCTCTGGCGAGGCGAAGCTACCCGTGTCTTAGCAGCCACCTTCATAACACTATAAACTGCTCTGGCGAGGCGAAGCTATCCGTGTCTTAGCAGCCACCTTCATAACACTATAAACTGCTCTGGCGAGGCGAAGCTACCCGTGTCTTAGCAGCCACCTTCATAACACTATAAACTGCTCTGGCGAGGCGAAGCTACCCGTGTCTTAGCAGCCACCTTCATAACACTATAAACTGCTCTGGCGAGGCGAAGCTACCCGTGTCTTAGCAGCCACCTTCATAACACTATAAACTGCTCTGGCGAGGCGAAGCTACCCGTGTCTTAGCAGCCACCTTCATAACACTATAAACTGCTCTGGCGAGGCGAAGCTACCCGTGTCTTAGCAGCCACCTTCATAACACTATAAACTGCTCTGGCGAGGCGAAGCTACCCGTGTCTTAGCAGCCACCTTTATAACACTATAAACGTAGCCTGCAACGTATATTCTTTACCTAAATTTAAATGTAAAACTGTTGTTAGTAGTTTTCTCCAAAAGTTAACGTACGATGAGACTGAACAACTCTTTGCAAAAAAATCTTACTAGCATACTAGCATGTTTAAAAAAAAAAAAAAAAATACAAATTGAAAATCGAATCGAATCGAATTGAGAACCTCCTCCTTTTTTAGAAGTCGGTTAAAAACAGATTTAATTTTCTTATTTATTTTTATACTTTGACACATACGAAACTCAACTAAACACACAAACACATATCCACTCAAACCACACACACACACCCATACATACACCCACACCGCGCACACCTATTTGTCAATGAACTGTAAGAGGAAGGTGCCTGTGTCTGTAACATAGTTTATACTAGCACCTAGCACAGACACAGACGTTCACTCTGTCTCAATCATACATAGCGTTGTAATTAAATAATGGCGTTTTTATTTATTTTTAAGTTTTGGTTGAGATGTACGAATTTGTATTTGGCTTTTTGATAAATAAAGATTATTTATTATTTATTTATTTATTTAATACTCAATAGTAAGTTACATGGGAAACTAGCAATTTACTAATTTCGCAAGAGACAACTACAGTCACGGAAATTTATATTTTTTTAAGTAAATTGACACCCAGGTTCCCTGAAAAAGATGGCAGGATGACTTGGTGAGGGCGGCTGGAAAGACATGGACTGGACACGCAAGGAACAGGGAGAATTGGAAGGGGTTGGAGGAGGTCTTTGCTGTTTGCCAAAGGGCACAAAGAGACTCAGAAGTCAGTCTAAGCTGGATGAAGTTTTTTTAGTATAACATTTCAATCTTACCGATAAACAGAACGACTGCTGGGTGTCGCGCCATCTTCAGGAGCGCTTGCTCAGTCAGTACTGATACCGGCCTTTGCGCCCACGGGAAGTTCTGGCAAGACACAAAACATAAGATTAGTAGAGAAATTACTAAAGACTATTTTTTTTCTGCTATATCCGAAGAATCCGGAAGTCCAAAGTGCCTTCAAAGGAAGGACAAAAGAAACCTGATATGTCCTAATGTGCTCCAGAGCACAACCAACCAGCCAGCTCCGAACTCCCGATTTTCAGCGTAGAAGTCACACAAACTCCAGACGGAGAAGGAGAACTCTATTAGAGAACTTTATTATAGGCCTATCTGACTTCACTCCTGGACACAGGCCACTCCCTGATGAAACATACATGGGACGCTTTAATTATTAGTAAGTAATTCATAGAGGATGGTAGCGGTGAGAACACGCTTTTTCCTATTTGTCTCGTTTTTCATATGTTTGATTTCCATTTAGAATAGCTTACACTAGAATATTCATGACTACTTGATGATCAAGGAATACACGAATAGTTACTCAAGATTTGGTGTTTTAATCCCACCGCATGCCACCTCCTAATGCCCGTAGCAACTCTGCACGACCACACTTTATTACCTTCGCTGACTATAGTATAGTTAAAATCTCGCTGCAGACTCGGTCATAAATCATTCGAGTGTTTTGCTCTCTTTCCCACTCACGGGCCTTATGGGCAGGCCACGCCCACACGTAGTCCTGTGCATTACTGCAGTCGATGAGAGATATCGATAGTTTTATATATTTATAAATGGGTGATAGAAATAAATACACATTTTTTTTTATTTTATTACCAAATTTACTAATGTGTTCTTACGAGAAGAAGTCTCGTAAAAACAGATTAGTACTCATTAGTTACCCTGCATACTTAATGAATGCAGTATGTTTACGTGATAACCTTAATGATTCTGTTATCGATAATGGCCTTGAGCGCGCGCAACTAGCGCACATCCCTACTCCGATTATGATTTATGACCAAGTCTGCAGCAAGATTTTAACTATACTATAGCTAAACTGCTCTGCTCAGATGGTACGTAATAACACTCCCAAGTAGCGCCACAACAACCATCTCCACCATCCACATCCAGCCAGATAATTACGTAGATAATACTCACAAATCCAAGCGGATCAGCCGACAGATGTTGCCTCCCATTCGCAGTAAGGATCTTCCCTGTCCCGTCCGTGATGACCAGGGCTGGTATGCCGGCGACACCGAGTGCTGCCGGCATGGTGAGGCGCGCGTCAGTAGCTGACCAGGGCACGGAGAGGGCACCCACGGAGGACACTGACTGTACTGTGCGGTTGTAAGACTGTTCACTCCTGAAAAGAGAGAGATGGACTTTTAATCTTCAGTTTGATATGGCTATTGGTCAGGCATGTGGTATTGCCACAATCAATGGCTAGTGTCAGTGAATTAAGTGGTTTCGTTGTATGTTGGGACCTTTGCGGAAACAACTTTGTGTAGCCCTAGTACCTAGCAACTTGCTTCTACCAGCAGACCAGCAAGTTCATAAGTTGGGATAATTTCGAAAGAAAGAAAGAAAAGAAAGAAAGAAAAACGTTTATTTGGACACAGTTCGTGAAACAACTCAAAATTTCGAGTACCAATGCCCACCATATTCATTTAGTATTTTACTTGTCTTCTTTAAAGCTATCGTTAGTCACCGGCTGTGAAAATACTGTTTCATTAATAAATTATTTATGATTTACGTATTCATTTTCACCTGCTAAGTACCTACCTAAATAAACGGTATTTACTTACGATAACGGCTCCTGAATTAATTACGAATTCATTCCCTTTCAGTATTCACGACCCATAAAAAATTAATTCCATCGTTAAAATAAAATATGACGTCTTCATACTCTTCATATTAACGAATGGTGAAACCAATAAATAAATAAACGTTTCGACGTTATGGGAGCTATAAAGTAGCTTCTACAACACTAGCGTGACAGAGCCCCGAGCTACAAGCTCAAGCGACACGCGACTTGCGACGCGTTTCAGCCCGTCGCGTCGCTCCGCAAGTCGCGTCTCGGTGACTCGTCACCCGTGGCATACTAATTTCTAAAAAAAACCGGTCAAGAGCGAGTCGGACTCGCGCACCGATGGTTCCGTTCCGATTTCTGAAAAAGTGTGCTATTTAGAGACATCGTTTTATTTTTCTTATTTAATAGCTCTATTTAGCTTTTATAGGCTGATAGTCAGTTATTCTAAGAAAATTGGTCGATTCTCTAAATGGAGACAGTTCTCATAATATAGAGCTAGAATTATATTTAGACTTTTTTAAATGTTATTTTAAGTAAACATGAACATTAATGTTTGTGTTTACTTATCGATGAGAATATATAGTATCGATGAGAACTTCAATTGAAGTTCTCATCGATATTAAGGAAAAAAAGGCAATAAGTACCTATATAAATCACTCAAGAAAATAGTGCGAGGCAAGCTTTTCCGGTCGGTATCGCAAGAAACTTGATTGCAACATACATAAATAAATTGTTATTCTCGAGTCCCGTCCCGATGCGGGATTGTGTTTGTAAATCCCGGGCCAAGTTGGGTGCAATGAATACGGATTAGGACGGGATTGCTAGTTGTAAATTCTTGATCTAGGATTAAAGGAAATATAGGTAGGTACTGTTTCATTATAACTCAACGACATGGCAACCGTCTTTTAACGAATTTGAGATTTTAAAAATGATCACTAATAGCAAAGTTATGCACATGAGAGATTTCAGTGTTATCTCTGGCATGACAACACAATCTTTAATATAGCATCGTATCGCATCGTCGTAATCGCGTATCATATCGCGTTGCGTAACGGTATACAAGGATCTTTTGGCGCGTGGCCAAAATCGGAACTAAAGCCGCCATCTTGTTTTTTCAATACAATTTCATAAATGTTTACTAAAACAACGCCCCCGCCGGCCAGTGTCATTCAGGCGCCAAAAGATCCTAGCTGTAGCTATCACTCTAGCTTGCTTGAGTGACAAAACTCGCCTACTATCCGTGCCGTATCGTCACAAAACATAACTGAGGGTGGAAGAGGGTGAAAATAAGTGCCAACGCCTGTATATAAATGATAGCATTCACGCAAATATCAAGTTAGTTGGCGCAACAATAAATTACACTCACTGCTATTGACCGCAGCGGAGGCGGGAGAGATCAAATTGCATTTTAACGACACAACTTTATGCTGTAGTGTTGTGGACACTAGAAATATAAAAAAACTTCTTTCATAAATCTATGGTTGCGGACGAATTCACGTGACAGTACCTAGTACCTACCGAAGACAAGAATTCTCTGTCTACGGTACCTACCGTAGAGTACCTAGTACCTACACAGTACAACACGACATAGATGTAGCATCGGCAAAATTCGTAAAACCGATCACGATCCGAACTGAGTGCGCCTTCAACATCACCAATCTTTATGACTGCTTTAGGCGAAAATCTTTACGCATCTATGCAATAACTTGTAAAGTCATATAACCTAATACATTCGTAAAATTGAAATGAATACATTTAAGTTGTGTCGCATTATATTGGGATGTAGGTAAGATGGTTGGGCAGGTTGGGATTACTAAAATATAATAAAGTTTGGTATTACACTGATTTTTATCGTGGGGGAACTGCTATGATGAAGAAATGTTGACAATTTTCATAGCTGATGAATTGATGATAGACAGGCTGATTGCTCACCTAAGGTCATTGTCCACACTTGTACTAATCATCTTGGCGTACCTATTAGTACCTACCTATCCAGATCAAGCGCATCGTATCCTAAGTATGACTAATTATCGTATCAGAATCCGTGTTGTGCCAAAATCCGTGTCATGTCGTGTCATGTGTATGTGCATAACGTTCCGCTACAGATTTTCCTCCGACCCACGAATGATACAAGTGTGGACAAGTCCTAATGATATGCAAACACCAATTTACTATTAAATTATAATTGTACCAACAAGATGTTTTAATAGTTATTTTGCTATTCGGGGCGGAGACACATAACACACATAATCACAATCAGCCTATAATGTTCCCACTGCTGGGACACAAGCCTCCTCTCGGTGAGAGGGAGTGGGCCGTAATCCACCACGCGGGCCCAGTGCGGGTTGGTAGATATCACATGTCTTCGAATTTTTCGTTCTAGGACATGCCGGTTTCCTCACGATGTTTTCCTTCACCGTTTTGAGAGCAGCGGTGATGAAATAATTTACACAAAGTAAAGCGCCTGCCGGGGTTCGAACCTACGACCTACAACCGGAGCGGAGACAAATCCTACAAATCAAACATCGTAAAAATCGGTCCAGCCGTTGTTGAGTTATAAATGGTGTAAATAACCAGACTTTGTTTACTAATGAAACTAATAGTACTAATGAAACTAATAGGTAAATTGAGTTAGTTATATCACGGAAGACGACAAACCTACTTCTTCGTTGTCACTTGTCAGCAGGATCGCAGTTAACGATCACATTACTTTTTTACGAGCGAAACTTTGAACATTATTATTGTGGTGACATGGGGTGGTGGTAAGTAGCCATTTTATATTGATGAATAGACCTCACCTCAAGTCTTTCCGTTGGTGGCGAAAACGGCAATAATTTATGGTTTTAAGAAGCGGGACAGCAGTAAAGATTTAAGATTTTATTTGGAATGCTGCTATCAACACCAATTTCTATCATGAGTGAGAAGTACTTATACTCGGACTTTTAATTATCTGCAGTAAAATTACACATCTTATCTGTCATTTCGTTAAAAAATGTTCCAATTTGATAGCGAAATGACAGTAAAAATGACATTAGAAGTGTCAGTTTACTGCAGCTAGTTAAAAGTCCGACCATAGTCAAACAAGCGTCATTATTTTGCAAACAGGTGAAATATGGTTTTCGAAACTATACAATCGTTGAATATCATCTTTACCACAATTACCACCCACACTCACTTCGGCTCCTGGCCTCGAAGTTTGTTAAGGCTTGTAGTTTTGTGTTGAGTGTGTTTGTGTAGCATATGCATAATCAGCCTATACTGTTCCCACTGCTTCCCACTGCTGGGACACAGGCCTCCTCTCTGTGAGACGGAGTGGGCCGTAATCCAATAACCAAATTTGGGTATCATTAATAATACATCTTGATACATAGAGAATATTGTTTATCTTTTCTTTTTTTTTTTCCTGTTAACTTCTTTTTCATTAAAAAGCCCTGCTACAGTTTATTGTTTGCTAGTAGCTTGTTTTTAATATATAATGTAGTAATCTGTGAAAATGTTGTGGGTAGTATATTTGTAAAGTTTTAATTGTAAGACAACACTGTTTATGCTTAGTATACTACTGTTTGTTTTCCCTAATGTAATAAATAAATAAATAAATAAATAAATAAATAAATCCACCACTCGGCCTCAGTGCGGGTTGGTAGATATCACACGTCTTCGAATTTTTAGCTCTGGTTTTCCGTTACCGTATTGAGAGCAGTGGTGATGAAATAATTTACACAAAGTAAAGCACCTGTTTGGGTTCGAACCTACGACCTACAACTCGTAAGTCGCGGTCGTTACCTGTGGGCTACCACTGCTGTCAGTGTGTTTATATATCGCAACAAAATTAAAAATAATTTATTTAAAACTAGGCTGAGAATCAGAACTTAGTAAACATCAAAATTAGGTAGGTATAAGACAGTCCACCAAAATACCAGCTCATAATGCTTTAGCTGGGAAGAAGAAGTGGCACAACAAACTCCCCAGCCGAAACGGCTTTAGATTGGCGATATGGGATCACATTCTTTACGAAAGTCTAGCTCCCACATACATATTTCATAACCACATTAATATTGGCTGACTCTCAAAGTTGCCACAGCAAGCAATATTTTAAAACAAAACACATTTATAACACGCGGTTGGGACTAAAGTCTCGATGACTGTAACTGCTGTTGCGCTTGAGTTTAATGTAAAAAAGTTTGTCAGTACACGCAGACAAACGACTTCCTGACGAGCGACGGCTTATCTTCATGTTATGCAGTGTGGACAGACACATAGACATGTGTGTGTGTGTGTTTTGGACTGCTGACATAGATTTGAAGCTGGCCAGTATGTACTATCGAAAGTCGTTGTGCCTCATCCTTTTCAAAACTTTTTCGGCTGCACGTGGAAATCGTAGTTTGTAACGCCCTTTTTTTGTTTGACCAATGAATGAAGGATGAGCCTTTTTTTAAGTTAACTGTTTTTGTTTAACCAAGGAACGAAGAATGTAGTCTAAGAATATGCCCCTAAAATGAACAATGTCTCTTTTCTTAAACGTTACCTAATTGCTGTTTTTTCTTAACTTGGTAAAAAAAAAAAGTTATAAACTGTTTTGCGCCGAAGCGCTGTTGGTGGACGAAAACCATGCAGGCAATTCAGGCGGCCACTGGCCCGTGCATACGACAAGCGCCCTTATGGGGGTGAGGGACAAAAATCGCTGATAGTACCTACGTAAGATTTGTACTCAGACAAAATAAATAATCAAGACATAGCGCTGTCAATAATAGTACTTAGGTAGGTTTTACCCTAATGATAGTTTAATTAATTGTAGTTTGGTGTAAATCTGTGCGTGTGAGCGTGTATGCATAGAGCTAGGTGTAGTTTTGAGCAGGCTTCACTTTGTTCGCAGCGCTATGTCTGGGCTTTTTATTTAGTCTGAGGTTTTGTAGTTGAAAAGTTTGTCGTTCCTGTATCGGGTGGCGGTTGTGGTCTTAAACCTTTACCTACCTACAACAGAAGAGGCATACATGCTCAAGTTATTGCTATTAAGTATATGTTTGACGATATTGGTTTTGCTTCGGGTCAAACTTTGAAACTTTTAGATTTTAGGCTTTGGACTACTTTAAAACACTGAGATAAATTACTAAAATCTCTTCAATAATACTTACCTAGTGTAATTAAATTAAATTTAAACAACGTGCAACGAGTTTATCTTTTGGTTTCAAGTCACATTCGACCCCGGATCGGGCTTAAGCCTATTTCCATAGAATTAATAGGCTAAATTACTCTAAGCCTGTTTCTTTCAAATAAAATTACATATCCCTCCAGAATTGAGTGTATTCACAACCGAATCTATCCAGATAAATAAGTAAGTAAGCCGTATTCTCTCACAACGTCTCGCTCGACGATACTTTCCCGCCATAATTCACTTGCGCGCCATTACGTTTCGGCACCATGGCACCCGTCGGAAATATGCATAACAAAATAAAACACTGTGCAGAGTTTACTTCTTTTTCGTAATAAAAGAAGATTAGCATAGCCATGGGAGCTTTTAGATTAAATTTTTGTTGGAATTAAATTTTGTTTGAGATGTGGTACCGTATTGTTGAGAAAGTTAGGGAGTTGGTAATGTTTCTTTTGCGTTTACTTTTATAAATAAAATTGAATTTGTATTTCGTTATAGTTGTCTGTAAAATACTGGTATTCACCTGCATCCGGTCAGACTGGAAGCTGACCCCAAAATAGTTGTGCAAAGACTATGCAGATTGATTAATTATTTGTTTGTCTGAAAGTTGTGTTATGTTGTACCTAGTCGGAGAGAAAGACATTTTGTCTTCTGTGCATGCTAAATCAGGCAAAAAAATATTTGTCTGAAACCTCGTAAGTATATAGGGTGACTTGTAATTAGTGACCGATACCTAAACCCATGATTGTGCTCATGATAACAAACAACTTTTACTATGGGAGCAAACCAGAAATCGCGAAAAAAAAATCACCTGCCCCATACATTCATGTTCGCATAACTCGTCAAAATGTAGGGAGCAGCTGATTTTTTTTTGCGATTTCAGGATTGGTCCCATAGTAAAAGTTGTTTGTTATCATGAGTACAATCATGTGTTTAGGTATCGGTCACTAATTACCAGTCACCTTATATACCCACGCTACACAATACAATAGGTATTTGTCTGTCTGAAAGTTGTGTTATGTTGTACCTAGTCGGAGAGAAAGACATTTTGTCTTCTGTGCATCAGAATCAGGCAAAAAAATATTTGTCTGAAACCTCGTAAGTATATACCCACGCTACACAATACAATAGGTATTTGTCTGTCTGAAAGTTGTGTTATGTTGTACCTAGTCGGAGAGAAAGACATTTTGTCTTCTGTGCATGCTAAATCAGGCAAAAAAATATTTGTCTGAAACCTCGTAAGTATATACCCACGCTACACAATACAATAGGTATTTGTCTGTCTGAAAGTTGTGTTATGTTGTACCTAGTCGGAGAGAAAGACATTTTGTCTTCTGTGCATCAGAATCAGGCAAAAAAATATTTGTCTGAAACCTCGTAAGTATATACCCACGCTACACAATACAATAGGTATTTGTCTGTCTGAAAGTTGTGTTATGTTGTACCTAGTCGGAGAGAAAGACATTTTGTCTTCTGTGCATCAGAATCAGGCAAAAAAATATTTGTCTGAAACCTCGTAAGTATATACCCACGCTACACAATACAATAGGTATTTGTCTGTCTGAAAGTTGTGTTATGTTGTACCTAGTCGGAGAGAAAGACATTTTGTCTTCTGTGCATCAGAATCAGGCAAAAAAATATTTGTCTGAAACCTCGTAAGTATATACCCACGCTACACAATACAATAGGTATTTGTCTGTCTGAAAGTTGTGTTATGTTGTACCTAGTCGGAGAGAAAGACATTTTGTCTTCTGTGCCTCAGAATCAGGCAAAAAAATATTTGTCTGAAACCTCGTAAGTATATACCCACGCTACACAATACAATAGGTATTTGTCTGTCTGAAAGTTGTGTTATGTTGTACCTAGTCGGAGAGAAAGACATTTTGTCTTCTGTGCATCAGAATCAGGCAAAAAAATATTTGTCTGAAACCTCGTAAGTATATACCCACGCTACACAATACAATAGGTATTTGTCTGTCTGAAAGTTGTGTTATGTTGTACCTAGTCGGAGAGAAGACATTTTGTCTTCTGTGCATGCTAAATCAGGCAAAAAAATATTTGTCTGAAACCTCGTAAGTATATACCCACGCTACACAATACAATAGGTATTTGTCTGTCTGAAAGTTGTGTTATGTTGTACCTAGACGGAGAGAAAGACATTTTGTCTTCTGTGCATGCTAAATCAGGCAAAAAAATATTTGTCTGAAACCTCGTAAGTATATACCCACGCTACACAATACAATAGGTATTTGTCTGTCTGAAAGTTGTGTTATGTTGTACCTAGTCGGAGAGAAAGACATTTTGTCTTCTGTGCATGCTAAATCAGGCAAAAAAATATTTGTCTGAAACCTCGTAAGTATATACCCACGCTACACAATACAATAGGTATTTCACAAGCATACGAATCCCTTGTAACCTAACCTTTACGCATTCTATTCCTAATATTATGTTTGTTATTATGAATAAGGGTGGGTCTACATTATGAAACGGCTGCCCTATTTCGCTTAGGTAATGTGGAAAGCGACGAATTATGGACGAAGGGATTAATAATAGGTATACGATACAATGGACAGAGCGTCCACCTGCGTCCAAATGATTTAATACTGACATCACTAACCTATAGCCTTGGTTATGAATGATGAGAGTAAGAGAGAGTTAGTCGTGAGATCCGATTTTCACCAAAAGGAAAAAGGACAAGAGATGTAACAAAATTTTTGATTACCTACTTCGTTTTCGCTATTGCGCGGGGCGGGCGATGCAACGCAGTTTTATTAAAATGTGGCTGTTTTATTTTAGTACTTATGTAGGTATATTTGTGTATCTTACAACTTCCACGCGCACGAAGTCGCGGGGCACAGCTAGTTGTAAAATAAATTCCAGTTTTGTTTTTAATTTCCTGTTCGCCTGAATACCTGCAATGCTATTCTGTAAACATCTCACCGTGAAATCTTAGGTGAAGTGAGTTGTCATTCTACCTGATGATAGGGATTGACACTATTGACAGCTCACTTTAAGATCACTTCACCTAAGTTTTCACGGTGAGATATTTACAGAATAGCACTACTGATACCCAGCAAGAGCAACCCAGTGGGCACATTGTAAATTCGCGGCGGTTGCCCTGCGGCCCTGCGGTATGTGGTCAGTAACTCGGTGCATGCACGTTACCAGATAATTAATGGTTTGTTCCATGTTCATTGTTGTTTTACTGTGTGCTAGTGTTTGGAAGTTATTGGTTTAGGTTTGAGCATTACGAACAGTACGTCGATTCTGTAAAATTCAAACAACAAATCGCATCTCACATCGCTATTCACTCTCACTTCGCATCACTTCTTCTCACTTGTTTCATATTTGACACTTTCAATCAGCAGTGCTATTCTGTACAAATCTCACCGTGAAATCTTAGGTGAAGTGAGTTGTCATTCTACCTGATGATAGGGATTGACACTACTATTGACAGCTCACTCCACGCTCACTTCACCTAAGATTTCACGGTTAGATGGTTACAGAATCGCACTGCGGGTTCGAGTGCGAAGTGACAGGGAATTACCTTACTGAATGCCACTTCTTACGTCATCCCATACTTTATCTGTCAAATCTCACGGTCAATTTAGTTCAACTAGCTGCCACGCTCGCAAGGGTAGCGCTAGTGTAAATTCGAATTATCAACTGAGTTTTTAGAATGCCAATCAAGAAACTCACAGTGGATTCAGCCGGTCGATTCTGTAAAAATCTAACCGTGAAAACTTAGGTGAAGTGAGTTTGTTTTTGCTAGGAATTGACACTATTGACAGCTCACTCCACGCTCACTTCACCTAAGTTTTCACGGTGAGATGGTTACAGAATCACACTGCATATTCGAAGTTTAGAATGAGGTCTTACAGAATTTCACGGCAGTTTGTTCAGTGATGCTATATGAAGATACCATCAAACAAAATAAACTTTTTCTTCTAAAGGCGAGCTTAATGAAGACCTACAATTTACTACAAGATCTGATTGTTTTAAAAGCATAATATCAGTCTATAGGTTCCCACTGCTGGGACGCAGGCTTCCTCTCTTCGAAAGGATTGAAGAGATTGGGGTTTTGGGGTGCTATAATCTACCACGCGGGCCCAGTGCAGGTTGGTAGATGTCAAATGTCTTTGAATTACAATATCAGAAAATATGGCGCTTTTAAAGGGTGGTTACGTACCTACTTTAAAAGCGCCATTTATTATCTCGCTTTAAGGCTCCCGCGGACAAGCGTGACACGTCTCTAGTATAACAATTTCTATGAAAACGATATGAAAACTTCATAGAAATTGTTCTACTACAGCCGAATCGCGCTGTCGCATCGCTCCTGTCTGCGGGAGCCTTAATATTAAAACTTATTGAAGTAGATTTAAAATTGACAGCTAAGCTTGGTGTGGTCTTCTTCATTGATGCAGCGGCTGCAAGGAATACGCTGTAATTTGATTTTTCACATAGAAATCTTGGTAACAGCGCAGCAGGCAGAAATGTATACATAGTACTTCACACACGCAAAAGAAATGTATACATAGTACTTCACACACGCAAAATGTATACATAGTACTTCACACACGCAAAAGAAATGTATACATAGTACTTCACACACGCAAAATGTATACATAGTACTAAACACACGCAAAATGTATACATAGTACTTCACACACGCAAAATGTATACATAGTACTTCACACACGCAAAATGTATACATAGTACTTCACACACGCAAAAGAAATGTATACATAGTACTTCACACACGCAAAAGAAATGTATACATAGTACTTCACACACGCAAAATGTATACATAGTACTTCACACACGCAAAAGAAATGTATACATAGTACTTCACACACGCAAAATGTATACATAGTACTAAACACACGCAAAATGTATACATAGTACTTCACACACGCAAAATGTATACATAGTACTTCACACACGCAAAATGTATACATAGTACTTCACACACGCAAAATGTATACATAGTACTTCACACACGCAAAAGAAATGTATACATAGTACTTCACACACGCAAAAGAGGATTTTTCCAAAGCAAACATTGTTTGGTACACCTACATCGTACTTTTACAAATTAAGTTAGTTTTTTAATAATTTCCGAAAATGACTAAGTATAGCCACTATAGTATAGCTGTATTGTTTCCTTGTTAGACTAACTAAATCCCCTTCTACTGTATTACGCTTCCCTTTCACCTCCAACACCTAAGGGCACGATCCTAGCTTTTGCCCGGGGCTTCGCCCACGTAAAGGTCGGAAATTATACCACTGGGATACTATAGGGATAAAATGTATCCTATAAGTACTTAATCCAGGTTATAAATTATCTGTGTGCCAATTTTTTTTTGGGTGCTTTAGTAAGTAACTCACTTTCGCATTTATAATATTAGAAGATGCCTCCTATGTTTTTACTTTTAAGGCTTGTCCGTCGCAAAAAGCGCGGTCACTGTCGGTCACTGCATAGAAAATTAAATTAAAAATTTAAAAAACCCCCAACGTAAAAAAGAAAAATTAAATTAAAAATTTAAAAAACCCCCAACGCAAAAAAGAAAAGAGAACATTTAAAAAGTCAAAAATAATACCTATCGTTGAGCCATCAAATTCGATTGAGTCATACCTATATATATTTTAATTACAGAAATTGATGGATGGCACGGTAAGGTTTGCTCATTGAATTGGCGCTATAATTTCGCGGCGGGGTACCGCATATGTACATAGTCAATCAAGTGAAGGGTCTGACTTACTTATGCGGTACCCCGCCGTGACATTATAACGCCATTTCAATGAGCAAACCTTATCGTGCCATCCATCAATTTCTGTAATTAAAATATATATAGGTATTACTCAATCGAATTTGATGGCTCAACGATAGGTATTATTGTTGACTTTTTAAATGTTCTCTTTTCTTTTTTGCGTTGGGGGTTTTTAAAATTTTTAATTTAATTTTTATTTTTACCTTTTTAAACTTTTTAAACAATTTAACAATACAGAAATGAATTTTTAATACTGCAGAATGTTAAGTTTCTCTGCACATAACATTAACTTTATAATGATGCCACCATCGTACTGCAAATAGAATTAAATACTGATAAAAAAACGAATACAAACACTACTATCTGCTATTTTTTTTTCAAGAGTGTACTAGTGTGCTGGAAATCCTGACTGCAACATCAGCTCATCGTGTAGCCACCATTGAATTGTATGTAGAATCAAATACTGATCAAAACGAACCCAAACACGACATATCTGCTATATTATTTTACCAAGAGTATTCTAGTGTGCTGGATATCCTGGCTGCAGCATCAGCTCATCGTGTTGCCACCATTGCATTGTACGTAGAATAAAATTCTGATCAAAACGAATCCAAACACGACATATCTGCTATTAATTTTTCAAGAGTCTTCTAGTGTGCTGGACATCCTGGCTGCAGCATTAGTTCATCGTGTTGCCACCATTGCATTGTATGTAGAATCAAATACTGATGTAAATGAATCCAAACACGACATATCTGCTATTACTTTTTCAAGAGTGTTCTAGTGTGCTGGACATCCTGGCTGCAGCATCAGCTCATCCTGTTGCCACCATTGCATTGTATATAGAATCAAATACTGATGTAAATGAATCCAAACACGACATTTCTGCTATTAATGTTTCAAGAGTGTATCCAGCACACTAGTGCTGGATATCCTGGCTGCAGCATCAGACCAAGAATTCCATAATCTTGCATAGATAGATAGCATACATGGATGTTTCAAATTTTAGGTCACACTAAGGTTTGAAAGTAAAGTAAATACCCATTACGCGTCTAAGATCCCTACCGCAGCTAACAAAAGAGCAAATAACTTTGAAACGGCTGAACCGATTTTGATAAAACATGTCTAAGAACCATCGCTGGAAAACCTGCTTTCAAATAAAAAAAACCGCATCCAAATCAGTCCACCCGTTTAAGCGCTACGGTGCCACAGACAGACACACAGACACACACACACACACACATAGCGGTCAAACTTATAACACCCCTCTTTTTGCGTCGGGGGTTAAAAAGCGAACATTTAAAAAGTCAAAAAATTTAAAAAACCCCCAACGCAAAAAAGAAAAGAGAACATTTAAAAAGTCAAAAATAATACCTATCGTTGAGCCATCAAATTCGATTGAGTCATACCTATATATATTTTAATTACAGAAATTGATGGATGGCACGGTAAGGTTTGCTCATTGAATTGGCGCTATAATTTCGCGGCGGGGTACTGCATATGTACATAGTCAATCAAGTGAAGGGTCTGACTTACTTATGCGGTACCCCGCCGTGACATTATAACGCCATTTCAATGAGCAAACCTTATCGTGCCATCCATCAATTTCTGTAATTAAAATATATATAGGTATTACTCAATCGAATTTGATGGCTCAACGATAGGTATTATTTTTGACTTTTTAAATGTTCTCTTTTCTTTTTTGCGTTGGGGGTTTTTTAAATTTTAAATTTAATTTTTATTTTTACCTTTTTAAACTTTTTAAACAATTTAACAATACAGAAATGAATTTTTAATACTGCAGAATGTTAAGTTTCTCTGCACATAACATTAACTTATAATGATGCCACCATCGTACTGCAAATAGAATTAAATACTGATAAAAAAACGAATACAAACACTACTATCTGCTATTTTTTTTTCAAGAGTGTACTAGTGTGCTGGAAATCCTGACTGCAACATCAGCTCATCGTGTAGCCACCATTGAATTGTATGTAGAATCAAATACTGATCAAAACGAACCCAAACACGACATATCTGCTATATTATTTTACCAAGAGTATTCTAGTGTGCTGGATATCCTGGCTGCAGCATCAGCTCATCGTGTTGCCACCATTGCATTGTATGTAGAATAAAATTCTGATCAAAACGAATCCAAACACGACATATCTGCTATTAATTTTTCAAGAGTCTTCTAGTGTGCTGGACATCCTGGCTGCAGCATCAGTTCATCGTGTTGCCACCATTGCATTGTATGTAGAATCAAATACTGATGTAAATGAATCCAAACACGACATATCTGCTATTACTTTTTCAAGAGTGTTCTAGTGTGCTGGACATCCTGGCTGCAGCATCAGCTCATCCTGTTGCCACCATTGCATTGTATATAGAATCAAATACTGATGTAAATGAATCCAAACACGACATTTCTGCTATTAATGTTTCAAGAGTGTATCCAGCACACTAGTGCTGGATATCCTGGCTGCAGCATCAGACCAAGAATTCCATAATCTTGCATAGATAGATAGCATACATGGATGTTTCAAATTTTAGGTCACACTAAGGTTTGTAAGTAAAGTAAATACCCATTACGCGTCTAAGATCCCTACCGCAGCTAACAAAAGAGCAAATAACTTTGAAACGGCTGAACCGATTTTGATAAAACATGTCTAAGAACCATCGCTGGAAAACCTGCTTTCAAATAAAAAAAACCAAATCCAAATCAGTCCACCCGTTTAAGCGCTACGGTGCCACAGACAGACACACAGACACACACACACACACACATAGCGGTCAAACTTATAACACCCCTCTTTTTGCGTCGGGGGTTAAAAATAATACCTATCGTTGAGCCATCAAATTCGATTGAGTAATACCTTATATTTTAATTACAGAAATTGATGGATGGCATGATAAGGTTTGCTCATTGAAATGGCGCTATAATGTCGCGGCGGGGTACCGCATATGTAGATAGTCAATCAAGTCAAAGGTCTGACTTACTTATGCGGTACCCCGCCGAGACATTATAGCGCCATTTCAATGAGCAAACCTTATCATGCCATCCATCAATTTCTATAATTAAAATATAAGGTATTACTCAATCGAATTTGATGGCTCAACGATAGGTATTATTTTTGACTTTTTAAATGTTCGCTTTTCTTTTTTACGTTGGGGGTTTTTAAATTTTTAATTTAATTTTTATTTTAACATTTTTAAACTTTTGAAACAATTTAACAATATAAAAATGCATTGTTATTACTGCAGAATGTTGTTTCTCTGCACATAACATTAACTTATCTTGATGCCACCATCGTACTGCAAATAGAATTAAATACTGATAAAAAAACGAATAAAAACACTATTATCTGCTATTTTTTTTCAAGAGTGTACTAGTGTGCTGGATATCCTGACTGCAGCACCAGCTCATCGTGTAGCCACCATTGCATTGTATGTAGAATCAAATACTGATCAAAACGAATCCAAACACGACATATCTGCTATATTATTTTACCAAGAGTATTCTAGTGTGCTGGATATCCTGGCTGCAGCATCAGCTCATCGTGTAGCCACCATTGCATTATATGTAGAATCAAATACTGATCAAAACGAATCCAAACACGACATATCTGCTATATTATTTTACCAAGAGTATTCTAGTGTGCTGGATATCCTGGCTGCAGCATCAGCTCATCGTGTAGCCACCATTGCATTATATGTAGAATCAAATATTGATCAAAACGAATCCAAACACGACATAATTATCTGCTATTACTTTTTCAAGAGTGTTCTAGTGTGCTGGACATCCTGGCTGCAGCATCAGCTCATCGTGTTGCCACCATTGCATTGTATGTAGAATTAAATACTGATCAAAACGAATCCAAACACGACATATCTGCTATTACTTTTTCAAGAGTGTTCTAGTGTGCTGGACATCCTGGCTGCAGCATCAGCTCATCGTGTTGCCACCATTGCATTGTATGTAGAATCAAATACTGATGTAAATGAATCCAAACACGACATTTCGGCTATTATTTTTTCAAGAGTGTAGGTACTATTGCGCTGGATATCCTGACTGCAGCATCAGACCAAGAATTCCATAATCTTGCATAGATAGATAGCATACATGGATGTTTCAAATTTTTGGTCAAACTAAGGTTTGAAAGTAAAGTAAATACCCATTACGCGTCTAAGATCCCTACCGCAGCTAACAAAAGAGCGGATAACTTTGAAACGGCTGAACCGATTTTGATGAAACATGTCTAAGAACCATCGCTGGAAAACCTGCTTTCAAATAAAAAAAACCGAATCCAAATCAGTCCACCCGTTTAAGCGCTACGGTGCCACAGACAGACACACAGACACACACACACACACACACACATAGCGGTCAAACTTATAACACCCCTCTTTTTGCGTCGGGGGTTAAAAAGAAAGAGAAGCGCGATGACACAACGCTTGCAAAATATGAAGTAATTATAGATTGACAAAAAATCTGCTGATTAAACTAAAAAAGTAATGACAAGAAATCATTCCTTATTAGTTTGTAAAGAACTGTATACATTTATGTACACTTTTAATGAAAACTGTAGGAGTAATATGGTAACAACTCGAAAAAATAAACCGAAATAGACCTGGATTTAGTTTTTTTTTCCTTAGTTCTACAAACTAAAATAGATTTCAGGACACAAGAAATCACTTCATATGTATCGTAGATTACTGTGTATTTTTTCCTATCAGAAAGATGTTATAGTTACTGTAAAAGATGGTTACAAAGTTACATTTAGCAAGGGAAAATTCAATGAAAACTAGCCTAGAAATGCTCTCCTTATTCAACAACACAACGACAACGATCTTGCTGAATCTCAGTACAAGACTGCATTATTCACGTAGTCAGCTCGGCTGGCACGGTGGCGGCCATATTGAATTTGATTCCCTTTTCTACAGGATATATCCATGAACTGCCACTAGGGGGCGGTGGCGGGGCGGGCTAACGCCATAAAACTGTGATAACGTTCAAAGTGAGGGGACTATTTAGATGGGTAGAAAAGATCCACTCTGTGCAAAGCCTAAAAGAGGGACGGAGGAGTAGGGCTAGAGGGTTTCTAAAACTAATATCTTATTTTTAAGGAACTTATTCTTACTTCTTAATAAGTGGGAAGATTTCCAAGTGCTTCATCTAAGATTCTAACTAATATTATAAATGCGAAAGTGAGTTTGTTTGTTTGTAACGCTTTCACGCTAAAACGGCTGAACGGCTTTGGATGAAATTTGGCAGACTGGTAGACCATGACTTGGATTAGGGCATAGGATACTTTTTATACCGGTAGTACGTTCCCGTGGGATGATTACCGTCATGCACGCGGGCGAAGCCCCTGGCAAAAACTAGAGAAATAAAGCTAGATAAAAGGATGATCGATTTTGATCATCAGATCCAGATAGCTATATCTATAGAGCTTGTAATTTTGTGCTTGTCAAGCAAAGATCTTATAGAGAAGTCCACCTTCTCTATAAGATCTTTGCATTGTTCCACGAGAGACGAGAGGCTTTAATTGTCAAGCAAAGATCTTATAGAGAAGTCCACCTTCTCTATAAGATCTTTGCTTGACAATTAAAGCCTCTCGTCTCTCGTGGAACAATGGCATTATAAGAGTCGGTTCTCATAGATTAACAGTAACTGATAGTGGATCTACTTCCTCAACTTTTGCTTCTGTTGAGTAATTTTCCAATTTACATTCAAATATTTGTATTTTAACAATCAGCAACAACCATACCAAACCTAAGCCAATTAACGCAGTCCCCAGCACGGGTGGCCCTTCTTAACGTGCACATTATACGGCAGGGTGGTTTATCAGCACCCCACAGGCGAGTAATCGGCGTTCTAACCGAATCGGGTATCCCCTTAACGGGTTACCCGGGTATAATAAGCTTGCTGGGTTTATTAGGACCTTGTGCGCGTGATAAATTTTAAGGGTCAGCTTTGTTTAATGCAATTTGCTTTGTGGTTCTAAAGGACAATCGTTTCTGGCCATGTGGGAGTTGTAACAGTATGGGATTAAGTATCTACAGAGTAGATAGTTCTTATACACTTGGGTTAGGACAAGATACTAGCCAGTAAGACGCAGATATACGCCAATGGCCTTTAGTGGTTGGGGCCGCATAGTTTGTGTGCTGAGCTCACGCAACGCGTCGTACGTTCACCCAGTAATAGAACTCGCCCATCAAGGAGTGCATAAAACAAAAGGTATCCTATTAAAACACATACTAAAAGATAAATAATTCAATTACCTTTAAAATTGTGAAGGTTTCATAAAAATACACTTGATAGTTTTTGCGTGATTCTCAGTTTTTTATCCGCGTTAGACATAACTTTAAAAATTAATTACACTATGTAATATAAACATAATCTAAAATATTCACATATTAAGTCGTCAAGAATATGCTCTAATTTAACATATATTTTTTCCAAATCATTGACACTACTCGTTTAGATGTGATCTTTAGTTTAAAATCATTAAAAGTCGTTAATCAGCGCCTTAAGTAGGAAAAGCGGGTCGCTTAACATTAGGTGGGAGAGTGGTCCAAGGCAAGCTTATCAATACAAAAATGTATTGGTACCTACTTATATAGATACTGAAATAGGTATGAAAAGGGTACCGAGTTCATTTCATGCAGATTTACTTGATACTAGTAAATTGAGTTGAAGCTTAAATTGCCAACCACCCCTGGTTCATTGGTTCCCCACAGGCGTTTTGTAATGAGGAGGGCCGTACCCCAATCGGTTGTAACAACACAGAAACAGTTTTGCTTGCGGCAGCAAAACAGTGAAATATCATAATTTTCCAAACGCTGAACTTCATTTCATTTGTCACTTTAAGGCAAGTCGTGTTTTGGGCTTACATTTTTACGCAGATTTTCCTTTTTTCGTAAAACACTTTACTCAGATTAAAAACCTGTTACCTATGACTGTTTGTTTCCTTTTAAAAATAAATGAAAAACTGTTTTCTTTAAGCGCACAATCACGTTCCGTTTCTCTCTTGCCACGTTGTATCTAGAAACACTACTTCGCAACGCCCAACGTAACGTCGGGAAATGGGTCATAATAGACGCCTTCGCTTTATTCTAAGTCAGAGATAATATACGCTTACCGCTAGTGTATAATTTACACTAGTTTGTTCTATCAATCCTGTTTTAATTAAGAATTTAGAAGGATCATTTCGAAGGCTGGCTGGATACAGTGTTCTGCTTTGATATTATGAGGAGATAGAATGCGGGAAATTGAGTTTTCTTTATGATACCTAGGTACCTACTTATATTTTGTTGAATTAGGACAAATGGCTTTGGTATTAAATAATTCGTTTCGGGTTCAAATCCCGTTTCATTTCTATATTATCACCCATACAAATACCTTCCTTTACCAAGGTAGGTACCTATTTAGATATTCGAAGACATTCAGAAACTACATCAGACCAACATAAAAAGCAACGCTTAGATTTCTACATATTAAGCGTGCTTAAAGAAACCTAAGCATTCTACAAAGAATGTCAGTCATATTGCCAACTTTTTCTTGCCTTTATGTCGTGTATTTATTGGAGAGAAACTACAAAGAATTGTACAATACTGACACAGCAATGAGAATTCTTATCTCGAGTCTCGTCGGAATCTGCGAATGCAGTCGTTGTGGAACGATTGTCATCGATGTTTTCAAATACCCAGGTATTAGGTACTTACTTGGCACTACTCCAGAATATAAATTAAGATAGGTAAGTATTAATTTTAAAATGTCTTTGACATATCTCGGGACTCTCTGGTCCCGGACCTTTGGAAGGCGTACGAGGGGCCGAAGCCAACTCGCAGAGGTTAGACGATTTTAAATGATGACGAGACATCAACCGATGATTATCCCTGTATGCACTATGCAAGTGCCCAAGTACAACCCCCGGTTGGTGAACAACCCCCGGTTGGTGGACAACCCCCGGTTGGTGGACAACCCCCGATTGGTGAGGTAATAATCATTATTATTATGTTTACTGTCTCATTGGTCTATGAGCATGAGATCCTGGGTTCGTTTCCCGGGTCGGCCAAAGTGTTATTGGGTTTTTCTGTCTGGAATTTCTCAGTAGCAGTCTGGATTAGTGCCCAGTTGATGGCAATAGGCTCGCCCTCTATTACATGGCACTTAAACATTTGTGTAAATTCAAATACAAATTATTGTTACTGAAATGACTAATGACTAACATAGCTGGCGAAATGTGAGAGTACTATACGTACACCTCTGCCCAAACCTTCGTGGGATACGGGCGTGATGTTATGTTATAATAAAATAATAATAATATAATTATAAAATAAATCATTTATTTCGGGTAACAATGACCTATTGGTTCATTTATGTTATGTTGCGATTTGCGGGATAAAAAAATAAGCAGTGGTTGTCCAAACTCGAGCATTTTTCTTGGGATACCAACAAAAGTGCAGCACATTGTTTAACCTGCGGATAAGTATAGATCCAACTTCAATAACAAATCCACTACTACACCATAACATCATCATCATCATCTATGTTGGGGTCGGCCTCAGCTGAATACCAGTATTTTGCCAGCGACCCGGATGCAGCTGAATACCAGTATTTTACATGGAGCGACTGCCTATCTGACCTCCACAACCCAGTTACTATGATAAGACTGGCTTTCAGACTTTCGGGCTTCTGACCGACCCATAACGACTGTCAAAGTACCAAAAATGACAGCCGTTCCGAGTCACGAAGAGGTCTCGGGATGATCACTCATCCACGGACTGACCGCGGCGTGCGGCTGTTATTACTTAGCCACGAGCTCCACCATACCATACCAATACAAATAATAATCACGGAATGTAACTTCCGTGCTATTCCGATATTGTATCACGTACATAATGTGTTCGTACTGCGTATCGCAATTTGTGCGACTCGCTCATGAGAACGCGAATCGTGTTTGATGCCCTTTGGCATTTTATGCACAATCATTTGGATTTTAAATCTGGTATGCTGCAGGCTAGCGTGTTTATGTAGTACCTACTTACAATAGCTTTTGCCAGCGGCTTCGCTCGCGTGGATGTCGGAAAATATCCCACGAGAACACACTGCCGGGAATTCTTCCTTATTCCTTGTCTACATTATAAAGCGAACCTCTGTGCAGAATTTTAGCTATCTAGGTCCAAGGGATTGGGCTGGGCGTTAATGAGCCAGTCAGTCAGTCAGTCAGGACTTCTCTTTTTATTTATAAATCTGGTGTCCCTTGTGCAGTATCGGGATAGGTTACCTACCTACCTAGGCTACCTATGTTAAATGAGAGACTAGGAAGGAGCAACTAAGTATTATAATTTGTTACCAGTCTTTCAAGTTTTATTCCCCCATCTTCCTACTTATTTACGTTTCATATTACGAAATGTCCTGAACAAATCATCGCAATATTCCCCAGGGCTCTATTTAACATCTATTCATTCGTACCAAAACAAAATGTTGGCGTCGCGTTTATATGTAAAATAGCCTGGTATTTACAACAAATTCCATTTACAACACAAACAAATGAAGCAGTGGCGGAAAGCCATTCAAAATGGCACTACGAGCACGGGCTACGCAATTAAATTAACCCGATAACTGTGTAGGGAGAATAGAAGTCCTTGTCACGATAACTGTGCGTAGTTCCTGTTCCTGCCGGCTTCCCGCGCAAAATTCCCGCCCTTTTCACTGAATGACGTTTGTTTTTTTTTTTCAAGTGCAAACGTCTGCTGGCTTATTATGCCAATGCAATGGCGTGGGATGATGGAAATGTAATAAAGATCTGTGAGAATGTTTCGTGAATGCGCTAATGAATGTAAGCGGATTTTGTTGAGAGAGAAGAACAGATTCTGGTTGGATTTTATTTTGATGGCTTTGATGAATAGGTTTACGAATTTACAGTAGCATTTTTAACCATCTTCAAAAAGGAGGAGGTTCTCAATTCGTCGGAACCTTTTTTTTTAATGTATGTTCCCCGATTAGGTACTCGAAAATGGCTGGACCGATTTGGATTTTTTTTTTTGTTTAAAAGGGTATACTTCCCAGGGGGTCCCATGATCATAAAGTCAGGATCTGATGATGGGATCCTATGGAAATCGAGGGAAACCCTCAAATTTTTTGGGCACACCTATAGCGATTTTGGTATTGAAAGAGAAAGTACCATTTGGTGAACTGGAACTGATGATGAAGACCACAGATGGCCAACGGAAACCCTCAATTATATCTAAGTATTTCACGGGTTGCGATTCGATTACTTTAATATGGTTTCTAAGCAATTTATGCTCGTCAAAATGCATGATGGTGATGTGACTTCACCATGGATCTCCAGTTCTCCTGGTTCTAACTTGGAGAACTCCTCAACAATTAACGTCCCTGCATCGGGAAAACCAATATTTTGTAAACGGTGATGAGCAGTTGACATTGGGCTAATTGTAACTTAGATAATTTAGAAATGGACCCAATAAAAAGTGAAAAATAAAAACTTTTTACAAAAAAGAACAACCAACTGTTTTTTGGAAAACGGTTGTTTTTTTTGTAAAAAAAGTTTTTTTATTAGAGGATTTTATTAAGGATCTTGAATCCTTAACTTTAAAAATGTCTGATTTCGATCTCATTCAGGAGCATTTAGAAATCATTCAACTTCCCAATCATTCAATCAACCATAATGTGTCTGTATCTCCTACCTACCTAAGTAGGTAGGTAGGAGATATTTAGTACCTCTAAGTAGAGGTACTAAAGGAGGCACGGAGCATATTTTGTTTTGACGAGTTTTCTCAAAGTTATTTTCTTTCATTGTATTGTTGATGTTGCCGTTGTTAAAGTAGGTAGATACGTACCTAAAGCTAACAAACAAAACAAATCTAACTTTTACCACAAAAATAATTTGTATCAAATAGCTCGTCGTGTATTTTTAATCAAACCTAAATAGCTCGACTTTTTAATTAAATTTTAACTTCCAAGAAACATTTTGACCACTTGAATGTTACAAGTAACAAAAAATGCGAAATCCCCGGGCTCCGAAAACCCGTCGGAGTTTATTACAACAGACATTCACTTTTATGTGAAAATTATCTTTTCTGAGGGAAAAAGGCTGTATAAACTTTGTGTTTGGTCCCAGCGAGATAAAAACGGGTTTATGAAGGTAATCGTTTTTAGGGTGTACAAACTACAAAGTAAGAGAATTGGTGCAAGTCTTTAGTGGCCTAGGAGAGTTTATTTCTTTGCGTTTGTTGAAAGTACAGACGACAGCACATCAAGCTACTACAATCTGTCAAATTTCTTTAATAGATTTTTATTTTTATCGCCAAAGCACATTGACTTAGACTTATATATTACTGCGTAATGCCAAAGCATTAGTTTCAAGGTTGATTGGGAAAATTTGACAGTTTCGGGTGGCTTGATTGATACATACGTTTTTTCTTAGCTTTTCTGGTTTCTTTTTTTTTAACCCGTAAAATATGATGGAATGGTATTCTATGAAGCAGGATAAAAGTAGATTAGGTAGATTTAAGTATAGCTTGCCTTGACCGTATTAATTTTATTGTGTTGCCCGTTCATGGCTGGCCGCTTCCGGTAATTTTAAATGCAAGTCTGCAGTTGAAGTCAGGCCAAGCAAAAAAGCCGCCACTGCGAAATACCATTATTTGTCTAATTTAAAGTGTCTTATGTATTCGTAATACAGCCTGACTGCTTGCATACATTTTTTTGTAGTTAAATAAACCGCATTGTGTTCGTATTTTTACGACTTTTCAGGGTTCCGTACCAAAATGGTAAAAAGGAACCCTTATGGTGTGACTCAGTCTGTCTGTCTGTCTGTCACAGCTGGTTATCTCAACTACTAATGCTATCAACTTGAAATTTGGAACAGTTTTAGATGACGTTTGCCCGACAATTTTGCAAATAAGAAAGAAATAAAAATACGTATGTTTTTTTTGCAACAGGGATTGAAAGGGGGTCTTCAAAAATCGAAGTGGGGCTGCTAGGACATTTGGGGTACCTATGAATATGAAAGAGCGCTGTTTGCACATTCTCAATTTTTTTTTCTTTTTTTTAGGCCGCACAGTTTTCGACTTTTGATGAAAAATATTTAAAAAAATACCGTTCCCCCCTTATCTCCAAAGTTTGGATACAGAAAATCTGAAATTATTCTATGTGATAGAAGTTTATGTGTAGGTAGATTACAGGAAAAATAAAACGATGTCTCTAAATAGCACAGTGTTTCAGAAATCATCAACAAAAATTACATATAAATGATGGTACGGAACACTCGGTGCGCGAGTCCAACTCGCTCTTGACCGGTTTTTAAATGACTATAGCGTAAATTGGCGGGAAACTGATGCAGAATATGCCAATTGCCGCCATTACTGTGCCGGCACTGCCAACTCACAGACAAATGGGATGAAAAACAAATACGCGCCAATTTCGTATTCCATTTGTAAAAAGGTTTGCTGCATTTTTCTCTATGGTAAAATTTTTATTTTGCCAAATATCGTTTTTTTTATTTTACCTATTAATGGGTGATATTACCGCCAACTGGCATTAATCATGAAATTGATGGAGGGCTTTACGTACCTAGTTATTGATGAAATTTTGTATGATATAACAAACATATTTTATGTATACCGCACAGATGTCAGCGAGAAATTTGGTCAGTTTTCTTTCTATAGACGTGTAAAATGTACAGCAGACCCACATGTACCTAAGTATGTTTCTTTATGATATTTAATTTTCAACCTTCATAATACCTACTGTGTAGGTAGGAAGTTACATTTTCCGAACCCACCTTATCTGCCGCTGTAGTAGAGCCAAAGCTCGTACGCTGCGCTTTTGCCCTTATCAGCCAGACATGGCGTGATTTGAAGCCGCCAGTGACCACCAGCTTAGTTATAAGTTCTATGTACGCATTTATGTTACATAGAATAGGCAGTCTTGCCTCAAACTCTGTAAGCTATGGTCGTTTTCCTAATAAACTCTTAGTGAAACGAGTCCTCAAGTTTTATTATCGCCATCGGTCTGCTCCCGAAATCTAACTAGGTGTAGCAGCCTGTAGGTACCTATACTTACCTACGCTACCTACCTATTTCAGGTAAAATGTAAAAAGAAATACCTAAAACGACCTCTCGTACAATTTTCAGCCGTAAATGGACGAAAAGGCATTACGTAATTTAAAGCCGAGTCACAAAAACACCTTTCAGCATTCCAGCGTTTATTTTTTTCCAAGATTTAACTTCACAATTCTGCCAACCACACAAAATTACAAGCCTGAACGTACACTTCCTTTCTACAAGCTTAATAACCGACGCACGGACAACCCTATTAATTAGGGCTGTCGCGAGGGTCAAAACAAAAGCGATTAATTTGCGCGAATTGCTTTTAAGGATTAAAGGTGGCGTTATGGTTGTTCTGCGTAATGGTCGACTTTCAATTAATGTAGGTACTTATATGATACATGGTCGTTTTGCCCGTTTCTGAAAAGGGGAAGCTTAACAGCTGCCATAGATGTGCTAGGCAGCTTCGGTTGGCAAAACCGTTTAAGGACCTTCTGGCGCGTGGCCAAAATTGGAACTAACGCCGACGATCTTGTTTTTTCAATACAATTTCTGTGACAATTTCACAAAATGTTTACCAACAGCGCCCCCATGTCAATGTCATTCAGGCGTCAAAAGATCCTAGTAGTATTTCGCAAAAATATTTTATGTCGCTCTATTTTGCATTCATTCAACAAAAATACATTTTTAGTTTTTGATAATTTAATAATGCGATCTTAACCACAACGATGTCATCAGATTACAAACAAATTCTACGATCCGATGCTATCGATTCTCAAGTGACATTACGGAGAAGCGACACACAATACAACATCCCAGAAAACCTTAGATTATACATCTAGATCGAGCCACCGCGTGGCCGGTCATGAGACTTGCAATATAATACTTTTTCTAGATTATGTGGTACGAGAAATGAGGTTTAACGTAAGAAATCTTCCATATTTTGGACTGAAACCCATGTCAATACATTCGCACAATGCAAAAACTGTCCAAAAAAGTTAAATTAATCGACGCAAGTTAAATTTTGTAACAGTGAAATACTTTGTTTAGCTAACATTCAAAAGTTTCCCATTCAAAAATACGGCACGCTGTAAGAGACAGAAGATACGATGCTTTGTCTCAATTTTCCTACTTATTTCGTATATATGTGTCTCACTTCCACACTTCACGCTGTAATCATGGCAACGTCTAGCTAGATGTTTAATGTCATTGCAGAAAACAGACGATGACACGTTGACTGGCATACAACGCAAAATGGTGAAACTACTCAAATGACATAATGACATCACGCCTGTATTGACGTCACGAAGAGTTAGGCAATCAATTAAATAATTACTAAATCATAATAACTTATGTTTTAAAACAAAATGTCTCACATCAATTCAATTAAATATTATCCTCTAAAACTTCAGAAGCCACAATAAAATTGGTTATAAGTTTAAAATTCTTTGTTACGTTTGGTATCGATCGAGCTCGACAGCCCTATCGCCACCCTTCCATTAGTCTGGCTACCTGTCGCGACTGCCGTCTGTGACGTCAGCCACCCCCACCGTTCTACTGGGGGAGTTTGTGCCGAATATTTGCAATTATTTTTATTATGCAATTCTATCAACAGTGCATGGAGAATTTGACAGATTTGTCTCGGTTAAAAGGGTTCAATTTGACTCAGAGGAATATTTAATATTCAACTGCATCTGGTAAGACTGGAAGCCGACCCCAACATAGTTGGGAAAAAGGCTAGGCTGATGATAATTTACAGAAGAAGCGCTTTCAAAAGCTGAACTGCTTTTTTCGTATAGGAATTAGATATGTACTTAAGTACTTGTTTAATTTTCAGTGCTCTGAGAATTTCACATAATAGTGGGTTTTCTATTTTGCGGTTTTGAGACTTAACCCGTTGTATGGGAACGTGAATACATTATCTACGCGAGACATACCTACCAACTTAATATGTAATGGAAAAATGGAAGTATTGTCCATGATTGCGGTACACGAGTGGTTTTCGGGACTGTTACTTATTAGAAAACGTTTATTTTTAATGATTTTTTTGGCAGTACCTACACAAAGACAAAAAAATCAATTATAGAAAATCTGCACATACTCGTAACTTGAAAAGAATTAAAATATGAAAGCTTCCAGCCTAGCCGGGGCCCGGCTGTATTTGGGGAATCGTCTACTATAAATATGCAATACTTTACCTATTGTTGTTCTATTTTTTTGTTAGGTTGGTAGCATTGTCACGGTACGGCTTACATTTGTGTCTGCGCTTGATTGTCCCTAGTCCCTCTCATACTTTGTTTGGAGGCTATCATTAATTTGGGGAGTATGTTGCGCATCTAAAGTTGATAGTGGATTTTATGTACGTAACATGTAGGTACATATTTGGCAAAAAAGAGTGAAATAAAAAGTTCGTAGCAGCTCGTAGCACAGTAGCTGCTATGAACTTTTTGTTACTATACTAGTTTTGCTATTTTGACATGAAAATGTTTTTGTTACGAGTTTTCATGACGACGATTGAGTGAGAATCTGAAAAAAAAAATTGTGTAGGTAATGTTTCGTAAAAAGACGCGCCGGAGACCCGGCTTAAGACTGTTTTCGGCTGAGATGATGTCCATTGACGTGAAAATTGTTACACTAAAACCTTGGTCTTCCCCTACACAAGAAAATATATGTACCTAATATTATATCCTAAGAAAATATATGTACCTAAGAAATAAATAAATATTGCATTGGCTTATGGCTTCGTGTAGGACATTTTTTTTTGTTTTCTCATTGTACTATCTAGGTATATAATAAAAAGAGAAGTCCTGACTGACTGACTGACTCATCAACGCCCAGCACAAACCCTTGAACCTAGAAAGCTGAAATTTTGCACAGAGGTTCCCTTTATAATGTAGACAAGGAATAAGGAAAGGATTTTGCGGTAGGTATTACGTTCCCGTGGGATATTTTCCGACATCTACGTGTGCGAAGCCGCGGCCAAAAGCTAGTAATAAATAATATTAAAGTTGAAATCCAATCAATATCTTTTCTTTCTTTCTTCTTATTATTATTACTGGTTGGACAATAAAAAAACCTTTTAAATAAGCTAGTCGATCTTCAATAACAAATTCATTTCCCTCAGGTGCCGTACAATTTGTGAGATAATATAAGGAGCTAATACAGTCTATTTTCGTTCTATTTCAATCACTGGGACTCGTTATTTTACCTTTATATTTCCCATTGGAGGATCTTAGAAGAATGGCTATTATCTTGAAGGGAAAATTACTTAAGGTTGATGCGCCAGGATAGCCCGCGAAATTCAAAATTTCTTACGTTTTTTGCAATTTGTAGGTCAGTGTGAGCTTGTATGTTGATTAAAATATGATTCGCGGTTGTAGCTAATATGGCTTTACATAATTATAATCATTAGAATCAGCAATACAACTCCATAAGTTAGCATTTATATCAAATCTAGCGATGAAATGAGGTTTGAGGTAAATGCTAACTTATGGAGTTGTATTGCTGATTCTAATGATTATAATTATGTAAAGCCATATTAGCTACAACCGCGAATCATATTTTAATCAACATACAAGCTCACACTGACCTACAAATTGCAAAAAACGTAAGAAATTTTGAATTTCGCGGGCTATCCTGGCGCTTTCGCCTTAACGTTGATTGAAGATGCCACAGGTAAAAAACTGATACTTTTCTTTGAATGACAAAGAATAGTAATGAAATGGCTTGACTGAAAGAAAAACTACTTGATACTTGTTGATGGAATGTGTTCAATTTCATGCAGAGAGAGAGGAATTATTGGACAAATTAGATCTGGACAAATTGCAGGTTGGAATTATGAATTCAATACTCTTTTTAAACTCTAACATTATCAGGGTAAGAGTGTTCCGAGTCTGGGTGTTTTTCTATCTATAATACAAGGTGTAAGGGACAGCCCTCCGCAAACTGATAGGGTGAATTCAGTAAGTCATACTAAGATGACCGTTACATGAAATTTTTTCAGGAACGTTAAGGGAATCCAATAAACCTGATTTGTTTGTGTTTTTGTGCACAAATCGGAGCGTCTATTACTGGTTGGGAGGGGAAGGAATTACCTATTGGTAGGGAAGGTAAGAGGAGCTCGTGGCTAAATAATAACAGCCGCACGGGTCGATCCGTCAGGTTAAGCTACGCTTGCCGGGGTTGGTCAGTGGATGGGTGACCATCTTTACATACCGAGATTCCTCCGTGCCTCGGAAAGCACGTTAAGCCGTTGGTCCCGGCTGTTATTCGTGGATCTTTGACAGTCGTTACGGGTCGTCAGAAGCCCGAAAGTCTGACAACCAGTCTTACCAAGGGGTATCGTATTACCCAGTAACTGGGTTGTGGAGGTCAGATAGGCAGTCGCTCCATGTAAAATACTGGTATTCAGCTGCACCCGGTTAGACTGGAAGCCGACCCCAACATAGTTGGGAAAAGGCTAGGCAGATTGATTGAGGGGAAGGTAATAGGTATGCGGTGAGTTCGATGAACTCTGTAGCTAGACTGAAAGTGAACAGCTGATTTCACGCGTCGTTGGTTAGAGTATTTCAACATCCATTGCTGGTTTTTTTTTATGCTGTTTTTTTTTTTGCAGTTTTTTTTACATAAATGGAGTGCTGCGAACACACAATGCAATTTTACGTTGAAATAATGAAAATGTAACTAAAAAAAAATTGAAAAAATTAAAATTTTCCTTAGAAAATTTCCGGTGGAATATGATTCAAAATGAGGAGCTGAATGCACCCTGTTAGTTTGCGGAGGGCTGTCCCTTACACCCTGTATGTATGTAATTACAAAAAAAAAAAAAAAAAAAAATGTACTATATAAGTAGTTTATCAGCCATCTCGTTACCATAACACAATCATTAGGTTGCTTAACTTGGGACTAGATGGCGTTGTGTGAAATGTCCAAGTATATTTATTTATTTATTTTAAGTTAAACTAGTGATGTATTGAATTATTGATTATGATTAATCGGGCTGACATATACATCTTTATATATAAAATTCAAAGTCCTGACTGACTGATTGATTGACTGACTGACTGATTGACTGACTGATATATCAACGCACAGCCCAAACCGCTGGACCTAGAGACTTGAAATTTTGCACATAGATACCTTATACAGTGTAGGCATCCACTAAGGAAGGATTTTTGGAAATTCCATCCCTAAAGGGGTAAAATAAGGGATGGAAGTTTGTATGAAAAATCTTATTCCTTGAGGTAATAAACTTGAAACTTGGCATGAATATTTATCTACATAAATTATAAAGATTGTCATTTTTAGTTTTCCTAAACTACCCCCTCAGGAGGGATTGGGGGGTGTCAAAGTTTGTATCAACGCACAGTCCAAACCGCTGTGTCTAGAGATTCCAAATTTGGCACGTATGTTCCTTGTGAGGTGTAGGGGTGCACTAAAAAAGGATTGTTCAAAATTCAACCCCTAAAGGTGTGAAACAGGGGTCCAAAGTTTGTATGAAAAATCTTAGTCCTTGAGTTAATAGACTTGAAACTTGGCATTTTTAGTTTTTCTAAACTATACCCCCTCAGGAGGGATTGGGGGGTCTCAAAGTTTGTATGTAGGAATTTTAAAATGATAAACTGACTGACTGACTGGGTGATATATCAACGCACAGGCCAAACCGCTGGGTCTAGAGATTCCAAATTTGGAAAATAGGTTCCTTATGGGGTGTAAGGGTGCATTAAGAAAGGATTTTTCAAAATTTACCCTCTAAAGGGGTGAAACGGGGGTCCAAAGTTTGTATGAAAAATCTTATTCCTTGGGTAATAAACTTGAAACTTGACATGAATATTTATCTACATAAATTATAAAGATTGTCATTTTTAGTTTTCCTAAACTACCCCCTCAGGAGGGATTGGGGGGTCTCAAAGTTTTTATGTAGGAATTTTAAAATGATAAACTGACTGACTGACTGGGTGATATATCAACGCACAGGCTAAACCGCTGGGTCTAGAGATTCCAAGATTTTTCAAAATTCAACCCCTAAGGGGGTGAAACAGGGGTCCAAAGTTTGTATGAAAAATCTTATTCCTTGAGTTAATAGACTTGAAACTTGGCACAAATATTTATCTAAGTAAATTATAAAGTTTGTAATTTTTAGTTTTTCTAGACTACCCCTCAGGAGGGATTGGGGGTTGTCAAAGTTTCTATCAACGCACCGCCCAAATCGCTGCGCCTAGAGATTCCAAATTTGGCACGTAGATTCCTTATGAGGTCTAAGGGTGCACTAAGAAAGGATTTTTCAAAATTCAACCCTTAAGGGGGTGAAACGGGGGTCCAAAGTTTGTATGAAAAATCTTTATCTAAGTAAACTATAAAGTTTGTGTTTTTAGTTTTTCTAAACTACCCCCACAGGAGGGATTGGGGAGTCTCAAAGTTTGTATGTAGGAATTTTAACGCGCGTTCCGGTTTACTCAAAACTCAGTATTTATACTTGAAACCAAAAATTACGAATAACGTGTGGGGTAGTCAATTTTACAGGTCGGAAGGCAATTCTCGCGCAAAGGTTTTACTGCGGGGCTTAACTCGAAAATTGGTGTAAATAATCTTTCTTTTAAGTTACGGAAATCTCCCAAACGATTTTTTAAAATTGTATCCCTGTGGTCGAAAACAAGGAATATAGTTTAAATATTGAAAATCTTATTCATTTGCTTAATTAAGTTGAAACTTGGCACAAATACTTGCCTAAGCAAGTAATAAAGTTTGTCATTAATAGTTTTTTCCCCAGAGGGAAGGTTAGAGGGGAAGGTGGGAATGGGAGGGGGTGGTGAGGAGGGAAAGGGGAAGGGGAGAGGGTGGTGAGGAGGGAAGGTGGGAAGGGGAGGGTGTGGTGAGAGAGGGAGGGGAGGGGTGGTGAGGAGGAGGCTGAGGGGGAGGATGATGGGGGGGCGAGGGATAGGAGAGCATAGTGAGAAGGTGGGAAGGGGAGGGGTTAGAGAGAGAGAGAGGAGGGGTGAAAGGGAGATTAGGGGGAAGAGGGAGCAGTGCCTTTACACATTAAAGTTGCTTTTTGTATAGCACTGATTCATTAAAGAAACCCAGCCCGACAGAAATTACTGAATAGAATAGAAAGTCGGAAACTCGGAACGACACAAAAAACAGGAGTAAACTCCAGTCGTGCGACGGAGCTGACACACACGCTTTTTTTTATTTGTTTGAACGCGCTAATCTCTGGAACTACCATTTTTGCATTTCATAGCCCAGTTCTTAAGGAAGGCTATAGGCGTATTTAACATCCCACTAGAACTCTTAAGTGCCGAGCAAAAAAAAAGTGAGAAGGAATGCTAAGCGAAAACGATGTAATAGCCCGGGAAGGCAATGCGATGCGACGCGGAAGAAGTTGTGGGCAGAAGCTATCTCAATATTTTTGTTCCTGTGGCATATTTTCCGACATTCACGCGGGCGAAGCCGCGGGCAAAAGCTAGTGTAGTATAAAAGTCCAAAAATAAAAGAAAAAAAAAAACTTGAGAGGTGTCAAGGGACACCCGGATGGAACGAAGTTCAAATATATTAAGAATGTGAAATGATATATATATATATATGAAAATATCTGGCTTGCTTTCTAAAAGAGAGAGAGAGACAGACAGACAGACAGAGAAACATGCGACGCCGCACAGCTTACAATAGCTTACTATAGCAAAAAGTGTCGTGACAACTTTTCGTAAGAAAGTGTCGTGACAACTTTTCGTAAGAATTTTTTCCGTCTAGCCCCCTTTCACAACGCGCGATAAGGAACTTCGTTCCAAAAAAAAATATGTCATACCTACTTAACGATTATTTAAAAAAAACTTTTTCCAGTCAAAAGACGTAGGTACGACAAAAGCAATTTTCATAATAGTTTAAAATAAACCTGTTCCGTACCTACAGCGACATTCTCTGTCCAGTGCCCGCCACAAGAGAAAAAAAATAAAACTGTCACATGCATAGTGAGTGACGCGACTTCACTATACTACAAGATCAAAGGGCCACGTCCAACAGAGCATGGCGTAATTATGAGCGACTGACAGGACCCTTAGAGGGGGTTAATGAGAACCTGTTTAGACCACAGTGTGGGTAACGTTAAGATAAGTAGGTAACTAGAAAAAAAAACTAGACTGGCTAACGGTTTATGTTGAGGTTAGAGCATAAAATCACATCACATCCATACTATCCATACTAATATTATAAATTCGAAAGTAACTCTGTCTGTCTGTTACCTCTTCACGCCTAAACCACTGAACGGATTTCGATAAAATTTGGCAAGGCTATAGATCCCCTGGGGACGGACATAGGCTACTTTTTTTTTCAAAAATAATCCTACAGGGGGTGATATAGGGGATGAAAGTTTGTATGGGAAACTCAGTAATTCTTAAGTTAGGGATGTGAAAATTAAAATGTATGCTTTTGATAGGAAATAAAGAAATATGCGATTCAGCGTTTTTGAAAAATCATCCCCTAAGGGGGTAAAATAGGGGTTGATTTTAAAATTTACAAAACTGCATGGATTTCGACAAAATTTGGCAAGGCTTTATATAGCATCCTGGGGAAGGCTATAGGATACTATTTTTTTTTCAAAAATAATACTACAGGGCGTGATATAGGGGATGAAAGTTTGTAAGGGAAACCCAGTATTTCTTAAGTTAGGGATAACAAATTTATGCTATTGGTAGGAAATGAAGAAATATGCGGTTCAGCGTTTTTTAGGGATATGCCTTATGTTTTCCACATGAACGTTCCCATGGGATATTTTCCGACATAAAATAGGGGTTGATTTTAAAATTTACAAAACTGCACGGATTTCGATAAAATTTGGCAAGGTTATAGATAGCATCCTGGGAAAGGATATGGGCTACTTTTTGTCTTAAAACATAATCCTACAAGGGGTGATAAAAGGGATGAAAGTTTGTATGGGAAACCCAGCATTTCTGAAGTTAGGGATATGCCTTATGTTTTCCACATGAACGTTCCCATGGGATATTTTCCGACATCCACGCGGGCGAAGCCGCGGGCAAAAGCTAGTGTATTATAAAGGCGAAAGCTTGTGAGTGTGGGTGTTTGTATGTTTGTTACTTCTTCACGCTCAAACGGCTGGACGGACTTGGATGACATTTGGTATGTAGATAGCTTATACCCTGGATTAACACATAGGCTACTTTTTATCCCGGTCCGAGGGGTGCTGCCAGTATTGAATAAGTGTCAAAAAATGGGAAAAGTGAAACTAACATAAATTAATCAGACGTTGTTGCCTATACGAGAACACTGGTAGTTAATTCTTGTGGATATTAAAAAGGAAGGATAGGGTATGATATTAAACAATCTGTCACTCGCAACAGAAGAAAACTGGCTTCATTGACACAAGCTTTCCAGAATGTATAGAAAGTCTTAATAACTAACAAATCCTTATTTAAACGACAGCAAATTCCAAAGCTTTTATTTCCATTCCACAGAAATACTAATCTTTCAAACGCATCACAATATCCACAAAAAAAAAAATGCACATGCTGACATGCCATAATGACACTTCAGTGACATCAAAGGGCATCAAAGCACGTGCTTAGCTCAGTGCAATCGCGACACGATCACACCCCTTTGACAACATAATGAGATCCAGTTTCAAATAGATTTGCTAAAGAAGACCTAAAACTGGAATGTCTGTAAAATATTTGACGCCGATGCCAGAATCAACGTTCGATGTTTGAAATTAGAGCTGAAATGCTGTCTGTGCAAAAGCGCGGGATTTTAAAAAGCGAACTTTGATGTCATTCTTTTGTGATTTTGGCGGGATCTTAATTTGGTGGGAGAGTGCTTTGTCTGTGGGTACGTAGTTTATTCCTTTTAAATTAATTCTAAAGAACTTTATAGGAAAGGTGGCTTCATCTCAATGAATGTCTTTCGTTAATGAGCCACCTTTATCCTATGATTCAAGTTAAAAAAAAAAACAACAACTAAAAAATCTCATGATTGTCTCTGCTTTATGATTTCGTGCTATTTGGAAGCATGCCAAGGGAAACGGGTTACTGTGCCTACTGCTAGGATTTCAACCTTTCGTAGTTGTAGGTACACTGACACCGAAATAACTTGGCGAGCCTGGAGGTCTACTCCGAATTGACACATCCAAGCATCAAGTCAACGCAATAAAAAAATACGGCCATTATGAACGATATAGTTATTTTGATACCTACTCGCTGGTAAATCAAAATCAGTACGTCCTGTTGACCTAGAATCATGAAATTTGGCAAGAATCAAGGTATCACATCACAAGTAAAGGAAATAGTCCGAAAACCATAAACTTGTAGTTTTGTCACACAAAAAAATAGTTTTTTGCGATTACAAATTTTTTGCAGTTGGAGAATTGACCGTGACGTATATCAATGTATGGGAGAACATCTTTTTCAACTATAATGTAAGTTTGTTTTACAAGGCATATACGTAGTTGAAAAGAATATTCTTTTCAACTACGAAACCCTTCATTGTGCGTGGTCCGACACGCACTTGACCGGTTTTTTTTTTGGGAACCAAATGGTGACATGAGTGTGAGTGACAGAACATACGCGAAAGTTCGTAGTGCCCTTTAGTTATTCTTCTGAGGTAGTGCCTATGTTCAGACTGTCAGTTTCATTACAAACGTGACATTTCCATTCCGATGTTTCCTCATTCACAAGAAAGACCTATAAAGGCTTAGTAATAGTTTAAATTGCTCAAAAAAAAAAACCGGTCAAGAGCGAGTCGGACTCGCGCACCGAGGGATCCGTTCCGATTTCTGAAAAAGTGTGCTATTTAGAGACATCGTTTTATTTTTCCTGTAATCTTTACATAAACTTCTATCATATAGAATAATTTCAGATTTTTCGCTTTGCAAACTTCGGAGATAAGGGGGGGGAACGGTATTTTTTTTTAAATTTTTCAACAAAAGTCGAAAACTATGCGGCCTAAAAAAGAGAAAAAATATGTTTGAGAATGTGCAAATAGCGCTCTTTCATATGATTACCCCACATGTCCTAGTAGCCCCACTTTGAATTTTTAAGACCCCCTTTCAGTCAATGTTGCAAAAAAAATATAAATATTTATATTTCTTTCTTATTTGCAAAATAGTTGGGTAAACGTCATCTAAAACTGTTCCAAATTTCAAGTCGATAGCATTAGTAGTTCTTGAGATATCCAGCTGTGACAGACAGACAGACAGACAGACTGAGTCACACCATAAGGGTTCCTTTTTTACCATTTTGGTACGGAACCCTAAAAAGATCATACAGGTAAGTAATAATAAAACGCAGGTGACGGACGCGGGCAAGGGTTTCCAATACGTATATAGCATCCCTAAGTAGTCTGTGGGTTTCCATGAACAATTCAGAACTATACCGTCCGTCCCAGCCTGAATTTTAATTACCAAACTCCTTTGAGTTGCTACTGAAACTGATTTCAACTATTCCGTTCTATTTACAGAGGGGAAATAAAATGGAGTTGAAGCTTCGTGATTATTGATCATTATGCATTATAATACCTAGAAAAAGGAAAGTTAAAAAAAACTTGCCTCTGATAAAAAAGAAAACTTTAACTTAGAAACTTACCCGTCCGTTTAAATTCTCCATATTTTCTCATGCGAAAAGTAAAGTATAAAAAACTCCAACTTTAATCAATTTGCGAAAATATTCGCAAGAAGTTTTCGTGTAAAAATTCGCGATCGATCGACCGGCAAGCAAACGGATTCAATTTGCTACTCGTATAACGATACCGTCACAGACCGTCCTACCTATGAATACTGCATCGAATAGGGTTGCCATAGCAAAATGTTATGAGAGTTGATTTTCATCAAGTTCAGACAATTTTCCCCCGCAGGACAGTTTTGCCCTGTTATTTTCTGCGTTGTAGGGAATTTTCATCATCAAAATCCGCGATTTTTGGAAGCCTTATTGCGGTTACGCTTACGGTTTAATTTGTTTGCTAATTCATTAATGTACCGAATAATTAAAGAGACATCTGTCACTTTGCACTTAGGTACAGTGGGCTGCATCAATTGGGTACCCCAGTTGTGTATTAAAGTTTTAATACAACTGGTGTACAAAATTGATGCAGCTCACTGTACCTAACTACTTATTATTTTACTTTTTACCCGACTACGGCGAAGCAAAAAGGAGGTTTATGATTTTGACTGCTATGTACAGTAGTACTCAACTAATAAGGCTTATCGATGTGCCTGCGCAGAAGATGAATTTTTAAAGCGCGGGAAATGCTATTGACCAATCAGCACGCTCCACGCTTTTTCCTGTACCGCTATTGGTCGCAGCTGCCGCCATTTTAGCGCGCGCCGCTTGACAGCCGCCATACTTGCGAGTGAGATGGAACTAACAGCTGCAGTGTATTATGAACCTTATAGTAGTGATCTAAGGTTGATTGTAAGTTTTAAGCAATCTCGTTAATCTTCGGGGCCATACTTTCTTTTCTGCGCGAACGAAGATTCACGACGCGCCTTATTAGTTGAGTACTACTGTACGTATGTATGTACGTATGTTCATCTGTTCCCTCATAAGTTTTAAACTACTTATCATAATTTGACAAATAAACTATCGTAATAACTTAATAAGCGTCTTGATTGTCCGCTGGTTATAGGCTATGTAACGTCACATTAAATTGAATATGGCGCCCTCTAGAGGGCATGAAGTCATAAACTAAAAAAAAATATATTTAATGATGACGTGTTGGGTATCAAATGTAAGGGCTTAATTAGCACATTTGAAAAATATATACATCGTCAGCTATTGCTCGCGGCTTTGCTTGCATGCAACCATAATTGGGTACTTATAATTTCTAAAATCACGCCACAGAATGATGTGAGCCAAACATATTATTTTTCTCTCCAAACCTACCCAAAATACATAATAATAATTATATAAAATGGCTCCGATAATACTTTATCACGAAATTATAACCCCAAAATAATTTAAATAAAAAGTAAGTTTAAAAACTATAACCCGAATACTGAAAAATCTACGCTCTGAAAAGTATGAAACAAGAAAATATTCTCAACTCAAATTAGAAAAAGACAGACAAATTAAAAATCCGGAGTCACACGTCATGTTAGGCGGGTACCTACCTAATACCTAAATCGAACAGATTACCTACATGAGACTCCGGATTTTTAATTTGTCTGTCTTTTTCTAATTTGAGTTGAGAATATTTTCTTGTTTCATACTTTTTAGAGCGCAAATTTTTCTTATCATTACAAGTAAAGTCTAAAACTTGCCAACCCTAACTATATCTAACTCGAGAGCAGCCGCGGCGAGCCTCCGTTTATTATTCAGCATGCAAACTGTCTTATTGGAGTAAATAATACCCGAATGTTTATTTATATTCACTCCCGGGGTGGAAGAACAACATATACATACAACTATGAGTCCATAAAGTAGCTTATTTATGTTTCAGGAGTCAGAAGTAGCAGTTACTTACTTGAGAATGGGATCGAGAATCAGTGCGACCATTTCTAATTGTATAAACCTACGTATTTTCCTTTTTAGCTGTTGCCAGGTGAATACTCGTACTCTCCTACCATAAGGGTGCGTTTCCACTGACGCGGAGATGGACGGAGCGGAGCGGAGATGTGCAGGAATCGACAAATCATAAAAGTTGAAATCCTCATTGCGTCTCTTGACTCGTTTGTGATTGGACGATTCCTGCAAGTCTCCGCTCCGCTCCGCCCAGCTCCGCGTCAGTGCATACGCACCCTTAAAATACCATGATAGTTGAAATTGTACCAATATTATACCGATATTTAGTCTACTAAAAATATACTATCGTCATTCTTCGGAGCCTCAGATATACCTATTTAGTATTAAAAATACCAAAAACGGTCACAATGTCCGGAATAATATACAGGGTGTGGCGTAAATAGTGGTCCAACGTTAAGGGGTCGATACACCATTATATTGAGCTACCACATACATACCACAATTTGAAGCATTTTTTTCAGTCTCAGAATAAAATATTTTTAAATTATTATTAGTTAGAAGACAATCAATCTTACCAAGGGGTATGATATGTGAATCATGTTACCCAGTAACTGGGTTTGGAGGTCAGATGTATTCAGCTGCATCCGGTTAGACTGGAAGTCGACCCTAACGTGTTGGCAAAAGGCTAGGCAGATTGGTTGATGACCTGCCAATGTTAGTTTTGGTAATTTTTGGCAGAGAGTTGCCATGAAATCATAATTAAGTAATTTTTATCTCAAAAACTGATAATCTACATTATGTAATTAAGTACCGTATAGCCTCGAGCACAGTCAGAAATAAAATGAAATGGAAACCTGTGCGAATAATAAAAAATACTCAGAATCTACAGAAATTAATTCCCATTTCATTGTCCACAAATGGAAAAAACATTCCTAAGTAATTTAATTAAAATATTCCGATTTGTAACAAAGGAAATCGTCGCGCTTTATTCCGAAGAAAAGAAAAAGAAAAAGAAAGGAAAACATTGAACTCGCAGCTGCTTATCTTTTACTGCAGTCGTATTTTCTTTTCTTTGAGAAACATAAATATTTAATTAGTTTTTATAGCCATTAACTGGTTGGACAAATTAACGCTTGCGTTCGAGATGAGCAGAGCTTCTTGTCGAGTAGAGCTTTGTCGTTTTAAAATTTTGTAGATTCTAATATCGCGGCCACATTAACGGGATATGCCGTTGATTATTGCGATGAACGACGCTGGCCGTAGGTTTAGCCACCACTTACCGCGATAATTTGACCGAATCTTGACCGAATTTAACTACCGCCTAAGACTACCGCGATGTTTATGGCGATGATAGGCATTGACGTTGACGTTAGTGTGGCCCGGTCGCGTATATACAGGGTGAAATTGAATTCATGGGCATCCTTTTAAGGGGTCATTCTACTCATCATTATGAACAACTTTTACTATGGGAGCAAACCTGAAATCGCAAAAAAAAAAATCAGCTGTTCAGTACATTTTGACGAATTATGCGAACATAAATGTACTGAACAGCTGATTTTTTTTCGCAATTTCAGGTTTGGTCCCATAGTAAAAGTTGTTCGCAATGATGAGTACAATGACCCCTTAAAAGGATGCTCATGAATTCAATTTCACCCTGTAGAAATGCTAATTCAGTACGTCCGTCGTACGTCGGAGACGAATAACTAGAGTTAGCGCATTTCCAGGCGTTAAACACACGTAAATGCTAGTATTCAGTAGCATTTACGCGGAATTAGCATTTACTAGCATTTACGTGTGTTTAACGCCTGGAAATGACTATCGTCTCCGCCTGAGGGGACGTACTGAAGTAGGATTTCTATATACACGGCCCGGGCATAAGAGAGAGGCCATGCTACTTTCCTTGTCTTTAGTACCTACTTATTGCATTGGAGTAAGTAAGTAACTACTTCTTTTACTAATTGCAATAATGACAAGGATCGGAAGAAACACAAATCCCAAGCGATGTTCAAAGTCGCAAGAACACGTGGTAGAACTCTCAGAAAAACTACTCACCATCATCATAGCCTTTTCCCAACTATGTTGGGGTCAGCTTCCAGTCTAACCGGATGCAGCTGAATACCAGTATTTTACATGGAGCGACTGCCTGTCTCACCTCCACCACCTAGTTACTGGGTAATACGATACCCTTTGGTAAAACTGGTTGTCAGACTTTCGGCCTTCTGACGACCCGTAACGACTGTCAAAGATCTACGAATGACAGCCGGGACCATCGGCTTAACGTGCTTTCCGAGGCACGAAGTGGTGATGATCACTCATCTACAGCCTGACCGCGGCGAGCGTAACTTAACCTGATCGAACGACCCTGCGGCTATTATACAGGGTGTTTTTGAAAACATGCGACAAAATTTAAGGGGGTATTCTACGCATCAATATGAACAACTTTTACTATGGGACCAAACCTGAAATCGCGAAAAAAAAATCAGCTGTTCAGTACATTTCTGTTCGCATAATTCGTCAAAATGTACTGAACAGCTGATTTTTTTTTCGCGATTTCAGGTTTGGTCCATAGTAAAAGTTGTTCATATTGATGCGTAGAACACCCCCTTAAATTTTGTCGCATGTTTTCAAAAACACCCTGTATAACTTAGCCAATGAAAAACTACTACATAAGAAAATATGACTATTATTTAAGTTCATAATACTTAGCTACTTACATTTTGTTAAAATTTATGCGTAGGCAGTGGATAGGTAACCACAAACTATCTTTACCATTAATCTCAGAGATAGGAGCAAAGGGATATAAATGAGATCAGACAATTGAGATCTAACTCAAATAGACTCATTAGGAGCTCTAAATTGAACAGACGCGCCGCCATATTTGTTTTATGATCACACTAACTTGAACACAGGAGAATATTCAAGACGTGGATGAAGACGTACATCTGCCCGCGACTTCGCGAAGTCGTAGGTAAGATACATACAAACACATACAACATACAAAAAATCAGCCACATTTTTATAAAATTCCTTCGGCTCTCGATCCACCGCGTCACATCGCATCGCCACGAACGATATTACTCTGTTTGCGCATAGCGTTTTTCTGACTTTCTTTTTGCTCGGCTACTAAGGGTCATAGCGTGATGACAAAGTCTTTAACCTTACTCAAGAATTGAGCTATGGGGAGCTCGTGGCTAAGTAATAACAGCCGCAAGGGTCCGATCCATCAGGTTAAGGTTACGCTTGCCGGTTTTGGTCTGTGGATGAGTGACCATCTTTACATACCGAAACTCCTCCGTGCTTCCGAAAGCACGTTAAGCCGTTGGTCCCGGCGGTCATTCGTGGATCTTTGACAGTCGTTACGGGTCATCAGAAGCCCGAAAGTTGACAACCGCAGTCTTACCAAGGGGTATCGTATTACCCAGTTACTGGGTTGTGGAGGTCAGATAGGCAGTCGCTCCGTGTAAAATACTGGTATTCAGCTGCATCCGGTTAGACTGGAAGCCGACCCCAACATAGTTGGGAATAGGCCAGGCGGATTGATCAGCCTAAAGTTGACTGGTAGGAAATCCCTTCCGCCTTCCTTTGTACAGTATTTTTTTTTACTTGTGCATAAAGTGATACTAAATGAAATAATACATGATTTTCGCTACGATTCCTACACAAACCACATCCTTATTCGGTATCAACACTTACGGGAAACAGTTGGATCTCGACAATTACCCACAGCCTGGAGCTGAGAGTAGGAACAGAGGCACAGAGGTACCGGCGCCATGTTGTTTCATCATATCTGAGTAAACTTGAGCACTAAGTTGCTCTCTGATTTATTTCCTTTGTTTTGTTAGTTTTCTGAAGTTTTGACGTGCAAACTCAAAGGTTACCTCAGAGATTTTCTTGACGCTTTCAAAAGTAGTTGTCTTGTTGTGAAAGATACAAAGTTATGGTTTTATCTTTGATAGTAGGCACCAAGAACATACCCCTCTAGGGGGTAATCTATTGGGGGGTATATTAAATGTGGGGTAAATAGGCCAGTGAAATCTTCTTCAATTAGTTTAATTTTCGATTGGTGATACTGATAAGTAACTCTGATAAGACTCTGATAACTCTGATAAGTGATAACACGGTTTGAAGGTTTGCAAAATTAAAACTCTACCCACTTCTGATTTTTTTTTATTGTCTGTCCCTTAAACCAAAAGCCTGGCTGGTTAGTCTGTTCTTTGAACACTGAAAACTGTTGCGATTTAGCTAGATTTTAACAGCGCAGCTTACAAATTTTTGACAGACACTGAACCAAACTGGATTCAGACCATCAACTCTTTCAAAATAGTCAGTCAGACCAGACCAACGACCAGACGTAATGGTAACGTCATTATAGGGTCTGGGGCCGTATCTATGACGTGAAAAAAGATCATGTATTCATCATGGTTCCGTTAAGAAAAAAGGATGGTGCACCAGTGGTCGTATAAAGCTCCATCTCTCTCTCTCTCACTGGAACCATGATGGATCCATCATCTTTTTTACGTCATAGTACGACCCTTGGTCTGGCTGACTATTTTGCCAAGGATTTTGTAATACCTAAGTTGATTAAAAAAGAGTGTCCGTGGAGTTTCTTGCCCATTCTTCTCCATAGAGATCTACGTTTTGGAACGAGCGAGGAGTCAGTCAGTTAGTCAGAAAGTTGACGGGAGTTCCGTCAACTTTCTGACTAACTGGCCGACTCCTTAACAATTCGAAAGTGCCTGTAATCCTGTAAATGATTTAATTGAAATACATGCTTTGAGTTTGAGAGACCCTATCCTTTAATTCATAACTGCCTAGTGCCTACCTGTCGCTGGAGACCAGTATGAGCTGCGTGTGCGCATACTTGGTGCGTCGCTTGCGCACTGCCGACAGCGCCGCGCACAGGCTGGGTGAGAACGACCGGCAGGGGGGGCACTGGAACAAAAACTGAAGGATTAGAAAACGTGGAGGAATAAGGTTAGATAAGTTGGGGGCAAAAGTTTCAAGGTCTACAAATACATTTACGAAAATAGGTCGCTGTACCTTCGCTTCGTATGTCGCTTACTAATAGGTCGCTAATAGGTCGCTTACCTTTAGCTCAAAGCATGACAAGTCTGAAATTCAGATGACAATTACAGGCAAAAGGTTTATCGTTCAGTATAATAAGTGAGAAAGGATTCGGACATCTAAACTCAAAACTAAGCCATTGTCTCAAAAAAAAAACCGGTCAAGTGCGTGTCGGACCACGCACAATGAAGGGTTCCGTAGTTGAAAAGAATTTATCCCAAAAACATACTTAACATTAAAATCCCAAAAATATTTTTTTTATATGATCACATTACAAAATGTTCGGACTTTTTCCTTTATGCTGTGAGACCTTGCTTCTTGCTAAATTTCATGATTCTAGGACAACGGGAAGTACGCTATAGGTTTTGATTTACTTGCGAGTGTCAAACTATGTCGCTTAAATGGCCGTATTTTTTTATTGCATTGACATAGAAGCTTAATTTTTTTAGATCTCCAAGAGACTATAGACCTACGTATTTGATATTAATTTCAACTTGATACCTTTACGCGTTCCTAAGGAAAAGGGTCTTGACAGACTGACAGACTTCAAAATATTTTTTTATGTGATAGAATGACAAATTAACAATTTTCAGACTTTTTCCTTATGTGCTGTAAAACCTTGCTTCTTGCCAAATTTCATGATTCTAGGACTACGGAAAGTACCCTATAGGTTTTCATTTACTTGCGAGTATCAAAATATGTCGCTTAAATCGCCGTGCCTTTATTGCGTTGACTTAGAAGCTTGAGTTTTTTCAGGACTTCAAGGGATCATAGACTTACGTATTTGATAATAATTTCAAATTGATACCTCCACGCGTTCCTGAGAAAAAGGGTCTTGACAGACTGACAGACAGACAGACAGACAGACAGACGGACAACAAAGTGATCCTATAAGGGTTCCGTTTTTTCCTTTTGAGGTACGAAACCCTAAAAACGAGAGTAAAAACACTGAAGATATACAGGGTGTATCAGAAAGGTGTGGTCACAGACCATTAAACCACAGATAATATAATACTACGTAATCAAACTGAATTTCTCCATTTCTCCATGGGAATGGGACCAACATAATCAGCCGTCCCATACATTTGCGTCGACTAGGTGTTGAAGTTTTTGGGACAGTTGATAATTTTTTCGTTATTTAGTTTGATGGTCTACACCACCCTTAAATTGACCACACCTTTCTGGTACACCCTATAGAGAAACAGAAATCTTTATATCTTACCCAATGTGCTGCAAAATAGAACACCCTGACCGCATCAGCAGGTAGCTGCTCATACAGCCGACTCTCCCCGTCGCCCTGCAGCTGCACGCCCCTCAGGACTTCGGTGAGGGGAGGCGGGGGCCAGGGGAACCTCTCCCCTAAGGCATCGTCCAGGAGGGCATCCCGCACGTGCCGGCCGCGGATGACCAGCGTCGGGACTCCTACTGCGATGCTGTGCTTCTGGGTTAGGCGGCGCTGTAATGAGGAAAAGAAAATAAGTACCTGCCAGAAAAGAAAATAAGGCCTATGTTCCCACTGCTGGGACAGGGGCCTTCTCTTTCTGAGAGGAAGTGGACTGAGAAGCTCCATTTACACGGCGCCATTTTATTGCCTGTGGCATACCATAAAATTGAAAGGCAAATATCTGGCACCGTCTAAACTACACGTACAATATTGTTGGACGATACGGGCAACTTTGAAAACTGGTCTAAGCATGGAAGAAAATCACACAGTACATACATGTGTGATTTGAATTGCTCGTACAATAAAATCGCATTCAATTCTGGCATGATCTGACATTTGTGCTGTCATTGAAATATGAGTGCGGTAAGTGAGGGTGTGGTAATCGTTGTTGCTATTTTGAGGGAAGAAATCAAATCAAGAACAACTTGAAAAATATCTTGAGAAGCGTTCAATAAAATTTAATGAAATATCATGTCTAGGCAAAACTTGCATGCAATAATCGCCTGTCAATTTTATTGCCTGGTGTAAGTCGCATGCGATTTTATTGAATGGCAAAACTTGCATTCAATTATTGTACATGCCATTTTATGGAATCGCACGCGTGTAAACACTTCATGCAGTTCTTGAATGTCAAAAAACTTGAACGTGCTTTATGGCATGCAATTATGCTCTTGAACGTTCCAGAAACTTGCCCCGTGTAAACGGCGCTTAATTCACCACAAGGCCTCAGTTTTAGGACATATCAGCTTCTTCACGATGTTTTCCTCCGTTTTGAGAATACATACATTGAGACATTTTGGAATAGGAATTCTTTATTTTTAGGTATCTAGAGCGGAAAACGAGTTGAAAGAAGTAGGTATACCACAGGGTGACTACTTTGGATTGAGATCTATGTTTTTCGATTTATACAGCATATTACTGTGTGTACAGCGATCCGTCGATGCATCCATTTTTGATACAACTTGCAGTTTAAACACGGGATGAGAGAAAACAAAAAAAAAAGTCCTACATAAAGTCGAACATATGTATAACTTTCTCCTTTTTAGAAGTCGGTTAAAAAGAGCATTCATAGATTCAGGGCCTGTTTCACCACCTACGATTAAGTTCCTAGTAACTTGGCAGATAAATTCATACAAATTCTGTTCCATTTTTGAATTTATTCGGTAAGTAGTGGCTATTCGGACATCGTGAAATAGGCCCTTTATGAACCTAACCATAAATTATCCACACTTAATTTTTCACACCTCTACTCAAAATAAAAACAAACCAAAATGCACAGACTAATTGAGGCAGGTCAGTAACTCAAAGGGCCTGGTTACTGTCACTCGCGTTAGGAATAACGTGCGTCTTCCTGTGCCCGGCCCCGGCTATATTTAGAAGACTAATTATTAACAAGGTGCGTTTAGTTTATGGTAAACTGTGGTGAGATGTGTGGCCAATATAAGTCTGTGTGTGTGGCCCTGACTTTAAGTAGTTTGAAATTGTTCATAAACACCTGTATCATCATCTGCCTAGCCTTTTCTCGGCTTCCCAGTCAAACTGGATGCGGCTGAATACCAGTATTTTACATGGAGCGACTGCCTGTCTGACCTGCACAACACAGAACATTACCTACTGGGTAATACGATACCCCTTGGTAAGACTTTGGTTATCAGACTTTCGGGCTTCTGACGACCCGTAACGACTCGTGTCAAAAGATCTACGAATGCCAGCCGGGATCAACGGTTCAACGCGCTTTCCGAGGCACGGAGGGGTCTTGGTATGTAAAGCCTTACCCCCTTATTCATAAAGAAGTGTTTTGTCTTCTTTCAAACTCAGATCATAATTCGAAAGAAATTGACAAAACACTTCTCTAACTAAAACAGGTTTACTCTATAAACCTATTTTAGTTAGAGAAGTGTTTTAGTTTTTAAGGTTCCGTACCAAAATGGTAAAAAAGGAACCCTTATGGTGTGACTCAGTCAGTCTGTCTGTCTGTCTGTCTGTCTGTCGGTCACAGCTAGATATCTCAAGAACTGCTAATGCTATCAACTTGAAATTTGGAACAGTTTTAGATGACGTTTACTCAACTATTTTGCAAATACGAAAGAAATAAAAATATTTATATTTTTTTTGCAAAAGGGACTGAAAGATGGTCTTAAAAAATAAAAGTGGGGCTACTAGGGCATGTGGGGTATCATATGAAAGAACTCTGTTTGCACATTCTCAAACATTTTTTTTTCTTTTTTTTAGGCCGCATAGTTTTTGACTTCTGATGAAAAATGTAAAAAAAAATACCGTTCCCCCCCCCCTTATCTCCGAAGTTTGCAAAGAGAAAAATCTGAAATTATTGTATGTGATAGAAGTTTATGTAAAGATAACAGGAAAAATAAAAAGATGTCTCTAAATAGCACACTTTTTCAGAAATCGGAACGGAACCCTCGGTGCGCGAGTCCGACTCGCTCTTGACCGGTTTTTTTTTAAATATTAAAACATTCACTAAAAATGTTAAATTGATACGTAAAAGAAACACTCTGTACACGCGTACTTGAAGGACGGCAACTTCGCAATTACCTATTTATGAATGGTGGGCCGCGCACTGCGGTGCGTTTTTCTACCGCATAATCTGTGAAGTATGGAGTGTCTTTGAAGTGCGCGCACTGCGGTCATGCGTTTTGTTACTGTAGGCCCCGCCCAGTGCGGCAGAACTAACGGAACGCACCGCAGTGCGCGCTAGCCCTTATAAAAGTCGCCGCTCGCCATTCAGTGCGGCGCGGCGCGCGGCGGCCGGTTCGCTCGGCTTCGTGAGTATTCGTGAGACGCTCGGCATCGTGCGTATTGCAACGTTGCCGGTTTGGGCAATGCTACTACGCTAGGTACTATTCCGCGCTACTATTTTGATTTTAAACAGGATGTTTCGAATTTATTGACAATTTTTTTTTTTTTTGAATTGGGATTATTTTATGTTTATTTTTCTATGCTGATATTTTTATTTTAATCTATTAATGATATATATTAACGAGTTTAGGGGAACGCCCTCTGTTATTTAACATACTGTATATTAAGGTCCTGTTTCACCACCTACGATTAAGTTCCTATTTTATTAAGTTACTTGGCAGATAATTTCATACAAAATCTGTCCCATTTTTGAATTTATGCGGCTACTCGGGACATCGTGAAATAGGCCCTTAAACTGAAACCAGAAAACAAAGTCTAAGTCCACCCAGGAACTCTTCAATCCGGAACCCACATTTTTTCCACCAAAAAATCACGGTCGAAGCGTAACAATTTAAATTTACGGGCAAAAGTTCCTTCAGTTTTGGAGTTCCGAGTTCCCCTCCATTGGCCCATTGTACACAAATCCATACTAATATTATAAATTCGAAAGTAACTCTGTCTGTCTGTCTGTCTGTCTGTCTGTCTGTCTGTCTGTCTGTCTGTCTGTCTGTCTGTCTGTCTGTTACCTTTTCACGCCTAAACCACTGAACGGATTTCGATAAAATTTGGCAAGGCTATAGATGGTATCCTGGGGACGGACATAGGCTACTTTTTTTTTCAAAAATAATCCTACAGGGGGTGATATAGGGGATGAAAGTTTGTATGGGAAACTCAGTATTTCTTAAGTTAGGGATGTGAAAATTAAAATTTATGTTTTTGATAGGAAATAAAGAAATATGCGGTTCAGCGTTTTTGAAAAATCATCCCCTAAGGGGGTAAAATATAGTAAAATAGGGGTTGATTTTAAAATTAACAAAACTGCATGGATTTCGACAAAATTTGGCAAGGCTTTATATAGCATCCTGGGGAAGGACATAGGATACTATTTTTTTTCAAAATAATACTACGGGGGGTGATATGGGGGATGAAAGTTTGTAAGGGAAACCCAGTATTTCTTAAGTTAGGGATAACAAATTTATGCTATTGGTAGGAAATTAAGAAATATGCGGTTTAGCGTTTTTGAAAAATCATCCCCTAAGGAGGTAAAATAGGGGTTGATTTTAAAATTTACAAAACTGCACGGATTTCGATAAAATTTGGCAAGGCTTTATATAGCATCCTGGGGTGGGAAATAGGCTATTTTTTGTCTTAAAAAATAATCCTACAGGGGGTGATATAGGGGATGAAAGTTTGTATGGGAAACTCAGTGTTTCTTAAGTTAGGGATGTGAAAATTAAAATGTATGCTTTTGATAGGAAATAAAGAAATATGCGGTTCAGCGTTTTTGAAAAATCATCCCTTAAGGGGGTAAAATAGGGGTTGATTTTAAAATTTACAAAACTGCACGGATTTCGACAAAATTTGGCAAGGCTTTATATAGCATCCTGGGAAAGGACATAGGATACTTTCAAAAACAATACTACAGGGGGTGATATAGGGGATGAAAGTTTGTAAGAGAAACCCAGTATTTCTTAAGTTAGGGATAACAAATTTATTCTATTGGTAGGAAATTAAGAAATATGCGGTTCGACGTAGGGGGTAAAATAGGGGTTGATTTTAAAATTTACAAAACTGCACGGATTTCGATAAAATTTAGCAAGGCTTTATATAGCATCCTGGGAAAGGACATAGGATACTTTCAAAAACAATACTACAGGGTGTGATTTAGGGGATGAAAGTTTGTAAGGGAAACCCAGTATTTCTTAAGTTAGGGATAACAAATTTATGCTATTGGTAGGAAATTAAGAAATGTGTTCAGCGTTTTTTAAAAATCATCCCCTAAGGGGGTAAAATAGGGGTTGATTTTAAAATTTACAACACTGCACGGATTTCGACAAAATTTGGCAAGGCTATAGATAGCAACCTGGGAAACGACATGAGCTACTTTTTGTCTTAAAACATAATCGTACAAGGGGTGATATAAGGGATGAAAATTTGTATGGGAAACCCAACATTTCTTAAGTTAGGGATATGAAAATTCAAATTTATGCTTTTGGTAGGAAATAAAGAAATATATGGTACAGCGTTTTTGAGGGGGTACAATAGGGGTTGACAAATGGTTGTGTACCTACCTCTTTTTAAGAGATTTAAGGGATTGGAAATGTAGTCATAGTTCGAATCTTGAGGTAACATTTAGTCTTTATTTCATTCGGCGTTTTTACGAGGAAATTATTTGAACGAGTGGACACTCGGACAAAAGTTATTTGTTATTAGAGCGTGACTGGCATAATAAATTTTAAGTAATTAACAAAGTCCCCCCGCCGCGTAAGTCTGTTTGTTTGAATGCGATAATGTCAAAAAGTACCGAACGGATTTTCATACGGTTTTCTCCAATGAACGGAGTGATTCAGGGTAATTCATTATAGTTTTGTTTAAATTGGCTGAAATATGACGACGACTGTTGAAGATGTCGGAAAAAATCATGCCGACTGGTAGCTTTATGCCTACTATACACGGTAACGATATATCGTAGCGATTTGAGTGTGCACAGTTATATCGGACGGCCCTATGTTTTCCACATGAACATTCCCATGAGATATTTTCCGACATCCACGCGGGCGAAGCCGCGGGCAAAAGCTAGTGTACTTATATTTATGCGCACATTGTTTAGTATGCAGGCAGCGCCTCCCGAGGTTGGTCGTACGTGAGGGGAATGATCCAATGATCCTATAAATTAATTTCCTATCGAAGTATTAGATAAGTTAAATGGCGAAATATATTGGATTTGATTTTGTGCTCTTTTTAGGGTTCCGTACCAAAATGGTAAAAAAGGAACCCTTACGGTGTCACTCAGTCTGTCTGTCTGACTGTCTGTCTGTCTGTCTGTCTGTCACAGCTGGATATCTCAAGAACTACTAATGCTCTCAACTTGAAATTTGGAACAGTTTTATATGACGTTTACCCAACTATTTTGCAAATAAGAAAGAAATAAAAATATTTATGTTTTTTTTGTAACAGATGCTGAAAGGGTGTCTTAAAAATACAAAGTGGGGCTACTAGGGCATGTGGGGTATCATATGAAAGAGCGCTGTTTGCACATTCTTAAACATTTTTTTATTTTTTTTTAGGCCACATAGTTTTCGACTTTTGATGAAAAATGTAAAAAAAAAATACCGTTCCCCCCCCCCCTTATCTCCGAAGTTTGCAAAGGGAAAAATCTGAAATTATTCTATGTGATAGGAGTTTATGTAAAGATTACAGGAAAAATAAAACCATGTCTCTAAATAGCACACTTTTTCAGAAATCGGAACGGAACCCTAGGTGCGCGAGTCCAACTCGCTCTTGACCGGTTTTTTTGCTGTTATTTTTACTGCATGACTTCATACATTGTAATGACGTAACACATAGGTAATAATGTTTTCGGAATTCCATAAAAACTAGGGCACAGATTAGTACAGATGGGACACTCCGCAGTTTAGGTATGAAGCTACAAGTACCCGGCGGGCCCCGTCCGCGGGGCTAATTCAGTAGGTCAGAAGGTATAAGAGTTACGCGATAGAAAGAGAGGCAATTTGTAGTTGAATATAACTGTAGGTAATAAGCGTTGTGCGACCTGAATTGCACTTTATTGTATCGTAGCAAGAGTCGCTTTTATTTAAATGGTTTTGCAGAGTGTCCCATCTGTATTAATCTGTGACTAGCGTTAACAGGTTAACTGCCACGCGCCGGTCACCGGTGACCGCGAACAATTAATTTTCTATTGTGTCTATTGTCTGACAGCTAATGTGGTAAGCCGAATAATTGCGGTCAAAGCCATACAGCTCAATATAAAAATACATAGTAAAGAAAGAAATAAATAAATAAAGAAAATACATTAATAGTGATTTAGTAGGTACCTACCTACTTAAAAGCTGTATAAGAGCAAAGTCCATCAGCGATCTTCATTCAACCATCTCCTTGATGTCAGCTACTAACACTCTACTCAACAGTAAGTATCAGTTTCTGACTTGCGACAGATTACATACATTAGTTGGATTGAATACACGCGATTAAATGGTACAAGTAGCATGCCAATCCTACATTAAAGAACATGTCCATCACGCTGATTGATTGAGTAACATAACTTACGGGGTAAGTATGTTTAATAAGATAAGCACTCGCATAAATTTCGAGTAAGTATTGGCCAAATTATCGATTTGGCTTTGACCAATGTGGGTTTAGATGATCTTAGAGCAGCTTGTCGCAATGTAAATACAAAAGCTCTATTAATATCATTGGAATCAACGTAAAACTACGTGGAATTGATGTAGAATCATGCTTTTAGGCCAAGGATTTTTAAGACATAATTTATTTACTTATTTATTTATTGGTCTATCTACAATTGTTACACTGTTCAACCAACTAACACAAGCCATAATACAATCCAAGTGCACAATATCAATCGATAGACACCGCATGCAAAAACAATATTAAAATTAAAAAACAAAAAATATACTTAACAATAAAAAAGTACAGAAATGACACAATTTTTTTTTCACAATTTTAACAGTAATATTTGACAATGGAATGGCAATCGTGCGTTACATTTTAAATAATGGTTATCTATTTTGGACTTGGCGCTTGAATTTTTGAAGTGAAGTGCAACAAATATCAATTCCTTCATCACAATCATTCAGAAGCCTGCAAAGTGCAAAGTCTAGGGACTGGAGATTTAGACCCTGAAACAGTTTTGCGGAATGGGGGACGCAAAAGCTTGATAGGTTGACGCGGATATTTATAGGGTAGGTTGAAATTAAACTCACTTAGCAACTGGGGGCAGTCTATTTTACTATGAAGAATTTTGAACAGAAAGATTAAATCATTATTATCTCTACGTTTTTCAAGTGAAGTCATGCCAAACTTTTCGAGACGTTTTACGTAGCTTGGAACTTTCTTAGATAAGTAGGTATTGCCATATTTTTGGATTGCTTATTGCTCAGTTTATTACCTAAGTCCCTTCCTTCTTCCTTCCTACGTTTATGTATGAAGATAAAATGTAAACGAAGCAAAAGTAGTAGTAAGGATCGGCAGGTTTCATTCTGTAGTTTTTGCCTACACTCATGAGAACGACGTGAGTTTACGTACTTATATGTGTAAGTCCTTTCATCAGAATGACAATGATTCCATAAATTTTCATTCAATTAATGAACTGTCCTTAAATTGATATTGTCCTTATAATGTAACAGTGTCTGTCTGTATGTCGGTAAAAATGTCGATCGCATGAAGTCCCGCGAAGTTTTCAGAATATTAGTGCGAGCAAAATACGACGAAGCTGAAGTTTCCGGCACTTGGGAAGTTGCAATAAATTATGGAGTTTCTTTCAGTTCCGTAATGGAGGAATAATTGTCTAATTTTACAAAAAAAACCGACTTCCAAAAAAAACACTACAAAGTGAAAAATAACTTTAATTTCGGAAGTCGGGGGCAAAAACCTAAAATACAGATCCAATGACACCGACTTCCGAAATTAAAGTTATTTTTCACTTTGTAGTGTTTTTTTTGGAAGTCGGTTTTGTTTTTTGTAAAAAAGTTTTTTTAGACATCGAAAGTAATGTAGGTAACTGTCGCGTCGGTTAAAATGCTGGTAAGTGGTATTTACTGTTCAGCCGAGAATCAAAATGGATTGCAGAAGAAGAATTTCGAAGGATGCTCAAACAGTTGCTATCCAAAAAAACAGCGCAACCACTTTTGCCAACAAAAACCGTTCACCTACAAAATATTTTCGTTCTGAATATTGACTCAACAAACAAAATCCTCTTTACTACTAGGTACAAAGTATGATATCCTGGTGTTGCACATAAATATAAAATACAATACACGCAAGGTATCGAGCACGATCTCCCTCTACGGTCGGTGGCGCGGAAACGTGCATGCTATGTGCACATTGGAGAACATTTTCAAATTCAGGCATGTTACCGTGTACACATTGTTATTCACGTTCGAGTTTATGGTGATGTTGTAGACAAATAGAAGAAGGGTAAGCCATGGACTGTCAGTTGTCACTTGTGTTTACCAAATAGCCTACCTCTGTTTGCCTATACAGGGTTACTTGTAATTCGACGTATTCCTTGCAGGACTTCACAGTAGGGTTAAAATGCAACAAATTAAGCCACCAAATGTTCTACTGAAATTCAGTTTTTTTTTTTTGTAATTTTTGTCTAAGAAAAATATAAATTACGAAAAATTTGTTTGATTAATCATCTTTGCCAAAGTTTTAGGCAGTTCTCAACTTTAAATTAACAAAGATCTGATAAGGCATCAGCTATGATAATAACACAAATTCCAGTGAAGTCGCGCCGTAAATCATTTTTGAATTGTATTTTCAAACAAAAAATCTAACTAACTCAAAAACTATTGAATTTCGGCAGAACATTTGGTGGCTTTATTTGTTGCATTTTAACCCTTACTATGACGATAACGTCCTTAAAGGAATACGTCGATTTACAAGTAATCCTGTATACCTATTAGATGTAACCTTTGGGGTAACAAGAGAAGTGATTGGATTCTTCTTCTTCAATAGGTCCCTCATTACTGCGGATCGTGGCCACTGGACCCTTTAAACGGATAATCTGCCTCCATCGACTCCGGTCCAAGGTCGCCATCACCACCTGCTGAAGTTAGCTTGAGGACGTAGCTTCTTTTACTTGGTCGGAGCATCGTGTTGGCGACCAGCCTCGTGCTTTCCTTCGGTATTGCCAACAATAACCAGCTCTTCAAGACTGCTATCTCCCCTTCGCATTGCCCGAAATAGGTCAATTATACGCTGTAGGCATTCGGGTCTTGTCATCGAGTTGGAAAAGGACAGACACACTTAGCTGTCCATGGTATTCGGAGCATCCACCTCCAGCACCACATTTCGAATACGTCTATCTTCTGTCTTTCTTTTGATCTTATTGTCGACGTCTCCATAAAGGAAAATCGGGAAAACAAGTGCTCTGACCATTCGGGCTTTGGTTTTATAACTTATGCCACGATTTTTCCAGATGTTCTGGTGGCGTGTCATAGCATCTTTAGCCATGGCTATCCGTAGTTTTATTTCTAAACTGTCCACAGTATAGAAATAATTGGTACTACGAGGTAGGTTTTACCTCGTAGTGCCATTATGTCGATACTGTGGACAGTTTTCAGTTTCCACCTATTCGTCATAATCATGAGTGGTTTAATCATAGTTATAACGAATATGTATGCTCGTCTTTGTTTGTGAGTAACTTATTTGATAAATTAATCAGATATCGGTGACTTTGCCAAGAAAAAAAAAAGAACTAGCAGAATAAATTCAGATCACTCGACTACGGAGTTATAACAAAGATTAACACCACTCTGATGAAAGAGATGCTTATGTCAGCTTTCTTACTCTAAAAAAAGCTTTCAGATTTCCGTAGTTTCAATGTCCGTAGTTGACCGTGTTATCGTATTTCTTCAACCACTTTATTATTTTCTCTCTTCCATTTACTTTAAAAGCTTCGAATAAGAAAACATTTTTCGCTACTCGGCAGGATTATGATATTTTAGGTTCGCTCTGTTGAACGTATAAATAAATTCGGTGACGTGGAAATATTCCTGCATCGTATACTCGTAGGTCGTATGGTCTGTTCCTAAAGTATTGATAAAAGTGTCAAATGGATTAGGGAACGTAGGATCTATGGATGTACAATTTTAGTGCTACTTACAAAATGAGTGCTTTGATTGTTTGAATACTTATACCCGAAATTCTATAATTAGAATTTCCGAAAGAAATAATCACCAGATGTTTTTCATTTCACAATAGAGGTTAATTTTATTATACTTAGATAGGTACTAACCAAATTTTTTGTCGATGTTTTTTCAATTGTAATATAATAATGTTATTCAAACAATAACTTTTGGAAAAAGTGGTGAGATTTTAGAGTTGAAACCTTGAAACCAACGTTGAAACCTTCTAAATACAGATGGATGTGTTACTAATAGGGATGATTCCTGGGTAACAAAAAGAAATTCTATTATATATTTTTTGCTTTATCACATTAATAAAAAAATAAAATCTAGCAAGGCTTAGTATAAATGTATCGTCGTAATCATTTGATTACGTAAAAAAAGAAAAAATACGTGTACAATATTTTTTAGTAAACTAAAAGACGGAAAAAAATTTTTGTCATCATGCCTATTCCCTAGTGAGTGATTGCGTAAGAATTTTACCTGAACAGGTTTTGTTTAGGTTGATGCGCCAGAAAAGCCCGCGAAATTCAAAATTTCTTACGTTTTTTGCAATTTGTAGGTCAGTGTGAGCTTGTATGTTGATTTAAATATGATTCGCGACCGTAGCTAATATGGCTTTACAGAATTATAATCATTACAATCAGCAATACAACTCCATAAGTTAGCATTTACCTCAAACCTCATCAGGTTTGAGGTAAATGGTCGCGAATCATATTTAAATCAACATACAAGCTCACACTGACCTACAAATTGCAAAAAACGTAAGAAATTTTGAATTTCGCGGGCTACCCTGGCGCTTTCGCCTTAAGTACACTTTTACCAGATATTTTTCAACAGACTATAGTACTTACCTAACATTGTAGAGTCAGCATTTTGTTATAGTTCCAGTCATATCCTTCGGGGCCTTGTGTGGCACGAACGATGCCGTTATCTTGAATTTATGTGCGTAAAAATGTCTGCCAAGTTTGCGAGACAGACAAACGTAAATGTAAAATGTATGACGCAGCAATAGCTACAAGGCTCACGAGGTTTGGAAAGATATACAACGTGTTACGTTAAATGCGCAAAACTTCTTGGGGGTCATTGTAGTCATCATTATGAACAACTTTTACTATGGGACCAAACATGAAATCGCGAAAAAAAAATCAGCTGTTCAGTACATTTTGACGAATTATGCGAACATTGTACTGAACAGCTGATTTTTTTTTCGCGATTTCATGTTTGGTCCCCTATTAAAAGTCGACCTCATGTAGTTTTAAACATACTTAAGTTATTTTTGGCGTGTAAAAGTGTTTTTTTGAACCAATCTAAAAAAATAAATAAAAGTTATTAGATTTATCGAAGTAATTCCCTCCGTCCTCTTGCTGCCAAAAACACTCCTATTCATAACCCCCCGCACTCCTCGTTGCACACAGAGCATCGGTTTTCATCACAATACTAGTCGGCCATTGAAGCAGACAATGCGGGCAGCCAATCGCGCTAAAAGCTGTCTCCGTCATTTGACGTATGGTTTAATGAACCATGACTGTGGCTCGGTAGCTCGGCTGGCTCGGCCGTACCCGTATGATGCTATAGGAACACAAGCCATTTGCCCGCTGGGATTCAACCCCTTTAATTTTCAAAAAATCTTCAGTGCTCACTTTCGCTAATACAGGAAAAAAAATAACCTTATTTTTTTTTAAGCATTGCCACAGATAATACTATATGTATACCTAATACTACTTTAGACAAAATCGAGAGTGATCGCTAATTTCATAATTGTTACCTATGCTGCCTTCCATGATTTTTTTTAAAGACTAATTGTGTGTCGTAATTAATGGTTAACATCTTAAGGGGTAATTGTACTCATAATAATTATGAACAACTTTTACTAGGGACAAAACCTGAAATTGCGAAAATCAATCAGCTGTTCCCTACATTTTGACGAGTTAAACGAACATAAATGTAGGGAATGCTAGTAGCAGAATTTTTTTTCGCGATTTCTAGTTTGGTCCCATAGTAAAATTTGTTCATAATGATGAGTACAATTACCTCTTAAGAGGTAATCAATTACGACACACACATATAGATTTCCTTACTACACGTACTCTTGTGTAAAATTTCAAGCTTCCAGACCCAGAGCTTTAGGTTGTGCGTTGTCTGCTGACAAAGAATTTAAGATTTTGTAGATGGGGGCTGTTGTGTAATGGAGGAAAACTGATGAGATTGCTTGAAGTAAAGGTGCACATGAGCGTGTGGATTGGCGCAAGAAAAGAGAAGCATATTAGCCCCGCAGTAGGTGAAGTCAGGCTGTGGATGATGATCGCCTGGAGGACACGGTGGAGCATACAGTGGAGGTCTGCCCGGCTTGGGCAGAGCACCGCCGTGTTCTCACGGAGGCGATCGGCGGCGGCGATCTCTCGCGTCCGAGCCTGGTCCAGGCCATGGTGCGGAGCGAGAGTGCATGGGAGGCCGTCACCTCCTTCTGCGAAGCAGTGATGCTCGCGAAGGAGGAGGCGGAACGCGTGAGGGAGAGGCAGCCTCACGCCCTCAGTCGCCGCAGGAGACGCCCTGGGCGGCGGGAATCGCGGGGCGATTTCCGGCCACCGTAGGCGCGGGCCTGCGGACGGTGAGCAGCGGGTAGCTCGCCGTCCGGTAAGGACCAGGGGGCCTACTCCCTAAGTCTGTCCGTCTTTCCGTCCGTCCGTTCATCCGTCCGTCTGACATTACGATCCATCAAAACAAGTGTAAAAGTTAAATTTTTCGGACGGGCAAATACACATCGGGAATAGGGACAACTGGCAAATCATGTTGTCATTCATACCTCGTTCGGGCCCCAAACCAATCATCCATCCGTAGGTGATACGGAGTAAGAAACGCCCGTAACGAAGGCCGAAACTACGGGCTTCGTGCTTAGGGAGTAGACACCCAGGCCCGAGTCGACGGCGCGTTGTGTTCCACGCGCGCCTCAAAGAGATGTCAGCAAGTGACGGGGTCCAATAGGGCCGACGCCGCTGGGGTCGCGGATTGTCCGAAGGGGTTACCGCGGCCCTGGCACAGGCAACTGAAGGAACACGGGTGGGTGTTAGTCAGTAAAAGTCTGACACGCCCTTCCACTCCACCCAGAGCGGGAGAAGTTATTTGATGATTTCCCACCCTCAAAAAAAAAAAAAAAGGCTGTGGATGATGATAAAAGGTCTGTCTGCAGACATGATATGTGGATGTGGCTCGTGATATAGGAGCTCGTGGCTAAGTCATTCATTCATTTTCAAATACCTTTAATTAATCAAAATAACACAATACAAAATGCACTTAACCTAAGCTACATTAACACATAAATTGAACACTTTATTAGGCTAACGCTTCGCCTTTCAAAGTTTTACAAGACTTGATCCTAAAAAACTGTTTACAACATAAACTCGACACACAATCATTACAACGGGAACATAATTTCAACAATGCAAATTATTTAGTAAATTATAATTATGCTAACTGCATGTAGGTACATCAACAAACTATTTAAGTAATTTGCTGATCACGCGATGTATTGCATTTACAAGTAAATACAAGCAACCGCGCGACCAGTCAATGATCAGCGGACGGAGCCTCCCTGCCGCCCGCGCTCCCATGTATCTTCGGGTAGATCCGGGGCGGCAGCGGGTCTCTCGCGGGTCAAGCCGCTGGTCGCTCGCACTTCGGGTGGTGGGAACAATAGGTAGTGATGCGGCAGACGGTAAGTGCCGTATCTATCGATGTATTGTAATTTGTCTAATGTTGATGAACATAGATTTGAAATCAAGGGGTTAGTAGTATTAATTTTGTTTTTATTATAGAATCTTGATGTTATTTTAATTACGTGATTAAATAAAAAAGGAAGTTTAATTTGTTTATGCAACTTTTTAAGATTTGTTTTAAATTTGGTTTTGTAGGATATTTTTAATGCTTTATTTTGGATAACTTGCAGCAGTTTATGGTTAGATATACATGTGCTACTCCAGACAGGACAGGCGTGCGTTAAACATGGACGGACAAGCGTAGTATAAATTCTTAGTTTAGTACTACTACTTAATTTGCTTTTTCGGTTCATTATAGGGTTTAAAGCACCAAGGGCTTGGGCGCCTTTCAAACGTAAGTCAGCAATATGTTTGGACCAATTTAAACGACTATCCATTTTGATACCAAGATAACGCACACTAGTTTTCCAAGGTACTGTAAGGCCTGCTATTTTTAAAGTTCTTGAAGGCGGTTGCCTAGCACGTGAGAAAAATATTGCTTCTGTCTTATTTTCATTTATCTTGAGTTTCCATTTCTTAAAATAATTAAGAAGTGAATCGATGGAAAATTGTAGGCGACCTATGATCAAATCAGTATCATCCGAAGAGGTATAAGAGGCAGTGTCGTCAGCAAAGCAAGCTAATTTGGTTCGAGGTTGAATAGGGATATCATTCAAGAATAGGAGAAATAAATAGGGTCCTACAATCGAACCCTGGGGAACGCCAGCTGGAACGCTTTGAGGTGACGAAGTGGTGTTACCGATGTAAACCTGGAATTTACGATCTGCTAGGTATGATTGAATAAGTTTAATGAGAGGCATAGGTACATCCAGAGTGAGCAACTTGTGTAGCAGGCCTTCGTGCCACACGGTATCAAATGCTTTTTCAATGTCCAACAGAAACATACCTGTAGACTGTTTGAGATTTAGGTGATGGGATATGTGTTCAGTCACCCTAGCTAGTTGCTGGGTAGTTGAATGAGTGGCACGAAACCCAAACTGCTCTTGGATCAGAAACTGCCCAGTGGACTGAAATAGTCTTGAGTAAATTATAGACTCAAAAAGTTTACCAACAGAAGGCAGCAGACTTATGGGGCGGTAATTTATGGGTATAGTACTGTCTTTTCCAGGTTTTTTAAGGGGTATTGTTTTCGCATTTTTCCAGATGTTTGGGAAATAGCCCAGACCAAAACAGCCATTGAAAATTTTTGCAACATAAACTATCGCCTTCTGTGGCAGGTTCTTTAAAAATAAGTTATGAATCCCGTCATGACTTACAGATTTTCGGGATTTAAGCCTACTCAATATTTTACGAATCTCAAATGGCCTCACCGGCTTTATAAAATCGGAAGCGAGATTATAACCGTTAATGATAGACATAGAATTTGATATTTTGTCCTTGACTTCAGAGTCACAATCCCAGCTAGTGGTAAGGCTCATATTGCCGCAAAAGGCATTAGCCAAAGCGTTACACTGTTCTGCCGTACTAGCGGTCAGGGACCCATCCGAAAGTTTAAGGGGAGGGATGTTCGCTGATTTAGGCTTGAGTGATTTAGTCACACGCCAGATATCTTGACTGGGATTATCAACTTTTGCCAGTTTAACATTCCAAACGTTATCGAGATAATTACGGATATTTGTGTTTATATATGTTTGTAAAATGTTTATATTACTACGATTGAGTCTTCTAAGGTGACCACTGGGCAGTTTCTGCTCAATACGACGCAAATAGTTTTTGTAGCGGATTAAATTTTTTACATACCGAGGAAGTTTGGCTGGTATATCGCTAAACGCAGCAGTCGATGATGGTATGGAGGAGTCTCTAGCATCGATAATAGTCTGCTGCAAATGAACAATGGCAGTATCTATCTCTTTTTCAGTTTTAAACGTCTTGGAACTAAGAGTAATGTTTTTATTGAGGTGGGAACGATAAGCAGTCCAGTTGGCACAGTTAAATTTAAAGAATCGAGTTTTAGCCCTGCGGCACAGTGATCCTCCAATGGTAAAGAAAATAGGGTAATGGTTAGATGACAATGCTATTATCGTTTCGACATCACTAATGCAGCTTACATTTAGGGACAGCACCAAGTCCGGGCTCGTTGGTTTGCGATCGGGACAATAGTTTACTTGAGTGGGTAGGCTAGGACTGTGTATGACGTAGTCGGATTCAAGCATATGGTTGAAAAGAGTTCTGCCTCGCGTATTTGTGTAGCTACTGAGCCAGTGTGAGTGGTTGGCATTAAAGTCACCCATGATAACAACATGGGAGCCCAAGCCAAACAGTAAGTCAATGTCACTACGAAGCATTTGTAGATTGGGTGACTGGTAAACGGATAAAACAATGTGATCAATTCCTGATATTTTGAGAGTTATACCGACGACCTCAATATGTTTAGTGTTAGGGACAGTTAAGGCCGAGTGATCAAGGTCATTTTTTACAAGAATAGCAACTCCCTGCCCACGGCCGGTATGATGCTTATCTTCACGATAACAGGTAAAGCCAGGTGTAACTAAATTTGAGTTAGGGGTTAGTCTAGTCTCACATATACCAATAACATCAACAGATAAAACACTCACCGCCAAATCGAGTAGCTCATGAATCTTTAAACGTACTCCATCAGAGTTCCATGATAACAGACGGAGTTTCACAGAATCAAACATATTTACCCAGATGAGAGAGAACCAGCATGACTTTATCCAACCAAGACGTGCAAGCAGCAAATTGGGATTTTAATTTTCTTAATGCTAGCAAAATTTCAAACATCTCCTTTGAGGCCTCAGGTGAAGTCTGCGATGTAGCAGGCATAGCATACATGTAGGGTTATTTATAGTCCAATAGTTATGAACCGGACATCGCTAGTCCTCTCTACTCAAAGCCTTCCTCTTTTGTACAAACTGAAGATTTTGTGTTACATATCCTCAAGAAAATTGTATCTGGTGGATGGTTTCCTTAACCGGAGGAGCTCGTGGCTAAGTAGTAACAGCCGCACGGGTCAATCCATCAGGTTAAGCTACGCTTGCCGGTGGTTGTTCCGTGGATGGGGGAACATCTTTACATACCGAGATTCCTCCGTGCCTTGGAAAGCACGTCCCGGCTGTCATTCGTGGATCTTTGACAGTCGTTACGGGTCGTCAGAAGCCCGAAAGTCAGACAACCAGTAGGCAGTCACTCCAAATACTGGCATTCAGCTGCATCCGGTTAGACTGGAAGCCAGCCCCAACATAGTTGGGAAAAGGCTAGGCAGATTGACATGATAATGTGGGATTTGAGGTGTCAAGATTTCTGATGGGATGAAAGTAGGAGCAGTGAAATGACTCTCGTGTTGCTGCAGGAAGAATCAGACAGCCAGTATCAGTCCAGATTTGAGAAGGGTTCAAATTTTCATTATAGGGACATAAAAAATAGTTATGGTAAGTAAAGGCTCTTACAGACAGAGGCGATATCGCGTCCGCAACGCGATATTACGATATTATATCCGTAGAAAAATATCGCGTCGCGACGCGATATCGCCTCTGTCTGTAAGAGCCTTAATATGTAAAAAGCGAACTGGGCGGGAATAAGAAAGTGACAGAGTCAATTACTTCCACATGCGAAAAAAAGGGAGCGCAACAATGCGCTGCTGCCTGGGACCAAAATAAAAGCGCAAAATCAAATAAAAATTGTTTAAAAATAAATTAAGCTATCTATCAAAAATATTTTCAGCCAGAGTTTTCAATTAGGTACCTAATACTTACCACAGATTAATATACCTACTTACGCACATTTTAAATGCAATTTTGCAATGAAATTACATAGAATTTTAGAATTATAGTCCTATGTCCAGATATAACAGTGTCTTTCGGCTGAAATGATGACGATGATGTTTATGGTTCCAGATGCTTGATCAGCAAATACTTAGAGATTTTATGATCCGTCAATTAAAAACTCTCACTACTGTGTAGAAAGTCGTGAGAAAATCCTCGCTCCATAAACATAATAGATGTTAGCTACATATTTGTTAAGTATTTTGTTCTACACGACTTGCATGCACGGCATGCACCACAATCATGGCAGATAATTTGCTGTACTTAATTTATTGTGTGGTTAGTAATTTCTTGTCGTCACCAACAAACAATATAATAATAATATAATAATAACTTTATTAGCAACTCAAATTACAACTTACAAAAATAACAGTGAAACCACACTAGGCAGAGCCTGAATCGTGGCTGTCAAACAAAAACGATTACTCTAATAATAGTAAAATAAATTAAATCTGCATATCATTCTCATGAAGTTTAAGTGCGAGTGTGTTGTATGTATATGAGTGTGAAATGTGTAAATAAGTGTTTGAGAGAGTATTATGTGTGAAGTGTGCTATGTGTGTCGTGTGTGATAAAATTTAATGAGAGTGCTTAGCTTAGTCTTTAGACAACTGTACGTAGCAATTGTTCCATCTGATAGTAGTTCATGCCGGTGATCAATTTCCTAATTTCCTAACAAGTTTCCATTGTTTGTTTGTGACGACAAGAAATTACTAACCGACCGATGTACCTACTGATTCAAGCAAAGAGCATCCTAAGCTATAGCACAGGGTATAAGTCTCTAATGTCCGTTTTCACTAACACTAAGGTGACACTTCAATGAATGGCTAAATAAAACCCGACTGTGTAAAAATTTCAAGTAAGTTAAAGTAAGGTAGGTTAGTAAGTTTAAAAAACCGGCCACACGAAGGGTTCCGTTAGTTCCGTACCATATGTATATGTTTAACAATCGCAAAGATAACTTTGTATTTCGTAATGATACTGTGAATTACAAGGTTATTTTTTGCAGTTGCAAAAATCGGTAATATTATAATAAACAAATAAGTAAACAAAATACTATATGAATCGGCGTTTTTAGTATTTGTTGATTAAATACAGTAGTATAGGGTGCATGATATACAGAAGTTCCAAATTAACCTAACCTAACCTAACTTGTTTAATTGTTGCGATAGAGCTCGTACAAAAATGGTCTAAAATTGGCAACTTTTGCGGCCCCCTATTTACATACACATAGGAATGGATATAAGACACATAACCCTCCTTTTGGGCTTCGCCGCAGTCGGGTAATAACTGCACGCTGTTATGAACACTCGGTGCTAAGACGAACATTGAAAATGAAAATCGAACAGCGCGCTTTTTTTAGACATTCATTTAGGTTAGTGTTAGTGAAACCGGGCATAAAGAAACAAAAAAAAAATGGTTATTTCTCCTCCTCTTAGAGGCCGGTTATAAAACGTCACCTTACTACCCAGGGATACCCAAGTAATGTTTCCAAAACGTACTATTCACCCACCTTTCCGATCACCTAGTTTCCATTCAGAACTTAATACCTTCCTTAGTTTTCACCTCACGTAGACAACCCGAGGCATTCCTTGGGAGATTTCATTGTTGGTCCCCAAACTTAGAAGGGCACTGAATTGGAATCCTTTGGATGCCATATTAGGGAACTTTCTCTATTGATCAGAAATATTAAAAGCAAAGAGAGAAAAGTAAAAACAACGTGATGTTTGTGTGTATATTGGAGAAACCGCTTGTTTTGCGAAAAACGCACAAAGGTCAAAGATAGGCAGTCGCTCCATGTAAAATCCTGGTATTCAGCTGCATCCGGTTATACTGGAAGCCGACCCCGACATAGTTGGGAAAAGGCTAGGCAGATTGATTTGATTCTAACATGGATACTCCGAAAATATTGTGATTTCGCTGTTTAAATCAATAAAAAAAAAATTAAAAAAAAAAAAAAAATTTTTTTGTTTTTTTTTTAATTATTAATTTTAAATTTATGTTTAATCAGTTTTCTTTGTTAAGTATTGTATTGTTAGTTATCTCGTAAATTAACTACTTATTAAAGTAAAGAACTGCTTGAACGAAGTATAAATGACTTGCAAGAAACTTGGCGCACTTCGCAGACAAGGCGTCGAGTAGTGATATATCATCTGTCTGCCGCAGCCTCCGACCCTTTTCACTAAACAGAACATATTTCACTAATTTCTTGAAAAGATTAACACCTTCTTCGTCTTTAGTATCTAACTAATGTTCAAAGGAAAATTATTACTTTAGCTGTTTTCAAATCTAATTGAAAATTCGTTACTTACTTTTCATTAATATGATTGATGAGGAATTTCAATTTCTGCTGATCAAAAACCGTTATTAAAGCTAAATTCAATATTTGGACATGTTTTGAAAGATGAAATCAATTTCCAAACCTTAATTAACTCGTACGGCATCGAAGCATCATCATCATCATTGATGAGCGTTTGGTACACTTTTGTAAGCTTTGGATGAACACTTTTTACCCGACAGCAAAGACACGGTAATGTTTTTAACCGACTAGAAAATAGGAGTTGGTGGTTCTGTATTCATCAGTATGTATGTAGGTATGTATGTATAAATTTATGTAAGTATGTATTGTCCGCGATTTTCTCAAAAACTAATGAACCAATTTTTATGATTCTTTCACTAACGTGATCTACATACTTTCAGGAAGGTTTTAGTATATATAATACATCATGTAATTATTGTTATGTACGAAGTTATATGGATAAATGTACTGTATCTCCAGAATTTAAGCCGATTTTGAATTTTTGATTACTCTTCTTTCGTTCGTCTTGAAAAAAAAGTAAAAACCGACTTCAAAAACCAAAAACGAATAAAATAACTTTTATAAAAAACTTAACAGCTTCTGAAGTCGTTGTCAAGCTAAGGTGCATTGAAGAATTGAAGATACCGACTTCAGAAGCTGTTATGTTTTTTATGAAAGTTATTTTATTCGTTTTTGGTTTTTGAAGACGGTTTTTACTTTTTTAAAGTAAATTTTTACCTTCATTCTTTCTCTTTAAGTAGCCTACGCACTTAGGCTTACTCAAGTTTCTTTCACTTGAAAGTGCAACGCATTTTTAACTAACTCTGACTCTTAGATACAAAGCAGACATCTTGGCTAAGCACTTTTAGTCTGAGCGACTTAAGATAAGTTTGTTCTTTCTTGATCGATTTGTACATTATGGTGTAATATTTGTACATTACGGTTATCCATAGCATTCCTACTATTACTGATACTATATGATAAGCCAGTTAACAACATTGGTAGCATCGTTGTCCAGGTGGCACTGAAATTATGTTGGCAAGGCCCAAGGCTCTTCAAATTCTCACAATACCACAACAAAATTGAACGCCCTTACCCAAAACAAGAAGCTCTTACCCCAAAACCCTAATTAAGTCATCCAGCAACCAAATAACCAAGATTAAGGAGCTCTTCGGACGAGTGGCCCAAGACCGAGGGGGTGTCACGCAAGAATAGCCTCCCCACGCAAATACAGGCGATTACAACCCTTAGACAAGTAACTTTATATCTTTTGATACGCTACGATGCAGATTGTATCCTTTAGGGTTATTTTTGAGTGAATGGAACAATATCTGAAGTCTGAACAAGTTTTTATCGGTGTTAAAGTAGATGGGAACTGTAGATTGCTCTCCAGAGCTGCGAATTTTATGAATTTTGCTGTACTTTTAGCCAGTAACTGGAAGTTGCAGGGTTGATTCGAAGCATAGTTTGAGCTTGTTTTTAATTTGAAATAACTGGGTGGGGTTGGAGAATTTTTATTACGATAGTCACTGGGATGGAAAATGATAATTATAATTCTTGGTAGGTACCTAGTATTTACCAGAATGTGTGGATGCATTAAACAATTCAAAAACTTATCAACTGATAATATACAGCTACTTTTAATACAGTTTAGTATAAAGTCTTTTGCAAGAATCCTTCAAACATGCCAACTGCAACACACGCATATTATAAAATCCAAGATGGCGGTTTTGCGACCGCGCCATTTCTTCAGCCACAGAGTACAAAAAGCGTGTTTAAAGCGGGTGTAGCGCTTGAAAGCAGTGTAAATGTCTGTAGAAAGCGCTGTAGGACCGCTTTCAAGGGGCTTTGAGGGCCCTTGGCGTGACGACAACCTACCTCGTCTAGCTACAAGAGTAGCTAGCGCCTTGCTTCTTTTTAAATGATGTTTCTATGCGATTTTCTAGTGTTCCTTTTCAGAAAATCTTGGAAAGAAAATGTTAACTTACTAGTGTTCGAAAAAAAAAGCACCATTACCTCATTAAATAGCATTTAATGATTTTAAACTAAGGATAAAAGTTATTGCAAAGTTAATTTGTTACCAGCAACAATTTTTAAAGGATTGGGTACTTAAAGAGAGAGGTATTTCTTGGGACCAACGGTCTTGCTTGCCTGCCACAAATGGTGAGGTACTTCGTACTTGTGTGATGGCGCCACAGATGCCGGTAAAATATTAAACTGTCAGTCGTTAAGTGTGGGTTCTGCTGAGAATGGGGCTATTTTCAGTCGTTGTGTGGGTTCTGCAAAGAATGGAGGCTATATTTTCCAACGTGTCTGGGTTGACTTTTATGAGGTCTTCTTTGTGAAGGTATTTCATTACAAACGATACCTACATTGTTTGACAAGAGCTATGGGTGCCATTTTTCATTTCAAGCTCTTTTCAGTCGACCCTAGTCCTATTTCATTCGTCATTTAGGTCAGATAGGAAGTCCGCTCGATATAAAATACTGGTATTCAGCTGCATCCGGTTAGACTGGAAGCCGATCCCAACATAGTTGGGAAAAGGCTAGGCAGATGATTGTGGTCATTCAGAAGTATAGCAATTAGACAAGAAAATAATAATATACCCAAATAAAAATGTTACAATTTGTAGAACTAAGTAAATATTGGCAAACTGGTCAGTAAATAACAAAAGATGTCTTGTAGAGCATACACAATTTATTATTTACTTAGGGCCTATTTCGCGATGTCCGAATAGCCACTACTCACCGAATAAATTCAAAAATGGAACATAATTTGTATGAAATTATCTGCCAAGTAAGGTAATAAGAACTTAATCGTAGGTGGTGAAACAGTCCCTTACAGAGATAAAATCCTGAACAATCATGAAAATATTTCTGACAAAAGAACTCGTCATAAAAGCAAAGAAAATCACTTTTCCTTTCAACAATTCCATTAAAAAGACAACCGTAACATATTTTCCACATAAACGAAGAGGGTAGTTATTGATTTTCTTCAATACATTCCCCGGTCGTTCAGTGAACCTTGTCGTGAGTTGTGCACATAACGAGTGCGGGTTCGACGCCCCGATAGCGATCGGCGATAATGAAGCTATGTTAATTATTTGTTGCTTTACGATTGGAAACAATGTGTTATTGTGGAATAGATGACGGGGCTGAGGAATTCGATAAGATCTTTGAAAGATAACGGCTATGGATGTGGTGTAGGAGCAGGGTGGTATTTATATGGTGTACCAACCTATGCTGTGCATCCAATGATGACTCATCATCTGCCTAGCCTTTTCCCAACTATGTTGGGTCGGCTTCCAGTCTAACCGGATGCAGCTGAATACCAGTGTTTTAAAATTCAAATTCAAATTCAAATTCAAACTTTTAATGCTCAACACAGTACATAATCATACATTTCAAGATCAAAAGTGAATGCGCAGTCCACTGTGTTGCACCAATACAGGCATGCAAAATTAAGTATCATTAAAAATTATACCATGAGCTAAATTACAATTAATACCAAAAATTCATAAAAGCATTATTAATACTCTCTCTCTAATGTCATAGATTCAAATCAATAAGTTATGCGCTGTCATAAATTCAAATTAATAAGTAGGTAAGCAATGTCAGAGTATCATAATGTCATAATAAATAAGTAATGTCTAATACAGTCAACAATAATTTTTATAAAATAAATCGGACTCAAGTATCCACCATCGTTCTATGTATTATTATTATTATACACACAATTTTTATCAGACAGGTATTCATCAATTGTATAGGATGTCTTACTTATCTTTTACATGGAGCGACTGCCTCCACAACCCAGTTACCGGGTAAGCATGGTTGTCAGCCTTTCGGGCTTGACGACCCGCAACGACTGTCAAAGATCCACGAATGACAGCCGGGACCAACGGCTTAACGTGCTTTCCGAGGCACGGATGAGTCTCGGTATGTAAAGATGGTCACCCATCCACGGACCAACGGCGGCAAGCGTAACTTAACGTGATCAATCTACCCGTGCGGTTGTTATTACTTAGCCACGAGCTCCTAGTCCAATATCGTAGTCATTATAGAGGCATGAGAAACAGTGTGTAAAGTTCACTCATCCTCCATAGAAAAGGGAGGATCCTCCGACCAGACGGGTGTCGTGTCTGGTGGGCTACTGCCCGACGGTTGATGTCAGGACGTTGTATTATATGCTAGTCGCGCGGTAAATTCTAATTGCGCGATGTAGGATTGCGTGACGTCATGTCATTGTGATGCGTAGTTCGTATGTGGCGATGTAGATGCCACCACATCATAGAATCTAAAATCTCTTGATAGGTAATGATGGTAGGTATGTGCTAAGTAATAGGTATGCCAATCAATCTGTCTAGCCTTCTCCGTTCTGTTGCGGTCGGTCGGTTTCCAGTCTAACCAGATGCAGCTGAATGCCAGTATTTTAAATGGAGCGACTGGCTATCTGTCCTCCACAATCCAGTGGGTAACACGATACTCCTTGGTAAGACTGGTTGTTAGACTTTTGGGCTGACTACCCTACTATAAGTTCGCGTCACGTATAAAGCGCGCTGGCCAACCGCACAACTGTAACGTTGTATAGATCATGTCAACAAAAAGCGCGCTAGCCACCGGACAACTGTAACGTTGTATAGATCGTGTCAACAAAAAGCGCGCTAGCCACCGCACAACTGTAACGTTGTATAGATCGTGTCAACAAAAAGCGCGCTAGCCACCGCACAACTGTAACGTTGTATAGATCATGTCAACAAAAAGCGCGCTAGCCACCGGACAACTGTAACGTTGTATAGATCGTGTCAACAAAAAGCGCGCTAGCCACCGCACAACTGTAACGTTGTATAGATCGTGTCAACAAAAAGCGCGCTAGCCACCGGACAACTGTAACGTTGTATAGATCGTGTCAACAAAAAGCGCGCTAGCCACCGCACAACTGTAACGTTGTATAGATCGTGTCAACAAAAAGCGCGCTAGCCACCGGACAACTGTAACGTTGTATAGATCGTGTCAACAAAAAGCGCGCTAGCCACCGGACAACTGTAACGTTGTATAGATCGTGTCAACAAAAAGCGCGCTAGCCACCGGACAACTGTAACGTTGTATAGATCGTGTCAACAAAAAGCGCGCTAGCCACCGGACAACTGTAACGTTGTATAGATCGTGTCACGTAAAAAGCGCGCTAGCCACCGGACAACTGTAACGTTGTATAAATCGTGTCAAAAAGCGCGCTAGCCACCGGACAACTGTAACGTTGTATAGATCGTGTCAACAAAAAGCGCGCTGGCCACCGCACAACTGTAACGTTGTATAGATCGTGTCACGTAAAAAGCGTGCTGGCCACCGGACAACTGTAACGTTGTATAGATCGTGTCAACAAAAAGCGCGCTAGCCACCGGACAACTGTAACGTTGTATAGATCGTGTCACGTAAAAAGCGCACTGGCCAACCGCACAACTGTAATGTTAGATCGTGTCACGTAAAAAGCGCGCTGGCCACCGCACAACTGTAACGTTGTATAGATCGTGTCAACAAAAAGCGCGCTAGCCACCGGACAACTGTAACGTTGTATAGATCGTGTCAACAAAAAGCGCGCTAGCCACCGGACAACTGTAACGTTGTATAGATCGTGTCAACAAAAAGCGCGCTAGCCACCGGACAACTGTAACGTTGTATAGATCGTGTCAACAAAAAGCGCGCTAGCCACCGGACAACTGTAACGTTGTATAGATCGTGTCAACAAAAAGCGCGCTAGCCACCGGACAACTGTAACGTTGTATAGATCGTGTCAACAAAAAGCGCGCTAGCCACCGGACAACTGTAACGTTGTATAGATCGTGTCAACAAAAAGCGCGCTAGCCACCGGACAACTGTAACGTTGTATAGATCGTGTCAACAAAAAGCGCGCTAGCCACCGGACAACTGTAACGTTGTATAGATCGTGTCAACAAAAAGCGCGCTAGCCACCGGACAACTGTAACGTTGTATAGATCGTGTCAACAAAAAGCGCGCTAGCCACCGCACAACTGTAACGTTGTATAGATCGTGTCAACAAAAAGCGCGCTAGCCACCGGACAACTGTAACGTTGTATAGATCGTGTCAACAAAAAGCGCGCTAGCCACCGGACAACTGTAACGTTGTATAGATCGTGTCAACAAAAAGCGCGCTAGCCACCGGACAACTGTAACGTTGTATAGATCGTGTCAACAAAAAGCGCGCTAGCCACCGGACAACTGTAACGTTGTATAGATCGTGTCAACAAAAAGCGCGCTAGCCACCGGACAACTGTAACGTTGTATAGATCGTGTCAACAAAAAGCGCGCTAGCCACCGGACAACTGTAACGTTGTATAGATCGTGTCAACAAAAAGCGCGCTAGCCACCGGACAACTGTAACGTTGTATAGATCGTGTCAACAAAAAGCGCGCTAGCCACCGGACAACTGTAACGTTGTATAGATCGTGTCAACAAAAAGCGCGCTAGCCACCGGACAACTGTAACGTTGTATAGATCGTGTCAACAAAAAGCGCGCTAGCCACCGGACAACTGTAACGTTGTATAGATCGTGTCAACAAAAAGCGCGCTAGCCACCGGACAACTGTAACGTTGTATAGATCGTGTCACGTAAAAAGCGCACTGGCCAACCGCACAACTGTAATGTTAGATCGTGTCACGTAAAAAGCGCGCTGGCCACCGCACAACTGTAACGTTGTATAGATCGTGTCAACAAAAAGCGCGCTAGCCACCGGACAACTGTAACGTTGTATAGATCGTGTCAACAAAAAGCGCGCTAGCCACCGGACAACTGTAACGTTGTATAGATCGTGTCAACAAAAAGCGCGCTAGCCACCGGACAACTGTAACGTTGTATAGATCGTGTCAACAAAAAGCGCGCTAGCCACCGGACAACTGTAACGTTGTATAGATCGTGTCAACAAAAAGCGCGCTAGCCACCGGACAACTGTAACGTTGTATAAATCGTGTCAAAAAGCGCGCTAGCCACCGGACAACTGTAACGTTGTATAGATCGTGTCAACAAAAAGCGCGCTGGCCACCGCACAACTGTAACGTTGTATAGATCGTGTCACGTAAAAAGCGCGCTAGCCACCGGACAACTGTAACGTTGTATAGATCGTGTCAACAAAAAGCGCGCTAGCCACCGGACAACTGTAACGTTGTATAGATCGTGTCACGTAAAAAGCGCGCTAGCCACCGGACAACTGTAACGTTGTATAAATCGTGTCAAAAAGCGCGCTAGCCACCGGACAACTGTAACGTTGTATAGATCGTGTCAACAAAAAGCGCGCTGGCCACCGCACAACTGTAACGTTGTATAGATCGTGTCACGTAAAAAGCGTGCTGGCCACCGGACAACTGTAACGTTGTATAGATCGTGTCAACAAAAAGCGCGCTAGCCACCGGACAACTGTAACGTTGTATAGATCGTGTCACGTAAAAAGCGCACTGGCCAACCGCACAACTGTAATGTTAGATCGTGTCACGTAAAAAGCGCGCTGGCCACCGCACAACTGTAACGTTGTATAGATCGTGTCAACAAAAAGCGCGCTAGCCACCGGACAACTGTAACGTTGTATAGATCGTGTCAACAAAAAGCGCGCTAGCCACCGGACAACTGTAACGTTGTATAGATCGTGTCAACAAAAAGCGCGCTAGCCACCGGACAACTGTAACGTTGTATAAATCGTGTCAAAAAGCGCGCTAGCCACCGGACAACTGTAACGTTGTATAGATCGTGTCAACAAAAAGCGCGCTGGCCACCGCACAACTGTAACGTTGTATAGATCGTGTCACGTAAAAAGCGTGCTGGCCACCGGACAACTGTAACGTTGTATAGATCGTGTCAACAAAAAGCGCGCTAGCCACCGGACAACTGTAACGTTGTATAGATCGTGTCACGTAAAAAGCGCACTGGCCAACCGCACAACTGTAATGTTAGATCGTGTCACGTAAAAAGCGCGCTGGCCACCGCACAACTGTAACGTTGTATAGATCGTGTCAACAAAAAGCGCGCTAGCCACCGGACAACTGTAACGTTGTATAGATCGTGTCAACAAAAAGCGCGCTAGCCACCGGACAACTGTAACGTTGTATAAATCGTGTCAAAAAGCGCGCTAGCCACCGGACAACTGTAACGTTGTATAGATCGTGTCAACAAAAAGCGCGCTAGCCACCGCACAACTGTAACGTTGTATAAATCGTGTCAAAAAGCGCGCTAGCCACCGGACAACTGTAACGTTGTATAGATCGTGTCAACAAAAAGCGCGCTAGCCACCGGACAACTGTAACGTTGTATAGATCGTGTCAACAAAAAGCGCGCTAGCCACCGGACAACTGTAACGTTGTATAGATCGTGTCACGTATAAAGCGCACTGGCCAACCGCACAACTGTAATGTTAGATCGTGTCACGTAAAAAGCGCGCTGGCCACCGCACAACTGTAACGTTGTATAGATCGTGTCAAAAAGCGCGCTAGCCACCGGACAACTGTAACGTTGTATAGATCGTGTCACGTAAAAAGCGCGCTAGCCACCGCACAACTGTAACGTTGTATAGATCGTGTCACGTAAAAAGCGCGCTGGCCACCGCACAACTGTAACGTTGTATAGATCGTGTCGCGTAAAAAGCGCGCTGGCCAACCGCAAAACTGTAATGTTAGATCGTGTCACGTTAAAAGCGCGCTGGCCACCGCACAACTGTAACGTTGTATATATAGTGTCACGTAAAAAGCGCGCTGGCCAACTGCAAAACCATACGTTGTATTAGTTCACGTCACGTAAATATGGTATAGTTTTGCGGTTGGCTAGCACTCTTATTACGCTTACAAAGTTACATTGTCCGCTGGCCAGCGGTCTTTTTACGTGACGTGACCTATGCTCTATGTCGCGTCGCGGCCACATCAACAGGGTATGCTGTTGATTATCGCGATGAAGGACGTAGGCCGTAGGTGTAGCCACCAGTTACCACGATAATTTGACCGAATTTAACTACCGCGATGTTTATGGCGATGATGGGCATTGACGTTGACGTTAGTGTGGCCCAGGCATAAGTGAGAGGTATGTATTAGCAATTAACCTTTTTTTGGTCATTTATGATAAATGTGCAAGTGCTCTTTTTATAAAAAATAGGCTTGTAAAGAGGCCGGCTCATCTGATGGAAAGTGATTATCCTGTAACTATATTTACTCGACCTGCAACATGGCGATTGCCAAAGAAAAAGTATCATCTGCCTATAATTTCACCAGATCCTCCTTTTCATACCAAATCAAATCAAATAATCTTGATTGCAAACCATAATGTGGTACAGGTGGTAAGTAATAATTTTAGAAACAATTATGGACCCTGACGGTCACAGCAAGCTTCTAGGTAAGAGAAAGGAAGAGCGCGGTTTTATTATTTTCCTTATCAAATAGTTTCAAACCGGTCTATTCTGTCAAATTCTCACCGTAAAACTTAGGTGAAGTAAGCTGTCATTCGACTAATGACGGATTGACACTTTGTGGGATCAAAGATCGAATACTTACCCTATTTTTCACACTGTCAAACACCACACTGCTACAGGAGCTCTTGAGTAATAAAACTCCTAATTCTAATAACTCAAACTCCCCTCTTACGTCAAGTCCTCCTCCTTCCCTTCAATCATTATTAACATCAATTCTGTTTGTACAGATATCCGCAACGAACTGACGAAAAAATGACCACGTTGTCCTCCATGACATAACAATGGCGCGATTTTTGCGAGGCGAGTGAACTCGCTCGACTGCCGCCGATTGTTCAAAAATGCAAGATACGCCGGTTTGCCTGTGCAGTGGTGTGCCTACCGATGTATGGATGTGTGGATATAAATGGGAGACCTTTTATAAATTCAATGCTGATTCGGAGTTTGTAAAATGAGTATCACTGGGGTTTTTATTAATTAAATGACAGAATACCTATTTTTTTTTCGATTAAGTAGATGACTTACTTATTTTATTTCGTTTTTCATTGTGAACACAGAGCATGTAACTTTGTTGTGAATTGTGATCTTGCTAACAGTAATTATCTTAATGTATTTATATCATGAAGAACCATTTTATGAAAACGCGCGTATTACTTAATAAATAGTTTTTTAGGCATGAGAAAATTTTTCATTGAACTGAAAACCCTGCCTATCTCCGGAAAACAACTTTCCTCTTTGCGTAATTAATTTCATCAATGTCAGCTTCTAGTTAAAGCAGGATTATCTGGTGCAAAACACCGATAATATCAATAACCTACTCTAAAATTTCAGACGTGATAGAATTACTATGGGAAACTTTCTGAAGAAAAACGTGTTTTTCGCTGAAGTGAAAACTTAAAATTTATATATACTTAATTATAAGTCCTGACTGACTGACTGACTGACCAACGCCCAGCCCAAACCCTTGAACCTTGAGCATAGAAAGCTGAAATTTTGCACAGAGGTTCTCTTTATAATGTAGACAAGGAATAAGGAAGGATTTAGGTAGCACGTTCCTGTGAGATATTTTCTTGTACTTCTTTAATGCAACGAATTATTATAATAAGCCATTTATTTCGGACATGACAAAGACAATATAATATGACATGTAATTTTTTTATAATTATTAATAAATAAAACTAAAGTAAACTAAACAATTCTGTCATGTCCGAATTAAAAGTGTTAGTAACAATATCTATATCAGTAGGTACCTATTCCCACCCAGTGAGCCTGTATGGGGCAGGCATGACAGGATGCAAACATTTGCAGAATGCTGTCGGTGCTACCGCCAAGTTTTTGGAATAGCGACGCCACTTTCTTACGCACTATAGCGTGGAAACCGTCAACGCGCAGAATGCTGCAGACATCAAGTTTGTGTTTTAGGCAGGGACCATTTTGGTTACCCATTAAAAGGGTTTTCGATAAGGTTTTTCTAAGGTTTTTCTATGAGGAGCTCGTGGCTAAGTAATAACAGCCACACGGGTCGATCCGTCAGGTTAAGCTACGCTTGCCGGGGTTGGTCAGTGGATGGGTGACCATCTTTACATACCGAGACTCCTCCGTGAAGCGGAAAGCACGTTAAGCCGTTGGTCCCGGCTGTCATTCGTGGATCTTTGACAGTCGTTACGGGTCGTCAGAAGCCCGAAAGTCTGACAACCAGTCTTACCAATGGGTATCGTATTACCCAGTTACTGGGTTGTGAAGGTCAGATAGGCAGTCGCTCCATGTAAAATACTGGTATTCAGCTGCATCCGGTTGGACTGGAAGCCGACCGCAACATAGTTGGGAAAAGGCTAGGCAGATTGATAAGGTTTTTCTAAGCAGTTAATCAAAAACCCATACGATGTAGGTAACCCTTTTGAATGGCTTTAAAGTACCAATTTGGTTAACCAATGAAAGGTATTTCGATAGGGTTTTCTAATACGATGTAGGTAAAGCAGAAATTCTATGGGTAAAGCTTTAAACTTTCTTAAAACGATAACAGCGTAACAATGCGACTGGGAGCAATGTAAATTATGATCTCTCGATGATGAGCATACGTTTCAAATAGCTAATATGGTAACGCAAACAAAATCCTTAATAAAGGGGTAACCTTTCACGGGTTTCAAATATAGAACCCCAACGGGTTATCCCTTTTACTGAGTTTCAAGGCTAAAACCCTTAGAAGGAATTTACATGTTAAAGGTACCCCTTAGGTATCCCTTCGAAAGACCGACTCTTAACCGGGGTTCTACGGTCCCTGATTCTATGACGATGACTGGCCAGATAAAATTTAGTTTTAAATAAAGAAATAATAGACAAAACTAATAGACAACACACATTACCTATGCTAGATAATAATAATTTCGTTAAGGAGGACTATACATCTAAAGACGATATGGAAACGTGAGTGAACTAAGGGTAAATCAGTGAACGTTCTAGACATTAGACTAGCTTTCAGTCTGCATTAAGTACATTACAAATGACAGGAAACAATTGATATGATCCAGAGCATCTCCTCACAGAGAAGGATCACTGTGAAGAGATATTGCCAGCAGCATTATGAAGAGATATAGACAGATCCTCATTCCTCCAATCGTTTTTATCTGCAACCTTGCCATTGACTCCGGCAAATTCCCAAAAGCCTGGAAAATTGCAGAGATTCGACCCATCTTCAAAACTGGCGACGGAGCCTGTGTCAACAACTACAGACCAATTTCCATCCTGCCAGCCTTGTCTAAGGTATTGGAAAGGATCATGAAGAAGCGCCTGGTTGACTACCTTGAAGACAACTCACTGCTATCCCCTTCCCAGTACGGTTTCCGATATGGCTTGTCGACCAGCGACGCCATTCACGGTTTAACTAAGTTTGTTTCTGAAAAACTCGACAAAAATAAAAAGGTTATAGTAATCTTTATGGACCTTGCCAAGGCCTTTGACACGGTCTCCGTCCCACTGTTGATGAGGAAATTGGAGGGCATTGGTGTAAGAGATGCACAACTGAAGCTTTTCTCCGATTACCTTACCGACCGATTCCAGAGAGTTAAGGTAGGTGAGTGGACTAGTGGTGATCTTCCCGTTGTGCACGGCGTCCCACAGGGCAGTATCCTTGGCCCCCCTTTGTTTCTAACCTTCATAAACGACCTCTGTGAACTCATGATGCCCAACGGAAGGATCATTACTTTCGCTGATGACACAGCGCTTTTGTTTGAAGCCGACACCTGGCCCGAAGTTTACAGTAGTGCACAGATGGGGTTCAACTTGGTGTTGTCATGGCTGGCTAATAATAAACTCGTTCTCAATGTTGAAAAGACCAAGTATATCTCTTTCTACATAAAAAAACCTTCGTGTTCACTCGATGATTTCAAAATTACCGCTCATTCATCCTCGTGCATTTTGTCCCATAGTGCTCATTGCTTATGTCCCCACCTTCATAAAACAGATTCAATTAAGTACTTGGGCGTCATGCTAGATAGCACACTAAGTTTTCACCCGCACATACATGCTCTGTCCGCTAGAATACGTAAACTAATATTTGTCTTTAAAAATCTTCGTCATGTTGCGGACACTGACTTATTGAGATCTGTTTACTTTGCGTTATGCCAATCGCTAATCTCGTACTGTATAACTGTATGGGGTGGTGCGACAAAGACATCAATGCTCCGGATCGAACGTGCACAAAGGGCCGTTCTAAAGGTTAGTAATTTCATGCCTTTCTTGTTTCCCACTAGAGAACTTTATGAGCGAACTGGAGTGTTAACTGTACGTCAACTTTTCATTTTAAATACGATCTTGCGCAAACATTCTCATCTTACCTATAATCCTACTTTATTTGAAGGTAAGCGACGTAAATACGCTGTCTGTCCCACAACTCAGTTTCATACTGCTTTCTCCCGTCGACATTTTGGTTTTCTTGGAAGCTATTTATATAATAAAATTAACGGAATTCTGTCAATTTATGCCCTACCCAAGCAGCGTTGCAAAAAAACCCTCTCTATCTGGTTACAAAAATTGGACTATGACGCCACGGAGCAGCTACTTATTGTTCCATGGTGATATTTAATGTTTTGCAGGTTCTTGACTGTAACAAACACCATTCACATACACACACACTCACATCATCATTTTACATCTCCTTACACATAACACACACACACTCCCTCACACACACTCACACACACACACACACACACACACACCCCCACACACACAAGACATACATTGCACTATACAAAGTTTTCTTCTTTTTTTTTTTTTTGTTCTTAATTTTGAATTATTATTATTCTGTTTTCTTTTTTCTTTTGTGGTTATTTAATTTAAACATGTCTGTTTTTTTTTTTTCTTTCCCTTCAGCAATAATTAATTTGTCTGGAGTATTAGAATAGTTTGCCTTATTATTAGATTAAATTCGGGGTGAGGGCCTGGTGATCTGTCACACAGGGTATCCTAGTATGGACGCCAGTCTCTCACAAAGGATCATATTTTTGATTTTGTAATGTTATTATTCTAGTCTCTATTTATAAAATAAACTAAGTGAACCTTTGTGAAGAGAGAATTAAATAAAGATTACTATTACTATTACTATTACTATTACTGTCCTGCGTCCTTTTCCTCCCGTTTAGATGTAGGTACCTCGTTTTCCAGCTAGGAAAGTTGCTAAATACAGATACTACTCTACAACAGATATACAGAAATAAATATTGCAGTTTATGAAATACTAGCTGACCCGACAGACGTTGTCCTGTCCAAATTTCAATAATTCATACAACATTCCTATATAAGTAGAAAATGCACTTTCAGTTATTCCGAATTTTTCAATTTTCCCGGTAACTTTTCTAATTTTTCTTTCAGATATTTTGATCAATGGTGGTCAATGGTGGCATTTTTTATTATAAATGGAATAAACCAAGACAAGGCAATTGAGTGATAGCTACTCTACAACACAACACAACGATAACCGGGCGATAACACACTCAGTTATACATAATTATATGTATTAACAACGATTGCTGGTATTTTTAAAAATAACAGGTAATTATAATACGTTCTACAACTTTTTAACTAGATACTGTTTTCACAAAACAATCAAAAAAACATTTTTTTTTTGGATATATCTGGATATATCAGCTAAAGTCAGAAATGTATGTAATGTAAACAATTGTTGGTTAACCTAAATAAATAAAGATAAAACAATTTGTAACAAACTGAACAACTAAACGTCAATCCTTAGATTATTATAGATCTAAGCGTCAATCTGTTAATTCCCAATTCTGTCAAAATTTTTGAAAATCTCCCTCCCCTACTGTGTTTGTCTCACTCACTTTTTTATATGGAGATTTTTGAACCAATTTTTTTTACTTTTCCGTACAATTTTTCAAACATTTACCTACTCTCATACAAACCTTGTCCTGACAATTACAAACACAACAAAAAAAGAATTGGCCAAATAGGTGCAATGCAAGTGTGCAAAGAACTGTACAGGGCCCCAAGTATGCTATTTTTTACATTCCAACACGATCCCATTGTCACTGCATTGTCATTTTGCTAAAAGTTTGTAATCTGCTAAATTCATAATTTCATACAATGTAGTGTCAGTGGTTGGTGGTTGACCATTGGAAAGTCATAATGACGCCATTATATTAGTAGATTACCAAACTTGTCAAAATCAACAATTATGAAATCAATGATAGACCATTCTGACACTATTGTAATAGCAGACTTGAGGCCCTGAAGTGATGCGCGTAATGCGTACATATATTCCGCAATTAATTAGGGTTCCGTACCAAAATGGTAAAAAAGGAACCCTTATGGTGTGACTCAGTCTGTCTGTCTGTCTGTCTGTCTGTCACAGCTGGATATCTCAAGAACTACTAATGCTATCAACTTGAAATTTGGAATGATTTTAGATGACGTTTACCCAACTATTTTGCAAATAAGAAAGAAATAAAAATATTTGACAGTGACTGAAAGGGGGTCTTCAAAATTCAAAGTGGGGCTACTAGAGCATGTGGGGTATCATATGAAAGAGGGCTGTTTGCACATTCTCAAACATTTTTTGATTTTTTTTAGGCCCCCACAGTTTTCAACTTTTGATGAAAAATGTAAAAAAAAAAATACCGTACCCCCCCCCCCCCTATCTCCGAAGTTTGCAAAGAGAAAAATCAGAAATTATTCTATGTGATAGAAGTTTATGTAAAGATTACAGGAAAAATAAAACGATGTCTCTTAATAGCACACTTTTTCAGAAATCGGAACGTAACCCTTGGTGCGCGAGTCCGACTCGCTCTTGACCGGTTTTTTATTTTTATTTTAGAAGATTAGAGAAACTCGCATTGGCTACAAGCAACAAACAACCAGTAATTACTGAAATAATTAAAAAGCCATCATGTCTCGCGTAGATCTGCGTCCTATGCTATACATTTAGCTCTAAACGAATTTAAAAAATCGTTCTGTATCTGTCCATCATATTTTGAAGTTGACAGAAACAGAATGCTGTTCATAGCAAAACGGATTTAGTGATTTGTGGTACAAGCATTCCTTAGGCTATAAAATCAAATCAAAAATCAAATAAAATCAAATCATTTATTACTTTGCAAACATGGGTATTATTGGTACCTACATAAGATGTTCTTTTATAATAAGGTTCTCCATATCGAAAAAAAAAAAAAAAAAAAAAATCGGCTAAAAGACACCGTAAAAATAAATATTTTGGAAATGTTAGAGACAACTTGGTTAATATTTTGACGCTACTATCCCGCCTTCCCGTTTTCGCGAATTTCCCGTTTCCTTTTCCGAGTAGCTTGCATTGGCGGTGGCATGACATGATAGCCGAGTTCAGACAATGCTGTGAGAACAATACATTGCTGACATTGCTGCACTGAGCAAAGCGGAAGGGGGCCCCAAGTCTGCTATTTTTTAGAAATTCGTCATTCCAACACGATCCCATTGTCACTGCATTGTCATTTTGCTAAAAGTTCGTAATCTGCTAAATTCATAATGGTTGATCATTGGTCGGTCAGTGGTCTCGTAATAGAATCGTGGTAGAGTGACATTGTCGTATTGCCATTATTATAAAACCCGTTAGTAAAAATGATTTTCGAAAAACTCAAGGTCACTGATCAAAGAAGCTGTCAACATTTTAGCAGATTACTGAATACGTCAGTCATTCATTTGTCATTAACATTATGTACGAGATTACCATTCTATGCCATTTCTTATAATGGAGTGTCAGTGGTTGACCATTGGAAAGTCATAATGACGCCATTATATTAGTAGATTACCAAACTTGTCAAAATCAACAATTATGAAATCAATGATAGACCATTCTGACACTATTGTAATAGCAGACTTGGGGCCCTGGATGCTGGATGGCAAAGGGAAGTGAAATGTCAAAACTTTAGGGAGTTAAAAAGCGAACTATTCTGAAAATTGTGGCTGAGATAAAGACGGGACACCGCCTTTGTTTTTGACTGTCTAGTTTGTAGGGCCTTAATTGACAATAGCGAAATCTACCACAAAATGGAGTAGGTTAGCTAACAGACAGACAACTTATGTAGGTACTTAATAAGTAAGTGGTATACGCTCAGAAGTATACGTTCTTAGAGTGATTGCAATACATACACTACATAATTATTCTCGGTTGAAGACTACCTTATTCATGTTATGTTCCTCATTCAATTTTATTTCATTCCGCCAAAAGATCCCATATTTCTGCTTTTGTTAGACCTCAATTTGTAAAGCTTAGGATTACCGTAACACCTTATTCATCTACCCTCATTTCACGCGGATTTTACTTAATTTATCGGTACAATCCGTCAGTGTTGCCGCTTCAAATACTTTAAAAAATATTCAGGGTTATTGGTAAAACACCAGCAACCTCAACAACTTTTACTATGGGACCAAACCTGAAATCGCGAAAAAAAAAATCAGCTGTTCAGTACATTTATCTAAATATATCAAACTCGTCAAAATGTAGGGAGCAGCTGATTTTTTTTCGGCATTTCAGGTTTGGTCCCATAGTAAAAGTTGTTCATACTGATGAGTACAATAAAGAAAAGAAAAGAAAGAAAAACTATTTATTCCCGCGAAAAATGACGCACATACATTCGTTTCAATCGAATCGTTCGATCGGTTCGTTGCAATGACCCCTTAAGAGGTTGCTGGTGTTTTACCAATAACACTGTTTAGTTAGTGCATGTATTTCCACAGTATCTTACTGCAACGTTGAAGTTATTTTAATCATTAAATTACTGTGACCAAAATTCAACATATTACATTGATGTATAAATAAGGTAGATATGGTTCGCGCTCCTCGTACGTGGACCGCATAAATTGTGTTACGCACACAATTGACATTAGTCACAATCGAACTGGCGTTTCGGTGCATCGATGTTAGCGCGTAACATATCTACATCTAATATATCAATGTATTATTAACATTTTTTTTAGATAATCATTGCTTATTGAAAATAGGTAGTAGAAAAAAAAACTATACTCTGATTTTTACTTTCTGTAGGTACTAAAATGACAGTTGTGATCGACCTTTTTTTGACATTTTGACATTTAAGTCATCTTGTTATGTCATTTAGGTCTAGCAAAACAAAATTATCCTATCCATAGACAGATAAAGCATATTCTGTCAATCTATCTGTACCCAACTATCTCTTTACGCCGAATTCCATCAATATCGATATCAATGAATAATTCTTCCGTTAAAACATACAAGAGACACCGACAGACCACTATAAATATCCACATTAGCATAACATTAGTAGGGATATGGACATTGCTAAAAATACCTCCGCAACAAATACGAGTTTGTTTTATCTAGAGTGCATGTAAAGTTTGGCGACACGGGCACAGGGCTCCGATACGGTCGCGGCTCGAGATAATGCCCCCGGGAACAATGCGATAGTGACTCCTGTCCTTTGTGAACGTGTGTAAACAGCGGTCAAGGGATGCCCGGCACAGATTAAAAAGGATTTTTTGTTGACAGCAGGATAAAGGTCGACTGACGTTCTAATAAGTACTGGGGGTCTGAAACGCCCACTTTGGCAGAATCATAATAGGATAATATTGTGAATAATATTTGAAATCGTAAAACGGTCACAAACTGACCGACTAATATATTATGAATTGTCAGTTTGTGACCGTTTTACGATTTCAAATATTATTCATAATATTATCCTATTATGATTCTGCCAAAGTGGCCGTTTTAGACCCCCAGAGATGCATCCTATCATGCAGTTAGAATGGAAGCCGATCTGAACATAGACATCATAGATAAATGATAGGTCTCGCTGGGCGAGCGCCAGCGAGACCTATCATTTATCTAAGATAGACATGTATTTTAGACTGAAATAGTGCAAGGCAGAAAGGTTTGGAAGGATAAAGGGAAGAATTGATATCTACCCAGTAAGAAGAAGCAGAAGTTTTAATAAACTGTCTGGTGAACATGATTTGGATATATTCAATACCAGTGTTTCTCGGCTTAGGCATTTGTTGGTGAAAAGCTTCTTTACGACAGAGTAATTGTTTGTGTATAAATGTTTTTAAGTTTGTGTTTGTTGATCGTGTACTATTTGTTTCCTAATTTATGTTACAAGTAGGTATTTTGTACCGATGTTTTTTGTTTCAATTTAAATTTTAAATTTTTATCAGTGGAAACTTGTAAATGATATTGATTATATTATTATATAACCTTCAGATTCATATTGTATAAGGATATTGTCTACTTTAGCTGTAAGTTTCCCGAATATAATAAAATAAAATAAAATAATAGTACAAGTAGAACTCGTACGTACGTTAAATATATACGTTATTGGTTTCAGTCCCAAAATCTGGAACTGGACTTGCCATATTGTGTTGTAAATTGTATTATTGTGATCTTCAAATAGTGAAACGAATTTCAGATCCATGTTCCAAAATGAAAAAAAGAGGGCAAATGGGAACAAAGGATATACCATAGACCTACATAAAATAGAATTTTAGTTCACAAGACATATTTTCAGCGAAGCCATTAAATTGACAATCGCTTAAAACTTATACAGCTAACTGTTTCAGGTAGATAAGCCTGTCGTCGAGGTTGAAAGTTTTAGTGGTTGGATCCTCGAGGGAAATGTACACAGTATAGGCACCTATCTACTGGTTGACGGAGATTGATGATGTAAACAATGCTCACGCCAAGTTCGGAGAAATAAAGTTTTCTGCTATATTTCACTCACAGTCTCCCATACAATGAGTGAGAGGACTATTGGATTCAGCGTTAACGCTACATTATGATATATTCTAGTTCGAGAGTTCTAAGTTAATACCTTTCGTTTGCTAGTCAGATTAGATGATAATTTTATCATCGACGTTTCAATGTAAATTAGCTTCTACCTATAGTGTCTTGAGTTGTCTGACTTCGATCAAGTAGTTTAGTTTTTCGCGTTTCCAGTATGAGTTGAGGGTTCATATTATGGAAATAGAATAGCTTGCGTACTTTTAGTCTTAAATTAATAAAACAGTGTGTAAATTCTGTGTAAATTCAATCTCTTAGTATTGTATAATTGCATAGCACATGTGTGAGCACTATGTAGCTAATATAAAGCTACCTTTTACTGGGTTTGTCTTTCACTGACTTGAATGTGCCCTGGCGGTTGAGAGTATGTCATGCTCACGTGTGTGTTGGATCATTAAGTTCCCTTCAAAATGGTTGAGCTAATTGGTGCTGATCCATGCGTCATGTTCGTGAACGGGCGCCGTCAGTTGGGACTGGTCGTCTCTTAGCTGCCACGGCTTATTTTAATTTAGTTGTTTTTAGTTTTTATCTTTTTCATTACGGACGCTTTTAACGTGCATGTCTTTCTACATTGTTCTCACATGATATTTTCAATATGAACGATGTAACCAATATTATGTAAAATATTTGATTTAAAATAGTGTCCGTGGAGTTTCTTGCCCGTTCTTATCCAGGATCTACGCTTTGGAATGGGCAACTAGCTTCATTTTTCTGACTGACCGACCCAAGACCGACCCTTTGACAATTCAAAAGTGCCTGTAATTGGTTTATTTGAAATAAATGCTTTGAGTTTGAGTTTTGAGTTTGATTGAACTCGACTAAATTGTCATCATTGTTGAGATGTCGGACAACCTTCGACAAAGCGTTTAACATAATATAAATTATGTTTTGATCTTTCAAGCAGCTTTAATTTTTAGATAGGCAGGTACTCAGAAAGAGACGAGACCGAGACGCATATCATAACATGGCGTTGCTTGCTTTTACGTTTTCAACTAAGCGTGGATTCCTCAACTAAGTTTCCTCACACCTCGGCTATTGTTCTCCGGGTCACTGATGTTACAAAGCAGTGATAAAATAATCTTTGCAGACTCAAGTTGCAGCAACAAAACAATGCTTCGCTTCGCTGGTATTGCTGTCTTGTACAATGCGTCGTAAAGATGTTGGTAGGGTTGACTGTTACCGAAGTGCTTCGAAACAAGAGGTGGTTTTATTAAAGGAATAATTTGAACCTTCTCGCTAATAAATTATCTTTAATTTCAGCAATGGCACACGTAAAACATTGCATACAAGCCTTTACAAAAGTAATTTAATAAGCTTGGATTTGTTTTATTTCCCGCGGCTTCGCCACCCGAAGTTCGAAATCATCCCACAGAAACGTACTACTGGGAAAATAGTAGCTGACCCGACCGACGTTGTCCTGTCCCAATTTCAATATTCCCATATAAAATCCACTTTCAGTTTTCCAGAATTTTCTAATTTTCCCGGAAACTTTTCCAATTTTTCTCATCGTTAAAACTTTCCCTGGACTACGTCAAACATTTCAAAACCAAAATCAGCTAAATCGGCCCAGCCGTTCTTGAGTTATAAAATTACAACGAAAAGTGGCATTGATTTTTATAGATATACAACGTGTAATGCTAAATGCGCAAAACCTCTTAAGGGGTCATTGTACTCATCATTATGAACAACTTTTACTATGGGACCAAACCTGAAATCGCGAAAAAAAAATCAGCTGTTCAGTACATTTATGTTCGCATAATTCGTCAAAATGTACTGAAGAGCTGATTTTTTTTTCGCGATTTCAGGTTTGGTCCCATAGTTAAAGTTGTTCATAATGATGAGTACAATGACCCCTTAAGAGGTTTTGCGCATTTAGCATTACACGTTGTAGATGTCCTAACTCAGGGTATGGTCTATCCATGTGCCAAATTTCATGTAAATCCGTTCAGCCGTTAGGTAAGGCGTGAACAGGCAGACTGAGCCAGACAGAATTACTTTCACATTTATAATAATTTATTAGTATGCTATACATCCTATAGCCAACTGCAATAGTAATATCACAAGACCAATCTTTTCACAAGCTATACATATTATCTTGACAAATTAAAAATTAATAAGGAAATAAAAATAAACTGTCTCATAAATTTTAAAGCACCGTTAAAAATAACCGAAGGGATTATGAAAAGAATCGCAATAACGGTAGGTATAAGGATGTGTCTCATTATAAAGAAGAATTTAATGCTCTGGGTAAAAATATGGAAACATAAAATAATGAACCAATCGCAAAAATAATAAGTTAATTGGGCAAAATGATTAGGCCTTCTATAGCCCATGAAAAAACAGAAACAGATTATAATATCATGCCAGATATAGGTAAGGTACCTCTCGGTTTATAAAAGCCTGATAGCTCCAGAGCTAAAGATTTTGTGTCTATAGCAACAAATTCAAGTTTCCAGGAATCGTGAAATATTATCGGTCATGTTTCAAACTTGGAAGCCCTGGAGAGATCAAATAACCATCCCGACGCCTAGCCTTTGGTATAGATATGTATATCTCTAAAATCTAGTTACATTTCGCCCTCCCTATCCTCAACCGTTTCAACAAAATATTTCCTAGCTGGCTGTATATTGCCAAATTAAATTCTGATAATGAATATGAATAACAGTACCACATGCCGGGAGTTTGGGACGAGTTCAGTCCTTTAGAAGTTACAAAATTATAATGTTTCTATTTGTGCGCGAAATATTTGTAGAAAACTACTGGGACTAAAAGATTTTTAGGTTGAATCATTTTATTTGATATCAATATCGAATAGGTAACCTTTTGCTCCCGATTTCATCCTTATGGATTTTGTTGGTTTCGGATATACAATTATTAGGTATATACTTGGGTAAGTTGGATAAACATAATATCACACCTGGTTTACTCGAAGGGTTGGGCAGAGGTGTCCTATAGTACATCCACATTTTGCCAGTTTTGTTTAAGTCCCATGTAATAGGGGGCGAGCCTATTGCCATCACCCGGGCACAAATCCAGACTCCGGGCTGCTACTGAGAAGTTCCTGGTATAAAACCCAATATCACTTTGCCCGACCCGGGAATCGAATGCAGGACCTCATGCTCAGCATTTGCGATCACAACACCAACAAGGCAGTCAATTTGGATTGTGAATCAAAATCTTTTAGAATTTAACCTCTGCACACTTTGAAGAACACACTTAATTATCTTCCAAATTACTTGTTACTGTCCTCTGTGGTTGTGAGTTTAGAGAATTGTTTTATACGACGACATGGCTTACAGTTTTTGTTTCAAGCTAATATGATAACTGATCTGAAGATGTATCGGCCCCGTCAATGGGTTATTACCAATTGGTTTTCTCACTTTGCGAAAGGTTTAACTTTTCCATTGAATGAATCCATCGCAATCATTATCAGAATTATTTTGCCTACTATCTACTATGAGAATTTATTGGACAGCTTCCAATTCATTTGTAGCTATTATATTGGCTTGGTTATAATATAGCCTTGAATGTCATGAATAGGAATTCATGACAATCAAGATACCATCAGTAACAAGATACTTGTGACCTAAACGCCCTGTTATAGACTAGGTTTTCCAAACGGCTTCGCCCGCGTGAATGTCGGAAAACATCCCACGGGAATGTTAGGTACTAACGGGATTAAAAGTACCTACCCTAAGTATGTGCTAACCTATCTGTGTGCCATTTATGCGTTAATCCGGAACATACATCCAGACAAACAGACAAATGGATGCAATTTTTAAAACTATATTTTTGGCATCAGACTCGTTCCCACACCTCGTAGCAATTACATTTTTTTTTTAAATATTCAATGTACGGTTTTGACTTCGTTACTATTTTATTATAATATAGGTACTTACACACAGTTGATTCTATACATATAAACGACAAGGCATCTCCATTCGGCGTTGATTTTGGTGAAACAACATCACACGCTGATGTCTAGATTACTTCATTCGCTCCAACAACTCTTAGATTACATTTCTTTCAAGCCCTAAAAGACAAAAAGCTCACTGAACCATATAATAAACTCTACGTATGAACAGCTATCAAGAACGTGGTCGTTCTATTGAGACTAATTTATCTTGTTTCATTTCTGATTTATCAAAAGACATTGATGGAGGATATCAAGTTGATGCGATATACACCGATTTTTCCAGTGCTTTCGATAGGGTAAATCATCAACTATTATTACATAAGCTGGAATCTTATGGTATCCACGGTTCCCTTCTTGCCTGGTTTAAATCATATTTGACCGGCAGGAAACAAGTTGTTTCAGTCGGAGGTCATGAGTCTATTATGTATTATGCCGAATCTGGAGTACCACAGGGCTCGCACGTGGGTCCCCTTCTTTTTATTATATTTGTCAACGATCTTGCGTCTCGAATTAGCTGCAACTTTTCTTTTTATGCTTATGATCTCAAAATCTATAAAAGAGTAGAGTCACTGACAGATGCCAGCCTACTCCAACACGATCTTGATCAAATCAGTCTCTGGTGTGAATCTAATGGGATGACCTTAAATGCGGACAAATGTTTTTGCATCCGCTATAGCCGAAAATTACAGCCACTACTTTCCCCTTACAAAATAAACAACATTACCTTGCAGGAGGTTTCTGAAATCCGTGACCTAGGCGTAATTATAGACCAAAAACTAAAATTCACCTCTCATATATCTGAAATTGTAAAAAAATCGGCTCAAATGCTTGGTTTCATCAAAAGAAATACAAAGTCATTTGGGGCCAAAACTAAAATTATACTGTACAATGCTTTGGTGCGTTCTCATTTAGAATTTGCCAGTATAGCATGGAATCCCATGTACGCTGTACATTCGCAGCGTCTCGAGAATATCCAGCGTGCGTTTACTAGGCATATTGCTTACATGTCATCAGGAATATCCCACAGATGTCCATACGAACAACGTTTGGCTTTCTTTCGCATTGAGTCGCTTCGGAACCGTCGTACGGTCCAAGACTTAGTTTTTCTTTATAAAATTGTAAATGGTCAAATAGAATGCGAGCAATTGCTTGAACGTGTCATGTTGTCAGTCCCATTTAACCTTCCTAGACAGCCAATATCTAGACTTTTTGAACCACCTACCTGTAGAAATAACATTGGCAGACATTCACCAACATCTAGAATGTGTATTCAATTCAACGAACTCAACTCAAAACTACCTGATTTGGATGTATTCTTTGGTTCCCTGCCGAAATTCAAAACCCTCTTGCGCAGTCATTTAAATAAACATTTAAGTGACTAACGTCGTACTTAGTAAGCTAATTTTATTTTATTTTAGTTAATATTTTATTTTATTGAGTAATGTATAATGTATATTTTATATCTTTATTTGTGTAAGTCAGTTTTTTTCGCTGTTTTGTTTTGTTTATAATTTTGTTTTTCCTTTTCATTTTAATTAATAATTTTAATTGATATAATTAACGGTGGTTGCTTTGTATTATGTGAATGTCGTGTACACCTGTAATTGGTATATATATAAGAACCCATACCTATTAATTTTTAGTCTATAATGTACAATGTATATGCTGTTGGCGTACCTATTATAAATAAATAAATAAAATAAATAAATAAATAAAGAACACGTGTGCATACATTAATCGTTTGTGCGAATGTGTGGGTTCGTCTGACCGGTCTCAGACAATCTCATGGCAGGGTATGTGTTAATGCTGTTTTCAGATTATAAAGTTGTAAGCAATCGTCCGTTAATGATGAAAGTAGGAGAGATCATTTTTCAGTTAATTTTTTTTCGAATCTATTGGTAGTAAGTCAGGATTAGACCGTTTACCATCATGAAGATTATCTCCAATCTATGCGTTCGAGAGAAATAAAGAAGACAATTTTCTTTCTATAACCTTCCGTTTTGAAGCTATCTTATCGTTGTCAAAATCAGCTACGCTGTTATTCCCTACGGCAAAAAGAATACGTACAATACAAGTTCTCATTTCATCGGAAGGTTCATCTATTTTACATCATTTAAAGTATCGTGGCTTTCATCAGTTTTTATTTCATCCCATCTTTTATGCTCGTATCATTTGCGCCGTCCAATGAAAGGCTGAACTGCTGGGTCAGTCAGTATCATTTGCACCCTCTTTCACGAGTGGATTCCGAGATATTCCTTACTTATTGGGTGATCGCGGGAAAATGGGGTTCGTGTGATGCCCGAAAGAAATCTTTAGATCTAAATACATGAGCATTTATTATGTAGGGTCCCAAATTGAAGACATGGGAACAATAGGGTGAAATAACAGACTAAATTGTTGAATTTATTCACAGGATTTTGCCAGTTGCCAAATTGGCATCTATAAAAATGTAGATGAAATGAAATTGCTTGAACCATTGGTAGACAAACATTCCTAAGTAGATAAAGAAGATTGTTTGCGCAAAAAACCTCAATGTTTTCTGGCTATCGGCCCGGTAAATCCGATCCAAGATCCAAGTTAATACAATTATTAGCATTAGTGAAATTGCTTGTTCAGTAAGGTTTCTTTTAATTTACATAATGGAAACAGCTAAGAAATTACAAAGAACGTGCTAGTCATGGCTCTTGGAACGAAATTAGATTCAAGTGAAGGTTTGCATAAAAGTTTTACGAGTTTTTCTATATAATCTTGTTAAGGTAAGAAGGTATTGTTTTAAAAGGATCTTTATTCCTGTGCTAGTAGAGGCTAGTTTAATCTAAACAGACGACGTTAATGTATCAAAACGCACCTGTGTACATGTAAAAAAGCCCCTCTAAGCGAAAGTGTGGGGTGGAGAGAGTAATTTAGGGTGATACATGGCATTGACGCAACCCTCGGCTCTTACCCGTAATTACTAGGGGCCCCCGTTTCAATGAACCTAGGAACTTTCTAAGGTAGTAGTAGTTATGCAGATGTGGGAGAGGTATTCATCCCTTGGATTTTATGGACGCCTGGTAGTTAAGGGCATTTCGCGTTCTTGCTTGCGTAGAGTGTATTTCTTGCATCTTTCTTGATACTTAAAGGATAACTTTAAAAATGATGATTTGGTGTGTGATATATTCAGTGTCCGTAGTATTGTATCTTGTTAGTAAGAACTGTACTGTCATAATGATTTTCATCTTCGTATTGTTGCATATGCTGACAGTATTATGGTCTATATTGATAGTGCATTTCGTAGTCGTCCGATTTCAAGATACACTTGCACCACATAATTAATAGTAACTGTATTTCTTCATTTAATCTTTGTCAATATCATATCGCTACCAAACTCGTAATTAATCAGTGCTCGGTTTTTGGGCATCGGGACATAATGACAGACTTAATCCATTACTGACGACTTAGATCGTTTCTCCCCGTGCGGTGGCTGACAATTTACGCGTGTGACTGACCAGCTGAATGCTGATGGACTATTTTCTTCACTTCCAGATGAACGCGGAAGCGGTCTGTGATTAATGACTTGTCTTTACTTAGTACGATATGATATTGATCTTCTATTACTAATGGGATGGAAATGGGTTGTACCCATGTTATTCTGAAAGGCAACGGTAGATAATTTTGGTTTCGGTAGTCCAACATATCAATGGCAAAGTGGTTTGAATCAAATGAGTAATCATGGTCATCAATCAATAAGGCTGTTATCATTTGCCTGTTGCGTAACTTCAAAAGGAATTCAACAAAGTTTGATATCATACAATTTTCCATTAGTACTTTATCTATATTCTGGTACCTATATACACTTGCGTGCAATAAAATCGATCCACCCCATTCTCTTCAATATGAAACGAGAAAATTTAACAAGTTTAATTAACAATAACCTAATATATTGTGTACTAAAACCTTCCCGACTGTTTGTAGATTACGTTAGTGAAAAAAATATCAAAACTGATTCATTACTTTTTGAGAAAAACGCGAATTTAAAAACATACAGATCGAATGAAAAACCTCCTTTTTTTCAAGTTGGTTAAAAATTCAAGTCAAATGATCAATAAACGAACAGTAATAAACAAAATTAAGCTTATGTCAACTTCACTGCCAAAATAGAGTCACGCAGTTTTTTCAAACAAAAGTGATTGATGAGGACATCAGAAGAATCGAGTCGATCTTGTCAAGAATATTGCTTTTATCAAAGTATATGTGTATATGTAAATAAACTTTATCTTACCTACCTCCACACAGTATAAAATAATTAAAATAAATACATTAATATCTTTGAGCTATCGTCTCTCAAATAGAGAGCATGGGGTGGGCCAATTTTTTTGCACGCAAGTGTATATATATTTGAATGTAACATAATAACATATGCGAACATTGTATCATCCTTTATTACTACCGACACATTCGCAGAAACCATAAGTTTGATATCGACAGGAATAAAGTCCATAAATGTCATAATAATGTGTGATGGCGATGCATGTCGCGTGTCGGTAGCGGCAAATTGTGAGTGTATGAAAATGTCCGACAAAGAGCTTGCATGATTTGTGACTTCCATTGGCATCGGTTAATGCGGGATATACTTATACAGTTGAAGGTAGGTTTGTTGCAATTGATGCAACAGATAACGGTATGGATATGTTGAGTTTTGTATTGATAAAGAATGTCAATGTGGGTGTGAAAAAGTATATACGAGATTTTGTCACTTTTAATGATACTTAGCTGAATTTTCAATCTGTGTATGATTGTATTCTATGAAATCCTTCATTTCACTTTAAATCTTTCTGTCCGCGTATCGGCAAACGTAGACGCCTCCCAGCTAGATCGACCGACGACCTTAGAAAGTTGGCTGGACAGACTGGAATACCTAGATGAAAGAGGCCAAATAAATGTGCCTCCGTTCTATAATCTAAGCGTGTCTCTAATTAAAACTCGCAAAGCCGCAAGCAAACTCCCACAAAGTATCAAAGGTAACATTTATAAAATAAATTAAAACAGAATTAAAGTCAAATCTTCAAGTGTTTGAGCGAAGTTTTAGACGCTTGCAACGCTTGAGCGTTTGATGTTTTATGAAGTTTAACGTTTGAAATATTTTGCTTTCTCATTATGATTTGTTTAATTTGCTTGAAAGCTTCCGATGTTTGTTTTTCGAGCTGTCGAAGATTAAAAGAGGTTATTAGTGGTTTAGTCATGTCCGTTTTAAGACGTCAATTAGTGAAGATGAACATACGAGTATACCATAATAATGTAATGCTTTTGTTGCCAAGAGTATGATCGAGTGGTTGGCTTCTAGTTACTTATTTGGTGCTACGTAGGTACTGATTTTAGAAACCACAAGCTTGGAAAGTGATTATGGGTTCTTTTACAAAATACCGTATAGGTCCATTATAACGTTGGTTATTATTTTCTAGAATAATGTTTTACACGCATGCATGAACAATATAGATGAAGTCTGACCGCTGTGGTAAAATGGCAATGGAATTGCCTACGGTGAGAGATCTTTTATGAACTACACTGCTGTTCTGATTATGTACCTATCTAATAACGTAAAATATGTGATACTTCATAAATATATCGTTTTGAAGGTTCCTGATTCCTGTGGCCGACTTTCGACGTCGTTTGGGGATTCATTTCTATACGAATGCAGATGTCTGTATGCACTTTGGATTGGAGTGTGGCCGGACTGTCGACTGAGCCAAACCGACTCTTATGTCTTATCGTGACTTATGGTCATATGGAGCCAATATTTTAACTGAAAAGTTCCTACGTTGTCTACCAAGTCACTACTTCTACTACTTCTTTATACTTATTAATTAGATTAGCTGCTATTGTTTCATTCACCTTCTAACTTTTTAAGGCTTGAAAAAAGACGCCTCTAAAATGCTGAAAAAGTAGACACATCTCATTCTAAATTACTTATTTAGTTTTTGTACTATATCCTTGCCTTTGTATCAACATCATGGAAGGGCACAGCAAACCACGGCTTCCCGGTCAAACTCCTCCGGAACCCTGTCTCCCGCTCCACCAGTCCCTCAGGAGTGCCGACATGAGCCCATAACACCACCTGCACAACCCTCAAACGAGGATGGACCCGTTTGTAGACCTCCTCCAAACGAACACCGAAATCGTCACTCGTATCACTTATATTCGCGAAAGAAAAGTATATTCCGCACACTGCGCCCTCACCCTCATCCACACAGTCGGACAAAGCCTCCAATGTTGATATATTCTCGAATTTCCCATTTTGAGTTCCCGATTCACACTTGACCAACACCTTTCCAAACAGTTTTTCGCGCCAATCCATTTTTACTTTTTTATGATTTAGAAATTCGGATACACATACATAATTTTTACACGTGTGCACTAAAAAAAGTTTGTTTATTTACCTATGTTCGGTTTTCAAATATTTACAATAGACTTGGCTTTATAGTTTGTACCTAATCAAAAATACTGAGATATTTAGCACAGGTTTGCACGCTTGGAATGGAATGCGAATCAAAACTTTTTTGTTTGGCCGCAAACTTAGATATCACTTAAACTTTGATAGAAATAAGTTATTGGGAATAAGTTTTAAGTCAGTTTAGTCATGAAACACAGCATGTGCAGCAGCGAATATAAGTTTTATTTTTAAATTAGTCACGCGTGCGCGTCTGCGTGGCGGGAGGTGCAACGGCCGCTCGCCCCCGTAAACAAAGACGGACTGGAGTGGAGGGAACGCGTAGCCCTCCTCAGTGCAGACACAGAGCAAACATTTTAGAACAAACAGACACGACGAGAGATCAAAAAAAGCTTCGTTCTTATTTGTTTTGTTTGAACGTAAATACTTAACCGTTGTCGCCTGATTTGTTTGCTTCCAAAATGACCTTATGTCGTACGACAGTTGTGATGTGATCGTGAGTACCTATTTGACTCTTGCCTCCTTGGTGATAGGTCTATTTTTGTTTGTTGTAGATTTAATTAGTGGGCCAGTCTGTCTGCATTTATGTTTTCTTTATTCTTTTCACGGTTTCTAACCGCCCTGCCTGTGGTGTAGTATGAACTTAAACGTGCACTGACTTATGCAGTATTATATTGTTGTTGTGGTTTCTGTCCAGTAATAATGGGCAATTTAGTTTCTTCATTATATAATTTTCTAATTACTGCAATGAAAGCAGTCATCAAGTGCACGCTCTTGCTTGATGTCCTTCTAGAGGAGCGAGTCGAACATTTCGTTTACCTGGATGACATACTTTGTGTCGTCTTCTTGTAAGAAGAAACCTGAAACATACAGTTCCTTCATAGGGTCCCAATAACTACATTGGGAACAGTGGTGGCCCAGTGGTATAGGCCCCGACTTACCGAGTTGTAGGCCGTTCGTGGGTTCGAACCTAGGGTCCTACTCCCTAAGCACGAAGCCCGTAGTTTCGGCCTTCGTTACGGGCGTTTCATACTCCGTATCACGTACGGATGGATGATTGGTTCGGGGCCCGAACGAAGTATGAATGACAACATGATTTGCCAGTTGTCCCTACTCCCGATGTGTTTTTGCCCGTCCGAAAAATTTAACTTTTACACTTGTTTTGATGGATCGTAATGTCAGACGGACGGACGGAAGACGGACGGACTTAGGGAGTAGGCCCGCCGGGCAGGCGCTTTACTTTGTGTAAATAATTTCATCACCGCTGCTCTCAAAACGGTAAAGGAAAACATAATAAGACCTCTGTGACATCTAGCTACCCGCACTAGGCCCGCGTGGTGGATTACGGCCCACTCCCTCTAGAAGAGAGGTGTTAATGTGTTCCAGCAGTGGGAACGTTATAGGCTAATTATGTACCCTTGGATTCTTATTCTTTAGACTGCCACAAACAAATGAACCTACATACAGGAACTTTTAAAAAATTTATCAATTTATAAACACTACTATGACCTGGTAAAGTTTGCGGGAATCAGCTGAATGCAACAATTTCAGAAGCCATTGATGTGACAATACTTCGGAGAGGCCTGCCAGAGTTACATTCAGCAGTGGACGACTTTTAGCTGAATGATGATGATCCAAAACACCGAAACCCAATCTGCGGTTCTCGTAGCTACGTTAAGTAATATTTAAACAGACTGATACAGGTGCCTCTCGTACCTACCAACAAAGCGATACTGGCAAGTCTTTAAGGGCGAGCGCGCATTGCGGTACGTTTTTCTACCGCATAATCTGTGAAGTATGGAATGTCTTTGAAGTGCGCGCAGTGCGGTCATGCGTTTTGTTAGCAGTGCGCGCTCGCTCTTATACCTAGGATAGGTGCATGGTACCATGAACCTATCCTAGGTATAAAAGACACATGTACATACCAACAAATCTCACAACCACGATTTAATTCTGATTGATTATGACATTGATGATGTAATGCTGCTATATTTTGATTCCTAAGAACTACAAAAACTACACAGACAAACACATACATACAGAACTATACAGATAGCAGACATGTTCTCAATCCATACAATTTGGATAGTTTTGACATTGAATAATCAGAAACGACGGATGGATTGTACAGACGCCAGCACATCAAGCTGCTACCATCTGTCTTTCTTTAATAGATTTTCATCTTTATCGCTATAACTTTAGGTTCAAGGTTGATTGGGAAAATTTGACTGATTCGCAAGTTTCTGGTGGCATGATTTGCTGGCGCCTGTACGTGAAAGATGATATGGCTAGAAAAGGGGTGAAATGACGGCAGATAGAAATGTATGGCGGAGGGCATGACGATAAAGGGAAAAGGAGGGTTGACGACACGGTTGGCGCAGTGGTTGAGCGATTGACTGCTGCGCAGCATGTCGCGGGTTCGATTCCCGCACGGAACAAATATTTGTACGGCCTACAAGTATTTGTTCCGAGTCTGGGTGTTTTTCTATCTATAATATGTATATATTTACAAAAAAAAATGTATATAAGTAGTTTATCAGCCATCTCGTAACCATAACACAAGCATTAGGTTGCTTAGCTTGGGACTAGATGGCGTTGTGTGAAATGTCCAAGGATATTTATTTATTTATTTATTTATTTATTTATTTATTTATTTATTTATTTATTTTAAGGAAAATGATGATGATTAGGTTATAAGTTTGACCGCTATTTGTGTGTGTGTCTGTCTGTGGCACCGTAGCTCTTAAACGGGTGATCTGATTTGGATGCGGTTTTTTTTTAACCGACTTCTAAAAATGGAGGAGGTTCTCAATTCGGATGTTTGTATTTTTTTTTTTTATGTTTGTTCGCGCATAACTCCGTCGCTTGCCAACCGATTTGAAAAATTATTTTTTTGTTAGAAAGGGTATACTTCCCAAATGGTCCCATTTTTGTTAAAACCCAGTTCTGATGATGGGATCCTGGAGAAATCGAAGGAACTCTTCAAATATTATAGGCACACCTATAGCGATTTGGGTATTTTTTATAGTAGCTCGTGCATTTGCTCTCGGAAAGCACCACTTGGTGAAGTGGAACTGATGATGAAGACCACAGATGGCTACCGGAACTACTCAATGATAAATATTTCACGGGTTGCGATTCGATTACTTTAATATGGTTGCTAAGCAATTTCCGCTCGTCACACAATGCGTGTGGTGAGTGGTTGTTGAGGAGTTCTCCTGGTTCTTACCAGCAGAACTCCTCAACAGTTAACGTCCCAGCATCGGGTAAAGCAATATTTTGTAACATGTGATGAGCAATTGACATTAGACTATTGTAACTTATACAAATTATAAACAAACCCACTAAAAAGCGAGAAATAAAAACTTTTTAACAAAAAAAAAACCGACTTCCAAAAAGCACTACAAAGTGAAAAATAACTTTGATTTCGGAAGTCGGTGGCAAAAAAAAAAGAAAGTAAATAAAAACGAAAGACACCGACTTCCGAAATCAAAGTTATTTTTCACTTTGTAGTGCTTTTTGGAAGTCGGTTTTTTTTTGTTAAAAAGTTTTTTTATTTGAAGGTAGGTTTTTTAGCGGTGGTTCTTAGCCATGTGTTTGTTGCCTACTTATAAGTTAGTGTTAAGTATTTGTAGAGAAACTTAACATTCTGTAGTAGGTACCTAACAACAATACAAAAGTAACATTGAGGTTATATTCACGACAAGCTATTTACATACAGCTTTTTGAGGAGCTTGTAAGCATAGGTAAATCGAGAGTATGTAGATAGGTAGGTACAATGCACATAGTAAAATGTATAGTAAAGTCCCATGCACAAGTATACAACGTGTAACGTTAAATGCGCAAAACCTTTTAAGGGGTCATTGTACTCATCATTATGAACAACTTTTACTATAGGACCAAACATGAAATCGCGAAAAAAAAATCAGCTGTTCAGTACATTTTGACGAATTATGCGAACATAAATGTACCTACTGAACAGCTGATTTTTTTCCGCGATTTCAGGTTTGGTCCCATAGTAAAACTTGTTCATAATGATGAGTACAATGACCCCTTAAGAGGTTTTCCGCATTTAACGTTAGGTACACGTTGTATAATAAAAGCGAATCTCTGTAAGTGTTTTGTTTCTAATAAGAGGACAGAGGAAGGAGGAACACTGATTGTTATGTCCGAACTTACGAAGTTTCGTCTGTATGGCCTGTTTTTACTGTAGTTTTTAGGGTTCCGTACCAAAATGTTAAAAAAGGAACCCTTATGGTGACACTCAGTCTGTCTGTCTGTCTGTCGTCTGCATAGTTTTCGACTTTGGATGAAAAATGTAAAAAAAAATACCGTTCCGAGATAAGGGGGGCCTTATCTCCGAAGTTTGCAAAGAGAAAAATCAGAAATTATTATATGTGATAGAAGTTTATGTAAAGATTACAGGAAAAATAAAACGATGTCTCTAAATAGCATACTTTTTCAGAAATCGGAACGGAACCCTCGGTGCGCGAGTTCGACTTGACCGGTTTTTTTCGTAGGTAGATCTACGGCTACACAAGTCACAACACTATCTGTGATAGGTAATATCACAGGTAATATGTTGGCGAATTGTCGGACTGGGATAAATAACAATCTTATACTTAAGGCGATACCCCGACCAAAACCTTGCGATAGGGCGTTATTCAGAGGCTATTAACTCATTAATTAAGAGTAATAAATTACATCTAAAAGCACATTATTAATGTTCGATATTCTATATCATCACATTGCACGTTCACTTTTGTTTTTATGAGAAATAAATACATTTAAAATCTCCTTGAAAGAAGTGTCTAAAATTATTGATTCCATGCATCCTTTGCTAAAGGTGACGTACTAATCATTTGAGGATTACAATAATGGATAGATAATTTAAAAATCTAAATTATCCACGTTTTAGTTTTTTTCTAAAGTTCGCTATTCTTTTTTTTTTAAATAATTCCAGAAAAAATGTGAATTTTTTGATGAAGGGGCGTGCGCAGGGAGCGGGACAGAGCGAGGCTGAGCGGCGGGACCGAGAAGGACCGAACGCTAAAGGTCGTTTGGTCGGGGTATGGCCATAAGTAAGGTATATTTTTTTTTCATTTCATTTCAACATTTTCCTTTATTAGGTACCTATATATAATATATATAAACTAACACCAATATATTTACATATTATGTACAAGTATATAAGTATACCTATATTAAAAAATAAAAAGGGGAAGAGCTCATAGGGCATCAAAAAATTCGTCCACATCGCTGTCAATGGGAAATGTGCCCAAAAGGCTGCCAGCATTGCCACGTTGGACGGCTATGCTAATTCTTGGGGCTAAAAATAGGCGTAAAAAGTAAGGTATTAACATAGACATATAAAAAAAGATGGACTCCGCGCCACGCATATCGAAAGTGAAGCACAGTAAGTATACCGGGACCGTTTGTACAAACACGCCTCACGCACACATTTACATCATAGTATGCCGACCGGCCGCCATTACGTGACACGAGTGACAGCGTCTTTGCAGGTACTCAAATCATGCACACATAGATCGGTACGGTGCTTCACTTTCGATATGCGTGGCGCGCAGTCCATCTTTTTTTATAAGTCTATGGGTATTAAGTAGACCTATGCCACTAAATGGCTACCAAGATGAAGTCATTATTCATGTCATCGTCGCTGCATCGACCGGCAGATGTTTCTTGTTCAGATATAATTTTAATTTAGCTCTCTCCATCACCAAGAAAATTAATGAAAGTGACAAAAAGAGCAAACAAAATACAATTTCATCGCAGCCTCTCTGCACATGGCGAAGCTTAAATATTGTATTACTTACATTTCTTTATTTTAATTTAGACTTATTTAAGTGAGTGATGTGATGGGACAACGACAAACAATGAAGAAACGATAAGCTTGGCAACTTGCACGTGTGCAATTTGTTTTGTTTGTTTATCGCGCAGCGCTGCAGCGGAATGCTTTAACAAAGGTAGTGTACCTACTGTTAGCCATCGTTATTATTTTGTGAATAAATGTTAAACAATACTGTAAATGTTATTTATTTGCCTATTCAGGTATTTGGAGTTTTAATATTTTATTTTGTAAAGTTGTAGCCATGTGCCCAAGTGATGTTTTGTTGTCTGTGGCGGTTTGGCGCCCACGGGCTGTCAAACATAAAAAAAACCTTTTTTAACCTCACTTGGAAGTATGGCGATCAAGCGGAAATATTAGAAAAGTGCAGATTATTTGGTTTATTTTTAGTTCAGAAGTGGGATAGCACTGAGAACACTTTCTTACGAGATCTCAGTGTTACCGACCGCCCAGCAAAGCGCAATATTAAACCTAACTAAATGGGTGATCAGACGTGCAAACAAGGGAGGCGCTTGGATACTCCTGATTCCGAGTTGCCTTTCGGTTTAGAATCCCGAGAATCTATACTATCAAAAAGACGCAGCCGCAGCGTCATGCGGCATAATACTAGCAGTGTCCAAGGTAGCAGCCGTAGCGGTTCGAGACGCAGCCGGAGCGGCGCGAGGCGCAGCCGGAGCGGCGCGAGACGTAACCGGAGCCGTGCCAAGCGCAGCCGCAGCTGCGCAAGGCGCAGCCGGAACCGTGCTAGACGCAGCCGTAGCGATGCGCGTTGCTGCCGTAGCGGTGCGCGTTGCAGCCGGAGTGGTGCGCGGCGCAGCCGGAGTGGTGCGCGGCGCAGTCGGAGCGGTGCGCGGCGCAGTCGGAGCGGTGCGCGGCGCAGTCGGAGAGGTGCGCAGCGCAAGCGCAGCGGTGCGCGGCGAAATCGGAGTGGTGCGCGGCGCAGTCGGTGCGGTACGCAACGCGGCCGAAGTGATGCGCGGTGCAACCGGAGCGGTACGCAACGCGAACGGAGTACTACGCATCGCGACCGGAGCGGTACGAGGCGCGGCCGCAGTAGTACTGCGCGCAATACCAGGCACAGTTGCGGGGCCGGGAGCGACCGCAACAATACGAAGCTATCCCAAGGTGACAGTAAGGTTGCCGAACAGGTCAGTGATAAATTATTATTGGCTCAAATGTTAAAAGACGTCGTGCAGACGATGAAAACTGATAGAAGCAATGAACGTTTTTCCGTTTTTAATGTTATTCCCGAATTCGATCCATCAAAACGAAATCAAACTATAGAAATGTGGATTACCAAAGTAAATGAGTGTGCACAAATTTATAACTGGTCAGAAAAGCAAACGGTTCATTACGCAATGCCGAAACTTGTAGGTTTTGCACAAAAATGGTATCAAGGGCTTCCCAGTGTCATGTTTTCCTGGTTTGAATGGCAAAACAAACTACGCTCAGCTTTTCCGAGCGACGAGAATTACGCTCAGTTATTGTCAGATATGCTTGCTTGTAAAGCACGTTTTGGCGATTCATTAGAGGAATATTTTTATGATAAGACGGTGTTATTAAATAGATGCAATATTTTCGGAAAGAATGCCATTGATTGCATTCTGTTTGGGATTGAAGATCGTTCTATAAGAACAAGTGCGGAAGCAGCACAGTACTCCGATCTTGACAAACTACTAGTGTATTTAAAGGGAGTTAAAATTAATAAGAGAGTCGACAAAACAGTGTATCAGGCAGGCATTAATAATAATAAACGTAATAAAACTAATAGTACTAAGACTAACACCACTGAATCTACAACTAAATGTTATAACTGTGGTGAAGAAGGTCACCCGTATTATAAGTGTAAACAAACAATCAAACGGTGTACTAACTGTAATAAAGTAGGACATTTAGTTAACGACTGCTCTAATAAAAAGGATGCGGCTCCTAAAACGGTTTTACGTATTTCTACAGAACATAATGATGAATTAAAATATTTTAAAGAAGCCTCTGTAAATGGTGTAACACTTGATTGTTTTATTGACTTTGGTAGTCAATGCTCTATGTTGAGAGAATCAGTTGCCCGTAACATAATTACTACTATGTGGTCAATGAATGACTTACCAGTTTTGAGAGGGTTTGGAGATTCTGTGGTTAGTTGTTTGGGAAAATGTGATATGAACATTGAAATAGATTCCGTGAAGGCAATAGTACCAACACTTATAGTCTCAGATCATTTATTACAAGTCCCTTTATTATTGGGGCAAACTTTTACAGAACAGGATCACATCATCGTCATTAAAACTAACGAAATGCTTCAAATTAAAGACAAAACTATGTCAACGGTTAAAAGAATTACGTTACGTGTTTTAGACGATATTAAAATACATGGATATACCGGTGTCGATATTTACTCTGAAACTAAATATAATGGTGATGTGCTTATAGAACCCAGTTTAAGTCGCGAACCAAATAGGGAGTACGAAGTCATTCAAGGTTTGATAAAACTGACGGACGGTCGAGGTCGGGTTGTAGTAGACGGATCGAACTCGCTAGGGTTTGACCTGAAACGAGGTACACTATTAGTTCGTGCAGTTCCATTTACAGAAATGCAGTCATACCGCATTAATAGAATTGTAGGTAACCACGAAGACTTACCCAATCCTACTATAGACAGCTCATTAATAAACGTAGGTGATGAATTAGAAAAAAAAGATCGCGAGTCGTTATTTAATTTATTAAACGATTATAGGGATTGCTTTGCTTTTTCAACCAAAGAATTAGGATGTGTCAAAGGAATAGAGATGAATATCCATTTAAGTGACAATAGTCCTATTGTATACCGACCTTATAGGTTGGCTCATTCGGAGCGACAAGTTGTTAGAGGAATGGTTGAAGAATTAGAGGATTCAGGAATTATACGACCATCCACGTCCGACTATGCATCCCCAATTTTATTAGTAAAAAAGAAAACGGGCGATTACAGACTTTGTATAGATTTTAGGGCCTTGAACAAGAAAACAATTAAAGAACATTATCCTTTGCCAAGAATTGACGATCAATTAGACAATCTATCAGGCTTTAAGTTTTATACGACATTAGATCTCGCGTCCGGTTATTACCAAATTTGTATGTCAGAAACTTCCAAACATTTAACAGCTTTTGTTACACCTGATGGCCATTTTGAGTTTAACAGGATGCCTTTTGGTTTAGCTAATGCTCCGTCAAATTTTCAACGAGCCATCAATAATATTCTTGGTAACGCCCGTTTTAAAGACGCATTTGCTTACATGGATGACGTCATAATCCCGTCAAAAACTATTGAAGAGGGTTTTGAGAAATTAAAGAATACACTTAACTTGTTCAGAACTTCTGGAATAACTTTAAAACTATCAAAATGTAACTTTTTTATGCGATCCATTAATTACTTGGGGTTTGAAGTAAATGAACAGGGAATAAGGCCTGGACAGCACAAAATAGAGGCTGTAGAAAATTTTCCCCGCCCAACTGATCAACATAAAGTCCGTCAATTTATTGGTTTATCTAGTTTCTTTCGGCGCTTTATAAGGGGGTTTTCCACAATCGCCAGACCGTTAACTCAACTCTTAAAGAAAAACTCCTCTTGGCATTGGGAAAGTTCTCAGGAAGAGTCTTTTCAAAAGTTAAAAACAGAACTAACAAAACGCCCCGTTCTTGCCTTCTATAATCCGACCTATGAAACGCAAGTTCATACGGATGCCTCCAAGTTAGGAATTGCTGGGATATTAATGCAAAGGTCTAAAAAGGATTCCCCATTTAGCGCTGTTGCTTATTACAGCAGACAGACTTCCCCCGAAGAGGCTCGCTTCACCTCTTATGATTTAGAGACTTTGGCTGTTGTAATGTCGGTTCAACAATTTCGCGTATATTTATTAGGACTCAAATTCACGATAGTTACTGACTGTAACTCGGTTCGAGCCACATTTGAAAAAAAAGACATGTTGCCACGCGTTGCAAGATGGTGGAATGCTTTACAAGAATTTGATTTTAATATTATTTACAAACCAGGCTCAAATATGTGTCATGTCGACGCCCTTAGTCGTAATCCTGTACAGCAAAATGAGTATACAGAAGTCAGATTAATTAATACCAATTGGATAGCTACTGCTCAACAAAATGATTCTGAATTACAAAGAATAATAACTATACTTAACGATAAAGAAACGAATAATATTATTGAAATTAAAAACAACTTTGTCGTTAAACGCGGGATGCTGTACAGGAAAACGCCTGAGGGCGATCGATGGGTTGTACCTAAAGGAATAAGGTGGCATTTACTCAGAACAAATCACGATATGTTGGGACATTTTGGTTTTGATAAAACTTATGATAAAATAAAAAGTCAATATTGGTTTGCCAAGATGAGAAGATTTATTAAAAAATATGTCGATTCTTGTCTTGAATGTGCTCATACGAAAATCCCCGCTGGCAAAAGGTCTGGGGAATTGCACCCAATACCAAAAGTTGATCGCCCATTCCATACACTTCATGTAGACCATTTGGGCCCCTTTGTGCGTAGTAAGAAAAAGAATTCTTATCTTTTGTTAATAATAGATGCCTTTACTAAATACATAATTCTCGATCCGGTTAAAAGCACAAAAAGTTTACAGAGTATAAAAGCATTACAGAGTTACTTTCATACTTTTGGTGTCCCGCAAAGAATAGTATCAGACAGAGGAACCTCTTTTACTTCCAAAAAGTTTAAGGAATTTCTTAATTCATTAGGTGTTAAACATGTGTTAAACGCGGTAGCTACGCCGCGAGCAAACGGGCAAGTTGAGAGGTACAATAGAACTGTCCTCGCTGCTCTTAGTGCCAAGATATTGAATAAAAACGAAAAATTGTGGGACGAGGCGGTTTCCGAAATTCAATGGGCATTAAATAATACACTTAATAAGGGGACAGGAAAAACTCCAGCACAGGCGTTGTTTGGCCTAAAATTAATTGGGACGAATGATTCTTCTCTTTCCCTTAGCACTAATAACGAGGAATATTGTGATGAGAGTACATTAGAAACCATTCGAAATCAAGTGTCCGAACATATAGCCAAAAATCAGGATAAACAGAAAGAATCTTTCGATAAACATAGGAAGAAGGTTATATATGTTGTAGGTGATCACGTCAGAGTAGAAAGAGAGATTCCTTCCTGTGGTCAAAGTCGAAAGCTTGTTCCAAAACTTCGTGGTCCCTATCGCATAGTAACGATATTGGATAATGATAGATATGTTATTGAGGATACTCCGTTGTCTCGAAAAGGTAACCGACCTTTTACTGGTATTTTCTCCGTAGATAAGATCCACCCATGGTTGGTATTTAATAGAAGTAATAATGAATCAGATAATGATTCTGATAATGATTTTAGTAATGACCAAAATATTGATGATAATAATAACGATGATAATATCTAAAAAAAAAATATTATTTTACCTACCTATTTGATTGTTGCAAATTAATATTTTGTGTATTTATGGATATTGACTTAAACTAATTAACTTTTATGATTATAAAGCAGATTTCACTTAAATTAATATTGGTTTGCGTACCAGTTGAGTTAATGATGCATTCCAAGTAGTCGTCAAACCAATGAAAATATGTACTGGTACATAGGTTTCAGTGGAATGACTTGACAATACTGAAAACATGAAGGGGCTTCAGTATTGATTGTATTGTGGATCTAATTTAACATTTTGAGGCGAAAACATGAAGGGGTTTCGTCTTCGGACCATAATGTACCTATGTGAGATATTTGTTGTAGATATGTAGAGGCTACAACGAATATTATTTTATTTCAGAATCAGACATTGTAATGATTCAATGTTGCTTTGCATAGCAACTTGAGTAAAGTGTAATCGTCAAACCGCTGAAAATATGTAGAGGTTTCAGTGGAATGATTTGACAATGCTGAAGACATGAAGGGGCTTCAGTATTGATTGTATTCCGAATATGTAAAGGCTGTTTAACCTAATTTAATACTTTGAGGCGAAAACATGAAGGGATTTCGTCTTCAGTTTATTATTTAATTGAGATATTTGTTGTAGATATTTAGAGGCTACAATACTAGTTCATTTAGAATTTAGAATCAGGTATTGTCTAATATGATTATTTGTTGATTTTTTTTTTTTGTTATTCCCATGATAATAGTTAATGTGGTCAAATTATTTGTTGATTAAATATTTTATTTAAAAGTAATCTTATACGACGTAATTAGATTCACGGGACGGGAATTTGTCAGGAAAGGCCGACTGTTAGCCATCGTTATTATTTTGTGAATAAATGTTAAACAATACTGTAAATGTTATTTATTTGCCTATTCAGGTATTTGGAGTTTTAATATTTTATTTTGTAAAGTTGTAGCCATGTGCCCAAGTGATGTTTTGTTGTCTGTGGCGGTTTGGCGCCCACGGGCTGTCAAACATAAAAAAAACCTTTTTTAACCTCACTTGGAAGTATGGCGATCAAGCGGAAATATTAGAAAAGTGCAGATTATTTGGTTTATTTTTACTACCTAAGTAGGTAATAAAAAACACCAAAATCTAGTAGGAATGAAATTTACCTCCCTATATAATCTAGCTTGTTCCGCATTCTGAAACACGATATTATTATACAGTCATCTCTAATAGGAAACATGAAAGCGCTAATTAATAGAGCCATTGATATATATACACATTGTTATATAACTGAGCCATTGTTATATAACTCAATGAATAGAGCAGACAATACAGTTCCCAGTAATAATTAATTAAACAAACACAACCTACCGAGCTCTAATCTACGGCCCATCATCGCAACGTCTAACGGAACACAGAGCGTACAGCGAAAACGGCGCTGAAAGGTTACTAACATGATAAATGACTGTTTTATGGGAAATCAAATAGGCTGTCTGGCTCTTGTCAAGCTGTCAAATTCATTTTTTATCTGCGGATGTTGTTTCCCGCGCTTTTCTTTTCATAGCCCTTTTGGAAAAGCTTAGGCAACGCACAAATAGGCAGTTTATTGAAGTTAAGGGTGGTGAAGTTTATTTTATGGGTTATTGAGGTCGGTCGTTAAGAGTTCGTTGGAGCGCTAGTTATGTAGGATCAGTAACTATAGATAGAATGATAAATTAATTGTGTGTGATGTGTCCCTAACCATCCCATTAAATAAATAAAAGATTCTCACTGTGGACGCACACTTGGTTTGGTGAATGATGCCTAGAAATAAATGTGAAATTCAGATAAATAAATAAGATTGCGAAAAATCTAAATGTTTGTATTGTGGACTGTACAGCCATAGACGTATAAAAAAAGGCGGACAGATTCTCGCTAGCAAAAAACTTTGTCTATCGGAGTCAGCCAGCTCGCTATACATACGCACACATTAGCCATAGCTCTCTGGCAAACTCCAAGCGTGGACCTTAATTGAATTGTCAAAGGCCACGTTTGGGAAGAATACACATGTCGATGAGTCTTCTCTTGAGGGATAGAGGATGATCGCCCTTCATTAGATCTTTCATGGCGCAATAGCTCTTCCAGGCATTCTCGGTGCGTCTTGCAACTTCTTTGTTTTGTCTTGCCTTGCCTGGGAAGAGACTATTTCACCAAGATAGAGATACCTATTCATCGACATTTCCAACGTCCCACCCCCACGATGATCCTGCAATGCACGCTGTTCGTCATCAACTTGGTCTTTGACATATTCATTTGAAGTCCAACCTCTAGGCTTGCCATAGATCTTCTAGCACCTGAGTCAGCTCGGAGACTGAAGACGAAAAAAGGACAATATCGTCGGCAAAACGAAGATTGGATAATCTCTTATGTTCAACCATAGGTAAGACCCCTTTCTGCCCAGCCTGGTGCCAGCTTTCTGAAGACTTCCTCCAGTACGGCTGTGAATAATTTTGGAGACAGCGGGTCTCCTTGTATAACTCCTTTATTGTTCTGGAATGACGGTCCTGTCTTACAACTGATTTTAATGGCTGCGGTGCTGTTTCTATAAATATTTTGCAAAAGATTTACGTACGTGGTGTCTATTTCTTGATTCTGTAAGGCGTTAAAAATTGAGTTATGGCTGATGCTATCAAAAGCTTTTGAGTAATCTACGAATGCAATATAAAGAGGGAGCTGGAATTCGTGTATTTCTCGATAACATGGTTGATGGAGTTGAGGTGGTCAGTGGTAGAGAGGCCGCGGTGGAATCTGGCCTGTTCGGGAGGCTGATGTCTGTCGAAAGCTTTGTACAGGTGCGAAACCTGACTGATAAGACGGTAATTGTTTATGTCTGTTTTGTCACCCTTTTTGTGGAGAAGAATAATCAACGTGACAAAATGTTATAGGAGCACGAATATTCAGTTGCGCTAAGTTGTACATACATTCGATTCCTCGCTGTACAGATTTCTATAAAGTTCGGTATAAGTGTTCATTCTGTCTCACACCTGTAAAGCGGTCCCACCGCTATAATAAAAGGTTTTAGCGCTTCTTTTTAAAGTATCTTCTCCATTTATTTATTTATTTAACTTTAAATATCACGGTTAAAACCAATTACAATAATTAAAGGCACATATGACACAGAAAAGTTATCCCAAATAAGGTTTTCTAATGCATATTCTAGTTCAGTTTGAGTTCAGTGAGCCGTTCTTCCGTTCTAAGGATCCTGGTATTTAGCGTTAGAATGTGAAACTTATCCGAGTCCTTTAAGCATGCTTTGGTCGTCTGACAAAGAGATCCCACCCGGGGATTTTGAGGCCCCGGGGCTCCAGAGAGTCTGCCTAATGTCAGTCCCGGCATCGGCTCTGCGTCGGGTACTTGAGGCGCATTTTTACATTTGTGTGTCATGCATGAGAGAGTAGGGGTTTAGACAAATTAACCCACCGCGCTTGTCTAGTGCGAGTTGGTGGGTGTGGTTACAGAATTATAATCATTAGAATCAGTCTTAACTCCTTAAAATCCTCCAATATTAATTTCAAACAAACGTAACAAATTGATGAACGAAAACGCTATTGTCAAGAGGTATTGATTTGTTTGTGTCAAGTTGACAGTGACAAATGACAGCCGCCTAACATAACCGGTAAATCCTGGCGAAAAATAAAAACAAACAATTTATACGGAGAATTATTTTGCTTTCAACGACAGACTAAAATTAATTAGTTAATTAAAATGCCATTAATAAATACTACGACAAGGTCTGGACAGAGTGCACACGTATACACTATAAGTTCTGGAGAGAGTGATAATGACTTAGATGGCATACCGCCGCTGGTCGGAGTTGGAGAAAAAAGAACATGTAAAGATTCTAACGGTTTGTACCTCATCAAGATTTCATCATAAACTACTCTGGGTATCCTGGGTATGATGGATAAAGAATCTCTTGAGTCGTACTACTTAAAAATCACAACAACAAGCTTTGATAGTAGGTAGTTAGTAGTACCTACTTACTTCAATGCTTGTAGACAGGCCCAATGCTAAAGAGCTTCATTTAGTTCAACTCTTTTTTAACATGATTAAAAAACGGGAAATTATAAGTGCAGCATCAAAAGTTTTCTTTAGCACCTGCAACCTAACCTCTTTTTTTGTATGTAAGCAACGAGTTAATAGAACAGCTTCTATTATATTAATTCATCATCTTCACTATTTCAACAAAATATCAAAAGACCAGCCTCAAATTACCAACGTAAACCTAATGTTGTAAGTGGGCTACTTTAAATATTTTAGAGATTCAACATCTGTCTGCTAATAAAATTAAATTCCGCAGCCTCAAAATAAGCCATCAAATATTTGGAACCACTGTACAAACGCACCCGGCGATTTTATATACTAGCTATTTTTTTTTGGGTACAATAGACCTTTTTTAGTGTATTATTGAAAACAACAAAGTGCGCAAAATAATAGACGCCGAAAAAAAAAAAATACATTATTATTATACAGTACGAGTACCATTGACCTTGAAATCAAGGTCAATGACCCTGAGGCTTTCATCGTCTAATATACGAGACATTCACCGCCTCACCTAACCCAAATGATTCACCAAAAATAGAGGGGATATGGCGCTCGGCGGCCGCTGCCGCGGCACCGCTCGCTTCGCTCGCTCGCCGTCGCGCGTTAAGGGTCACTGTTCTAACCTAACCTAACCTAACCCAAATGATTCACCAGCAATAGAGGTAATGGTCACTATTCTAACCTAACCCAAATGATTCACCAATGTGAAGTTTCGGACGCGCGGGTGTGATAGTACAGTGGAGCCAAATATTTTTTATTCAACAACTAAATTAATTACCTATTCATAATTCATGAAAAGTAGCAAAACAAGTGCAGGAGTGAACCTAACGCTCGCTGGGAATGAGAGGGGCCAAGTAATAACAGCCGCACGGGTCAATCCGTCAGGTTAAGCTACGCTTGCCGGGGTTGGTCAGTGGATGGGTGACCATCTCTACATACCGAGACTCCTCCGTGCCTCGGAATGCATGTGGTCCCGTCTGTCATTTGTGGATCTTTGACAGTTGTTACGGGTCATCTGACACCCAGCTGGGTTGTGGAGGTCAGATAGGCAGTCGCTCCATGTAACAGATACATATATACATACAGATATTCAGCTGCATTCAGTTAGACTGGAAGATTGATTGTGTGTCCAAATACAAACAAACACAGAGTTGCAGCTATGTTTGTGTTGTATATAAGTATCTACATACTTCGTAGTGTATAAGTTTGGGTTTGTTAGGTTTTAAGTCTACCTTCAATCATGTTATTGTTCCTACCCTACTCACATGATTTTATCCACTGGTATGTCTAGGCTACTTAGCTCAATACACAAATAACGATATTTGGTGTTTTATTGAAGACGTAATAGTTTGTTTTTGATTACAATAATTTTTGTATGTTCAATTCAATTCGGTAGGTATAATATTCGAGTCATCAATTACTTATGATAAAATTATAAATAGATAGGTGTCTACATGAAATTAGAGCCTTCATTGACCATTATTTGATGACAATAATAAGGTAATTTTATGTTCAATTATAGTAGATTCAGTCATCAATTATGTATGCTAACATATAAAAATATAGGTGACTTTATGAAATTAGAGTATGTTGAAATTATTTTATAGATGCAGTTGATACTCATATTAGAAGCTGTCAATGCGTAGACATATCACAAATTTAGTTGCTTAATAATTATCTCCATGCTAAGTCATATTAACAGTAGCTTGTTTTACAATTTATGATCGCTTGAAAAGCATTTATTAGATGCAAAAGATTAGTCGCTGACCTATTAATTAATTAGACAACTAAATATATTTGAAGACTAGAATGACATTTTAAAGAAGCTGCATTAATTAGCACCCTTAACAAACAATCAAAATCAAAATAATTTAGAATCATTCCACTTTGCCCCAACGAGCTGCCCCACTGGTGGACCCCACTAATTCTGTTTGATGAGGCAGATTCCACTACTCTAAATGTTGCTAGATTCTGCTCCACTAGGGTTGGCACCGTATAATAAAAGTTCAAAAATAAAAATATAATAAATTTTTAAATCTTATTTGTTTCTGGAAGGAAATGGGTTGTAAACAAGTTGTAAATCACAGATTAATTACACAATAAATTACTAAAATAAATTACACGAGATTGGCACCTACCTATGTAGTTTTATGTGAAATAAAATTCATATTTTATTTCATGGGCACTTATGAATCAACAGACGTGAACGTGACGTGAACAATCAATTTCCGCATGACTAGAACTGGCCTGCTTTTACAAAATAATTTTAATTATGTACTTAATGTATGTATAGTTGAACTCGTAATTATGCTTTACTACCCTTAAGTTGAATGTCGGTTGCTTGTCTTGCAAAACAACAAGGTCTATTTGTCTACAGTTAGATTTGTAATAGGTAATAGGTAATACGGGCTGGTATCCGCAACTCCACGTCAATGCGCGTATTTTGCGTTTGGGTGGGAAAATCGATCATTCGATCCACCCCAGCTCCTCAAAGAAGGCCAGCAGCGCCTTGATCTTACTGACAACCTCACGGAGGGTACCTGGGTTACCGAAGTACTTTGCCCTGTACCTATGCGGCGACTACCGGGCAGTTTAGAAGCACATGAGCTTCTGTCTCGTCGTCCTCCACGCAGGCCCTGCACAGCGGACTGTGTTAGATTTATAACAATTAGATTTGTAACAAAGATGTTCTTTCATCCCCCATTCACGTGATTCATGTATTGCATTTGTTTTATTTCAAGTTCACAATACCTACTTCATTTCTCATAAACCTAAATGAGCACTTTTGATGTCGGAAGACAATGTCAGAAGCTAGGTGCAAAGTTCCAATGGGTTGTTTTCTAAGGAGAAGAGCTGGCAATAAACTAAACAGTTAGGTACTGTTTTAAAAATAAAGTCAAGTAGGTAATGTTATAGGTTCTTATGACAATGTATTTTCAGGTGACTTAATGGATCATGAGTCAAATTCTAACAATGACTTCAACGGACTGAGCCTTCCTTGTGAGATTGACATGGATGATGACAATACCCCTATCCTTGAAAATGTCTTTGGGAGAAAATAACCTTGTCAAAGACAGCTTTGTTTGACGAGTTATGCGAACATAAATGTAGGCAGATTTTTTTCGCGATTTCTGGTTTGGTCACATAGTAAAAGTTGTTTGTTATCATAAGTACAATCATGTGATTAAGTATCGGTCACTAATTACCAGTCAACCTATACACCAGTTTGTTTTACAAAAAAAGAACCAAAACTTTTTGTAGGTAATAACAAAGGTCAAATATACATAATACATAATAATAGAATAATGTTTTGTTAGCTTTAGATGGGATGCTTGACTTAGCCACCAGGGATTGCAGCAGTAGTTCAGACGTTGAAATGGAACAAACAGATAATGGAGTGAAGCGGAAAAGTGCAGGTTGGTACAGTTTATTCTTCTCTGTCGATAAATGAGAGCAATGCTTTGAAATATCCATGAAGTGGCTAATCATTTTTTTTTTAAATAATTTGGATACCTACTCCTAAACACTTTTTAATAAATAAATGCATGCAGGGAAACACCTACTCTGAAATTATGCAAAGTTTAATAGGAATTCCTCTAAAACCATTATTTGTGTTTATTTAAAAGCTATAAATTTCACAAAAAAAAAAACACTTAAAACTATGTATATTTATTTTTATCTATATATATATTTTTTTTATGCTACTAAAATTACTTAAATCTTTGATTCATAAAAATCCCCAGACAAGTTAAGAGTAAGCAATATGCTTACTCTTAACATGTCTGATATTTTAGTATTACTAATACTTTTAGCATCATCTTATAGGTAGTCCAAAAGGCAAAAGTAAGAAGACATCAAGTGCAGCGTTAGAGAGGCAAACAAAGAAGCAGAAGTTGGCAGAAGAGAAGGCTGCTAAGAAGACAGCGGCTGAAATGAACAAGATTTACAAGCCAGGAGAGTGTATGAAGGTAACTTATTTTTCTAGTGTCTTAAGCAATCCCCTTTGATTTTCATTATTACTCAGTTGATGCTTTACTTGATGTTGTTGATACCTATATTTATTTTGTAGCATTTAATCTGCATAGGACGAGGATAACCGACTTTTTAACCGACTTCAAAAAAGGAGGAGGTTCTCAATTCGGTTGTATTTTTTTTTTTGTATGTTTGTTACCTCAGTACTCCGTCATTTATGAACCGATTCGGAAAATTCTTTTTTTATTTGAAAGGGTAGACTTCCAGATTGGTCCCATTTTTATCAAAATCCAGTTCTGAAAAAAACAACCGACTTCCAAAAAAACACTACAAAGTGAAAAATAACTTTAATTTCGGAAGTCGGTGGCAAAAAAAAACGAAAGCAAATAAAAAACCAAAGACACCGACTTCCGAAATTAAAGATATTTTTCACTTTGTAGTGTTTTTTTGGAAGTCGGTTGTTTTTTTTTTTTTGTAAAAAGTTTTAATGTTAATGATTTGGAAAAAAATATATGTTAAATTAGAGCATTTTCTTAATAAATGTGAATATTTTAGATTATACATATTTTTTTATTATTTTTTATTATAGTAGGTAGTGTAATTATTTTGCAAAGATACGTCTAACGCAGATAAAAAAATAACGTATAATTATATATTTTTTTTCTCCTTTTTCTAATAATTCAAGTAGTTTGTACTTACTATATTTTTATAGACTTGAAGAATGTATTTTTAGCACTAGTACCTGTATTATTTGTTCGCAGTACATGAACATAGAGGGTCACCCCAGCCTGTGGGCCCGCTGGTACATGAGCAACGTGCCCAACGAGGTGTCTCAGCTGGGCGCGCACGTCGTCCAGGCACACACGATGTGTCACCCCGCCCTCATGGTGTGGACCAGGACTGTACCCAGGACCCTAGACAACGAGGATGGGCAAGTTAGTTGCCTATTACTTAGTATGTGTGTTTTTTTAAGGATGCCAAGGGTTTTTGTTGAGACTAGAACATTTGGGGCCTCGGACGTTACGGACATTATAATTTTAGTTAGATAGACCGTAGGACTCTGTAGTTTCGCGTAAACGAGGTTGACGTATGAAGTAAATTTTATTATTTCTTACGTCAAATTCTTTTACGCGAGTCTTCGAGTACTAGGGTCTACTCCAGGTAATCAATCATCCTAATTAAACAAAAAGCTAATAACAGACAATAATATAATAAATTAATAACTGTCAGATTATTATGGTGACTCCCATTTTGGTCTTAAGCGGGATAAATTAATTGTATGTAAGGTCCCATTAAAATAGATGGACTTTTCACGGGATGTTCTACTCAACTTTCACTACGGGACTAACTCTGAATTCGCGAAAAAAAAATCAGCTGTTCAGTACATTTATCTACACCAAACTCGTCAAAATGTAGGGAGCAGCTGATTTTTTTTCGCGATTTCAGGTTTGGTCCCATAGTGATTGATTGATTTTTGATATTTAAAGGTCTTTATTTACAGATAGGTAAACACAAGTTAACAAAAAGATCTTATTCTAAATGTAAACTGACATAAGCGAGCGATATTAAACAGGCTAATCCACCTCTTTTAACTTACAACATATTATGATTGTTAGTGTGACAAATAATTTAATAAATACATATCGAGGGTATAGTGTTCAAACCCAATAAGTGTCGAAAAATAAAAAATCGTTTTTATTAGTACATTTTAAAGCATTTTTGACGCTCTTTCCAGTGGTCTAATCCAATAAGTGGAATTCGCAGTAGAAAGAAAATAACTTAAGGTAATAACCCAATAAAGTCACCACGTTTAGCCAAGACTTAAAACTTAAATATTGAATATCTCAAAAGTGTCAATTTCGTACTTATTGGGTTTGAGCACTATACCCTCGATATAAGATTGTAGGTACTGTATAATTATGTAGGGTCTGCAGACCCACATTTTTAAATTTATACTACCCAGCCCCCCCTTTTATTACTATTTTGAAATTATTAAAATACATTATTACTTATCTATTGTAGAATAATTGTAAACAAACAAAATAAAACTATATATTTACGAATTTATACATAATAATGTACATATTAGTGAGTTAGGTGACAGCAATTACGCTGGACAGGTGGTTAGTGAGCTAACGTTAATCCACCAGGAAATGGTGATGCGGCAGTTTGTATTTGTTATAAGTCCTGGCATAAGGTAATCGGGTTAGTCTACTCTTACCAATGTGTGAGACTAGAGTATTACGGTGACGTGGATTATTAAAGAGGTAAAATTTTCGGGATACCTTCAGAACGAAATCCCTTACAGGTGGAAACTTGATATCATTATGTAGTTGTGTAAGGTTTGTGTAGAGAAGTGTGTTGAATGCTATTTTAAGTGCTTTGTTCTGAACGACCTGGAGTTTTTTGTAGCTAATGTCACTAATACTACTCCAGACAGGGGATGCGTATGTCATACGAGGACGAACCAGTGTGGAATAAATACGTAATTTGGTTTGAGGGCTCAAATTAGATTTACGATTAAGGATTGGTTTTAAGCTGTTAAGGGACTTGACTCCTTTTAAACGAAGTTCTTCCATATTTTTTAACCAGCTAACTTTATCGTCTAAAGTTGTTCACAAATACTTAACTGATTTCTTCCACGGAACGTCATATCCTTCAATTTTAACAAAGTGGGTTGGAAGTGATCGCTTTCTTGAGAACATAATAATCTCCGTTTTAGTGGAATTAACTTTAAGCTTACATTTAGTGAAGTAGTCTAGGAGAAGATCAAGTGAGAGTTGCAGACGTTGAATGATTAGGTCTAGGTCTTCAGAAGAGGAGTATGTTGCACTGTCATCAGCGTACACGGCGAGATGCGTTAGCCTTTGCTTCGTAATATCATTGAGATATAAAATAAAGAGGTACGGCCCTAATATTGATCCTTGTGGTACTCCGGCGGAGAGTTGTCTCTCTTTGGATGTTTGATTTCCAATAGTTACAGAAAAAGTTCGTTCACCCAAATATGACTGGAGGAGCTTAACAAGAGATAAAGGGATGTGATTTTTTATTAATTTGTGGATTAATCCTGCGTGCCAAACGGTGTCTAAAGCCTTTTCTATATCTAGTAGCACCATACCGGTGGATTTGTTATGATTGAGGTTGTCAACAATGTGCTCAGTAACTCTAGCTAGCTGTTGGACTGTGGAGTGGGATTTACGGAATCCGAATTGTTCTGGGACAAGAAGATGCTCAGTAAGTTTGGAGAAGCGGCTCAAAATCAGGGACTCAAAAAGTTTAGCCAAGCTTGGGAGGAGGCTTATAGGGCGATAGCTAGAAGGAATTGTTACATCTTTGCCAGGTTTCTTAATAGCAATAACTTTAGCTAGTTTCCAAGAGGAAGGAAAGTAGCCCAGTTGAAAACAGCCATTAAACAGTTTGGTGAGGAAGACAACACATTTTTGTGACAAGTTTTTAAGCAAAGAGTTGTCTATCCCGTCCATACCTGGAGCCTTGCGCGTTTTCAAGGCATTCAACAGTTTATGAATTTCTTTGGGTCTCACTGGAAATCTTAAATCATTTATTTTGTACATGTTTAGTTTATCGGTCGATTCTCTAACAGCAGCATCAGTTTCTGGGTCACTTTTCCAATCTTTAGTTAACATAGCGTTTTCCAAAAAAGTCTGCTAATGCTTCGCATTGCTCCTGACCGGATGACGTTAGGGTATCATTTGATGTCTTAAGTGGAGGAATTATTGCTAATCACAGACAATAATATAATAACTGTCAGATTATTATGGTGACTCCCAGTTTGGTCTTAAGCGGGATAAATTAATTGTATGTAAGGTCCCATTAAAATAGATGGACTTTTCATGGGGTGTTCTACCCAACTTTCACTATGGAACTAACTCTGAATTCGCGAAAAAAAAATCAGCTGTTCAGTACATTTATCTACACCAAACTCGTCAAAATGTAGGGAGCAGCTGATTTTTTTTCGCGATTTCAGGTTTGGCCCCATACTAAAAGTTGTTCATATTCATGAGTAGAACACCCTGCCAAAATTTGTCTACCTATTTTAATGGGACCAATGTATATCCGAAAAATAGGTTAAAAAAAAAAAGTTGTATTTGCCAGGTAAAACTAAGTCCATTACGGGAACCGTGCGACCACGCGCTCTTCGTAGCCGACGCAGACGAGCTCTGTGAGATGGTGAGCTCACACACGCTCAGTTCACATCTGTCGCAGATACGACAGCTGTGTGACTGCAAGCTGACGCTGTTAGTGTTCAATGTGAACGACTACTTCAAGTGAGTATTACTTGTGTTTACTGTATCTGTCATATACTAGCGCAGAGGAGCTCTGTGAGATGGTGAGCTCACACACGCTCAGTTCACATCTGTCGCAGATACGACAGCTGTGTGACTGCAAGCTGACGCTGTTAGTGTTCAATGTGAATTACTACTTCAAGTGAGTATTACTTGTGTTTACTGTATCTGTCATATACTAGCGCAGAGGAGCTCTGTGTGATGGTGAGCTCACACACGCTCAGTTCACATCTGTCGCAGATACGACAGCTGTGTGACTGCAAGCTGACGCTGTTAGTGTTCAATGTGAACGACTACTTCAAGTGAGTATTGCTTGTGTTTACTGTATCTGTCATATACTAGCACAGAGGAGCTCTGTGAGATGGTGAGCTCACATACGCTCAGTTCACATCTGTCGCAGATACGACAGCTGTGTGACTGCAAGCTGACGCTGTTAGTGTTCAATGTGAATGACTACTTCAAGTGAGTATTACTTGTGTTTACTGTATCTGTCATATACTAGCACAGAGGAGCTCTGTGAGATGGTGAGTCACACACGCTCAGTTCACATCTGTCGCAGATACGACAGCTGTGTGACTGCAAGCTGACGCTGTTAGTGTTCAATGTGAACGACTACTTCAAGTGAGTATTACTTGTGTTTACTGTATCTGTCATATACTAGCGCAGAGGAGCTCTGTGAGATGGTGAGCTCACACACGCTCAGTTCACATCTGTCGCAGATACGACAGCTGTGTGACTGCAAGCTGACGCTGTTAGTGTTCAATGTGAACGACTACTTCAAGTGAGTATTGCTTGTGTTTACTGTATCTGTCATATACTAGCACAGAGGAGCTCTGTGAGATGGTGAGCTCACACACGCTCAGTTCACATCTGTCGCAGATACGACAGCTGTGTGACTGCAACCTGACGCTGTTAGTGTTCAATGTGAATGACTACTTCAAGTGAGTATTACTTGTGTTTACTGTATCTGTCATATACTAGCACAGAGGAGCTCTGTGAGATGGTGAGTCACACACGCTCAGTTCACATCTGTCGCAGATACGACAGCTGTGTGACTGCAAGCTGACGCTGTTAGTGTTCAATGTGAACGACTACTTCAAGTGAGTATTGCTTGTGTTTACTGTATCTGTCATATACTAGCACAGAGGAGCTCTGTGAGATGGTGAGCTCACACACGCTCAGTTCACATCTGTCGCAGATACGACAGCTGTGTGACTGCAAGCTGACGCTGTTAGTGTTCAATGTGAATGACTACTTCAAGTGAGTATTACTTGTGTTTACTGTATCTGTCATATACCAGCACAGAGGAGCTCTGTGAGATGGTGAGTCACACACGCTCAGTTCACATCTGTCGCAGATACGACAGCTGTGTGACTGCAAGCTGACGCTGTTAGTGTTCAATGTGAACGACTACTTCAAGTGAGTATTACTTGTGTTTACTGTATCTGTCATATACTAGCGCAGAGGAGCTCTGTGAGATGGTGAGCTCACACCCGCTCACATAATAAGGATGTCAAAATAAAATAAAATAGAATACTCTTTATTGATTATTTTCGATCTTTTTAGGGTTCCGTACCCCAAAAGGAAAAAACGGAACCCTTATAGGATCACTTCGTTGTCCGTCTGTCTGTCTGTTAATCTGTCAAGACCGTTTCTCTCAGAAACGAATGGAGGTTTCAAGTTGAAATTAATATCAAATAGCTTGACTATAATGACGTCCGTGGTAAACCCGTTTACCGGTGCGTCCTTGTCCAGTTAATTTGTAATTTACTCTACATTATTGTTTTGTTTCATGGGGTGTAGAAAGAAAGGTCGTGGCACTCAACCCTCTGTTCACAGCGCTCCGCGGCGCAGGACATCGAACAGTAATCGTACGCAGATGACTGAAATAGACTTTGAATTAGCTATAACAGGTACGCCAGCTACTTATTGCTTTATAAGTTTAATTTTTAATTGAGGGGCTTGTAGCTAAGTAATAACAGCCGCACGGGCCGATCGATCAGATTAAGCTACGCTTGCCACGGTTGGTCCGTGGATGGGTGACCATCTTTACATACCAAGACCCCTCCGTGCCTCGGAAAGCACGTTAAGCCGTTGGTCCCGGCTGTCGTTCGTGGATCGTCGGGTCGTCAGAAGCCCGAAAGTCTGACAACCAGTGTTACCAAGGGGTATCGTATTACCCAGTAACTGGGTTGTGGAGGTCGGATGGCAGTCGCTCTATGTAAAATACTGGTATTCAGCTGCATCCGGTTTGACTGGAAGCTGACCCTAACATAGTTGGGAAAAATCTAGGCAGATGATGATGATGATGAAGTTTCATTTTTGTTTCTTAAACATTCCTGGCATCTTTCAACACTGTTTTTTGCCGAAAGGTGTGAATATATATTATATGTATATATTGCGGAGTCAAATTAAGTTAGCTGACGAAACTTAAAAGAGACGTGAAACTCATTCTTCGAGTAACTACAGCCGATTACGGAATCAGCGTCTGCGGGTAGTGTAGCAACTAGAAGTTGTGAGTTAGAAAATCAAGTTTTTTTTTTTATCCTGTTTAGATATTGATGCCATCACGTCTGTGGAGTTTCGTCAACTTATTTCATTTGATCCTGTATAATTTCGCCCTGTATAATTTCGGCCTGTATAATTTCGACCTGTATAATTTCGACCTGTATAATTTCGACCTGTATAATTTGATCCTGTATAATTTGACACTGTATATTTTAGGGTTCCGTACCTGAAAAAGAAAAAACGGAACCCTTATAGGATCACTTCGTTGTCCGTCTGTCAGTCTGTCAACTCATTTTCTCAGTAACGCGTGGAGGTATCAAGCTGAAATTAATATCAAATACGTAGGTCTATGGTCCTTTGGAGCATTAAACAATTGAAGCTTCTAAGTCAACGTAATAAAAAATACGGCTATTTATGCGACATACTTTGATACTCCCAAGTAAATCAAAACCTATAGGGTACTTCCCGTTGACCTACAATCATGAAAGAACATCGGCCAAATTTCTATAGAAGCTAGACCTGAGTTTTATTTTCAGAGTACAGAAACAAATTATAGTGAGATTTGATTGTTTTTATGTAGTAAACACCATACTTTTCGAAAATAATATCTAAATAGCCAAGATATTTTAATAATGGAAAAAATACTTTTGAGGTTATCGATGTCCGGAAATCAAAAGCACAGAATAATCGTCACAAGCGGTACCTAGTTATCAGTCTGTAAAACAATGCCAAGGTCAAACAACAGAAGGAAATCCAAAACAGTACATTCAGTCAGTACATTACGTATCACAATATTCACACTAACAACAACAACACAACAATGCGAGATCGCCGGGTGCAAAGACTAACAGTATATTAGTGTCAAATTGACACCCGTGAGATTGACACTGTCAATCAATGGCGCGCGTCGATGACATATTATGACGTTCCGTTGTAAACAATTGAACAAAATGCTGATACTTACTATGAACCCACATAATTATTTTTACAAGAAAGCAATACATAATAAAAACAGCACTAGTTGGTTTGAAGCACAAGTATATAGAATTGAATTACATATAATAACTATTCAGAAAATCAATAATTATAATTTTGAGTACTAAATCATTTCTTAAGCAAAATGAATCGTCAAAGGTGCGTTCTGAACATGTTATTCTAAATAATTTGCAAATTATGCTATTAACAAAAAAATGTGTATATCTTTTTTTTTGGCGACTAAATATCTATTTCTTATATTTTTTAAGAACTTAAAAAATAATAGACTTTTTCATATATATGGCATATCTGTACACCACCGCCTCGTCGTCAGGTATGATTTGGCCGTCCTTCTTTGGCAAGAAGCAAGGTCTCACAGCACAAGTAAAGGAAAAAGTCCGAAAATTGTTAATTTGTAATTTTATCACATAATTTTTTTTTTTTGGATTATAATGTTAAGTTTTTTTTTGGGATACATTCTTTTCAACTACGGAACCCTTCATTGTGCGACAAATACTTATTTTATATCTGTATGTGTTGTAATTTTAATTGAATTCTTCAGATCTGTTGGTGACTGCTGACTGCGACACATTAATTGCGAACACAGCGAGTGATCTGGCTACTGGTATCGTGCAATTGACCAAAGCGATCGCCGAAGCACCAGCGAAGTTAGTATTATATTCATTCATATTGATTTAAAAGAGTTAGCTTAAAAGAGTTATTATATTCATCCATATTGATTTAAAAGAGTAGAGGAGCTCGTGGCTAAGTAACAACAGCCGCACGGGTCGATCCATAATGTTAAGATACGCTTGCCGGGGTTGATCAGTGGATGGGTGACCATCTTTACATACCGAGACTACTCCGTGCCTCGGAAAGCACGTTAAGCCGTTGGTACCGGCTGTCATTCGTGGATCTTTGACAGTCGTTATGGGTCGTCAGAAGCCTGAAAGTCTGACAACCAGTCTTACCAAGGGGTATCGTATTACCCAGTTACTGGGTTGTGGAGGTCAGATAGGCAGTCGCTCCATGTAAGATACTGGTATTCAGCTGCATCCGGTTAGACTGGAAGCCAACCACAACATAGTTGGGAAAAGGCTAGGCAGATTGAGGCAGATTGATTGATTTAAAAGAGTGTCCATGGAGTTTCTTGCCCTTTTTCTCCATGATTGATACCTATGTTATCTGTTAGATTGGCCCAGCTCGCTTTGGATAAGGTAAAATATTTTTTATACCATTCCCCCTCTAAAAAGCTTATTTTATTCACTGAAAACAGTGAATAAAAAGCACTTTTACTCACTGTTTTGATGTTTGAAAATGGAACACACCAATGTATTCGACCACAGATTTAGTGTACCTAGGCTAGATACGGCATGTTATTAGATAGTATGAAAACCGAACGTGTCATCTTTTTTATACCTACGATAACTTCACCCCAGCCATTTAGTGATGTGCTCAACGTAAACAGAATTGTTTCAATCGCTAAGCGTCACTGAGCTAACAGACTTTTTTTAGTACGAACAGTCGAACATGCAGGGCACGCTTGGTCGTGGCTTGCCGTATCTAGTGTAAGTGTAATCTGTGTATTCGGCCTATATTGATGTGTTCTAAATTCAATTTGATTGGTCGCAATTTTCGACAAGGAGTTTAGCATTAGAATATAAACTGTTTTGTGTTCTTTGCTGTCCTTAGTATATTGGCGCTATTTTGAATACTGTAAGTTGTACGGAACACAAAGTTTAGTGTTACTTGAATCTTTAATTTTGTGTTTGTTTAGTGTTGTTCTAATCGATTAAAAATGCATTCTAGTGATGTAGATGTGTTAACACCTGAGTTTATGAAAGAGAGGGCGGCCGATATAGTGGAAAATTTGCTACCCAAAAAATCACGGCTGGATTACATCAAAGCCAATTTAACTTTCCTTTTTCTTCATTATATGTCTATTTTCACTTAAATCTTTCTTTTTCTCGTAGTCATGGTATAAAGTATAGTATGCAACTCTTGAATAAAACGGATTTATATCGAGGGCCATGAATCACTCGCGTCGCTCAGGATTCTAACACTTGAATCACTCGCTACGCTCGTGATTCAATCATCATGAATCACTCCCTACGGTCGTGATTCAATCGTTAGAATCCTTCACTAGCTCGTGATTCATCTATGGCCCTCGCTTTAAATCCGTCCTTTATTCACTAATTGCATAATATACTATTACTGTCCGTAAATCTTTGCATAACTTACAAGTACTTATAACTACTTATAATAAAAAAAGTTTCTTAAACAAATTATCTTATTTACACACAGCTACATGATGAATTGATTATATATACGAACACAGAACCATAAATAGGTAACAGAAATAATGTTACTTATTGTGAAAGTTTTATATTAAGTTGACGTGTAGAGGTCACTAGTAGTCTGTATACTTCATTGTTTTGCCGTGTGTACTTTTTCGAAATACACTAAAAGACATGTTATAACTTATAATTATAAATAACATTTATATATAAATAAAAAGAGAAGTCCTGAGTGAGTAACTGACTCATCAACGCCCAGCCCAAACCGTTGGACCTAGAAAGCTGAAATTTTGCACAGAGGTTCCCTTTAATAAATAAATAAATAAAATAAAAAAATATTTGACACTAGGAAATACATGTTACAATCAAGTTATAATAATAGCACACTAATGTATTGTCACAAATCAGATCCTAACCCCCAAACTAGGCCTGGACCTGTATTTTGGGGGTCAGCGTTCAGCCATGGGTTCTATTTCCAATCTAACACCATTTAAGAGGAGTGTCAGTAGAAGTTAACAGCCAAGCCATATTGCCATTTGGTAACACATATAGGTCAAAATAGGTTTCATTAGGTACAGAAGAAGGTAAAACACATAAAATATGTAGGGATTAAAATAACAAAAAGAAAGTAAAAATGCAAAAAAAAAAATTGTGTTCGATGTCTGTGTGTGTAATTATGAGAGTTGATGAGTGTGTGTGTGTGCGGTGGAAGTGTTTTACCACCTGTGCCTTTAGAATTTAGACAAGGAATAAGGAAGGAATTCCCGGTAGTACGTTCCCGTGGAATATATTCCGACATCACGCGGGCGAAGCCATTGGCAAAAGCTAGTTTATTATAAGAAAGGAACTTACAGAGTTCGTTTCATTTTTCAGAAAAGCGAAACGTGCTTGCGAAGACAAAGCAGGATTCTACATGCGAGGCGACAACAAGAACTGTGTTGCTGTCGACAAAAATGGTGAGTTACAATGTGACCGTATTATAAATGCAAGGTAAAATTGAATTAGCTAGCGAAACTCCGCAGAGGTGACGGGTATGGATAAAACATGATAATTATAAAAAAGATTTGTTGATTTTTTTCTTTACTTGAAGAATGTGTTAAGAAATTTTGTTTTATCGTGTTTTTGTGTGAAGATTATCACAAAAAAAAAAACTGATTTTTGAACTGTTATTTTATGGGCCTGTTACGATTAAGATCCTAATAAGTTAATTGGCAGATAATTTCATACCAATTCTGTCCCAGTTTTTAATTTATTCGGTGAGTAGTGGCTATTCGGACATCGTGAAATAGGACTACACAACCACTAATTAATTTATTTTTTTGTTTTATGTTATGTAATACTCGAATACTCAATTATTTATTGCATTCCACAATGTATATGCTTAGGTGGTAAGTAAACATTTGTGGTAACAATCGTGGACCCTGTCGGGCACAGCAAAATTTAGATATCCATCATATTTTGTGGTCCTTCGAGCCGGATACACTGATTGACCCACAGTTTTGGGCTTATAATACGCCCAGTTTAGCCCCTAAGCATATGCTATCTTTTTCTATAGCAAAGGTCTAATATCCTGGTATGATGAGACATCTTCAATCCTCTGTTTACATTTTCAGGTGTCGGCGTAGGCAGGCTGTGGCAGCAGATGCTGGCGATACTGCCGCAGTCTAGTCTAGAGACGTCGCGATCGATCTGCGCGCAGTATAAGTCGCCTCTTGCGTTGTATGAGGTAACAACATCTTCATCTTTTTATCTCACGAAGTGACACGCGCTTTACTTGAGGTTACGAAGTGTACAAATACGCTGTGAATGTGTGTGTAAGCGCAGGAGCTCTCGGTACCGTCAGAGACAATGGCGAAGTCGGAAGTGTGATGCTACTCGTTATTCGTGTTATGTGCTGATGCTACTCGAGTTCACGAACACTTTCAACTAAGTACTCATGTACAATGCGATTCAAATAAGAATAGGAACGTCAATGACCTCAGTCAAATGTTGATTGAAAAGTAGGTACGGTTTGCAAAGAAAACTTATTTGCGTATCAATAACGTTTTTTTGTTTTTTGTTTAAGGCGAAAGCGCCAGGGTAGCCCGCGAAATTCAAAATTTCTTACGTTTTTTGCAATTTGTAGGTCAGTGTGAGCTTGTATTTTGATTAAAATATGATTCGCGGCCGTAGCTAATATGGCTTTACAGAATTATAATCATTAGAATCAGCAATACAGCTCCATAAGTTAGCATTTATCTCAAACCTCATGAAATAACTAGATTTGAGATAAATGCTAACTTATGGAGATGTATTGCTGATTCTAGTGATTATAATTCTGTAAAGCCATATTAGCTACGGCCGCGAATCATATTTTAATCAACATACAAGCTCACACTAATCTACAAATTGCAAAAAACGTAAGAAATTTTGAATTTCGCGGGCTACCCTGGCGCATCAACCTTAACCGAGTCTTAGATCAAAGTGAAGAACATATAAAAAAAAAACTTTGTTTCATATTTTCATTGTTGGCAACAATTTACATGAAAGAATTAAAAATTATTCGTTCATGATTCGTAAATAAATGAAAATATCTTGTTTTACTCACCCTCCTCAATTTATTCAATTTTCAATTTATTATTTTCAGTCCCTACAATCGTCGGACAGTATCGCCCAGTTAGCAGACATAGGTGTGTCTCGTACAGGAGTGGTCGGCTCACGAGCGCGGCGCGTTGGGCCCGAGTTCGCTCGAAAACTCCACACGTTGTTCACGGCTACAGATGGTGACCAAGTAATAGAATAAGGATGATTTCGCATGTAATGTGGCGTCGACGCGGCAGCTTATATGTTGGAACGAAAACCTACGCGTACATGTGTAAAGTCCCTAAACTGATCTCATTATCATTAAGATTGTAAGAATAGCTTTGCATTGTGTAGACTCAATCACCTTTGTATTGTATAATTGCTTAGCACATGTGTGAGTACTATGTACCTACTCTAAAGCTACCATTTACTGGGTACGTCTTTATTTGACTTGGATGTGCCCTGGCGGCTGAGAGTGTGTCATGCTCACTCTAATGCCTCGCTGATGGTGGCGCGTGTGTTGGATCATTTAACGAATCCATACGTCAGGTTCGTGAACGGGCGCTGTTGGTGGAGGCTGGTCATACCTTAGCTGCCACGGCTTATTTTAATTTTAATTTTGAATTGTTTTTTTTTTTTTTTTTTTATTACGGACGCTTTTAACGTTCATCGTTCTCACATGATGTATAATTTCAACATGAATGATGTAACCAATATTTTGTAACTATATTTTGATTTAAAAGAGTGTCCGTGGAGTTTCTTGCCCGTTCTTCTCCATAGATCTACGTTTTGGAATGGGCAACTAGCTTCAACTTTCTGACTTACCTACTGACCGACTCTTTGACAATTCAAAAGTGCCTGTAATTGGTTTAATTGAAATAAATGCTTTGAGTTTGAGTTTATACTTTACTGTTTAATGTTTATTGTTTTATTTTACATTTTTTTAATGTAGGTTGCGGCTTGTAGGTAGCCACCTACAAGCCGCAACCACAACAACTACACACACAGCACAGCAACTACAAGCCTGTAGTAAGAATAATATGATAAGAATTTGGCAAGATGGAGCAATTAGTTTTCGTGGAAGTCATAGCTTGTTTAAAACACATGACCGTTTGCTACCACATTATTTGAAATCATAAGGACTGTGTGAAAGATGTTAATAGAAAGGGAGTGACTACAGGGGCCGTACTATGACGTGAAAACTGAAAATACATCATGGATGCGTTGAGAAAACAGGTGCTCAGTGGCGTAACTATAGGGTGGCAAGTCGGCAAAATGCCACGGGCCCCAGCCGGAAGGGCCCCGGTCAGAGGAGAATCCCAACTCCCAACATTTTTTTACACATTTAGTAAAAAAAATAGTTTTGTCTTTAATTTATATAAGTTACCTCTACTTAGTTGTACACTCAAGTAAAAAAATGTATTAAAACAATGCATTTCTAAAAAAAAAGTTGTAACCCAGTTTTAGAAAGAATGGTCAAAATCCAATAAATAATTTCGGAGATATTTATATGCGTGGACAAAGTTTGGATGTTTTACTTCACATAGTGATGTATTACTAAACTCTTACAAGTACATATTGGGGGGGCATCCGATGAATTTGCCACGGGCCTCGAACGGTATAATTACGCCACTGATGGTGCTATAGGTCGTATATAGCTTCGTCTCTCTCAAACTGTAACCTTTCAACTTCTGCCCTGCTGTGACAGCTCATAGTAAGCCCCAAGAGATGACTAATAGAGAAGTATGGAAGAAAAAGACATGTTGCACCCACCCTAAATAAATTGGGATAAGGGCAGGAAAATGATGATTATTTGAAATCTTATCTAAAAATCTAGCCCATCTGCGGTTGAGTTCTTGTAAATTGGTTTACAATGGGCCTACAGCGTATAATAGCAAAAAGGCTAATTACCAAGCTCAGAAAACGTAGAACCCCCATACATAGATTATACAGTATACCCCATAACCAACGTCATTGTCAAATTAAAACTATATAGTTATCTGTGATTAAAACTGTTAAATGTCAAAACAGTAAATCTAAGCATAACCTCAAACTTTATGTAATAATTAATACGGCGTATTTTAACTGCATTATTACACGTTTTTACTAATTTTATAAACACTACGAATCAAACATGACCGTGTATTTATCAAGAATTGCATATAACACGATTCGGTGTGCGACACCGAAATGTTTTTCTATGAACTCTGTTGTCGGATTTGTTACGCCGAAAGCTCGTTTGTTGTTGCCAAATAACGAAGTTTTTAGTATCGCAGGGATATCAATGGTAAGGAATTATGCTAATGATGCTATACAACCGACTATGCCGGTAGAAAATGGCACAATACCGTTGAAAAAGAAGACTGTTCATAAGAAGGCAAGCCCTTCAGATTTGACAATCAAAGAAGGACACTACCTGACTATGGCGTATGCTACAGCGAATTCCTACGACTTGAAGAGTCTGAAAGAAGCCCTTGTCCAACAGAAACTGTATGAACCCGGAACGTAAGTGGTTTACTCACAATATTGGCTCAACAACAACTAACAAAACTTTACAGAATATACAAAAAACTAAAACTAAACTTATAAATTAGGTACTTATCATTATCTTTACGTAATTGGCTTGTTTAACAACAATTACGAAAATGTCACATAATTAATAAAAAGGCAATCTGCAGTGATCAATCGATATTTTTTTTATTGGGAAGTAGTTACTTAAATCTTACGAAAACTATTTAAAAGTTGACGGTACTGCAGTCATATTTTATCAGAAAAAATTAAAAATTGCTTTTAAAATGTTTTCAGCTTAAAAGCAAATGAAATAGGAGATGTGGTGGTGGCTAATGCAGTGTACAGTGTTGGTGCTGAACCGAGGGAGATCATATTCTTTAGAGAAGGTGGCATAGTCTTCTGGAACTGCACCGAGATGGAAGCTAGTAATGTACTGGATTTTGTGAGGCCGTATGTAAACAAATTTTCTTATTTACTTATTAATCTTTCATGTGCCAGAATGCAGATCTATGTGAAACATAATGGCTTTTTAATTGTTTCTGTAATTATGACATACGTAAGATACTACTAGGTAGATACTTTATTGTGCAACAAAAAACAAAAACAACAAACATATTCAAACTTCCAGTTCTAATTACACAATTATTATTAATGTGAACTATTTGGAATGGTGTTTAACATTTATATTGTAACTATCTGACCCTGATCTCCTGTCAAACTTTCAATTTCTTTTTTTCCTATTTTTTTCTTCTAACAGAGGAGAATAAAACAGAAAAAAAATCAAATTGTTCAAGCCATTTTTGAGTTTTAGCGAAACTACCAAACAGCAATTGATTTTAAGAAGAAGATTACCTACAACAACTCAATAATAATAAGATTTTTTTAGAACAAATTATGTTCTAAAAATCTGATATCCCTCATTCATAACTCTCAAACATTTTCTGAAAGACAAATCAATATTACTCTATTATTCTGAATATAATAATACTGCCATATTAGTTTTCCGAGACATGATTGAAATGAGAAATAAGAAAGCTTTCCTAATATTTGATTCTATTTATTTCAGATACGAAATAGAGAGCTATCCCAAAGAAGTGGTTGAGAAAGAAAGAGAAGTCATGACTTATGTTTATCACCCGAATTCGTAAGTAGTTGTTTGTGATTAGATATTGTTTGTGTGCATTATAAGTATTTGCAACATAATTATGATGCTGAAAACCTACAGATAATTTATAATGTAGTATGTATAATAGTGTGAGAGGATGTTGAAAAAATACCCTTCCAAACAAAATCAGAAGGTTTCTATGGTTATGGTATTCCTATTGAAATTATGTGTATAATATTATGTGCATGTACTTACCCAAAGGCTTTGCTTGTGTTTTATAGACAGTACCTAATTGGGTTAAAACATTCTCAACTGTAGCCTAGTCTAGTCTAATAAGTAACATTTATTTAAAATAATCTAAACAATAATAGAAAAGTAAATACTTACTTAAATAATAATACTTAGGTATCTAACAGTTTCAATCTTTCAATACTGATGCAATATTGATCTTTTACTGCTAGGGCTGAGGCCTCATTAGTGCGTTGCTTTGAGTCGTCGCATTTCAATGACTCTTTCGCGGTTCTAAAATCATTAAATCTTAATAAAGTCTTTTAGAACAAGCAAGCGTCATTGAATGCGACGACGCAACACAACGCAATAATGAGGCTTCAACCTAAAACGGACTTTGACTGAAGTTTGACTAGTCTATAACTGAGAATATAAAATTGTTTATTTCGCAAGCCGGTCTAAGAAGTCTGGGACTCAATCCGGTGCTGTCACTAACTCGACTAAAGGGCGCAGGTGTGTGTTCTACAAAATTTAAGGTGCTATGCACATTTAGCGGATGGTTTCATTGGCAATTTGCAATTTTGAAAGTACACCACCACCACACCACCGCCCACCACCACATCCACCTCCACCACCACAACAACCACCACCACCACAACAACCACCACCACCACCACCACCACCACCAGTCTATCCACCTTTGTCTTCTCTTGTGCCATTTTACAACTTTACTAACCTATATTATTATTTTGTTTTTTTATTTTCATACTTATTAAGTACATTTTTATATACAACGTGTAACGTTAAATGCGCAAAACCTCTTAAGGAGTCATTGTACTCATCATTATGAACAACTTTTACTATGGGACCAATCCTGAAATCGCGAAAAAAAAATCAGCTGTTCAGTACATTTATGTTCGCATAATTCGTCATAATGTACTGAACAGCTGATTTTTTTTTCGCGATTTTAGGTTTGGTCCCATAGTAAAAGTAATGATGAGTACTTACAATGATCCCTTAAGAGGTTTTGCGCATTTAACGTTACACGTTGTATTAAAAAAAAAATGTGGTCCAACCTACCTACCAGTGGTTAGGGCTTCAGAGAAGGAATCTCCTCACAATGCGAGCCGTATCGAGGAGTACTGCCTTCTGAATCAGGCCCGTGATCCAACCGCCTAATGAGAGCCTCGAGAGATGTTGATCGAGGCTTTCGGCTATCAGGCCATTGGCCGTTATGACAGTCGGCACAATGACAGCCGAGCTCACATTCCTAACCTATATTATTATTAGAAGAGTTGTGTGCTAAGCTAATATTACGGATACTGTTAAAGATAAGTGTACACATTGGTGGGGGTGCGAGCATAGCTTGACGCGGACAGTCCGCCGCGGATCGTCCGCTAAGTGTACACAGCCACATTTGTAATTTGATTTGGGAAGCATGCCATATTTTATTTTATTCCTTTGTTTTTTGTAGAAAAAAATGTCACTTACAAGAGTCGTCCTTTGTACTGGTGCCAAAGAGAGATAACTCATTGGAGAGGTATACATTTAGGTGAGTAAAATACTATTGAATCAATGCTTCCAGGATTTTGCGCAATATTCTTAAAAAAGTCGCATTATTTATTTATTCTTTTTTTTGCTTACCCTACATTAAGTAAGATCCGCTGACATTTAAGTATTCTTAAGCCTGAAAAAATATTACCTATTTGGTAGAATTTTGATTTCTACCAGAATTCAAAAGCTCCCAATATTTTGTAAGGCCATCACATCATTAATGCCTAAAGCAGAATTGTAAAGTTCGGTATTTATTCCAGCCACGCCATGGTCCAGTCAGCGCGCCTCGGCGCCTGGGAGTCGCGGCTAGAGGCTCTGGCGGCATCCGTCAGCTCCCACACGTCGGCGATGCAGCACGACGGCGCTATACATGTTGAGAAGAAAGAGGTATCTAATACATACTCGCTGACCCGACAGACGTTGTCCTATACAAACAATAATTTATGCGAAATTCCCATAGAAAATGCATTTTCAGTTTTCCCCAATTTTCAAATTTTCCCGCCAATTTTTCAAATTTTTCTCTTTCTAAGAACCTTACTTAGACTTCCAACGGATATCTGAAAAAAATAAATTGCCGAATTGGTACAGCCATTCTCGAGTTTTGCGCTTAGCAACACATTTAGTCATTCATTTTGAGTTAAATAGATTTTATGATCTTTGAACCCCAGAAGGATTGGATTTTATTTGGTATTAAAATATTTTCGGAAGAATTATTACATGGACAAGATAATAGTCTGTTTCAAAAGTCAAAAATCAATCTGCCTAGCCTTTTCCAACTACTTTGGAGTCGGCTTCCAGTATAAATGGATGCAGCTAAATACCAGTGTTAAACATGGAGCGCCTGCCTATCTGACCTCTATAACCCAGTTACTGGGTAACACGATACCCCTTGGTAAGACTGGTTGTCAGACCCGTAACAACTGTCAAGATCGAGATGAGCCGGGACCAATGGCTTAACGTGCTTTCCGAGGCACGGAGGGGTCTCGGTATGTAAAGATGGTCACCAATCCACGCTTAACCTGATCGATCGACCCGTGTGGCTGTTATGATTTAGCCACGACGGATAACAATATCATAATGACATCAAGAAATATCATAATGAACACGATAGGTGCTTTTAGACGACGCTTACGGCAGTACCTCATAGAAGAGCAACAGAAGCTGGATATGGTCACACTAAATGTGTCAATTATATAATGTATGTATGTATCAGTGTTTCTGTCGGTGAATGTTGCACGGAAATGTAAATAGCTGCTGTTTCTGGGAATTGCTCTCGCTCATGTTAACGCTTGGCTTGGCTCGCTGGCTCATGTGACATGAGCCAGCCAGCCAGTCATGTCTCATAAGGCTCAGCCCGAAGATTGTTGTTGCGATATCCGCGGCATCGCTTGGTCCCATTTGCGTATGTGAGACCTGTTAATTTTTTTACTCAAAATCACACTACTATATTATGTACGTACACGATATTATTTATTATTATCTGACACAAACTTATTATTATTTTTTATTACACACGTTGCAGTATATTTATTTATTTATTTATTAAAACTGATTTACATCCGTTACCTCACACTTCGGTCAAGTTGAAAACCAGCGTCAGGCACTAGTTGTCTGGCATTTTTGCTGAACTGGGCCTTTTTGGCGCAGCCGTCGGGCACACACTCATCGCTCTGTTATTTTGTTTTATTTTTATTTTTATTTTTTTTTATTAAGTAGGTACCTATTGTTATACCTATTATGGTGTGTGCCTTTTAGTCTGTGCTAAATAAATCTATTTTCTTTCTTTCTTTCTTTCTAAATGGTCCTCACATGATCTAACCGAGGTGTTTCGTTTTCTGTTTTTTTATTGGTGAAATATAGAATTTATTTATTTATTTATTTTTATTTTATTTGTTTCTTCTCGAGAGTGGGGGTAGTCGTACAGGGAAGTTCGGTGAACTCACAGAAACATCATTAAACAAAAAAAAAAAAAAAACAAAAACCAAAACAAAACAACTGTGTGTTGTTTAAACACCATTAAAACATCATTTATTTTTAACGTTTAAGCCGACGTTCGCACGGACGTAAAAATATCGCGGCGGGATTTTATCGCGCACTAGATTTTCAACTCTCGGTGTTGAGCCGAGCGTTGAGAATCCAACCTAACAACAACAGAGTGCATCCCAGCGCGTCGAAAACACACACTGTTGTATTTTGAACTCTCGGCGCTAAGCAGAGTGTTGAAAATCCAGTGCGCAAAAAAAAATCGTCGCGATATTTTTACGTCCGTGCGAACGTCGGCCAAAACTCTTTTTTTTTTAAACCAATATACTTACAGAAATAAATATAATTTATCAGAACAAACTTTATAATTATAAAAAATCTTATTTACAGGTAGTTCGCAAATTAGGCGAGCTATTCGCTCTCCGTCACGTGCTGAACGTGGAGTCAGACCTGCTGGACACTCCCGACTTCTACTGGGAGGAGGAACAGCTGGAGCGACTGTACTCCTCAACCGTGGCGTACTTCACCATCTCCAGACGGACCAGGGTAAGATAAGACAGGATATAATGGATTATTACTTAACCTGAAAATACCAGCTTACGTTTAGCTTGATGACTTAGTCAGCAGAGTCAGGATATACTGGTTATTTTCTTAGTCAGCAGAGTCAGGATATACTGGTTATTTACTTAGTCAGCAGAGTCAGGATATACTGGTTATTTTCTTAGTCAGCAGAGTCAGGATATACTGGTTATTTACTTAGTCAGCAGAGTCAGGATATACTGGTTATTTTCTTAGTCAGCAGAGTCAGGATATACTGGTTATTTACTTAGTCAGCAGAGTCAGGATATACTGGTTATTTTCTTAGTCAGCAGAGTCAGGATATACTGGTTATTTTCTTAGTCAGCAGAGTCAGGATATACTGGTTATTTACTTAGTCAGCAGAGTCAGGATATACTGGTTATTTTCTTAGTCAGCCGAGTCAGGATATACTGGTTATTTTCTTAGTCAGCCGAGTCAGGATATACTGGTTATTTTCTTAGTCAGCAGTCAGGATATACTGGTTATTTTCTTAGTCAGCAGAGTCAGGATATACTGGTTATTTTCTTAGTCAGCCGAGTCAGGATATACTGGTTATTTTCTTAGTCAGCCGAGTCAGGATATACTGGTTATTTTCTTAGTCAGCAGTCAGGATATACTGGTTATTTTCTTAGTCAGCAGAGTCAGGATATACTGGTTATTTTTTTAGTCAGCAGAGTCAGGATATACTGGTTATTTTCATCGAGAAGACGAAGGTAAAAGTTGGTCTTGCTGAGCTGTGTTTCTGCGCCACTTTCTCTTCCCAGCTCAAATAATAGGAAACGGTGAATGGTTTTACAGAGCTATTATCAAAGATCTGATTGTCAGGAGTTTCAAATCAGCAATTTAAATAAAATACTAAAGTAAATTAGTTATAAAGTATTTGTAATGCCTTTTTATTTTTTTAGTTAGGAACTTCCGGCGCGCACGCAACAACTTACTAAAGTTTCATCACAATTTGTCGAGCTATTTTTGATTTGTTGCGAGACTAACGCACGGCAATTGATTTTTATATACGGGATGAAATTTAAAACATGTTCTAAATCGAAATGGGATATTGTACTCATCATTATGAACAACTTTTATTATGGGACCAAACCTGAAATCGCGAAAAAAAATCTGCTGTTCAGTACATTTTGATGAGTTTGATGACGAGATTGATAAATGTACTGAACAGAAGATTTTTTTTCGCGATTTCAGGTTTGGTCCCATAGTAAAAGTTGTTCATAATGATGAGTACAATCTCCCATTTCGATTTGGAACATGTTTTAAATTTCATACCGTATATTACTAGCTGTTCGTACCCGGCGTCGCCCGGGTGAATTTCATGTCTCTATCTAAAACCGGGTGAATTTCATGTCTCTATCTAAAACCGGGTGAATTTCATGTCTCTATCTAAAACCGGGTGAATTTCATGTCTCTATCTAAAACCGGGTGAATTTCATGTCTCTATCTCCAGTGGCTGTGTATTGTCTGTTTTCATACAAAAATACCATTCAAATTTCCGACATTTCCAATTAATTTTCCAAAAAAAAAAAAACTGTCATAAGTACTTAGTTTAGTCCTGAAACAAACACAACAAAAAAAGAATGAACCAAATAGGTGCAACCGTTCTGAACCGATGCGGTTACATTCGGCAGTTGATTTTTATTATACAACGTGTTCCTTTTGATATCCCATAACTCTAGAGTATTCATGAAATCATTTTGAACAACTTTTACTGTGGACCCAACTTGAAATCGCGAAAAAAAAAATCAGTAGTTCCCTACATTTTGACGAGTTATGCGGACATAAATGTAGGGAACAGCTGATTTTTTTTCAAGTTTGGTCACATACTAAAAGTTGTTCAAAATGATGGTCTCATTAATGCCCTAGAGTTATGACTTTATCTATCTGCCTAGCCTTTTCCCAACTATGTTGGGGTCGGCTTCCAGTCTAACCGGATGCAGCTAAATACCAGTATTTTACGTGGAGCGACTGCCTATCTGACCTCCACAACCCAGTTACTGGGTAATACGATACCCCTTGGTAAGACTGGTTGTCAGACTTTCGGGCTTCTGACGACCCGTAACGACTGTCAAAGATTCACGAATGACAGCCGGGACCAACGGCTTAACGTGCTTTCCGAGGCACGGAGGAATCTCGCTATGTAAAGATGGTCACCCATCCACTAACCAACCCCGGCAAGCGTAGCTTAACCTGACGTATCGACCCGTGCGGCTGTTATTACTTAGCCACGAGCTCCTCCGAGCTCGAGAGAGTTATGACTTTATGAGATATAAAAAGGAGCACGTTGTATAGGTACATAGATTGTCTAATGATAGCTCAATTTAGATTTGCTATGATTTTTACAAACATTTTCCTTTTTCGCCAGGTTCTAAACGAGCGCCTCGCCCACTGCGTAGAACTCCTGGAACTGCTCTCCTCCTGGGCGGCAGACAGACATCACGTCCGCCTGGAGTGGATGGTCATAGCCCTCATTCTTGCCGAGGTCTGCTTCGAACTGCTGCATCTCTTCGAAAGGTGGGTCGCGAGGAATGAGGTCGTAGATAGCTAGGGCTGGGATATTCCAGACCCACTTGAATTGGAATTAATTGAAGTGGACTCTGGAATTTCTGGTGAAGTAGAATTGGAGTCTGGAATTTCTGGAAAAGTGGGAATTTCAAGTAAAGTGGATTCTGGGATTTCGGAGGACAAGGGATGGAATGTAGTGCTGAATGTTTATTATGGGAATTATATTGATAACTTATGGTAAGGCGAACCGAAATAGTTTAAGTAAAATTTTGCAAAAGAAAATGATGAAAATAATTTAAGAATAAATCTAAACACCAGAAACAAAATTGTAAACATTTTTTTTTTGCTTATTTAATGACTTTTAATTGTCCTCTTTTGTGACTTTAGTGTGGAAATTACCTTTCACTGTCTTTTTTTGAAGCTCAAAATTATTTGATATTATCATTATACTAGGCTAGTCCAAATTATTCATACTGAGAAGTTGTTCAAATTTTATGTATAAATAAGTACATACCTAAAGTTGTTACAAAATAATAGGTCCATTTTGACAGACCATATCGTTTCATATGCCAAAGAGAGACAAACATAGCGGGACAAAATCATGTCAAATCGGACTTCTTAGATTGTGATAACTTTAGTAGATATTGGTATTAAAAGATACTACTATTAGTTAGCAAAACCTATACTTAAAGCACGTAATGCATATGCCTGCCTGTAACTATAGTATGACCGATACCGCTGTACCGCGGGGCGGGACGCCGTGAGCGTTGACGAATGAGTGGCTTGCACTGCCCCCCCTGCGTGGTATAGCGGTATCGGTCAAACCGTAATAAGGAAGTGTGCAAGTAGTTTGTATTCCATTGTGACATTCAACAATCAGAAGTTGTTATGAGACAATGTCATGCTCGCTACAACGCTACAAGGTTCTTGTGTCGCGCGGCCGAAATCGGAACTAACGCGCCGCCATATTGTTTTATCAATACAATAGGCAATAGGCATGTATTTTTTTAAAATCTTTATTAGTTTACATCGCTATGTAAAAAAATATTCAACGCCAAAACAGCAATTTAAAAAAAGTTAAAAATAGTCAACCGTCACGGTTACCTTAGGCCCGGCGCACACCGCTGGAAGTGCGGCGGAGCGCAGTTGAAGACAAGAATTTAATATAAACCTTAACTACCTTGACATACGGTCGCGCGCATGCTCTTGTAGTAGCTTGAGGGCGCTCTGAGCACCGCGTGCGAATTTATTCTTATATTGACCGTATGTCAAGGTAGTTAAGGTTTATATTAAATTGTTGTCTTCAACTGCGCTCCAGCGGTGTGCGCCGGGCCATAAACGCCTTCCATTTTGGCGCGGTTGGTGTTGTCGCTACGTCATTAAGTGCTAGCGACCGTTTCTGGCGGCTTATTATTGAGTGTGCAAGTCACCCCCTGCCATTTTATCCGTATATTACATAATTGATCAGGGGGCCTAAAACGGCCACATTAAGCAATTCCTCTAAAAGCGATTCATTTCCTGAATTCCCAGCAATTTATTATGATGGTGCTATTTGACATGAGACATCAATAAAGCAATTCATAATTTGTGGACCATTTAACGAATCTCCATACAAAACTGTCAAACAGATGAATTGCGTGCTATTAATTGTAGGCAAATAAATTATGAATTGTCAGTTTGTGACCGTTTTACGATTTCAAATATGATTCATAATACCTATTATCCTATTATGATTCTGCCAAAGTGGCCGTTTTAGCACCCCTGGCAGGGGACATGGTCCAAAGTTCTAGGTAACCAATCCACTGAAGCCACCCAATCCCATAGCCCGATATGTTTATTAATGATTATCATGACGGAAAAAGTATGTTCGTATGTTAGTAAGTTATTGTTATTTAGAACATGTCGAGGGCGAGCGCGTACTACGACTATTTATCGCGCGATTATTTTGTTGCACAAATGCAACTTATTGGTTTATGGCTTGTCTTCCGTAAAATACGGCGAAAATGAGTAACTTTGTTTCCATTTTTTACAGTAACTATAGCACCTTTTTGATAGAAAAAAATACACAATAATCTAGAATACATAAGAAGTGATTTCATGTGTCCGGAAATAGTATTTTAGTTTGTAGAACTAAAGAAAAAAAAGGCTAAACCCAGGTCTATTTCTGTCTATTTTTTCGAGTTGTTACCATATTACTCCTACAGTTTTCATTAAAAGTGTTCATAAATTTATACAGTTTTTTAAAAAATAATAAGGAATGATTTCATGTGATTACTTTTTTAGTCCAATCCCTAGATTTTTTGTAAATCGGTAATTACTTCGTATTTTGCAAGCGTTGTGTCATCGCGCTTCTCTTTCTTTTCTATGCAGTCCGACAGTGACTGCGCTTTTTGCGACGGATAAGCCTTAAGAAAAATGTCGCTGCGATTTACACGTTACCAAATAAACTAATACGTTGCATTTCTGCGATACAATAATGGCGCGATAAAAAGTCGTAGAGCGCGCTCGCCCTTGCAGTTTAAAATAGTAATTATGTAATAAGCTAGTGTATTAAGCACGTTGCCAAAATTTTAGAATATTTATTGTAGAATTATTTGAGTTAGGGCCTGTTTCACTACTCTATGATTAACTTACTTGGCAGATAATTTCGTACAAATTCTGTCCCATTTTTGAATTTATTCGGTAAGTAGTGGCTATTCGGACATCGTGAAATAGGCCCTTAGTATGAAGATGTAAGAAGTAAGAATCATAATGTGTACCTACCTACTGCTTTTTTAGAGATGAAAGAAAAACAATTCTATTTTACTATGTGGCATTAAATTATGTTAACAGTGGCTTTCAGAACACGAAAGCAATTTTTCTATTCTTTCGTTCATTAGTAAGTTAGGGTTGGCTTCCAATCTTACCAGATGCAGCTGATAACCAGTATTTTACATGGAGCGACTGCCTATCTGACCTCCACAACCCAGTTACTGGGTAACTGATACCACTTGTTGGTAAGACTGGTAAATTTTAAATTGATAAATTTAAGTAAATTTGTTTTTATCGCATACATTTAGTAATATTATATAAATTAAGTATCTAATCTTCAACTTGTTATATTTGAATAAATGTATTGTTGAATCTCCAAGGTTTTTTTATATCATACCTACTAGTTAAGGTACGGAACCTTTAGTGCACGAATCCGACTCGCACTTGCCCATTTAATTGGCCTAATCTTTACGGGTTCTGAGGTGGCGACACGCCGCCGGTTTACGCTGAAAACCAGCGCCTTGACTCGTGCCTTCGTGCACGGGTCACGGCATTATGCTGAGCGTTAGCCGTTTCGCGCGTTAGTGACGCATAATTAAGTATTTGTTGTTTTTCGTTTTAAGTTTAAAATTTATTTATTTATTTTATTTATTTAATTGAAGGAGAACCAACAGCTATAACAGATAGATAACAATTGATTAAAAAACATGGAGCCAATTACAGGTTCTCACGGGTAAAAACAGAAAAATTAGTAGAAATCTTAGGATCACTAACAAGCACGATAGAAAAAAAAAACAATATTGTATACATACATAACACATAAAAGGTACAACAGCACTATGCACTTTTAAAGAAGTCGGCGTTCATCCGAGTGCGTACAGTATAGGTTTTGGTGACAAATGGGTCAAATGAGAACTCTTTACAAATAACATTAAAATCCTTACTCGCTCGCACCATATATGAGTTTTGCCTGTAATTGGAAGAGGTAAAGGGAATGGAGATAGGCGGATTAAATCTAACTGATCTCTGGGGGACATTGAAACGCAACTTATGCAGGAGATCAGGACAATCAATCTCATTAGATAAAACTTTTAAGAGAAAAGTGCAATCTGCCAGACGACGACGATTAAGTAGTGGCTGAAGGTGAAATTTCCTGCAAAGATTAATGTAATTATCAGAATGGTATGGTATACGTAGCCGGAAACAAAGAAAACGAACAAATTTTTTCTGTATATTCTCGATACGATCAATATATTTGCCATAACACGGGTTCCAAATTTGTGATGCATATTCGAGATGACTTCTGACAAAAGAGCAATAAAGAATCTTAAGGGTTTTGGCCTTCTTGAAACACCCTGCGAGTCTCATAACAAAACCCAGAGACTTCGAGGCTTTGGCCACTATTTGCTCTATGTGCACGTTAAATAAAAGTTTGGAATCATGAAAAACTCCAAGGTCACGTACACCGTCAGATCTCTGTAATAGCTGCCCTTTAAGTTTGTAGGTTGTAGGGAGAGGGACACGTTTTCTGCTAAAGGTGATTACTGAACACTTAACAGGGTTTAAATCTAGTCTGTTGACCAAGCAATAATCATCCAATCGGACCAGGTCAGATTGGAGAGCATTCATGTCATCATCTGATGATATTGCAGAAAATATCTTCATATCATCGGCAAAACAAAGTAAATTTGAGTTGTGAAAACACGAGTCGATGTCGCTCACATAAATTATAAAAAGTAACGGACCCATCAAGGAACCCTGAGGAACACCACTAGGAGCCGAAACCCAGCTCGACATGTAGTTACTGATAACGACAGCTTGAGACCTGTTTTCTAGGTATGAAGTAAACCAACGAAGTAGATCTCCTCTGATACCATTGATAAAAAGCTTGGTTTTTAGAATATTGTGATCAATTCTATCAAAAGCCTTACTATAATCCGTGTAAACGACATCCACCTGTGCCCCACTGTCCATTTTGTCCGTTAGAAAGTCATTGAGCAAAGCCAGGTTAGACACAGTTGAACGGCCCCTAAGAAATCCGTGCTGAGAAGGGCTAAAAGACTGACTGAGCGCTGCGTAAACCTGGTTATAGACCACTCTCTCAAATACTTTTGCTAGTATGCACAGTTTGGAAATAGGCCTGTAGTTTGCTATTTCATTTCTGTGCCCTTTTTTATGCACAGGAGTTATAAAAGCAGATTTCCAGATTTGGGGAACAGAACAAGAAGAGAGCGATTTTTTAAATAATAGAGATACTGGTAAGGCAATGGTTTTAGCACACCCAATCAGCAATCTAGGTGATAAGTGGTACGGACCAGCAGATTTAAATGGGTCAATTTTACTAATTAGATCAGCTACAACATTTGTGTCAATCTCAATTGAATGAATATCTGACGGTGTATTGGAATTTATGTCAGTTAAGGGAGAACAATAATTAGCAGGCAAATCATTGGTAGGATCAAGAAAAGTAGAATGAAAGTGGGAAGAAAATGCATTACAAATAGACTCAGGAGAAGAAATTGTCACATCACCATACTTAAGGAAACTGGGTATTGCATTAGATTTAGATCGCTGCTTAACAAAGCTCCAAAATCGTTTAGGATTCCTTTCGATGGAGGCTTCTGTATCAGCTAGATAGTTGGTGTAACAAACCGCCTCCAGTTTATTAACCCGCTCACGTAAATGTTTAAAGGTCGCCTCGTCTGAAAGTCTGCCATACGTCTTAAATTTACGCAGATATTTAGCCTTCTCTTTAATCAATCGTTTAAGTGCCGGGGAGTACCAAATAGGGTATGAGCTGTGAAAGACTTTCTTAGCAGGAACAAACTTATTTTGAATATCCGCTATAGTAGCATAAAAGTAGTTTATGGCATCATTAAGTGACATTTTGAAAAATACTTTCGTCCAGTCAATAGCTGCTATTTCCCTGTTAATGACCGCAAAGTCAGCTTTACCGTAAAGGTAACGAGTAAAAGGAGCGGGAGTTAAATAGGTGTACTCAGCAAAGTCCACGTCGATGCAGAGGGCCGGATGATATTTGTCAACGGGTGATAAAGGTACCAAACATTCACACACTGAAACAATTTCATTACATAAAACTAAATCAAGAATTTTACCATACTCATTTAATATTCCATTATATTGATTGAACCCTAAAACACGGAGTTCATCTGTTAGCATGTAATCATCGCTAGTACAAACATTCTCCGGTAGTAAAGTGTTATCCCTATCACTTAATTGCCACAAAATTCCACTCAGGTTAAAGTCACCAATAATTAAGTAATTATCGGTAGGATTATTAAGCACTATACTGTTTAAACTATGGAGAAAATTTGATAATTGGTCAGAAAAAGAATAACCCAGGTTTTGTTTACATAAATAGATGACACAAAGATTCAATTTGAGGTAATTTCTCGTGTTGGGTTGACGTACACTCAAAGTTACCCACAAGTCCTCAGCCGAGGAGTGAAATAATGGTTGGGAAACAGTAGAAATGCACTTACGGACAGCTATCAACACACCACCTCCACGCGATTGACCTGTGAGACAGTAATCCCGGTCGCGACGCCACACAATAAACTGATCACCAAATAACTCCGAGTTAGAAATGCCGTCAACTAACCAAGTTTCCGTTAGAACAATAACATCGTATGAACATAGGCACAGTTGGCGAAAAAAGGATTCAGTCTTGGTACGGAGCCCACGAACATTCTGATAATATACATGCAGTTTTTTACTATCGTTCAAAGCCATTGATAATTTACACAAGATGTAACAACTAAGTTATTAGCACGATAATAACAACCACTTAAGTAAAAAAGCGATAAAAGACTAGCGATTCTAATGACTGTGTCAGTGTTGGCAAATAATAAATACACATAGTTATTGTAATTTAACAAAATAAAAGCAAATAATAAAATAGTAAGTAGGGTAATTAAGAATAAACAATTATTAAACGGCACAAAAAACTCAGCATTATCACAGGTGACTGTGCGAAGAAGCAGGCAGTAATTAGATGTAGTAATGAGTGCGAGCGAGATAAGCATAGATTGGGATTTATTGGGATTAGCTACCCAATTGTTTTTTTTTTATTTTTTAGGATTATGTAAAAAACGAATGTATGTGCGTCATTTTTCGCGTGGATAAATAGTTTTTCTTTCTTTCTTTCTTTCTTATTTATTTCGCAATACCGGCTCAGCCCAGCGGACAGCTCAACTAAACTCTTAAGCTATTCGTAACCAATCTCGCTCACACGGGACCAGATTTTTAATCTTGTTATACATGCTTTTTTGAACAATGTAATCAATTGAAGGACTAGTATTTATAATATTAACTAGCTTTTGCCCGCGGCTTCGCCCGCGTGGATGTCGGAAAATATCCCAAGGGAACCTGCTACCGGGAATTCCTTATTCCTTGTCTACATTATAAAGGGAACCTCTGTGATAAATTTCAGCTTTCTAGGTCCAAGGGTTTGGGCTGGGCGTTGATGAGTCAGTCAATCAGTGAGTCAGGACTTCTCTTTTTATTAATATAGATTTAATAGGTAAGTACCTAATTATTTAAACACATTTCTATTGTGTTATCTAATAAACTCAGTTCAAATCTGTTTTTGAGAGTTAAATATTAAATTAACATTATTTACTAGTCCTTTAATTAATTACATTTTCAAAAAAGCATCTTTTCATAACATTCTTAAAAATGTAGCCCCGTGTGAGCGAGAGAGGTGACAAAATGCGACAGCCCTCTTAAAATAGGAATTTGTTTTTTATTTCACTATTCATGTTTTTATTTCACGATTCATGTTTTTTATTACACGATTCATGTTTTTATTTCACGATTCATGTTTTTTATTTCACGATTCATGTTTTTTATTTCACGATTCATGTTTTTATTTCACGATTCATGTTTTTTATTTCACGATTCATGTTTTTATTTCACGATTCATGTTTTTTATTTCACGATTCATGTTTTTATTTCACGATTCATGTTTTTTATTTCATGATTACTGTTTTTTATTTGACTGCCCTGGTTGGTCTAGTGGTCGCAAGAGCAACTGCTGATCATGAAGTCCTGGATTCGATACCCCGGTGGGGCAGTGTGTTATTGGGCTTTTTCTATCTCAGTAGCAGCCCGCAGTCTGCATTAGTGCCCGGTTGATGGCAATAGGCTCGCCCCCTATTACATGGGGCTGTAACATAACTGTAGCTGCCCGCAGTCTGCATTAGTGCCCGGTTGATGGCAATAGGCTTGCCCCCTATTACATGGGGCTGTAACATAACTGTAGCTGCCCGCAGTCTGCATTAGTGCCCGGTTGGTGGCAATAGGCTCGCCCCCTATAACATGGGGCTGTAACATAACTGTAGCTGCCCGCAGTCTGCATTAGTGCCCGGTTGGTGGCAATAGGCTTGCCCCCTATTACATGGGGCTGTAACATAACTGTAGCTGCCCGCAGTCTGCATTAGTGCCCGGTTGGTGGCAATAGGCTCGCCCCCTATTACATGGGGCTGTAACATAACTGTAGCTGCCCGCAGTCTGCATTAGTGCCCGGTTGGTGGCAATAGGCTCGCCCCCTATTACATGGGGCTGTAACATAACTGTAGCTGCCCGCAGTCTGCATTAGTGCCCGGTTGGTGGCAATAGGCTTGCCCCCTATTACATGGGGCTGTAACATAACTGTAGCTGCCCGCAGTCTGCATTAGTGCCCGGTTGGTGGCAATAGGCTTGCCCCCTATTACATGGGGCTGTAACATAACTGTAGCTGCCCGCAGTCTGCATTAGTGCCCGGTTGGTGGCAATAGGCTTGCCCCCTATTACATGGGGCTGTAACATAACTGTAGCTGCCCGCAATCTGCATTAGTGCCCGGTTGGTGGCAATAGGCTTGCTCCCTATTACATGGGGCTGTAACATAACTGTAGCTGCCCGCAGTCTGCATTAGTGCCCGGTTGGTGGCAATAGGCTCGCCCCCTATTACATGGGGCTGTAACATAACTGTAGCTGTCCGCAGTCTGCATTAGTGCCCGGTTGGTGGCAATAGGCTCGCCCCCTATTACATGGGGCTGTAACATAACTGTAGCTGTAGATTTACACCTTCCGTTGTCTCCATCAGTTCCATATTTTTTCCTTCCTAACATCTTACAAATATACAGGACCTTATATCGCTCGGTGGAGATGGAGCGCTCCTTACAACGACAATACTTCTCGCCTGAAATGGAAGACAGCAGCGCTACTGCCTGAACTAGCCAAGTCCTAACTTGAAGACATACAGGGTGTAAGGGACAGCCCTCCGCAGACTGATGGGGTGAATTCAGTATATTATACTAAGATGACCGGTACATGAAATTATTTCAGGAACGTTATGGGGTTGGTCCCAAGAAGAAAGTTGTTCGTACCACGCCCTTAAATTTGACCATACCTTTCTGATACACGCTCTTTAAGGAAGGTACTGACAGCGTCTATAATATCGGGACGAAAAGACTGTTCAAAATTATCTAAACAACTATGAACAAGGAATATTTCAGAATGAAGATAGTACACGACTTACTGTCATTCTGAGAAGAACTTTATGCAATTGAATTAAAGTTTAATTTTCTTCGTTGTTGATATCATTTTGAATAGTTTGTGCATCCCGATATTTTTGGCGCGGACTATACAAGCTTCTACCCGCGACTTTGTCCGCGTGTTTCTTGTTTCAACATAATTTAGCGCTTTTGTTCGGAACCTTTCAGATATCTCATAGCAATCTGTTGCAGCTGTGCGCTTTAGTATCAAGTTTAATAAGGGGGCTAAGTTACATAGTTCTTCACGATAGTTCAGTATGCTGAACTTCAGCTTCATGTCAACCTACAGATAGCAAGGTATCTGTGGGCTTCACTCAAAAATAATCCGAATGGAGATCATTCACCAATCAATCTGTTCATACATTTTTAGGCTAAATGTGACAGTGAAAAGAAAAGCCAAATAAAAAGAAAGCTATTTTCTGAAAGAATACGTTTTTCTCTATTTAGTTATGTTTTTCTTTTATTTTTTTACTAAGTATTAGTCTTTTAACTAATACATACTGAAAACAGTAAGCACCTATTTTTCAAACTCTTCTAGCAGCGCAGCCTAACAGATTTGGTACCATAGTGAAAAGTGAAGAGAATAACATGTTCTAACGGAATATAACTTTTGTTTTTGTTTGGCCGAGACACATATTTAAGCCTAAAATTAATGAACTCCATTACCTACGAAAAAGAAAACTTTTCACCACTAACTTTTTATTGATTAAGGCGAAAGCGCCAGGGTAGCCCGCGAAATTCAAAATTTCTTACGTTTTTTGCAATTTGTAGGTCAGTCCATAAGTTAGCATTTACCTCAAATCTAGCGATTTCATGAAATCATGAGGTTTGAGGTAAATGCTAACTTATGGAGTTGTATTGCTGATTCTAATGATTATAATTCTGTAAAGCCATATTAGCTACGCCCGCGAATCATATTTTAATCAACATACAAGCTCACACTGACCTACAAATTGCAAAAAACGTAAGAAATTTTGAATTTCGCGGGCTACCCTGGCGCATCAACCTTAAATCGACAGCTTTTAGGATTGGCATTGATAAATTTTTCTCTAGACAATGGTAAAGCAACCCAATATAAACTATACCTACTTAGTAGGTAGGTACACACAGCAGCAGGTCAAGTTACTACAAACTGTCAAATTTTCTCATTCGATTTTGAACTTATCCATCAACATTTTAAGGTTTCCAATCATTTGGAGAAATTTGACAGTTTGGTATAACTTGATGTGCATACCTAGTTAGCTAGTCGTTGTACTGTCCACACATTATCAATCGACACGATTTCATTGGAACACGTTCACTACAACAAAAGCGAGCATGTCGCGTGTCCGTAACGTTCCCGTGTCGTGACGAGGACGCGTGCCGGAAGGCGCCGGTCCGCAGACACCTTGTTATAAATGCCGCCAGGTGGCAGTGTGGGCGATACGGATTTTTTTTATTTTTGTGGATTTTTAACAATGGTGTCCCTTCCATTGACATCATTATTCTATAAAATTCGCATCGCAGGTAAGTAATGAATAAAGAGTTAATGATAAATGATAAATGATAAATGATTTATTTTCTGTAAGTAGGTTTGTACAAACACTTTTACACGTCAAACATATTTTTTTTTTAAACTAGATGAGTTCGACGTTTCCTATCTGACTACTCTGAGAAGAAACGCCGAAACAAACTCAGAGGTCACAGTCTCTTTTAAAGTCCAGACATAATCTTGGTCAGATCATGTGAAGACCATGTAGATTGCAGTCAGAAATGGTCTTTTGATGAAAGAACCACACAGATTGAGTGGACCTGTCCAGTCAGTGCACGCATTTGTCAGTAATCGTGCAGCTCAACTCAAAACTTAAGGAGCTTAACTTAGTTACATGTTCCAAAATCAGACTTCAAAAAGTTAGGATGAATGATTGAATAGCCTTTGTTCTTTGGCTCAATTTGCTTCGAGTTCGTAATTCTGTCTGTACATTTTCACTAATTTGCAACTTTTCTCGATCAGCTACAGCACCAGACTCGAGATATACTTCACTCCGTTGTTAAAAACCATGGGGGGCATGGCTTTTAACAATTCTCTCATTCTAATCACCACAGAAGTTAGAATCCTAATCCTAACTTCCAAACATAGTTAATAGTACCTGGGCGAGGGCGACCGAGCTCTGTTCGGGTGAAAATAGAGCAAACTAATTTTCTCAGTTATGAGACCTGTAAACATCGATTTTTCGTCCCCGTCAACCACTACCTACATTTCAAGTTTAATCGAAATCGTTAGAGCATTTTTCGAGAACGTGATTACAAATATCACACAAATACTATTGACGAGGGTGACGGTATAGATGAAAGTCCGTGTCACCTTTAAACTCTGTTTATTCTTCTTATAATACAGTGCAAAGAAAACCGCGCGCGTGCGATTCGGTTCAGTGGCGAACTAGTGTTGCCAGTGTAAAATCCATGTCGCCACACTATAAAGGCGAAAGCGAAAGTTTGTGAGTGTGTGTTTGTATTTTGTTACGTCTTCACGCTTAAACGGCTAAATTTTGATGCAATTGGAGGTATCTGACACCCTGGATTAACACATAGGTTCCTTTTTATCCCGTCTACGCGGGTGAAACTGCGGGGCGCACCGGGGGGGGGGGGGGGGTGGATTACAAATGCGAAACTGAGTCTGTGTGTTTGTTACTCTTTCACGCTAAAACGGCTGAACGGATTTGGATGAAATTTGGCACATGGGTAGAACATGACCTGGATTAGGACATAGGATACTTTTTATCCCGGTAGTACATTCCTGTGGGATAAATTCTGACATGCACGCGGGCGAAGCCGCTCGAAAGCTAATAAGGTAAAAGTAACCATTTCCGCTGTCAGTCGCACCCCGTCTCTGTCTACGTCTGTCGGTAAATCGTGGTTATTGTTCACTGTCACGCTTCTGCGAGGTAGGCAGAAATGTAACGTGACCCCGTTTTATGTAAGTACTAAGTTAATAAGCTACCACTTCTGAATGTTAATATGTTTGTGTTTGTTTTACTTAGTTGATTAGGTACCTTATTAGTACCTACTATATACTTACGTAATTTACACGCAGAATATTTAGGTAGGTAAGTTACCAAACAGGTGTTCTCACTGTAAGAAATGCCGCTGCCTTGCCTGTGATTGGTTCTGTCGTTTTTCACGTGCTTGAAATAGATAATACATATTCTTCTTATTTTGTACCTACCTTACAAAAACTGCTTTTATACCTAGCCACAAAAAAAGCCTGAACCAGGTAACCTACCTATATTATAAGCCAACAGCGGTGTTTAATTAAGGCAGTAACAGGCTTCACTCAAACATCCGCTAACAAGGAGGTCAGAGGTCGCGCGTAATCTGTCACGCTTCATTACATTTTCACGAGACGCCATTTTCATGTTTCACGCTGGCAGATAAAAAAGGGCCTGTGTTGTTTATGTTAGCAAATTATTTAAGATTTTGTTCAGGGTTTTAAATTGCGTTAGGTGTTTGGTTATTTTTATAATATTTTTAATCCTTTCGATAGATTTTTTGACTACATTATGTTTTAATGTTATCAGAATTATAAATATGAAAATTAATTAAATAATATTAATAGGTATTGTGGTGTCTTGGTTTTGGTTAGGTTTAGGTATCACAATAAAACACTGTTTGCAATATCACTGCGTTAGGCGTGTTGTCATAACGGCCGCTCGGACCAGACTGAGTGTGGCGCACCACTCCACAATCCCCCACTGCGCAACCCCTACCACAGCACGCATAACTTGTTTATTGAACGTCACATCCGCATAACTTGTTTATTAAACGTCACATCTCTTCTTTACAAAATGTAAAAAAATATAATAAAATCATTTGCTTATAAAATAAACGGCTGACAATATTTCAATTAATCTTGCCTGTAATTAATCAGAAAGCTAGTCGCTCGTTCACAAATCTACGTCTTCCTGGAGAATAAGTACAAGAAACTTCATGGAAACAGTATTAAAGTATTCTATCAACACATTTCTTACATTTCCATAACTTATCGTTAACTTCAAAACAGTTCTATCTCTTGGACCATTACTCAGAATAATAGCAACAATAGAACTTGAATATTGCATTATACAATTTCAACACATTAGCAATATAATATACCTTACACAAAGACATAATCATAATAAACAATAATTACGGTATAATATATGTAAATAGTTAGTTTGTGAATCAAATTCATTATTGGAATCACCAGTTTCTGATTTATGGACCGTCCATTTACTTTCTAATTTCTTTAATTGAATAATGTTTCTACGTGACGTCTGTTCTGTAATATCATCCTGTTCTTCATCACCAACTCTTTTTTTTTAATGAGATTGATAATTAAATTGTTAAGTTAATACATTTCCTTTAATCATTTTTGTTGTTTTCTTTGATCATAATATTGCTATTTTACTTTACTTTCAAGTAATTTGACATTTTTGCTAGTCTAGCAAAGATTTCAAATTTCAGATTTCAAATTAGCTAGCTTTGTTATTTTACTTTCAAGTAATTTGAAATTTTTTGCTAGTCATACTGCTAGTGTTGTGAAAGACATAAATCCTTTAGTCTTTATTTCTAGGCCAAAATATATTTACAAGACTTGGGGACTATTAGTCTCAAAAGTCACGACTCCTTTGAGTCTTTTAAGTCCCGAGTTCTTTGACTCTTTGAATCCTATGTCCTCTAAGTATTATATTTTAAACACACATCTAATTTCAATTATTTTTTCCTTGGCTTAACTTTAGATAAGGAGTCAGGCGACTCAAACCCAAATTCTTTGAGGGAGTAGCTATCATAGGCAGGTTTTTGAATTTCTTGTTATTTGAAATACAACTACCTATTTGGTATTTGTTTTCAAACTACTATTACAAACGTAATTTGTAATTAATATTTCAAATACCTGACGCTGAAGTGTTTTATAACTAGTATTTCAAACACTTATGACTTCAAAATACATTTTTACTTAAATACATTTAGTGATCTTATTAATGAAAACGAAAAATATGCTGCCTCATACATACACTAGCATCTGCACTAGAAGCAGTATATATGTTAATGTTTAGAGTTGGCAACACTACGTGTACTGACTGAATTGTTCAATTTTCTATTGAAATAGTTATGAATTTTGTCTATTTGTATGCTTGTATAAATTTGAGTTATAGGGCTCTATAACTACCTATCACTTGTACCATAAGTATTCCAAAATTATATAAGCATTATTAGCACGTTCAAGTGTGGAAGTTGAAATCTTTCTTACATTAGGGCACTTACGACAGTTATAAGGCTCTGAATGTATTTTAAATAAACAGATGTGGTCTGATTGTATCTGCACTTTTTATATTGGTAAGTTAAAACATTGTCAATTTGAAGTATTTAAACAAAGTAATACCATCTGCCTAGCCTTCTCCCAACCATGTTGGGGTCGACTTCCAGTCCAACTGGATGCAGTCAAACACCAGTATTTTACATGAAGCGACTGCTATCTCACCTTCAGTTACTGGGTAATACAATACCCTTTGGTTAGACTGGTTGTCAGACTTTCGGGCTTCTGACGACCCGTAACGACTGTCAAAGTTTCACGACTTACAGCCGGGACCAACGGCTTAGCGTTTTTTTTTTTTAAATATTGACGTCACCACACATAATTACTTCTTTATTTACAGTTTCAAGTTTTGCCAAAACATTCAGTTTCAAGTTTTGCCAAAACATTAATTGCTGACTCAATTATAGAGTATATTTAATAATTTGGGGGTCTGTCAACGCACATGGTATATTATGACGTGCTTAACTAGCACAACACAAGAAAGTTCACAGCTAGGTATGTTCAACAGATAATTCAACTGTCTTTACGAGTTTTTGATTGAATACAACTTTTGATTAGGATTAGTGAACCAGCACACACAATTTTATTTTAATGCAATTTAACTGCAATGGTTCGTGTCACTAAAATGACTTGACCTTGTGTTCACGTTCTGTGTCCAAACAGTTTATTCTTTCATTATTTCTTTTTTGTTTTGATATCACCTTTTTTCATTTAAAAACTATTAGAGTAATAATGGCATTAGGGTCATAAATGTATTCATAATTGATGAAATTATGTATTTGTAGGAAGCCTGTGGCACACAATAATTTTGAGAAGAATGACTCAGTTTGTTGCAAAGTAATTTCCATAACCCCTTTTCCAAAACTTCCAAAAAACATAATGGAGCAGTAAAACTTTACTACTTACAAGAAAGAGAACTAGTTTTTAACTGAGCTACTTGCAATGGACCTTGTTCAATGCCTGGTGTATCCTGATTGGGGATACAGACCCAAACACTTCCTAACTGGGACGGGTTCTCCGTTGCCTCAGTTTGGAGAGTGGCAAGTTTGGATTTCCTTAGCAAAGACCAATGAGAGCTGCTGAGAGTTGGTGAGTCCACTTGTCTGCATTAGATTTGCACATGTCCACCAACTCATTTGCAGCAAGGATATGCTTCTGAATTAGTTTTTTTTCCAGACCTCACATACCTAGTATAAAGTGACTGCATTGACTCTTCTACCTGAATTTCAGAGTAAGCGTTGAGTGTCAATCTCATAGATGTTCTCTACTGTCTTCTCATTTAATTTGGTAGTTATTGGATTTATTTAGTAGCAAAACAAGTTTTTTCATTATATTTGAACCGCGTTTTTTTTTTTATTCCTTATTGCATCTTTTTATGATTTTATTTAGTTTTGCATATTTTTTCATTTTATTTTGAGCTACTTTATAACTATTATTATTGTTTCAATTTTCAATATAGAAACTTCAGTAAGGTCTATGTTTAGTAAGGAAGAAATGTTGAAATTGGTTTTATATTATTCAATATATGTTACTAGTTTTCATAGCCAGAGTACATTCTTTTTGTTTTGCTTCAGTAATTTAGTAACTTGTATATTTGTATGAATTAATTGTGCTACTTACATGTATACCTACTTACATGTTTTCCTATTTATCTGGTACCATTCAGACTTAACTGAATTACCACATTAACAATAACTCATTTAAAATGCAACGAAAGACATTCAAAACTACTGTTCCATTTCAAACAGAACAACAAATTTATAGTATTATTATTACAGCGTAACTATAGTGAAAACCATTAAAATTGACTGTATTTAACTGATAATTAATCTTATAAGATCAATGAAATAATATTGCTTGGAAAGTAGACCAAACAAATATTGTTATTTGCACTCGAAATATTTTACTTTGCAATCTTTAAAGTGTTTATTATAAATATGAAACTTTAAAAATTATATTCAAATTATAAGTTTCTTGTAACACTAAAAGGTGTTATGATAATGTTTAAATTTCGAGATAATTATTTTGATAAAACCTAATTGGTTTTTATTTTCACTAGCGCTGACCCAATTTCTGTTGAAATCTCGTTCTTGGGGATTAATAACGTATTTGGATTTTGTAGTCTATATTTGCAAAAATGTATATATGATTATGTACCAATGTCCGTGGTTTGTCGACCACAGGTATAGCGTGATTAAATAGGTAACTCACTTGTTATTTTCACATTGCAAATTGTGAAAATGTAAGAAATGTTTTCAAGATTACTTTGGGCTATCTGCTACTATTGTCTTTTGTTTGTTGTTTGACATTGCTTATAATAGTTTTGTTTTTATTTACTAATTTTAGCAGTTCACTATTTAATTCATACCAATATGTTTTTTCTAGCACTAACAACTTAGCTAGTTCGTTTTTTATCCACTAAGGTACCAGGTATCCAAGTAAGGTACCCATTGGATTTATTTATGCTTAAAGGTACCCACTATTCATTTGATAGTTTACCTTTTCAAATTACTTCGTAATGTTATGATATCGATTAACCAAATAATCTATCAGTTTAGGTACCCACTATTCATTTAATAGTTTACCTTTCCAAATTACGTGTAATGTTTTGATACCGATTAAGCACATAATCTATCAGTTTCGCACTTTCCACGACTGTCCACGCCATCTAAACAACATACAATTGGACGCGGCACAAGCGCCACCTATCGTTGAAAGGAAGAAGACTTCAATCGATTTTTGAATCCGGTCGTTACTTCGGTCATACATTCGGTCACACATTCGGTCATACATTCGGTCTTCTTCACTCGCGTCTCCGTCCGTCAATATTGTATCCCCCCCTTCCGCTCTTCTCTCGCAAACCGCCAGCCGCCATGCAAACACGAACCATTGTATTGTAACGTTTATTTTTTTTATCATTATACATCTGTTGAAACTACACAAGTCGCTTCATTTTTGGACGAACAAACCTGATCCTGCACATATTTTGGCCCTTGCGAGCCGGATTCTGGATTCAAGACTACGGGAAACGAATAACGACGCCGATACGCCGACACGCGACGGCGACGCCATAGTTGGACCAGCAGCCATTTCATACGAGAGAGGAAAAACGAAGACATCAGAAACGCAACGGTCAGATCTTTGTTCCCGTCCTTTCCCTATACGTTTGGATTTGTGTTAACGTTGTTTGTTTATACGATTACAGTTCGGTTGTACGCGACGCGAGAGTTGCGGCCACGCGGCTCCGTTGATGCTTGCACGTGAGTACCTTGTACCTGACGCTTATTCGTAGCCCGCCAAAATGTCTGTTAAGTCTGTAGAGGAACTTCTTTCTGAGTTTAAGAAACGTAGGAGTAGTGTAAAGGGCCGGTTAACCCAATTTAAAAATTTTGTTGATACGTTTGCGGGGGCTAATTTGACTGCCTTACAAGTAGCCGAACTAAAGTTGAGAGTTCAGGCCGCCATCGAGATATTTTCTAAATTTAATAGCATTGAAGGTGAAATAGAATTACTTTTATCGGAATCGGAATTAACCGCTAATTCAGAATATGTTGAAGTGTTAGAATCATTATATTATACGGCTATGGCCAGTGCAAATTGTCTAATTTGCAATGCGGAGGCTTACAACAGGTTCCCTATTGCATCAGCTCGGAATGACTTCCGACAACCTGTTAATATTAAATTACCGGATATAAAACTACCTGCCTTTGAAGGTTCGTATGATCACTGGCTAGAATTCAAACATTCATACGTCACTATGATCCATAACCGTTCTGATTTAGATGAAATACAAAAATTCCATTATTTACGGTCAGCTCTGAGTGGAAGTGCGTTACAGGTCATAAGTGCCTTAGAGTTCAGTCCTGCCAATTACATTCACGCCTGGGAGCTATTAGAAAACCGCTATCATAATGATAGGTTATTAGTTAATAATCACGTCAAAGCGTTATATTGCATTCCGTCGTTAAAACAGGAATCACCATCACAAATTCGGAAGTTAATTGATACCGTTCTACGTAATTTACGTGCTCTGACGTCACTCGATGAACCCACAGTTAATTGGGACACCTTAGTTATATACTTAGTCGTAAACAAGCTTGATCCTTCCACGGAACGGGAGTGGGAGAACCACATAGGTACCATGTCCTTGGGGTCACGCGATAAGGTCAAATTAGACGACTTAATATCATTCCTCAGGAACCGCGCAGATACATTAGAAATGATTAGTGTAAACCACGTAAAGTCAAAAGAATTGACTCAAAGTGATAAGTATCAACCTCAGATCAATAAGCATCAACATCAACATTCAAGTGACAAACGAAGTTCAAACCGCGTGCATAGTTATTCATCTATCAAAACTACTCGTAACAACTATCGTAATAATAATTTTAAAAGGGATTTACCTAATTGTGTTTTGTGCAATCAAAGTCATGCGTTATACACGTGCATACAATTCCTTAACATGTCAATTAAGGATAGAATGAAAGTAGTTACTGATAAAAAGTTGTGTTGGAATTGCCTGCGAGCGGGTCATACGGTAGACGATTGTATTTTCGGACCGTGCAAGCAATGCCAGCGCAAACATAACAGTTTGTTGCATTTAGAAGATTATAATAATCATAGCGTTAGTAACAGTGCGTGTGTGTGCAGTGAGTCGCGCGGAGAGGCGAACGCTACACACACCACGACGACCGCGCTGCATTCTTTACCTAACAATTCGAATAGCACTGTTGTATGCGATAATACAACTAGTGATTTTAAATTAATAAATACGGTTTTACTTTCTACGGCATTAGTGGAAGTAGCGGATTATAACAATGTTTATCATACAGCTCGTGCACTTTTAGATAGCGGAAGCCAGAACTGTTTTATTACGGAGAAATTATCTAAACGAATAAATGCGTCTTATTTACAGTCCACTGTTCGAATCTCGGGTGTGGGACAATCTGTCGCACAGTCGTGCCATTCATGCGATATATCAATTCGATCAAAAGTAAACGATTATTATACCAAGCTTAGATGTATTGTCTTGCCATGCATAACGTCCAGTTTGCCTACGATGAACATAGAAGCTGGTCATGTACGAATTCCTGATTCCCTACAGTTAGCAGATCCTACGTTTAATATTAGTTCTGATATTGATTTGCTGATTGGTGCAGATAGATTTTGGGATCTTTTACTATCCGATAGAATACGTTTGCCTAGTGGACCGTTCCTACAGAACTCGAAATTAGGATGGTTGTTGTCCGGTCCTGTGTTTGTTAGGAACTCGAAACCTACTCACGTTCATTGTCACTTTAGTCAGGCCATTGATAAACAACTCCGGTCATTCTGGGAAATTGAGAATATTCCTTCATCACCATGTGTAATTCTTACGGATGATGAACGTGTGTGTGAGGAATTATTTAATAATACGACTAAACGCGAATTAAATGGTAGATTTTCGGTTCGTATACCGCTAAGAGAAGCACCACACGCACTGGGTGATTCTTATACGTTAGCGAAGAAACGATTTCTATCATTAGAACGTAAACTTGAACGTTTACCAGAATTTAAACGTATGTATACTAACTTTATGCGAGAATATAATGACTTAGGTCATATGTCGAAGTTAGCTACTTGTAGTCATCCTAACTATTACCTTCCACACCACGGAGTCATTAGAGAAGGTAGTACGACTACAAAATTACGCGTAGTGTTCGACGCTAGTGCTGTCACTAGCTCGAATAAATCATTAAACGATATTCAGTTTCCGGGACCCGCGTTACAAAATGATATTTTTTCTATTTTGTTGCGATTCAGACAGTATAAATATGTAGCTTGTGCAGACGTGGAGAAGATGTTTCGTCAGGTTCTTCTCCAGTCTGACCAAAGGTCACTACAGTTAATATTGTGGCGCGATAATCCCTCGGATCCATTAGATACCTATCAACTTAATACGGTTACATATGGAACTGCATCAGCTCCATATTTAAGTATGCGATGTATCAGACAGTTAGCGTTAGAGTGTGATGATAACGTCATCGCTCGCGTCATCACCCAAGACATTTTTGTAATAGACGATCTTATCACTGGCGATGATGATTTAAATAATTTAATTCAAATTTGCCAGAAAACTTCAGAAGTACTACGGTCGGGGTGTTTTCCTTTGCGTAAGTGGACATTTAATTTAGACGTATCTCAAGATAAATCCACAGAACATTTTATAGGCGAGCATGCGCAAACTAAAACACTCGGATTAGGTTGGCACAACACTAGTGATGAGCTGCATTTTGTTACGAATATTAATAACAATGATAACGAATCAAATTTAACTAAACGGGTAATGTTATCAGTCATATCACAAATATACGACCCATTAGGCCTTCTTTCTCCTGCAGTCATAATTTCAAAAATGATTTTACAAAAATTATGGTTAAGTAAAATTGACTGGGATACTCCGGTTTCTAGAGATATTGTTGACACTTGGAAACATTTTATTTTTACATTAAGATTTTTAAAAGATATTCGCATTCCTCGTCCCGTGAAAGGTGATCACACTCAATATACTGAACTTCATATTTTTACCGACGCGTCCCAAGACGCATACGGTGCTTGCGCTTATTTACGTACCTATAGTGATAACTCTGACGTAACCGTGCGTTTGTTGTGTGCCAAAAGTAAGGTCGCACCTTTAAAGGCTATAAGTATTCCTCGTTTAGAACTTTGTGGTGCCTTAATAGGAGCTAAGTTATATAAGAAAATCGTTGAGTCTCTTAGGTTACAGTTTAGTAAAATATATTTCTGGACGGATTCTACAATAGTCATGGGTTGGATTAAAATGTCACCACATTTACTTAAAACATTTGTACAAAATCGAGTGACCGAGATCAATGACCTCACGGGCGACTCGGTATGGTTACACGTAAGTAGCAAAGACAACCCAGCTGATCTATTGTCGAGAGGTTATAGTTTAGATTTATTAAAAAATTGTGATCTATGGTGGTACGGTCCGTCTTATTTACGTAACAATTTACATTATTTCGATCAAATTAAAAGCGATAATTCAGATATTTGTAATTTACCAGATTTAAAATGTAAACAAACATGTTTACCTTCTATACAATGCGAAGATTTAATAAACTTTGAAAAATACGCTTCGTTTTCTAAACTTAAACGAATAGGTGCGTACATACTTAGATTTATAGATAACACACGCATCAAGTCGACTACTGCTAATGACAGTCGTCCGCGTCGAACCGGTTTCTTATCAGTAAATGAATTGAATACCGCACAAAGAATGCTCATTAGGTTGGTGCAAATAAAATCATTTCCAGATGTTTACAATAGTTTGGTTAGCAATGTTCCTATTAAACGAACTTGCAAACAATATAATAAGGTTTCTAGTCTTAATGTTTTCATGGATGAACATAAAATAATTCGGGTAGGTGGAAGACTATTTAATTCGTGTTTTACTTACGATAAAAAACATCCGGTTTTATTGTGCAGTAAACATCCATTCACTATTAGTTTATTTAGGTATGAACATATACGATTATTACACGCGGGTCCTCAACTTCTTTTAGCTACGGTGCGTGAATGTTGGTGGCCATTAAATGCTAGAAACTTAGCTAGAAAAATAGTGCATGAGTGCGTGAAGTGTACACGTATCCGAGGTAAGACATTAACACCTATCATGGGTAACTTACCGCCTGATCGCTTAGAGCCTGGCTTCCCATTTATGCGAACGGGTGTTGATTATGCGGGGCCAGTGTTTATATTAAATCGAAAAGGCAGAGGTTCAAGATTAACTAAAGCTTATATATGTTTATTTATTTGCTTCACGACGCGAGCTATGCATTTGGAACTTGTTACAAGTCTCTCTTCAAATGATTATATTTTAGCATTAAAACGTTTTATTAGTAGGCGAGGTAAACCTTGCGTCATTTATTCGGATAATGGCAAGAATTTCGTAGGTGCGGAGAAAGAATTTCCTTTATTTTTAGACAAAAACTCAGAAACTATTATTAATTATGCTTCAGACAATAACATAGAATTTCGATTTATTCCTCCTTATTCTCCACATTTTGGCGGTCTATGGGAGAGTGGGGTACGCTCGTGCAAGCATCACCTGAGGCGCATAGTAGGTAACGCGCGATTAACTTATGAAGAATTTTGCACAGCTTTGACACAAATCGAAGCCGTCCTAAATTCTCGTCCAATTTCACCTCTATCCTCAGATCCTTCCGACCTTACTCCTCTTACCCCCTCCCATTTCCTCATTGGCCGACCGTTGACAGCACCACATTCTGAAGACGTCACAGATAAGCCGACTTCGAGGTTGACACGCTACGAACGAATAGAACAACTTCGGCAGCACTTTTGGCGACGCTGGTCCACAGAATACGTATCGGAGCTGCAACTGCGAACTAAGTGGAAGACTAAACAGGATGACATCACACTGGGCAGCCTTGTCCTCATAAAAGATGACAACCTACCGCCGTTGAAGTGGCGGTTAGGTCGTGTTACACGTATATTTCCTGGAAGGGACGGCGTGGCTCGAGTTGCAGACATCCACACAAGTACTGGAACCATTCGACGAGCCTTCTCCAAGATTTGTCCGCTGCCACTGCAACCAGTAAGCGACGACGCTTGACTTCATTTTGAAAGCTGGAGCTTCCAAGGCCGGGGGCATGTCCACGCCATCTAAACAACATACAATTGGACGCGGCACAAGCGCCACCTATCGTTGAAAGGAAGAAGACTTCAATCGATTTTTGAATCCGGTCGTTACTTCGGTCATACATTCGGTCACACATTCGGTCATACATTCGGTCTTCTTCACTCGCGTCTCCGTCCGTCAATATTGTATCCCCCCCTTCCGCTCTTCTCTCGCAAACCGCCAGCCGCCATGCAAACACGAACCATTGTATTGTAACGTTTATTTTTTTTATCATTATACATCTGTTGAAACTACACAAGTCGCTTCATTTTTGGACGAACAAACCTGATCCTGCACAACGACTCATTTGCCTTTTTGGCAATTTCGTTATAGTTTAGTTGGTACATATCAACAAATGAGGTCATTATTATTTTGTTTTTTTTTTTTAGATGTTTAAAGTGAAATGTAGGTAGGTAAGTAAATTTTTTTTTTTTATTCGTGACTAGATATTCACGGTAAATAAACAAAGAAAATTAAATTCCACTCACGAATGATTGACGATTTGATTTGATTTGACGATGATGATGATGCATAAAATGACCTTCACGGTTTTCACGATTATTTACTGTCATTTCATGTGTATTTTCTTAAGAGCAATAGGTACACTCTTAGGTATTGGTAGTTTTATGAATATATGCTATGTTTTACCACAAATTATTCAGGGGAAACTTAAACTACATGAAACCTCATTCGTTAACTTGCCAACATATCTCGCAACCATTAGGTTGTTTTAATTTTAAATTTTATGCACGACATACCTTAATCCTCGTCGCCACTTGTGGTGTCTTGGTTTTGGTTAGGTTTAGGTATCACAATAAAACACTGTTTGCAATATCACTGCGTTAGGCGTGTTGTCATAACAGCCGCTCGGACCAGACTGAGTGTGGCGCACCACTCCACAATCCCCCACTGCGCAACCCCTACCACAGCACGCATAACTTGTTTATTGAACGTCACATCCGCATAACTTGTTTATTAAACGTCACAGGTATAATGCTAACTAATAAGGTGACATGATGAAATAATTACTCTAATCGTTCTGTGTAGGATAAGTACCTACTTATGGTAGAAAAGGCTTTTTTTATTTTTATTTTATTTATTTTATTAGGAGGTATTGGATAATGTGGTATAGTATCACTTCTGAAAATAAGCTATTATTTTTTCTGTGACATATCTGTGACGTGTCCTATCTTCCTTCATAGCCTTACTTGAGCTTGAGAGCTTTGTCTATGTAGGTATATTTTCAATATTCTGGAAAGTGCTGACTTGCCATCGCAGCCCATTTTGATGTAGGTAAGTACCTATATTAGTCTATGGAACAAAACTATCAAAAAATTAATATCAGCCTAAATTTTTGCGCGGTTAGCACGTATTCCTCATTGAGAGTCAAGCATCCTTGTGATAACAATTGTAACAAATGATTAGAAACAGGGTTTATAATAAATGAAATTCAAACAACCTTAGGAACTTATTTTAATTGGGCCTTTACATAGAAAATCACAGCAACTTATTTGGAACTATATCCGCTATAATTTAGTCACCAAAAATTAATAATCACTAATTAATATATATTTATTGAACTATAAATATTGAACGACCATCATTTTGCTAGATTACTAATTACAGATTCAATATAAATCAAAATTAAAAGATTATCAAAAGATTAGGTATATAAATCAAAAGATTAGGTATAGAGAGTGAGAGAGAGAGAGAGAGATAATTTATTTGTCAAAAAAAAAAAAAAAAAAAAAAAAACATGCGTTTACACACCGACGGGTCGGGTATGCAGGGTATATAAGGTCATTTATTAGTAAGTACAAAAATTTTGAGGATAGATTCATTACCATAAGATAAACATTTCTTGAAAAAATCATAAATTTCTATACGCTAGTTTCCAAGAAAAACACTAAAAACCATTTTGTTTAAAAAGTAAAATTCAACACCCCGTGTATAACGGGGAATTCCAGCTAACGTACTTTATGGCAGATAACAAAGGAGTCGCGTTGTTTACCTAAAAGCATACCCCGCTTCGCCCCTGCCGCACCCCGTTGCGCGGCCAGCCATCATTCGACGCGGGACCAGCGTCTAGTTCGCTAAAATCATTTCACTGATAACGTGCTATGGACGGATAGTGCACATTTACGCGCGAGGGACTATGTAATGTGCATAATGCGCATTACTGGTGCGATTACAATCCACGAGTGATTCGGCCGGACCACTTCCAACACCTTTTCAGTGTGAATGTGTGGGCAGGACTGTTGAACGGCCAATTATTAGGACCCGTTTTTCTGGATCGACTGACTGCGGACACGTATCTGCAGTTCCTCCAGCGAGACCTACCAGAGCTACTGCTGGATATACCTGTGTTGTACCGCAGGTACATGTACTTACTACCAGCACGACGGCGCGCCGGTGCACTTCAGTGTGCGGGTACGCACCTACTTGGATGAGGCGTTCCAAGAGCGATGGATTGGGCGCGGTAGCGTTATCCGCTGGCCGTCACGCTCACCTGGACTTCCACGTGTGGGGTCGGGCCAAAGACCATGGGAACGATCCGTACATTAGATGAATTACGTGCGCGAATTGTGAGTGCATTTGACGTGATGTCCAGTGAACAGCAAGTGCTTACTGAAGTGCGGAGGCATTGTCTCGATCGCGCTAGACAGTGTGTGCGTCTACAAGGGCGTCACGTCCAACAATTGATGTGATATGTGTAAATAACTAGTAAATTGTGTAAATAAGTGTAAATCTGATAGTGAATTTTGACTTTTAAACACGCCAAGTTAAAAAAATAATAATAATTGGTGAGTTTTATTTGTTATTTTGTTTTATTTATTTGTATTATTACTTAGGATTAATTTCCACTGAACGTACTGAACGTAACGTTTACGTTATTATTTGATTACTGCATTACAAAGGCAGTCTTACACCAGTCAGTAGAAAAATTTTAAATGAATGTTAGTAAAATTGTTAATATCTATCATAAAAAAACAATAGCTCCACACTGATCCGCTTCGATTTATTGGAAATATCTCTACCAAAGATAAGCGCAAATGTTACTTTCGTTTATTGCAGCGGAATATTAATAGCGTTGCTCAAGGTGGAAACAAGATCCTAGACGAATAGGTAGGTACCTACTAAGAAAGAAAGTCATAAATAACGGTTTGCAACACGTGCAGCAAGCGGGGAGCGGAGAGTCCGAGCGATGACGTAATACGGTAGATTTTTTTGCCTCGCGCAGGACAATGACTGAGTTCACTGAGTCAGTATACAGGATGCTTTTAAAAATATTGTTATTTTTTGTTAGAAAAATTTAAAAAAAAAACTAGCCTGAATATTTGAAAAAAAATGCTAGCGCCGTATTTCTAGCGTATAGTTAGATGTACTGTTTAAATATTTGTAATTAAAAAAAGTTCACCTTATATAAATTATAAAAATGTACGAACATGTTTTGCCAATTATGGCGTACAAATTGAATTAAAGTACAAAATAAAATGTCTAGGTAAAATATCGAACAATAACAAAGTGTCAAAATTAAATTATAATGTGATTAATTGAAATATATTTTGTCCAAAAACAATATTAAATAATCAAAAAGTATCATTCAAGAAGTCATTTGTGTGATAGTAACATTTCTCTGCTAATAAATTTCGCATCTTTTTTTTAAATATATTTGTGTTTAAATCTTTATATTCTTTTGGTATTTTATTATAAATAGTAGGGGCCATACAGAAAATACTTTTCCTCATGAGCGCAGTTTTTGCACTATGCGAGCGTATACTTATCAAAACCGCAATACAAAATATTAAATTGGCAGAGGTTCGACCCAGTCAGTTGTCCTTGTGGAAAGAGAGCGAGAATGAGACGTGCAAGCTTATTTATGCACCATTTCCCGCCATGGCGTCTTGAAGTGCGTGGAGGGGCTTGACAGTGGAGAGGGCACGCCGACAGTGTTGCCAGCGTATTAGCGGCTCAGTATAGATGTAACAGCTCGGCCGTCCTGAAACAAAGTGTCCACACGATGTGCATTAGTTAACTCTCTAATAAGTCTATAAGATCTTCTGTATCTAATTGACTGTCAGCGTCATCACTATCGGAACCAACAACAGCTACATACGGCCTCAAAGAATCCACAGCCACCACTGTACTAAATTTCTTATAGCCTCGAAACCCTTTTACGCTGTGTATCATATACCGGTCATGACCAAGTGACTTAGTTATTCTATACGGCCCAGCATAAGTAGCATCAAGCTTCGTGTTTACTCCAGACTGACCACAGCCTTTCGGATTGCGCCATAAGACCAAGTTCCCTTTCTTGTAGATACGAGCCTCTTTACGTCTCTTATCAAATTGACGTTTCATTAATTGTTGTTTACGTTTAATGTTAGCAGTGGCTGCTGCTCTTCTATTGTCTATATTTAAATTGCTTTCACTATTCTCCAAATTTGATACTTTACTCTTATGTTTGAACATTAAATTAAAGGGGGCTTGACCTGTGGTTTCATGGCACGTGTTGTTAACACCGAAAACTACGTCAGGCAGGCAACAGTCCCAGTTACTTTCCTCACTGCTAGTTCTTATTTAAAATTGTTCTATTGACCCTCTCAACCTGACCGTTAGCTCTTGGTGTTGCAACTGATGTCAGCACATGTTTTATAAGGTGTTTAACAGCAAAGTCTTTAAAATAACGGCTACAGAACGCAAGACCACGATCGGACACTATGGTGGAAGGGAAACCAAACAATGAAAAGACATCATGTAAAATATGGATATTTTCAGTTGAACTTAAGGTGCGTGTTGCTCTGGCAATAACAAATTTTGAGAAGGAACATGTAATTACTAAAATGTACTGATTGTGTTTACTAGACTTCGGAAAGGGCCCTAAGTGGTCAATATGTACAGTATCCATTGGCACCTCAGGTTTTGGGATAGGATTTAATTTTCCTTCCAGTTTTCCATAATGTCCTTTCCGAAAAGCGCAATCCAGACACGAAGTGACATATTTTCTAATGAACTTAGTCATTTTAGGGAACCAAAATTTTTCTTTTATAACGCTGTCGCATTTCTTTAAGCCACTATGCCCCATATTATCGTGATATTTTTGCAAAAGCTTCCAACGAGCATTACAAGGGACTAACAAACGATCCCCATACAAAGTTTTCTTATACAAACGTTCATTACTTATTTTGTAATTATTCAATATGTCTGGATTGGCATTAGGTCCACGCAATTGGTTGATAATGTTACATAGCTTAGGATCCTGCATTTGAACAGTAAGAAACCAATCATCAGCAGACAGAGCATAAACGTGGGTATCTACTGGGTTACGGCTCAGCGCATCAACGTGCCTCATTTTGTCTCCAGCCCTATATTCTATTTCTAAATCGAACTCTTGAATTTGCAACCACCAGCGTGCAATTCTCGGAACTAAATCTTTTTTAACAAATGTGTGACGGATGGCAACACAATCCGTTAATATTTTGACCTTAATACCTAACAAATAAACTTTGAACCTTTTTAACGACTCTACAACTGCTAGTGTCTCCAATTCGTAACTGTGATAATTCTGTTCTTCACGGGTAGTTGTGCGACTAAAGTACATTACAGGTTTTAAAGAGTCATCTACTTGACGCTGAAGCAAAATTCCTGCAATACCAAACTTACTTGCATCTGTATGGAGTTCCGTTTGCAAATTTCTATCATAGATTGCTAAAACTGGTTGCGAGACTAACCTAGCCTTAAGATCTTTAAAAGCTTTATCTTGGGCTTCTCCCCATGACCAAGTCATGTTTTTCTTTGTAAGGTCTGTAAGGGGTTTAGCAATAAGGGAGAAATTACGTATAAACTTTCTAAAGAATGAACAAAGACCAACGAATTGCCTGATTTGGTGAACATTAGATGGGGTAGGAAAATCACGCACAGATTTTATTTTATGATCACCTGGCTTAATGCCATCCTTAGAAATGTAATGCCCGAGATAATTTAATTCAGTTTGAAGAAAAGAACACTTTTTCATATTAAGTTTAAGATTGGCCTCACGTAATACTTTCAGGAGAAGTTCTAGTAGTTCTAAACCTCGTGGAATATCGCTGCTAGGTAATAAAATATCGTCCATGAATGCCAGAATATGATCACCATCACCCATTTTGTTAACCTTATTAATAATTTTATTCATTAAACGTTGAAAAACCGCGGGTGAATTGGCTAAACCGAACGGAACACGAACGTACTCATATTGCCCGTCCGGTGTAATGAAGGCAGTTTTGTAAATCGAATTTTCGGAAACAGGTAATTGGTGATATGATTGTGATAAATCTAAGCTAGTGAAGAAGTTTTTACCTGTTAATTTAGAAATTTCATCCTCAATTATAGGCAAAGGAAATCTATCTTTTATAGTAACTGCATTCAAAGCCCGATAATCTACGCATAGCCTTACGTCTCCATTTTTCTTTTTGACCAATACAACGGGTGATGCAAAATCTGAATTCGATTCCCTAATAATGCCGGCTTCTAAAAGATCTTTTACTTTTTCACGAACTGTTGAAAGTTCTGGTAATGAAAGTCTATATGGGCGATGATACACAGGCTTATCAGTGTTTAATTTGATTTCCATCTCTGCTAGGCCTGTTAGTCCTAATTCCGACGTTTTAGACGCAAAACAAGAACTATATTGAGACAAAATAGTAAACAAACGTAGCTTATCCCTATCATTTATATTACCCACGTTTATGTTTGCCAAGTTAACACCACCAATACACATATCAGCACATAAACCATCATCTACTGAAAGTATATCTGTTTGGTCCAATTTTGTCACATCTGCATCAGCACAACTCGGTACGAAACCACTACCCACGTCAGCATCAGCAAAATTCGGTACGAAACCACCAACAGCTACATTATTTTGGCTTTGAAGCCCAGCGTCAGAATTGGACCAACAACAAAGAAAGATTTGACTCACCAAGACAGCTTCAGCTTGTAATATTTCGGCACAGCATTGCCCTCTTGCCACCACCTGGCCAGCTGCAAACTCCACAACTTTCGAACCCAGGTTGTAAACTCTGAGGAAACCCTCGGAGCCCTCCACCACAGACGCCGGGATAATGTACTCATGGTCTGCGAGATTGAAATAACGAGGATTTGTATTTACAACTCCCTTTGATTCACCATTAATTAGCACCGGAACCATTGCTGCTTCGTTAGGTAGAATAGTCAAACTATTTTTGGAAAGTAGGTCTACTCTTTGTTCAGTATTTTCTACGACAATGCCTTGGATATTATTGTGATTCTGGGAAAGGATCACGGAATTACCATTTATTACAAGGCATACATCATCTCTATTAATGACAGGCTGCCCTAACAATATATCGATTTTTCCCAGGTTGACATGTGTAACTAAAGCACTCGTTTGCACAGATAAACCATCCAAGGAAACATTGATTTTTATTTCGCCCAGTGCGGGTATTGGACTGCCTGTGAATCCTTTTAAAATTTTATCACTAGGTTCGATAATACACTGTAATAATTTCGCAAAACTATAACTTATGACATTACTTTGTGCTCCAGTGTCTAAGTATGCCTTTACTCCATTAATCGTTATATCTTTAAAGTATAAATCGTTAAAGCTTTGTATAACTTTCACATCTTTTATTTTATCCGAGTCGGTATGAGCATTCTGCCTACAAAATCTTGCAATATGCCCGGTCTTCCCACAGTTTTTACATAATCGAGTGTCAGGGTTAGTGCAATCCCTAACCAAATGGCCTTCAGTATTACAGCGGTAGCATTTAATTGGAGTGGAAGGAGAATGGTATGATTTTTTTTCAGCCGGCTTCGAAGTATTGGTAGCGTTAGAAGATTGTCTCAAAGCACGCTGATCATTCTCACGAAATCGCGATGAATGCGACTGGTAATTTTCCATTGATACTAAAAACTGACAATACAATTCTTCTGGGTTTGTACTTTTCAAAGCTTTAGCGCTAGCCTGTAATTCAGAGGGTAGGCCGCGAACAATACACGAGACCGCGGCACTGTCATCGAGCCTACATCTACGGCACATGGCTAATTTATCGTAAAAGTATTTGCTCATAGTCTCCTTTGGTTCTTTCTTACGACTTACTAACTCTTCAATTAATTCCGCAAATTCAAACATCCTAGGAAACGTACGTTTCAAAAGTTCTTGCCACTCGCACCAAGTAAGATCGTAATTATCGAGTCTATTATACCAACGTCTAGCTGAACCATCTAATCTAGTCTGCATGTAATACGAGCGCTTTGCCTCGTCCCAGCCATAAATATCACCCAACTGGTTGATTTTCTTCAGCCAAACAAACACGTTATTATCTTTATCATCCGGGTCGAATAAAGGAATAATTGTATCGCCTTTAACACTGTCACTTCGATTTTCACGCGTTCTGCTAAAGAATTTGTTCATCATACCTTCAACTTTTTCGTTTACCAACTGTTCTATCTTACTGCTCGATGATTCTCCGTAGGTAGGTGGTACTGCCCGCTTTGCTGCAGCTTGCACATCAGAATCATCAGATTCACTGCTACTGCATCTAGCTCGGTGCCTCTTCATGATGAGCGGGGTAATCCCACTTCTGAAGCTGTAACAAATGATTAGAAACAGGGTTTATAATAAATGAAATTCAAACAACCTTAGGAACTTATTTTAATTGGGCCTTTACATAGAAAATCACAGCAACTTATTTGGAACTATATCCGCTATAATTTAGTCACCAAAAATTAATAATCACTAATTAATATATATTTATTGAACTATAAATATTGAACGACCATCATTTTGCTAGATTACTAATTACAGATTCAATATAAATCAAAATTAAAAGATTATCAAAAGATTAGGTATATAAATCAAAAGATTAGGTATACTTATCAAAACCGCAATACAAAATATTAAATTGGCAGAGGTTCGACCCAGTCAGTTGTCCTTGTGGAAAGAGAGCGAGAATGAGACGTGCAAGCTTATTTATGCACCATTTCCCGCCATGGCGTCTTGAAGTGCGTGGAGGGGCTTGACAGTGGAGAGGGCACGCCGACAGTGTTGCCAGCGTATTAGCGGCTCAGTATAGATGTAACAGCTATATTACGATATTTACGGTGTTCCCTCCCTCGTTATGGCATTTTTACACGGCGCACGGTAGATTTATTAGGTGTTGGCGAATTTTTTCAGAACGTTACCTACCAAAATGTTGTGTTTATACTCCCTGTAGCCCAATGATATTATAAGTCTTTTTACTTAACACGCGCCTAGCGCCTACACGATTTAACCCCAGGAAACAAAAATTGTGTGTCATTGGGAATCGATTACCATGAACAACCTATACCTAATAATAAACCTCAGGGCGAATACAGCTATTATCATAATATCTCACAGTCTTCATCTTTTCATAAACACTTTAAAACATAATCTTTCACCATCTTTTCATAGCGATTTAATGTCCAAACTTCGGCTAGGGCTGGTTGAGCCATAATTCACAAATTTCGCACTCGACGGCGCGGAAGAGATTAGACATTAAACTAATAGGGTCTGACGTCATGTTCTTAGGGGGATAATTAAATTCGATGGCCTTGAGTTTAGGTTTAGAGCTGTTCCTAATGGGATTATGGAGCTTCCTACATAGCTAGGCTGGTAAGCACTATATAATATATACCTACTACCTCTCTGGTATCCCGGCCGCCTGAGCGCAAGCGTACAGCAAACTCTACATTATACTATTTTGCTTTTCAACATTTGGCACTTGAAGGATTTGTGGCGTAAAACGTACACATACTAAGGCATTTGCTGTATGCTTCTACTCAGGTGTGCGGTCTGGCTTAGTGATCCCATGTTAGCTGAGCTAGAATAAGTTTCAGGCCTTTCAAAGTTGCATGACAGTTTTACCTACTTATTAAAGCTACGGTGCTGTAATCTATTAATTTTTTCTAGATGGCAATAAGCCGATATCGACCATTGTGTCAATGTCAAGGCGAAGATGCCAAGAGTGACTTCGAAAAGCAAGTGTGCATGATAAAAAATATAACATTGGTAAAGGCGGGTAAAGGATAGTATAGTAACAACTTATATGTTTTATTTTATGTATTTTATTTTCTCTTTTACACACGTCTATATCGCAGCCAGCAGCGTATTTAGCCTTTCAGGCAATGATATATTACCTTTAGATGCGTTACCCGGGCTCAAAAATGGCAAATTAAATGAAGGGTAATTGCCCGGCGTGATATCAGTCACGCACGCGCGCCAGTGAACATGCAGCAGCTAGTGACGTAATTAAATAAGTATATTCATCTCTTTCTTACAACAGGTATCGGCATGCGTCTTTCCTTTTCTTTGCGGCCAGTATATACTGGTATGTTGGTACATCATGGCTTACGCTGTTTTTGAAAGCACTGATGTTCGTGTATGACGCGTCTATCTATAATACGTCATTGCATTCAACTAGCGGACTGAATGATATCCAATTACTTGTAGGTTAGGTTGGAATTGTGACCAACCACGCGCCAATCCATATCATCTTTCAGGTCATCAGTAACCAGATGGCCCAGGTATTTAAATTTATATACCCCATTTTTCGGTTGACCATTCATTAGGAGAGGAGGTGTGACACCTGGTACCAGACCTGAAGACCTTGAACTCTGTCTTGCTGTTATTATAAATTAGCCCATGAGTCGCAGCGTACGACTCGCACACATTGAATAACTTTCGGAGAGCACCGATCGAGGGAGCCAGCAGCACCGTATCGTCTGCGTAGCTAATGTTGTTTAAACAAACACCAGCCACGTAGAAGCCGACACGCGCGCTGCTGAGTCGCTCAATCAGTGCATTAACAAACAGACTAAAGAGCAAAGGCGAGGACAGGCCCCCCTGCGTCACCCCACACTGCGGCCGGCATAGCTCCATAGCTCTCCTGCCCACAACACCTGAGTCTCTTGGTTCACGTGCATGAGAAGTAATACGAACTCAGCGTCGTTTCCTCTAGCTTTTGCCAAAGAAGATCGTATGGATATGGAACAAGGTCAAAAGCCTTGGACAAGTCAAGGAAAACCGCATAAACCGGTGTATTTCTATCTGTGTAATACTTGACAGCGTGCTTCAAACTCATAATAGCAGTCTCCGTTGACAGCCCAGGCTGGAACTGTGACCAACTGAGCGATGCCATGCAGCGGCTGGCGAGCGCTACTTCCAAAGGAAACGCCAAAATTAAGCTAGTCGTGTGTGGGCAAAGGTGTCGTCGTCGTGTAGAGGGTGTCGTGTCCGACACACGACAACATCCTTGTACCACAAAGCCTGTGAAGCCGAAACAGTCTCACTGACGAACGATCAAAAGAAAGACTGAAGCTGTGACGGGACAGTGCTTCCTTATCCAAACCATTCGTTCCACCTGCTGAAGATCTCCCACCTGGTCATGGGTAGCCTTTGCCTAAAATAGACTCCGGATCCAGGTTTGCCGAAGCAAGGAAAACCTGTTCAGGTGGAGATTCATAGACGACTCCGCCTTAAAATTCTTCACTCTTTAACAAGATCTCCGTTTCTACACCTGCTTACTCCAATAGCTTGAAGGTCTCCCTATCAGCTGATAGTGTGTCTGCGAAATATTCCCCTCACGTCCCCTTATTTTGCAGCACGCATGCGCGACTCCGCCGCCCGAATTCCGCGGTTCGCCAGTCAGCTGTCGTCCGCCGGGGTGGTCCAAACGCGACAATATTACAAAATAAATCGACATTTATAACATAAAAAGAGGTTATAATTTAGAAAATATATAATTTATGGTACATTTATTATCTGTGGACGTAATTTTGGCGGTAAAACGTGGTTTTGTTGTGTGATAATATTGCTGGTTTGTGTTATTCAGTGTTCGCGATTCAGTGAGCCCTAGACAAAAAACAATCTAGATTTTGTGCTGTGATTTTTAGGTTTTCTCTTTGTTTGAGGTGAGTTTTGATGTTTTAATTTTTCAGCTTGCTTGTATGGAATGGTACAATCTGATTTGAAACGGTTTCGGCGAATTAAAAACAAAACATTGTTGTTCTGTGAGCAGATACATTATGTTGTTTTGTTTATTCTAAGATGATTCTAAGTACCTATGTCTTTTCATTTGTTTTTTTTTCCTATGTATATTATAAGATATTGCTTTCAAAAGGTTGGTAAGTACTTACTTAGGTTTATATTTGATTAATTTCGTAAACATATCTTTGGTATGCACACTGGTAACCGAAAACCGCATGAATGCCTGCAATGCACCTTGTTTACGTGTCATATTAATATCTAGGAATAGGTATGTACAAGAATATAGAATTCTAGATATTTACCTTTATAGGTAGGTACTTGCCTATTAGGCATTTGGCTAGGTATTAACTTAGCTTTGGCTTACAACTAAAGACTTGCCTAAATGTGAGTGAGATTGCACCTATTAATGAATCGAATAGGAACAGGGCAATCAATCAAAATCAACTTAAGACGGAACTATACGCCAATGACGTTGAGTGGTTAGCTTGCGCGTTCTGTGCTGAGCTCACGCAACGCGTCGTACGTCCAGCCAATAATAGGACTCGCCCATCAAGGAACGCTGTCCCAAATTAGACGCATTATTAATTTATTATACATAAAACAAAAGGCATTTTAATAAAACACGTATAGTAAAAGATAAATAATTAAATTAACTTTAAAATGGTGAAGGTTTCATAAAAATACGCCTGACAGTTTTTGCGTGATTCTCAGTTTTTTATCTGCCTTAGACATAACTTTACAAATTAATTACTCTATTTAATATAAACATAATCTAAAATATTCACATATTAATAGAATGTATAATAATTAATTAAATTTCTAAGACTATGGGTGTATGTGCTAATTGTGCTTGCCTGAAATAAATGAATTTTATTTTTATTTTTTTATTTTTTTTATTAAGTTATTAAGAAAATGCTCTAATTTAACATATATTTTTTACAAATCATTAACACTATTCGTTTAGACGTGATCTTCAGTTTAAAAACATCAAAAGTCATATAGCGTCGCCTTAAGGGGACTACAGGACATGAACGCAACGAAACGCAAGTTTTATAATGCCTAAAAGTATATGATCTACTGCAGTAAACAAAATCAGAAAAATATATGATATTCTTCAGGATATCTGCTAGTTAGATAGTTTGTTGAAAACATAATACAACTAATTTGATACGATAGAAAAAAATCACGAAGATAACTCTAAAAATTTTTTTTAACCAATAAAAACCATGCTAATATACATGCATCCATTCTGATTTTTTGTCAAATTATTCTACAAGCAACATATTAACGTAATAGTGTTTTATTTTTTTAGTCCAATCAATAGATTTTTTGTAAATCGATAATTGCTTCATATTTTGCAATAAATTACCAGGGTTTTGTCATCGCGCTTCTCTTTCTTTTATATGCAGTCTGACAGTGACCGCGATTTAGGTCCTGTAGTCCCCTTAAGTACTTGTAATACCTACTTATGTTCCACAGCTGGAAAAATTCTTAAAATCATTAGAATTCGCAATCCTTCGCACCTCATCATAAAAATCAAATAAAAATTGAGCTCCAAACAGAAACAGAAAAAGTGGTTGATTTATTCTCTGGTCGGTCCCAGAGGCCATTATTTACATTTTTTGTTAAACTTTTAAGACGATCTGAGCCCGAGATGGCACGTTCCTGTCTGGGATGAGGTTTTTGGGGTTCCTTGAGGTAAATTAAAAAATGTCCTCTAGGTACAGCAGACTATCCTTCGTCAATCGAGTGGACCTATACTTGCTTCCAATCTAATGTCATGAAAAATGAAAATGCCTGAATAGTTCAGCGATTCCAAAGTTGTGGGAGCTGGTGGGCAAAGCTTGGGATTCGAGCTCAACGATTGCTAAAGCCAAAGATAATACTTTTAGCGAACCTGCTACTGATGTGCACTACATAATAACTTGTTCGCTTCTTAGTAGGTAGAGGTACCTAACGAGTTAAAAAAAAAACACATTTTGGCATTTTGGGGATATACCTACTGTTGAGATGTATCAAGCAAAAGGAGTAAGAATGTTTTGAAGTATCTGCCTTCTTCCATGGGAATTGGGAAGGTGTGAGTTTGTGTATCTAAGGACCTTTTTTTTTTGTTTTTTTTTTTTTTTTGAGGGTGGGAAATCATCAAATAACTTCTCCCCCTCTGGGTGGAGCGGAAGGGCGTGTCAGACTTTCAACCGTGTTCCTTCAGTTGCCTATGCTAGGGCCGCGGTATCTTCTTCAAACAACCCGCGACCCCAGCGGCAACAACCCGCGACCCCAGCGGCGTATCTAAGGACCTACGACTATAATCCAGTCAGCACCGTATAAACTCGGTCAGCTAATTACCTACTTAGGTCGAATGATCAGTCCTACTTGCGTGTTTGTACGAGAACTAAGTTTTTAAAAGCACGTGATGGGGTAGCGTGTAGAGCTAGACTCTATTACTTATTCACATGCTTTGATTCCACGAATCCAATCGATTGTTTGGCCTTTTGTTGGTCTAGGCTATTGCTTTCAGTTTTGTAGTATTTTTGGGATTATCAATAGTAATATAGTAACAATAATAACCCAGTGGGGCTCGTGGCTAAGTAATGAAAGCCGCACGGGTCGATCGATCAAGTTAAGCTATGCTTGCCGCGGTCGGTCCTTAGATGGGTGACCATCTTTACATGCCGAGACCGCGTGCCTCGGTAAGCACGCTAAGCCGTTGGTCCCGGCTGTCGTTCTTGGATCTTTGACAGTCGTTACGGGTCGTCAGAAGCCCGAAAGACTGACATCCAGTCTTACCAAGGGGTATCGTATTACCCAGTTACTGGTTGGGGAGGTCAGATAGGCAGTCGCTCCATGTAAAATACTGGTATTCAGCTGCATCTGGTTAGACTGGAAGCCGATCCAAACATAGTTGGGAAAAGGCTAGGCAGATTGATTTAACCCAGCCTTCGGTTGAATAGCTTTTAGGGCAAACTCAAAATTTAAATATCGAAAAATTCTCGCAGTGTAAAGTTTTATTAGTCTCTAAGAAATACATCTATAAAGTTTAACCGAAGAAAGAAAATAACTGGAGCTAACAGTGCCTAAAGTATTGTTACATGACTGACAATCATCCAGCACAGGTATACCATAGGACCCTATGTTATCCCTGTGGTGCTGCGGAAAGTAGAAAACTTTTAGTTTGGAAGGACTGCGAAAAAACAGTGTACCCACTTGTACAAAATGATCAAATTAGATAATGTCAGACACGAACCAAATTCTTCTTTATTCTTTTCTACGGGACCATTAACCCAAACCGCTCATCGCTTCTGACATTAAAGCAGGTAGTTCCAGACCCTTGCATCTTTAACCTTTGCTGTCATTGTTCGGCTCCGTGGCGGTATGGAACCCATTATAACACCATACACTACCTACTCCGCGTAGGTAGCTATTCATGGTGTCTTCAATATATTCATGGGTTTGTAATGTAAGCATTGACTTATATATTACTTTTTATATCTATGAATGTAAGGCTGTTCGTGGAAGGTTTAGGAGAACAATTGATTATGTGGTAGTTAAAATTCAATATGGTGGATAAAAGATCGATTTTGATTTGGATTGTAATCTGTTATTGTGAAGTCTGGGGTCGAATTGGTCATTTATTTATTTTATTTATAGTCGGTAGACGATTTTGCTAACGCATGTTATGAATTATGATGGTAATTAGGTTTCCGTACAAAAATGGTAAAAAGGAACCCATATAGTGCGACTCAGTCTGCCTGTCACAGCTGGATATCTCAAGAACTACTAATGCTATCAACTTGAAATTTGGAACAGTTTTAGATGACGTTTGCCCAACTATTTTGCAAATAAGAAAGAAATAAATATATATATGTATTTTTTGCAACAGGGACTGAAAGGAGGTCTTAAAAATTTGAAGTAGGGCTACTAGGACAAGTGGTATATCATATGAAAGAACGCCGTTTACACATTCTCAAACCTTTTTTTTCTTTTTTTTAGGCCACATTGTTTTCGACTTTTGATGAAAAATGTAAAAAAAATACCGTTCCCCCACTTATCTCCGAAGTTTGCGTAGAGAAAAATCTGAAATTATTCTAAAACAATGTCTTTATATAGCACACTTTTTCAGAAATTGGAACGGAACTCTCGGTGCGCGAGTCGGACTCGCTCTTGACCGTTTTTTTTGTACTAGATATAGCGTACCTAGCCATTATCTAGAGCGATATTATTACCTGCCGATATTTTGTAAAAGTCTCAGCTTGGAATAATCTATTTACGAGTAGGTATAGTGTCAGTTCCTAGCATCGACAGGCTACGGGCTGTTCATCTCGTATTGGAACGAAATAATCTGAGATGACTGCTCATGGCTTGCCGTGGTACAAAGATATCAGCGACCTCCAAAATGAAAGCGAGTTTCACTACGCAGTAATATATAAGTCAATGCTGCTTTCACTACTAAGCCTTCGTTGATTCCAAATATTAACCCAAATTTTGTAAAGAAAACGTCGCCTCTCTTTAGAAACAAAATAAAACAGCCCCACAATTATAATCCTGGCTTTAATTCCGCCATCACAATTCACTGTATAAGCCATTCTAATCCCATAAAAGCTATAATTCAGCCTTATGGGTAGACTAGGCGCAATTATACTTACGCCATAATTTGGGGTGAGTATCGATTTTCATAATAGGGCCTTATTTATAGGGACCTTTTGCTATTTTATTGGTGGAATTTTAGGTCGAATTAAGGTCATTGGATGAATGTAGGTTAGGTCTGGTAGTTATTATGTTTTTCATAACACTGACTAACTGTTTTGTTTTAATGCAAAACAGTTCTATTTTTGAGGCTGGACAGGCGGGAAATTCTAATAATATACAAACGTCAAACGCGCGGCACAACAAAAAGACAATTCGCCCCTTTAATCATAAAACGAAACAACTCAAAATTTACATTTTTCGAGTTTTTATCATAAAGTGAATTAACTTCAAACGGAGAATACGTACAATCCAACAGCCAACTCGATACGATGAAAATGACAGAGATAGAAGACTATCGTTCTCTTTTTGATTAACGGACTCGAACAAGTTGGTACCGGTAAAGTGATCCATTCAGTGATGCACCGACTTTGCTCAAGGTAAGTTCTCGGAAAAAAAATAAAAAAGCGGAGTAAAACGAAAAGAAATCGGTGTTTTTGTACCAGGTAATTATTTTATGAGCTTTTATTTATTCATAAAGTGAATTTATTTGAGTTATTTCTCTTTATTAGAAAAGTAGACGTAATTTGTGTCTATAATATTTTGACTTAATTCAGTTTTGTATAAATTTTATGATACCATATTACGACACATTTCGAGTTGATGCAGTTTTATAATAAAATGCATAAGCAAATCTAAATTGAATTATGTATTATTCCAGTATTGTACTATAATTTATCAAAAACTTAGTATTTTTTTGGTTTGTTCCTGTTTACTATTAATTTGTCAGGTATGTTTTTGTTTTCATTTAGAGTTATTTTACTACTTTAGTAAAAATAATGAGTGCCGTTAGTAAAATTAAAATATTAACAAAGGTATAATAATTATTTTCAAATGAGAGTGGTGGAGGATTTGGAAGGAGTTTAATAGATACGAGTACTGACTTTTTGCCTTGTTTTAGAATGTCTTCAAGAGCACGAAAAAGAATGTCTTCAAGGGTTAGAATGTCTTCAAGAGCACGAAAGTCTTCAAGGGCACGTACAATTTTGGGTTTACTGATGGATAATAAAGTACCGGATTGTGAAAACCCTTCACCGGACTTGGGGTTAGAATATTATGAGAAACCCAATAATAGCAACACGGATTCCAACCACGAGGTGAGTACCTAATTGAAAATTACTATTATTGCAGATTATCTACATTCAAGTAGCTAATTTATAATACTGCGATTTATGTCTACCTATAACTCCACTACATAAACAGACGTATGCACACGCGCATGACTTGTGTGCGTGATGAGTTCTACGAAATTTCTTATGGTTATTCTTCGAACTCGCGGGTGATGCACCTGCGTGGCATGGTGAGGTGGGGTGCGTTACCAGTGTGAGGTAGAGCGCAGTTATAGGTACCCACTTTTATAATAGTCTGACGTCTCTGGTCAGATTCCCAGGTCGACCCAAAAATATTTCTGTATTAGCAGCCTGCACTCAGGACATTGTTCTTATTAATTATAAACCACGTTATTTATTTCTTTATTTTTACTATTTTTTGTTCTACTATTTTAGGTACAAAATGAACAAAATTTTCCTATTGAAACGGAGGATGTAGCTATAACAGTGAGTAGAAACTAGTGATGATTAAATTATCGAGAAACTAAATAAAACATTTCAGTTTTTTGATTCCTGGAAAAATATTTAGTAGGTACTTATGTGCTTATAAAAATTTTATATTTATTAATTACAGAAAACTCAGGCTGAACAAGCCATATCCAGTAAATGTCATCTAGTGCCTTATTCCGATAGTGACATTAGCTTGTCTGATCATGAAGATAATATTACACGATACACAGCTACTGAGGCAGAATACAAAAATGAAGAAAATTATGTTCATAAATCTTCATCATCATCATCTTCAAATTCGTGTTCGAGCTCATTGTCCTCAAGCTCAGACTCGGATAGTTCGAAATCGAGCATCCCTCGGTCACCCACAAAAACTCCTAGACAGTCCGTGACTGTTGATGAAACAGACGACGATGACGAGATTGACGTTATTGAAAATACTCCTCCGCAGCAACATCGTCTTGAAAATAGAAGGAACGTAAGTTATTAACTGGTATAAAGGTACAAAGACCAAGACTTGCCGTTATTTCAATAGAAATTGTCTTACAATTAAATTTTAATTTGTCTTTCAGGAACTAAATCGTCATCCCAGGGAGTTAAAGAATACTCAAAGTTATTATACATCTCCAGTATGTACCGACGAAAGTGATATAGACCTCAGTGATACAGATCCAACATTTACAAACATAGAACCCAGAAGAAAGAGGAACTATATCTTTTGCCAGTCGAGCTCTTCTTCTACTAGTTCGTCAAATTCGCGTATGACTCGAAAAAAGGGACGCAAACGTACCAAAAATCCATCCCAATGGAAACAAAATAAAGTAAAACGTTTGCGTAATAAGGGAAAATCATATATTTCTATGTCGAAAACACAGAAGAGTATTCCAGCCCGGTGTCTCAAAGAACCTTGCTCAGAAAAATGCAGGCTTAAATGCACCACAAAAATAAATACAGATAGCAGATACGAACTCTTTCGGAAGTTTTGGGATTTGGGAGATTTGGCAAAACAAAGAGCTTTCATAAGTTCATCTATGATTGATGTTCAGCCTAAATACAAATACACGAACTCTAATCGACCTAGGCACAATAACAAAGCATTTCATTTTACAGTCGACAACACTATGATTAGAGTCTGCAAAACTTTTTATAAGGCCACGTTAGACATCTCGAACCGTATGATATTTACGACACAAAATAAAATAAAAAATAACGATTTTTCTCTTACTGATCTTAGAGGAAGACATCAAAATCATAAGAAAAATGATCCTGAATTACGAGCTGCAATCAAACAGCACATAAATTCTATCCCTAAAATTGAATCTCACTACGTACGAGCTTCTTCAACAAAGGAATAATATAGAAGGCAGCAAAACTATTAAAGATTTATATAACGATTTTAAAGAAAACCAGCAACAAAATAATAAAGATGCAGGTACATACATAACATATTATAAAATATTTACATCTGAATTTAATCTCTCTTTTTTTCAACCTAAAAAGGATCAATGTGATCTTTGCAACTCATACTATAATTCTAATGCTGATCAAAAGAAAGATCTAGAAGAAAAATATAACACTCATTTGGAAGAGAAGAATTGTAGTAGGATCGAGAAGATGAATGACCGCATGAAAGTCAATAAAAACTTCAGAGTAGCTGTGTATGATTTGGAGGCAGTATTACAGTGCCCAAAAGGCGATACTTCCTCTTTTTATTATAAGTCTAAACTTAATTGTTATAATTTAACCGTGACGGAGCTAACTGGAAAGGACTGTAATGTAGCATATAAAAATGTGCATTGTTATTTCTGGTCGGAAAGTGATGCAAAACGTGGTGCCATTGAGATCGGCTCATGTGTATGGGCATATTTGAAAGCTATAAGCGATGAAGACGATGATGAAAAGGAAGTTATATTTTATTCCGACAACTGCTGCGGACAGAACAAAAATAAATATATTACTTCACTATATTTATATGCAGTTCAAACGTTAAACATAAAAAGTATAACACATAAATTTCTAATACGGGGTCATACACAAAACGAGGCTGATAGCGTTCATAGCCTCATCGAGAGGGAGGTGAAGAAGAATTTAAAATCTGGTCCTATATATACACCCGACCAGTACATACCTCTTATAAAAAATGCAAAAAAATCAAAACCTCCATTGATGGTGCACGAACTGGATTACGAATCATTTTATGATTTTAAAACTTTACAAGAAGAATGGGGATATAATTTTACAACGAATAGCGATGGACAGAATGTCAACTGGAATGACATAAAATTTTTAAAAATTAGCAAACAAAATGCTACCGTATTTTTCTATAAAACGTCTTATAAGCAAGTAAACTACCAGGAAGTTGATGTTAGAAATGAAAGAAAAAAAATGAAAGCACTAACAGAAATATCACTACAGCGAGCCTATTCCACGAAACAGGAAATTAGTGCGAATAAAAAAAAAGATTTAAAAGAGCTTATCGCAAAAGCTCTGATCCCTTCTTTTTATGCTGGATTTTATAATACGATATTTTAAGTTTATAATTATGTATTTTGATTAAGTTTGATCTCATTTTCAGTTGATTTTTTGTGATAATAAAACCAAAAGAATTAGTTAAGTCTCATTACTAGAATATACTTTTATTCGTTTTTAATAAATATAGAAGAACATGTTTATATAGAGTTTTGTTTGTTGTTTTGTTTTGTTATAAGTAGTTACAACAATTTCACATTTTTTTGTAATAAATTTAGATAAGAAGAAGAAACACGTCTTTTTTTTATTAATAAATACATAAATTTTATTTGTGAATTTAAATTAACATAGAAACAATAAGGAATGTTTCTCTGACAGTTAATGCTTCTTAGTTTAACAATGCACTAAATCGAAATACTTCGTCTACCTGCAAGATGATTTTAATATAAAACTGAAACACTTTGAGTTACTTCGTCTATATAATAATTATTTGTTAACATTTTTTATTGAAAAGTGAATTAACTACGAACTTATTTTTGAATTCTTGATTTAAGTGTCTTCCTGTTAAAAATGATTTTTTGTTTTTTGATAATCATGTAGTTTATTAGTTAAGCTAACTATATCTACTTTTGAAACTGACCTAAACCGTTTCTCAATTTTTTTGTGATAAATTAAAGCCATGATTGTAAACATGTCAAACTTTAAATGCGTTTTCCCAAAAAAAAATAATTTTGAGTTATTTCGTTTTATGATTAAAGGGGCGAATTAGTCTTTCCATTATCAGTTGACCCACTAGTCTCAAAAATCTCACACGACAAATAGTTATTATGATTGTTTATTTAATTACAAAAAAAAAAAAAGACAAAAAGAGTTATGCGACCTTGCCAGGATTCGAACCTGGAATCTTCTGATCCGTAGTCAGACGCGTTATCCGTTGCGCCACAAGGCCAGTTGTTTATATCTTCGAAATTATCGATTTGATTCTTGAGACAACCAGACTGAGTAATATTGTTTTTTTCGTTTACTGAGTTACGTCATCCGCGAGGTTATCTGTGGTCAGATAAAATTAGAATTAATTATCATGATTCAATATTATCTTCATTCTGTGATAGAAATAATGTGTTTAAATGTTGGTAGAACTATTATAAATTACGAGTGTGTTAATTTAAAAATGTTTTTTAAAAATATTATTTATCTTTTTTATTAATTCAATGTTGACAATGACGTGATTTGTTTTTTTTTTGTAATAAAATGCAATGTAACCTATCAATTAAAGTAAACATGAAAGAGATTCCAAATGAACGTAAAAAAAAACTTTAAAATCCTACAACCCGACGTCAAAGTTATGAAGGTAATTATAATAGTCGCGACGTTTCTGACATCGATCGCGTTACGGCGGCGGGCGACTCTCTAGGGCGGGCGGCACACGCAACCGTCTAGGGCAGATATACCTACGTAAAGTCTTAATAACTTTTACTTTAATATTCGTACTAATTGTAAGTTCAAATAGGGTTTATTTTAATTAATTTAAAATAAACTACGAGTAATTTTTAACCGATTAAAAAAAGGAGGTTCTCAATTCGACGCGTAATTTTTCAACACGTAAGTATATATTTTTTTTATTGAATGTAATTTAGTAGACCAAATTATTACGATCTTTGACTTCTGTTTTTGTTATTGTTATACTTATACTTACAGTAACCCTGTTCCTTCAGACAGACAGCGAAATTGAATTGATTTTTTTTTTTTTGCGGATTGAACTGACACATTTGACACTACGTCAACTTGCCGTGTCCTAGCCAATTCATACAACTGAAGCTGTGAGACTCCTCTCTCTGTGAGTGCGGGTTGGAGGAAGGCACTCTGGACCATATCTTCTTTGAATGCTCAAACAACATCCCACCTTTAGATTTATATAGGCGCCTCCCAAAATTTAAGATCTCTCTTCCGACTAATTTTCCTTCTTTACTAACATACTCCTCTCCAGATCTACATGTGGCGCTGATGACTTTCATCCGTCACAATAACATAAAATTGTGAATTACTCCGTATGTGTTGGTGTGGTATACGTGTATTTTATGTTTTAACAATTATAATATTTATTTATTTCTATTTTTTGTTTGTTTCAGTCCTGTACTAATCCAGCAAGTTCAACTGGATCAACAAAATATTTTTTTTTGTTTTTGTGTTTTTTTTTTTTTGTAATATCGTGCACACTTGTTTCTCTAGCTCACTTTAGACATTGGCAGAATAGTCGACATCGGCTTTGCTTGCCATGTTATAAAAATAGAATAGAATAAAACTGAAGCTGTGGTGGCCGAGTGGAAATGGCCGCGACTTAGGAGTTGTAGGTTCGAACCCCAGGCAAGTAGTTTACTTTGTTTGAATTATTTTCATCACCACCGCTCTCAAAACGGTGAAGGAAAACATCGTAAGGAAACCGACATGTCCTAGAACCAAGAATTCGAAGACATTTGATATCCACCAACCCACACTGGGCCTCAGACTGGCATGAAAGTATTTCTACTGCAACCTAATACGACCTCACTCTTAATAAGCGGAAAAATTAAGAAAATATTATTTTGCGTACAATATTTTTTTTTCGCTTTATGCAGTCGTCATTTACTGCATTGGTTGTATTGCGGGGGCTAGGGCGGGCGGGACACTAGGGCGGCTGGCGTACTTGGGCGGGCGGTACACACGCGACCGTCTGCGGCTAAGAGAAACACTTGAGCTAAGTGTTTGTCGGTCTGCGTGTGTGTTGGTTCAATACTTTCTCTCACAGAGCATGTAACTTTACTTTCTCTATTCAGAGGGGTTAGAGTTCAGCTATACTTCCGAATGTTGTGATTTTGAAAAATAAACTACGGTTTAGGTTGCAAAGGAGCCATCAAAAACCAGGATTATTGATACTGACGGATGTCCCGGGCGCGCTTGGTGACTGACTAATACACACTTTAAAATCTTATCCGGGCGGATAAGCTCTTCTCGTGTCTAGCTCTTATCATCACCAATTGTGACCCATGACCAGTGCCTACTTTTTGTCATCAAACTAGAAAGTTAGCGAGTTAAAAAAAATGGATTGTGTTGTAATAAAAAAAAGTCATAATATATTTTTGACACCTATATAAAAACTATGACTTTTTGAACGCTGTTCCAGAGAAGTAATGTAACTGTATGCGTGCTATTCCGTAGTAGTAAGTTATATAGGTTTAACTGTTGCCTTTACTTCTAGTATACAGGCTCTAATAAATAAAACGAAACTCTGCGGAATTTCATCAGTCAATTTAACCGTGTAAAGTAATTTTTGGCATGTTAAAACACTCCTTTATTGGGGTTTTCCCTCGGTATAAAAAATGTCTGGTATCGTTTTCAATGAATCGATTGTGCACATAATTGTGTCTGGCACTAGTTGCGACTGTCTGCGGCTCGGCTGTTAGCGGCTGCGGCTGTGGAGAGCCACTCGAACGCATGTGGGGTTGTTGGTCTGTGTTTGTACTTTACAGACACTTTTATTTGTAGACTTTTTATTTATAGTTGGTTTCACTCTTTTAATTTGCTTTAGACTGTGTGAAAGATGATATGGCTAAAAATGGGGTGACTATCGAGATGACGACTAATAGAGAAGTATGGAAGAAAAAGACATGCTGCGCCGACCCTAAATAAATTGGAATTCAAGAGTGATGCTGCAATACAAGTAGATTTTTCTGCTACATTCGTCTTTTTATCAAGGTAGATTTACGCAAAGTTTGTTGAAGTATTAAGGCAACTAAGTAAGTGAACACTATATAAAACACTATCGAAACGGGTCTTATCGCGATATTCTTTTTAACGAGGTAAACAGGTACCTACTTGTTTCCCGACGTTTCGACCGCCTTGCAGCGATCGTGGTCACGGGAGGACTGATGACAGCTCAGCGACGTCTTCGTAAAGTGCGGCTATGTGCATCTACCCTCACTTGGTCTTCACAATTTTTATAAATGTCACTGTCGGTACTTCTACACACAACACTAAGGACGTCTACACACTGGCGGACCTCGTCGGACGACCGGCGTTGCTTGCACCTGCTAATGACTGGATTCCAAGTTGTAGGCAGTCGGTATCCATCCTCTCTGTTGAAATTTTTATATTCCTGATTTCAACCGCTTCACGTACTATTCTGGAGTAATAGTAACGATCAGAGGAAAGAACCTGTGGCTTGTGTAGTTGAATCCAGTGGTTTGGACCAGCCTCCAGCAAATGCTCAGCTATCGCGGACTTGTTGGTTTGACGGTTTTTTACCTCGTTAAAAAGAATATCGCGATAAGACCCGTTTCGATAGTGTTTTATAATGTGTACAAATCGCGAAAGTTTAAAAAGTTTAAGTGAACACTATGTTCGGACTTTTCGGCCGGTTTTAGTGCTCGACTGACCGTCGGTGCGTACGTCCGTCGCGCTTGTCATTTGTATGAAAATTCACAAGTCGTGACAGTGCTCAACCGACCGTACGCACGCGTATAACACGTAACTTTCATACAAATGACAAGCGCGACCGACGTACGCTCCGACGGTCGGTCGAGCACTAAAACCGGCCTTAATTATCTGTAGTAAATTGACACTTCTTATCTGTCATTTCGTTAGAAAATGTTCCCATTTGATAGCGAAATGACCTCAGAACAATAACAAAGTGTTCTTCTGAGGAAATGACAGTAGAAGTGACAGAAGAACATTAAGAGAAATTTTGTTGCAGCTAATTAAAAGTCCAACCGTAGGCAAGGAGCCAGTGGATAAAACCAATTAAAAAGTAATTATGTTAACACGAATGCGAATTATTTATTCGTTATTTGAAGTACATATTATGTCATATTGCCACTTTTATTTCCATAATTTATGTCATATTTTTCTTATATTTTTTGTATGTTTGCACCTTGTTTTTAATTTTTAGGGTTCCGTACCTCAAGAGGAAAAAACGAAACCCTTATAGGATCACTCGTGTGTCCGCCAATTTGCTCCGAATCTAATGGACCGATTAAATTGAAATTCGGTACACATAATGCAATTTTCTGTAACCCAAACACGTATGGCTAAAGTAAATAAATGAATTTTGAATACCCATATTCAAAAATCATTTATTTGTCCCTTTTATGGGGCAAATAAGAAAAAAAAAAGTTTTGCAAACTGTAGGTACCGTGTGACATATCAAATGAGAGGGTACAGACAAAATATATGTATAGGTATACCTGTAGATTACAAGAAAACCTATAAGAAGTTTGTAGTCTTAAAATAACATGGTCAATCTCTCAATATTGTGAGCACAAACTTACATTTACTGTTGGAATGTATGGGAGAACATGCTTTTCAACTGTAATATTAAGTTTGTTCTTGGGATAATTTTATAACAACTACGGACGCCTTCATTGTGCGTAGTCCGACACGCACTTGGCCGGTTTAAAAAAAAAAAAAATCATGTCAATTTAAATAATTTAATTATACTTTTGTGTGCTGCGTTGTGTCTTTTGTGTGCACCGAATAATTTTTTTATCTATCTATCTAATTTATATGCCTGTCTAAGTCGAACTTAAGCTGCATATCTGCCAACCAATGAATGGATTCCACGTTACCCTTACGTAAAGTTTACAGTGTTTTTTCATGAGTCAACCTGCGTAGCATGGCGAGGGCGGGTTACACACGCAATCTTCGTCTGCAGCACTGAGTCACTGTGAGCGTCTGAGTGTTACTTGAATGTCTAGTGTTGTACCTATGTTCACGACCGCCGTTAAAGCCGAGTCTACACGAGTTAGTAACTTGCTTGATGGCATGCAAGGTTACCAAAACTTATAATCAATTAGGAGGCCAATTCTCGTACTTAAAAAAAAGTTCAAATTCAGGTCGCTATCTCATAAAAAAATTGTAAGTCATTTGTAGGCTTGTGGAATAACAGCCACATGGTTTAATCGATCAGGTTAATCTACGCTTGCCGCGGTAGGTCCGTGGATGGGTTGTCATCTTTACATATCAAGACCCGTGGCCTCAGAAAGCACCTTGAACCGTTGGTCCCGGCTCATCCGTCATCCGTGGATCTTTGACGGTCGTTAAGTGTCGTCAGAAGTCCGAAAGTCTGACAACCAGTCTTACCAAGGAGTATCGTATTACCCAGTAACTGGGTTGTGGAGATCAGATAGGGAGTCACTGCATGTAAAATACTGGTATTCAGCTGCATCCGGTTAGACTGAAATCCGACCCCAACATAGTTGGAAAAAGGCAAATAGAGGAATTGCCTCTCAGAAGTTTTTACAGCAAAGAGGCATGTAATTTTTGATGTTGGTGGCTGGCCACTGCCAGGACGACGATTGCCCTCACATCTGACTTCAGGTAGCCCTCCCAGAGACGAAGCTAAAATGTCTCTTGCGTCAACGTTGCTTGACAGCAAAATATAGGTAGGGCAATATTGGTGGTATAGTGGATTGTACTTATAACTATTATATTGGCTATGGCTGTTCTTGCAGGCCATTGTTCATGTGTATTACCGGCTTTAGAATGGGGACAGTGTTATCTTATGACTATTTATGCTCAAACTCACTCCCCCTTAAGGAAAATGTCGTAAAGTAGTGTTATGGAATGTTTGTCTAGCATATGGATATAATTTAGTAAATTGTATGAGAGCATTTGAATACATATTTTTGTGAGTAGGTAGTTAAGAGACTTCGAGGAGCTCGTGGCTAAGTAATAGCAGCCGCACGGGTCGACCCGTCAGGTTAAGCTACCCTTGCCGGGGTTGGTCAGTGGATGGGTGACCATCTTTACATACCGAGATTCCTGCGTGCCTCGGAAAGCACGTTAAGCCGTTGGTCCCGGCTGTTATTCGTGGATCTTTGACAGTCGTTACGGGTCGTCAGAAGCCCGAAAGTCTGACAACCAGTCTTACCAAGGGGTGTCGTATTACCCAGTAACTGGGTTGTGGAGGTCAGATAGGCAGTTGCTCCATGTAAAATACTGGTATTCAGCTGCATCCGGTTAGACTGGAAGCCGACCCCAATATAGTTGGGAAAAGGCTAGCAGATTGAGGTAGCTAAGAGACATTTTGGAGCAAACATACTTCGGTTAAGTATAGTCAGTTGATTTTAATGTAATTAGCAGAGCACTCGGGCCAAAATTAAACTGATTATAACCTGGCTTTTATGAGCGAATTCCCAGATTTAATTTGAAAATTATTTTCGTAAAAGCAAACTGCTAAATACAGAATTTCTGAACAGATTTATCTAAGTATACATAATAATACATAGTAACGAAGAATTTTTTCCCGTTTGTCTGGATGTACATATTCCTAGTCCGGGCGGCGGCTGCATGATCACTTACGTCATAGAGTTACTGGAAAATACCACATTCCACGAAAAATAGACTTAAAATAGGTAGGAAAAAATTTGGTCTGCCGGGGCTCAGCTTGGAGGATCCGTGGCAGTGAGAAGTTATGCTACCCACTTTGGACCATCATTTTACCTCATGTGGTTACTGAACGAAACCTTTTCGTTGGTTTTAGTGTCTATTAGTAGAGTCTAAAAAACTTTGTCGGCCGAGCGTGGTGTTGGAAGGTTTCGGAGTCCAACCATTTTTATGGCCACATCGGGTGGTCTATTTTACCTCATCGAGTTACAGGGTAAAACCAAGTTCTCCTAGTAGCTAAAATGATGCCCTTTAAAAATTCATTGGTCTGCCAGTTCGCAACCTGGCAGTTTTTGCAGTCCAACCAAATTTATACAGGGTGGAATTTTTAACCACACTTGAATGGAAAGTACTCTAAATACTGGAGATAGCAAATTTTACTCAAAGGAAACATTCCTTTATTTTTAAAAAGAAACAAATCCGTATTCAAAGATTTTCGAAAATTCGCTTGCCACACTCAGGAATCGAAACGACTAAAATCCGAAAAAATAACACCCTGTACTTTTATGGCGTCAGTCGATAGGGTCAATCATAAGGATCAAATCTCTCTAACAAACATGATAAATTAAATGAAAGGAAAACCATGAAATCGAAACTTTATATTCAATGGGACAAGATAAAGCACTTTTACGCAAAGGTTCATCAGATTACTTATTTTAACACCTAATCAACTAACAATTAACAATTATCTGTGACATCAGTGATATAAAATGACGACCACTGCCTATATTAATAACCATTTCAATACCTGGATTGGTACAAATGGCACAATCAGATGGCCTGCAAGATCAGCCGACCTCACCTTTTTAGATTTTTATGGGGATATGTTTTAAATCTAATTTACCAAAAATCCGTCCTAAATAGGTAATTGCGAAGTTGCCGTCCTTCAAGTACTCGTGTACAGAGTGTTTATTTTACGTATCAATTTAACATTTTTAGTGAATATTTTAATATTAAAAAAAAAATAAAAACATTTTGTTTTCGAATGGTAATATTTTTTAAAGCATGAATGGATGCTATGCTATTGCAGGTTAACGGGAACGCCCTCTGTTAGTTAACATACTGTATATAAAACAAAGTCGTGTTAGTTAAACCACTTATAAGTCAAGAACAGCTGGACCAATTTTTATGATTTTTGTGTCTTTGGATTTGTCTTCGTCCGGAATAGCATAGTAAGTATTAAAACATAGAAAAATTCACAAAAAAAATATGAAGAAAATTCATTTTCTCATACATAAAATTTAGACAGGGTAACAACGTCTGTCAAGTCAGCTAGTACGATATAAAACGACAAATTCCAAAAAAATATATCATAAAAAATAGCGAAACAATTAATCTAATCTTCATCAGAGGAGCTATCTATATTGTCGTCTGAAGAACTATCGTCAAGAACTATATCATCTACACGCAGTGGTGTAGGATCGCCTTCGAACCATTTAGGCTGCAATTTATTGTCTCTTAAAAACCAACCGCAATGGCTACTAGGGCATGTGGGGTATCATTATGAAAGAGCGCTGTTTGCACTAAAGTATTAAAGTATAGTTCTTGACGATAGTTCTTCAGACGACAATATAGATAGCTCCTCTGATGAAGATTAGATTAATTGTTGCGCTATTTTTTATGATATATTTTTTTGGAATTTGTCTTTTTATATCGTACTAGCTAACTTGACAGACGTTGTTACCCTGTCTAAATTTTATGTATGAGAAAATGAATTTTCTTCATATTTTTTTTTGTGAATTTTTCTATTTTTTAATACTTATTATGCTATTCCGGACGAAGACAAATCCAAAGACACAAAAATCATAAAAATTGGTAAAACACTCTGTACACGCGTACTTGAAGGACGGCAACTTCGCAATTACCTATTTATGAATGACGGGCCGCGTGTGCGGCGATCTGATGTGCCTAGCCCCACCCCCTGCCCCTGGATGTCCACCTAATTTTAGTCGGAACTAATATCATGCGCTGACCGGACGTGCATTATTTTTGCATTGCAACATCTTGCGTCATTCTTGTGTGAAAAATGCCGCGTTATCAGTTCAGTGCTCATGAGTATGCGAACATGGGGGTCATTTATGCTGAGTGTAATTATGATGGTGCACGTGCTCTGAGGATGTATGCTGAGAGGTGCCCCAATGCACAAATCAACCGCGGAATTCTCGTGTTATTGTGAGTGCCCTGGTTTTTTTATTTACCTATTATGTTTGCGAATAGGTCCTTCCAAGTCCAAGGTGCCTCAGTGACGCATTCCTTTGTCAACCGGGCATTTCAGACGGGTTGTTAAATGTTATTGCTAAAACTACACATACTTACATAAATGTTTAATTTTACTGATAACAACCCGACGACGACGACGTGTCTTTCTAATTCATTATCCGCTAACTAAAGTGCCCTTGGGAACTCTAGTTCCCAGCCGTTTTATGCCGCCACTATAAAAGTCGCCGCTCGCCATTCAACGCGGCGCGCGGCGGCCGGTTCGCTCGGCTTCGTGAGTATTCGTGAGACGCTCGGCATCGTGCGTATTGCAACGTTGCCGGTTTGGGCAATGCTACTACGCTAGGTACTATTCCGCGCTACTATTTTGATTTTAAACAGGATGTTTCCATTATTGTCAATTAATTATTTTTTTGAATTCGGATTATTTTATGCTTATTTTTCTATGCTGATATTTTTATTTTAATCTATTATTGATATAGATTAACGAGTTTAGGGGAACGCCCTCTGTTATTTAACATACTGTATAGACTTTTTGTTTTATTCAAAATATGTAATTTTAGTTTAATTATTTTGTATAGTTTAATAAAAAATTGTGTTATGTGTGAATCATTTGTATTAAAAAAAAACTATTTTATATTTCAGTTTGCAAATAAAAAAACATAAATCCAGCAAACAAATAAAAATAAAATTTGGTCTATAGACGGAAAATTTAACTAAGTCAAATAATATTTTACATAGGATTTTTGGTAAATTAGATTTAAAACATATCCCCATAAAAATCTAAAAAGGTGAGGTCGGCTGATCTTGCAGGCCATATGATTGTGCCATTTGTACCAATCCAGGTATTGAAATGGTTATTAATATAGGCAGTGGTCGTCATTTTATATAACTGATGTCACAGATAATTGTTAATTGTTAGTTGATTAGGTGTTAACATAAGTAATCTGATGGACCTTTGCGTAAAAGTGCTTTATCTTGTCCCATTGAATATAAAGTTTCGATTTCATGGTTTTCCTTTCATTTAATTTATCATGTTTGTTAGAGAGATTTGATCCTTATGATTGACCCTATCGATTGATGCCATAAAAGTACAGGGTGTTATTTTTTCGGATTTTAGTCGGTTCGATTCCTGAGTGTGGCAAGCGAATTTTCGAAAATCTTTGAATGCGGATTTGTTTCTTTTTAAAAATAAAGGAATGTTTCCTTTGAGTAAAATTTGCTATCTCCAGTATTTAGAGTACTTTCCATTCAAGTGTGGTTAAAAATTCCATCCTGTTTAAATTTGTTGGACTGCAAAAACTGCCAGGTTGCGAACTGGCAGACCAATGAATTTTTAAAGGGCATCATTTTAGCTACTAGGAGAACTTGGTTTCACCCTGTAACTCGATGAGGTAAAATAGACCACCCGATGTGGCCATAAAAATGGTTGGACTCCGAAACCCTCCAACACCACGCTCGGCCGACAAAGTTTTTTAGACTCTACTAATAGACACTAAAACCAACGAAAAGGTTTCGTTCAGTAACCACATGAGGTAAAATGATGGTCCAAAGTGGGTAGCATAACTTCTCACTGCCACGGATCCTCCAAGCTGAGCCCCGGCAGACCAAATTTTTTCCTACCTATTTTAAGTCTACTTTTCGTGGAATGTGGTATTTTCCAGTAACTCTATGACGTAAGTGATCGTGCAGCCGCCGCCCGGACTATCCGGATTGGCGCAAAAATGGCTGGTCGGATTTGGATTGAAATTTGACACACAGATAGTTTATATGACCAGGATTAACACATGGCATTTTTTAATACCGATAGTGCGTTCTCCTTGGATATTTTTCGACATCTAGCGGACGAAGCCGCGTGCAAAAGCACGCAAAAAGAAAAATGACAAAAAAAGATGTAAAAGTATATGAGTTTAATTAGAGCAGTTACTAGTTACTATCTCTTTCCAACCATGCATTTTACTTTTGACCTAAGCACGCCTATGAAGTTCCTTATTTATTGTCAGGCAACCATAGACGAAAAAATGTAATACTTCATGGACGCTAAAGTAAAATAAATGGGTAAAAAGATTATAGCAATTAGCAGACTGGCCCATCCTATGATAACATGTTAATATGACAGCAAGACAGAAATGGAATCACAAGAGTTTTTAAAAGCATAGAACAGTATTATTTATTTCAAAGGAAGATCTTGTATAGAAAATATGTCAAACCGCCATATTTATTCCTCAGATAGAAGATATTTATAAGCTGATTGAAAAATCGGCCCTTAGTGAGGCTCTGATAACCTCTTCAGCTCTCTATTATGTGCGATACAATATTGATCAGGTTTAGATATTCATGAGTCCAAGGCCGTTCGATCAAGCCTACAGACTGAATATTCACATAGTCTATGACGTAGTCTCAAGATATTTTCAGAAGCTGTAGCATGGCTTTTTAAAAGTTTTAAAGATGTATTCTGAGGTAATACTTGATGATAAATGATAAATTATAGTTATTTATGTAAATTGGTTAAAAAACACTTTTTTATACGTCAAAGAAGAATTTCTATTTGCCATAATCACAGGTTACGGTTGACAAATGGATACCTACATCATAATTAATTAGATTTAATCCTGAAATAAATTCTACCCATCCTCATCTACCGAGCCTTTTCCCAACTATGTTGGGGTCGACTTCCAGACTAACCGGATGCAGATGAATGCATGGAGCCACTGCCTATCAATGTCACCTCCACAACCCAGTTACTGGCTAACACGATACACCCTCCCGTCTCTCTTAAAATCATCCCTTTTAATTTTTTACGACAACAAGGGCGAAAAATGGGCTCTTTAGTCAACTGAGGCCGTTTGAACTTATCCCGTGGGATGAGTTGACCAACGAATATTTTGAATCGGGCAACTGATCCCATTGATACATTTTATGATCGGGCAACTGATCCCATAGGTACATTTTTACCGACAGGCGACCAGTAACTTTGCTTGAGCTCTTCAAAAAACGTCCAAAAACGAGATTTCCACTATCTAACTAATCTCGTAGCTTCGTTAGCATCTCTGTCAGACGTAACGAATTCAAATTCATTTAGAGTCGTGCTCATTTAATTAGAACAAAAACAATCAGAAGACCGTTCTGTGAAGCTTGCAACAGTTCTGCGAATCGGCTTAGTTCTTTTCATTCCATTTATGTTCTACGGTGTAACTTGGGTTTGTTGGAAACTGAATGTAACTGATTGTTTAGGCTTAAAATTAGTGGTATTAGGGACCTTTATGCTTCTGATGGGTTATTATACATTTCATAGAATTACACTTGTGTAGGCAGGCAAGTATATTCAACCCGCTCTTCGCCACTTAATGTTTTAAGTCCAATGGGAACAAACGATTTTTCTTTCTTTTCTTTTTTCTTTCTTTCCACGGAATAGGGGGCGAGCCTATTGCCATATAACGGACAATAAAGGTACCAAGGGATTTCTACCAGTCAACTAGTCCTATCGCAAGCCGCGTTAAAGAACTTCGTTCCAAAACGCCAATAACACTTTGCCGGATCCGAGGATCGTATCTTGGAGTCCACGTTTAGCAGTGATGTTTGCGAGAAGAAGACAAAAGTCCAAAAGATCAAAGAGTGATAACTTTCTTGAATAGCAACGAATTCCCTTTATTTAATCACTTTGCACTTTGTAACTTCATTTTCATGATAACTTTTATTACTTTCTTGATAACTTTTTATCGAAAACACTGGCTCGGCCCTTCTCTTATCGATAAAATATTTAAATGAAGTCGATTTAGATGTATAAAGAATTCAATTCCATCAGAAAATCCATTTAAAATGGAGTTTGGTTGTGAAAATGTTCATTTAAGTTTAGAAATTCAATTTCTGGTTCATACTTGCATAAGTCCTCGCTCGGATATGCCGTCTTCAATATTACACGCTAGCGAATATGAAGTTTGAGGACACGAGCGATTCAAGTTGAGCTCAATTTTACGACGAATATGGGAATATGAAATTGATGTGACCCAGCGGCGGCTGAAAAATCTTTATAGTACCTATATCTAGTATCTATAGAGTACGTTTTTGCATTGCAATTTGGTCCATTCTAAGTTCTAAGGCATAAAATCTAAGTCTTTATTTCTTAGTAGAGAGTGTGTAAATAATAGTTCCATTACCGACGTGGTTTAGGGCATCGTCATACGGTTCTACAAACGTCTAATGTCATTACTGTCACTGTACAAGAGAGCATTAAGAAAATGAAGCAGCACGTTTTTGCATCCAATCTGCCTTATTTATTTAAAAGTAATAGTTGTAGCTATCCAAGTTATCCACATGGTCCTTCGAGCCGGATAAATGATGAAAACTTGAAAACATCTTAGTTGTACCAATCAGACATTTCACTGAAGAAAGAAACGAGTAATTGAGTCTCAAGATGGTTTTACTTCAATATAATTGCTGGTCCACTTCGGCTATCGCTTTTACGTTACTGTCTCATTCAATCTCTGTACTTACCGTTCTGTAACATAAACAGTGTTTCATCCGTGGAATATACTTAGTACCTACACAAGTAATAAATACTGTACCTATATAAAAACAACCGACTTCCAAAAACAACTTACAGTACAAAGTGAAAAATAACTTTAATTTCGGAAGTCGGTGTCTGGTTAAATGTATTTTCGTTTATTGCCAGCGACTTCCGAAATTAAAGTTATTTTTCACTTTGTAGTGTTGTTCTTGGAAGTCAGTTGTATTTTTTTGTAAAAACAGTTTTTATTTTTCACTTTTTAGTTGTGGTACCTACCCCACACAAATTCTAATACCTGCAAAAGAAACTAGAACATCATCCACATAAAAGTGGAGAAAAATACGTATTATTGAAGCTAACTCAAAAACTACCATAGAAAAGTTAATCAATTTTATATGGGGCCAACTTTAAAGTATACCCTCTCGAATAAAACAAAAATTTTTCAAATCGGACGACTCTGTAAAAAGTTATGGTCATACAGAAAAAAAAAAAAATACTTGTCGAATTGAGAACGTCCTCCTTTTTTATCGTCGGTTAAAAAGTACAGACTGTATCTCCACTAGTACAGTGCTGCAGTACAACAGTGCAAGTTAAGCACGTTAATGCATTCATACGCGCATTTCCGCTGCGCCCGGCCCGCTTCATTGAGTAGTGTTGTGCCTTGGTGTATCGATAGTATTGTCGAGTCAGATTTTGTGTCAATTACGGATTAGCAGACTGACTACACGTTGGTTTATTATGACTGTTATGGCTATAATTTCTGTATGTTACGTCTGATAATAATCGTCGTTACAACTCCACCTATTAATATAATATTAATGTCCTAATGAGCGGATACAAAGAAAAGAGAAAAACGTTGGATGGATGGAAGACTGGAAGTATGAGTGACGAAGGAAGAATGAAGGATGCTAATCTAGTTTAATTATTTTAAGTTAAGTAAGATAATCATTTATTTGCTTTAAAATGAGTACAATACATACAACACAAAATTGTCAGCCATCGTAACGGGGTTTGGAGAATTTGTATGGTCAAACGGAGCTTAGAGAACTTAAAAAAATGTTATTAAAGTTCTATATGCTCTGTAAAATAAACCCATAATCCCCTTATGTCTTTTGTCGTAAACTTGTAGACAAAATTTTATTGATATTGCTTTACAATTGAATGAAACAGTTTTTTCTCATAAAAAAACCGGTCAAGTGCGTGTCGGACCACGCACAATAAAGGTTCCGTAACTGGGATGAATTTATCCCAAAAACAAAGTGAAAAATAAAGTAGTAGTAGTGTCCCATTGTGCCTAGTTGAAAAACTTGTTCTCCCATACATAGATATACGTCACGGTCATTTCTTCAACTGTAAATTAAAGTTTGTAATCATATTTTTTTTTATGTGATTAACCTACAAATTAACGATTTTTGGAGTTTTTCCTTTGCTTGTACTGTGAGACCTTGATTTTTGATAAATTTCATGATTCTAGGTCAACGGGAAGTATTGATTTATATCAAAATATGTCGCATATTATGGCCGTTTTTTTTTATTGCGTTGACTTAGAAGCTTGATTTTTTTATAGGTCTACACAGGGGACCACAGACTTACGTATTTGATATTAATTTCAGCTTGATGACACCTCCACGCGTTTCGGAGAAAAAGAGTCTGACAGACTGACAGACAGACAGACGGACAACGAACTAATCCTATAAGGGTGTCGCTTTTCCTTTTGAGGTACGGAACCCTAAAAATGCAAATTTTGAGAAAACTTTGCGATTACTTTGTATTGAGCCAAATTGTATCAAATGTGTTTTGGCCCTCATAAATTACTAAAGAAAATCTTCTACCTATTTTTATAATCATAAAAGAATAAGGCAATTTTTTTCCAGATTTTGAGGACAAAATTGATTTTGCGTGCAGCCAAAATGCGTCAAAATATCTTCTTTGGACCCATTTCGCCTTAAAAGTGAAAATAAAAACAGATCGCCACATTTGTCTTAGTTAGACAATGGCATACAAATATTAATAAAAAAAAACTTGAGAGGTGTCAAGGGACACCCGGATGGAACGAAGTTCCTTTCGATTAATTAGTGAAGGAATTGTAATGAAATTTTATTTTTATACTTATCATCATCATCATCATCATCATCATCATCATCATCATCATCATCATCATCATCATCATCGCGACACCACACTGTTCAATGCGAAATAGAAATGAAAATATCTGGCTTGCTTTCTATAAGAGAGAGAGAGAGAGATACAGACAGAGAAACATGCGCACGCCGCACGGCTTACAATACATACATACATAGCTTACTATAGCAAAAAGTGTCGTGACAACTTTTCGTGAGCATTTTTTCCGTCTAGCCCCCTTTCACAAAGCGCGATAAGGAACTTCGTTCCAATAAGACTAGAGATATAGTTTTAAGATCTACATTGTAAGCCTACAATCAAGCTGCCTAGCCTTTTCCCAACTATGTTGGGGTCGGCTTCCAGCCTAACCGGATGCAGCTGAATACCTGTATTTTACATGGAGCGACTGCCTATCTGACCTCCACAACCCAGTTACTGGGTAATACGATACCCCTTGGTAAGACTGGTTGTCAGACTTTCGGGCTTCTGACGCCCCGTAACGACTGTCAAAGATCCACGAATAACAGCCGGGACTAACGGCTTAACGTGCTTTCCGAGGCATGGAGGAATCTCGGCGTGTAAAGATGGTCCACTGACCAACCCCGGCAAGCGTAGCTTAACCTGACGGATCGACCCGTGCGGCTGTTATTACTTAGCCACGAGCTCCTCAGTAAACTACATTCTACAATTGTAAACCTACATTCTAGGCAAATAAATAAATTTGAATTTGAATAAAATATTATGTGCCTCCAATGTCGCAACCTTTTTGAGAACAGCGTGGCGTGGTGGTGCATGTCTACATTTATCGATTGTAGCACATCGATAGTGTCCCAACTCAATCGGAAGCAGTGAATTCATCTCAATGGGCGCCGGGTCAACTGAGCTCAAGTGTACAACAGTGTGGTGTAGACGAGACGGGGGATGCAGGCGATTTACTTATTAACTTATGTTATTGTTTGGATCTGATTTGTTAAATGAATAGGGGAGATGTTGAGTGAGAGAGGTGATTGATTTTAGAGTGGGTTTTATCACAATGGATGTGAGTGTGGTGTACTGGGTGCAACCTACCTAAATGTGTCAGACGACAATGTAAACAAAGCGATCAGAAAACGTACTGTGAATGCTTTGATTTGATTATTTTTTTCAACCGTCACATAAACTTTTATTCTTATAATACTCGTAAATATGGCGGTTTCACAGCTGCTGTATAGAAAATATGTCAAACTGTTATATTTATTCTTCAGCTATAAGTTATCTGACTATTGAAAAATTAGCCCTTAGTACTTAAATCCGAAATTATAATTTTAAATCACTTTAAATATATTTTTCATTTGACATTTGCGGTTAATTTTAGGTGAAGAGGGTTTGTTAAAACTTTCTTTCATGATCTACTTTTGGAACAAACCCATTGCAAAAGTCAAGGACATGAGTGAATGAATGAATGAAATGCACCGACCCCGGGTGGTTTGACCAGAGCCGATTACTCAAATGAACCCAAAGATTCACACTAGCCCCTGTTGCCTCATGTTACATGGTGCAACAGAGACCACTGTAGACAAATTCTTTGCAATGAGTCCTGATCGGGCTGTAGAATAAAGCCTTTAATGCCAGAAATTGCCCCTTCTCTTCTCCTAAGTTTCTTTATTGTTTATCGTATTACAAAATGTACGAGTACCTATTTGGTCACGGTTTAATTCATCCAAATTAATTATTATTGGTAGCCGGCATGGGGGATGCGGGCTATTCAATAATTAAGCTGTTATAACTGAACCAATGGGGGAGACGGAGATCTATGGGGTAATATTTAATTGTTTTTAACTGTCAAGTGGTTTATAATGGGGTCATTTATTTGAAGTGTTGCAGCTGCAATTGCAATAAATACAATGTGCTGATATTTGGCAAGAAGCGAGGTCTCACAGCACAAGTAAAGGAAACACTCCGAAAATTGTTAATTTGTAATTTTATCACATAAAAAAACATTTTTTTTGGGATTACAATGTTAAGTTTGGTTACGTAGTATTATATTATCTGTGTACCTATTATATTATCTGTGGTTTCGTTTTGGTTTGGGATAAATTCTTTTCAACTACGGAACCCTTCATTGTGCGTAGTCCGACACGCACTTGACCGGTTTTTTTTAAAGAAGACGTTTGTTCTTCACTTGTTTTGACAAATTAATAAATTAGTTGTTGGAGCAACTTGGTGAAAAAATACAGTCCAAGCTACCTGACCTTTGCAAAAAGGTGATGTGACGTATCACGATTCCTTCCAAACTTGCCAAATTACGTGCCAAATACATCTTTAGAGTGCCCAGCACCAAAGGTTTGATTCCATTATGTTTAGATTTACCAACTTTGGTACAAAACACAGGAAAGGTTATAAAGATTGCACGATGTATCGTTTAAGCCTTTTATATCAATGGAAATGTTACACATAATGATGGCCACGGAGATGTTAGGAAATGAAGTGCTAGCTGGTGCGGCACTAAATCCTTGAATGCAACCGAGCTACTGCGGCATTTTCCAAGTGCTAAGCATTCACATCAATTCATATTAAATGAATATACTTTGGCAAATAATAATCAATCAATCATTCAACAATTTCTAGTAGCACACACATTAGTTTGGTTTAGTTTTGTTTTACGATTTTACTGAAGACTAGAGCCCGTGACTTCGTCTGCGATCCAGGATGAAAAGTAGCCTATGTTCTTTTCCAGGTCATGGTCCACCCATGTGCCAAATTTAATCCAAATTAATTCAGCCATTTTAGCGTGAAAGAGTAACAAACAAATTCACTTTCGCACGTAGATCGTAAATTTTATAACTGTAACGGTTTTGGGTAACTGTGCTTTAAGACGTGGTGGTAGGCCCCCTGATATTGGATTAAAATTGCAGCAAAATACATACCTACCTAATTAGTTAAGACATTGAGCGACATTGTGTGCTTGCATTAGCACTCCATTTGTTTGGTATTCTGTAACAGTTGCAGATTGCTATTGTTTGCGAGCACCAGAACAATCAATTCTTCTCAGGGGGAATCAGATTTACTGCTTACGGAACGATAACCACCTGATTTACTACATTATTTCTAAAAGCCATACCTACATAATACGTTACATAATTTTCCAACAACATTATCAGTAGTAATATTTTATTTTATGTATACAGGGTGTAAGGGACAGCCCTCCGCAAACTAACAGGGTGCATTCAGCTCCTCATTTTGAATCATATTCCACCGGAAATTTTCTCAGGAAAATGTTCATTTAAAAAAAAAAAATCAGTTACATTTTCATTATTTCAATGTAAAATTGCAGTGTGTATTCGCAGCACTCCATTTATGTAAAAAAAACAGCAAAAAAAAAACCAGCAATGGATGTTGAAATACTCTAACCAACGACGCGTGAAATCAGCTGTTCACTTTCTGTCTAGCTACAGAGTTCATCGAACTCACCGCATACCTATTACCTACCCCTCCCAACCAGTAATAGATGCTCCGATTTGTGCACAAAAACACAAACAAATCAGGTTTATTGGATTCCCTTAACGTTCCTGAAAAAATTTCATGTACCGGTCATCTTAGTATGACATACTGAATTCACCCTATCAGTTTGCGGAGGGCTGTCCCTTACACCCTGTATTATTTCCCTCTCAAGTTGTGTAGAACTAAAAGAAATATGTAAATAAAATATGTTATACTTACATATCTTATTTACATATTTCTTATAGTTAGAGAAATCTTACAAAATTAAAAAAGGAATTGTATCTGCTCTGTTATCTACTATTTCCATTACACTAACGTATGAACGTCACTCAAGCAAAATCTTCTCCACAATTTCATTTTCCATCCTAACTTGAAACTAAAAGAAAACAGTAATATACTTGAGTAAAATAAAGCTGTCTGCTGAAACACAAGTTTCATTACAGGCATTACAAAGTGCTCAGTATTTCTTGGCACGACGATGGTAGTAGGAAACTGTATTTAAATTTTCATTTGCGTTTGTTCACAGTAAGCTATAAACTGCTAGAATATACCGGGCATACTGTAAGTAATGCCAGAATGAAACTAGTATTTCAGTATCCATAAATTAATTAGTTCGGAATTTTCCCCCGTGTAGTAGGTAGTGTAAGTGTTATTAACTTTTGACCTACTTAGCTAAGAATAAAAACCGGCCAAGTGCAAGTCGGACTCGCGCACGAAGTGTTCCGTATCATTATCTACAAAAACGGCAAAAAAATTACGTTTGTTGTTGTATGGGAGGCCCCTTAAATATTTATTTTATTCTGTTTTTAGGGTTCCGTACCTCAAAAGGAAACCGCTACCATCACATGGGCGCAAGGTGAAAAATGTTCATTACTTTTTAACCGACTTCTAAAAAAGGAGGAGGTTCTCAATTGGGATGTTGGTATGTTTTTTTTTTTTTTTTTTTTTTTTTATGTTTGTTCGCGCATAACTCCGTCGCTTGTCAACCGATTTGAAAAAATATTTTTTTGTTGGAAAGGGTATACTTTCCAAATGGTCCCATTTTTGTCAAAATCCAGTTCTGATGATGGGATCCTGGAGAAATCGAAGGAACTCTTCAAATATTATAGGCACACCTATAGCGATTTGGGTATTTTTTATAGTAGCTCGTGCATTTGCTCTCGGAAAGCACCACTTGGTGAAGTGGAACTGATGATGAAGACCACAGATGGCTACCGGAACTACTCAATGATAAATATTTCACGGGTTGCGATTCCATTACTTTAATATGGTTGCTAAGCAATTTCCGCTCGTCACACAATGTGTGTGGTGAGTGGTTGTTGAGGAGTTCTCCTGGTTCTTACCAGCAGAACTCCTCAACAATTAACGTCCCAGCATCGGGAAAAGCAATATTTTGTAACATGTGATGAGCAATTGACATTAGACTATTGTAACTTATACAAATTATAAACAGACCCACTAAAAAGCGAGAAATAAAAACTTTTTAACAAAAAAAAAACCGACTTCCAAAAATCACTACAAAGTGAAAAATAACTTTGATTTCGGAAGTCGGTGGCAAAAAAAAAGAAAGTAAATAAAAAAAAGACACCGACTTCCGAAATCAAAGTTATTTTTCACTTTGTAGTGATTTTTGGAAGTCGGTTTTTTTTTTTTGTTAAAAAGTTTTTCTGTTATACAATAGTTCTTGTAGTAACGAAACGGGCAAGCCTCATATTTTGACTACGGTGTAGAGTTTGTGAAGTTAGGGCGTGTAGAGTTAGAAGCTTGGCTCTACATGAGATCTGATAGCTTTTTGTCAGTGCGAGCTATATGTCTTGACAACATTTTACATGAAAATGTTTTTGGTGGGATTACAATTTTCGTTTTGGGATACATTCTTTTGAACTACGGAACCCTTCATTGTGCGTGGTCCGACACACACTTGGCCGGTTTTTATCACTAAAAAATGCGATTAAATTCTTCTTTTGTTTGGGAGCAGTAGATAATGAACAGCTATCACATAGATTTCTGTTATAATTATCGTTTGCACTACATATGTCCGATAAATGGGTGGCTTGAGAGTACGTGAATGACTTTCGATTAGGTATCCTTATCAGTGTTTACGTTATCAACGTGATAGGTGGCGCTGGGGTATAAAACTGACTGACTACTTGAAAAAAGGCTAAGACTAGGCACTGAAACAAAAGATTAGCACGGTCACAGGATGGGAAAGACAGTAAATATTGCACTTAGCACACGAAAAAAACATTTGTTAGTTATCTACATGACTACTTAGAGGGGCTCGCGGCTAAGTAATAAAAACTGCACGGGTCGATTGATCAGGTTAAGCTACGCTTGCCGGTCCGTAGATGGGTGACCATCTTTACATACTGAGACCCCTCCGTGCCTCGGAAAGCACGTTAAGCCGTTGGTCCCGGCTGTCATTCGTGGATCTTTGACCGTCGTTACGGGGGCGTCAGAAGCCCGAAAGTCTGACAAGCAGTCTTACCAAGTGGCATTGTATTACCCAGTAACTGGGTTGTGGTTTTCAGATAGGCAGCCGCTCCATGTAAAATACTGATACTCACCTGCATCTGGTTAGACTGGAAGCCGACCCCAACATAGTTGGGAAAAGTCTAGGCAGATTGATCTACATGACTACTTAGGTAAATTTTTTGCTTATCGCACGGTAGCTAAGTTTTTAAAATACACTGGCCTTTAACACCATCCATTTGCAAGGCAAGGTATCATCTATTTAAGAGAAAGAATCGAGCACTGCTTGTTGGTGATTTCAGACAATTAGGATCCTATTTTCCGTCACCGTCAAATTAGTTGTCTACATTTCCTGATTTGAAGAAGCCACGTCGTTTCAAGCTATACATATTTTGGACCGACATCGACACCCCACTTTTTTTGTGGATGGGAAATTATCAAATGACTTCTCCCGCTCTGGGTGGAGCGGAAGGGCGTTTCAGACTTTTACTGACTAAAACCCACCCGTGTTCCTTCAGTTGCCTGTGCCAGGGCCACGGTATCTCTTTCCAACAACCCGCGACCCCGGCGGCATCGGCCCTATTGGACCCCATTTCTGCTGACATCTGTTTGAGGCGCGCGTGGAACACAACGCGCCGTCGACCCAGGCCTGGTCCTTACCGGACGCCCTTTGTGTTTGAATCTTGGACCTATCATTTGATACCTTATCCATTAACTCCTTAAAAAGTGCAGCCTATGTCGGCTAAGCCCGAACTTAGTTCCTAATTTCCGCTGTCTTCAGCGAAATTAACAGATTAGTCATTGTGGAGATAACTTTACTATCGCTATCGTTCGATAACATTGCTGAAAATAAGTGCTATATTATAAAATGGCGATAATTTCATTATCTGTTCACTAATTGTGGGTCTACGTGCTGGGAAGCACATACACCACACGTTCTAGCACGTGCCGGGGTTATTTGGTGGGAAAATTCGAGTTTCCCGAAAAATTACCACCTTTAGATTTTTCCCGATTAGGAAATTTAAGGGAAAGGATACGTCGGGGTTGCTTTTAGGAGGATTGCTTTCGCCATTATTGTTAACTCAGCCTATACCAGTCCAGTGCTGGACATAGGCCTCTCCCAAGCCACAACACACGGTTCTCCGATTTCTGCATCCCGTCTGTCACATTTCTTTAAAAAAAACCGGTGAAGTGCGTGTTGGACCACGCACAATGAAGGGTTCCAAATCAAACTTAATATTGTAATCCCATAAAAAAAATTATGTGATAGAATTACAAATTTACAGTTCTCGAACTTTTTCCTTTATTTGTGCTGTGAGACCTTGCTTCTTGCCTAATTTCATGATTCTAGGACAACAGGAAGTACCCTAGTTATATAAGTTTTGATTTACTTGCGAGTATCAAATATGTCGCATCTTGGCCGTATTTTTTTATTGCGTTGACTTAGAAGCTTGATTTTTTTTAGAACTCTAAGGGACCATAGACTTACGTATTTGATATTAATTTCAACTTGATACCTCAACGCGGGCACGCGTTCCTGAGAAAAAGAGTCTTGACAGACAGACAGACAGACGGACAACGAAGTGATCCCTTAAGTCCGCTATGATAAAGTACAGTACCTACATGTTTCAAAGACCTAAGTGCAATTCTTTCAACTAAGTAGGTATATCCAAACACGAGTTTTCAGCCCCCTGAAACGGCATCAAAATGCATGTTGAATTGTTTGATCATAAAATCAATATTTGTACGTAATGCAGTTCTGTTATGATGCGCGCACCGCATCGGCGCCTGAGCCGTTCTATTTTCAAACAGACCAAGTTCATTAACGTCTGTTTTACTAGCATTAGGGATGGGACACGCGACTTCTGATGTATCGATAGATTTGTTACAGATATGAATATTGATAACGATTGTTAAAATAATTAATCACTGATATTTGAGTGATTCATGTATCTTAAAATATTGCAGTGTTTACATCAGAAAAATGAAGGACGTTTTGAGTTTTTTGTTCGTATTATTAATAAATCATGCTTTCTCTTTATTTATGGACTGATTTATTGATTAGCATACCGTAGCACGAGGAAGAAATAATATCGGAATAAAAGTCGACAGACATTCATAAGATACTTACCTACCTGCAGAAGGTACCTACTTAATTGAATAAAAATTAATACTAGGTTAAAAAAAAACCGGTCAAGAGCGAGTCGGACTCGCGCACCGAGGGTTCCGTTCCGATTTCTGAAGAAGTGTGCTATTTAGAGACATTGTTTTATTTTTCCTGTAATCTTTACGTAAATTTCTATCACATAGAATAATTTGAGATTTTTCTCTATTCATACTTCGGAGAATAGGGGGGGGGGGGGGGGGGGGGGGGCGGTATTTTTTTTACATTTTTCATCAAAACTCTAAAACTACGGCCTCAAAAAAAGAAAAAAATGTTTGAGAATGTGTAAACAGCGCTCTTTTATATGATACCCCACATGCCTAGTAGCCCCACTTCGAAATTTTAAGACCCCCTTTCAACCCCTGTTGCAAAAAAACAAAAAATATTTTCATTTTTTTCTTACTTGCGAAATAGTTGGGCAAACGTCATCTAAACCTGTTCCAAATTTCAAGTTGATAGCATTAGTAGTTCTTGAGATATCCAGCTGTGACAGACAGACTGAGTCTCACCATAAGGGTTCCTTTTTACCATTTTTGGTACGGAACACTAATAATAAGTCTGAAATATGTATCTCTTAAACCCAATAAAATAAAATATAAAGCAATGAACTTTCCTAGTTACGAAAAGGTTGTCCTTTATCATAATTATTATATTATATTAATACCGGATGCGGAAGCGGGCGGACAGGAAGACAAGTTTATGTTAATCAATGATAATTACCTTCTGAGTGACAGGGGAAGCGGCGGGGCGAGCTTGTATGTCAAGTGACAGTTCTAAACAGATTTACATACATATTTGAATGGATTAGATGTAGGTTTGAGGTTTATTTCAATGACAAGACGAATGTAGTAGAATTTATCATATATCATCATACATATTTTATCGATTTTAAGTGTTTCGCCTAGGTAGCTATGTACTTGTATTAGTTTTGTAATAGGTGCTGGATAGTGCTATAAAATCGAGTTAATACAAAACTCATAAATTCTGAACGTGATTTCCGTAATAAGCTTATGTTTTGGTGACCAAATTATGTTTCTTTATCCATATTCCTGAGACACAGATGAATAAATTGAATACCAGGCTTGGGGACATGACATAAGAAAAGACCCATCCGCACTCATATTACTATGCGTACCAAATAAGAATAGAATCGCGCTTGCAGCCAACTTCACATGATAGCTGTCAAATACACGATAGCTGTCAAATTAGTACGCATTGATAATGAAGTTCGCGAGTATTGCGGAACAAAATGGCTTCTTGACAGTGCTATACCTATTTGGCACGCATAGTACATTTAATTTAGCAATCCTTTGTAAAGTAAACTTATGATATTGTATCAGTACGAATGTAATCTTTAAAACAACTTGATACACAAAACATCTACTTGACAGTAATACGAATAGATATTCAATTACGATTCCATTTAATAATTAAGTGTTTCAAACAGCTGCTTGGTAACTGTACTGCTGGTCGGCGCCACCCACGCCCGGCATTTCATTGTCGCCTCGTTAATGCTTCTAGAGCGGCCTACGGTTGTGGCAAGACTGGTTAAGGGGCTTTTACATAGTGATACTGTTTGTTTGTTGATCAATATAGCTAAGTTCGTTGGTATTTATTAATGGTTGGGAGCACTTATTAGAACATTCATAGTTTTGCTGAAACGTGGTCTCTCATAATGGGCGTCATTAGAAAGCTGAAAATCATCCAAAGAGCAATGAAGAGCTATGCTTGGAGTTTCCCTACGTGATCGAATCAGAAATAAAGAGATCCGTAGGAGAATCAAGGTAACCGACATAGCCTGAGGAATTGCCAAACTTAAGTGGCAGTGGGCAGGGCACGCAAAACAGATGGACGATGAGGCCAAAAGATTCTGGAGTGGTAACCGCGTACCAGAAGACGTAGCGTTGGAAGGTCTCCCACAAGGTGGACTGATATCCTGGTGAAGGCCGCAGGAATCCGCTGGATGCGGAAGGCAAATTGCAGAACCCGTCGAAGTGGCGGTGCTTGGGGAGGGCTATGTCCAGCAGTGGACGTCTTACAGCAGAAATGATGATGAGGAAACTTGCGAAAAATGAAGGACTTAATCTGATAGTCAAAGGATGATTGATTCCGAAAAAGATTCAATGGAAAAATTTAAGGTTATTTGGAAGAAAAGGCATCAGAGGATTTAAGTTAAGTTATGTATTGAAGAGAGCTTAGACAAGATTTCTTGAAGAAGCTCCAAAAATTAAAGTATCGAAAGTTAGATCTGACCAAATTTTGAAGACGTTTACAAGATGCATGGATATGGATATTCGCACCTTCTAAAAAGAGAACAAAACTATTGTAAGCAAAGCATATTTGATAATAATTGATGCATAAGTTAAATGGTTTGTTAGGCTCACACATTCCACAACCCGTTATATAAACTTCAACAATGCAAGAATTACATCATTCTTAATGCATTCAGTAGGATATAAATATGGACTCTCATTCCTCAATCAAAGCTTTTAGTATATTGATAACGTACAATTGATTATAAAAGGTAAGAGTTATAAAAGACTGCCACCCATTGACGTAACGTTGATAATCGTGACTGCTAGATAGGCTTTATCAGGTTTTATAATGTAGATGACAGTAGCTATGACATAGAAAGCCAAAAAAGCAGTTTGACACTTCCATGTTTCATTGCAATGCATTGTTTTGCTTTTGACAGCTTTCTAATTGTATTATTTTGCAACGTTTGTAACCCTTTGGGAATTTCTTTTACATAGTCTCCTTTCTAGGGTAGAATAGATTTATATCCTAGAATTTGTTACTGTATTTGTCCTTTGTAGTCTTACACATTGGAAAGTTATCTTAGGGAGAGAGTATGTCAGGCTCACTCAAATGTCTCGCTGGTGGTGGCGTGTGTTGGATCATTAAGTTCCCTTCAAAATGGTTGCTAAATTTTGCTGATCTGACACTGGGACTGGTCGTCTCTTAGCTGCCACGCCTGCCACGGCTTATTTTTAATTTAGTTGTTTTTACTTTTTATTACAGACGCTTTTAGCGTGCATGTCTTTCTACATTGTTCTCACATGCATAATTTCAACATGAATGATGTAACCACTATTTTGAACAATATTTTGAATTAAAAGAGTTTCTTGCCCGTTCTTCACCAAAGGAATCTACTACGCTTTGGAAAGCTTCATCTTTCTGAGTGACCGACCCCTTGACAATTCAAAAGTGTCTATAATTGGTTTATTTGAAATAAATACATTGAGTTTAAGTTTGGAAAAAGACTTACGAGTTCTGAGCTTTCTAAAATAGCAATACTTTTGTTTTCTGACTACAATGTCTCAAGATTCTTTTTTGTTTTCTACTGCATGGGGTGCTGCAATTCGCATCCAAGCCTGGTTCTATCTGATCTGTAGTTATTGCGGAATTAAAACTAAATATTTTAAATAATATTTTAATGTCTTGTATTTGAGCAAAGTAACACCTGATTCCATAACTTAGATTTTTAAGGTTCCGTATCTCAAAAGGAAAAAACGGAACCCTTATAGGATCACTTGTTTGTCCGTCTGTCTGTCAGTCTGTCAAAACCATTTTTCTCAGGAACCCGTGGAGATATCAAGTTGAAATTAATATCAAATACGTAGGTCTGTGTTTTCTTGAAGTCCTAAAAAATTCAAGCTTCTAAGTGAGTGTAATAAAAACATACGGCCATATTTTGATACTCGCAAGTAAATCAAAACCTATAGGGTAGGTACTTCCCGTTGACCTAGAATAATTGAATTTGGCAAGAAGCAAGGCCTCCCAGCACAAGTACCTAAAGGAAAAAGTCCGAAAATTGTGAATTTGTAATTTTTTTTAAATCCAATGTCAAGTTTGTTTTTCGGATCAATTCAATTCAACTACGGAACCCTTCATTGTGCGTTTTCCGACACGCACTTGGCCGGTTTTTTTTTCGTATAATTCAATTTGCATTTGTAGTTGCAAGTGTAACACCTTCCTAACCGTATCACCTTGCAAGGTGACAGAAATGCAAATCAATTTACTAAAAGTTTGAGATCGATTGTGAGTTTATTCAAGTGCAATAAATGCTTAATTGCAGATTGGCTTTTTGATAAGTTGTCAATTGATTTTTTTGGGCAGAATTAGTTTTACAGACTTTTTATCGGTAGGTACTAAAAGAAGATCATTCACCGGCCATACAAAATTCCGATGCCAGCCAAACAATTTTCCGAAAGGATACGTTTTTCTCTATTTATTTCTGTTTTAATTTTTTTTATTTTTGTTATTCATTTAAATAATACCTACATAATGAAAACGATATTTTTCAAACTCGTATTAAAGCGTAGGGAACGGCCCTATGATGGTCCAATAGTGAAGAGAATAACATGTTCTCTGTTCTTTCAAGAGACATAAAATGAAGTTCAATGTACCAATTATTATTTATAATTTTTACCCTATCTTAAGGTTGACTTTCAACCAAAACGTGTATGTATATTAGTTACCTGTATTCTGAAATGCCAGATTTCATAACTAATTTCAACTCAAATCTAGTTTTAAAACAGGATTCCAGACTGAGCTAACCGAGCATTAAATCCAACCTCTCTGTAATTGTCAATATTTCTATTAATATCACAATTCAATAAATACTTTAGCTCCATATCAACCATTACTTATTATAAAAACTTAAAGCGACCTCCAGTCAAGTGAGCACATACATACTTAACCACCTGACATTTCGTCACCTCACAAGGCAAGTGATATGTAAATCAATCATCAGCGCCTGTCAGCATTGATTCGATTGCATGACTCGATTGATTCGAGGATCACTGATAAAATCAATCAGTAATTTCATAGTTTGGTAATAACTATTAGAGTAATAAGTGATTGCGATGTTTCGCCATATTTGTTTTGTTGAGTAGTAGGTGTGGTCGAGCTTTAATGATGCAGGTATTTTTAGGGTTCCGTACCAAAATGGTAAAAAAGGCACCCTTATGGTGTGACTCTGTCTGTCTGTCTGTCTGTCTGTCACAGCTGGATATCTCGAGAACTACTGATGCTATCAACTTGAAATTTAGAATAGTTTTAGATGACGTTTACCCAACTATTTTGCAAATAAGAAAGAAATTAAAATATTTATGTTTTGTTTTGCAACAGGGACTGAAAGGGGGCCTTAAAAATTCAAAGTGGGGCTACTAGGGCATGTGGAGTATCATATGAAAGAGCGTTGTTAACATATTTTTTCTTTTTTTTAGCCCGCATAGTTTTCGACTTTTGATGAAAAATGTAAAAAGAAATACCGATCCCCCCCCTTATCTCCGAAGTTTGCAAAGCGAAAAATCTGAAATTATTCTATGTGATAGAAGTTTATGTAAAGATTACAGGAAAAATAAAATGATGCCTTTAAATAGCGCACTTTTTCAGAAATCATCAACAAAAATTACATATAAATGATGGTACGGAACCCTCGGTGCGCGAGTCCGACTTGCTCTTGACTGGTTTTTTTTAATGGTCTTTGATTTGACCTCTACGGTGATATAGGCTATGGTAGATATGTTGGCAAATAGAACATCGTACTATGATCGAAGTGTGAATTTTAGAGGTAAAGTTAAACTGTTCAAGTACTAATCAACTACACTCTGTTAGTCAGAACTGAAAAGTACTAGGTATCTAGCAACAGATATGAGTGTGTGAGGTTATAATTTCAAACGAAACCCTTTTTATTAGTCAAGGAACTCAAACAAATAAGAATTTCCTAGTAAGTTGAATAGTATATAATTGTTCAATCCACTGTTTATATTTGTATTTCTATTTTTTAGGGTTCCGTACCTCAAAAGAAAAATACGGAACCCTTATAGGATCACTTCGTTGTCCGTCTGTCTGTCTGTCTGTCTGTCAGTCGGTCGAGACCCTTTTTCTCAGGAACGCGTGGAGGAATCAAGTTGAAATTAATATCAAATACGAAAGTCTATAATCTCTTAGAGTTCTAAAAAAATCAAGCTTCTAAGTCAACGCAATAAAAAAATACGGCTATTTATGCGACATATTTTGATACTTGCAAGTAAATCAAAACCTATCCCGTTGACCTAGAATCATGAAATTTGGCAAGAAGCAAGGTCTCACAGCACAAGTAGTGGAAAAAGTCCGAAAATTGTTAATTTTTAATTTTATCACATAGGTAATTTTTTTTTGTGACTAAGTTAAGTTTGTTTATGGGATAAATTATTTTCACGGAACCCTGCATTGTGCGTGGTCCGACACGCACTTGGCCGGTTTTTTTTAACGAAGCTGGAATTGAAAAAACTTGGCGGCAAGAGCTCATCCTTATATAACCCGTCTCTCCACAATTCCATTGCTTATTATAGGGTGCATACTCGGTAGGTAGGCTCTATAATCCTTATCCATATCCTAAGGGCACGTCTTCCCTACCATTATCGCGCCCACCGGTCTACTCCTTGATATGCAATGGTCTCTGTTGCACCATGTAACATGAGGCAGCATGGGCTAGTGTGATTCTTTGGGTCCATTTGAGTAATCAAATCTGGTCGAACCACGCGGGGGTCGGAGTATTTCATTAATTCATTAATTAATTCGGCGCTAATTTAAAATCTAATAGGATTTTTCGTATTCCACCATTTCTATCGACATCATAAAAAAACAACGATTTCCCATCCCTACCGTGTGTAAACAGGGGATTCGTCTCCTCGTCGCTCGTCGCGTCTAGCGCATCTCGCAATGAATCACATCGTGTGTTCCGATCTTTATTAGCTTTCGTCGCAAATAGAGGGTAGATACAAGTTATGTGTTTTAGTTATATCTAGAGAGAAATTGTAAATATACTCGTAGATTTAGTTAAGGTTTAATGTTGGAGTGGTTTTGGTAACTTAGTATGGTGTTATCATGTTTCTATACATATCGCAAGATGGAGTTTCGAAGGTATTTAACTCAGAATGAGTACGGGTGTTTTTTCCAACACTGTACCGTTGTAAAGTCACTGCCAAGGATTAAAAATATTGTGAGCGTTGGAAAGCCCAATAAATTCTAAGTAGTTAGAACCTATAGATCAAAAATATGTCCTCATGTGAAAGGTGCAATAACATATGTAAAAAGTAGTCACATATTAATGAATCTAAATCTATGCTTATTGTTGTCACAATATTAAGAACTTTTTTGACGTTCATGAATTTTTCAAGCCTGAAAAAGTTCAATATATTAATGAACTCGGCTGTACGAGTATTATACAATTTATGCAGTCAACTGAAATGTTTAAAATATAAAAATTTTAATACTCAATTTTGTCTGAAACTCAAACATAAATCCTGAAAGGTCCTGGATCACACTTAGCATCATTTTTAACAGTCGGATTTTTTCAACAATGGTCTAACTCTAATTCCTCGAACTCAAACGCGTTATTTAGAGGGAAAACACAAGAAAAGGAAGAAAAACAACCAATCATTGTTTCACTAATTAATTCAATATTATTCCCATTTGTCTCACTTCAAGTCTAATCTTAGTGGACCACCCTAACTTCACGTTATTTATACCCCAATGTATCGTGTAAGGAAGAAATACGATTCACACCAAATTGGGACCATTCAATATCCTCCATCCTTCACCAAAAGCCGTTAAACATTATTCTCTACAAACACTCTCACTTACAACTGAAATTGAACTTTAGTTCACAAATCTTATGATGTAATTTTGAATGTCTTAGGACAGGCAATTTTCAGGATACGTCACAACGTAATTTAAACTTTTTGTTGAAGTTATTAAGGTGTAATTTAGGTTGTAGTTTGTCTCTATTTTCAGATACCGAAAATGTGTTTGATTTTGTAACAAAGCCACATTCCTGGCTTGTTTGTGTTTGTTGTCGTTTACGTCCTTTTGTTCCGTGTTGTAAGGAAATGTTGTTCATTGGCTGTTTATAGTGTTTATCTTGACAAACATCCCCCGACTGAATATACTTTGTAGCTGATTTTTTGGTAACAAAATATTTGTTTTAGCCCCATGATTCATGTTTATTATCATGCCAGTGTGCTCCTCGCCTTTTCTATTATAATGAGAATAAGTACGTAGGTACGACTTCAGATTACAGAATAAAATTCAGTGTTTATAATCTGTGGGTATTTCATAATTCTGGGTTTATGGAAAATTCTTTTGTAAAGAATCTTAGAAATGGGTTTATATAGGGTGACTGGTAATTAGTCACCGATACTTAAACACAATATACTCATATGGTTACAAACAACTTTTACTGCGGGACCAAACCTGAAATCGCGAAAAAAAAGCTGCTGTCCCTACATTTATGTTCCCATAACTCATCAAAATGTAGGGAGCAGCTGATTTTTCTTTCGCGATTTCAGGTTTGGTCCCATAGTAAAAGTTGTTCATAATGATGAGTACAATGACCCCTTAAAAGATTGCCACTGTTTACACTTACACCCTGTATACATTGAACTTCATTCTATGTCGTACAATCATGTGTTTAAGTATCGGCACAGATTAATATTAATCTGTGGTATCGGTCACTAATTACCAGTCACCCTATACAACGTGTAACGTTAAATGCGCAAAACCTCTTAAGGGGTCATTGTACTCATCATTATGAACAACTTTTACTGCGGGACCAAACCTGAAATCGCGAAAAAAAAAATCAGCTGTTCAGTACATTTATGTTCGCATAAAGGCTCTTACAGACAGAGGCGATATCGCGGTCGCGACGCGATATTTCGATATTATATCCATAGAAAAATATCGCGTCGCGACGCGATATCGCCTCTGTCTGTAGGAACCTTAATTCGTCAAAATGTACTGAACAGCTGATTTTTTTTTCGCGATTTCAGGTTTGGTCCCATAGTAAAAGTTGTTCATAATGATGAGTACAATGACCCCTTAAGAGGTTTTGCGCATTTAACGTTACACGTTGTATAATATCTGCCAGTACCTAATTGTCTCAATGAAGGGCAAAAGGTCACTGTCATACTGAGGAGTACATGACATGACATGCTTGTTCAATAATACAAGTTTTGTCTTGAACTTAGTTTATGAACCCGGAAGATACAGTGTTTTTCGTATGTGTAATACCCCTTCACGTAGAGTTACTTTACCCCTGAAGTCAACTTTACTTCTTTTAGCCAATTTTTAGCTTAGACTCAAATATAGGTACCTAAGTACCTAAGTTTGAGTCTAAGCTAATAATCTCTATAGTTCCATAAATCAGCCGGTAGATTCTGTGAGTGAGTTAAACTATGTTCTATGTTAAAGGATCAGAGGGTCAATTCTCGTATTTTTAACAACGTTCGCAATCTCATCTCATTCTCAATCTGTCAAAAATTGTATAGCGTTTACCTACATTTTTGACATTTGATTGACGCTGGCATGAGATTGTGAACGTTTTTAGGTACGAGAATTGCCCCTCAGGTTTCCGCACTTAGTCCTTCATGTGCACCATTGTGCGTGGGCCATGGCGGCCGTCGGGGGTTAAACCAACCAGCCTACCTCCCACCAGAAGTTGATTAAGTCTCCTGGTCTGTAAGTTAAGAACATCTGTGAAAGATCGGGGTGTTGCGAGGGTTACTGTTCTAATCTGGGTGACGCCTGTGCATTCAAAGAGCACATGCGCAACGGTCTCCTCAGCCTCCATGTTCCTATTGTGTGGAAGTGTGTGTTTAGAGTGAGCTATCATTCCACCTGATGCTGGGGATTGACACCAATGACAGCTCACTTCAAATTCAAACTCACTTCACCTAAGCTTTCATTCCACGGTGAGATTTTTACGGAATAGACCGGCTGTTGCTCTATTTTATTTTATTTTATTTTATTTGGAAAAACAGACAATCGTACATTGTATATTAAATCTAGATACACAGTATGCTGTAAGTAAATGTACTACATGTCTCTATGAGTCTAGGCCCATGGTGTTGAAAGTGTTGAAACACTATAAAATGGTGTTTTTGTCGTACTTAGTTACTCATTCATCGGTGTATAGTTTCATAATATTTTGGTCGTAACTCTCGGTACATGTCGCAACGGGCAGGATGCACTGCCACTAAAAGTACCACATAACGTTATAAAAGAATCACGCGTTGCCTCATGTGATGTGCATCAGTTTGGGAACGCCTTACAAGGCAGATGTCGGTCGTAGGGCTGCTCGTGGTTCTAATGGTTTGTGTTATGTGATATGGTTATGAGATTGTTGTTTTGTACCTAAATATACGATCCAACTGCAGGGCAAAGATCTTCGCTTACTCTTACACAAAAAAACGAAAAAAACGAGCGAGCCTTACTACAGTAGTCGCATAAGATTTTTGTAACATCTGACATCTCACCTTGTTATTAAATCCACATCTAGCACTGCGCGCTCATTGGTCAAATCAAATAGCGCGCGCTTTCCCGGCTTCCCGAAATCACTCCCACAGACTGCAGGAAAACGAGAGGTAAGATGTTACAAATCAAAAAGATCTAATAGTTGGTGGAGCCGTGGATGTACAGGAGATGGAAGGTATCGTCGGTTACGTATTGTATGCAAAAAATACTGGGTCTGTTTTTCGATGCCACTGTAGAGACTGCATTACAAAAAAAAAAAAACCAACCGACTTCCAAAAAAACACTACAAAGTGAAAAATAACTTTATTTTCGGAAGTCGGTGTCTTTGGTTTTTTATTTACTTTCGGTTTTTTTTGCCACCGACTTCCGAAATAAAAGTTATTTTTCACTTTGTAGTGTTTTTTTGGAAGTCGGTTGTTTTTTTTTTTTGTAAAAAGTTTTTATTTTTCACTTTTTAGTGGTGCCTACCCCACACAAATCAGAACATGAAGACATTTTTATATACCATTTCAAAGAAAAACTTTGTAAAAATATATAATTGCATACAACTCAAATAGCGCAATTTGAAGCGGCATATAGTTACCATTAAATCATTTATAGCCAGAGTGCACCTCGTGACAATTCCAGTAAGCCCAAACACGGCTAGGATACATTGTTTTATTACTGAGTTCCGATGCCTACCTTCCGGCTTCTTCATCAGATCGGTTCGATGGTACCATTTTCATCAGAACCATTTATTTAAAGATTCGACGCTTTTACTATTTTAATCGATATATCTTATCGCCACCCGTGAAATACTTATCATCGTTGAGGAGTTCCCGTGGCCATCTGTGGTCTTCTTTATCAGTTCCACTTCACCAGATGATACTTTCTGAATGCAAACGCTTGATTTGTTGATGAAAATACCAAAATCGCTATATGTATGCCTATAATATTTGAGGAGTTCCCTCGATTCCTCATGGATCCCATCATCAAAACTGGATTTTGATAAAAATGGGACCAATCTGGAAGTATACCCTTTCAAATAAAAAAAGAATTTTCCAAATCGGTTCATAAATGACGGAGTACTGAGGTAACAAACATACAAAACGTACCCGCGCGTTAAGCGTAGCTTAACCTGACGGATCGACCCGTGCGGCTATTATTACTTAGCCACGAGCTCCTCAAAATCTTACCACCATCTAATTAAAAAAAAATGTCACGCCCTTTTTTACATTCTGTAAGTCACCTAAGTGCCAGCCCTGCTGCAGTATCATGTTACGCAACATGTTATGGCGTGCAGATGGCGATGTATTTCTGTGCATGCGTTAGACGCACACGTCCCCAAAGAGGAGTGGGGGGCGGGGTGATATGGGCTTTACTTTAACACCCATGTTGGGCTGCAATGGTTGTAAAGCTAATGTGGGTTTTAAAAACATTTCTTTTCAACATTCTGACTCATAATCATGCATCAATGGTGGTGAAACGTGTTGTATTCTCTTAACTTGCTTCTTATTTGCGGGGTGAAAACCTTGCATTACAGCCTTGTATACAACAGTCCTAACTAATGTTATAAATGCGAAAGTAAGTTTGTTTGTTGTCTTTTCACGCCTAAACCACTGAACCGATCATCTTGAAATTTTGCATATACGTTGTCAGGTGTACAGAAACGGACATAGGGTACCTTTCATACCGAAAAAAGTAACTGTGTGTTCCCGAGGAAAACAACAATAAAGTTCTTATGATAATAGATGGCGCCACGTGTCTTTCGAATCATGATTGAAATATATTTTAAGGGGTTATTGTACTCATCATTTAAGAACCACTTTCACTATGGGACCAAACCTGAAATCGCGAAAAAAGTCAGCTATTCAGTACATTTATGTTCGCATAATTCGTCAAAATGTTGGGAACAGCAGATTTTTTTTTTGCGATTTCAGTTTGGTCCCATAGTAAAAGTTGTTCATAATGATGAGTACAATGACCCCTTAAAAGTTTGCCACTGTTTACACTTACACCCAGATGTGCAGAAGGTATACAAGAAATAATTGTACAAATATAGGACTTGTTCTTTCTGAAATGAGGAAGGTCCAGTCCCTCGGCAAATAAATCTTCTGATGTTTATAACTGTCTGCTATTTTGTTTGTCTGTCTGCAATCTAACTGCTTTTGCAAGACACTGGGAACTCCAAATTACGTCTGGGAGTCGGGACTGATTTTAAAACCCAACCTAAGTGTGGAAATATTTACATAATGCATTAAGCATAAAGTTGTTTGTAACAGATAGACGTACAGAAAGATTCCATTAATGATTTGTTTTTCTAATTACTTCTATAAGCACGTTTGTATTCTTAACAATTATATCGTTTATCGTTATAAATAATTTATTAAAACATGAAGAAAATAAGAAGTACGATGAGGTGATGAGAAGCACTATCCTGATATTTTATGGTAGACTAGCACTTCCCGCCCAGCTTTGCCCACGTTGATGTCGGATAATATCCCACGCGCTACCGGTAAATCCTTCCATAATCCTTGTCTACATTACAAAGGGAACCTCTGTCCAAGGGTTTGGGCTGGGCGTTGATGAGTCAGCCAATCAGTCAGTCAGGACTTCTCTTTTTATTTATACAACAATATTTTTTGTTTATACTAAACCCGAAAAGGGGTCATTGTACTCATCATTTTGAACAATTTTTTCTATTGGAGCAACCTCGAAATCACGAAAAAAAATCAGCTGTTCAGTACATTTATCTACAAATCAAACTCGTCAAAATGTACTGAACAGCTGATTTTTTTTTCGCGATTTCAAGGTTGGTCCCATAGAAAAAAATGTTCAAAATAATGACTACAATGACCCCTTTTCGGGTTTAGTATAAACAAAAATTAATGTTGTATAGATATACAGGGTTACAGGTTAAGTCGACCGAAATCCTTTAAGAGATGGTAGTTTCCATCATTCCTGACTGATTTGACTATGGAACCCCATACCCCAAACTTAACCGTTCTCAAGTTATGGGACTTTGAAGTTTTTTTTATAAAAATCCAGATTTTTTGTCTTTTGTCCCCTTTTTTTGTGTTTTGTATCTCTAATGTTTTTGTTTTTGTATTTTTTGTGTAGCAGATTAGTTGCTTCATTATTTTAAATACAAAAACTGCAAGTAACTGTACCAACTGAGTCATATTAGACGATTGATTGTTAAAAAAAGAAATAAATTTGTGGAAAGTTTTTTATTCTTTGTAAGATATTTAAAAAAAAAGTCTATGACAGTTATGCTGCAGATGTGCTTAAAAATATCTACGGTTCTTCAGCTTTCCGATAAGGTATAATACAACAGGGTATTATTGGATTTTTTTAACAAAAACATTGATGATATGCTACCAGGTAGTAGTAAAAAATAACGATACTTAAGCATCAAATTTAACTTTAGTCAGAAAACAAAATAAAACAATCCAAATAGGTAACAATTGAAGTTTATTATTCCTTTTACAGTACATGTTCCACATGTCCGCCCCTATTTCGCAGGACCTCAGAATGCAGGACAATAGGCGCTGCGAGCAACTTTACGAAATACCGTTATTTTTGCTATTACCCGGGAGTCTTTCATCGATGATTTTTCCGAGAATCCTGATAACACCGTAGCAAATTATACCTTATCGAAAAGCTGAAGAACCGTAGATATTTTTAAGCACATCTGCAGCATAACTGTCATAGACTTTTTTTAAAATATCTTACAAAGAATAAAAAACTTTCCACAAATTTATTTCTTTTTTTAACAATCAATCGTCTAATATGACTCAGTTGGTAAAGTTACTTGCAGTTTTTGTATTTAAAATAATGAAGCAACTAATCTGCTACACAAAAAGTATAAAAACAAAAACATTAGAGGTACAAAACACAAAAAAAGGGGACAAAAGACAAAAAATCTGGATTTTTATAAAAAAAACTTCAAAGTCCCATAACTTGAGAACGGTTAAGTTTGGGGTATGGGGTTCCATAGTCAAATCAGTCAGGAATGATGGAAACATAGACTTATAAAAAAAGATGGACTCCGCGCCACGCATATCGAAAGTGAAGCACAGTAAGTATGCCGGGACCGTTTGTACAAACACGCCTCGCGCACACATTAACATCATAGTATGCCGACCGGCCGCCATTACGTGACACGAGCGACGCCGTCTTTGCAGGTACTCAAATCATGCACACATAGATCGGTACGGTGCTTCACTTTCGATATTCGTGGCGCGGAGTCCATCTTTTTTTATAAGTCTATGGATGGAAACTACCACCTCTTAAAGGATTTCGGTCGACTTAACCTGTAACCCTGTATGTACTTATGTACAGCATACTAAGTTTATTGTAGCAAAATTTAGCTTTTACCCCTGTTAGGTACTGGTTAGTGCCTGGAATCCTAGATAAAAACTCGTGTTTAGGTAAAATATTAATTAAGTGCAGGTACAATAAATTTAGGAGCTCGTGGCTAAGTAATAACAGCCGCACGACGCTTGCCGGGGTTGGTCAGAGGATGGGTGACCATCTTTACATACCGAGACTCCTCCGTGCCTCGGAAAGCACGTTATGCCGTTGGTCCCGGCCGTTATTCGTGGATCTTTGACAGTCGTTACGGGTCGTCAGAAGCCCGAAAGTCTGACAACCAGTCTTACCAAGGGGTATCGTATTACCCAGTTACTGGGTTGTGGAGGTCAGATGGGCAGTCGTTCCATGTAAAGTACTGGTATTCAGCTGCATCCGGTTAGACTGGAAGCCGACCCCAACATAGTTGGGAGACAACATAGAAGGCTAGGTAGATTGACAGGTACAAAAAATTATTATACTTAGCGCGAAAAAAAATTATTATACTTAGCGCGAAAAAAAATTATTATACTTAGCGCGAAAAAAGAAATAAGTATGTTTACTTAAATACCTGCCTGATATTGGTTTATTCAAACCTGTGTTTTAAGCAGAATGTATTTTCTCAGCTTTTTAACCAACTTCCAAAATGAAGGAGTGTGATGAGATGTTCGACTATAGGTATTATTATTTTTAATTTTATTGTTTTTAAATGTTTACCGATTTCTCCGTCAATTGTGGACCGATTTTGAAAATCCTTTTTTTTCAATATGTTGTCCTACACATTACTCTTTTCTATTACTTTAACACAGCTTCTTTTTGCCATTATCTCTGTGGTCACCCATCACAGAGATAATGGCATAAAGAAGCTGTGTAGATATCGAAGCTTTTTAAATAACATGTCACGAATACATTTAAATGTATTGCATCATTTGTTTGTCTCGTTAAGTAAAACAATGCCATAACAATACTGCGCAAGTATTAACAATTTAAATGAGTGTCCACGTGTTTTTCCATCAGATAGCTATGGATGTAGTACCATGGAAAGTGCAGTTTTCCTGGATATCCATTAGTGTTCTGTTTGTGTATTGGAGTCATATCGTATTGTGATCTTTTTGGAAATCATGATTTCGAAGAAGTATGGTTAAGTGTGTCTGTTTTCCTTGATGACTCCTAGCTAAGTGTTGAGTGGATGTAGCCTGTCCAGTGAACCTGTACGCACGGCTACAGATCAAGCTATACATTTCCAGTATAAGCTGATCTCGCATTGTATAGGATTTCCTTACAATGAGATGTCAGCGTAAACTGGAAATGTATAGCTTGATGTGTAGCCGTGTGTACCTATTTAGAAAACGGTGGGAAACTTCTGTTTTTAGTGTTTATCAATGTGTTTTTCTCAGATTCTAGACTGAATTCTTAAAAGTCTCTCTCGTAGGAAAATTAAACACAAAATGTTAGTTTTAATTTGAAATACTTTCGCGACCTCTCATGAAGTTACAGTTAAACTTATCTGTCAGATACTAAAATTGAGAATCGACACAGTAATCACGGAGATTTCGGTGAACATATAATACATAGGTACCTACAAGAAAAAAATCGCCGAATGGACAACCTCCTCCTTTTTGAAGTCGGCTATAAGAACGGCTGAAAACGGTACCTATGTTTAGTTCTAGAAATAATTACAATGTCTACCAAGTATGTGAGCTACTAGGTAATAAAACATTATTTGTCACCTGTTTGTCGAGTTCTCGCACCGCCCGATTATATCTAAAGGAATGTTATTGTTCCGTGATTCATTTACCGAAACCTTGTAGTAGTTCATCATTGTGGAAGTATCAGTTCTGAGAATGGAACGAAAACAGCTGTTGGAAAATTAGTTTGGTTGTGAGACAAAGAAAACACTGGAAATTGTTTACGTGTAAACTTCACAAATGAAAAGTCTAACAGTTTTGCCTAGCCTTTTCCCAACTATGTTGGGGTCGGCTTCCAGTCTAACCGGATGCAGATGAACACCAGTATGCTGCTACTTACACGGAGCAACTGTCTACCTGACCACCCAGTTACTGGGTAATACGATACACCTAGGTAAGACTAGTTGTAAGACTTTCGGGCTTCTGATCACTCCTAACGACTGTCAAAGATCCACGAATGACAGAGTTTTCTTTGCGTAGCTTCTCGGAGAATTGATTCAAATGTGTTGGATTAGACCCGCAACGAAATTAATCAGAAAAGGAAATAATTTAGAAGAAAAAGGAATTAGGAATTTCTCAGAAGCAGCCCGGTGTCTGGATTTGTGTCCGGTTGATGGCAATAGACTCGCCACCTATTACATGGGACTTATACATATCTGGTGAAATGTGGTTCTACAAAAGAACACCTCTGCCTAACCCTTTGGGGATTCAGACAGGCGTGATGTTATGTTGAAGACGCCTAGGTAGGTCACAATAGGTCGTTTTTAAAATGATCCAATCTAGAATAAAATCAGCTTACGAAATTGACTAAATTCCTACTAACATTAATGACAGAATCAGCCGCACGGGTGGATCCATCAGGTTAAGCTACGCTTGCCGGAGTTGGTCCGTGGATGTGTGATCATCTTTCAATACCGAGACTTCTCCGTGCCTCGGAAAGCATGTTAAACCATTGGTGCTGGCTGTCATTCGTGGATCTTTGACAGTCATTACGGGTCGTCAGAATCCCGAAAGTCTGACAACCAGTCTAACCAAAGGGTATCGTGTTAGTTACTTGGTTGTGGAGCTATTCAGCTGCATCCAGTTAGACTGGAAGCCGACCCCAACATAGTTTCAAACTTGTTCCACCTTGTAACCCAATCTTGCGCATTATGATGAATGCTCCTGCGTCGGTATAAACTTAGTATAATTGTGTTCAGTTGACGGATCGATAGCTTATCAGCAATAGTACTTATACAACGTTACCTATGCCGCCATGCCGCTGGGGGCCGGTACAGGTAGAGCCTCAAGTGTTACACGATGTTGAACGAGGTAAGAAGTTCTCGGAATCCAGATTATAGATAACTTCAAATGACTTTGCTGCTAAAGAAGATGGTCACTGTTTGGTTGTACTTTTGGCCATCAAGACTCTGCCCATGAGTGTTTTGTTGCTGCTTTACCTACCCTATTATTTTTCAAAGCTTACCCCAAAATACCCACTGACGCGACATTTGCATGAAACCGTACCTGAACGAAAAGCCCAGATTGTCCAACTACACGAAACTGTACCTGAACTTCCGGCTCTTACTTTTTTATTTTTTGTAATTTTGTTTGCGGACCCACCCCTTGCGTTCTAATTTCTTTGGAAAGGTGGTTAGGTACGGTCTATTTTTGCCAAAAGCCGTGAGGTTGTATCGGTAGTACGAACAAAGTTGTCTGTGGATATAAACCTAATCTTGTGTGGAAAATATTTCTTTTATTATATTCCACTAAATTCACACGTTAGCCGATCTCCAATAGAATTTACTTCTCCTGTGCTAAGTCTGGTTTGAGCAACCTAGCCATCCATGGACTACAGCGGCTGCCTCACACCTAAATGACAGCCACGAAGTGTTGACGAGGTCACAGCCTGATGCGATTTTGTTTTAGATCCTCCCCGCTCCCGATATGTCCCAGGTCTACCCAAGATCTGCATTGTATTTATTTATTAGGAACACCAACTACATATTTACAATACACTTAGGGCTTGGACTAACTACTATTAGCTAGCTTGAAATAAGGTTGAAAATTGAAAATAATATTTGTGTTGCCGAGAAGTGACTAAGCTGCGAATGTGCATTTATTTTCCGGGTTTTCTTTAGATTATTCAGAATATACACATTAAATTAAATAATTGCCCGGTTAAAGTTTAAAAAAAAATTCAATTACATTCTTAAAAAGATGTTTGACGGCAAAGTTTATTTTTGTGGAGCAACTTCCAAATTTTTTTAATTGAAATTATCAAACTATTTTTTACTATTCTATTCAGTTAAAATTTTTCTTTAAACCCTTCTCTGTCCACTGTATTTTTATAGTTTCATTGCGTTATGTCATACTCGACAATCCAAGAAACCAATGTTTGTGAATATTGAGTGTTACGTACCATTCTCTTTATAGTTGGTATTACGTACCTACTGAATTAATTCTTAGAGATTTTAGAATAGTGTTTTCTTCACCCCACAACTGGTAATCAGGCTTTTTTGTATAATTGCCGAGGGTGTTGATTTGAATAAGCTTCCGGTGTTTGCTCATCGCCCATTCGTGGAGCCTTCTGATTGGTTGCGGATGAGCACACTAGCGCCGCGCTCCTGCGTGTTTTTTCACTGTACTACGTACCATACGTTTGTCCGCGCATACACGCAACGCGCGATATATACTTTTCTACAAAAATAAGGTCCTTCGGTTGAAAACGTGCTACAATCCCCGCAAGATACCAGATATACCCTGAACCAGCGCCTGTGGAAAAATATGTGTAGTGGAGTTGATGCAGGATTCAGAACTATCGAACGCGCCTTCTAAGCCCATCGGTGTGCGAAGCGGCGGGACGGGAGCAACCGGTAAGTTTGATTCGAATCTTCCCTCTTTACGGCACATAATTGTTTGATCTCTTCGAGCCGGATTTATATCTAGGTACTTGTTGTGGGGTTATTTTCCTAGTTTCCTAGTGTTATTAGTTCAAAGTCCATTTGCGGCGTTACGCGTCCAAAATGGCGGAACTTATTCAACAAGACATTTTTGAACGTGAGATCATTATCGATGATCTCAAGCGTATTTTAGAGTTCATAGATTCAGACGAACCACAGTTTAGGTCACGCTCAAAAGAATTAACTTTGCAACAAAGAAAGTTCTTCAAACTTCAGGCAAAAATAGAAAAATTCTTAATAAAATCCAATACTTTCGACAAAGACGAACAACTGAAGATTCGTAACAATTTTAATGATTGTTATTTCGCAATTAGTGTTCACTTAGATAAACTTAAGGAAGAGGATAATGAGCGTAAACGAAGAATGTCCTCTAGTACGTCATTTAATAATAACTCAGTGGTACATGTTCCATCTACTCATACGAGTAATAGTTGTGCAAGTAGATTACCTATTCTTCCAATGCCTACTTTCTCAGGGGAAACCACGGATTGGCCCCCATTTCACGATTTGTTTCGTTCATTAGTACATGACAAAAATACCTACACGGAGACAGAGAAGTTTCGTTACCTGTTACTGTCATTAAAAGATGAACCCTATAATCTTATTAAATCGATACCAATTACAGACGAAAACTATAGTATTGCGTGGAATATTTTAGTTTCTCGGTATGATAATAAACGGGCTATCGCCACGAAACATCTCGAAAAAATATTAGACATTGAACCTAGTACCGAGAAAATGACTCAAAGTCTAAGAAACTTACTCAATGTTTATCAAGAAAACATCAAGGCATTGCAGGCCATGCAATTTCCGATAGATCAGTGGAGTTTCATAATAGTGACGATTTTACTACGTAAGATTCCGTCTAGTGTTCGAAAACGTTTCGAATTATCACTATCGAGGCCATCGGATATACCTGACATAAGTACATTGATAAATTTCTTAGAACGCGAGTTAGCTGCATGCGAATTCTCTTCTCACCCACAAAATAAAAATAATCTTGAAAAGGTAGGTACTCCCCGCACATCGCGCGGTAACGAAGGCTCGCGACGCGTGCTTGCAGCCAATGTCGCTTCATCGAGTTCGAATACAACAGACTTACAGTCTACCAAACAAAATAATTTAAAAAATAATTGTTTATGTTGTGATGCTCAACATACGTTGACAAAATGTTCGAAATTCCTTAATTTATCTCCCCGTGATAGGTATTCTTTTATTCAAAACAAGAACGTTTGTTTCAACATGTCGGTCATGATTTAAAACAATGCAAATCTAACTTTGTTTGTCGTTCATGTCATAAACGACATCATTCATTAATTCATTTCGAAAAGTCTAACAGTTTATCAGTTATTAGTGGTAGTAGTGATAATGCGGTCTCACTTTCTGTGAACGAAACGACAGAGACAGCGGTTCCCAGTACCTCGCACGCTGCGATGACTGCGGCGGTGAACGATCGCAAAAACGATTCGCGTTCTATTGCTCCGTCGGTTAGCGCGAGTACGGTGCTCCTATGTACGGCACTCATCAATGTGCATGTTGGCCCACAAAAACACACAGTTCGATGTATTATTGATACAGGCAGTCAGGCGACTTTTATTACCGAGTCTTGTGTTCAGCGGTTAGGGTTACATCGCAGCCAAGCGAACGTTCCGGTGTTCGGTGTTGGAGGGACCGAGGTCGGAGCTGTTTACCCTAAGGGTGTAGTATCTTGTCATATCACTCCTACACACGGGGATCAACCTTCAATTTCAGTTAACGCATTAATTTTATCTAATCTTATTTCACGTATGCCATGTGTGACATTGCCTTTTAAGGGATGGCCACACATACAAAACTTAACTTTAGCTGATCCTAAGTTTTATCTTCCACAATCAGTGGAAATGCTTTTAGGTGCGGATATACTATCCCAAGTTTTATTAGGTCACGTGATCACGGGTCCACCCGGTTCACCGATGGCTATGAACAGTATCCTTGGTTATTTATTGATGGGTGATGTTTCATACAACCAAAATACATCTACTTCACTTCAAGTTTGTCTCAGTAGTTTAAGCTCATCCTACGATGACGACATCAACCTGAGACGGTTCTGGGAATTGGAATCTCTTCCGGAAAAAAGAATTCTAAGTCCCGACGAAGCGTTGTGTGAATCTATATTCGTAAATTCACATACTCGTGATGAAACTGGGCGATATGTTGTTCCACTCCCGTTCAAACCTGATGCACCCACCCTCGGCGCATCACGAGATACAGCGGTCTCCAGGTTTAAGAAATTAGAGTATAGGTTGGAACACAATCCTCAACTTAAGGTAGACTATCATGCGTGCCTCCAGGAGTACTTGGAACTCGGTCACATGGAGCCCGTTGATTTACCTGTTTCGTTAGCTAACAGCTATTACATTCCGCACCACTGCGTGGTCAAAGAGTCCAGTGAGACTACTCGTATCGTGTCGTCTTTGACGCGGGTTGTAAAACTTCGAATGGAACATCACTTAATGATGTTCTACTGACTGGTCCGAAGCTGCACCAGGATATAGTAGACGTTTTATTGGGTTTTCGTATCCATGCTATTGCTGTCACTGCCGACATAAAGCAGATGTACAGAAACATAAAATTACAACAATCCGATTGGGATTTTCAACGCATTGTGTGGCGTAAATCACCCACTGAACCGTTGCGTGATTATCGATTGCGCACCGTCACCTTTGGTGTCAGCTCATCACCATACTTAGCCCTTCGTACTATTCAACAGTTGGCTCATGATGAAGCTGCTAACTTCTCGTTAGGTTCTAAGGTTCTCCAGAACCAGGTTTTTGTTGATGACATCGTCACCGGAGCAGGCGACGTAAAGCAGGCCCTGGTTTTACAACGTGAGTTAGTAGGTATTTGTTCGTCAGCTGGTTTCGAGCTACGTAAGTGGCAGAGCAATTCGCCAGCGTTACTCGCTGCTTTACAAACGTCAGTCGTTCAGGGCGAGCGGTCTGATAACGTTTCTTTCGCTCTGATGGAGAATGACAAACAAATAAAGGTTTTAGGACTTCAGTGGAATCCTGAATCTGATACTTTCATTTTTAGCGTTCAGTCAACTAATGATAAAATTACAAAGCGATCCATACTATCACAAATAGCGAAAATTTATGACCCTATGGGATGGTTATCTCCTGTAACTATTTATGCGAAACATCTCATTCAGTTGTTATGGATTTCAGCGGTCGACTGGGATGAGTCACCTCCTTTAGATATTATAAACGCTTGGTCTAGTTTTCTTAACGAGTTACCATTATTATCAAAGTTTCAAATTCCACGTTTCGTTTTTGCAAACGTGAATGCAATTCAAATTCACGGGTTTTCCGACGCTTCCGAGTGGGCTTATGCCGCGTGTGTTTACGCCCGTATATCCGATAATAATGATAACGTTAAAACATTTCTTCTTCTCGCTAAAACGCGTGTAGCACCTATAAAACCGGTTCTTACTATTCCGCGCCTAGAGTTGTGCGCTGCTGTTTTGTTATCAAAGTTGATTGATAAAGTGAGAAGTGTGTATGATAACCACTTAAACTGTGAACATGTTTGTGCGTGGACTGATTCATCCATCGTGTTAGCGTGGCTTCGGTCTCCACCACACGAGTGGAAAACATTCGTTTCTAATCGCACTAGTGAAATCTTATCCAGGCTTCCGGCCAAAACTTGGAGACATGTCCCGTCAGCTGACAATCCAGCTGACGCACCTTCTCGAGGAATGCTTCCTACAAGTTTTGTCCAAAATGAGATGTGGCTCCATGGGCCCTGGTGGCTCGCGCGTGATTCTAGTTCTTGGCCAAGTCCCAAGAAAATACTAGAAGTCACTGAAGACAAACGCAATCTACCTATGTCTATGGTGTCAAACTCTTCCACCTCAGCACCACCTGATGTGGTCGAGTATCTTACTAGATTTTCTACTCTAGGTAAACTTGTTAGGATAACAGCACTGTTATTTCGATTCTATAATAAATGTAAGAAAGTTCAAAATTCCTATCCAAAATACATAACTGTATCCGAGTTTAATTTTTGTTTAAATCGACTTATCCATTTAGTTCAACATTCTTGTTTTTCCGAAGACATTAATAATATTTCACATGGAAAGTATCCATCAATTAAATTACGTCGACTTAACCCGTTCATGGATAACAAAAATAATCTTCGGGTAGGTGGGCGAATTCATAAATCACTTTTACCGTTTGTTTCCAAACATCAATTGATTTTGCCTAAGAAACATCATCTTACAGATTTAATCATTGACCATACACATATCACGCATCTACATGCTGGTCCGCAATCCGTGCAATACATTTTATTCCAAAAATATTGGATAATGTCTAGTCGTGACGCTATACGTACACGCATACATCGCTGTGTTCGTTGTTTTCGTGCGCGCCCCGTGAATCCGCAGCCATGCATGGGTCTGTTACCGGCCGTTAGAGTGCGCAACGAGCGGCCATTTCTTAAAACATCTGTTGATTTCGCGGGTCCGTTTTACGTTCGAGCAAATAAAGTTCGAAATGCGAAAATTATTAAATGATATGTATCTGTTTTTGTGTGTATGTCTGTCAAGGCCATACACCTCGAACTCGTATCCGAGTTGTCAACTGATGCATTTTTGGCAACATTGCGACGCTTCACGTCCCGTAGAGGTTTGTGCACCGACATTTACTCTGATTGTGGAAGGAACTTTGTTGGTTGTAATAATTATCTACAAGACTTGTATAATTTTTTACGTAATGATTCTGTTCAAGCCACTCTTAATAGTAAAATTTTAGAACAAGGCATTACTTGGCATTTTCAGCCTCCTTACGCCTCTCATTTTGGTGGCCGTTATGAATCCGGTGTTAAAAGTTTTAAACATCATTTACATCGAGTCCTCGGTACGCAAACTCAAACTTATGATGAGATGCATACCCTTCTTTGTCAAATTGAAGCGGTACTTAATTCACGTCCACTTTGTGTATTAAGTGCTGACCCATTAGATCCGTTACCTTTGACACCAGCTCATTTTTTAATAGGAGGTCCGTTGACATCCTTACCAGACATTTCAGACTAGATGGCGTAGAATACAACAATGTGTGCAACACTTTTGGAAACGTTGGAGTCGTGAATATTTACACGAAATTCAACAACGTAACAAGTGGTTTCGAGATCGCGGCTCACAACTCCGTGAAGGTATTATTGTCATTGTACGAGATGATAATTTGCCACCATTACAATGGAGACTGGCTCGTGTCCATACTCTCCACCCAGGTTCCGATAATATTACTCGTGTCGTAACTTTACAGATGGGCAAAACTTTTGTGAAACGCTCAGTAGTCAAAATATGTCCTTTGCCCTTAGAATAATCATTCTGTAAGTTTAGTTAATATTGTTGCGAATCTTAGTTAAGTAATCTTAAGTTAGAATAACTTTAGTTTTAAAAATTTAAGGCTTCATGCTTTCGTAGCATTTTTCATTCTTTTTTTTCGAATGTTACATTCTTTTTTGTCTTTTAATTTAAAGTTAAAAGAAATTCATTCTTTTAAGGCGAGCGGCATGTTACGTACCATTCTCTTTATAGTTGGTATTACGTACCTACTGAATTAATTCTTAGAGATTTTAGAATAGTGTTTTCTTCACCCCACAACTGGTAATCAGGCTTTTTTGTGTAATTGCCGAGGGTGTTGATTTGAATAAGCTTCCGGTGTTTGCTCATCGCCCATTCGTGGAGCCTTCTGATTGGTTGCGGATGAGCACACTAGCGCCGCGCTCCTGCGTGTTTTTTCACTGTACTACGTACCATACGTTTGTCCGCGCATACACGCGACGCGCGATATATACTTTTCTACAAAAATAAGGTCCTTCGGTTGAAAACGTGCTACAATCCCCGCAAGATACCAGATATACCCTGAACCAGCGCCTGTGGAAAAATATGTGTAGTGGAGTTGATGCAGGATTCAGAACTATCGAACGCGCCTTCTAAGCCCATCGGTGTGCGAAGCGGCGGGACGGGAGCAACCGGTAAGTTTGATTCGAATCTTCCCTCTTTACGGCACATTGAGCTAATTTATAAAGGTGTAAACAATTCATGTAGACAGTATAATTTAAATTGGATTAATAATTTAGATTACCAATATTAAATATATTTAATTTTCAAATGAATAAAGAATTTAACTAAATTAATAGGTAAGTACATTTGATTTAATTAAAATCTTTATTAATTTTAAAATCAATTACAAATAAATTGTATGTTGAAATTCAATCCCCCATCTCCCGATATCATTTCTGCGGCTACCAGTACATTCCTGGCCCAGTCATCAGGCCCCGATAACGCGGTGACTTATGTAAATATAACTGAAATGCCATTCCTTGGCTGTGGCAGGCGCGGTAATGTACCTCGTAATAAACGTACAGGTTATCAATAGGTATGCAATACATACCACGACTTGATTTGAGAATAGTAAGTAGATCTGCGAGAGAATCGTTAGTATAACTTTTGTGTATTTCTTCCTGATTGGATTTGATCGAAAAAGCTGTGGAAAATGGCCTTCTACTAGATCATTGACAAAGCTTACTACACGATCCAAGATTTTCTAAATAATTACTAGCTACAATCACGAATTCACGATACCTACACCTAATTCTTATTTTGTATAAATTGCTTTTGCTTTGTAAGTGACACTTATGATTTTTTTTTATACTGCATTTTGACTTATTTATTGTATGCCTACTAGGCAGGACATAATGGAACTGTAATTTACCTAACATATGTCTGTATAACCTATGCACACCATAAAATGATTTGATTTGATTTGATTCATTACAAAGAAGGGGATGATCATGACGAATCATCAATGGCAAATTCGTGACGGCAGCATGGTGTAACGAATAATAAAATAATTTTGCTGAACTCGTCCTCATAAACAGGGTGGCTCGGACATTGCTCAGCTGGAGCGCTTGCGACCATGCACTAACCAACCAGGCAGTTTTATGAAAAAACGGAACCCTTATAGAATCACTTCGTTGTCTGTCTGTCCTTTTTCACAGGAACGTGTGGAGGTATCAAGTTGAAATAAATTAATATCAAATACGTAAGTCTATGGTCCCTTGGAGTTGTAAAAAATTCAATCGTCTAAGTCAACGCAATAAAAAAATACGGCCATTTATGCGACATATTTTGATACTCGCAAGTAAATTAAAACCTATAAATGTCTTCCCTTTGACCTAGAATCATGAAATTTTGCAAGAAACACGGTCTCACAGCACAAGTAAAGTAAAAAATCCGAAAATTGTTTTTTTGTCATTAAATCACACATAGAATATATTATTTTTTTGGGATTACAATGTTAAGTTTGTTTTTGGTATAAATTCCTTTTTTTTTTGCGTTGTCCGACACACACTTGACCGGTTTTTTTTGTCATTATTTGCGATTACTCAGCAATTCAGTTGTAATCATGTAATGAACGCGTGCAATAAATCTAGCAAGTATGTACATACTTGTAATGCGTAGCGGAGCTTTAATTTGTAGAAAATATTAAACACATTTTAATCAACGTAAATTAAAACTGTAGCAAACCTTTTTAATTAATTAATTAACCGATTAAATGATAGATCACGTGTAGCTGCGCACGAGCAGCTGATACAAATGTTAATTACCAATCAACTGTAATTAACAGGCAGATTTATATGAATGCATTCCGATTGGTTGGGTTTGCATTGCAGATGAACTTCATAGTTGGATGTTTTTAGAAGTTTTAAAGAAGCTTGGGACTTCCTTCCACTGGTACGTTTTAGTTAGGTACGCAGCTTTTTTTCCATTTAATTCTTGAACTAACAACATTTTATGCTAAACTAGCACTTCCCGCGTCGCTTCGCCAGCGTGAATGTCGGAAAGCATCCCACGGGAAAGAAAATCTTTCCTTATTCCGTGTCTACATTATGAAGGGAAACTCTGTGCATTTCAGCTTTCTAGGTTCAAGGGTTTGGTCTGGGCGTTGATGACCCAAGTAGCACAGAAGCGCTGAATAGTAGCTGAATCACTGTTCACAATGGAATCTTCTGCTGAATAAACCTGCTGAATAAGAGCATTAGAGGCGCCTACTCCGCTGATATAACTCTGATTTGGGCACAAATTAATCAGCTGTTAGCTGAATAATGTAGCTGGTTGCACTATATCAGCGTTATTTGAGCATTATTAAAGGTAACAGTCGCCCCAAGAGCTGAATAATGACTGATTATCAGGGTATGTGTTACCTTTTATACACCACAATGGCTGAATAATAGAGTACTTGTTACCTATTTTTCAGCACAAAATACACTCCAGGATATTAGTAACTCTTTTATGGAGCTGACAATTCACAAGTGGCAAAATTGTGAATAATTTTCACCCTACTACTTTATTATTTTGATATGTTTTGTGTGAACCATTTTGTGAAGTGTTTGTGAGAAATAGGCAATATATATATGTTATCGGTAAGTAAAACTTTGTTTTTCCTCCATGTGCTTGAAATTCGAATGGGAAAGAGAGTTTATTGTCAAATACTATATAATTATAGACGAAAATTTTCATGCGCTCTCAAAATATCACTGTTTACTTGAAAATTATAATATAAAATAGGTTGATGATATTATTATAAAAAATTAAGTCTTTTTATTTGTCCTTTGTAATTTGACAATAAGCTGTTTACGTATAAAATCATTACATTTTCTATTCAAATTCTGTTGTTATTTTCGTTGACTGAACAAAAACAAATTGTTATTATATTGTATACATAGGTTAGAATCTAAAAAATGGCAGACAAGCAATGTGTACCGTATTAACCACAATCAAACGGCATAAGCTGTTTAAGTGTCCACTCGTGGTACATAAATCAGTAACGAGCTGTTACGAGTGGTTCTTGTGTTACACAAGTCAGCTACAGATTCAAGTAAAGCTTGATAGTGGGTAACATGTACGCAAATAACTGTAGGTAATCATCAGTGAACCGATAAACTCTGCAGGAATTTTAGGGATCCGTGGATAAAGCCTAATCATCATCACATCATCCTATATTTTTTGGATTACCGTATGTTAATCATGTACCTAGTAAGTATCAAAGTTTTCTAGGCCAAAGTAGACATAATTAGGTAAAACTTTTTAAAAGCTCAGGCTTTTAAACATTGTGGTCATTGTGAAATGAAAAACTTAGGTAAGGTACCTAAGTACCTACAGTATGCGCGCGATCTAAGTGCAGTCAGAGTATGAGTCTATGGCGAACATTACACGATAGGTTTTGCTGTCAGTTTTGCCACACTCAAAATTTTGATTGACGAAAAACCTACCGTCTAATGCGAAGATTGACGTTTGCATGACGAAAATTGTAAGCGATAAAATTCCGTCATTCAACCATCATTCATGATTGATGGGAATGATTGACGCTTGCATGACCGTGTAATGTACGCCTATGAGGTGAGGCGCGGGAGCACCCCCCTCCTTGCCTTTGACACACCTCGTCTCGCTATCCTATCGGCCGACGTGCGACGGACCGCAGTCGGGTGTGTATCGCGGATTGGACTTACCGTTACTTTCATTCGTGCACAGACGTATTATTTCAATCGTGAACTAATTCCAGTTGGTACGTCTTATTTAGTTTTATGCATGGAGCGTTGGGATGGAACAGTCCATACACAGTAGATAGGTAAAAAAGAAATTACGTACATTATACCTATTTAATTATCAATTGTTTTTTTTCAGAGAAATATTATGGCTTTTAAAATAGTACAGACGATCGAGTACGATGTACCTAAACTGACCATCGTTCCCACGCTGTGGGAATCGAAAGGGATTGTCCGCTGGCCACCAAAAAATATCAAATTTGCATCTAAATTAATAAAAGACGGTCATTCTAGTCCAGGACCAGAATGGAACTCGTACAAATGTGTTTTAAAGAGAAATTTTATACCTACATACGAAGAGGCAGATAAGGAATTGCGTCGAATGGAACAAAATACGGATACCGACGACAATGCCCACTGCAGCGTGCCGGGAACATCGAATCCATATGCCGCTGATGGCGAAATAAATTTCGACGCATTGGCGCAAGATTTGACACAATTGGTAAGATTTTTGTTTGATGTTGTAGTGTCTGTAGTAAGTTATGACTTTAAGATCCAGCTATTAAAAAATACTTCACAATAATTAAAGTTTATATTAACCAGAACAGGTATACGTAAATTATTAGCACTTTGCGACTTCATTCCCGTGGATTTCCAAAGTCTAAACTAATATTATAAAGAGTAATGTTTCGATGCGTACATGTTCCGTGTTAGTTGAAAGGAAGTGATGTATCTGTTACGTAGTAGGTATCTAACTAATACTCAATATGTGCTTGCATCACAAATTAAATTTATGTGCTTATTTAATCATTTAGATTAATCACTTCATGTTACAGGATAATCCACAACCGTCAGCCAGCGACAATCACACTTTGACAACAAATGTATTTTGTCAGCAGCAAGACACGATTCAGGTATTCAACTCAGAAGATATACAAACTGTGATTGCTAATCAAGCCGCGATGTTAGAAAAGCTTAATGTAGTCGTGGAAAATCAAAAAAAAATAGCACTTAAGCTGGCTTCCTTAACAATACAATTGGAGGAAACAAAAGCATCAATATCTCAGGAGAAGGAAAGACCAGTAAATGTTACATTGCTGCAAGACCAATTAAGAACGGAAGAAGAGAATGAAAGTTTTTCTATAAAGCCCATTGAAAACCAGCAGCAATTTGAAATGTTGGAAACGGATCTAGCTGATAAGGCCAAAAAAAAGAAGCTTTCCAAAACATTATCATTGTTGTGCTCATCTAAAGTGGGTAGCGGCACGACGTGCGCATACAAACTACTGGACATACTTTTCTCCAAGAATTTTCTTTGTCAGTGTTCATGGTCCGGTGGTAGCAAGGGAGAAATTTCTAAAATTCCCTTTAAAAATTACAAGAACATTAGGAATTTTTTCTTTGTAATTGTCAATTCTTGGGACTCAAACTTTACGGATGATGACGCCGAAAAGTTTTTGAAACTAGCCATAAGGAATGCTTCTAAACGTAAATTAATGAAAGGGTTACGACAGTCTTCAAAACGAACCCGCAAAAGTAGAAACCGCGGAGAGGAATTACATTATAATGCCAGTAATAACAGCGAAGAACTTCAAGTTGGTGATGAAGATAATGGTAATAATGGAGAAGAACCTCAAGCAGGCAAAAAAAGAGAACAACTTGAAACAGCTTCAAATGGTGACAACAACGAACAGACGAGAAGCGACGAAAGTATGGACCTATGCTAATTTTTATGCCAACACTTAAGTATACTCGTACACCGCAGACACAACATGCACACACGCACACAAATGCATGCTCACACATGTTTTACATATATGTCGTGGCTAGATCATAGAAATTGATCACTTCACCAACTAAAATTGGACTAAAATTGTCATTTTAACAAAATTATTGTTTTTGTTATTTTTTATTGTTTTTGTTTATTACGTTGATTTTTGAACAGTTGTGAAATCATTTACAGAAATTGTTAGGAAACGTTTCGTAAAAGAGAAATCTTGTTATAATATATTTTGTTTTAAATGCTAGACTCAAGAGAAGATGACTGATGTTAATTATTTCTACTAAATAGATATAAGTAACGACTGATTAATAATAATTGCTCTAAACTAGATTCCTAAGTGTGATTTTTGAATAATTTTTATGTAGGTACCTACATACCTACTTGTTAAATATAAGAAAAACTTCCTATTAGATAGATATGAATAACGGGCGAATGAAAAGGGTTTATGTTCCTACTATGAGAAAGCCTCTACACGTCTACAGATGCGTCTGCGGACGCTGACAGATGCATCAGCAGACGGATCACCACGAGCCGTCTGCACGTCTGTAGGTCGATCAGTCTATGCTCATACTCGACAGAGGCAACTCGCACATAACATCCCAAAAATGGATGTTGAGTTAAGACCGTAGCTGCCGCAGCTATTTATTTATTTAGTACTTTTATAAATACTATGTATGTTATAATAGTACACATACAACATTTTTATTTTTGTGGTATTTATTTTTAAATTTTATATAAATAATGTAAAATACATAATATTTATAAAAGTACTAAATAAATTAATAGCTGCGGCAGCTACGGTCTCATTATCCATTTTTGGAATCTTACGTATGAGTTGCGTCTGTCGAGTATAAGCATAGACTGATCGACCTACAGACGTGTGGACGGATCGTGGTGATCCGTCTGCTGATGCATCTGCCAACGTCCGCGGACGCGTCTGTAGACGGGTAGAGGAGGCTTAACGGGTATCTCCAACCAACTACCCTATCTCACAATATTTTTTAAAATAAGAAAATGTTACCGTGTATAATTATATGTACCTCCTAGTTAAATAAAAATAGTAGTCCACTGATTAGCTTTAATTTGCCTTTTAAACATTAATAAACGTCAGGAACGACTAGGTACCTAAAATTGTTATTTTTGTGATTTTATTTGGATGTGATATTTTCTTATGTGGAAAGGATGTAAATAATAAATAAAAGTACAAAATAATCAGTACCTCAAGTATTTTATTTTCTTACATTGTATGTATTAATGGAATAAAATAGTTGTATTCTCCATGAGGAATACAAACTAATTTGTATTTTACTTCTTTGGGATCTAAAACAACCATAGTAGTATCGCCAATTCGTAAGCATTTGTATATACCAAGACGAGAAGATTTGATAGGATATTCAAAAACATCCTCTTTGCTATTTAACCGGTAACCTTTTATGGACACAATATTAAGTTCTTCAGCAATCGAACTTATTTCGAAAATATCATTATGTACTGTGAATAAATATCTGTCTTCTGTTTTTGAAGATAATCTAAAATCTTGATAATTTAAAATGGGGATGTTTTTTTTACTCCTCGAGATAAATGGATACGTAGCGTACTTCTTTTTCTCTAGATCAGTATTTTTGACACAATTCCCATCATCTTCATTAACCTTTTGGCCACTTGTGACAGTGGATTTTTGCCAACCCTGAGCATTTGCTTGATCATATATAATTTGTTCTCAAATGGATACGCGTTAAAAGTATTTAGTGCTCCGTACATTTTAACTTCAGCAGTAACGTGCAGTAAATTGTGGACATTACTTGTTACATATGCCGCTCCGTAGAAATCTTTATAATGTTTAACATAGTGTCTCAAAAGTTCTTCAGACACAGGTAACAAATAATGGTGAGCTTCACTGGAACAAATGGTTATTCCGCAGTAGAGCATCAAAAAGTGTGAATACGCATTAGATGGCAAAACATCACGCAGAATAACTAAGCTGAGATAGTAAAAGAAAGATCTAAATTCCGACGCTTTCCAATACGCTAAAAAATCGAGGTTCCGCACTGAACGGTGAATTTCAAATGGTAATTTACATTGGTTTAAAAAATTCCTTACTGTTTCAATGTCAGTGGCACGCCATTTTGTGATGTATTTTCCAAAATTACCATCACGCCAACCTATAAGCATTCTTTTCATGATCCCTAAATCGATAAGGTGTAGTGAGTCGCTGACTGGAATATTCTTTACCATATCAATGGGAAGTCTTAGCAATGGTGAGTCAGTTTTATGGTGCGCACCATAAGCTTTGTTCCGGAAGCCATCATCAGTTCTATCGGCACATCTGGAGTCGGCAAAGACTACGGTATGCGAAGTGTGTGAATACTCTCCAACTGTAACACATTTCAGACAACCATTCTTCCCGTTGAAATTACAAACACCTGTAACAGATAGAAAAGTAGGTACTTATAACATGTTGACAAATATGTTAAAATTCGACTAACTGATGTGAGCAGTAGGTACCTACCTTTTATATAAGCTCTGGCAGGTGAGTCACAAATGAAACACCGTATCTTTATTGTGAACTTTCTTCCAGAATTCTGCATGTAAATACCATCCCGAAGCAATACTTCCATTTCGTTAATAAAAACTTCTAAATAAGTATTCAAATTTTTCGGTTTCCCTATTCCAAAATAAATGCCAATAACAAATGGTCTGAAGCAAGGATTCTCGAAAACGTTGCAAAGTATAGGCCAAAACTCTTTTTTGGAACTTTTGAAGATTGGTAAACCATCCATGTTTATATTCAACGAAATTGTTTCTGGAGCTTCTTCCCAACAAAGCAATATTTTTTGCAAAGGTATTATTATTCCATTGTGCCAATATTCACCTCCATCGATTATTTTTAAGGTGATTTGTCTGGGTGTAGCTAAAATAGTCCTGGGGTCATTAGGTAATGTATTTGGAATAAATTCATTGATAATTTTTGACAGATCTCTTAAAGCTGTGTGTGCAATATTTTTTTCAATGGCCCACTTTCTTATATTTTCTCGAAATTTTTCTTTTTTATCATAATTATTACATACACTGTCACTGTCTGAACTTGCAGAATAGTTAGATCTATCTGCCCGTCTATATTCATTGTCATTACTGCACAATACGTTACCACTATCTTTTAACATTCGCTGTATACTTGAAGAGTTTAGTCCATCTAAATCTGCAGGTGCTTTTACACCAACATTTTCGGATACGGAACCCTCCGGTTCTAAAATTTCATTCACACTTGGACCATTATTCACAAAACGTGTAGCCTGTTCAATGTTCACTGTATCATCTGTATTTCTGTTCAGAATCCTCAAATATTCTGCATTAATTTTTCGGCGAATTCCGCCAGTCCTTTTTTTATATTTCCACATATCACAATATCTTAAACGACGCGATTATCTACTTACCTACGAAGCGCTGAATAAAGAAGTCTTCAAGCTCTTATTTAACGGCACTAGTAGATTAATTGTCAACGATAGTACAAGTATTCAGCTCTCACTGAGATTATGGGTAACATGTGAGCTAATATAGAGCAGTTTGCTTTAACTTAGCATCGTATAATGTTCACCCATAGTGACCATGTGGGCTTTACAAGAGCTATTATACGATTGCGTGTAACAAGCTGATTAACATTACACAAGTTCCACTGTGTGCAGCAAAAGGCATTATATCTTTGTTATTTGAAGCCACAGAATAACTGATTACATTATAGTAGCTCACGTGTTCTTTCTTAAAATGCAAGTTGTCTAAGGTTACACTTGTGGTCTTCAATTCAGAATATAGCTTAGTTAAAGTCCACAAAAATCCTTTAAATTGCTTAAAGCTGTATAATACTGAACTTGTTACCTATATTAACGCTGCAAGCGTTACAGTGTGGTCTCCGTGACGCATAATAACGTTCTTATTCAGGTAAAAGCTCACTTTTCACCTATTGCAAGTCGAGTGTCCTATAATAACTCTTCATAAGTGCTAAAGTTACCGATGTTACCTCTTGTGACATCTTATAATGCAGTTTTGTGCTACTTGGGGTCAGTCAGTCAGGACTTTTATCTTTATTTACACATACTTAGATAAAAAAAAAAGTTAAAATTAAAAAATATACAGGGTGTCCCTGAAAGTATGGATCAAATCGAATAGGAACGTGGTCAAGGTCATTTCCAAACTTTCTAACCCTGAGAATGTCGGTGCAACAGAGCGTCTGCTGTCTGCGGGAGCCTTAATGTCACTGTGTTTTTTCATTGAAATGACCTTTTTTTTTTTGAGGGTGGGAAATCATCAAATAACTTCTCCCGCTCTGGGTGGAGCGGAAGGGCGTGTCAGACTTTTACTGACTAAAACCCACCCGTGTTCCTTCAGTTGCCTATGCCAGTGCCGCGGTATCTTCTTCAAACAACCCGCGACCCCAGCGGCGTCGGCCCTATTGGACCCCATCACTTGCTGACATCTCTTTGAGGCGCGCGTGGAACACAACGCGCCGTCGACTCGGGCCTGGTCCTTACCGGACGGCGACCTACCCGCTACTCACCATCCGCAGGCCCGCGCCTAGGGTGGCCGGAAATCGCCTCGCGATTCCCGCCGCCCAGGGCGTCTCCTGCGGTGACTGAGGGCGTGAGGCTGCCTCTCCCTCACGCATTCCGCCTCCTCCTTCGCGAGCATCACTGCTTCGCAGAAGGAGGTGACGGCCTCCCATGCACTCTCGCTCCGCACCATGGCCTGAACCAGGCTCGGACTCGAGAGATCGCCGCCGCCGATCGCCTCCGTGAGAACACGGCGGTGCTCTGCCCAAGCCGGGCAGACCTCCACTGTATGCTCCACCGTGTCCTCCGGGCGATCCACACAATGGTGACACCCGGGCGTTTCCTCCCGCCTTATGCGAAACAGGAACCTCCCGAAACAGCCGTGTCCGGTGAGGACCTGCGTCAGGCGGAAGGTGAGGACGCCGTGGCGCCGCTCTAACCACTCCTCAAAGAGGGGACTTATCGCCGCAATTGTGGCGTGCCCAGCGCTGGGTTGCGACAGTCGCGCTCTCCATGTCGCCATGAGATCCCGCCGGAGCTCTGTCCACTGTACCGTGATTTCTCGCGGCAGCGGAGTTACGCCCCGGCGTTTCGCCTCCTCGCGCCACTCCCACACGTGCGCGAGGATCTTTGCCTCCAGATCCCACGGCGGCAATCCGGCAAGGAGGCTCGCCGCCTCCTGGGAGACCGTGCGGTATCCCCGGACTAGCCGGATGGCCATGACCCTCTGGGACGCGTTCAACCGTTGCGCTGGCCGCAGCCTTAGGGAACGCGCCCACACCGGTGCCCCGTAAAGGGCCATGGACCGCACGACCCCCGCGTAGAGCCTCCGGCAGGAGGCGTTTGGACCCCCCAGATTGGGCAGGAGCCGCCTCAAAGCAGCCCCAGCCCGCTCCAGTCTGGAAGCCAAACGTCGGAAATGCTCCACGAAGTTCCACCGGCTGTCGAGGACGACCTGCAGTGCACAGTGGTGGTTAGCACAATATTAAGATTCCTGTTACCCGTTAAACTAAGCTTAAACATTATGCTTTGGCTAAGAATGGGTTCACGAAATAGCACTGGATGGTATTTGAACCCACGACCTCTTGTTTCCCAGACCACGTCAGTAATCATAACTCCCATTACAAGTACCATTAAGCTTATCAAATATATCTGATTCATCAATAAAAAGCCTTATAAACATTCTACTATTACTATTAATAAAGAAGCTCTATTCGAAATCAATTAAAAACCACTCAAGATCAAAGTCAAGGAGTACACAAGTACTATCAGTAAAGGGCGCCACACATCCGTACGGTCTGATCTCATCATTGTGTTTACTTAACATGTGTCAGATATCTCAATTACCCTTAATTGTATGCAGTTGCAACGAGGATGCTGAGTTCTCATGCAAATACCTATGGCCGACGTCACTGGGTGTATACATATAGGGTGGTCAAATAAATAAATAAATAAATATCCTTGGACATTTCACACAACGCCATCTAGTCCCAAGCTAAGCAACCTAATGCTTGTGTTATGGTAACGAGATGGCTGATAAACTACTTATATACATTTTTTTTTTGTAAATACATACGTATTATAGATAGAAAAACACCCAGACTCGGAACAAATACTTGTAGGTCGTACAAATAATTGTTCCGTGCGGGAATCGAACCCGCGACATGCTGCGCAGCAGTCAATCGCTCAACCACTGCGCCAACCGTGTCGTCAAAAAGTCGTAGATCAAACGAAATAGAGATCTCTTTAAAAATAAAGATTTTTTGTTGGAAATGACCTCCTCTAGATAGAGGAGGTCATTTCCAACAAAAAATCTTTCTACAGCATGTCCATAATTCAATTGCCCTAAAAATTAATTGCTCTTGAAATTTGGTACCCAGAGCCGCAACAGAACTATTGTAGCGCTGATACATTATCTAGTAATATACAACACCGTTTGTTTTATTGTTTTATATCACATTTTTTTTTAATTAGTCTAATTGCGGCTCTTTCAAGAGCAATTAATTTATGGCCATGCTGTAGAAAGATTTTTTGTTGGAAATGACCGCCTTTATCTCCCTATTTCGTTTGATCCACGACTTTTTAACCACCCTGTATAGGTACAAGAACTAATAGACTGTCCCTTCTCTTAATGTAGATCCGAATACAGACAGAACAATTTCTATGACAACTTCATGGTAATTGTTGTAAAATGACCACGCATAACTTTTTACAGAGTTATCCGATTTAAAAGATTCTTGTTTTATTCGCGAGAGTATACCTCGAAGTTGGTCCCATGTAAAATTTATTAATTTTGCTGGGGTAGTTTTTGAGTTAGCTTTAATAATACGTATTTTTTCCCTACTTTTTATCTCAATGATGTGCTCATTTCTTTTGCAGGTAGTGGTATTCGAATTTGTGTGACCACAACTAAAAATGTTAAAATATAAAAAACTTTTTTACAAAAAAAAAAAAAAAAAAAACAAAACAACCGACTTCCAAAACAAAACACTACAAAGTGAAAAATAACTTTAATTTCGGAAGTCGGTGGCAAAAAACGAAAATACAAATACACCGACTTCCGAAATTAAAGTTATTTGTTTTGTAGTGTTCTGGAAGTCGGTTGTTTTTTTTTTGTAAAAAAGTTTTTATTAACTTTAGCAACCCATACCTACAACTAAACGAGGGGTTTACGTGGCTATGTAATAACAGCCGCACGGGTCGATCGATTAGGTTAAGCTACGCTTGCCGCAGTTGGACCGTAGATGGGTGACCATCTTTACATACCAAGACCCCTCCGTGCCTCCGCTGTCATCTTTTACGGGTAGTTAGAAGCCCGAAAGTCTGACAACCTGCAGTCTTGCCAAGGGGTACCCATACTCAGTAACTGGATTGTGGAAGTCAGATAGGGAGTCGCTACATATAAAATACTGGTATTTAGCTGCATCCGGTAAGACTGGAAGGCGACCCCAAATTGGGAAAAGGATAGGCAATTGAGGAAATCTGCCTAGCCATTCCCAACCATTTTGTCCAAAAACATGTGATTTGAAGTCTTCCAAAAGCTACCCGGAAGAACAGACTCCTGCAAGAAAACATGCAGAAATCATGGAATATTTCGAACCCTGTATGACCTCATCTGTTTACAGTAGCATCTTAGATATCAGTTACTCTTAACTCATACAATTGTGCGACACATCACACGGCTCGTAATGTATGCAGTTGTATGAGGATGTATGGAGTTTGTATGAGGACGTATGGCCGCAGGCGCCGTGACGGCGACGTACTTGTACCTACTGTTCTGATGTGTTTTGTATTGTTTCAATTAAAATACTGTTTGGTCTTGATTTTATTGCGAATAACTTTGATGTCTCGGTTGGTGCACCTTATAGCACGGAATACAATAGAACTTCCTTTGTCTTCAGATTGTCGTTCTATGATATTCTCCAAGTTTTCGAAGCAGGCTCTTTGGGGAGCACAAAGTTGGACTTTTGGACTTACTTGTTTGGTATTGCATTCGAGGCGGTACTATCACCCGAGCCGTTTAGGCGAGGTTGTTTTTGAGCCGAGAACTGCATTATTTAAATATTCAAAAAATATTAACGCCGTAAAGACGCATATCTCTTTGCCGAGATTAAAAAAAAACATTCACCTCCGAATAGAGAGGACCGTCTCGCGCCAGTTTCATTTTGGCACTTGTGACGGCTGAGAATAGAGGCATTGAACCAATTTGGACTAAGTATAGGTATAAGTTACCTGTGGCAATTTTTATTCCCGCACACGTGTTGGAAAATGAAAAATCGCACGCGTGAAATACATTGCATTGTGAACCTAATATCGTAGTGCGATATGAACCAGTTTTCGAGGAAGTGTATTGAAAAATATTTATCCTGTAGTGGGGCATTTACACTCTAATATAAATATTGATAATATTTTGCAGATTTGTCATCATAATGCCTGTGCGTGTCCCCTATAAGTCTAACTACTCCTAAATTTAGAACTCGCATTCAATTCTAATAAACCGATTTTACATCGGTATTTGAATTCTGAATTTTCCTTACTTTATGTCACTGGACTGGTCATCTGGAATAACCAACGGTGTTCTTTTGTTTGGTCGAAACAAAAGAACACCGTGGTCAAAATTATGGTCAATTTTTTTTTTTTACTGAGAACTTTGTCCAACTTGACTTACCTATATGCTTTTCACGTTTCCTCAAGCTATTTTCCTTTACCAGAAATCAGTCTTATCCCAAATTAACTTTTAACCTACAATGTCCTACATTATTAAATTAGAAAAATCACATTGATTATCAAACAAATGTTATTAGGCTCGTAAAAAATACACAAAAAACATGTTCGACAAAAAAAACATGTCCAACCAAAGATGAACAGTGCAGGTACCTAATTGCGAACAAGTCCATTAGTACATAAATTAGTATGTACGTAGTTATTATAGTAGTTAGACATGGCCACGTGGGTGCGCAAGCGACGCGCAAAAACTGCGCGTGAGTGGGAGACGGTCCCTTTGTGGAGAGGATGGTGGTATGTGAAATATTGCAATGAAGATGAACCTATCAGGGAGTATAGCAACGTTAAAGTAGTAGAAGTGGCTCTCAAAACTTTAAAATACCATGATCTAATTATTGGAGAGGAATTGGTGATGTATGCAAAAGAGAATGCTGCCCACAAAGCTGCTCATCATCATATTCCGTTTCGTGAGTTAGTGCCGACGAAATATGTATTGTTCTTTTTCTTTTTTATGTTAAAAATAAATAACTACCCATTTGTTTTAATTTTTAGGCTTATGTTAAAAACTAAATTTCTGTATATAAATTTAGTTTTTAATATACGTGCGTCATTTTTCGCGTGAATAAATAGTTTTTCTTTCTTTTATTTATTTCTTTCTTTCTTTATACTGCCCAATGTTCATTGTTTGTTTTTCTAAGATCCAATTGTATAGGTAACCTTTACTATTTTTGATGACGAAGAAAATCTGATGAAAATGATTGTTTTTTTGGTTTATTAACGTGTTCAATGTTTTTTTTTGCAGGTAAGCCAGTTCATGTGCTAAGCATTGAGGAACATCGATGTTGTGAAAAGTGGCATGGGTAAGTACTACCTAGTACCTATAAGTTGCATGGGTAAGTACTACCTAGTACCTATAAGTTGCATGGGTAAGTACTACCTAGTACCTATAAGTTGCATGGGTAATTACTACCTAGTACCTATAAGTTGTATGGGTAAGTACTACCTAGTACCTATAAGTTGCATAGGTAAGTACTACCTAGTACCTATAAGTCAGCAGTACCTATTTGAACTGGCGACGCAGCAGCTGTGTGTTATATTATATTTCACGAACCATTTGGAGCCATTTTTGACCCCTTAATAACTCAAAATCTATTTAACATAAACACATAAAATTTGGTTTGTTTACAACCCCTTTAGTTAAACTAGAACCCCAAACATAAATACTTGAGCTGTTTTTATACGGTTATTTATAATTCAAAAAATAATCAAACAAACAGAAGTACATTAATTTATATTTATGTGTGTAATTTAAGAGGCTACCGAGCGCGCAGTGGCGCCCTCATCGTTTGTTTGGTTATTTATTTTATTTTAGAATGAAAATGCAGAAAATAAGCACGTTAAGTTGTGCTCCACAAGACTATACGTTATTATTATTACAAATAGTAGTTTTACATTGTTATGTTTTATTACAATCGTTAAAACGGAAAAAAGTGGCCACTATTTTCCGTTTTAACGATTGTAATAAAACTTAACAATGTAAAACTACTATTTGTAATAATAATAACGTATAGTCTTGTGGAGCACAACTTAACGTGCTTATTTTCTGCATTTTCATTCTAAATTAAAAGAAATAACCAAACAAACGATGAGGGCGCCACTGCGCGCTCGGTAGCGTCTTAATTAATGAATGCTTCTCTTCTGCATAACACATGATATAATTAATAGCGGTGCGCACAAACGTGAGACGGTCCACGCGTCGCGTCTAGTGTAAACACTTCCTTATGCGACAATCAACTAATTGTTTATAGTGTTTATCATGCGCACGCGTTTATTAAGAGCTTTATTTTAATTATGTTTATGATATTATAATGGACTTAGATGATCAACCGTGGTCATCTACAATCGACTAATAAAATAAACAGATTTTGGTGTTTTTCCGCTGGACAAACGTCATTATGTAGTAATAGTGTTTTTCTGTTTTATATGCTGCAAATAACATGTGCTTCTAGAAGAAGTTGAGATCATAATATAGTCGATACTAGTCGAGATCGTTGCTGATTGTTTTTCATACATTATACATACTTATAGACTATTTAGAGGGTGGTTCTTACCAACGTCAGATATCTTTGTCCAAGTAATTATTTTGAATTTTGGACAATTTACATACATATAAACTCACGCCTTCTTCCCATGGGGGTAGGCAGAAACTACAGAACGCCACCTGCTACGATCCTCACATACTCCTTAGCCTCGTTTACATCCATACATCTGGTCATACACGCAGCCGGTCGCGAGTACTACGCACCTGACCTTCCTGAAGATCATCACCAATAAGGTCACTGTATGTCTTTCAAGGGCGTCCCCTTCCGGCGTTTCCACTCACATCATCACCATACAAAAACTACCAGACGTCAATTTTATTCCACGGAGGCACGGATAAAAGATATCTGACGTTGGTTAAATCAGCCCTCATTGTTTTACAAAGGAATAGGAAAGGTGCTTGTAAATTGATGAAGCACCAGAGAGATTCTGGCCGTAAGTATCTACAACAGCTTATCTATGATAGGCCTTTAGTACCTACCTACCTACGGAATAAAAAATTAAAGAAATGAGAATAGTCATATCGTCGCTAATTTAACTAACTGACGTATCTGACATTTTGGACTAAGCCAATAGCCGACCTAACTATGGTAATTTGATACATTTTCCAAGTCGAATCGATCTGTCTAATCGGCGTATCTGTACCTATACTTAGCCTTACCGTCCACATGATAGTGCAATAATCGAGACCGATATATCTACAGTTTACAAAAAAAAAAGAAAAATAGCTTGCCCTGTAAAATTTTCTTCAAATCAGTTACGTCACTTAGTTAGATTAGCGACGATATGTATGTTTCCGTAATTTCATTGCAGAAGCAGGAATGGCGTATCTTTCACAAGGACTAGAACTATTTGTAACAATTCTAAGAACAAGTATTGCAGCACACACAAACAGACAATCTTAATACCAGCGTTACCAAATGCTATGATAATGAAGATGTCCTCCACGTCGCCAGTATCTCGGCTAGATCAAGCGCAGCCAGTTACCGGACAGCTTGCGAAACCGCAAGAATGCCATCGAGACACCCACGGGGATTTGTCACCGTGCAGGGGAGATGGAGAAGTATAGATTAGAGGTATTTGTGAGCTTCAGTCAACAATCCATCAACTCTGCCTATCGCAGTTCACTGCTGGACATAGGCTTCTGGCAAATTGCGAAAACGCCTGGTTCTCCGCTTTCGGCACCCAGTCGGTCCCGGCTATCTTTTAAGGCCGTGTTTCCATCTAGCTGGGGGAAAACCCACGGTACGCTACGAAGGGATTAGACCAATTAGAAACTGAATTTATGGGCTTTTGGATCAGAGTCTTAATTGTTTCGATTATTTATATTCACTCTGCCTAGCTAATGATACAGAATCTAAGGTCATGTTTCACAAATTCTAAAGTGAACTGTATTTTGACTAAACATACTTTAGTAGAACTAACTGGGAGGAACATTGCGTAGAAACGACAGTTAGACATTTTTGGGGATTCGTATTATTTCGTCACTTCCATGGTCTCTGGCTCTGGTTGATTGTCAGCATCAACATAGGTCTCCTTTATACAGCATACCAACTTAAACCTGTTATCTTCAAACATCGTGCGCATTTGACCCACTGCCTCTCATCTGACAATGCCAGTCCGTTGTGACCATATCAGTGGTTCCCGTGGGCGCCCTAATATCCTCGGCGCGCCCATAATACTCTGTTTACATGTCCGCACGTGACGATCAGCAAGATACGATGAGCTTTAGTAGGCACGCCATCTTGATAGTAAACATAGGACAATCACACATTAATAGGAGTACTTAGATGACCTTGTGAAAAGCGTGGAAGTGACTACGCAAATCTTTTGTCCTAATAAACAGCATTGCAGTTTGTTGGGTTGAGCTGGAATAACAGCCAAGTGACACTTTTCAATGTTGGGTGATGGGAACAAAGTAGTAAGCACGCCGCTGATCAAAATTACTTCAGGCGTTCTCAATCTACCTAGCCTTTTCCGAACTAAGTTGAAGTCGGCTTCCAGTCTAACCGGATGCAGCTGAATACCAGTATTTTATATGGAGCGACTGCCTATCTGACCTTGACAACCCAATGAATGGGTAATATGATACCCCTTGTTAAGACTGGTTGTCAGACTTTCGGGCTTCTGACGACCCGTAACGACTGTCAAAGATCCACGAATGACAGCCGGGACCAACGGCTTAACGTGCTTTCCGAGGCACGGAGGAGTCTCGGTATGTAAAGATGGTCACTCATCCACGGACCAACCCCGGCAAGCGTAGCTTAACCTGATGTATCGACCCGTGCGGCTGTTATTACTTAGCCAAGAGCTCCTCCAACGTTCTATTCAGTAAAAATCTTACCACGATTGAAGTAAGCTGTCATGCCACCTGATGCTAGGTATTGACAATATTGTGCAGTTCACTTGGGAGAGAGAGAGAGCTCTAGTGAGATTTTTACAAAATAGATCGACTGGAAACCTAGCTGTTTCAATCGTGCATTGAAAACAGGTGATATTTAGAAAACAGCGAAAAGAAAACATTAGTAAAACAATGAGAAGAAAAAATATATTATTTGGGACACGGACAGGAAATACAGATAGGAAGGAGCATATAAAAGTAACAAAGTAAACATTAAAAACCGGTCAAGTGCGAGTCGGACTCGCGCACGAAGGGTTCCGTACCATATTATATGTTTAACAATCGCAAAGATAACTTTTTACTTATTTCATAATGATACTGTGAATTACACGGTTATTTTTTGCAGTTGCAGAAAATCACCCATGTTTAAACAAAATACCTTATGAATCGCCGTTTTCAGTATTGTTGATTAAATACAGTATTCATGGTACCTACATGGTATAAAGAAGTTTCAAATTCCTAAGTTGTTGAATTGTTGCGCTAGAGCTCGTACAAAAATGGTCTAAAATTTACAACTTTTGCAGACCCCTATTTCTTAATTTTAAAAGATTTAAAAAAAAAATGTTTGTACTCTACTCAATGAGTTCTAGACGATGACACCCCACATGCTAGATTAAAATTTTTATTTTTTTTTCAAAATGAAAAGTTTATTGTATGGGGATCGACCCCTTACATTTTTAACTTTGCTTTATTTTTATTATTTGTTGTTATAGCCGTAATAGACAGCGGAGGCTTAGTAAGTTTGTACTGGACTGTACGTGGTTGTCTGATTTCATGGGTTTTAATTTTCTTGCGCGGAACCCTAATTATTTTTCTAAAATAAAAATAGCCTAAGAACATCAGCTATATGTCGTCAAAATCGGTGAAAATTCGTTTGGCAAGTTTCCTAACTTGACTCAAAGTACCATTTTTTTAATCGGACTGCGCTTTAAAATTCTTCTATACAAACTTTAACATCCCTAAACATCATTTGAGGCGTAGTTTTGAAAAACTAATAATGACAAACATTATTACATACTTATGCAAGTATTTGTGCTAAAATTCAAGTTCATATAAACTGTAGGTATCTCTGTTTTCACGAACACAGTAAAGAATTTGAAAAATCGTCTGGTATGTTTCCATAACTTGACTCAAACATTATTTACACCAATTTTAGAGTTAATCAAGCCCCCAATAAAATCCTCCGCTATAAAATTAACTTTTCACCCCTTAGGGGTAGATTTTTGGAAAACCCTGATACACGTTAGTCTTAATTTTTGGTCTCAAGTATAAAAACTGAGTTTTGAGTTAATCGGACCGCGTGTTAAAGTTCTTTCATACAAACTTTGACACACCCAATCCCTCCTTAGGGGGTCGTTTAGGAAAACTAAAAATGATAAACTTTATAATTAACTTAGATGAATATTCGTGCTAAGTTTCAAGTCTATTAACTCAAGGGATAGGATTTTTCATACAAACTTTCATCCCCTATTTTACCCCCTTAGGGATGGAATTTCCAAAAATCCTTCCTTAGTGGATGTTTACACTATATAAGGTATCTGTGTGCAAAATTTCAAGTCTCTAGGTCCATTGGTTTAGGATGTGCGTTGATATATTAGTCAGTGACTCAGTCAGGACTTTGATTTTTTTATATATATAGATTTACAATGTTATTTTAAGACCACAGACTTCTTATAGGTTTTCCTGTAATCTACAGGTATAGAACTATTTTCTATATTTTTTTCAAAATGTTAGGCTCAGTAGTTTCGGAGATAAGGGGGGGGGGGGGGAATGGTCAATTTTCGTCAATTTTCTTAAATAACTTTAAAACAATATATTTTAAAATTATAAAAAAAAAAATATTTGAGACCCTCATAGTAAGCCCTTTCATTTGATATGTCACACGGTACAGTTTACAAAACTTTTTTTTTAAATTTTCTTATTTTCCCCCTAAAAGTGACTCTCATATTCAAAATTCATATATTTACTTTAGCTGTACGTGTTTGGGTCACAGAAATCCATATGTGTACCAAGTTTCAACTTAATCGGTCCATTAGATTCGGAGCAAATTGGCTGTGACAGACGGACAGACAGACACACGAGTGATCCTATAAGGGTTCCGTTCTTTCCTTTTGAGGTACGGAACCCTAAAAACAAAAAAAAGTAAAAAAGGACGTGCTTAATCTAAATAATAAAGAAGCTTAACATATTTTATTGTAAGAGAGTGGTGCCCGAAAAAGGCATAAAATACCGGTGTTACGTTACGGGTTATAATTTATGTGGTAATTATAATAATTTAATAAGAAAAATAAACTTCCAATTTCAGCTGGCACTTTGCCTCATAGCTAGCCCGAAGGCTTCAAATACTGAAAAAGAATATTAGCAAAAGCGAATCCGGAAAATTCCGTGAAAATCCCTATCGCACGGTCTCCCTAACGCTACTCAGTGTGTCGTGTGCACAACATACCATTTTAATAGTTTCCAAAAACGTTTTGATTTCCAGCAGCTATCGCAACATTCGCAATTTGTACCGAAAGGTACGCAAATGATGCAAATTCATAATTACAAAGGAAAAGCCAAAAGCATGAGGATCAGTCCTTTTGATTTTTGGCAGTTTTGAAATGGAGTGTTTTGCGGTTTGCTATAACTTAACAAATTGCTATAAGCACAATTTATCAATCTAATAATACTGGATGACTTTTTACCGTCTTGCCTATGGCACACCTAGTTTACAAAAAAAAAAAAAAATCGAAATTCAAATCATATGCATAATATTCATATCATATACCTATTATGATTTGAATTTCGATGTTTTTTAACGATTTTTTTTTAAATTTCTGTTTTTATTGTTTTTGTTGTTTGTAGGTATTTAAGAACAGTTTACTTCGAATTTGTAGTAGTATTTATTGATTTAGATAATTTTTTCTGTCTAAGCTTTAAAAAAAAACTAAATAGGCTTCTACTCCGCTGACCTATAAATTAAATTATTTTTTTTTTAAATTAAAAGAAATTTTTTTCAAGACTGTAAAAAAAGTCATCCGGTATCAAACTCAAACTCTCAAACTCAAAGCATTTATTTCAATTAAACCAATTACAGGCACTTTTGAATTGTGAAAGAGTCGGTCAGTAGGTAAGTCAGAAAGTTGAAGCTAGTTGAAGCTAGTTGCCCATTCCAAAACGTAGATCTATGGAGAAGAACGGGCAAGAAACTCCACGGACACTCTTTTAAATCAAAATATGGTTACAAAATATTGGTTACATCATTCATGTTGAAATTATACATGTGAGAACGATGAACGTTAAAAGCGTCCGTATTAAAAAAAAAAAAAAAAAACAATTCAAAATTAAAATTAAAATAAGCCTCCACCAACAGCGCCCGTTGAAGAACCTGACGTATGGATTCGTTAAATGATCCAACACATGTATACATGCTAGCCTGTAATTGACATCTTCTGTTTCTAAACTGCCTGATAAATTAGAAGGAATATTACCTTAATCAGCTCGCTTAGTCCCAATTGTTATTAGTAGAAAGGCGGACGCTGTCTCCCATCTTCTTCAATCCCTTTGATGAATCCTATGAGGAAAAAAATAAGTTTTATTTGTAATGCCCCACGACGACATCACTATTTGAAAATAGCTCACAACTAATCTAAATATATTCTAAAAACTCAACAACGAAACATACTTTCAAAGAACTGTGTCTATTCTATCAATCAAGGTTGTGTCTTCAGTCGTACCTTAAAAAGTAAACAATCCCATCAAGTCATAAGTTCCAAGGAATGTGACCCATTGAGCATCGTATTCTCGTGATGACTGCGACACTTCGAAATGATGAATCATGAACATTCTGATGCCCAAACATAGATGTACGAGTACCTTGTAAGTTAACTGGTAATAATGTCGGCTAGTTCTTCACTGCTACAAGAATCTTTTGGCACTCGAGTGACGCTAATAGGGAGGCGCTGCTGGTGAACATTTGTGCAATTGTTTCGAGAAATGTATTGAAAAAACAAGATGGCGGACTTAGTTCCGATTTTGGCCACGCGCCAAAGGATGCTTGTCTTACAACTATTGGTAGAGATGCGCCTTCGTAATGTCAGAGTTTGCTTGTTGAGTTGTTGCTTGCTTGAGTTTGTTTGTTTTGTTTGTTGTTTGACAGTTGATAAGATTGGGGAAGATTAGGAAAACTGGTTTTTTGTAGGAAAAAAAAAAAAAACTATTTTCATTTCAAAATTCAAATAAGTTCCTTACTACCCTGATAATTCCATTTAGTCTCATAAATGGATAGCCAGATTTTGAAATCAGCACATTTAGGCCCATCATCCACGATGCTACTCAAAAGTAGTTTGTACCAACTTTAAAGAAACTGACTGGACTGGTTAAAACTGAGAATAATAGAGGATAATGAGAATATGTCAGAAAGTACAAAACCGGACAAGTGCGTGTCAGGCCACACACAATAAAGGGTTCCGTAGTTGAAAAGAATTTATCCCAAAAACAAATAAACAAACAAAAAAACAACATTGTAATCCCAAAAAAAATTTTTTTATTTGATAAAATTACAAATGAACAATTTTCGGACTTTTTCCATTACTTGTGCTGTAAATTGCTTTTTGCCCAACGGAAAGTACCTACCCTATATATAGGTTTTGATTTACTTGAGAGTATCAAAATATGTCGTATAAATGGCCTTATTTTTTTATTGCGTTGATTTAGAAGATTGATTTTTTTGAACGCCGAGTGACCATAGACTTACGTATTTGACATTAATTTCAACTTGATACCTCTACACGTTTCTGAGAAAAAGGGTCTTGACAGACTCACAGGCAGACGGACAACGAAGTGATAAATAAAATAAATAAATAAATATCCTTGGACATTTCACACAACGCCATCTAGTCCCAAGCTAAGCAACCTAATGCTTGTGTTATGCTTGTAGGTCGTACAAATATTTGTTCCGTGCGGGAATCGAACCCGCGACATGCTGCGCAGCAGTCAATCGCTCAAGATGTGATCCTATAAGAGTTCCATTTTTCCTTTTGAGGTACGGAACCCTAAAAAAAGTGACCGTTTTCATAATAGTGTCTGAATTTTATTGATACCAGTTTAGAGTAACCATGGGTTGCCTTGCCGGCTCTTCTCCATAGGAAAAGACCAATTAGAACCGTGCACCTAGCTTCTGACGTTTCATAAGTGCCCATGTAGGTTTATGTGAAATAAAATATTTTGATATTTATATTTTGGTAGACAAGGCCAATAGGTTTTTACACTCAAAAGAATTTGACCTAGTCCAAACATTACTCGGTAATGAATACGACAGTTTATGAAGTGAATCACGCGCAGATGCCCAAACATGGTCATCCCGTGAAGAACTAATAAACAGCTGTGTTTAAGGCCCTTCCGCAAATATTTGTGAACCTGGCCTTATTCAGGTGATCGCTTATGATATCTTTTGACCTTCAATCATAACACTACATTTTATCTGTCTACCTTGAGTCTTGGCGCCGGGGATGCGGTAATCATGGTACATTTTGACACTCATTATCCTTGGGAAATGGCTCAGTGCATTATTACAAATGCTGTACAGTAGTACTCAACTAATAAGGCTTATCGATGTACCTGCGCAGAAGATGAATTTTCAAAGCGCGGGAAATACTATTGACCAATCAGCACGCTCCACGCTTTTTCCTGTACCGCTATTGGTCGCAGCTGCCGCCATTTTAGAGCGCGCCGCTTGACAGCCGCCATACTTGCGAGTGAGATGGAACTAACAGCTGCAGTGTATTATGAACCTTATAGTAGTGACCTAAGGTTGATTGTAAGTTTTAAGCAATCTCGTTAATCTTCGGGGCCACACTTTCTTTTCTGCGCGAACGAAGATTCACGTCGCGCCTTATTAGTTGAGTACTACTGTAAAAGGAAGTTTCCCAATCGATTACATACCTAAATACAGTGTGAGTCTTCATAATGTGTACAAACTTAAGGATGTTGTGCAGACCATCAACCTGAACAATTTTTTCCCGGAGAGCAACATCGTAGGTAATCATAAAAAAACAGTCGTTCCATACATTTGGTCAAGTAGGCATTGAAATTTTGTAAGGGATGACTGTTTTTTTTCCACGATTACGATGTTGGTCCCCGGGAAAAAGTTGTTCAGTTTGATGGTATGCACCACATCCTTCAGTTTGTGCAGATTATAAAGACTCACACTGTATAACATACTAGCTTCGGCCCGCGTGGATGTCGAAAATAAATTTTAGAACACAAAAGCTGCTATTCTGACTTAACTATGATAGTTAGATATATTCCCTCGGGGACTTTTTTGTAAATAATAATGAGTACTTTAATCATGTAGTACATCATTTTTATGTAGGTATCATCAATATATTTTCTCAGCGCACGCCAAATAATGATTTTTATAGGCACAATTTTGCTACTTAGGGTTACATTATTGCAATTTTCTCAAGGATCTCTTACTTTTCTGAAAATAAATTAAAGCCTATATTATTTTCTAATAATTTAACTTTGTATTGGTGAAAAACTGATTAAAATCGGTTCAGTAGTTTCGGAGCTTTTTCGGTACAAACAAACAAACAAAAAAATCTTTCCTCTTTATAATATTAAGTATAGATTCCTGTATTCTCCGAAGGGTTAGGCAGAAGTGCATTCACTCTCACATTTCGCCAGTTAGGTTAAAGTCCCATGTAATAGGAGGCGAGCCTATTGCCACCAACCGGGCACTAATGCAGACTGCGGGCAGCTACAGTTATGTTACAGCCCCATGTAATAGGGGGCGAGCCTATTGCCACCAACCGGGCACTAATGCAGACTGCGGGCAGCTACAGTTATGTTACAGCCCCATGTAATAGGGGGCGAGCCTATTGCCACCAACCGGGCACTAATGCAGACTGCGGGCAGCTACAGTTATGTTACAGCCCCATGTGATAGGGGGCGAGCCTATTGCCATCAACCGGGCACTAATGCAGACTGCGGGCAGCTACAGTTATGTTACAGCCCCATGTAATAGGGGGCGAGCCTATTGCCATCGACCGGGCACTAATGCAGACTGCGGGCAGCTACAGTTATGTTACAGCCCCATGTAATAGGGGGCGAGCCTATTGCCAGCAACCGGGCACTAATGCAGACTGCGGGCAGCTACAGTTATGTTACAGCCCCATGTAATAGGGGGCGAGCCTATTGCCATCGACCGGGCACTAATGCAGACTGCGGGCAGCTACAGTTATGTTACAGCCCCATGTAATAGGGGGCGAGCCTATTGCCACCAACCGGGCACTAATGCAGACTGCGGGCAGCTACAGTTATGTTACAGCCCCATGTAATAGGGGGCGAGCCTATTGCCAGCAACCGGGCACTAATGCAGACTGCGGGCAGCTACAGTTATGTTACAGCCCCATGTAATAGGGGGCGAGCCTATTGCCATCAACCGCGCACTAATGCAGACTGCGGCCTACTACTGAGAAACCTTAATAACACTTTACCTGAGCCGGGAATCAAACCTCATGCTCAGCAGTAGCGGTTGCAACCACTAGACTAGACCACCGAGGCAGTCAAAAGTAGATTTATAACCAAACTAGCTGAGACCCGCTGTTTCACCCGCGTAGACGGAGACAAAAAGTAGCCTATGTGTTAATCCAGGGTATGGTATCTACATACCAAATTTCATCCAAATCGGTCAAGCCGTTTAAGCGTGAAGAAGTAACAAACATACACACACACAAACTTTCGCCATTATAATACTAGCTGCGCCCCGCTGTTTCATCCGCGTAGACCGAGACAAAAAGTAGCCTATGTGTTAATCTAGGGTATTTACATACCAAATTTCATCCAAATCGGTCAAGCTGTTTAAGCGTGAAGAAGTAACAAACATTCACAAACTTTCGCCTTTTAGTGTGATCAAAACTGTTTGTCATAATAAATAAGCAACCTTAGAAGGAAGTTTATACACACACAAGGAACCCTCAAAAACTTTTCCTATGCACCGAAACAATACGCATGGCTACAGATCAAGCTATACATTTCCAGTATAAGCTGATCTCGTATTGTATAGGAATTCCTTACAATGAGAGGTCAGTGTAAACTGGAAATGTATAGCTTGATGTGTAGCCGTGTGTACAAACATGCCCATAACTCCTTCCCTAAAGTTTTCCTCGCTCGTCAAGTATAATTGCCCACTGAGTCACACAGCACTTGATGCCCAAACATAGCGGCTCGTGAACAGCTAACTAAGGGCCGTGACCGCTCGGCTTCGCTCGGCAAAGCTCGGCCACTTCCGTGCTATTCGGCCAGAACCTTTGATTGTAGACATTGAACTTCTGTGAAGGTTCCTCTTTGATCCGTAGTCAACCTTTTTTGGATTGTTTTTTTTTTCTAGGAAGATCTGCTTCCTTAAAACATATTCTCAATAGGACGACAAGATTATTATTATATTATAGAACATTTTTAATCAGGAGCTCGTGGCTGAGTAAGGGTGCGTTTCCACTGACGCGGAGCTGGGCGGAGCGGAGCGGAGACGTGCAGGAATCGATCAATCATAATGGTTGAAATCCTCATCGCGTCTCTTGTCTCGTCTGTAATTGGAAGATTCCTGCACGTCTCCGCTCCACTCCGCCCCGCTCCGCGTCAGTGGAAACGCGGCCTAATAACAGCCGCACCGGTCGATCCATCAGGTTAAGGTACGCTTGCCGGGGTTGGTCAGTGGTGGGTGACCATCTTTACATACCGAGACTCCTCCGTGCCTCGGAAAGCACGCTAAGTCGTTGGTCCCGGCAGTAATTCTTGGATTTTTGACAGTCGTTACGGGTGGTCAGAAGCCCGAAAGTCTGACAACCAGTCTTACCAAGGGGTTTGATACTACCCAGTTACTGGGTTGTGGAGGTCAGATAGGCAGTCGCTCCATGTAAAATACTGGTATTCAGCTGCATCCGGTTAGACTGGAAGCCGACCCCAACGTAGTTGGGAAAAGGCTAGGCAGATTGATTGACATTTTCACTGCTGGTACTCAGGAGTAGGCCTTAATCCACCACGCAGGCTCAATGCGTGTTGGTGGATGCCACAAATCTCTTCGAATTTTTGGTTCCATGACATGTCAGTTTTTTCATGATGTTTTCCTTCACTGTTTTAATAACAGTGATGGTGAAACAAATTCCACAAAGTGTTCTTCAAGCTGGGTCCACACCCCAGCAACATTACGAAAAAAACTTCAATAAAAATTATTTAATTATTTTATTATAATAATTTTAATATTCAATTCATTATAATCCGGTGCCAAAAGAAGCGCGTCAAGTGTGACAACTAAATATTACTACGTTTACGAGCGGCGCGTGCGCAGTTGCGCATAATTATGGTCAGTGACAGCAACGCGCCGGCAACATGGCATTAGTAAGGTGTGGCGGGTTACTTTAGAAACTTTAAAAGCGTTTTTCGTAAAATTTTAGGACAAATTGTTGCTAATTTAACTAACTGACGTATCTGACATTTTGGACTAAGCCGATATCCGACCTAACTATAGTAATTTGATACATTTTCCAAGTTGAATCGATCCGTCTAATCGGCGTATCTGTACCTATGCCTTACGGTCCCCATGACAATGCAAAAATAAATAAATAAATAAATAAATATCCTTGGACATTTCACACAACGCCATCTAGTCCCAAGCTAAGCAACCTAATGCTTGTGTTATGGTAACTAGATGGCTGATAAACTACTTATATACATTTTTTTTTTTTGTAAATACATACATATTATATATAGAAAAACACCCAGACTCGGAACAAATACTTGTAGGTCGTACAAATATTTGTTCCGTGCGGGAATCGAACCCGCGACATGCTGCGCAGCAGTCAATCGCTCAACCACTGCGCCAACCGTGTCGTCGAGACCGTTAGAATAATATCTAAAGTTTACAAAAAAAAAAGAAGAAAATAGCTTGCCCGGTAAAATTTTCTTCGAATCAGTTAGGTAGTACGTCACTTAGATTAGCGACGAAATTATATTCATTTATTTAGGACTAGGTTTTGCCAGCGGCTTCGCTCGAGTAGATGTCGGAAAATATGTGACGGGAACGTAGTACCGGGAATTCCTTTCTATAGAAAGAAAGAAAGAAAGAAAAAGTATTTATTGGGACTCGCACAGAACTAAAACTAAAACACAAAATAAAAGTTGGAAACAAACAAAATATGTATAAAAAAAAATAAAAATAAGTAAATAAAAACCAGTCAAGTGCGAGTCGGACTCGCGCACGAAGGGTTCCGTACTATATTATGTGTTTAACAAACTTTTACTTTTTACTTATTTTATAATGATACTATGAATTACAAGGTTATTTTTTGCAGTTGCAGAAAATCACCCATGTTTAAACAAAATACCTTATGAATCGCCGTTTTCAGTATTGTTGATTAAATACAGTATTCATGGTACTGTGAGGACTCGAACCTCACAGCGGGAGGCTAACTACTTTATAATAAAAGACAGTAGTGTACTGAAGAAATGGGGCTGAAGCCCGCTATATTAAAATAGAAATAAAATTATAATTCACTCCCTAGGTCCTACGCGGAGCCCCCACTATCCGCTATCTGACAATCTTATAAAAAGCGACCATCACTTTTTATAAGAATATTCGATGTTTGAATAATCGAATGTCAGCCAGTTACATACTTGGGCTTGTATATGGTAAAACCTCTACAGTACCTACATGGTATAAAGAAGTTTCAAATTCCTAATTTGTTGAATTGGTGCGCTAGAGCTCGTACAAAAATGGTCTAAAATTTACAACTTTTGCGGCCCCCTATTTCTTAATTTTAAAATAACATATGTTTTTTAATAAAAACATATGTTTGTACTCTACTCAATGAGTTCTAGACGATGACACACATGCTAGATTAAAATTTTTATTTTTTTTTCAAAATGAAAAGTTTATTGTATGGGGATCGACCCCTTACATTTTTAACTTTGCTTTATTTTTATTATTTGTTGTTATAGCAGTAATAGACAGCGGAGGCTTAGTAAGTTTGTACTGGACTGTACGTGGTTGTCTGATTTCATGGATTTTAGCTTTCTTGCGCGGAACCTTAATTATTTTTCTAAAATAAAAATAGCCTACGTTACTCCTTAAAACAGTAGCAAAATCGTCGTCAAAATCGGTGAAAATTCGTTTGGCAAGTTTCCTAACTTGACTCAAAGTACCATTTCTTTAATCGAACTGCGCTTTAAAATTCTTCTATACAAACTTTAACATCCCTAACCTCATTTGAGGCGTAGTTTTGAAAAACTAATAATGAAAAACAAACATTATTAATTACTTATGTAAGTATTTGTACTAAGTTTCAAGTTCATTAACCAAATTAATAAGATTTTTCATATAAACTGTATCTCTGTTTTCACGAACACAAATAAAGAATTTCAAAAATCGTCTGGTATGTTTCCATAACTTCACTCAAACGTTATTTACACCAATTTTATAGTTAATCAAGCCCCCAATAAAATCCTCCGCTATAAAATTAACTTTTCACCCCTTAGGGGTAGATTTTTGGTAAACCCTGATACACGTTAGTCTTAATTTTTGGTCTCAAGTATAAAAACTGAGTTTTGAGTTAATCGGACCGCGTGTTAAAGTTCTTCCATACAAACTTTGACACCCCCAATCCCTCCTTAGGGGGTAGTTTAGGAAAACTAAAAATGATAAACTTTATAATTTACTTAGATGAATATTCGTGCTAAGTTTCAAGTCTATTAACTCAAGGGATAGGATTTTTCATACAAACTTTCATCCCCTATTTTACCCCCTTCGGGATGGAATTTCCAAAAATCCTTCCTTAGTGGATGTTTACACTATATAAGGTATCTATGTGCGAAATTTCAAGTCTCTAGGTCCATTGGTTTGGGCTGTGCGTTGATATATTAGTCAGTGACTCAGTCAGGACTTTGATTTTTTTATATATATAGATTTACCATGTTATTTTAAGACCACAGACTTCTTATAGGTTTTCCTGTAATCTACAGGTATAGAACTATTTTCTATATTTTTTTCAAAATTTTAGGCTCATTAGTTTCGGAGATAAGGGGGGGGGAATGGTCAATTTTCGTCAATTTTCTTAAATAACTTTAAAACAATATATTTTAAAATTATAAAAAAAATATATTTGAGACCCTCATAGTAAGCCCTTTCATTTGATATGTCACACGGTACAGTTTACAAAACTTTTTTTTTTAATTTTCTTATTTTCCCCCTAAAAGTGACTCTCATATTCAAAATTCATATATTTACTTTAGCTGTACGTGTTTGGGTCACAGAAATCCATATGTGTACCAAATTTTAACTTAATCGGTCCATTAGATTCGGAGCAAATTGGCTGTGACAGACGGACAGACGGACAGACAGACAGACACACGAGTGATCCTATAAGGGTTCCGTTTTTTCCTTTTGAGGTACGGAACCCTAAAAACAAAAAAGTCCTGTACGAGGCCAAAAGGTCCCTATCTCAGCATGATGCTGCGGCACTTAAGGCCCAGGTTCCAAGCTTGGTTTAGCTCGGTGTGTAAGTGAAATGGCGTTATGGCTGTCTAATTTGACGCACGAGATAGAAGATTCTCACGCGCACCGGAATTATGTCGTAAAAGTGCAAATAAAATCGTATAAAATTAGAAATTAACTATTTAATAAAAAGTAATCCATCACTGGATGCAGTTTGGAATTTGACATTTCATGGTATATTTTTAATTATGATTATAATTGCTAATGAAGGGATAAACAGCTTTTAAAGATTATTAGGAGGTATGTTTAAATATTTTTTTGGTGCATTAAAGTATGTTTAATTATGTTTTGGCTTCCATCACTGTATGCGAAAAGGACTTGAAAATATCATATTTTTTTTACATATAAAAATTATTTACGATATATGAGATACACAGCTTTAAAAAACCACCTTTTTGATCGTTTTCAGGAAATCTGCGCCTTAACATGAGTGTCGCAGCGCTGGTATTCTGATAGGGCCCGCTGTGATGTCACGGGCAGATATACTAAAATACATAAATAATTATAAATAGATACAAATAGATAAAATGTAAAACTTTACAAACACAAATAATAAATACTAAAAAAAAAAAACAACTTAATTCAGTCCGCGTGTGAGCGCCCCGCGTTACCACATTACTTGTCTATATTATTGTCTTGTCTCTACTATATTATTATTCTTATCCCTTGTCTATGTTATAAGGCAAAAAATTTTGCACAGAGGTTCCTCTGTGCAAAATTTCAGCTTTCTAGGTTTGGTTTTGGGCTGGTCGTTGATGGAGACAATCAATCAGTCAGGACTTCTCTTTTTATTTTTATCGATTAGAACCTCATTTCTGACACAGAGACGGAAATAGAGCGGAAGGAGTCTTCACTCTAGGTGGAGCCGCGAAACACTATTTTTGTGCAAATTAAGTATTAGTTCATAATGTTATTGTTCTTTTCTCCAAAATCAGTATTTAATTATGCTATAACATGCCAGTATTACGCAGAGATACCTACATACCGGTCTGTCATAAGTATATATGAACCGTTATTTCTCAGAAATGCCGAATCTTATCAAATCTAACGAGCGTGGACCGCGGCCAATCACCTCCATACAAGCTCTGGGGCTAACTTGACACAGTTGAAGCTACCACTTAGCTTTGGGCAAAAAACCTACGTAATAAATAATGCTAATAATAATTATATTAAACTAGCTGCGCCCCACAGTTCCACCCGCGTAGACCGGGATACAAAGTAGCCTATGTGTTAATCCAGGATAAAAGCTATCTACATACCAATTTTCATCCAAATCGGTCCAGCCGTTTAAGCGTGAAGAGGTAACAAACATACACACACACTCACAAACTTTCGCCTTTATAATATTAGTGTGATGTGATGATTCACTGACAGAAAACGCACAGTCTAAACCGCTGGATCTAGAAGCATGAAATTTTGCACAGAAGACCTTATACAGGGTCAAATTAAATTAGATAGATAAACTCCGCAGACTTGATGGGTGTCACTATTACGGAAAAAAAAGATTTGATGATTTTTTTTGTGGTCAATGACCGCTGGTATTACTTGAAGTGTGAGTTGATAAAATCTGTTTTATCGTGTTGAGATATAGATACCGCTCACGTCTGTGAAGTTTACATAAACAAAAAAACTGATTTTTAAACTGACATTTTAAGTGACTACACTACCGGCGATTGATGATTGATGGTGATGTTGATGACTCAAAAAAAGCATCATCAAACTAACTTATTTTTTGTTTTATTTCATTTTATTTTGTTCGGGAAACTTACAGCTAAAGTAGACAATGTCCTCAAACAATATGAAACTGAAGGAAAATAATCTAAAATAAAAATAAAACTAAAACTAGTCTAACAGACCGCTACTATTTGGCAATGTTCCCAAAATGCCAAGTTGTATGGCAATGCATAGCCTTTGGGCAAAATAAAGGCCAGCATTTTGGTCACAACTGAAGACCATTTATAAGTTTCCACTGATAAACACTGAAAACTAAAATTGAAATAAAAAGTTCGGTACAAAAAATACCTACTTATAAGTTTTAGATAGTTATTGCTTATATACGATTTAAGTTGGTTATAGGTATCATGGATTAGATATCGATAGCCATCACGTCTCCTGAGTTTTGCTAGCTAATTTAATTTGACCCTGTAAAACTAAAGTGAGCACTAAGAAAGGATTTTTGAAAATGGGTTCAAGGTTAAATAAAACGAAAGTTTATAAGGAACTTTGTCATATTGATGTTTATCTGCTTGTTATAAAGAAATTACCTTAAGAAAATTATTTTCCCGTACAAAATCAATCTGCCTAGCCTTTTCCCAACTATGTTGGGGTCGGCTTCCAGTCTAACCGGATGCAGCTGAATACCAGTATTTTACATGGAGCGACTGTCTGTCTGACCTCCACAACCCAGTAACTGGGTAATACGATACCCCTTGGTAAGACTGGTTGTCAGACTTTCGGGCTTCTGACGACTCGTAACGACTGTCAAAGATCCACGAATGACAACCGGGACCAACGGCTTAACGTGCTTTCCGAGGCACGGAGGAGTCTCGGTATGTAAAGATGGTCACCCATCCACTGACCAACCCCGGCAAGCGTAGCTTAACCTCATGGATCGACCCGTGCGGCTGTTATTACTTAGCCACGAGCTCCTTATATTCCCGTCCAAAAACGAAAATTATTTTCCCGTACAAAAACGTAAATTTTGGAGAAGTAGAAATATTTGACTAACTCAATTTTACTTTTTTGTACATTGAAGCCCTCGTCAATACAAACATTTTGACACCTCAATTAATTGTTGTCCGTTATTTCTAAGTAAAACACTTAGAAATAACGGAAACTTTTCACACTTTTCTTTTCGAAAAAACATTTCCAACGTTAAAATACAACTTTCTTCCTATCAATCCTTAATCAATTACTACCAAATCCGTTGACCCACTTTTCCTTGCGAAATGTCACCCTAAATTGGATCAAGTTTCCAAATTCACCTACGGCACGCATTCAGCCTAAATGATGTACAGTCAACAGTTCAATGGTAACACCTGAACTACGAAAAGTGTTCTTACAGCTAGGACATAGAGGCGCTTGTCAGCGTCAAATTGGACGTACGAGTGAGGTTGACTGTACGTTGTCTGTCTAAATGAAGTACATTTAAGTATGTTATCCAGTGCGTCGAATCTGATACTCCCACGCCGCGTCAATCTGAGTTGCCCCGTTTGGCGACAGCCGTACAGTGTAAGGGTGGAATTGGAAAAAGTGGACATGAGCAGCCGATATAACCCAATGCTACGAAATTTTTTTTTCAATACACTTCCTCGAAAACTGGTTCATATCGCACTACGATTAGGTTCACAATGCAATGTATTTCACACCCGTACAATTTTTCATTTTCCAACACGTGTGCGGGAATAAAAATTGCCACAGATAACTTATACCTAGTCCAAATTGGTTCAATGCAATTGACAACTCTCTATTCGTAGGTTTACGGCGTTAATATTTTTTGAATATTTAAATAACTTGTATCAAAATGTACTGTTATTCAATCATGGTTCGAAAGACACGTGGCGCCATCTATTATCATAAGAACGTTATTGTTGTTTTCCTCGGGAAAGTACTTTTTCGGACACCTGACAACGTAGCGAGTAGGTATGTGCAAAATTTCAGTATGATCGGTTCAGTGGTTTACGCGTGAAAAGGTAACAAACAAACTTACTTTCGCATTTATAACATTAGTTAGTATTTAAATGTAGCTTTTCCATCTAAATTAGATTCCCTTTGACACACAGCACATGTCCGCTTGTTCCGAACTCACCGTAATTACACAAAACACACGACACGTGACTCACTGCGGACAGAGCTACCTGCTGTAAGTACTTACAATACAGTTACACTTTAATCAATTGGATTACTGTAAACAATTGACTAATCTAGGTCGTGGGGACAGAGGGCGGGGGGGGGGGGGTCGAAGACGTAGGAATTAGTTATGGTAGTGATTTAATTATGGTGGTCAGTCGGGTGGTGAGGTGGGTGAAATATTATTAGGAGATTACCCCACATTACAATTTGGTAGAGTAGGTCCTGGTCCTTAATCAATCTGCCTAGCCTTTTCCCAACTATGCTGGGGTCGCTTTCCAGTCTAACCGGATGCAGCTAAATACCAGTATTTTACATGATAGGCAGTCGCTCGACTGCCTATCTGACCTCCACAACCCGGTAACTGGGTAATACGATACCCCTTGGTAAGACTGATTGTCAGACTTTCGGTTGTCACTCCCTGCCATTTTTTGCGTGTAATAAAACATTGATCAGGCAGGGGCCATATTTCTTTCATAGTTCTGGGTAACCAGTCCACTTTAGCCACCCAAATTCATAGTCCAATATCTTTGTTTCCATATCCTGCAATAGTCCTGCACCAACTGGGGGTTGTCCTTGGGTGCACTTGCACAGTGCGTACAGGGATAATCGTCGGTTGGTGCCTCATTTCATTGAAAGCGCCTAACGGGCCTCTGCGAGTTGGCTTCGGCCCCTCATACGCCTTTAAAGGTCCGGGACCCCAGAGTCCCGCGATATTTCAAAGACAAGAAAAACAATAATTTAAAGTAGTGACACAGAATAAATAATAGTACTAACGTAGTGATTGAAAGACTCACAAGTACTTTTCCACTTTCTTCAAACGGAAGTTTTCCGGGCGGATATCCACACGAAAAAAAGAGGTGTGTTCCTTCTTTGCTTACCAACAGAAAAATACGGACTCTGACGTAATGAACTAACATTTTTAGTGACGGCGTCAGACGATTCATTAGCATAGTATTGATTCACTTTAGCCCTAAATTGTAGCTACGTAACAATTCTGTTAATTAGAACTATTTGTAACTAGTCATACTTTTTGAGAATTTGTGGTTTATGTGTTGTTTTAAGAATCCATGGAATTTCCATTGTTGAGAATTTTAAAGCAAGGCCATTTATTTTATTGACAACTAGCTGTTCATGCCCGGAGTTGCCTGGGTGAATTTCTAACTATTTCGGTGGATTTTCTAAAACATCCTTTTCATTCTAAAACAATATCGAGAACGGGTCTTATCGCGATATTCCTTTTTTTTACGAGGTACCTAAACAGGTACCTACATTCGGCGGGAAACAAGTAGGTACTTACCTGTTTAGGTACCTCGTATAAAAAGGAATGTCGCGATAATACCCGTTCTCGATATTGTTTTATAATGTGTACAAATCGCGAAAGTTTAAAAAGTTTGATTCATTTCATTCATTTCTTGTACGCACGTCTACAGATCAAGCTATACATTTCCATTATAAGCTGATCTCGCATTGTTTAGAATTTCCTTACAATGAGAGGTCAGTGTAAACTGGAAATGTATAGCTTGATGTGTAGCCGTGTGCACAGATAATTACGCAAACAAAAAAACATAAAAAGTTTTTTACACTAAAAAAAGCAACCAATTTCCAAAGAAATCTGTCTATTGCGTGCAAAATAACTTAATGTTTTAAAATAAAATTCACCAGCCATAAGTTTTTATATAACCCCAGTAACCGCTATTCTCGGCCGGTCGTTAGATAGCAGTAGTGACACACGGAAGGTCAGCGCGGCACCTTGACCCAGCGCACGCGCAGGCCATCCTACCCGCCCGTGAGTCACTTGTGCACGCATTCTCTTGCGCATACTGTGTGGCGGATTAATGAACGCACTTGACACTTTCAATGTCTGAAGGGTTCATGAAAATGGCTTCGAAGTAAGACAGGAATGTTGGACTTATCACAGTGATCCGTGGATGGGTGACCAGCTTTAAATACCGAGACTCCTCCGTGTCTCGGAAAGCAAGTTAAGCCGTTGGTCAAAACTACTCAAAACAAAATAAGGCCCACCACGACTTATTCACAAAAAACCGGTCAAGAGCGAGTCGGACTCGCGCACCGAGGGTTCCGTTCCGATTTCTGAAAAAGTGTACTATTTAGAGACATCGTTTTATTTTTCCTGTAATCTTTACATAAACTTCTATCACATAGAATAATTTCAGATTTTTCTCTTTGCAAACTTCGGAGATAAGGGGGGGGAACGGTATTTTTTTTACATTTTTCTTCAAAAGTCGAACCCTGTGCGGGCTAAAAAAAAAAAAAATGTTTGAGAATGTGCAAACAGCGCTCTTTCATATGATACCCCACATGCCCTAGTAGCCCCACTTTGAATTTTTCAGTCCCTGTTGCAAAAAAAATACATATATTTTTATTTCTTTCTTATTTGCAAAATAGTTGGGTAAAAGTCATCTAAAACTGTTCCAAATTTCAAGTTGATAGCATAAGCAGTTCTTGAGATATCCAGCTGTGACAGACAGACAGACAGACAGACAGACTGAGTCACACCATAAGGGTTCCTTTTTTACCATTTTGGTACGGACCCTAAAAAGTGTTGGCATGTTACTTCAAACTTATTTATGGGCGAGTTCAAGTGTTTTACTGTAAAACTTAGATGTTTATGAGTTCTTATCATTCTTTTGAACAACATTTTTTTAAATTTTTACCCTCAATTTTAATTTTTCATTTTTATGTGTATATTTAAGGAAAATAAAGTTTTTTTCATGATTTGATTGCTTTAGACAATTAATAACACTTTACCCTCAACACAGATACCCCTAAAAAATTTTTTTTTTGTCAGTTTTCATTTTCGATGATAAAAACCAAGTGGGCCCTATTTTGTTTTGACTATTTTATATAATTATAGGTACTCAATATATTTATTTGCATTCCACAATGTTAACGTAGGTGGTAGGTACATTATAAAATATACATAATTTTAGATCATTGTGGACCCTGTCGGGCACAGCAAGATAGGATAGAGGAAGAGGGCTATTATTATATTATTATTGGAAAGAAGTAAAATTTAAATGTTTTTCTGCTACTCACTTCCACTTTGATTTTATTTATTTGGTAAGCACGTTAAGCCGTTGGTCCCGGCTGTCGTTCGTGGATTTTCGGCAGTCGTTACGGGTCGTCAGAAGCCTGAAAGTCTAACAACCAGTCTTACCAAGGGGTATCGTATTACCCAGTTACTGGGTTGTGTGGTCAGATAGGCAGTCGCTCCATGTAAAATACTGGTATTCAGCTGCACCCGGTCAGACTGGAAGCCGACACCGACATTGTTGGAAAAAGCTAAGCAGATTGAATCGAGACGGTTTATCGCCTAGAAGATAACATATCCACAAAATCGTATTAATGTCAAAGATATTGTAGTTTGTCCATTCTAAATTTTGATTATATTGGTAATCAAAATTTAGAATGGACAAACTACAATATTTTTCAATTATTTATTTAATAAATTAATGTTTACTTAATTAGTGATTTTTTTTGTCAACTCTACTTCCGCCTCCGCTAAGATGGCCTCCATCCTTTACATCAAAAGGATGTCCACGTCAAGTAAAAACGTTATACAATCTGCCTAGCCTTTTCCCAAATATGTTGGTAATGTTGGGATCGGCTTCCAGTCTAACCGGCTGCAGCTAAATACCAGTATTTTACATGGAGCGACTGCCTATCTGACCTCCACAACCCAGTTACTGGGTAATACGATACGTCTTGGTAAGACTGGTTGTCAGACTTTCAGGCTTCTGAAACCGTAACGACTATCAAAGATCTACGAATGACAGCCAGGACCAACGGCTTAACGAGCTTTCCGAAGCACGGAGGAGTCTCGGTATGTTAACCCATCCACTGACCAGCCCCGGCAAGCGTAGCTTAACCTGACGGATCGACCCGTGCGGCTGTTATTATTTCGCCACGTGCTCCTCTTTTCTCTCTCTCTCCTCTCCAAGTAAGCGTTGTACACTTAACTTTAATAAATTAAATTTAGGTCCAAGGTCCATTATCTTTTTGCCCCCCAGATCAATTCACCCAGATCAAATAACGTCTCACACAAATACCTCCAACATTATTTTGCGTTTATTTCAGTCCGCATCCATCGATAAACGAATCAATAAATTCTATGTGTACAGGATTGTATAAATTAGCGCACAATTTTAGCCTGTCTCGCTTGAGATCACTCAGTGATCCGCTGGATAAGGTGAGTTATAAATAGTCAAGGAGTCTTTATATGGATGGCGATGTCAACTTGTGGGTCACAGAGGATGTTAAGGTACAGGTGAGATGTAGAAGTATCACATATGGTGAGTTCAACAACATTAGAGGAGGAGACTTTAAATTGATGCTATCACTTTCTTTTTGATACAATGAGAAAGAAGGAGATATGCCCAGTAGTTTAAAATGTATCGGAACCCTGTGTCTCCACTTTGTCCCTTCCACTGTCCAAATTACAGTTCAGTAAAAGCAATAGATACGCAGTTGCGCACACACCCGCATTTCATAAATCAGAACGTACTACACAATCAATTATAAGGCTTATCCGGCTCGAAGGACCAAAATGTACGCACCAGGACCCTAGCTTAGTAAGGCCGTCATCCCAAATGCATACACTCATCAAATACAGCGTGCATTTACCATGTACCGGCCTTTGACTGTGCCCGGCTCGTACTGAGCTTGTCGCGCGGACACAGACAGACACGCTCCCTTTGGATGGCATGAATTTAAAGTCTCCATTAAACTATTAATCTGTGATTAAACTAAAGTTCTTTTCTGCAACTGGCTGTTAATTAACTACCCATTTTTAGATTCTTGTAGCTTAAATATTTACAAAACATTACGTCACTCGTTTGTAATTGGATCATTAAGTTCCCTTCAATAATGGTTGAGCTGAATGGCGCCCGTTCACGAACATGACGCATGGATCAATGCGTCATGTTCGTGAACGGGCGCCGTCAGTTGGGACTGGTCGTCTCTTAGTTGCCACGGCTTATTTTAATTTTGTGTTTTTAGTTTATTACGGACGTTTTTAACGTGCACGTCTTTCTACATTGTTCTCACATATTGTGTATTTACAACATGAATGATGTAAAAAATATTTTGTAACAATATGTCCGTGGAGTTTCTTGCCCGTTATTCTCCATAGGTACTACGCTTTGGAATGGGCAACTAGCTTCAACTTTCTGACTGACCGACCCCTTGACAATTCAAAAGTGCCTGTAATTGGTTTATTTGTGAAATAAATGCTTTGAGTTTGAGTTTGAAAACCGATAGGTACTTTCTGCAACACGAAGCTTGTAAAATTAGTCAGCTGTCTTCTGGGTGAAGACTGAGCCTTACACCGCTGTGCACACGTCTCCGACTAATCTTCAATACCAACATTTGTGCCACCATGCCTCACCTACCCTTCTGCCGATACCCTGTGCTTGTCCCCCGTCGCCGGCGCCGCAATCAGCGGGTCAACTATGCGCTGACCACATACCGATGACTTGCCTACATGATCATTATCTGATCGACTTCCTTTGTTGTGATCAGTTCGATCAGCTTGTGTATCGGCGAATGTTTTGAATGTGAATCATTGCATGGGTTTGTTGCCAAGCGTGATAAGTGTGCATATCTCTGTTAGGATTGGTTATATTGGTATAATGTAATGTTTAGTTTGAAATTGTTAACTGTATAAATAAAAAGAGAAGTCCTGACTGACTGACTGACTCATCAACGCCCAGCCCAAACCCTTGAAACTAGAAAGCTGGCACAGAGGTTTCCTTTATAATGTAGACAAGGAATAAGGAAAGATTTCTCGGTAGTACGTTCCCGTGGGATATTTTCCGACATCCACGCGGGCGAAGCCGCTGGCAAAAGCTAGCTGAAAATAAAAAAGTTATTGTTACTTAAAATTTACTTAATTTTTTTAATGCCAAAATACTTACTCAAACTATACAGGGTGTAAGGGACAGCCCTCCGCAAACTAACAGGGTGCATTCAACTCCTCATTTTGAATCATATTCCACCGGAAATTTTCTACGGAAAATTTTCATTTTTTCAAAAAAAAATTCAGTTACCTTTTCATTATTTCAACGTAAAATTGCATTGTGTTTTCGCAGCACTCCATTTATGTAAAAAAAACTGCAAAAAAAACAGCAAAAAAAAAACCAGTAATGGATGTTGAAATACTCTAACCAACGACGCGTGAAATCAGCTGTTCAGTTTCTGTCTAGCTACAGAGTTCATCGAAGTCACCGCATACCTATTACCCTCCCCTCCCAACCAGTAATAGACGCTCCGATTTGTGCACAAAAACACAAACAAATCAGGTTTATTGGATTCCCTTAAAGTTCCTGAAAAAAATTTCATGTACCAGTCATCTTAGTATGACATACTGAATTCACCCTATCAGTTTGCGGAGGGCTGTCCCTTACACCCTGTATGTAATCTATGCTTTGACAAAAATCATTGATGACTATTTGTTTCGGTAATCTAGTGTCTGTGTGGCACAGTTTCTCACCCTATTTCTTTTCACTAGGAAAAGGTGATCGATTTTGAAGGTTGACTTATTGTTTTGACGTTTGGAAAGTACTTCTCGGTTTATAAAGGGTCTTTCAACAAGGACGGGTCGATGTTGAATTTAAATAAAACAAGCTGTATGTGAGATATTAAAGAAATTATTTTTTTATTTGAAAGGCTCATTTATGCCATTATTTATGAAATATGACAGGCGGCGTCATTGGTCCGCACTGCGAGGCCATTACTGTCAACGGCTAGCGCTAAAGATCAATGAATAACAATTTATTGGTGACGTGAATTGGTCACAAAGATCGTGCGATTTGACCCCGCTATACATTTTCTTGTGGGGTTTTCTCAAGTCGCAGGTCTAAACCAATAATCCGCAATCAACCGATGCCCTGAAAGTCAACATTACGCAGGCCATCGCTCAGATTCAGCCGGATCTATGGAGTAGAGTAATTGAAAGTTGGACCTCTCGGATCCATGCCAAAGTTCGAAGCCGCGGTGGACATTTAAACGATGTCATATTTCATAAATAATGACATAAATGCGCCCTTAAAATAAAAAAATAATTTCTTTAATATCTCACATACAGCTTGTTTTATTTAATTTCAACATCGACCCGTCCTTGTTGAAAGACCCTTTATATTCTTCTTCTTCCGTCCTTGGTCCCGTTATTTGAAGTGGGTCTCCTCACTTTTCTGCGCCAAGTTATTGCGTATTGATTTGTCGGTTCTGGCAATTGGGCTGTCTTGAGTTTTTTTTTATATTTTAGACCACCAGGTCAATGGCGGGCGGTTTCTGTCTCTCTTTTATTCCGTCAGGTTTAGTGCAATTTTTACCACATGATCTTCAATGCGTGTTCTAATGAGTCCATACCATCTTAGACCATCATCATCTGTCTAGCCTTTTCCCAAATATGTTGGGGTCAGCTTCCAGTCCAACCGGATACAGCTGAATACCAGTATTTTACATGGAGCGACTGCCTATCTGACCTCCACAACCCAGTAACTGGGTAATATGATACCCCTTAGTAAGTCTGTTTGTCAGACTTTCGGGCTTCTGACGACCCGAAACGACTGTCAAAGATCTACGAATGACAGCCGGGACCAACGGCTTAACGTGCTTTCCGAGGCACGGAGAGGTCTTGGTATGTAAAGAGTGTCACCCATCCACGGACCAACCGCGGCAAGCGTAGCTTAACCTGATTGATCGACCCGTGCGCCTGTTATTACCTAGCCACGAGCCCCTCTGTTTTCGGTAATTTTATCAGGGCTTGGTGCGACTTTTATAAAGCTGCCTCGTACCTATTCTGGGTTTATACCAGAAGTCTTACTATGAGCTCTTATAACAGGGCAGAAGTTGAATGTTTCCAGCGAGAGAGTGACGGTGCTATAGGTCGTATATAGCGCCGTCTCTCTCTCTCATTGGAAACGTTCAACTTCTGTCGTGCTATAAGAGCTCATAGCTCTTAGTAAGCCCCCCGTACTGTATAAATAAATGGTTTGTTGATTTTTGTACTGTATTATTAAAATAATTATTTATCTCTTTGATCATAGGTCACCTACATCCCGCCGCTTGCCACCATAGCAAATTGGTGATTACTGGGCTGTGTCAGTCTACCTGTGCTGACCAACTGAAATGACTATAGTGCACCTGTCTTTGTCTAATTACAGTAATTTTAAATACTATCTGTTGACTGGGTTTCGTCTATAAGAAATTACCAGAGCAGTGGGTTATTCTGATAAGGAAATACTGACTTTGAAGCAGATAAGTATAAAGACCTGGGAACTGTCAAACTTGTTCTTTATTTTATGGCGTGAACTATGGATGCATGCAAGTAATCGATCCTTATGAGCTTCAAGTTTTTAGGGTCCGTACCTCAAAAGGAAAAAAAAACCGGTCAAGAGCGAGTCGGACTCGCGCACCGAGGGTTCCGTTCCGATTTCTGAAAAAGTGTGCTATTTAGAGACATCGTTTTATTTTTCCTGTAATCTTTACATAAACTTCTATCACATAGAATAATTTCAGGTTTTTCTCTTTGCAAACTTCGGAGATAAGGGTATTTTTTTTTTAATTTTACATCAGAAGTCGAAAAATATGCGGCATAAAAAAAAAAATTTTTTTTGAGAATGTGCAAACAGCGTTCTTTCCTATGATACCCCACATGCCCTAGTAGCCCCACTTTGATTTTTTAAGACCCCCTTTCAGCACCTGTTAAAAAAAAATATAAATATTTTTATTTCTTTATTATTTGCAAAATAAACTCCTTTGCAAAAAAAACGGGCACCTTACAGTCATTGGCTTTTCTATGGATAATGTTAATATTTTTAGTATGTCATTAGGATAAATGACTAGAAATTTCTTATTATCATTGAGAATATAGTTTTTAACCCTTGAATCCTGGAATCGGTGTTTTAGTCAATGTAAACAGAGAGTCATGTTAAAATGAAATTTTTTAGGGTTTTGTTGAAATTAGGACTACGAGTATTTTTATGGTGTTTTAATAAAAAAAAGACATTAAAAAATAAAAAATAATAACGAGTATGACCTCCCCTTGCAGCGATTACGGCATGTAATCGTCTTGGCATGCTTTCCACCAGGCTTTTGATGGTGTCCTGTGGAATGTGTTTCCCACTCAGCCGAAATCACACATTTAAGCTCCCTGATGTTTTGTGGAAGGTGTTGGACAGATCGTACTCGCCTTTTTAGGAGGTCCTAGACGTGCTCAACGGGGTTAAGGTTGGGGCTCCGCGCTAGCCAATCCAGACGACGAATACCGACCTCTTGCATATAAGCATCTACGTCGCCAGAACGGTGGTCCCGAGCATTATCGTCCATGTAAATGGCATCTTCACCAATTACAGTCAGTACGGGCTGTGCATGTTGACAAATTATTCCTGTTTCGTACCTTTGCGCATTTAGTGAGCCATTTTCAATGAACACTATCTCGGTACGATAGCTGGAAGTTACGCCCGCCCAAAACATAACGGACCTTCCACCATAACGGGTGATTTCTTCAAAACACACGTCGGCATAGCGTTTCCCTGGTCTTCGTAACACTCGCCGACGTCGGTCCTCACCATTCAGATAAATTCGAGCCTCATCGGAGAAGAGTACGCTACTCCAGTTACCTAGTGTCCAAGATAGACAATTTCTAGTGAACCTCAGTCGAGCAATCCGGTGCTCACGGAGTAACTTGGGGGCCTGTGCTGGTCGTCGACTGCGTATATCAACCACTAAAAGCCTCCTCCTCACTGTCCATAGGCTAACTTGTGCTCCTCGTACCTCTTCAAGGTTTCTTTTGAAGTCTATGTAACTACATTTGCGGTTCCTCAGCACCTGAGTCAGTAAAAAGCGGTCGTCTCGTGCTTTTGTGCAACGTTTTCTCCCAGAACCTTGCCTTCTTTGAACGGAAACTCTTGGTATCGAGTCCAGGTTCTTTAGACGGTTGAACGACTCACGTTTAACGGCTGTGAGCCGTAACATTGGCTACACCCCACTTCCAGCAGCGCTATAATGTTACTAGCTCTTATTGCTTTTGCCTGCCATTTCAATCGACACAAAGATATCTGTTTTTAGACACAATAAGGCAGGATTTTGCGACAAACATAAATTATTCTAATAAAAATAACGAGAAGTTAGTTTTAGTTGCCTGATAACCTTATAACCGCAAACCCGCGAATAGTATTGTAAAAAGTCATAAACTGAAAAAGGGATCACTATTTTTAAAAATAACAGTTTCGAATTTGAAATTAACTTTTTTTTCATACCCAGACTCTTTATTATGTGCTAGTAACATAGTTTGGCTATTAAAACCTCTTTAGAACTAAATGATTACCAGTAATGTAGGAAAATCCAAACCGCCCGTTTTTTTTGCAAAGGAGTGTAGTTGGGTAAACGTCACGTCATCTAAAACTGTTCCAAATTTCAAGTTGATAGCATTAGTAGTTCTTGAGATATCCAGCTGTGACAGACAGACAGACAGACTGAGTGACACCATAAGGATTCCTTTTTTACCATTTTGGTACGGAACCCTAAAATACGGACATTTATGCGACATATTTTGATACTCGCAAGTAAATCAAAACCTATAGGGTACTTCCCATTGACCTAGAATCATAAAATTTGGCAAGAAGCAAGGTCTCACAGCACAAGTAAAAGGAAAAGTCCGAAAATTGATAATTTGTAATTATATCACATAAAAATCAAGCAGAGCGAGCATTAAAGTTTGCATGGAAGACTGTTATTTTTCCAATGGGAACACGGCTTGTACTCAAGAAGAGTGTTTTGATACATAATTTGTATTTTCAAGAACTACCCAAAAATAGAGCTGTTCCTAAAAAGCAATCAATCTGCCTAGCCTTTTCCCAACTACGTTGAGGTCGGCTTCCAGTCTAACCGGATGCAGCTGAATACCAGTATTTTACATGGAGCGACTGCCTGTCTGACCTCCACAACCCAGTAACTGGGTAATACGATACCCCTTGGTAAGACTGGTTGTCAGACTTTCGGGCTTCTGACGACCCGTAACGACTGTCAAAGATCCACGAATGACAACCGGGACCAACGGCTTAACATGCTTTCCGAGGCACGGAGGAGTCTCGGTATGTAAAGATTGTCACCCATCCACTGACCAACCCCGGTAAGCGTAGCTTAACCTGATGGATCGACCCGTGCGGCTGTTATTACTTAGCCACGAGCTCCTCCTAGCTGTTCTTAAAAAGCAATGTTCATAAACATCACCATACCGCCTTATTCGTCGTATCCCTATAATACATCAACAAACAGGGGGTTATAGTTTTATTACCCAATAAAAAGCTTGTACGGAATTAACTTAGTTGCCCCCGAGACCACCCGAACCATCGACAAATAGATCGGGTACAATCGAGTACCATCGGGATTTAGGATTACAGTTGTTTTAAGGCCCTGGTTCCAAGCTTGGTTTAGCTCGATGTGTAAGTGAAATGGCGTTATGGCTGTCTAGTTTGACGCACGAGATAGAAGATTCTCAGGCGCACCGGAATTATGTCGTAAAAGTGCAAATAAAATCGTATAAAATTAGAAATTAACTATTTAATAAAAAGTAATCCATCACTGGATGCAGTTTAGAATTTGACATTTCATGGTATATTTTTAATTATAATTATAATTGCTAATGAAGGGATAAACAGCTTCTAAAGATTATTAGGAGGTATGTTTAAAGATTTTTTTGGTGCACTAAAGTATGTTTAATTATGTTTTGGCTTCCATCACTGTATGCGAAAAGGACTTGAAAATATCATATTTTTTTTACCTGTCAAAATTATTTACGGTTTATGAGACACAGAGCTTTAAAAAACGACCTTTTTGATTGTTTTCAGGAAATCTGCGCCTTAACTCACGAAAGCGGGTGAGCCGTACTTGTAGATGTAATGGGTATAGACACGGTAGCGCGCTCCCGAGCTTACGCACACAAAGACAATGTGCATCTAACATTTACACATACAAGTATGGCTCGCCCGCTTTCGTGAGATAAGACAACTTATACCTACCTCTTTTTTGGAATTTGCCGTAAGTAATTAGGAAATCCTAATCCAAATTAATATTACAAATGCGAAAGTGAGTTTGTTACACTTTCACGCTAAAACGGATTTGGATGAAATTTAGCGGTTTTTATTTTTTTTAAAGTATTTTTTTTCGAAGTAGCATCTACCTGGGAAAATGTGTGAATTAAATATCCCTGAAGCTGTTTCCTTCAGGATTACAATGATATATCATGAATTATTAATGTAATATTTGTATTCTAATAATGCAAGGAGACTGTAATTTTATTAAATGCTTTGATTACTGTTACAATGTCACTTAAAAATTTGCACGACTAGCAAAGTCGAATATAGTGAATCCAGGGCCTAAAGTCTGCTAGTGCAATAGTGTCAGAATGGTCTATCATTGATTTCATAATTGTTGATTTTGACAAGTTTGGTAATCTACTAATATAATGGCGTCGTAATGGCGTCATTATGACTTTCCAATGGTCAACCACTGACACTTTATTGTAAGAAATTATGAATTTAGCAGATTACGAACTTTTAGCAAAATGACAATGCAGTGACAATGGGATCGTGTTGGAATGACGAATTTCTAAAAAAATAGCAGACTCGGGGCCCTGAACTATGTCACTGTACCATAAACAATGTACCTATATTCTTGCAAATAAAACATTAATTAATTAATTAATTAATTCATTCATTCATTCATTCATTCATTCATTCATCAAAATGAAAATTTTGTAAAAAACTGTTATTACACTTGTGTATTCGATCATACTCACGCAGCCGCCGGGCATCGCCCGCATCGTTACAAACTTAGTGACAAACAAACACGTGTTGTTATTAGGGGAACATGTGCGTGCACGCATCTCAACCATATCACTCGAAAATAAACCTTATAGTCTAATGAACAGGGTTTAATTTGCCATCACCCTGTATAAGATTGTAATGGTAATGAATTTTAAGCTGTACCCGTAAGAAAATTGGGTAGAAAATGAGTTGTTAATTTAATAAAAGCTGCGTAGTAAGTTTTTCGCCTTTTATGCTTTTCATAAAAAATGTTACTTCAATTAATTTTGAGTAGCTCTATTCGAATTTCAACTTTATTTTCTTAGCAATATGATTTGAAATTATTTACATTATTTACTATACTGCGTAGACATTCAGATTTTCTTTGAAAAACTTAATAACTTATTTTTTACTCTATTTTTTTTCTAATAAAGATCAAAATGCTCTGGAAATGTTTTTAGTAAGCCACGTGCAACATAAGAAGGGTGTCATAATAGGTTAGGAAAGGGTTATAATCTAGTTTTTGTTATCATCAAATGTAACGCGCATGCGTGGAGCCACTCAAGCGCATGCACTCGATTAATGTTGAGCAATAATTGTTGGCAGTGTATTGATTGGAATATGTATGTAATGGCCGCGACTTACGAGTTGTAGGTCGTAGGTTCGAACCCAGACAGAGGCGCTTTACTTTGTGTAAATTATTTCATCACTACCGCTCTCAAAACGGTAAAGGAAAACATCGTGACGTAGCATTTGATGAAAAATATACTGTACCTATTAAAAATAATCTTAATTAAAATAACGGTTCTATTAATTTTTGTCAATTTGTATTTTTTTTATTTTTTTTACTAACCTTTTTTTATTGTGTTTCCTGTACTCCACATTATGAGGGTTGCTCGAAATAAATGTTTTTCTTTTAACCAATTTCGTTGAATAAAGAAAGAACATTGAAGAAATGCGGCTGGAAAATAAAAATGGGTCCTTCACTACAGTTCAAATTAAATATTTTATTCACGTTGAGTTGCACGAAACCAACATTAGTTTAACGCATAGGTACTTTAAATTCATGCCATCCTTTACATTTTGTATAAAAAAGAAAGTGACAGCATCAATTTAAAGTCTCCATTAAATTACAACTCACCGTCAACTCACCGTCAACTCACCGTCAACTCACTGTCAACTCACCGTCAACTCACCGCAACTCACCGTCAGGGCTTAAAATAGAACGAACATTAGTCATCATCTGCTTATAAAAGATAGACATAAAAAAAAACCGCTCCAATTTTCTAAATTAGGCAATTCACAAAAAATCTAGCCCTCGCCATTATGTGTGAAGCAATCTTTCAGCGGGCTATCGAACTCCCCTCGTTGTATTAAACCGGGTCAGAGGAACTTCACACACATAACAAATCGAGGAGCATTGTCAGCCACTTGGTGGGTCATTGACTTCAGCATCAGATTAGATAAGCATGCTCGTGAGCTCTGACCCATATCTGTACACACAGATAAAGTTGCAGATGTTGACTTTGATAAATATACAGGGCTATTTTTAAATGACTAGCTAAATTTTCACAGGGTGTTCTACCCATGAATATGAACAACTTTCACTATGGGACCAACTTTGAAATCGCAAAAAAAATATCAGCTGTTTCATACATTTTGATCGAGTAGGTATTGAACTTTTGTAGGAAACCGCTGGTTTTTTTTCGTGATTTCAAAGTTGGTCCCTTAGTGAAAGTTGTTCATATTCATGGCTAAATTTTCACAGGGTGTTCCCCTGTGAAAATTTAGCTAGTCATTTAAAAATAGCCCTGTATAAGAAATTATAAATGTAGTTGATAAATGTTATGATGAGAGGAGCTCGTGGCTCGTGTACTAATAGCCACACGGGTCGATCCATCGGGTTGGTCCGTGATGGGTGACCATCTTTACATACCGAGACTCCTCCGTGCCTCGGAAACCACGTTAAGCTGTTGGTCCCAGCTGTCATTCGTGGATCTTTGACAGTCGTTACGGGTCGTCAGAAGCCCGAAAGTCTGACAACCAGTCTTACCAAGGGGTGTCGTATTACTTACACAGTTACTGGGTTGTGGAGGTCACATAGGCAGTCACCCCATGTAAAATACTGGTATTCAGCTGCATATAAATACTGGTATGCAGTCGACCCCAATATATTTGGGAGCTAGGCAGATTGATAAATGTTAAGATGTTTATAGCAATTGTCTCGCGTCAATAGGGAAATATGCATTTTTTTTTAAATTGAATTAGTGTAAGATGGTAATAGTTATTTATGCAACTGACGTATAATAAGGGGTATTAAAACACGAATGTGGGTTTATCACACGAGGCGCGTGTCCGACTCGCTCTTGACCGGTTTTTTAGGGTTCCGTACCTCAAAAGGAAAAAACGGAACCCTTATAGGATCACTCGTGTGTCTGTCTGTCTGTCCGTCTGTCCGTCTGTCACAGCCAATTTGCTCCGAATGTAATGGACCGATTAAGTTAAAATTTGGTACACATATGGATTTCTGTGACCCAAACACGTACAGCTAAAGTAAATATATGAATTTTGAATATGAGAGTCACTTTTAGGGGGAAAATAAGAAAATGTAAAAAAAAAGTTTTGTAAACTGTACCGTGTGACATATCAAATGAAAGGGCTTACTATGAGGATCTCAAATATATTTTTTTTATAATTTTAAAATATATTGTTTTAAAGTTATTTAAGAAAATAGACGAAAATTGACCATTCTCCCCCCTTATCTCCTAAACTACTGAGCCTAAAATTTTGAAAAAAATATAGAAAAAAGTTCTATACCTGTAGATTACAGGAAAACCTATAAAAAGTCTGTGGTCTTAAAATAACATGGTAAATCTATATATATAAAAAAATCAAAGTCCTGACTGAGTCACTGACTAATATATCAACGCACAGCCCAAACCAATTGACCTAGAGAGTTGAAATTTTGCACATAGATACCTTATATAGTGTAAACATCCAGTAAGGAAGGATTTTTGGAAATTCTATCCCTAAGGGTGTAAAATAGGGGATGAAGGTTTGTATGAAAAATCCTATCCCTTGAGTTAATAGACTTGAAACTTAGCACGAATATTCATCCAAGTAAATTATAAAGTTTATCATTTTGAGTTTTCCTAAACTACCCCCTAAAGAGGGATTGGGCGTGTCAAAGTTTGTATGGAGGAATTTTAACATGCGGTCCGATTAACTCAAAACTCAGTTTTTATACTTGAGACCAAAAATGAAGACTACAATCGATTGTGCTATTTTGTGTAAGTAATAATTATAATGTAGTCACTTACAACGTGTATCAGGGTTTTCCAAAAATCTACCCCTAAGGGGTGAAAAGTTAATTTTATAGCGGAGAATTTTATTGGGGTCTTGATTAACTTTGAAATTGGTGTAAATAATGTTTGAGTCAAGTTATGGAAACATACCAGACGATTTTTGAAATTCTTTATCTGTGTTCGTGAAAACAGAGATACAGTTTATATGAAAAATCTTATTAATTTGGTTAATGAACTTGAAACTTAGCATAAATAAACATTATTACTTACTGATGCAAGCATCAGTAAGTAATAATGTTTGTCATTATTAGTTTTTCAAAACTACTCCTCAAATGAGGTTTAGGGATGTTAAAGTTTGTATAGAAGAATTTTAAAGCGCAGTCCGATTAAAAAAATGGTACTTGCCAAACGAATTTTCACCGATTTTGACGGCATATAGCTGATGTTTTAAGGAGTAACTAAGGCTATTTTTATTCTAGAAAAATAATTAGGATTCCGCGCAAGAAAATTAAAATCCATGAAATCAGACAACCACGTACAGTCCAGTACAAACTTGCTAAGCCTCCGCTGTCTATTACGGCTATAACAACAAATAATAAAAATAAAGCAAAGTTAAAAGTTTAAGGGGTCAGTCCCCAAACAATAAACTTTCAATTTGGAAAAAAAAAAATAATCTGGCAAGTGGGGTGTCATCGTCTAGAACTCATTGAGTAGAGTACAAACACATTTTTTTTATCTTCTAAAATTAAGAAATTTTAGACCATAATTGTACGAACTCTAGCGCAACAATTCAACAAATTAGGAATTTGAAACTTCTTTATACCATGTAGGTACCTTAAATACTATATTTAAGCAACAATACTGAAAACAGCGATTCATAAGGTATTTTGTTGAAACATGGGTGATTTTTTGCAACTGCAAAAAATAACCATGTAATTCACAGTATCATTAGAAAATAAGTAAAAAGTTATCTTTGCGATTGTTAACCATATAATATGGTACGGAACCCTTCGTGCGCGAGTCCGACTCGCACTTGACCGGTTTTTTTTAAATTAAGGCGCTGTTGTAGTGAAACGCGCGTACATTACAATGTTCTTTTTTTGAAAACGAGTTGTATTATGAAATTCAGTACAACATTAAAACACCCGCTTGGATGCTATTATGGTTACCATGGTTACTATGACACTGGCTGTTTTAATGTTGGCAATAAGCTAACTGTTTCAGAAACTTTTATAGAGGATTTAAAGCATGGGTGTAGATAAATATACTTAAACCCAAGAAAAGTATTAAAAGTACAGTTCAACTACCTCAAAATTATTATACTCCAACAAATTTTTGTGTACTATCGGTAAAACTTAAACATGCTCATTAGAAAATATTTCTGCGGAAGCACACCTAGAGACCACCTGATTTTAACACAAACTACTACAGGTATGTTTACTGGTTACTTTGAAATTGTGAAGGAGTCAGCATGCAAGTCAGAAAGTTACCTAGTTGATTTTATGTTCAGTAGGTTATTTTTGTTTTGGATGTAAAAAATTCAAACTCAAACTCAAAACTCAAAGCATTTATTTCAATTAAACCAATTACAGGCACTTTTGAATTGTCAAAAGTCGGTCAGTAGGTAAGTCAGAAAGTTGAAGCTAGTTGCCCATTCCAAAACGTAGATCTATGGAGAAGAACGGGCAAGAAACTCCACGGACACTCTTTTAAATCAAAATATGGTTACAAAATATTGGTTACATCATTCATGTTGAAATTATACATGTAAGAACGATGAACGTTAAAAGCGTCCGTAATAAAAAAATTAAAAAAAAAAAAAACAAAATTAAAATTAAAATAAGCCGTGGCAGCTAAGGTATGACCAGCCTCCACTAACAGCGCCCGTGGACGAACCTGACGTATGGATTCGTTAAATGATCCAACACACGCGCCACCATCAGCGAGGCATTAGAGTGAGCAAAGTATTGATGTTATATCAATACAAATACTAGTATTTTAAGCCCTATTGGTGGCATTACCAATTATGAGACAGCTATCGTAGGACTAATTAATATTTCGGATTACCTTTAGTGTAATCCGAAATATTAATTAGTCCTCGAAAAATTTATTGTAATCTCTCGAAAAATTGTAACTTTACCCCGCGTTTATTAATAAAAGAGATAGGTAGTGTATATCTGTCATGCACTTATAGTGATGAAATGAATGCACTATAATTTCAGTAATTTATTGGTGTAAGCTGTGGCGCCGTTGGTGGCCAGGAATAGACCACTCAAGCTCTTCCGTGTGTGTCGCAAAGACTAATTAAGAAACTATAAAAAAACATAATTATGAGTCAATCTTGTATGGAAGACGCAAGTAGAGGTGAATTAGAATCTAGTCAGCCAGTTCCTAAATATTTAAAAGTTAAAAAGAGTTTTACGAAAATGAAGAAATCTTTCATTTTCCTATCACTATAGTACAAAGTATTAGACACAATAATATGATGGCATGTTATGCAGGACTTGCTTTTGAAGAATCCCATAAAACCCTTCGGAGCTGCTGGTCTCTACCAAGTTCCCAACTTGGAAAAAAAAAAACAAATCTGTCTATATGAATAAAAAGAGAAGTCCTGACTGACTGACTCATCAACGCCCAGCCCAAACCCTTGGACCTAGAAAGCTGAAATTTATCACAGAGGTTCCCTTTATCATGTATTGTAGACAAGATAAAGAAGATAAGAAATATATAAGAAAGGATAAGATGATGATGAGGAGGGGATGTAGATAAGGAAGGATTTCCCGGTAGGATGTTCCAGTGGGATGTTTTCCGACATCTACGAGGGCGAAGCCGCGGTAAAAAGCTATAGTACAAAATAAATGTCCCCTCTACTCACAGATATTCTACACCAAGATCTTTATAAAAGGGGACACCCGATATATTGAGCGATTGATAGCCGGATGTTGTCGCTTGTCCCGCTTTGTCGCTCAAACGCTTACCGCTTGTGTAACGGGACCCACACTGTTCTCCCGTCAAGCAAAAAATTTGAAGTATGCCTGGATTTAGCTACTAAGCTCGTGAAAGCATGCCATTCATTAGAGGACATTGAATTTTGACCTAATTTAAAGTGAACTTTATGATATGAAAGTGTCTAATAGTAGAGCTCCAATCTTAACTTAAGGGGAAGATATATAAAACAATGGTTAGACCTGCTGTCTTGTATGGATCAGAATGTTGGGCCACAAAAGGAATGAATTAAAAGCAATCGCATGCAGCTGAGATGAGAATGCTAAGAGGGATGTGTGGTGTTACACGAATGGATAGAATAAGATATAACTACTTAAGAGGAAGTTTAAAAGTGGCACCGGTGACTGAAAAGTTGTGCGGAAATCGGTTGTCATGGTATGGGCATGTGATGCGGAGGAATGAGGAAAATGTCGTGAGGAAAGTTTTGAGTATGAATGTCGATGGCTATAAGAGACCAAAAAACGATGGATTGACTGTGTGAAAGATGACATGGCTAGAAAGGGTGTGACTACCGAGATGACGACTAATAGAGACGTATGAAAAAAAGGACATGTTGCGCCGACCCCAAATAGATTGGGATAGTGGCAGGAGAATGATGATAATGAGTAGATCAGTCATTTGTCCCTTAAAGGTTCATTAGAAAGCGTCCAGCGTCAGACAGCATCTGAACCTTTTTGGGGCAGCCGTGAGGCATACACATACACTATTGTTTTTTAAACATTATTTTTGTGTTTTTCTTTCTTTCTTTAGAGCTCCAATCTATCATTTGGATGTCTGAAGCTAAGTAGTAGTTTCAAGTTTGAGAGGATAATTACAGGGTCGTCGTGTTTGCCTCTGAATGGTGAGCGCATCCAATGAAATGTCGACGTCCTTGCTAATAGTCACTAACCATGTAATGTAGTTCGTTACGTTCTGACACTTACTGAAATCTGAAAACATCTCGCTACTTTTGACTTTGTTTTTAGGGTTCCGTACCAAAATGGTAAAAAAGGAACCCTTATGGTGTGAGTCTGTCTGTCTGTCTGTCACAGCTGGATATCTCAAGAACTACTAATGCTATCAACTTGAAATTTAGAACAGTTTTAGATGACGTTTACCCAACTATTTTTCAAATAAGAAAGAAGTAAAAATATTTATATTTTTTTTTGTAACTGAGACTGAAAGGGGGTCTTAAAAATTCAAAGTGCTGCTACTAGAGCATGTGGGGTATCATATGAAAGAACGCTGCTTGTACATTCTCAAACATTTTTTTATTTTTTTTTAGGCCGCATAGTTTTCGACTTTTGATGAAAAATGTAAAAAAAAATACCATTCCCCCCATTATCTCCGAAGTTTGCAAAGATAAAAATCTGAAATTATTCTATGTGATAGAAGTTTATGTAAATATTACGGGAAAAATAAAACGATGTCTCTAAATAGCACACTTTTTCAGGAATCGGAACGGAACCCTCGGTGCGCGAGTCCGACTCGCTCTTGACCGGTTTTTTTATTTTTTATTTTTGTTCTGGTGTGGAACATCCTCATGGATGTTCTCCGCCCTGGGGTGAGCGGAGGGGTCTGTCAGACTCTTACTGACTAAAAACCACCCCGGTGTTCCCTTCCCACACTTGGACCGGGGATCGTGGGAACTTTTGCGCCTTCCACGATCCGCGGCTAGTGCCGGGCCTACTCAGGCCCGCGAGGGGAGTGCCCCTCGCGGGCCTGAGTAGGCCCGGCACTAGCCGCGGATTTTAGTCAGTAAGAGTCTGCACCTCACCTCACCGCACCTCACTAGGTGTAGGACTCCCCCCGCGACGGCCAATAGGGGCTCGCGCGGAACTTTACGCGGTGGATGTCCCCAAGTCCGCCGTCCCTCCAGAGCTGTTTACGGGGGTTGGAAGAAGCGTTGTCCGCCCTCCGCCGACGCCTGGGCCGCCTGTTATGGGTCGGGAAAGTCGTCTCGATCTCTCTCTCCCTTTCCGCAGCCTCCTTCTGCGAAATGACGGTTTCACAGAAGGAGTTGGCACACCACCTACCATGTTCTCTATGCCCCAGAAAATGCAGCCATAGCGACCTCTGCGCTACCACCAACACGACATGACGATGTAGTGGAAGAAGCGAAGTTTTGGGCCAACAACATTTAGTATACTCTCGTACCATCGACGCGACGAAGAAGAAGACTGGCTCTAAGATGTTGCCATGTGGCATACGGATCAACATACGGGCTTAGTAACAAGATGACATCTTGATCCGGAACCTTAGAACAATAGAAACAAAATGATTAATCTCTAAATCTAATAATATTGCCTTTTATGTAGTACATAACAATATTGGTAGTTTTTGTAGACCATTATATGTATATACCTACTCAATACAATCAATCTAGTTTTTGCAGTCAATGTGTACAGTATCGCGGATGACATCATTACACCTTCCTATACTGTCTTGGATGTTTCGGCTGTCTATCAAACATATAAACTAGACTTATCTTGTGGCAGGACTTGTCAGTTTGAAGAAGATTAATAATAGCCCTGTTGAGGTGGTTAATTTTTAGGGTTGCGTACCTCAAAAGAAAAAAAAACGTAACCCTTAGAGGGTCTGTCTGCCTGTCCGTCTGTCACAGCCAATTTGCTCCGAATCTAATGGACCGATTAAGTTGGAATTTGGTACACATATGGATTTTTGTGACCCTAGATGAATTTTGAATATGGGGGTCACTTTTAGGGGGCAAATAAGAAAACACCAAAAAATTTTTGCATACTGTACCGTGTGACACATAAAATGAAGGGGCTTACTAAGAGGGTCTCGAATATATATTTTTTATAATTTTAAAATAAATTATTTTAAAGTTATTTAAGAAAATAGACGAAAATTGACCATTCCCCCCCTACCGCTTATCTCCGAAACTACTACTAGCCTAAAATTAAAAAAAAAATACAGAAAATACACAGACAGACACACAAGTAAACAATAATTCCTATTATATGGCCGTAGAAACGAGCTGACAATGGCCTTATGACCTTATTGAAATAAGCGCGTTTTTGTGCGCAGTGTCATCGTGTGATCACATCATCGTCTAAAGCCTGTGCTGTGTTGTGCTTGATATAACATGATTTTGGGTTTGATAAACATTGTTTTTTCATCAGGATATGGTTATATCACGAATAGAGGAAACTCATGTATCTCACTAATTTTGACAGAACAATATTTTTCCGGCACGTACAATAGGTGTTTTGCTTAGCGTAATGACATAAACTATCAAAAAATTACGCGACTGGAATTCGGCGTGCTTGCGCTTGTAAAAATTATTATCAGCAACATTTACCACGCTGAAATTACGTAGCGTAATTTGAAAAGCCCATCGCGTAATTTTCGCTGGGTCTGTCGCTACGCCTCACTTGCTTAGTAAACAATCAATCTGCCTAGCCTTTTTCCAACTATGTTGGGGTCGGCTTCCAATCTAACCGGATGCAGCTGAATACAGTATTTTTCATGGAGTGACCTCCACAACCCTGCAGTAACTGGGTAATTCGATACCCCTTGGTAAGACTGGTTGTCAGACTTTCGGGCTTCTGACGACCCGTAACGACTGTCAAAGATCCACGTATGACAGCCGGGACCAACGGCTTAACGTGCTTTCCGAGGCACGGAAGAGTCTCGGTATGTAAAGATGGTCACCCATCTACGGGGACCAAAACCGGCAAGCGCAGGTTAACCTGATGGATCGACCATCAAGTTAAGGTAAGGTAGCTTGCTCCGCAAACAATGTCGATAATTTCTGTTCTCTTTAGTTTTAAAAATACTTAATACAAACTCAAAAAGTAGGCACCTACTTAAAACGTCAAGGTCGATTAATAAGGTGTTAGAATAGTTTTTGTCTCTCTCGGCATCTTTTGAAGACCCTCTTCACAAGACGTGTTGGAGCATCAAAACTGACACGGGTTCAAGAAGTCAGGTGAGAAAAAATATACTCACTTAGCTAGTTATACAAAACAAGCAGGTATGGCCCACTGAAGTGTTAGGGGAACGGTTTTACATACACACATAAACTCACGCCTACTCCCCATGGGGGTAAGCAGACACTACAGAACATCACGACGACACGGTTGGCGCAGTGGTTGAGCGATTGACTGCTGCACAGCATGTCGCGGGTTCGATTCCCGCACGGAACAAATATTTGTACGACCTACAAGTATTTGTTCCGAGTCTGGGTGTTCTTCTATCTATAATATGTATGTATTTACCAAAAAAATGTATATAAGTAGTTTATCAGCCATTTCGTTACCATAACACAAGCATTAGGTTGCTTAGCTTGGGACTAGATGGCGTTGTGTGAAATGTCCAAGGATATTTACTTATTTTATTTTATCACCTGCTGCGATCCTCATAAAAGAGAACCATGAAAAAAGAGACCCGGCTGGAGGGATTAAATTATTGAGGCACCCACAGGAAAGTTCTAAGGAGTATGCGCTAAGGAGAATTCAAGTTTTCTTACGTTTTTTGCAATTTGCAGGTCAGTGTCAGGTTGCATGTTAATTAAAATGTGATTCGAAACTAATATGGCTTCACAGAATAATCATTAGGATCAGATACAACTCCATACTTAAGTTAGAATTGACCTCAAATCTAGCGGTTTCATGAAATCATGAGTGTGAAAAAAAAGTGACAATCTCCGTGAGAGATGCCATTCACAAAATAAAAAAATAATAACCTGGCAATCTTAAAAGAGGGGAGGTAAAAAAGATGAAAGGAAGGAGGAAGAGGAGGGGAGGGGGACTTAGGGATTAAAAACTAAAATATGATTAAATTGTTTTTTACTCTTTTATGTTAGGTAGATTGAAATAAATTACGAAGATCCTGGTTCTTTTTATAAAAGGATTAAAATTGTTTGTGATGCTGACGTGAGACAGAATTTTTAACTTTTTTGTTTCTATTAGTTTGTTTCGATTATTTACATAATCTAACAGTCTTAAGAGGGCTGTCGCATTTTGTCACTTCTCTCGCTCACACGTGATCAAATTTTTAATGTTAATAAAAAGATGCTTTTTTGAAAAATGTAATGAATTAAAGGACTAGTAAATAATATTAATTTTATAGGTACCTATAATTATTAAAACACACTTCTATTGTGTTATCTAATAAACTAATTTCAAAAAATATTATCTGTTTTTGAGATGAGTTAAATAAATGCCACAATAAAAATGTGTTTTTAATAGTTACCTATTAAATTAACATTATTTACTCGTCCTTTAATTGATTGCATTTTTTAAAAAAACCTTTTCATTTAACATTCTTAAGATTTTGGTCCCATGTGAGCGAGAATGGTGGCAAAATGCTATAGGCCTCTAAGGATAATAGGCAATGTTTTCTACACAATGACGTATTATAGATAGACGCGTCATACACGAACATCAGTGCTTTCAAAAACAGCGTAAGCCATGATGTACCAACATACCAGTATACACTGGCCGCAAAGAAAAGGAAAGACGCATGCCGATACCTGTTGTAAGAAAGAGATGAATATACTTATTTAATTACGTCACTAGCTGCTGCATGTTCACTGGCGCGCGTGCGTGACTGATATCACGCCGGGCAATTACCCTTCATTTAATTTGCCATTTTTGAGCCCGGGTAACGCATCTAAAGGTAATATATCATTGTTTCTACATCATTAAAAACTTGTCAAGCACTTGGGATTTCGGTTATCTGAGGGTTGCCAAAATATAATTAAGGAAAATTCCACTGTTCCCTTCAAAATATTCCATACACCCAGATAATAAATATTAGTAACAAAAAAGCTATAAAGAGCGACCTAGACCCGATTATGTTTATATCGCAATAACTCGGCCATTGTGTGAGTTATAGTGGGCCAGCGTGGGCGACTGTGTACGGTGCTGGACGCGTGTGCTTAAATGATTGTAATGTAAACTTAGGTATCGGAGATAGCAAATAATGAGTAACGCGAGATTTGGTGACAAAAACTTGGAGATATTGATTTTTCCAATAAGTTAAGTTCCAATAAGTTTCCCCGATTATACTAAAATGTAATAAAAAATTACATTTTATTATAATTGGGGAAACTTACAGCTACAGCTAACTTATACAGTGTTCGTAAACAATATGAAATGGAAGGCCATTTACAAGTTTCGACTGATAAACACTAAAAATAAAACGAAAAAAAAAAGATCGTTCTAAAATCACACTCAAACGGCTGGACTGATTTGGGTGAAATTTGGTACGTAGATAGCTTATACCTGGATTAACACACAGGCTACTTTTTATCCCGGTCTACGCGGTTGAAACCGCGGGGCGCATCTAGTTAGAAAATAAATAGTTCACGATCGCCTAATACAAACTATTTCCGAGTCATTTCCCTGAATGGGGGGCTCGTGGCTAAGTAATAACAGTCGCATGGGTCGATCAATCAGGTTAAGCTACGCTTGCCGGGGTTGGTCCGTGGATGGGTTACCGTCTTTACATATCGAGACTCCCTTCCTCGGAAAACACGTTAAGCCGTTGGTCCCGGCTGTCATTCGTGGATCTTTGACAGTCGTTACAGGTCGTCAGAAGCCCGAAAGTCTGACAACCAGTCTTACCAAGCGGTATCATATTACCCAGTAACTGGTATGTGGAGGTCAGATAGGCAGTCGCTCCATATAAAATACTGGTATTCAGCTGCATCCGGTTAGACTGGAAGCTGACCCCAATATAGTTGGGAAAAGGCTACGCAGATGATGACACTACGGTGGTAAACGTGGTGGGGCGCGTCATTTCGACATGGTCTACCTCTGGTCCACATCTATGGATGGATTGGTCCTTTGCATGCCATTTATCTCGGCCTGGGCCAACCTCATCTTGGTATTTCTCGAATTATGCTTGATGTCATCACCTCGCCATGCTGCAGAATGTCCTATTTCCTTCTTCTTGTTTTGTCCATTTGGTCCAGATTCCAATAATAATAGTCAGTTGTGATTTTCAAGGATAATTTTTCTGTTTCCAATGGATGCTCACAAAACGTATCAGGAAGTCATCTACTGACTTATATTCATGTCAAATGCAAATCTATACAGGGTGTAAGTGTAAACAGTTGCAATCATTTAAGGGGTCATTGTACTCATCATTATGAACAACTTTGTTTATACTTACACCCTGTATAAATAAATAAGAGAAGTTTTAAGAAAGAAAGAAAGAAAGAAGAAAGAAAACTTGTTTATTCTGCACAAATAAAACGCACATAAACAAAGAATAACAATAAAACAAGAAGACAGTACACTCAAAAAGCATTATGAGCAAAAGCCTCATATCTAAGTTCGCACATATTTTTTATTGGTTGGTATGAGACCAAAGACAATTTACAAGTCTACATTGCCTCTGCTCTGAATGGTGCTGTGTTGTGACACTAGTAAATAGTAAAGTAGTTTTGACTGACTGACTGACTCATCAACGTCCAGCCCAAACCCTTGAACCTAGAAAGATAAAATTTTGCACAGAGGTTCCCTTTATAATGTAGACAAGGAATAAGGAAGGAATTACCGGTAGTATGTTCCTGTGGGATATTTTCCGACATCACGCGGGTGAAGCCCCTGGCAAAAGCTAGACCTTTTACAAAAACGAACGTTTTTAAAATCCTCTTTACACATTTAAAAGTGCGATAAATTCTGTAAAAGTCGGACATACAAGAATAGTAAAGATTTAACGTGTACTTAACCTCAAAGTTATTTGTTTGCAAACCAAAGGACTTACCGTCGGTCACGTTAGTTAACGGTTCAAGGACTGAGGGTTGTGGCGAAAGTGTCGGCGATTAGCGGGCAAGGATACTTTGTAAGATTACTTCGTTGGTCTAATGGTACCAAGCTCTAGGTACTGCTAAGCATGAGGTTCTGTGGGTTCGATTCCCAGGTTGGGCAAAGTTTTATTTTTTTATTTTTTGTATTGAACGTCGAGAAACAAGTTAGTTTACCTCGTAACAAAGGAATGTCGCGATAAGACTCGTACTCGATATTGTTTAAAAAGTAGTGTTAAGTCATAGACTTATAAAAAAAGATGGACTCCGCGCTACGCATATCGAAAGTGAAGCACCCTACCGATCTATGTGTGCGTGATTTGAGTACCTGCAAAGACGCCGTCGCTCGTGTCACGTAATGGCGGCCGGTCGGCATACTATGATGTAAATGTGTGCGCGAGGCGTGTTTGTACAAACGGACCCGGCATACTTACTGTGCTTCACTTTCGATATGCGCAGCGCGGAGTCCATCTTTTTTTATAAGTCTATGTGTTAAGTATTTAGTTGGGTTTATAAACCTGGAATTTCTCAGTAGCAGCCCGAAGTCTGGATTTGGATAAATCTCAGCGCACCGGAACTAAACGCGCTTCGTTTAAATGTAGATAAATGCTATACTTAAATACATTTTTATCTTAGTAAGTTCTTAACATATTTAATTAAATACCTTCGATTTAAAGTAAATTTCACTGCACAGGAAGGAACTGTTTACGTATTATAATCGTATAAAACAGAAAATAGACGGTGCTATTTAGAAATTTATTAAAAAAAATGTTTAAAAATATTGTTTTTTCTAATTTCCTCGCATTAGTGATGAAAAGTAGAGTGATCAACTTGGGTGTAAGATATTAATTACACCCTCGCTCGCTTCGCTCGTTCGTGTGCCTAAATATCTGGGGTGTAATTGATTACTACATCCAATGTTTAACAATCTACTATTAAAGTCGCGTGAAAAACCATAAAATACCTGGTGGCTTACTATGACGTGTTAAAGCCATCATGATTCCAGTGTGAGAAAGAGGCGGAGCTATATACGACCGATAGCACCATCTTTTTTTCACAACGGAATCATGATGGCATTAACTGCAGTTAAAACAGCTGCCAGTGTCAACATTCCACAACACTGATGACACTAACACTTGAACTCGGCTTACATGTGCTGATCGCGTTCACTTTTATTGGTGAAATTCACCTTTAGTCGTGATAGTCTTCAATAAACGAAGATTTTCCGAGCTTTTCTTTACAACTGGTAGACGATAGACCGAATAGCATCCGCTGCCGCCTGCAGTGATACCTCACCCTAGCAAAGTACAGTTGTGCCACTTGTTTTGCTAATGTCCACTCAATTCGCACTCGCCGACAAACAAACATGTCATATATTGTCTAGAACATGTCGTTTGTCTAAAACAGTGTTTGTTTGAGCACTTTTTAAGATGTTTGAATTTACTGCTTATTTGTTTTCAGATTCTTTGAGAAACTGGCAAAATTAACTTTGCTGTAATTTGACAAAAAGTGCGAATAGACATCAGCCGGTTTTCTTATCAGTCTGCCTAGCCTTTTCTCAACTATGCTGGGGTCGGCTTCCAGTCTAACCGGATGCAGCTGAATACCAGTATTTTACATGGAGCGACTGCCTATCTGACCTCCACAACCCAGTAACTGGGTAATACGATACCCCTTAGTAAGACTGGTTGTCAGACTTTCGGGCTTCTGACGCCCCGTAACGACTGTCAAAGATCCACGAATGACAGCCGGGACCAACGGCTTAACGTGCTTTCCGAGGCCCGGAGGAGTCTCGGTATGTCACCCATCCACGGACTAACCCCGGCAAGCGTAGCTTAACCTGATGGAAAAAACCCGTGCGGCTGTTAATAACAGCCGCACGGGTCAATCCTTAGCCACGAGAGCCGGTTTTCATAACGATCCCTGATTTTTAACAGACTTTTTAAGAGAGGAGTGATTAATTATTTTATTTTTAATTTTTAACCGATGAAAAAAAAGGAGGAGGTTCTCAAGTCGACACGCCTATTTTTATTTTTATGTATGACCCCGCATAACTTTTTATAGAGTTGTCCGATTTGAAAGATTCTTGTTTTATTCGGGAGCGTGTATACTAAGTCTAATTAATAATTCACTGGAGTAAACTGACAGGTGCTAATGTCACTGTAAAATAATGGTGCCATATTTATTGCAATAGTGATGCGTTCCGTTCGTTGTGCTTGTGCTTCAGCTCATTCACACTAAGTCAATAGAAACGTTAAGTAGAAAAATTAATTAATTATAATACATAATTATGTAAGTAGGTATACCTACATAAATTCGATGCATTTTTATTTCATTATAGTATAGTTAAAATCTCGCTGCAGACTTGGTCATAAATCATAATCGGAGTTGGGATGTGCGCTAGTTGCGCGCGCTAAAGGCTATTATCGATAACAGAATCATTAAGGTTATCCATTGAAAATTGGCAAAAATGTGTGGAACATGCAGAATTGCTGCAAGATGAAGACTTAAGAAAAGCACATTTATGCGAAGAGTTCATCATTCATGTGGATGATGATGACGATGACTCAGACGAAGAATTTTAATTTTCTATTTTTAGTTTTATATAAACGTTCTTTTGTTTATATATTTAATATGCTTTGTAGTAAATTTGGTAAGAAAATAAAAAAAATGTGTATTTATTTCTATCATCCATTTATAAATATATAAAACTATCGATATCACTCATCGACTGCAGTAATGCACAGGACTACGTGTGGGCGTGGCCTGGCCATAAGGCCCGTGAGTGGGAAAGAGAGCGAAACACTCGAATGATTTATGACCGAGTCTGCAGCGAGATTTTAACTATACATATACAGGGTGATTTTTTAATGACCAGCCAAATTTTCACAGGGTGTTCTACCCATGAATATGAACAACTTTCACTATGGGACCAACTTTGAAATCGCAAAAAAAATATCAGCTGTTTCATACATTTTGATCGAGTAGGTATTGAACTTTTGTAGGAAACCGCTGGTTTTTTTTCGTGATTTCAAAGTTGGTCCCATAGTGAAAGTTGTTCATATTCATGGGTAGAACACCCTGTGAAAATTTGGCTGGTCATTAAAAAATCACCCTGTATAAGTAATTCGCTTTTTGAAAGTCATCAATTCATCATCAATCGGCCTATAAAGGTACTACTAATATTTTCATATCGATTAAACAAAACTAGGCTGGGAGATTTCTTATTAGAATAAATAAAATAATGTGATTTGAATTAGAACGGTACGAGAATGAATTAGTGAGTGATTGATGTCAATCTTCTTGTCACAACACTATTTTCTTTTCATCAGAATTTGGTAACACCGTAAACGGCAGATTAGTCCAGTGAATTATTAATTAGACTTTACCTCAAAGTTGGTCCCATGTAAACTTTATTAATTTTTGAGTTAATAAAGGAGTTTGTGGTTGTTTAAGTTGACACTGAGGATTAGAAAATGTATCCCTCTTTTTTTCTTCCCTCTAACATTGCTCTGCTGCTCCCTGTGAGATTCGAGCTCTCACAATACACCCATATTGTGCCCGTTATGATGAGCCTATTGCCATCAACCGGGCACAGATCCAGACTCCGGGGTTGCTACTGAGAAATTCAAGGTGGAAAAATCCAACAACACTTCTCCGGACCCGGGAGTTGAATCCGGGAGCTCATGCTAATCAGTAGCCTTGCAACCACTGGACCAAGGAAGCAGTAAAGATAATCTTTTCAAAATTAATATCACTTGACATAAATACCAAGAAAGTTTAGGTCAGTACACCGCTTACACACAACTCAAAACTCGACCTTTATAAATCTCCTTCTCGCATACCTCCATACATTAGCATATACAGGGTGTTTCTTTTAACGTGTCAAGCCAGCGCGAGCTGATAGCAGAGTACTATATCTATCGATTTAACCGCCATGTATGTTCTACGATTTTTCGAGTTATTTTGGATCCCTCATTTCATATCAATGGTAGTGGTCAAGGATAGTACTATAAAATTTATGTTTTTATTAAGAATAGTAAATATCAGGATTGACAAAAATATGCAAAGATTAATAAATATAAAATGTGAAATCACAGGCTTTCAGATGACACCACTTTCAACGACCGATTTCGGCAAATAATGCCCTATTTAGTACATTCTTATTCAAAGTTGATCCAAAAAAAAAGATATAATTTTTTAAAGCTGAAGAAAAATATCGAAAAAAAATTATAACTCGAAAACTACAAAAAATCGTAGAACATACATGGGGGTTAAATCGATAGGTATGGTACTCTGCTATCAGCTCGCACTGGCTTGACACCTTACAAGAAACACCCTGTATATCTATCAAATAGTACGATTGCAAACCGATTGAATGATACCGGCTTATTACTATCCACTGGATAAGTCAGAGGTCATGTGTTATAATATGTAGATCGGTTGCGACAATGGTAATAAGCTCACTTTCCATTCGAGATGATATTATATATGCACAACTGATGAATGAGATGAGGTATTGGCACTGATATGTGGTGCAATACGTGTAGTACTTTTTACTATCAAAGTTAATAGCGATAGCAACTGTCACCTCAGTTGCTATCGCTATTAGGTTTGATAGTAAAAAACTTTTTACAAAAAAAAAACAACCGACTCCCAAAAAAACACTACAAAGTTAAAAATAACTTTAATTTCGGAAGTCGGTGTCTTTGATTTTTTATTTACTTTCGTTTTTTTTTGCCACCGACTTCCGAAATTAAAGTTATTTTTCACTTTGTAGTGTTTTTTTGGGAGTCGGTTGTTTTTTTTTTGTAAAAAGTTTTTATTTTTCACTTTTTAGTGGTGCCTACCCAACACAAATCTAAATACAACTCTGCAAAATTAATTAGAGCATCATCCACATAGACTAAATGGGAAAAATACGTATTAAATTAAATTTGATGCGGCATATAGTTACCATTAAATCATTTATAGCCAGAGTGCACCTCATGACAATTCCAATAAGCCCAAACACGGTTAGGATACATTGTTTTATTACTGAGTCCCGATGCCTACCTTCCGGCTTCTTCATCAGATCGGTTCGATTGTACCATTTTCATCAGAACCATTTATTTAAAGCTTCGTCACAGTCGCTTAACTATTTTAATCGAGATATCTTATCGCCACCCGTGAAATACTTGAGCAGTTCCCGTGGCCATCTGTGGTCTTCTTCATCAGTTCCACTTCCACAGATGATACTTTCTGAATACAAACGCTTGATTTGCTGATGAAAATACCAAAATCGCTATATGTATGCCTATAATATTTGAGGAGTTCCCTCGATTCCTCATGGATCCCATCATCAAAACTGGATTTTGATAAAAATGGGACCAATCTGGAAGTATACCCTTTGAAATAAAAAAAGAATTTTCCGAATCGGTTCATAAATGACGGAGTACTGAGGTAACAAACATACAAAAAAAAAAAAATACAACCGAATTGAGAACCTCCTCCTTTTTTAGAAGTCGGTTAAAAAGTAGATATAAGTAAGCAGTGTTGACCTATGTGAAAACAATTATGAGCTGCTTCTTGGTTTATGTTATTTTAGACAATTTTAAGAATTGCTCGGAGCTATGAAATTAATTCTTTTGAATTCTAAAACCTACAATAAGTAGATTGATAAATTAAATATTAGCAGAAAACTGATTAGACAGTCGTTATGGGTCGTCAGAAGCATGAAAATCTGACAACAAGTCTTACCAAGGGAAACCTACTAGTTTCTGGGTTGTGGAGTTCAGATAGGCAGTCGCTCTGCAAAATACTTGTATTCAACTGCATCTGGTTAGACGGGAAGCCGACCCCAACATAGTTGGGAAAACGCTACACAAATTGATTTTTGATTAGCAGCAGAAAACTGGGGTCAGAGCCCATTCGTCCCCTAAAATTCGTCTCCTAGCATAAAAGTTGTAGATTCGGCCCCTATATAGGTGCCCATTGGTCTCCTGGTAGGAGACCAATTAATATTTTAATAAAAAATATTATTTTTAAGATACCCATTCGTCCCCTCTAATATATATACAATATAAGTTAAAGATTCGGCACCTATTCAGGTGCCTATTGGTCCTCTGAGATAAAATTAGCTTCATTTTACATAAGAAACGGTTAACATAGTACACTTGTGAACAGTTTATTAACGGAATTAATTTAATAAATCATAACAGATCATTGAAAAAAGAGCTATGATGAATGATAATCCGTCATGATAATAATATAACGCTAAGTCGAGCTACTTTATGATTATAATTTACGATTATGATTGATTTAATTGCTTCAAGTATAAGTAATTAACAGAATTATTCAAATAAGACTGCAGCTGCGTTCAGCTGGTGTACAGCTAACCGCACTTCCATGTTAACAATTTGACATTGACAGCGCCTTTATTTTGTAGCAGTAAGGTCGGTTTTCATAGTGCAAGTTTTGTGTGGTTGACCGTACATAATATGGACTGCATTGTATAAAACAAATATTTTGGTAACACGCCATTGTAATAAGTTATGACTTTATGAGAGTTATGACAATGCAAACGACTGTGACTCACGAGACGTGATTCATAAGCCAGTCAAAATATTGGGATTTTTTTGATGTAAAAGGTTCATAAGGGTTTACAGTTGGTCAGTTGGTTGGAAAGGTTTCATTGAAAAACTGACTGACTCTATTTTTATCTCCATGCCTCGGAAAGCACGTTAAGCCGCTGGTCCCGGCTGTCATTCGTGGATCTTTGACAATTGTTACGGGTCATCAAAAGCCCGAAAGTCTGACAACCAAGGGGTATCGTATTACCCCATAACTGGATTGTGGAGGTCAGATAGGCAGTCGCTCCTTGTAAAATACTGGTATTCAGCTGCATCCAGTTAGACTGGAAGCCGACCCCAACATAGTTGGGAAAAGGCTAGGCAGATGATGATTCATAAAATGGGTTTGTATTACTGTTCTACTGACACTCATAGAAACTGCATAGCAATAAATAAATCACTTGCCATACCTTTTAAAACCAACACGTAATCCAACCCAAACTGTAGTCCACTGCCAGGGTGATCAAAATCTAAATCAATTCTCTAAACTTTTGACTAAAGCGCCACTGATACTCGACCCGTGGGAACGATTGCAATTACTTCGTTTAGTTCGTTCTATTGTCGTGACTGCAATCTAAAGAGTGAATGCCTAATGTATTCTTAAGCCTTATTATCTTGAAGGTGGGGTTCAGGTGCTGAATGGAATGTCTTGACATTTCTTGTGACTGTTTACATGTTAATGTGGACTCGTTTTGTTTAGTGTTCGAGGTAGGCTGGAGATTTAAAACATTGCGATGTTTAAATCTGGCTACTGCAAAGAGATTTTCAATTTAATGTGGGGTGGGTATCTGTTTCTTAGGGAAATCCACATCGATGTCCTCTGTCTGGAGAAAACAGAAGTTTGTCAGACTTCCTTTCTACAACGATAAGGAACGCTCAATGCGCGCGAGTTTTCTTGTGCGTATTCCGCGTCTATAAGGGGTATTTTTCTTCATCCCTTTTCCCAACTATGGTGGGGGAGTACCAGTTTTTTACATGGAGTGATTGCCTGTTTGATTCCAGGGGTAGATACCGTGACCCTGGTATAGGCAACTGAAGGAACACGGGTGGGTTTTAGTCAGTAAAAGTCTGACACGCTCTTCCGCTCCACCCAGAGCGGGAGAAGTCATTTGATGATTTCTCAGCCACAAAAATAAGGGGTATTTTCCCTAATGGGATAATAACATACTTACTGGTGTTTAGATCTATCCATCCGGTTCAGCTACGCTTGCCGGGGTTGTTCCGTGGATGGTTGATCTTTACATACCGAGACTCCTCTTTGCCTCGGAAAGCACGTCTAGCCCCGGCTGTCATTCGTGGATCTTTGACAGTCGTTATGAGTTGTCAGAAGTCTCCAGTCTTACTCAGGGGAATCGTATTACCCAGTAACTGGCTCGTGGAGGTCAGATAGGCAGTCGCTCCATGTAAAATACTGGCATTCAGCTGCATCCGGTTACACTGGAAGCCGATACCAACATTGGAGAAAAAGGCTAAACAGATTCAATTAAATAACCGGATCTTAAAATTTATTCATTTATTTTATTGACAAAATAAGCTTAAGACAGGATTATCATTACGAATATAGATTTAACACTTACATCACAAACTAAAATATCACGAAAAATAACAAAGAACTCTTTTACGTCTCAATTCTTTCCAATCCCCGGGCTATATTACTGCGCGAAAATACGCAAACTTAATAATGATGTTTTGACTAAAGTACTATTAATAATGATTTGGTAAAAGTGGCATTGCTCACAATCGCCGCGGGCGGCCATTACGCGAAATGACTATTTGATTGATCACATAAGTTTATCGAGATATATCAATAATTCACTGTGGTATATTGCATTAGAGTATTAAGATATTAAACATTATATCTAACGGTGAATTTTGCGTATGGTTCGTGGGCTCATTGCGTAGGTGAAATGTAAAAGTTGTGTAATGCAGAAAAATTGTCGCCTTGACATTATTTTCTTGACCTTGTAAGTGCCACTGTGTTTTCTGGGTTTTGAACCCACAAAATGATGCCAACCAGAACCAATAAACATGTCAATAAACAGCCGTAGCTTTGTTGAAGATCTTCAGGAAATATCTTCCACCACCGTACCTATGTCTGCCAGTAAACATTACAAAAGGGACCAGTGAAGGTTCCAAACCTATGAGAAGTTTACATTTCAACACATCGGCAAAGCATACATACTCGTAAGTAATAAGTCACTATTTCTCATCGGCCTGTTTGCCAATACAACGTGCCGCTTTGCATTCTCGTCAAATTTCAGGGTGTGGTACAGAACATCAAACCGAATAACTTTCTCCATGGGACCAACATCGCATTCGCGAAAAAATTTTCAACTGTCCCATAGAAAACTTCAATACCTACTCGACGTAAATGTATGGGACGGCTGTTTATTTTTCCGCGATCACGATGTTTGTGCCATGGAAAAGTTGTTTGGTTTGAAGTTCTATCCACACCCTTAAAGACGCGGATGCAAAACGAGACGTTGTATATGCTGAATAGGATATGTTTTTAGCCTGAACCTATTACATAGATACAGACTATAACAAGATGCAATTGGAGTGCCAAAATAAATTGCTAAATGTTTACTTTATTTTATTTTATTTTACAGTTTTTGGAAAACTTACAGCTAAATATTTTGCAAGATTGAGAATAATAAAAATAAGGCCAATTAAAAGTTTTCACAGATAGAAGAGAGCATATAAACAGAAAAAAAAACTTGAGAAGGTAGACAGTGTGATAAGCAAAAACAGTATTTGAGTAAAATTAGTTTCAAACAGCGTAAATTAGTTTACATGATCAAAAAAGAAACCACAAAGAGTCCTTTTTAGTTTTGAGATGCTAGTATTGAAAATATCGATATCAACGCCCCGACAGACCGCATTATACGTATGACTCGCTCTGATGAAGTATGAGTTTCGTCTGTAATTCGTTCCTACCACATGACTGAGTATATAATAGATAAGGATTGCGTAGAAAAGTAGAAGGAACTCTCAGTCCGATTTTATTCAGCAATTCGGGAAGCTCGGTTGAACCGTTAGCAATTCTAAATAAAATAGATGTTGAGGTTGACTGTCCAGCCTACTCCGGACGTATTTCTCCTTCTTTAAATAGACTCCGGACTCGGGTAGGCCGAAGCAAAGAGAACCTGCTCAGGTGGAGAATCACAGATGACTCCGCCCTGGAGTATAATTGTGGTGCTGTCCCACAAACAATGGGGCACTTAACGTCGTGTCCAGGTTGTCCTGCTGTCTGCACGCTACAGAAGCTGGTGGACGCTACTGAAGGTGCCAAGCTCGTATACAAATTCTGACTGAGTGTATACAACGACACTCTAAAAGTAAGTACGAGTACATTTCAGTATTGCCACTTCTGATGGCCATTTCAATCAATCTGCTTAGCCTTTTCCAAACTATATTGGGGTCGGCTGCCAGTCTAAGCAGATGCAGCTGAATACCAGTATTTTACATGAAGCGACCGCCTATATGACCTCTACAACCCAGTAACTGGGTAATACGATATACACCTTGGTAAGACTGGTTGTAAGACTTGTCGACTTGACGACTGTCAAAGATCCACGAATGACAGCCGGGACCAACGGCTCAACGTGCTTTTCGAGGCACGGAGGAGTCTCGGTATGTAAAGATGGTCACCCATCCACGGACCAGCCGCAGCAAGCGTAGCCTAACTTGATGGATCGACCCGAGCAGCTATTATTACTTAGCCACGAGCTCCTCTGAAGGCTATTTCAATGCACCCCACAAAATATGAATAGCAACTGAAAATGCCTTACTGCAGTCCGCTGAACGAATATCGGACTGCAAGGAAGTCGCATTAATGTGCGCCACACGACAGGTATTAATGGGGCTGGCAGGGAGCCAGGCCAGCGATGAGAGTGGCGCATGCGCTGTAGGTACGGAAGTACTTGCCTTGTTACACAAATATGTGTAATTATACGGCATACCTGAAAACATAAGCAATTTCTTTAGAAAACTTATTGATAGTATCTCTGACAGGTTCGCATTGTGGGATGGCATCATTTTACAAATCCATCGAGTTTCGAATATTGTAGCAAAAAACGAAAAATGCCATCGATGCGATGTCCTGATTTTTAGACAAATTCTCCTTGTTTGCTATAGTGCCTACCGTCTGCTGACACAAAAATAAGCCATCATATAGGTGTGCCAGTAAGGTGGGATCATGACACCGTTATCAGAGCGCATGCGCATATTTCTACTGGTCAAACTATAACTCAAACTCAAAACATTCCTTTCTCTAAAACCATTCAGGCAGTGGTTTCGAACCTACCGATTTTTCGGTATTCCTACCGATATGCTCTGTTCTACCGAATTAGTTTTTTTTTCAATAAATAAACGAATTTGATTGAATATTGTATTTTTTTACAAATACAAATATATCGGTACAAATATACCGATTTTAGCTGGCAACTACCGACCTCGCTCTATGACGTTCGAGACCACTGATTCAGAGACACTTTTGAGACGATCAGTCAGAAAGATGAAGCTAGTTGCCCATTCCAAATAATAGGTTCCTATGGAGAAAAATGAACAAGAAACTCCATGGACACTCTTTTGAATCAAAGTATATGTATGTACATATTACAAATGCTGATAATGGACTTCAAAAGGAAGAAGTATATAAATGCATATTTCCATAATGGAAATACTCTATGCTTGTATAGTGGTAGTAGCAGTACGTTGATAAACACAGAAGTCACAACAAAACGGTGCCATTGTGACAATAAGCGACCATCACTTGACGACACGGTTGGCGCAGTGGTTGAGCGATTGACTGCTGCGCAGCATGTCGCTGGTTCGATTCCCGCACGGAACAAATATTTGTATGACCTACAAGTATTTGTTCCGAGTCTGGGTGTTTTTCTATCTATAATATGTATGTATTTACAAAAAAAAAAAAATGTATATAAGTAGTTTATCAGCCATCTCGTTACCATAACACAAGCATTAGGTTGCTTAGCTTGGGACTAGATGGCGTTGTGTGAAATGTCCAAGGATATTTATTTATTTATTTATCACTCATCTAAAAGGACCAAGCAGAGTTTAACCTCCTAAACCTACCGTAGTAGCCATTTAACTCACACACCACATCAATGATGTCGCGTGAACATTACGACAGGTATTAATGGGGCTGGCAGGGAGCCAGCTCAGCGGCGCTATGTCGAGTATGTTAGTACATTATATGGTCAATGACTCGTATTATGTTTAGGAGTTGAGATAGGTCAGGGTACAGTTTTTAGGAAGTGTGACGAACGGTATGACGAGTTTCTGCCATATATACTTGTGTGTTAGGTAATAGTAGCTGGCCATTATTATTACTTTTTTATCACAGATTTCCACTCTTCCCTGTGTGTTGTTCTCCGTCACAAACGCCTCTAAGCCATCACGCCAGCGTTTCCTTGGCGACGACACCCGTCTTCTAGGTCCCTCCCTGGCCCATCTGTCCTGATGCAACTTACACACATGGCCTGCCCATTCCACTTCAGCTTAGCAAACTTGCTGCCCTCATCGGTGATACCAGTCACTGAGATTAATACCCAATATGCTACGCCCCATTACCTACAGAAAAATTATAGTGACTTTCGACTGGTCTAATATCAAATTCTTTCATTCTTACTGAACTCAGGGGCCAGGACGTCAAACTCAGCAACCGTTGATGCAACCACACCAAGCAGGCTAAAAATATGAAAGGCAAACATTTGTTAAATTATTTTGAAATATTCTGTCATCAAAAACAGAATACCACTGCTGGCAAAGTTCAACTTAAGGTTTTCCCAAGTTACCTCCGACCCTCGGTTCTCAGTTTTCTGCAGTCAGACCGCACCAACTGCCTTCTTCAATTGGTCAGTCCACCCAGCTTTGGGCGTTCCACATTACATTTTTATACCTTGGCTAGCACATTTTCACTTCAGCTTGTTTAAATTTCAGTTCCTTTTCACATCATTTCGTTTCTAATCTTATTCTTTCCTTCAAGCATAGCAGCGAGCAGACATAGTTACCCAAGACCTTGAAATCGCAGCCAACTTAATCAATGTCTGGAGTAATTACCAAACACCTATCTGATGGCAACACGAACAAGTCAGAACAGGTACTCAGATGGTTGGCAGATCGCCAGGTCTCAGGCGCTAAACGAGAGCGCTATCCGCGCGCGCATAACATAAATACTAAGCGGTCATCGGAGCGTCTGCTGTTGAGAGATTCCCACCGTGAAGGAAGTATGGGCAGGGCCAATACGACTTATCAGACAAAGTGTTGCATTATTAGTAAATGTTGCTAGTTGTATCAATGCGTTTACAACTTAATAATAATAATTTATTTATTTTTCTTTATTCACTACATTAAATGAACACACATAAAATTGGTGTAAAATTCACAGATACCTACATCTTCTATCTATCTATATAAATAAAAAGAGAAGTCCTGACTGACTGATTGACTGACTCATCAGACCCGCAGACTAAACCTAGAAAGCTGAAATTTTGCATAGAGGTTCCCTTTATAATGAAGGCAAGGAATAAGGAAGGAATTTCCGGTAGCATGTTCCCATGGGATATTTCCCGACATCCACGCGAGCGAAGCCGCTTGCAAAAGCTAGTACACAACAAGATTTAATTAAAATAATTCTGCATTTCTTAGCATATATTTTGAGTATTTCATCTGAAGTCTTTCATCTTAAATTAAACAGATGATTTCTTAGGTCATTTTAGTTCAGTAGTCGTCTCTTTTAAACTTGTGAAACTCTACCTGGACCATTTAGTGAAGAACTTCTCAGTAGCGGTCTGGGGTCTCGACAATGGGCTCAAGCCCCCAATTACAAGGCACTGCTAAAACAGGGTTCAGTACACACCACATGAGTATGTCATCTTGTCATGTTTTATTAGCAGTCATTGCAGGAGGACGTTTCTCTTTATGGTCGTAAATGTTTTCCCTTGGATGAACAGCGCATTTTCATTGCTTGGAACCGCAAGTACCACTATTCCAGCAACTCATCAGAATCCTGTTTATTAGTAGCTGCATAGTCATCTCTTCGTCAGAAAAACACATTACTAGTGTTCACGGCAGCGTCTAAAGCAGGGTTGGCAGTGGGCCAGGTGTCAGTAACGAGGTGTGAGGCATTCACGTTGTGCGCTAGCGCATGGCCAATGACCGGCAGTTATGCAATTAACTGCTGCGGTTGACGGGTGAGATGCACACGTGTGTGTGAACTGAGGGTCCAGACTGGAATCCGCAAAATTTTAATCCTAGGATTTAGTAGAAGTCTTAAAACAATTGTAGAACGAATCTGGGAATTTGTAAACAAATATATTAAAAACTACAGCTCATAAAGTGTGGTCCCTCAGTCCTCACACTGCTCACACAACATCAGCCAGATCTCGGAGAGTATCTTAAAAATGAAGGTTTTGTGATTACAGACATTTAGTAAATAATTTGTAAAGATATTTACTAAATTACAGACCCCAGAACATTAAAGATAAAAAAAATATAACGACTAAAGTATGGTCCCTCAGTCCACACAACAAACGTAAATGTTTTAGTGAATATTACCGAATTTAATAAATGAAACCGTTCTTTTTCTGCCTAACGATTTAGTAAAAGTCTTAAAACGTTCTGTAAAAAAGAAATGGAACAGAAATATCGACGCAATTTGGATAATAGCGATGATTAAAACTGGTCCCTCAATCCTCACACCTCTACTGACATATGCGTGTGTAGCTGCTTGACGAAAGAAATATCACAAAGTCTAGTGTACTTAACTTTTAGTAAAAACTTTCTACTAAATACCAGAAAACTCTAATTGTGAATTGCTTTCCTCTTAGCTGAGATAATGTTATTTTAGTAATCCTATGAAAATAGATAGAGTAGTGTCACCACACAATTAAACAAAATGTAGACAGTACTATTAAACTTTATTGAATATCCCTTCGTATGGTTATATAATTATAATTTAATATTTCAAGTGATATTTATCTAGGAGCTCGTGGCTAAATAATAACAGCCGCAAGGGTCGATCCAAGTTGGTCAGTAGATGGGTGACCATCTTTACATAACGAGACTCCTCCGTGTCTTGGAAAGCACGTTAAAAGCCGTTGGTCCCGGCTGTCATTCGCGGATCTTTGATAGTCGTTACGGGTTGTCAGAAGCCCGACAGTCTGACAACCAGTCTTACCCAGTTACTGGGTTGTTTGGCAGTCGCTCCATGTAAAATACTGGTATTCAGCTGCATCCGATTAGACTGGAAGCCGACCCCAATATAGTTGGGAAAAGGCTAGGCAGATTGACATTAGAGCCGACTCTTTTATTCTTCGTTCCGATGAGTTGTCCCCAGCAGCGACCAGGGCGCGGTCAGGCCGCTCATCGTTGTTTCTGTCCAGATCAGACGCGGCTCAGACGTCTATAAACTCAGTAGCATTTTTCAGACGCTAAGTAGAGAGAAGTGGCAGTGGGCTGGCCATGTTTGTCGAAGGACCGATGGCCGGTGGAGCAGACGGGTCCTGGAGTGGAGACGAGTGGTAGTGTGGGACGCCCCCCAGCTAGATGGACCGACGACCTGAAGAAAGTGGCTGGGATAGACTGGATGCGGAAGGCGGAGGACAGGGTGTTGTGGCGCAGACTGGGAGAGGCCTATGTCCAGCAGTGGGCTGCGGTAGGCTGAGTTGAAGTAGAGAGCTCTTATTTCTTGCCAAGTCCAAGTTACAAAGGTAACATTATCTACGATTAATTACAGCAGTATAAGTTTGTGCAGAATGAACAACTTTTCTTTCAGTGGTTTGTTTGTTGTGTGTACAACAGTGGAAATTATTGTCTGCTTTAATATTCAATTATGAAGATAAGCACTCTTCTGTGAAGCACTCAAATTTAACACGTAAGTATTAGTAAAAACATTGTTAATCATCTGATAGATAAGAGAATGCGATAATAATGGGGAAATCCGTGGGGAAGTGAGTCACAGGGCTAGCGTGTGTTTGTGTGTGAGAGTTTTCACGGAAATGCTCACTGAAGCTATAGAGTTATGAGTTTTACTGCATTGCGTGAATTTGTGCGCGATTTCCCCTATCTTTCGTTCATGTTTTAGCGTATTGATGATTACATAATACAGCTGTAGAATTGTTTTCTTGTTCACTGAAACAACTGACTCTGGCGACCTCTAGGTTTCGTTGTAAGTAATTAAGTTTTTAGGTGATACCTATGTTTGTTTATTTAGTTGTGAATTTAGTTTACTTGTAATAAATAGTATGTTTTACTAACTAAAAAACCGGCCAAGTGCGTGTCGGACCACGCACAATGAAGGGTTCCGTAGTTGAAAACAATTTATCCCAAAAACACACTTAACATTATAATCCAAAAAAAAATTTTTTTAGGTGGTAAAATTACAAATTAACAATTTCCGGACTTTTTCCTTTACTTGTGCTGTGAGACCTTACTTCTTGCCAAACATGATTCTAGGACACCGGGAAGTACTATAAAGGTTTTGATTTACTTGCGAGTAACTAAATATGCCGTTTTTTTTTATAGCGTTGACTTAGAAGCTTGATTTTTTTAGAATACTAAAGGACCATAGACTTACGTATTTGATATTAATTTCAACTTGATACCTCCACGCGTTCCAGAGAAAAGGGGTCTTGAAAGACAACGAACGACGAAGTGAACCAACGAACGATCGAACGAACGATCCAACGAAGTGAAGTATAAGGGTTCCGTTTTTTCCTTTTGAAGTACGGAACGCTAAAAATACGTATATTTATAATATGTACTTAATTACCGCATTAGAGCAACCTGTAAAGATAGATTTAGGTAAGGTGTTTTATTAACAAATCAATAAATATTCTAATTATGTTGTAATGTAAAAATACATGAAATAACATTGCCAATAGTCAATATTTGACGTGTAAAATGTTTTAATATTCAGAGATCTAGTTTTATCTACCCAAGCAGTACTTGAATGTTTGTTCAATGATGGTTAATATTGACCCAGTTATAATTCTGAAATAAAATTTAAACGGTCGTGTCTGACCAGCCTGATTTAAACTGTTTTAGATTATTTTAATGAGCCTATTTCTAACCACGATTAAATCCCCTCTACCTAACCTACCTACCTAAGTGTAAGTACTAATCATTAATGAACCCGTATACTTAGCATAAAATAATCTATATAAATAAAAAGAGAAGTCCTGCCTGACTGACTCACCAACGCCCAGCCTAAATAAAGCTGAAATTTTGCACAGAGGTTCCCTTTATGATGTAGACAAGGAATAAGGAAGGATTTCCCAGTAGTGCATTCCCGTGGGATATTTCCCAACATCCACGCGGGCGAAGCCGTAAACTAGTTACTTTCAAAATTAGTCTCGACTATAATTTCGCGCTTCCGTGCGCTCCGCCCAATTTAATAGTATCTAGGCTGGCCACTCGTTTTACAGTTCACATGCAATGTGATATGCCTATTATATGCAAATTAAAAGTTTCCGGACAGCCGTGTTAAAGGGTAAATGGAATAATATTATTTTACGTATTCTACATTCCCAATGTTCACCAGTAGAAGATAAACTGACAAAACGGGGCAGATCACTCCAAAGTTACCGAAAAAGCTTGATTAAAAATTCCCTGTAATCTTAAAATGGCACGAAAATCAGGCTTCTTAATTTTCAACTTTAATAGGTCTGTATCTATCTTTTTTATTAGTAATTCATTATTTGAAGTTACAAAGATACAACAATTTAAGTTGAAGAAATTAACATGGACTTTCGGCGAGGAAAAGGCGGCAAATGACTATATTATATTATACAGGGTTACTGGTTATTGACTAATATCCTCTTATGGGGTCATTGTACTCACCATTATTCAATAAACAACTTTTACTATGGGACCAAACCTGAAATCGCGAAAAACTATCAACTGCTCTCTACATTTGACGAGTTTGATGTAGAAAATATACTGAACAGCTGATTTTTTTTCACGATTTCAGGTTTGGTCCCATAGTAAAAGTTGTTGACGATGATGAGTACAGTGACCTCTTATGAGGATATTGGTCAATAACCAATAACCCTGTATATTGTAAAAAATATATTAAAATAAATATATTCATGTTCACATTTATTACAGGGTACATATAGAAGGAAATTTTTCCACACCAAGGTTTTCTTCAAACCGAGTTACATTGCAGCGGAAGAACTTTTTAATACATTTGGCGTCGCGTCGTCGGTATGTCCGCCCGCCCGCCCGGTTCTGTGTATTACTCACCGCCCGCCCGCCCCACTTATTACCACGAACTTTCAACGTATAAATGTTTAGTAACAGCTGCTTTCTTTTAACTAGTATTTAATCGATTTTCTAGTACTTTGACTCAGTTGTTTTGTAGGCGTCCTTCTAGCTAAGTTGTGTCCTTGTTCGAGTTTCGAGACAAAGGAAAATGTGTCCTTGAATTTCAAGTGTGACTGTGTGTGTTATTTTATCTATACTAATATTATAAAGAGGAAAGATTTTGTTGTTTGTTTGTTTGCATTGAATAGGCTCCGAAACTACTGGCCCGATTTAAACAATTCTTTTACCGTTGGAAAGCTACACTATCTCCGGGTGACATAAGCTATATTATATTTTCAAAAAAATTAGGGATCTTTACTAAAACTCCAATAATGTAACCCAAGGTGTAAAAAAATTATCTCAAAATTCGTTAATCGCGTGCGCTGCAAAAACTATTGATGATAGAACAAAATAATTTGAAAATAAAGGAGAATATGTTTTTCAGTGATTGGATTTTATTATCAACACGTTTGTTATTCCAATAAATAGCATAATGGAACGTATTTGACTATAACATACCTTCATTCATGACTGCAGCAAGAAAGAGTTAATACACTACTGAAAGATTAGCCAATGTTAATTGATTTATTTATTTGCTAGCTTTAGCTCGCGACTTTGTCTATGTGTATTTTGTATTTCATCATTTTTTAATTCAAATATCCAGGATGAAAGTAGCCCATGTCCTTCGCCAGATCCCAGGATTCCCAGGCTATCCACTGTCATAATTATCGGTGTCACCCTATGTTATTTATAAGCTTTCTTCATTTACATCTGTAATTCATATGGTGTACATAGTGAATAGTATATTCTATTCAGTGGTTGAGGCGTGAACAGCTAATTGACAGGCCCATGTAGCCCATGTCCTTCGCCAGATCCCAGGATTCCCAGGCTATCCACTGTCATAATTATCGGTGTCACCCTATGTTATTTATAAGCTTTCTTCATTTACATCTGTAATTCATATGGTGTACATAGTGAATAGTATATTCTATTCAGTGGTTGAGGCGTGAACAGCTAATTGACAGGCCCATGTAGCCCATGTCCTTCGCCAGATCCCAGGATTCCCAGGCTATCCACTGTCATAATTATCGGTGTCACCCTATGTTATTTATAAGCTTTCTTCATTTACATCTGTAATTCATATGGTGTACATAGTGAATAGTATATTCTATTCAGTGGTTGAGGCGTGAACAGCTAATTGACAGGCCCATGTAGCCCATGTCCTTCGCCAGATCCCAGGATTCCCAGGCTATCCACTGTCATAATTATCGGTGTCACCCTATGTTATTTATAAGCTTTCTTCATTTACATCTGTAATTCATATGGTGTACATAGTGAATAGTATATTCTATTCAGTGGTTGAGGCGTGAACAGCTAATTGACAGGCAGATGTTTTCAGCGAAATCTTAAGGGTGCATTTACGATGGATAGTCAAATAATTACTTTTTTAAACAAAAGTATGTTTATTAAATAAAATACGTTATATTCTTAAAATGTTTTTGCGACGAATTGTAGGTAGATGTGCATGGTACAATTCTTAACTATAAATATAATTTTAGATATGTCCAGTTTCGCAATAAATGTACCGAAGTGAAATTTTTACTTCGGTACATTTATTGAGAACCCAGAAGTATGTACAGAAATATTTGTAGTTCAGAATCGTACCTTGCACATCTACCTACAATTGGTCGCAAAACATTTTAAAAATACAAAGCATTTTCTTTAATAAACATACTTTTGTTTAAAAAAGTAATGATTTGACTACCCACTCGTAAATGCGTCCTTAAGTGGTACAGATAGGCACCATCAATAGTCCCAATCTAAATTTTCACGATGTCTTCTAGGAGTGCTGTAAAAGTTTCGGTGAAATGGTGTCGCCCTGTCTCAATCCCCGCTTGATCGGTACGCATTTAGTGGCTATGCATGCGGACCTGCATAGTGGCCGAGTTGTATAGTTCCCGCAGCATATACACGTAACAGAAATTGATGTGGCAGCGATGGAGAGCGTGGAGCAAGGCCCAATGCTCGACGATGTCGAAGGCCTTCTTGTAATCGACGAAAGCCTTTTTTTGTGAATGGAATATGAATTTAACATCTATAAATTGAGGAGCAGTCCTTTGATACAGCCAAATTCAAAACCGTTAAAATATTGTAACACAAGAAAAATATAAAGGCAGTTATTGCTTCATAAATTATCCCCCTATAAACTGTTTACAATGTTTGTGTGTTACCACTATCTGGTTCCGTTTGTTGTTATCTAGTCTACGTACTTTGTATATCGTGGTAGGAACACGCCCTGTTGTTATCTCTTCTGCTTATTCCTTTTTGTTTTAGTCATGATAGCTCTTACATGATAACCAATGGTCAAGATGTATCACGGGTTTTGTCCAAATTTCTGACAGAAAATGACTAAATTCTAGTTATGACATGTTTGTCATGCTAGTAATTCCTGTATTTTATTATATTACTAGGTTTTGCCCGTGGCTTCGCCCGCATGGATGTCGGAAAATATCCCACGTGAACGTACTACCGGAAATTCCTTGTAATTTCCAGTTGTACGTTCCCGTGGGGAAAAAAGGGAACCTCTGTGCAAAATTTCAGCTTTCTAGGTCCAAGGGTTTGGGCTGGGCGTTGATGAGTCAGTCAATGAGTCAGTCAGCCAGTCAGGACTCCTCTTGTTATTAATATAGAATAGATAGATAGATGACATACAAGAGTTAATTGCCTCAGGTTTTATAGCTATAAAGGCCTGTTGAAATAATAGCGAATTCTGAAGTTCACTACGCCCCCGCTGTTGTAAAACCCAAGTTTTACACATAGACGTTTCTTACTTGACAACCATTAATCAAGAATGATCATTTTCGACATCAATCCCATCTTTTCAACATAACAATTAGTCACTTTTCCTCCAAACATTCCTGAACACATCTGTCTTCAATCTCCACAACCAAATATAGCAATAACATTGTAAATACTCGGTTGATAACCAAAATAACAGCATTACACATGTTACAAGTACTTGCCAAATTCCGTGAAAGCCTCTGTTTGACTCACCCGAGCACAGAACTTGTGACAACCTTCAGGATTCCCACGCCATGTTATTCATGAATACTTGAAAAGGTAAATAATGGAGTTATTTGTCTATGGTGCTTGAGACAAGATCAAGAGCGAAGCCTTGACCTTGTGCTCTAAAATTAAAACTACTGATGACTTTAAGTTAGACTTTCCTTGTAGTACATAGGATATTTTATTTTTATAGATAAGCCATCTATACACATCACATAAAAAGACACATCACAAAGCCGTCAACTATGAATACTGTACATCTAAGTAGTTTTGCGCAAAAATTATTGCTGGTAAACGACTTCTATTTTTAGGTATAAATAAAAACCGGTCAATAGCGAGTTGGACTCGCGCACCGAGGGTTCCGTTCCGATTTCTGAAAAAGTGTGCTATTTAGAGACATCGTTTTATTTTTCCTGTAATCTTTACATAAACTTCTATCACATAGAATAATTTCAGATTTTTATCTTTGCAAACTTCGGAGATAAAGGGGGGGGGGGGGGAACGGTATTTTTTTTTACATTTTTCATCAAAAGTCGAAAACTGTGTGGCCTAAAAAAAAAATAAAAAATAGTTTAAGAATTTGCAAGCAGCGTTCTTTTATATGATACCCCACATGCCCTAGTAGCATCACTTTGAATTTTTAAGACCCCCTTTCAGTCCACGTTACAAAAAAAATATAAATAATTTTACTTCTTTCTTATTTGCAAAATTGTTGGGTAAACGTCATCTAAAACTATTCCAAATTTCAAATTGATAGCATTAGCAGTTCTTGAGATATCCAGCTGTGACAGACAGACAGACAGACAGACTGAGTCACACCATATGGGTTCCTTTTTTACCATTTTGGTACGGAACCCTAAAAAGCAATTTTTTATTACGCGCAATGTAACGCAAACCGGCAAACGGAGTTAAGCCCCGCCCCTTCGCTCTACGGTACCAGTAGGTACTTGTCGGAAAAAGTTTAGTAATAACACTTGGCACAATAATACGTTTTAGTAAAAAAATATACAACTTTGTCCTTCAATATCTCCAGAACCAGTGGATTCTCAGGTATGGTCTAGTGGAATAACACGATCCAAATAATGCGTAGAATATGTGGCTTTCGGCTTCGTCAAGTGTCTTTTTACACCCGGTATAAAATGGCTACTGCTGCCCTCATAGGCTATAATGTTTCCACTGCTGGGACTCAGGCCTCCTCTCGGAGCTCAGGGAGGGGTCGTAATCCACCACGCGGGTCAAGTACGGGTTGTAGATGACTTTGAATTCTAGTTTCTAGGACATGCCGGTTTCCTCACGATGTTTTCATTCACCGTTTTGAGAGCAGTGGTTATTAAATAATTTACAGAAATAAAGCGTCTGTCTGGGTTCTGCTGCTGCATTGCTTTCTGCTACTGTACCTATCTGAAACAACATTATTCAAGAAACATATTAGCATGTCGCGGGTTTGATTCCCGCACGGAACAAATATTTGTACGACCTACAAGTATTTGTTCCGAGTCTGGGTGTTTTTCTACCTATAATATGTATGTATTTACAAAAAAAATATGTATATAAGTAGTTTATCAGCCATCTCGTTACCATAACACAAGCATTAGGTTGCTTAGCTTGGGACTAGATGGCGTTGTGTGAAATGTCCAAGGATATTTATTTTATTTAAGGATATTTATTTTTATATTATAAATTAAAGTGTGTTCGTGTTTGTCTGTGTGAATACGCGAGAGATTTTGATATGATTTTCACCATCATTTCGAGAATTTATCCCGGAATGTTTATTGTGTAAAATACATTATTAAGGCTGCTCCTTCCTAAAATACGGCGAAACTAAGTAACTTTGTAACCATCTTTTACAGTAACTATAGCATCTTTCTGATAGGAAAAAATACACAGTAATCTACAATACATAAGAAGTGATTTCATGTGTCCTGAACATCTTAGTTTGTAGAACTAAGGAAAAAAAAAACCTAAATCCAGGTCTATTTCGGTCTAGTTTTTCGACTTGTTACCATATTACTCCTTCCATATTATTCATAAATTTATACAGTTCTTTACAAACTAATAAGGAATGATTTTTTGTCATTAATTTTTTAGTTTAATCAACAGATTTTTTGTAAATCGATAATTACTTCATATTTTGCAAGCGTTGTGTCATCGCGCTTCTCTTTCTTTTCTATGCAGTCCAACAGTGACCGCGCTTTTTGCGACGGACAAGCCTTAATAAATTTATATAATTATATAAATAAGTCCGATCTTTTGTCAAGTCGTCAAAACCGTGCGAAACAGGGGGCCTACTCCCTAAGCACGAAGCCCGTAGTTTCGGCCTTCGTTACGGGCGTTTCCTACTCCGTATCACCTACGGATGGATAATTGGTTCGGGGCCCGAACGAAGTATGAATGGCAACATGATTTGCCAGTTGTCCCTATTCCCGATATGTTTTTGCCGTCCGAAAAATTTAACTTTTACACTTGTTTTGATGGATTGTAATGTCAGACGGACGGATGAACGGACGGACGGAAAGACGGACGGACTTAGGGAGTAGGCCCCCAGGGACGGGTCCCTAGTAACAATGTCATTGACAATAATACCTAAATTTAAAAGAAATTAATGTAAAACGAGGTTGACTAAAACAACCAATGAAATGGATAACAACCACCAAAAATTAAGAGCGTAATTGTATTATTATAAATCATTTTTAACATATCCAATAATATTGAAATACATAAAAATATTGTACACCCCATCATGGGTATGTTTCAGTGATACAAAAATGCTAATTGTTAGAACTGTTTTTTCACCAGTGAAAAACAATGAATTAGTGAAATATGAATATGAAATGTAGTAGAAATGTCTCCGCCTGTAAATTCACTGAAACTCAAACCGTTCAAACTGCTCACATTGGATCACAGAAACATGCTTAGCGGCATACATAACCGTGATAATAGCACTTTTCCGGAAAAAGTCTTGCATAAACAACAGCTATTATCTATTATTATAATCTAATAATATAATGTATAACAGCTTCAATACATAACAGTAATAGCTTCACATGCTCACGTGTTAGCGGTAACGTGATAAAAAGCTGAACATTTGTCGAGCTAATGAACTTCTCACATTAGTGATGTTTTCTAATCGATTACAATGGTAAGAGCCTGTTGGTAACACACAACATAACCACTGGTTATGTGCCGATCTGTTGGGATCGGTCGCAGTGATAGCGATTAGCGGTGACTTAGTTAATTTTGTTTATAGTATAGTTAAATAGCTGATACTCCGTAGTCCAAAGTAGCACCATCTATTTTCTGTTTTATACAATTATACGTAAACAGTTCTATATTGTGCAGTCAAATTTGCTTTAAATCGAAAGTATTTAAATATACTAAGAACTTACTAAGCTAAAAATTGATTAAAGTATAGCATTTTGACATACATTTACATTTAAACGAAGCGCGTTTAAATTCCGGTGCGCGTGAGAGTCTTCTATCTCCCACGTCAAACTAGACAGCCACACACCGAGCTAAACCACGTTTCGAAGTAGATTCTTACACGTGTAGGAAGCTACATTTTCAGCGAGTAACATATTTTAAGAGCTGTATTTTATCGACTTCCGCGTGAGCGAAGTCGAGGACAGAAGTTAGTTGTCAATATTTGCGCATATTTTCTATAACAGCCATCAAGAATAGGCTATACAATATTTTTAGAGTTCCGTACCTCAAAAGGAAAAAAACAGAGCCCTTATAGGATCTGTCTGTCTGTCTGTCTGTCTGTCAGTCCGTCTGTCTGTCTAGACACTTTTTCTCAGGAACGCGTGGAGGTATCAAGTTAAAATTAATATGAAATACGTAGGTAAGTCTATGGTCCCTTGGAGTTCTAAAAAAATCAAGCTTCTAAGTCAACGCAAAAAAAAATACGGCCATTTATGGAACATATTTTGATACTCGCAAGTAAATCAAAACCTATAGGGTACTTCACGTTGTCCTAGAATGATGAAATTTGGCAAGAAGCAAGGTCTCACAGCACAAGTAAAAAAGAAGAAGCCCAAAAATTATTGATTTGTATTTTTATCAGATAAAAAAAAAAATTCTTGGCATTACAATGTTAAGTTTGTTTTTGAGATAAATTCTTTTCAACTACGGAACCCTTCATTGTGCGTGGTCCGACACGCACTTGGCTGGTTTTTTTTAAAATATAGGAGCTTTTCCGCCGCTATCAGTCTGACCCCGCCTTACTTTCGGGAAAGTCATGTCATGTTATTGTTTTCAATACGTCGCGTCACCGGGGAAAATTGCTCGCTGGGAAATGGAAATCTTACGGTTATGTGTTTTAGCAGAACCATAGAAATTGCTAGAAAATGCTTACTGTTGTAGTTATCGAGTTTATGGTACCGTGTGTTCTTGGCATAGGCTAGACCACCCGCATAGGGGTCCGAGTGTAAAAGGCGACTGTGAAAGTAATAGAAGGGTTCTATTGTAAAGAAGCTCGACTGCAGATATCACCATCCACACTTCTTCCGCTTATCAGCGTTCCTGTGTTCCAATGCCCTAGCTGCTAGCTGCTAGAACAAGCGAATGTAAATTCAAACAATTTTTTAATCGAAAATACAAGTGTTATAACATTTTGGTTTATAATTTGGCCAGCACAATAAGTACTGGCCATTATGAATAAGGGCCTATTTCGCGATGTCCGAGTAGCCACAGCTTACCGAATAAATTCTAAAATGGCACAGAATTTGTATGAAATTATCTGCCTGCATCTAAGTAAGTTAATAGGAACTTAATCGTAGGACCCCTACGACTAAAACTAAATAAATATTTGCGAAAACTAAATAAATATTTGCGGTGGTAGGTGGTGGTCTGCGGCTTCTGACTAGCCTCCCTAGCTCATCCCAGGCGTGCCAGTTTTTATGTACAACGAGTCCTTTTTGTTTCGAAAGTATAACTTATGTACTTAAAAAGTTATTGCAATTTTAGGGTTCCGTACCAAAATGGTAAAAAAGGAACCCTTATGGTGTGACTCAGTCTGTCTGTCTGTCACAGCTGGATATCTCAAAAACTACTAATGCTATCAACTTGAAATTTGGTACAATTTTAGATGACGTTTACCCAACTATTTTGCAAATAAGAAAGAAGTAAAAATATTTATATATTTTTTTGTAACAGGTACTGAAAGTGGGTCTTAAAAATTCAAAGTGGGGCTACTAGGGCATGTGGGGTATCATATGAAAGAACGCTGTTTGTACATTCCCAAACATTTTTTAAATTTTTTTAAGCCGCATAGTTTTCGACTTTTGATGAAAAATGTAAAAAAAAATACCATTCCCCCCCTTATCTCCGAAGTTTACAATGATAAAAATCTGAAATTGTTGCATGTGGTAGAAATTTATGTAAATATTACATGAAAAATAAAACGATGTCTCTAAATAGCACAGTTTTTCAGAAATCGGAACGGAACCCTAAGTGCGCGAGTCCGACTTGCTCATGACCGCTTTTTTTAAAAGTGTGATACTTATTTCTGCAGGCCAGTGTAGGCCAAACCCCCCCTTACCCAAAGTATGAAAAGTCAAACAATTATGTTGCTTCGTGAAGATTTTAGTTATAAGGCCATTCGACAAACAAAAATATATACGCGACGAATTGAGAAACTCTTTTTTTTTAAAGTCGGTTAGAAAGACCAAAATTAAAGACAACAAACTCATGGCTTCTTACTATCTTCCTGTTGTATTTTATGCTCATGTATCTCTGTGTTATCACAAAGTGTATCAACCTCTTATCTCTCGTGCATTAGGGCAAGGAGGCATGCTCACTAATGCTCACTCATGTTGTTCTGCCATCGCCATATTGTTTTATCTGTGGTGCACAAAGAGTTAAACTCTTTGGTGGTGCATGTGAAAACACATAAGATAAACACTGAACATTGAACAGAATTTTGAATAAGACGAAAACCAAATTAATCTTTAAAAGTGTATGTATTTCAGAATTTATAAATAAATAAAGCATTTGTTTATAAATCAACCATTATTTTTAACTTATTTACAAATAAGGGAAGCGTTAAAATATGTGGTGCGATGAATTATACAGGATTACTTAGGCTGATAACAAAATTAATTAAAATTGCAGAACTTTAAAGAACCCACTTAACCAATGGACATCTAAATACTCAGACTAAATAATTGTCATAATTGAGAAAAGGAACAATTTAAGATAAATCTCGAAATTGCATTCAAGGTTGCGTTGCTGACGGTACGGTGCGCCTGCGCATCGAAGAACGCGCGCAGCGATGCGTCTGGCGTCAGTCGATCCGCCACCCCCGTGGAAGTCAGACGCGCTAGCTCGCGGCCTATCGACGCATCGATAGCACAGCGCAGCCCGCGATCAATTCGATAAAAACCAGTGTAGTGTTTTTTTGGCGAAAAAAGGATTTTGTTGTAAAAATAGTGGTGTGACGACTTGGACGAGGCGAGGTTTTTTTTTTCTGTTAAGGTTCGTTTTTTATTGAATAGTGGTAACGGTTTTTATATTATTCAATTATTTTATTAGTTTGTAAGAATAGGACATTTTTCTTTTATTATTAGTATCGTCTGTCAAAAAGGTTACGGTTTGAGTTTCCATGAATTTAATTGAATTTTTATATATTCAGTTTTAATTAATTCGTAAATTCTAATCAGATTTTTTTAAATGACTTATATTAAAATAACGATTAACCAACTTTAATTTATTTTTGGAATAAATGCATCCTAAAAAGGTTAATTCACTAATTATCATTTTACATAAATGCATTACGAAATATCGGTTAGAACAAAATGCGAAAACAATATACGATAACGCGACAAACCCTTACGAAGAATAATCATTAATCAATTAGCATAAAAAGTATGATTATGACAATAAAATGTATAACATCAGTAAAGTCCGGTATAATAATGCAACTGCAATTTCACATAGTGATGTATCAAATTTTTATCAAAAAACAATGACGTCGAAAAACACTATCGTTATCTTAAAAACCGATAATCTACTTAAATACAATTGGACAGTTTTATACTACATATTTATTTATCGATAGCGTCTTATCGATAGTATTTGAGTGTAGTGACATACTGCGTCATTATCATCGAGTATCGATAAACGTCGATACTCCCTGTGCATGGACTGTCGTAATGAAGCCTCGGGATTTATGCCATAATTTCACAAACACTTGGGGACTTATTTGTAATATTAATTTGCAGGTGATATTAGATCAGATAATTTTATACAAAATATGTCCCATTTTTTAATTTATTGGGTAAGTAGTGGCTATTCGGACATCGTGAAATAGGCCCTTGACTTTTAATATATTTTGTTTGATTTTAGTCTCGTGTTTGTGATACTATAAAAAATAATTAGTTCAGGATGTGTCTAGTTTTTCGTAAAAGTTTCTTTTTCATTTATGGATTGTCTAAAAATATTGTCAAACAAAATAAATTAAAAGTCATGGGCCTATTTCACGATGTAAGAATAGCCACTATATGTACTACTTACCGAATAAATTAAAAAATGGTACATATTTTGTATGAAATTATCTGCCACGTAAGTTAATAGGAACTTAATCGTAGGTGGTGAAACAGGCCCTAAGTAAAACAATTTGTATTCCTCAAAATTAAAAGTAACTTAATTTTGACAATAGTGTTTGACATAAAATAAAAATTTGACACATTATAAATCAAACGTTATTACGTACGGTCAAAGGAAAAATAACTTTTTTTTTTGAAAATGGTAACACATGATGTATTATTTTAATAGCATGGTCACGCTCCATAATGTAATTAAGGAAAACAAGAACATAAAAACTATTTATAAGTCCATGTAACTCATTTGATATACATTTGAAAACTGGTTTTTCAATCCATTTAGAGCCTTTTACCATTTATATGCAAATAATTCCTGCAGATGTAAAAGGCGAATAGTTGGAACGAATCGGATGAATAGGTAACACTAACATTCAACATATTTTTAGTATTTTGAAATATCATCACAATGTTGTACAGCTGTAATCAGTAGTATAGGCCTAAAACAAGAAAAAGAATAGAAACAGTAACATATAACATAGCTATGAACTGAAACAATATAAACTTCACTACAAGCAATATAAACATATACTCCTAAAGACAGAATTAATTTTGCGAAGAACAAAATTCTAACAACTTCCCCGAATCAAGTTCAAAAAGAAATATATAACAAGTCTTTAGTGAAGCGGTGTCTTTACAAATACTTAAGACTGGTCAGACTGCTGATAAAACAGGCAGATGTTAAATAATTGAAAATAAAAAGAAAAGCACCAGTTCATGTGGTATGCGCACTGAAATATCTCGAATGTCGCTTCCCTTGGTATTCAAAGGCGAGCATTAAGACTCTTCAATGTTATTTTAAGAGTATATGGCTGTCTACGTGTTCAGAATGTTACATTTTAGTATTTCACCAAAAGTCGTTGACATGTTCCAAGTTTTTTAATTCAAAATTAGAAGTTTCTTGCTCTTCGAAATCAAAATTGTTTTAACATTCAAGTTATCCAAATGATTACTTGGACGATTCTTTTGGTTAACATGTTATTCCTTAGTTAGGGTTTTACAACGCGTGGGAGTTTAGTTCAAGTGGATTAAGATGCTAATTTGTTCTACATTTAAAAGATGGAACACGCACACGTGTTGCGCTTGCCATTTTATGTTTGTTTTTATTGATTTGAGAACTTCTTTGTCTAGTGTTTTATGGAATACTGTCTTATTCAGATTATTGTTTTTTTTTTTTTTTGAATTTGCAAAAATTTATAAATGCTTTGATCAGATATAAAATAGTTCTTTTATAATAGATTGATCAACTACTGTCCAGCCTTGGTCTTTATGGAAATCAGACGAATCTAAACAATAATGTAGTTTTTAGAGCTTACATCAAATTTCTAATTTTTACGAATGTGAATTATTTAAAAAAGTCTGTGTATATTGGATATGAATATTTTATTACTGATATTTTATTAATAAATTGAGCAGTTATGTGTGCCAAAAGCCACCATTACCCTGATTGGTCCAAGGTTTACAGTAAGTACCGACAATTTTAAAACATTTTAGCCAAAACTGACATCACCAATAATTACCAAAAATCTAGGAACAATTAATGAAGAATTCTAAAAACCTGCAATTTTAGTACATTACGACCAAAATCCTTCACCTACACATAACCTATGATGTAGAACTCAGCAATTATGAAATTACTGAACCAAAAAACGTACACTTTCCGGTTTTTAGGCAAAATGAATGGTTTTATTCGCAGAAATTGATGGACCGTTATAAAATTCGCGTTTTGGCAAATTTTTATTTATACATATCCGCATTGTTAAATGAAACAGACAACGCGGCTTTTACTTAACACTAGCTTTTGCCAGTGGCTTCGCCCGCGTGCATGTCGGAAAATATCCCACGGGAACATACTACCGGGAAATCCTTCTTTATTTGTTGTCTATATTATAAAGGGAACCTCTGTGAAATATTTTTTTCACAGAGGTTCCCTTTATAATTTCTACGTCCAAGAGTTTGGGCTGGGCGTTGATGAGTCAGTCAGTCAGGACTCAAGAGTTCTCTTTTTATTTCTATATTTATATATTCGTAGTTTTGCTGCCTTTACTTTGAATGATGCTGTCCATTTGCGCACTGCTTAAAAAATTATCCTGTGTTATCTGTAAATAAACTAAAGCATTTTAGTATCGCTACTTATAGTGATGAATGGGAATGAAGACGGGCTTGTTGCTAAACGCTACTTGCCGCGGTAGGTTCGTGGATGGGTGACCATCCATTACAAATCGAGATCCTCCGTGCCTCGGAAACCACGGTAAGTCATTCGTACATCTTTGACAGTCGTTACGGGTCGTCAGAAGCCTATGTTCGGCAACCATTCTTACCAATAGGTATAGTGATACCCAGTAGTAACTGGGTTGTGGAGGTCAGATAGGCAGTCGCTCCATGTTAAATACTGGTATCTAGCTGCGTCCAGTTATACTGGAAGCCGACCCCAACATAGTTGGGTAAAGGCAGGTAGGTAGATTGATTGACTTAAAGTAATCAATGGGAATGCTCATACTCAATGATCATTTAATACCATTTTCATTGACATTTTTTGTGAAACTTCTTTAGGCTCTTTGAGCGATTTTTGGTAGGGTTCGCGACACCTCGTCACTGCGACACTGCGACATCGTGCATGCTATGCATAGTTTTACGTTTAAGGCGAGTAGAGCTGATAACATCGTCACCATTGAGAAAAAAAATAAGTCAGGAGATATGAAAATTTTGAAATTTCAAAAACTGTTTTTGGCGTTAACTGCTATAACGTTGGAGCTAGGAGGTTTAGTGTTGATTTCTTTCATTCTACCTCATTTGACTAAAATTGTGTGCATAGGAAATTTAAGAGTGTTTCACATCTCCTGACTTATTAATTTTTCAATGGAAGTGCTGCCGTCAGCTCTTCTCGCCTTAAGTTTTCACTTCTGTCGGCAGTCCATAGGGACTGCCTATTTTTTAATTTTTATTATCTTATAAATTTTCATTCTCAACGTGAAAAATACCGTGAAAGTTTTTTATGAGTTTTCCTTGTTATCGATATAAAGCTTGGTATCGAGCCGATAGCTCTTATCTCCAGCCACGGTAGAGAGGCATTGTTATTTGTACATTACTATCGTATTATTTACACTTCAAGCTCCTTCAATATTATCGATATGATTTCTTGCATTTTCAAGATAATTTTGTACGCTCCTGTTTGAAAATTGAGTAAACTATTTCCCAATTAAAAATAAATTATTAAATTAAATTTTTATTATTCAATTTCTTGTTATTTTTTTTTAAATTTTAAATTTTAACTATTTTGTTTTGGTCCTATAGCTAGGAAATTATCAGGCCTTTATTGGATTTCTTCATAATAGTCTTAATGATTCTCTTTTTCTATATGCATATCATCCATTTAACCTCTTAGCTGTTCTCCGAGTTGACAAAATATATATTCGTGATCGATATTAAATATATTGACACTAATATAATATTAATACAATGCTAGTTTACTTTGAAGTGGATACTAGACATTTGAATAGACAAAAAAAGCGTTCAATGTATGCTGTAAAAGATGATTTGAATATCAACAATCTAAACTAAACACTATCAGACGAGAAAGATTAAAAAGATAAAAAGAAAGACGACAGTGTAACACGAACCCAACCCATTTCTCATGGTTGACTAATTCTTGCCGAGAACTCCGGAATAACACTTTGTAGATAAAGATAAGTAAATCAACAGTAAATCACTTTTATTTATGTGTAAACATAAACAGTGAATCATTTATAATTACCAAAAATTCCACAAAAGTCAATTAATACAGTCGTTTGGGAGATAGATCTGCGGTTTCTAGCGTTGGTCATAAATTCGTCGTCGAGCCGTATCGATATCAAGAATGATGGGAACACCCAGAAAGAAAACGGTCGTATCATTTTGAATAAAGTTTTGTAGTGATGTTTGCCTTTGCTATGGCTCGCTAGGTACTTCATTTTCGATATAAAGGAAAAGATTATTACTTTATTAGTTACTACGCAATGTCTTTTATCATTTACACTATTAGAAGGACTATAATCAGCAATTTTACTATTATTATCTTCTTTATCCTCTATTATTTTATCATCATAGCTGTAGTATATCATAAATTCATAATATACTCTTTTATTAAAATTCTACTGTCCATTTCTTAATTTCGCTATATCTCTCGCTCTTACTAATAAAATCGTCAATTACATATCGATAATAGTTGCTATCAATTTATCTTGTGTGTCCGAGGCCGTGTCACTTCCGCGCTACAAGGCTACGTCACACTCATGCCCTAACAGTTAACACCAACGGTAAACAAGGAAGCAACGATGTTTAGTTTGAACCTCAGTAGTAACTTTGTACTCCTTGGGATTCGTCTAAAGATGTACTATTACCATGATATATTTCCCAGCCGTAAAAGTAGCACATCTATTTCTAAAAATGTCGACTCTGGTCAGCGTTATCTCTGCCACTGCTTGATATGACATATCACCTTTTTTCATGACAGCAGCATACTAGATATATTCCGTTTTGTAGCTGCTTGCTGGTGTGATGACAATCACTCAAGCTTCACCTTTGTCTGTGGGTGGCAAAGAGCGTGTCAGTTTTGTTACTCACTTGAATAAAAAGATTAAAAAAATGATTCACTATAATAGTAATGACCTGGCATAGTGATTTATTATTTATTCACTAACTTTTCGCACTTTTGTCATTAATCATTAATTAAAAAAGTGCGGAAAGCTTGAGCAGTCCTAATGATGATAGTCAAATTTTATTATTTTGTTCCATCAAAACTGCTGAAAATTTTGTCTAACCTGTAAAGTCAAACTCCAAAAATATAAGTCAAGTCATACGAAATGCGTGTGTTGAGTGGTGAACTCGAAATAAATACTGGCGCGACGCGTGTGATGTGCTGTAAACAGATTAGCCTACTAACTGTAGTGGCAGCAAAACAATCAACAGTGTGGTTACTTTTTAATCTTCTTCTTAGCGCTCGATTACAAAAAGTTCAAACATGTTTGGCCCAAAATTCAGCTGCACCAACTCCACTCACCGACGCAGTCATAAGATCATCAATTACTAAACGTGTAAGGAATCATGTTTATAGGTATTAAATTTTATTGATGTCGTAAAAGAATTACTGCTGACCGATTAAAATAATATATCACTATATTACGCGCAATAATAATAACGAAATGTCAGATAATTATTTAATCACTATCATTTATCTTTATTTTGCTTACTTATTACGTACCCAAAGGATTGACAGTGTTTTTATGAAAAGAGTTTTTTTTTGTATCGAAGATGTATGTACCTGACATACCTTCCCATCCCTATGTTATTTTCGGTTACTAAAAAAACAAATGATTTTTTTTTTACAAAAATCTTAAAAAAAATATTTATTTTTCCTTTTTTTTTCTGCCGTCGCTACAGCTCGGCGACAACGGAAGTCAGTAGAGCGTGCGCTTGCGCAACCGCGGCGGATCTGCCATTGTCTTGTCGCTGCTGACCCTACCGCGATGTTTGTACACACGTGTGCATCGGGCATTGTTTTGATTTAGGCGCAATTGTTTTTCTGGCCTCCTTTTAAAATTTATGGGCGTCTTCGAGTTAGATGAGGCAAAAATTTATGAGAACATCTGTCATGCATTTATGTATGTAAATATCTTTGTATGTCTAAGAAAATTGCTAAATCTTACCTGGTATTTAGATTTGTAAAAATAATCAGTCTTCTAAATTTCCCTTCCGCTCCGCCCAGAGCGGGAGAAGTTATTTGATGATTTCCCACCCTCAAAAAAAAAAAAAAAAGCCTCTATACATAACAATCTATACATATCATAATTATGTTACACGCCTAAAGCCAGAAATCTTAAAATATAAAACAAAGTCGGGTTTGTTCGAACACATATAACTCGAGAACGGCTGGACCGATTTTCGTGGTTTTTAATTTGTTGTATTTGTCTCCCTCCCGAATAGCAGATTAGCTATTAAAAACAGGAAAATTCACAAAAAAAAATATGAAGAAAATTCATTTTCTCATACATGTTGAGACAGGGCAACGTCTATCGGGAATCTTTCATTCTATGTAGAATTCCAAATTCAAATTAATTTTATAATCAGTTGTTCATTTGTTTTCCTACACAATTCAAAATATTCTCAGCTTGCGCCTTCGAGAACTTCGCGCGTTTACATTAGAATATTTATAGCTAAGACAGGACAACGTCTGTCGGGTCAGCTACTATTACCACAGGTATTACTATAAGAAGTACTCACACCACACCATTAATGACGCAAAGAAATTCCTTGTAGTATCACTACTGCCTAGGTCACGTCACAGACATCTAGGTTAACTATATAGGATTACTACACCTGAATAGTTCGCGTTCCTACTGCATGATTAACTTAGGCATTTGATGGCTCTATTCTACCTAGTGGATTATATGGGTTTAAACTGTCTTCAGTTTGATTTCTAGGTCGAGATTAGACGTCGAATATTTTCATTGAAAACTACGGTTTAGTTACTCATGAAATTCCACCGCTCATTTTATGACCATCTTCCTTCCCTTGTCCCTTGTTACTTGGGGTCCGTGTAACACGTTTTCTTCTCCGATTCTCCCCTGTCAAAAACCCTTTTATTTCATATCATATACATCCATCAACACGTAACGGTATGGAACTCACATATGTGCAATAAATTCAACCACATACTTCTTTTAGTCCGCTCATTTTATATCTAGTTACTACTTTCCACAACTCACTGTCGTGTTTTTCGACTGCCGAATATACGTGTCATCCCCAGTAAAGCTAAAGTGATCACCACTCTTAGATAAGATATTGATGATCACAACGCGTGTGATTAAACCATTGATTTAGCAGTTGTTTTCTTGCTGTCATTCGTAGAACTTTGATAGTTGTTACAGGTGGTCGGAAGCCCAAAAATTTAACAGTTTAACCAAGGCGTAACTGGGTTGTGGAGGTCAGATAGGCAGTCGCTCCATGTGGTACTGGTATTCAGTTGCATCAGGTTACATTGGAAGCCGACGCGACGCCAACATAGTTGGGATGCATCTTGCTGGTCTTCGTATGCTTTGAAACAGAGGTCAAGTAGACAGCAAGCTAAGTTTTGGGTCTGACTTTCCAGTGTGCGACAGAGTTACTCAAAGTATCGTTACTCATGAAGTCTCTTTTAATTAAACTCACTTTACTAATCAAGATTCAACATAATCGATTATCAATACATTAGATCGTCTACGGTCTGTTAATTACAGTTTTCACAGAACTATCGTGTTCTTGTGTGACTAATGAGGCGTGAGATATGCGCGTGTAACGATTATGTGTGATGATGAGGTGATTAGCAGTAAGAGTTATATGTGTGCAGTGTGGCTAGACTGGCGGGCGCCCATTCTGATGTAAATCGACAAGGAGGGTGGGTATGTGTAACGCAGTGTGCATGTAACCCATGTAATAATATAGTTACAGTCAGCGTCAATAATATCGGGACAAATAGACTGTTCAAAATGATCTAAACAACTATGAAAATGAAATATTAACTCAATGACACAAGGAATGTTTCAGAATGAAGACAGTACACGACAACTGTCATTCTGACAAAGATTTTATCCAATTGAGATAAAGTTTAATTTTCTCAGTCGTTGAGATCATTTTGAACAGTCTGTTCGTCCCGATATTTTTGACGCTGGCTATACCTATCTAATAGTAACCAACGATTTAATACAATCACCATTTTGGGCAAACAACTTTGGAAGTGATCGCAATGACCTTCGATAAAACTTAGTTCACACTATTCTTATTGGGCCTACACTATTTATTTTAAAGATTCTCAAGGTAGGCAAACAAGCTCATCTGAAAGTTATAACAGCTATTTTGACTTGCAACACTAAAAGTATTGCGTTGTTAATCGTTTCAGGAATGGAATACTGCAATGGCAGAATAACTTCCTCAAAAGAACGCTTTCACTAAGCTAGGAGAGCATCCAGCACGTCTGTCTGTGGACCTGAACCAATCGTACCCATTCCCCATTCCCTTCAACCAGCTACGCAGATGGCTACAGGAGTTCACCCATGTACAAGCGGAGAGTTGGTGGTCCTCAACACTAGGCTGCAGGCAGTCCAGGGAGGCTATGCCATCTCTAGATGATATGCTAACCAGACGTTTATTACATCTGGACAGGAACGGTCTGCGCCTGGTGACGAGGACCATCACAGGACACTGCTCACTAAACAAACACTTCCACACGATAGGAATAACGTACAGTCTTCTGTGCAGGGCCTGCATGAAGGCTGAGGAAACCGTTGCGCACGAGCTCTTTGAATGCACAGGCGTCACACAGGTTAGGGCAGAAACCCTCTGAATACCCCGATCTTTCACAGATGTTCTTAACAGACCTGGAGACTTGATCAACTTCTGAGGGAGGTGGGCTGGTTGGAATAACCCCGACGGCCGCCAAATTCTTTAACATAGACATTGAACCCTTTCACAACAAAATCTTATCTATCTATCTATATAAATAAAACGAGAAGTCCTGACTGACTGATTGACTGACTGACTGACTCATCAACGCCCTGCCCAAACCCTTGAACCTAGAAAGCTGAAATTTTGCACAGAGGTTACCTATATAATGTAGACAAGGAATAAGGAACGAATTTTCCGGTATTACGTTCTCGTGGGATATTTTCCGACATCCACGCGGGCTAAGCCGCTGGCATAAGCTATAGTGCAAAATAAATATTCATACAAATTGAGAATTTCTCCTTGTTGATTGTGAATTATGACGGCTGTATCAATTGGGTACCCCAGTTGTATGAAAATTTTAATACAACTGGGGTACCCAATTGACGCAGTCCACTACATCATAATTCACAATCACAGCTACAAACACTAACCATCGACTAAACAACAGGCATAGTCCGAACTAGTATTTACTCGGCTCGGGAGTGGAACCCGCGAAAGCGAGCACTGAGCCGCGGAACGCGACCGAGCGTGTGGGTAAATGAACTGTGTCACCACCGTGTACACCGCTGATGGTGATCGATCACCACTAGTCACCACAGTGGGAGTAGCTGTTGGTTGTGGCCATTCAGAATAAAGGATGTTATAAAACCTTCGTTGTTGTGTTTGGTTCGTTGAATAGTTATTGTGGCTTTAAGGTGATAAACTAATGGTCAAACAAATGCAGACCTATATTGATATTGCCCAGCAACCGTTTCATTTGTCTATGCCTGAATGACTTATTAGAAGTCCTTTAGTACACCCTCAAAAGGCTCAGGCGCAAAACGTCTCTTTCGCATAATGTCGCTTTCTCATAATGTCGCTTTCGCAGAATGACTCCTTCTCAAAAGGTCGATGCCTCTTTCGCAGAATATCTCTTTCGCAAAATGCGATTAGGAAACTCCAAACATAGCTTATGTTGTAAAACTTGTAAACATTTAATAAGAAATTGGAAAAAAACTATTTTTTTTTAAACTTGGCTAAATTTTTTTCTGCGAAAGAGGACCTTTTGCGAAGGAGTCATTCTGCGAAAGCGACATAATGCGAAAGAGACGTTTTGCGCCTGAACCCCTCAAAAGATGATGGAACGTTGTGGAATTTTGAATAAGATTTCTATGTAAGAGATAATGTAATTAATCTGTTCAATAAATTACTACACAGATCAAAATATGTACCTACGATATTATCTATTCGTTTTTTTTTGCTCCTAAAAACTCATCAAGAACTAAGCAGCTTAGTTTTTAGCACTTAGATTAGAATTAAAATTAATTAATTTATGATAAACAGTAATAAGAAGGCTATTTATATTAATTTAAAACTGTGAATCGTATATTATTCATTTTGGTAGAGTTCGTTCAATATAAAAGACATGTTAATCAATTTTTCCAATCTAAGTTAATTCTATGTTGTAGTCTTATCCTGTATTCTTTAGTCCAAGTTATGGACTGCGTTTAATGCATACAGGATAATACTACGTAATTCATAATTATCACAAATTAAAAGGGAACGAAGGGAATCATCCCTTTCTGATGGCACTTTGGTTGACTAAATATATGCTGCAATGTTTACCGCATCTTTTCATTCACGCGTCGCGTACGCAATTGACCTTTCTAAAACATCATCAAAAAGGTCAATGACAAAAAATCACAAACCATTTCAATTAACTTCACAAAGATTAATGCTCGCATCAAAATCATAATCACTCTTTTTTTTGCTCTTTAAAACATTCGTCTAGACAAGTCAGATTCCTGACAGGATCAAATCGCCTGGCTAATTATAAACAATTGCCTGTTGCCTGTCAAATCACTCGACGACAGCCAAGGATGTAGTATTTAAAAAACTTCTGCATCACCAAAACATCTTGACAGCGTTAGAATACGGAACTAAATCAAATGTACTGAGTTTGACGTTTGTGTTCGCAAGTGGCGCCATTTTGACAGCTCAAGATTTATTGGGTGTCATGTAGGAATGAGCTGACATTTAGAGCATTTGTCATAGTTATGTGGTAGTTACGAAATCTGTAATTGGGATAAAACAAATGGAAGTGGTTTTATGTCCGGGGTTAAAAGGTTATATTTTTATGAGCTCTTTCGATTGACTGAGCTATTTGTGAGATAGTTATCACGAATTTTATGGACTTGAGCACGATTTAAGACGAAATTGACAGTAGAGGCATTGAGTACCATACATTGAACCAGAGACCGTCAGTTCTTCAGCAGTGCCTACAGATGATAACCAACAAAATTAATTAATAATAATTAAGGCATTTGAAACACTTCTTCTTTTCGTATCATTTATCTTTTCCTTTCGACCGAAAATAAAGTAATTTTGGGATGACAAATAAAAAATGTACTGTTACACATTTAAAAACCAATGAAGAGCGAAATTATGAAATATTATTATTATTATTAAATTATTATTATATTATTATTAAATTATTATTATTAATTATTACAAGATTATGTCTTTTGTAAAAACTCAAAAAAAAAATGCAAATCAAAGTAACTCCAAATTCTCTCTTGTTACAGACCAGTAATGTCCATCTAGCCCTGAATCCTTCCACAATGGCGAGCGCAGGCGCAGTCCTCCTGGAGGCCCGGCCTTTCAGGCCTTTCAAGTCCTCAGAGGAGTACCTGTACGCGATGAAGGAGGACCTGGCTGAGTGGCTGACTGTCCTCTACCCAGAACTCAGGATCACTGCTGATAATTTCCTGGACAGGCTGGATACTGGTGTCGCTTTGTGCAGGGTGAGTTTTTTAAACGTTTTTATTAATTGTTTAATTGTTTTTAAACCAACTTACCTACTTTCATTGTACGATAGGTCGCATGTCAGTGGTAGAAATATTAAAAACAGGAGAAGTGGGAAGGAGGCGAATCTGTGTCCGCGCGACATGCTCAGTATGAGCCGTTCATAGTCAAATGACCTTCTCCGCGAACTAGTGCGCTTTTGACTGTGACCGTGACAATTTATAAGAATGCCGTAAGAATTCCGTGTTATTCAGTGGAATCACTTTCCATATGTAAGTACAAGTATTTTACCATATTTGTCTTTAAAATGATGAAAGTGACAAAGGTACAGAGTGGAGACACAGGGTTCCGATACATTTTAACATACTGGGCACATCTCCTTCTTTCTTATATCTACCACCATAGATACTTTTTCTTATATCTATGGTGATAAGATAACGAAACCAGTATAAGGGTGCGTTTCCACTTCACTTTCTTTACACAATCACGTTGTTCCCACTGTCGCGGAGTGGAGATTTCGAGCACTGTGATTGGTCAATTCATGGTCCGCTCCTTTCCACTCCGCCCAGCTCAGCGTCAGTGGATACGCACCCTAAGCTGGCCTTATATTCTACTAACTGCGCTCTGAGTGTCCCATTCCCATCTGTATTAATCTGTGCTCGCACTTTAAGGCTGGGATAGCCGTAAAAACGTCGTTTTGTTAAGTGTTTTATTCTTAGATAACACGGATTTAAATTTTGAAAAAAATATATTACTTAGTTCAGACTTCGATCTAGAAATTTCGGCCGTCCGATACACGATTACTTGCACTTTACTGCATCCAAGTAAATTGCAAAGACAGGTCTAATTGTGATCTTTAATCTTATTTCATTTGAGTTACGTTAGGCTTTGAACAATAAAACTTGTACCATTATTAAAGGTCGTGAAAAATTCGAGGTAGGAAGGGTACCGTCCTTGCTGGTACGAGACGTCCCGGTTTGGCAGCACAGGCTCATCAAGAGGCCGGTTAGGCCTCCGTAAGACTGCAGTTAGCTTGCGTTGTTGGCATCAGTTCAATTTTAGATTATTAGTAGTTTTTATTTGTTTTTATTGAGCAGTGCCATTAGTGTTAATTAAGTCAATAGATTACTAGTATTTTAATATTGTTTATTGTTTGTCAATTAAGTAAGTAGTTTGTTATTATGTTTGGTTCTTATTTTGACTAGAAAATAATACAATTTTAGCGTAATAGTAATATTTTATGAATTGAATTACTAATTAGGTAGTGTTATTTTACTGTAGTAGTAGGTAATTTATCTAATTGTGATTACCTAGATAAACAATACTAATTAGCAATGAAGTTCAATTATTTGATTAGTTTTTTTATAGTAATAGCTGTCTTTAGTCTTTAATTTTGGCCACATTAGTAATAACTATTTTGTTGTTGTTGTTTTATTATTTATGAGCCAGTAGATAAGTCATAGTTATATTGATTGTATTATGGAGTTTAGGTGTATTTAAATTATGTATTATAAAGGTTACTTCTCCGTGGTCAAAACTGATGGAGAAATGTTTTTAGGATACTGGACTTTGGACAGTCGTTACGAGTCGTCAGAAACCCGAAAGTCTGATAACCAGTCTTACCAAGGGGTATTGTGTTTCCCAGTAACTGGCTTGTGGAGGTCAGATAGGCAGTCGCTCCATGTAAAATACTAGTATTCAGCTGCAGCCGGTTAGACTGGAAGCCGACCCCAACATAGTTGGGAAAAGGCTAGGCGGATTGATTGACTGGATTTTGGTTAAGTCAAGTGATTCGCGTTGCCGAAAGTTGGTGCCAGAAATGGCTCCAAAGGTTTGAACACTTTTTGAAGAATTTGCAAGATGCGATGGTAATGTCCAAAAATTTAGGTTATTATGAGTTTGAAGTCGAATTTTGCCCACATGCTCAAACATAGCAACTTTGTTGCTATTTGCGTATTTAAAGATATGCGTGAATTTGACAATAAGTAAAAATTATAATGTCTTATTAGCATCAAAGATTATGATAACGCAGACGCGACATGTGAATTAAACACTTTTATCACAAAACAAGAGAGATACGACAAATCGTTACCCGCTTATCATTACGCGTATTATTACAAAAGAATTTAGTTGACAGCTATTTTTAATAGATTAGCAATTGATGACATTTGTTTTTTTTTACCTTAGTTTCCGAATAAATTAGGATTTTACCTGTTTGTATCATTTCCAAGAACAGTGGTGGAGTAATATTTATTTGTATTGTAGTAGATACGTAATATATTATTAAAGATGAATAGTTCGAATACGTCATTGTTATAAATATGTGAGTTTTTGAAGGTTGCTGATTGCATCTTTGCGGTCATCAAACCGTTTGCTTAAATGGTGATTTCGAACCATATGTCAGTTCTTAAGCCATATAAAGGTACCTTCCCTAATTTTAATTTCGGAAATAACGATTCAATTTTTTTTTCTTGATTGTTTTTAAAAGTCTGACGTTTATTCTGCTCTGTTTTCCAATAAGATGCTTGCCAGACATTTGAAGTTTTTGGATAAATCGACACATAAATAAATTCACCATATTCGTAGGTATAAGTTATATACTTTATTAATGGGGCTTGTGGCTAATTAATAACAGCCACACGGGTCGATCGATCAGGTTAAGCTAAGCTTGCCGCGGATGGTCCGTGGATGGCTGTTATTCATATATCTTTGACATTCGTTACGGGTCGTCAGAAGCCCGAAAGTCTATCACAACCAGTCTCACCAAGGGGTATCGTGTTACCCAGTTGCATTCGGTTAGACTGACAGCCAACCCCAACATAGTTGGGAAAAGGCTAGGCAGAGTTAGATGTATAAGTTAGATTCTGCTAAATTCCCTCCCTGTACAGGAAGATAATAAAAATAAGTTAGCTCTTCGTACTCAGAACCCTTCAGGATATCCTGCACCATTAGGAACTATTACATAGGTAATGTAACCAAGCCACGTGCACAAACATCCAGGGTAGGTAGCTCTGCAGTATATGCAAATATTATTACAATGAATCCAACTTGATTATTATGTAAGCCAACAGATGAGCCGATGGCACAGAAAAACCTGGGTGCGTTTTAAAGAGGATTATTAAATCAAGGATGGCTTAGCAGTATAACGCAGATTCTATAAACAAACTCATAAACCTAAGTTCTGTGAACTTCTGTGGGTATGTGAGAGTTATGTTAAACGGAACCAAGGAATAGGTGAAATAACGAAAACCTACTTATTATTATTATTATTTTTTTATCATACTAATATTATAAAGGCGAAAAGTGAGTGTGTGTATGTTATTTGTTACTCTTTCACACAAAAATTACCGTATGGATTTGAATGAAATTTGCCACATAGATAGTTTATAACCTGGATTAATACATAGGATACTTTTCATCCCGATATTCTTATGTGTTCGAGACTTACACGAGTGAAACCGCGGGGCACTGCTAGTATTCTAACAAAAAAGCTTGTTAAAAGCCAACTTCGTAAGTGCCTCTCTTATTTTTGGAGTCTTTTGTCAGTTTTTATTAACGCTAAGAGATACTTAAGGTTGATGCGCCAAGGTTGCCCGCGAAATTCAAAATTTCTTACGTTTTTTGCAATTTGTAGGTCAGTGTGAGCTTGTATGATGATTAAAATACGAATCGCGGCCGTAGCTAATATGGCTTTACATAATTATAATCATTAGAATCAGCAATACAACTCCATAAGTTAGCATTTATCTCAAATCTAGCGATTTCATGAAATCATGAGGACCTACAAATTGCAAAAAACGTAAGAAATTTTGAATTTCGCGGGCTACCCTGGCGCTTTCGCCTTAAATAAAATACCTAACATTTTTCCACATTCGGCGTTGCGCCTGCGCTGGGCGTTGAAATCTAACTCTTCCATTTGATTAACTGTTCCCGATTTTTGTCTCAAATTCTTTTCCTCTACATCTTTAACATCTACCTAAGTCGAAGACATTTTGTCTGTGACTAAAATACTTGACATGCATGATATCATTACATTTTTTGCGTCATCAATAGGTAAACTTAAACGTATAATAACTTCCTGAAATATTATCGTAGCAAAGAGGCCAATAATTTATTATCAGCGATGAATACTTCAGATTGCAAACTAATCATTATGAAGATATAGAAATGTACCTACTGCTTAAATATTAGATCGCAACCATAATATGACTGTATTTACCATTTCTAACTCTCTTTTAAAAAGCTCCTCTAGCTATTTGGAAAATGTTGAGAATATTGAAAAGTTTCTTGAAAATATTTAAATTTTTAATGCTTTCGGGAAATAGATTCACTTGAAGGAGCTTTTCTCCTACTAAATTACTGATTATTTACTTTTCTTCATTTAAGAATAAGAATAAGGGCTTTTTTCACGATGTCCGAGTAGTCACTATACTTACCGAATAAATAAAAAAATGGGACAGAATTAGTATGAAATTATCTGCCAAGTAAGTTAATAGGAACTTCATCGTAGGTGGTGAAACAGGCCCTTAGAATACTTAATTTATTTGCAGATAATACAGGTTTTATCAGATGTAAAAAATTGGTGGTTTATGCACAGTCTATATTTTACCTGTTTAGGGCATGCAAATTAGTTTATTAATGCAAATTATTTTGTGTCAAGTTGGTCAAAAAAAAACCCTATATATCTTTATCTACACCCATGCTATAAATCCTCTATAAAAGTTTCTGAAACAGTTAGCTTTTTGCCAACATTAAAACAGCCAGTGTCATAGTAACCATGGTAACCATAATAGCATCCAAACGGGTGTTTTAATGTTGTACTGAATTTCATAATGCAATTCGTTTTCAAAAAAAGAACATTGTAATGCACGCGCGTTTCACTACAACAGCGCCGTAATTTAAAAAAAGAACTTATTCGAATTCACGTCGTATACTATGACGCCGGCCGCCATATTCGATACGAGTATTAGTATTGCAAAAAACTGTTTCAGAACCTTTTATAGAGCATTGATAACATGGATGTAGATAAAGTCTTGTATGCAACTGTACATAATTAGGTATTAAAACACTCATGTGATACTAACATTCGTGTTTTAATACACCTTGTTATACGTCAGTTGCATAAATAACTATTAAATGCGGCGAAAATAGGAAACTAATTTTAAATGTACAATTTCCTTTCTCATTTTTCCTTACAAACACTTAGCCCATTCTTCATATCCATAGGTATAGGGACAAAGGCTCCTCCAAACAGCTTCGCTTTGCGAGTGACGCCTGTTTGTAGGAGCTTTAAAACGTAGGTAATTGTTCACAGATTTCAAAAAAGTCCACAACAAACTTTCGGCCGGGTTCATTGACCGTACGATACGGCACTGAAAGGATATCAACTTGTCACCACTGCAAACTAGTTTGACAGATTGTTTCGCGGCTTTTATACTTTTATTTATATTTTTGTAAACTTTCCGTGTTTCGAGTGTAGCTTCATGGTCGCTAGATTAATGTGGTCATGATAAGAAACGGACAAATTGTGTATTTTGATAAGAATTTAAATACATGTTGGTAGTGGTCGCAAGTGTAAGCCGACGTAGCACGGACGTAAAAATAATCGTTTAGTCCACTCTCGACCCCTCGACCCCTAAAAAAAGATTTGTTTATTTGTGTCCTCTCAACCCCTAAACATAGTTTACACTCGACCCCCAGGGGTTGAGACTGAATTTTCATACAAAGGACAGGCATACCTCGTCCACTTTCGACCCTTAGTTCGTTAAGCACCTAAAATTAATATTTTGGTACAGTAAGCTACAGAAAGCAAAGTTCAGGAATTGATATTAAAAAATATATATATTGAGGGTGTTCTAGTTACTATTTAACTAGAATACCCTCAATATATATTTTTTATGCAACTATAGCGTACACTGATGATTTATCATCGTAACTGACTGTACTTTGGGGTCGAGAGGAGACTAAAACTTGCCTGGAAAATAAAATCCACTCTCGACCCCGAAGGGTCGAGAATAAACTATATTTAGGGGTCCAGTGGACATTATTTTTTGGGGGTCGAGGGGCCGAGAGTGGACTAAACGAAAATAACGCGGCAATTTTTTTTGTTGGATTTTCAACTCTGCTTAGCGCTGAGAGTTAAAAATCAAACAGTGTGTTTCGACGCGCTAGAATGCACTTTGTTGTTGTTAGGTTGGATTCTCGAAGCTCGGCTCAATACCGAGAGTTGAAAATCCAGTGCGAGACAAAATCCCGCCGCGATATTTTGACGTTCGTGTGAACGTCGGCTTACTGCTGAGGGCGAGGTCCGAGGTTCGCTGCCCGAGTCGGGCAAAGTGTTATAGAGTTTTTCCTTCTGGAATTTCTTAGATGCAGCTCGGAGTCTTGATTCGTGCCCGGATTATACAACGTGTAACGTTAAATGCGCAAAACCTCTTAAGGGGTCATTGTACTCATCATTATGAACAACTTTTACTATGGGACCAAACCTGAAATCGTGAAAAAAAAATCAGCTGTTCAATACATTTATGTTCGCATAATTCGTCAAAATGTACTGAACAGCTGATTTTTTTTTCGCGATTTCAGGTTTAGTCCCATAGTAAAAGTTGTTCATAATGATGAGTACAATGACCCCTTAAGAGGTTTTGCGCATTTAACGTTACACGTTGTATATGACTTGATAAGCGGTATTTTTTGTGAAGGCCATCGGCTAATGTCACTCAGTCTGTTTATCTGTCGGTCTGTCTGTCTGTCTGTCTGTCTGTGTGTCTGTCTGTCACAGCTGGATACTGAAAGGGGGTGTTAAAAATTCGAACTGGGGCTACTAGGGCATGTGGGGTATCATATGAAAGAGCGCTGTTTGCACATTCTCAAACATATATTGTTCCTTTTTTTTTGCCGCATAATTTTCGACTTTTGATGGAAAATGTTAAAAAAAATACCGTTCCCCCCTTATCTCCGAAGTTTGCATAGAGAAAAATCTGAAATTATTCTATGTGATAGAAGTAAAGATAGATAGGTAGTATAGATTACAGAAAAAATAAAACGATGTCTCTAAATAGCACAGTTCTTCTGAAATCATCAACAAAAATTACATATAAATGATGGTACGGAACCCTCGGTGCGCGAGTCCGACTCGCTCTTGACCGGTTTTTTATTGACTGCAAGGTCTTAATTATTATTATTCTTACATAAGATTAGGTCAAACATAAACATGTTTATCACAACTGCGTCGGTTACCAATCGTTATTTGTAGCTAGCTAAACAGAACGTTATCAGAAGCTTGATTGATAAGATTAGGTAAGTACCTACAGACTGACCGACTAACTGAACTCAAGTGGTCGTCTCTCTGTTTAGCGTGATTCAATATCATCTACTTATGTAGGTAGGTACTCACATTTGTATTTGAAACCCAGGTACATGTACCATTTTGACTAATATTGAAAGGGTTTTCGATAGGGTTTTCTAAGCAGTTAATCAAAAACCCATACGATGTAGGTAACCTTTTTAAATGGCTTTAAAGGACCATTTTGACTATCCATTCAAAGGGTTCTCGATAGGGTTTTTCTAAGCAGTTATATAACAAAAATCCATACTATAGGGGTAACCCATTTGAACGGCTTAAATTAAGCCGTTACACTTCAACTCTCTTAAACACGATAACAGCGTAATGTAATATAATATGCGAGCAATGTAATATGATCTCTCGATGATATGAACCCGAACAAAACCCTTATTTATTATACCTATAGGTTATATTAATGAAGGGGTAACTTCCACGGGTTTCATGGGTTTCAAGAGAACCCATTCAATGGGTTATGCATATTGAAGGGATTACCCTTTTACTGGGTTTCAAGCCTAAAACCCATTCAAGGACTCATAAACGGCTTATCCCTTCGAAAGACTTAACTATTAACTGTGGTTGTACGGTCCCCGTTCTAAACATGTCTGATAATTTAGATGCATCAGTTTAGACCTAACAGGAATGGCAGGTGATGGAAAATTATCTGGAAAGTCAATATTTATTTGGAGGAAAGAAACCTAGATTAATTTTCTTTCTGAAATCGTCAACACTGTCGTCGACGACGCTACTCAAAAGTAAAGTGTTACAAACTCAAAAGACCACTGAGTAGCCAGAATAATTTGTCTATTTATAATTAATTATGATATATTTTTAGTGTTCTTTCTATAATTATTCCTCTCATACTGAGCACCTGCCATCAATCTCTTCACCACCCTTGGTTTACTGGTAGAGAATGCCTAAGTCATTAAAGGCGAGCGCGCATTGCGGTGCGTTTTTCTACCGCATAATCTGTGAAGTATGGAATGTCTTTGAAGTGCGCGCACTGCGGTCATGCGTTTTGTTACTGTAGGCCCCGCCCAGTGCGGCAGAACTAACGGAAACGCACCGCAGTGCGCGCTCGCTCTAAGTCCGCCTTTGTACACTGTTTAGTGCGAAAAGTTTAAATAAAAAGGGAAATCCTGACTGACTGACTGATTGACTGACTCATCAACGCCCAGCCGAAACCCTTAGACCTAGAAAGCTGAAATTTTGCACAGAGGTTCTCTTTATAATGTAGACAAGGAATAAGGAAGGAATTCCCGGTAGCAGGTTCCCTTTGGATATTTTTCGACATCCACGCGGGCGAAGCCGCGGGCAAAGGCTAGTAAATAATAAATATCACGGGACTAGATTTCAATAGTGGTTTGTACACGGGCCGACTCCTTTAATTTTACGGACCGTTTAATCTGCCTAGCCTTTTCCCAACTATGTTGGCGTAGGCTTCTGGATGCAGCTGAATAGGTACCTAGTTTATTCTTTTCCAATACGCGGCAGTGATCAATACTTCTAGCTTTCTCATCGCGAGAAGAAGTCTTTGGTTTGCAGTTAACCCCTCAAGTGTCGAATGCACCCCATGTGTGCATAAGAAAAACCCTTTTTTTATTAGGTATATAAGGTATATAGGCACATATATATAAATGTAAAAAAACATCATCCGATGGAAAACCAATCATATCATTACTTGTGAACCTATGAGTTCGCAGCTAACCTCCCCTCCCCCCCCCCCCCCCTCCGCGTGTCAAATGCACCCAAGTGTGCAAAAGGACAAAACTTTACATAATAGGTATATAAGCTTAGATCACATATATATAAACGTAAAAAAACATCATCCGATGGAAAACATATCATCATCAGTAGTTGTGAACCTATGGGGTTCGCAACTAACCCCCAACCCTCCCCACTCGCGGGGGTTTTGGGTCTAAAATTAACCAAACTCAGACACTTGAGGGGTTAAGTAGCATAACTAAACTATCTTGTAATGCCAATCAGGATTGTAATTACAACATTGTCACTAAACTGCATGTCGGATTAACGTCCGATATAGTAATGGTTACTAAATTCATTACAATTATTGCGAAACACCGTTTAAGTATTAATTCGATACTAAAGTAAGGATTAGGTAGATAGCTACCAGAACAAAAGAAACCAAGGTCTAAACTACTGGTGGTCTGGGCTCTAGAGAGAGAAGGAACCGTCTAAGTATGGGACCCGTGTCCAGGACCCCAGGCCTGCTATTTTGTAGAAATTCGTCATTCCAACACGATCCCATTGTCATTTTGTTAAAAGTTCGTAATCTGCTAAATTCATAATTATTAATTATTATTAATTCATTTATTTCAAAGCAAGTCCATAGTTCACACATTATAATTATATAAAAAAATAAAAATAAAATCACATAAAAACATGTCATTAAAATAATCAAAACATTAAAATCAAATAAAATAAAATTACACACTACATTTCAATAAATTAAATATAGATCAAAATTAATTTAATGGTCGATCATTGGTCGGTCAGTGGTCTCGTAATAGAATCGTGGTAGAATGACATTGTCGTATTGCCATTATTATAAAACCCGTTAGTAGAAATTATTTTCGAAAAACTCAAGGTCACTGATCAAAGGAACTGTCAAAATTTTAGCAGATTACTGCATACTTCAGTCATTCATTTGTCATTAACATTATGTAGGTACGAGATTACCATTCTATCAATTCTATGCCATTTCTTACAATTGAGTGTAAGTGGTTGACCATTGGAAAGTCATAATGACGCCATTATATTAGTAGACTACCAAACTTGTCAAAATCAACAATTATTATTATGAAATCAATAATAGGTCATTCTGACACGATTGTAATAGCAGACTTGAGGCCCAGGAGTACCGCTTTCTGAATCAAGCCCTTGATCCAACTGTCTAACGTTTATTGTAAAAGAAATCGTGAGTTAGTAAAACAATTAATACTTTCAATTGTCACAACAACCTTTTAATAAATAAATCAACTGATTTTATCTGCATTACAACAATAGAAACTTAACAATTAGCTATAAGGAATTAATAATTAATATCAACCTACAGTTATTTTCAAATTCAAGGTTAGCTTACAACATCGAATAACAACTTAGTCACGAATTAAGATAAACCCTATTTATAACTGTACACGTTAATTATTAATTAATATTTAAATTATTATCAGTATAAAGTTTCCATTATTTTAAATTTAGAAACGGAAAATAATCTACCATTTTTAGGGTTCCGTACCAAAATGGTAAAAAAGGAACCCTTATGGTGTGACTCAGTCTGTCTGTCTGTCTGTCTGTCTGTCTGTCTGTCCGTCTGTCTGTCTGTCTGTCTGTCTGTCACAGCTGGATATCTCAAGAACTACTAATGCTATCAACTTGAAATTTGGAACAGTTTTAGATGACGCTTACCCAACTATTTTGTAAATAAGAAAGAAATAAAAATATTTATATTTTTTTTGCAACAGGGACTGAAAGGGGGTCTTAAAAATTTAAAGTGGGGCTACTAGGGCATATGGGGTATCATATAAAAGAGCGCTGTTTGCACATTCTCAAACATTTTTTAATTTTTTTTAGGGCGCATAGTTTTCGACTTTTGATGAAAAATGTAAAAAAAAATACCGTTCCCCCCCCCCGTTAACTCCGAAGTTTGTAAAGAGAAAAATCTGAAATTATTCTATGTGATAGAAGTTTATGTAAAGATTACAGGAAAAATAAAACGAAGTCTCAAAATAGCATACTTTTTCAGAAATCGGAACGGAAGCATCGGTGCGTGAGTCCGACTCGCTCTTGACCGGTTTTTAATATTTAGACATCAGTATTTTTGTTATACTTAGACAATATAATTTGCCTATAAAGTTGCACCGTAGAACAGTCACTCTGCCTAGCCTTTTCCCAACCATGTTGGGGTCGGCTTCCAGTCTAACCGGATGCAGCTGAATACCAATGACGGATGGATGATTAGTTCGGGGCCCGAACGAAGTATGAAGGACAACACGATTTGACAGTTGTCCCTACTCCCGATGAGTTTTTGCCCGTCCGAAAAATTTAACTTTACACTTGTTTTGATGAATCGCTATGTCAGACGGATGGACTGACGGACGGACGGACGTAGGCAGTAGACCTCCTGATAGCTTATAACGGCCATCTAAATACAATCGCAGCAAATACAAGTTATCTTAAAAGGAAAAAGTAAAAAACATTGTTTACCATACCTATGTCCTGTTGCCCAATTCATTTCAGATAACTTATCGATTTGATAAAACATTTTACTACAATAATACATTCTATAAATAAATAGATATACATACACACGTACGGCGTATTTAAAAATAAATTATCAGTAAACATTCATAATACTTAAACTTACTTAATTAAGTAAGTAGATACTTATATGTGCAGAAATGTTCTGAAAAACAAAAATAGCGACTGTATTATGATAACAAGATGATAATGATGATAGATGACAGGCTTTTGCTTACATTGCATGTGTGTACTTTGCAATTTTTTTTTCAATACACTTCCTCGAAAACTGGTTCATATCGCACTACGATTAGGTTCACAATGCAATGTATTTCACACGAATGCACAGATAACTTATACATAAACTTAGTCAAAATTGCGAGACGGTCCTCTCTATTCAGAGGTGAATGTTTTTTTTTTATCTCGGCAAAGAGATCTAATATGCGTCTTTAATATTTTTTGAATATTTAAATAATGTTTATAACTAGAATAACATCAAAATATTACAATAAAAAGAAAGTTTATGAACAAATTAACATTTGTTTGTGTTCTAAACTCAAAAATATTTGAATTTTCTATTTTTCATATTAGGCTGTTTATCGGCTTTATACCTTTGCTTCTCCTTCAACCTGGCGAAAGCAAAGCGCGGAAAAAAAGAAAATTTAAATCATAGTTTCCTAATAATTCATGACAAAAATATTTTTCGTTATTTTATTTTATTTCTTCAAAAGTTTATTGAAAAACATCGTTTGATAAACGTGGATATTTGTTATTGCAGTTCTCGGCTCAAAAACAAACGTTCTCCACTTGTATCAAAATGGACTATTTCTAATGTGCCTTTTTATTTGTGCAGAATATATAAATATATTTTTTTTTATTGTGACTTCCGATGCATCAGAAAATGTTGAGTATGGCAATTTCCTTTTGACTGTATACTGGGTAGCCCATATTCAAAAGTGTATTTACAGACATAGAGTGATAAATTGATTACATAAAAATGCCATAAAAAAACCAAAATCAGAATTTGTAGGTTTTAACTATACTTAAATCTAATTTTATTGTAAGTATACTTGAAATAGTTGAAAACCAGACATATTTATTGAATGAGTATCAAATGACAGAATACTATGAAACTCCAGTCATTAGTGACTAAACCATAAAGCTATTTATTATCCTGTTTACTCAAATGTTACTCATTTCATTCTGTTCTAAAATTCCCAATAACTAAATAATTTCCGTCGGCTGAAATTGGATCAAACGTCAACTACGGAATTTTCACATTATTTTAACCACGCAAGTGTGAGCTGGGGGTCTACCACCACCTCTTAAAACAGTACTAGCTGTTGCCCGCTACTTCGCCTGCGATTCAGGAATAAATGTAGCTTATGTCTTTCTCCAGGTCATGGTCTACCCATGTGCCAAATTTCATTCAAATCCGTTCAGCCATTTTATCGTGAAAGGCGTAACAAACAAACTCATTTATAACATTACTAGCTGCGCCCCGCGATTTCAACCGCGTAGACCGGAATAAAAAGTAACCTATGTGTTAATCCAGGGTATAAGCTATCGACATACCAAATTTCATCCAAATCGGTCCAGCCGTTTGAGCGTGAAGAAGCAACAAACATGCAAACACACACACACTCACAAAACTTTCGCCTTTATAATATTAGTGTGATAGTTAGCTCCATCTTTTCCCACATGCTGATCAATCAATCTGCCTAGCCTTTTCCCAACTATGTTGGGGTCGGCTTCCAGTCTAACCGGATGCAGCTGAATACCAGTATTTTACATGGAGCGACTGCCTGTCTGACCTCCACAACCCAGTAACTGGGTAATACGATACCCCTTGGTAAGACTGGTTGTCAGACTTTCGGGCTTCTGACGACCCGTAACGACTGTCAAAGATCCACGAATGACAGCCGGGACCAACGGCTTAACGTGCTTTCCGAGGCACGGAGGCTGATGTAAGATTAAAATGATACTGTGATAAGATGTGGTGGCAGGCCCCCCGACCGCGAATAGCCAAGCGAATCCCCCAGATAGATGAACCGATGACCTTCACAAGACAGCTGGGGACAGACTGGATGCGGAAGGTGGAGAACTGAGTGTCGTGACGCAAGAGGAGGGGGCCATGTCCAGCAGTGGACTGAGACTGAGCTGATTGATGAGCTATTTGTAACAGAGTATTGATACGAGGAGAAGAATATTGTCAAACAACTTAGATAAATTAAAAAAAAATAAGAACAAAAACGAAACAAGGATAGCTGAAAAAGTATAAACTGTAGAACAGCTAGCATCACACTTCTCCAGATCCAGATACAAAAAGTATAAACTGTAGAACAGCTAGCATCACACTTCTCCAGATCCAGATACAAAAAGTATAAACTGTAGAACAGCTAGCATCACACTTCTCCAGATCCAGATACAAAAAGTATAAACTGTAGAACAGCTAGCATCACACTTCTCCAGATCCAGATACAAAAAACCGGCCAAGTGCGTGTCGGACCACGCACGATGAAGGGTTCCGTAGTTCAAAAGAATTTATCCCAAAAACAAACCTAATATTGTAATAATTACCAAAAAAAAAAAATATGTGATAAAATTACAAATTAACATTTTTCGGACTTTTTCCTTTACTCGTGCTGTAAAACCTTGCTTCTTGCCAAATTTCATTATTCTAGGTCAACGGGAAGTACCCCTTAGGTTTTGATTTACTTGCGAGTATCGCATAAATGGCCGTATTTTTTATTGCGTTGACTTAGAAGCTTGATTTTTTTAAGACTCTAAAGGACCATAGAGCTACGTATTTAATATTAATTTTAACTTGATACCTCCACGCGTTCCTGAGAAAAGGGGTCTTCACAGACTGACAGACAGACAGACAGACAGACAGACAACGAAGTGAACCTGTAAGGGTTCCGTTTTTCCCTTTTGAGGTACGGAACCTTAAAAATCATGAAAGTGTTGTTCCTTGTAAAAAAATCATCATCATCATTCTCCTGCCCTTATCCCAATTTATTTGGAGTCTGCGCATTATATGTCTTTTTCTTCCATACTCTATTAGTCGTCTTCTCGGTAGTCACCCCCTTTTATCCATATAATCTTTCACATAGTCCATCCATCATTTCTTTGGTCTTTCTTCTACTCTTTTATCCGTCCAAATTCATACTAAAAACTTTCCTTACGACATTTTCCTCACTCTTCCAATTTCCACACAACTTTCTTCCACGCAAAAAAGGAACTTTAAGTAATTGAAAATAATAATTATCTCAAAAAGTACCTAGTAAATATTTTCAAATGCTTCCATACATCAAGACCTTGAGTGGTCAAGACTAGTGTTGTGACACCTCATTAGCAAGTCTTACCATCTGGCCATGTTTGTCGCAAGTAACCTTCGAGGCGCACCTCTATGCTTGAAGTAATTTCGCAAAAATGTATAGAAATTGTCATTATTTATCCGTTACTGCTATTTTTGTGAGAAGATTGATGATTCTGCGGACGAAATGAAATAATAATTATCCAATAAAAGAGGAATATTTTTGAATTGATTAAATTGGTGAACTTAGTAGATACTGAGGAAATAAACACAAAAACAATCATCTACAATATAAATATACACCAAAGTCTTTCAATGAACCTTCAGGAACGCTTAACAGGTTCTTTGAAAAGACACTAAATAAAATTTTACTTGTAAATGTTTAAAGGATCAAAGGGTCCAATAAGCTATCGATTCTCAAAAGGGTTAAAGGTATATTGGACGTTCTCTTGCCCTTCACACAATTTATTTGGGGTCGGTGCATGATGTCTTTATCTTCCATACTTCTCTATTAGTCAGTAGTATCTTAGTAGTCATCCTAGCCAATCATCTTTCCAACAGTCCATCCATTCCATTTCATCATGACCCAAATGAATTAGTTTTTTTTTTCCAATTTGAACCAGTAGGGATTATTCACACCATTAAAGAGAATTATGAATGAAACTGTTTTTCCAAACCCCTTTATTTAGCACATGACTCATTCACTTTGCTCGAGTTTCAACGATTTCAGACTAAGCTGTTAGTCATGTGGCAGTCACTCAAAACTTCCGGCCTAGCAATTGTAAGACCATGTGTTTGATAAGTATTGTTTTTAAGACTCAATGAATCTTTGTTAATATTTGAATTGTAATGTATAATGTGGATGAGGGTGATTCAGTACGTCTTCAAGTGCGGGTTAGTGTTCAGAATTAGCCTTTTTTAGGGTTCCGTACCAAAATGGTAAAAAAGGAACCCTTATGGTGTGACTCAGTCTGTCTGTCTGTCTGTCTGTCACAGCCGGATATCTCAAGAACTACTAATGCTATCAACTTGAAATTTGGAACAGTTTTAGATGACATTTACCCAACTATTTTGCAAATAAGAAAGAATTAAAAATATTTATGTTTTTTTTGTAACAGGGACTGAAAGGGGGTCTTAAAAATTCAAAGTGGGGCTACTAGGGCATGTGGCGTATCATATGAAAGAGCGGTGTTTGCACATTCTCAAACATTTTTTTAATTTTTTTTAGGGCGCATAGTTTTTGGGGTTTGATGAAAAATGTAAAAAAAATACCGTTCACCACTCCTTATCTCCGAAGTTTGCAAAGATAAAAATCTGAAATTATTCTATGTGATAGAAGTTTATGTAAAGATTACAGGAAAAATAAAACGATGTCTCTAAATAGCACACTTTTTCAGAAATCGGAACGGATCCCTCGGCGCGCGAGTCCGACTCGCTCTTGACCGGTTTTTCATGAATTATTATTACTTTCTGTTACGTCTTTTTCATTAGTTTTATAGCTACGATCGATCGCCGACGATCGTCTTACATTTTGGTTTTTCCAATAAAATTTTGTTTCTTCATTAGTGGCTGATATTAAATACTCAAAAATTGGAAATTGTACATAGGATGGTTTTATCAATAAATGGTTTTGTGGTAGATGCTGCTCCATCGGATATAGCCGATTAGTCGCTTCTTACGATACTGTAAGTCATCATAACCTTGTCCATACAAGCTCAAAACTTATCATTAAAATGTCTGCTGTCAAGAAATCCCATGCCCATAGGCTTTAATGCAAAATTAATGGCTTCTAAGAAGATATCTTCGATAACGACGTCATATTTTAGGCTCACTTTGGGGCAAATTTTACGGTCTTCAGTCAAACTGTGTAATTTGTTAAAGGTAATAATTTCCTTTAATGTATTCTTAAGTAAGGTATAATTGAAAACTTGCAAGCTTGTTGCATGATATAGGCGGACCGGTGTAGTAAAAGGAACATTAGCATATTTATGACGGAATAGGATCCATGCTTGTTTAACATGTAAAATATTGTGTGTTGGAATTGCCATTTAATGTAAAAATACCATTGATGAAGAAAGATGGCTGAAGATGGAGGACAGAATCTGAAAAACAGTACGCTAACCCTATACTCAATGACAGAGTAGAACATGTTTAACTGAAGACAGAACAAAATAATGATAATGATGGTGATGTTGCTAAACCAATAACAATTCTAAAAAGATACGAGATAATCAAGCATTAAATTATTGGTAATCTTATAGGCCAGAGAAAACTAATGCGAAGGATATGTGCGATGTTCCTAGAATCCTTGACAAAATAGACGATAGTCAATATAGGAATTGCACCACACATAGACAGATATATTAAGTAGGCACTAATGCTAATAACATCAATACAATCTATTGGCATTACAATCGAGGTCGAGTAATAAAAACCTAATCATTATTCCACAATAGAAATACATAAAATGTTTATCTGAGGATCTAAGTTCATACAGATAGCCAAATCTTGAGATAACTGTTCGTTGTATCGAGGTTCTCTGAAGTGAAAGGATCTGAAAGGGATTTGAGAGGAGCATTGGGTATTAAAGATGAGCTTGTATGATAGAAGCTTGAGATGAGTAGGATTTGGAACTTACATATTTTTGTTAGGTTTGCTTCATTTTGATTGTTATTCTTTGGATTCGGGTTCTCTAATACCCTTATTGCCGGCGACCGGTTACCTTCTCAAGTATCTATAAGAATTTCGTCCAATGCCTGTTTATTAATTTTAGTTCCATATCACATCTGAAAGTAATCCTTTTTAGATATATTTCCCTGAAATAGTACAAAGTGAGAAAATTTATAGATATATCTTCATTCTATCATAGATATAGAAAATTGAATCGACGATAATTTAGAAATAGGTTTGCGGAGCTAAACTAGAAATGATTTGTCCTATGTTAACAGTATTGTAACAACCTCACGTGAGTACCGATAGTTATCAGTATTGATTGTAAATGTCAGTTAGTATAACATTTACTTCGTACATCGTGATTCATATACTTTTACAAGGAATTTTAAACGGTTTTGTAACTTTAGTTTTAAAACGTGGAATATTTTGAACTAGGAGTGTCTGATGACGTTCAGACTAGTTATCTAGCATTTGTAATAGCTCAGAGTCTTATGTCGAAAGGTTAGGAAGCTATTTATCGTCATGACGATGATCTTATGATGATTCAAAGATACATTATACAATAAATCATTATAGTAACCACTTCTGTACTTGTATTTCTTCATAAAACACTTAATACAAAATGAAATAACGGACAATCTTATTATAATTACTAGAATTTACGAACGATATGGTGATTAAAGGGTTCCGTCTTTTCATGCACGGTTCTAACTTTGTAACTAAATAGATTAATGCAGCCAAATATGATCGAGATATTTGGCTGCATTAATCTACATATTTAGTTTTCGACATCGTAACATGGGCAAGCCCTTATTCTGAGACTGCTTTCAAACCAATCTTTTCATCCGAGCATGTCCACACCAGTTACTAACAACATATGAACCATGTATGTAAGCATATAATCACACCATAATCACTGACACTCCTAAAACATCAGACATCACTATCAAAGTATCGACACTATAGACAGACATTACTATCGGCTGCTAAGCGGACTATCGGCACATCGTCCTTGTCGATAGTCATCGGAGGTAATTACAGTGATCGCGGGCGGAGGCGCCGGCGCAGGTGGCTTAGCGCTTTTGGTACATACAATATTGAAAATAGAAGGTTCACTTAGAACAACTATTAAATAGTCAACAATGTGAGCTAAACGCTGGATGGATTGTGCGAAAGGTGATACTAAGGCTAGAAAGGGGAAGAATATTCAGGTGACGGCTGACACAGGTGAAAATAAGTAATAAGAAGACATGCTGTGAATAAATTGGGGTAAAGGCAGGGGATGAAAATAAATAGCTCTAAAATGCTGTTAAAATGTCTGTTTCATTCACATGGGTCAAACAAACATTTTGCAGAAGACAAAAGAAGAAAAGGTTTTGCGGAATATACCTTGACTCATTGATCAAAGAGATAAAAGAGTAAATGAAAAGAAGATTTAATAAACAGACCTTGGATTGATTTAAGATGTAAGTAGCGGAATCCAAATTGATGAAACAAATGATTAAATTGAAACAGGGCCTACCCAACAACAAACAAATGAATAATACCGCTGAAGTAGTGGGTGGTGTGCGGCTACTAGTCGGCTTAGTGACTTCTGTCATTTCCTATTGGATGATCAAGCTATTAAGTTATTTACATACCAGCTTTATTGTTTGATTGCGTTTAGAACTGTTAGTTTAATTTATGTCTTGATTTGTGGAGGAAAAATACGTTTTGCTGTTGTTTATTATCCTGTGCTTTTACTGGGTGACTGTGTGTGAAGGAAGAAGGAATAACTACTCATTTTAAAGTAGTTATTCCTTCTTCCTTGTTTTTTTTACCAACTAAGATTTTTAAGCTGTTATTTTGAATTTGGGAAGTAAGGACCGTTTCGATTTTTAATAAATACGTTTAAGGCCCAGATTTCCTGAAAACGATCAAAAAGGTGGTTTTTTAAAGCAGTGTATCTCATAAACCGTAAATAATTTTGACATGTAAAAAAAATATGATATTTTCAAGTCTTTTTCGCATACAGTGATGGAAGCCAAAACATAATTATACATATTTTAATGCACCAAAAAAATCTTTAAACATACCTCCTAATAATCTTTAAAAGCAGTTTATACCTTCATTAACAATTATAATTATAATTAAAAATATACCATGAAATGTCAAATTCCAAACTGCATCCAGTGATGGATTACTTTTTATTAAATAGTTAATTTCTAATTTTTTACGATTTTATTTGCATTTTTACGACATAATTCCGGTGCGCGTGAGAATCTTCTATCTCTTGCATCAAACTAGACAGCCATAACGCCATTTCACTTACACACCGAGCTAAACCAATCTTGGAACCAGGGCCTTAAATTTTATATTGAAAAATCTTGGCTACATTCCAAACCGCAGACATGCACGTTTTTAAAACCAAAAATATTTACCAAATATTTTTTTTCAACATTGGATTTAACACAACCATAAATACCTAAAACATATCATGTCCGTATGTTGCAAAAATATTTGAAATACAATCACAAAACAATGGACAGACATACCTCAGGAATTTGTTAAAGACATTTTACATAATTATGATTCAGTTCGCGTTCGATCACAATATTCGATGTATTGGTTCAAATTCTGTGAGTCTCTCTCACTGCGAACGAATGTACGTGGAATGAATGAATGAATGAATGAATGACATCGTCGTGTGAAACTTTGTCGTAAAATTGTTATTGGAGGTGAGCAAAATCACGAGTGTGTATGAACGAAATTGGGGTTGTGTTTTTACGGCTGTAAGGATTTTGTTAAGATGCAACGGTTTGGGCGCTTCCCTTTTTATTGACTGTTAACATTTCAAGATTGTCCCTTTTAGCTGAAAGCTTGATATACCTAAACTAGAGCCTATTAATGGAATGGAATTGACACCAGACAAGTTGATCTTCTTGTGATTCCTTTGGATTGCAAATATTATTAGTATTAAGTACCTTCTTAGCAGTCAATTCCGCATCATCTTACTCAGGAAATGATTAAGTACACAACCTTGGACAGCCTTGGAGTAGGTAAGCTCAAAAATTTCCCGCATTCCCCGAAAATATAACACAGGAACGAAAATCCTTCCTTTTTCCTTGTCTGAAAAAAAAACCAAAGGGAACCTCTGTGCAAAATTTCAGCTTTCTAGGTCCAATGGTTTGGGCCAGTCAGGACTTTTCTTTAATGACAGTTATAACTTAGCACTCTTTCTTTATTTCGATATAAACGTATAGGTACTAAGTTCCGTTATTTAACGACAAATACTCAGAAATGTAATCTATTCACCATTTACATTAAAAAAATAACTCTAAAATGCAGTCATTTCAAAAATATTACACAATAACTATTGTTAGTTGGCGAGTAGACTCGAAATTTTTCACATTCAATATGCAATATTCTGTTTCAATTTCAAACATCATTACAAAGAGATGTTCACATTAATAGACTGTGACATCTTATCGTCCCACATCAGTCGTAAAATACCAAATAATAGGTCACACAGGTGTTGTTAAACGATAGCGTTTACGATCAAATACCATATACTTACTTATTGGTGCTAGGAGTGGCTTCGTGGCTATAGGTCAAATGGTGAGCAGCTTAATCGTCCTGTATTGTCTTGTGGTATATCATTATTGTCTGGTTGGTTCCTAAGTAGGACGAATAGGTAATAGTAGGAACGTAATATTATATTCTAGGACTAGTGTGATTGTGTGCTTAATTATAATTATTTCTAGCGTTGCGATAATTTATCGTGCACGTTATAACGTTATCGTATTAGGATTCCTAAGGACCCTGTCAAGCACAGCATTAATAGTAGTAGAAGAGAGGAAGGTCTATTTTAGGTACTTATTAGATTTGTATACGAACTATATCGTAACTTAAAAATTAATCAATTATAGGACTAGTAAATAATGTTAATATAATAGGTACTTAACTCATCTCAAAATCAGATATCTAATACTTTTTGAACTGAGTTTATTAGTACTTAACACAATATACTTAAATGTGTTTTAATAATTAGGTACCTATTAAATTAACATTATTTACTAGTCCTTTAATTGAACATTTTTCAAAAAAGCACGGAACCAATTTTTTAATAATGTTAAATGAAAGGTCATTTAACATTATTAAAAATTTGGTTCCGTGTGTGCGAGAGACATGACAAAACGCAGTTCGGAGAGTTTCATTGGATTTCTATATAGGAAAAGCCTGCTTCCAGTAAGCTTTCGTGTTTTTCATATTTCAACACTATTCTATTTTACATGGCTCCCGATTCTGGGTTTGATTTCTTGTGGCTAACATAATACTCTTCTTCACTTCACTCGAGTACCTACTCTTTATTCGTGCTTCATTTATGCTATCAATAATTGCACCAATTTTTCAACTAAAAGGTTGAAAACCTTTAAAAAACACGAAACGCTAATTGCCAGTATACATAATTAATTAATCAATCCTTATTATCTCGATCGTGAGATTTCGATCGATTTAATTAAGGATCGTCAAAATATAATTGAAGTTTTATGCAAAACATGTAAAAAATCCATAAGTTGCTCACTTCCCCACTTTGCACGTAAATTGGTGATTTATTTGTCGTTAAGGGCGATTTACACGTTGCCGGACCGCAGGAGTCCGACAATTATGGAAAGTAAAAGTAATGTCATCGCTTCCTACTCTTAATTGATGTGAGTTATTTTTAAAAAAAATCTGCAAATTCGTACCTACACATTAGTTACTACATACATCAGGTATAAATTTTGACTACCTAGACCGGTAGTGAACCTTCTCGCGGTACGTTCGATATTTCAGAATTTGTTAATCTGAGACCATAATACCAAGCCGTGTTCAACATAGGAACGAAAAAGATATGAAAGATAGGAAAGAATGAAGACGTATGAGTGTTGAAAATAAATCCTTCCTTCCTCTGTAGTCCTCAATAGTGAGGATTGCTGATTAACTATATTTCCAGGTTAAAAAATATACATTCTTCAATATACCTTTCCGTTCGATAAGTTATACTTACCTACTTGTTATGCTAAAAATATGACGGGTTCGTGATTGTATGTATAAAATGTGCTATCAAAGTAATTATCGAGAAACGGAAGAAAATTATAAATATTTACGGTATTTTTATTGCCTTGCTCGAAAACAGAGGGAAAACTATGCGTGACTGTTGTTTTGATACTGAAATAGTTTTTGTTTTTTAAATAAGTGTTATTTTGGCATAGCCACATAATAATATGTCAATAGAAACGACTCCAAAATAATGATTTTCGACTTCATTAAAAAAAAAATGTTAAAAAAGAGAAAAAAAAAATATTGTAAAAGGACCTGCCGACAAACTGTCTTGCAGTTTGGCAGGTTTTAAAAATATTTAGGTAAGTGTTTGGTCAAATAAATGTTTTTTTTATTTTTTATTATAAAAATATCCCTCAAAGTAACTGACCTTCTTAAAATACATTTGCGTCCAAAAATACATTTTTACAAAATTCCCGTGTGACGTTTACATCCGTACAAATATAAATCGACCTTAACCATACATTATCATGGGTAGTGTGACATTTAATTGAAAGGAGTGTCAATCGTCTTTGAACTTTACTTTTTCGTAAAGCAATTGTAATTGGATTTAACTGTTTTGAATAAGGTTCAGATTTGACCTTAACTTGTCAGCATTGAGTTAATAGTGGCAGCAGTTGATTTAACATCGGAAAGATAACCGTCTAATTTTATTTCACGGTTATTGTTTTACTGTTACCCAGTGTTACCCCCTGGGTATTCAGCTGCATCTGGTAAGACTGGAAACCAACCCCAACACAGTTGAGAAAAGGCTAGACAGATGATGTTCTATTGAAAAGGACTACGCCAAAATCTATTTAGTGATTTTTATTTTCAATGTAGGAAAGCGTTTTTTTCTTCAGTTTTTTTTTTTTTTTTTTTTGTAGACCTAAGTAAGAGAGGACTAAGTTTTTTTTTGCATTATTACCAAATTATTTATTCATATAAAATACAATTTGTTTTTCTTTACAATATGATCAAAACCTGCAAAGATAATTAATTATATTTTTCAACGATAACCATTTCTGAAGTTAATAGTCAATTTAAAAGTTTCCAACCTTGACAGATATGACGAATGTATATAATGATATGATATTCACTCCTTAACTACAATTTTTTGCATTATGTACCAATTATGAATGAAATTAAAAATAATTTTATTGCAATTAAAAAGGAGTTGGTGGCAATAACAATTGGAATAAAGTGTTGTTTATTTAAAAAAACCGTTTTTAAAAAGACGAATTTTGGCTATGACTCGTCATGTTCCTAAACGGGTGCCGTCAGTTGAGACTGGTCATCTCTTAACTGCCAGGGCTTATTATTAATCTTTATTAATCTTATATTTTGAATTGTTTTTTTACATTATTCCCACATATAGAAGCAACAAGAATAATGTACCCGGGATTTTGTAATATCTATAGATTTAAAAGAGTGTCCGTGGAGTTTCTTGCCCGTTCTTCTCCATAGAGATCTAAGTTTTGAAACTGGGCAACTAGCTTCAATTTTCTGACTAACTGACCGACTAGCGACTCTTTGACAATTCAAAAGTAACTGTAATTGGTTTAAGTATTTGAAATAAATGCTTTGAGTTTGAAGGTATTGCCAAAAAAAGAAAAAAACAAGAATTGAGAATCTACCAAAAAAGTGTCATGGAAAAAATTACCAAAATCGCCACGCTTGACCATTTGTGACAGTTTATAGTGTTGTAAGCAGATAAGAGGATGCTTTCAGATTTCTATCTTTGCCATGAGCCACACATATACTTAATAACGCCTTATTATGAGATTAGGATACTTCTTTTATTAATGGGAATCTTTCAAGTCTCTTAATAGAATCTTATAAGATGAATGGAAAGTTCTGGTCTAAAATAGTCATTGTGAATATTGTTATTTCTGATTGAAGCCGATGAATTTAATATTGACACATCTCAACTTTCGCTTACCACAGATAAAGCGCGACTATTTATATATCCCTCCACTCAATTAACGAATTCTTGGACAGAATTAAAATATCACGGCTGGCAACACTGTTACTTGAGAGATGTGACAGATCGCCATATTGGTGTACCATCGACAATTAGAGGTACAATAAAATGTTTTTAAAAGCGTAATTAATTCCTTATACTGCAGTCATTAGGGGTCATAATTATAATTACGTGGTTTGAAGGTCTGCCAAGTGATGAATGAGTTTCAATTGTAAGGTTTTTGTGGACGAGTATGGGCATGATATATGATTATGTTTGGGACATAGGTTTGGATGGTCATTTTGGTCTTATTGCTTGGTGAGGAGTGAGGGGAGTGGTTACATGTCATTAATAATTATTTGAGTTAAACATCTCTAACACACAGGTAGATTTTTTGGCGATTACGACTAAAAATAACGTAATTTTAATTAATTTCGAAGAGTTTTTGAAAGTGTGCGTACCCTATATCGGTAATTAATACGAGTACTTATCAAAGACTTTTTGAAAGTTTCTGTGTTTGGCATACCAATACATTTAATCGTCATACTTAGTAGTTAGTGTATAAGTCAAGTATAACATATTAAATAAAATAATTAGGTCACTATTCTTAAAAATTATGAAATCAGTAGTTCTAATACTTAGTAATTGTAAGAACTCATGCCGCCTGTGATACAGGTTTATCCTAGTACAGGCATCATACTTTGTAATACCTACATTATTTCTAAGATTTATACTGTATTTTACCAATTTTAATTTTTGAACAGGTACTTATTTTAAAAAAATATACTTGATTTTATTTTACATATTAAAAAAATGGTGTTAAACTACACTTTTGAGCAAGTCATGATTTTCTAGGTTATTTATTATTGTTTTTAAAGGCATAAAAACAGAAATCGGAGTGTAGATCTTATTGTATTCTTTTTTTCGAATTTTAAATACATTAAAAAACCAACGTCGGTTTATACTTTCGTGTGTTGAGAATATAAAGCAAAATAAATAAATGTTGTATGAAGTTATTTAAGTAGATAAGGTATGTAAGTGCACACACAGACACAGGTTGCTTCGGTATTGTCTCAAGAAAACTAGATTAACTGGTTTATACATAATGCGTCAGGAACTAACTTATGTGACTATAAATAATATAATATATAACTATAATGACATAGAATAAATAGGTATTCCTTTTTTTTTTGTTTTGGTAATTTACATAAAAACAGCTAACTCCACTAGCATGTAATATTCAAGGCTATATTTTCTAAAGACCCTTTTTTTTTTTTTTTTTTTTTGAGGGTGGGAAATCATCAAATAACTTCTCCCGCTCTGGGTGGAGCGGAAGGGCGTGTCAGACTTTTACTGACTAAAACCCACCCGTGTTCCTTCAGTTGCCTATGCTAGGGCCGCGGTAACCCTTTCAGACAACCCGCGACCCCAGCGGCAAGACCCATTAGAATTGGTATGCTGTTTTCAGATAGTTTTGGCTGTAAATCACGCTACATAGATATTAATCAATTTAAAATTTACCTACTATGTCGCTGATGGACTCCATTCTTCCAATATCAAACTTTTTTATAAACTTTTACCATAGACAATAAATATGTCGGACTCATTCTTTATTCAAAGCTATTCTCTGACTCCTGGATCTTTTCTTTTTTCAAAATAAATGGCGCTAACCAAAATCCATCCTCGCTTTGCATACAATAGCCAACAAAACCTGCCGCTATCTGAGATCTAAACCTAAAATGTCGCCTAAATTATAATGCGACACACCAAAATGGGATCCTATTATACTATTCAATCCTTATTTATCCCCTTCACTTAAAAACAAACTTTATCTCAAGCGTGCAAAGTTCAAAATTCAATAAAAGGATTTTTATTTTTTGCCAAATATGGCTAGCTCCTTCCTTACTGCTGCCCAGTATATTTTGGCCTATATCCTGTGAAAGGTTTTCTAGCATTTGTTTGGTGAGGAGAGTTCAACTAAAGCTGGTTAGTTAGTAAATTCAGGATGTTCAGCGACATGCTATGAATACTTAGGGTCAAAGATTATTAAAAAGGATTAGACGATCTATAAATAGAGCTGACTGGTCCGTTATTGTGTAGTGATTCATTTGTTTGCGGTGCTTTGTTTGCAAAAAGCAGTACGGCCGAACCTTTAACTTCACTTGTCTATGGGCAAAATTTGTCTGTAGGTATTTTGTCAAATTCACCTAGCAAACACATTTTTTAAGATAATACCGTCTTGAAAGTAGGTAACTTTGGCGTGTACAGTCGCAAAAAAACTTTTCCTTAAACTTTTCATTCCTCTTATATATCTTACTGTAGTTTTCACTATTGCCGGAAAGGCCGGATTTACGGCGGGAACGCAGATTTACGCGAGACACTATGGCTTATTAATTATGTCTGTAATTACTAGGTACTAATTTACATACGAGTACGTGTGGTTATGAGAGAAAATCTGTAGAGAAAAAAACACATTAGGTGAAAAAAACGGGAGTGATATGTAGGTTCGAATGATGTTTTTGCGAAAGTCGCCATTTCGAAAAATTTAGCGAGTGGTACGCCTATACATTAAAATTAAGGCTTGTCCGTTGCAAAAAGCGCGGTCACTGTCGGGGTGCATAGAAAAGAAAGAGAAGCGCGATGACACAACGCTTGCAAAATATGAAGTAATTATCGATTTACAAAAAATCTGTTGATTGAACTAAAAAAGTAATGACAAGAAATCATTCCTTATTAGTTTGTAAAGAACTGTATAAATTTATGAACACTTTTAATGAAAACTGTAGGAGTAATATGGTAACAACTCGAAAAAATAGGCCGAAATAGACCTGGATTTAGGTTTTTTTTCCTTAGTTCTACAAACTAAAATAGATTTCAGGACACATGAAATCACTTCTTATGTATTGTAGATTACTGTGTATTTTTTCCTATCAGAAAGATGCTATAGTTACTGTAAAAGATGGTTACAAAGTTACTTAGTTTCGCCGTATTTTAGGAAGGAACAGCCTTAAACAAGAAAATCCTTACAATGAGAGGCTATAGTGTAAACTAGAAATGTATAGCTTGATGCTGTGTAGCCGTGTGTATATGTACATACAGGGTGTAATTGAAAACACCGTTATCCTTTTACGTAAGGGGTCATTGTACTCATCATTATCAACAACTTTTACTATGGGACTAAACACGAAATCACACAAAAAAATCTGCTGCTGTTCCCTACACTTATGTTCGCATAACTCGTTAAAATGTAAGGAACACCAAATTTATTTTTGCGATTTCATGTTTGGTCTCATAGTAAAAGTTGTTCATAACAATGAGTACAATGACCCCTTAACCCCTCAAGTGTCGAATGCACCCCATGTGTGCATAAGAAAAACCATTTTTTTATTAGGTATATAAGCTTATATCACATATATATAAATGTAAAAAAACATCATCCGATGGAAAACCAATCATCATCATTAGTTGTGAACCTATGGAGTTCGCAGCTAACCCTCTCCCCCCCGCGTGTGAAATGCACCCCAAGTGTGCAAAATGACAAAACTTTACATAATAGGTATATAAGCTTAGATCACATATGTAAACGTAAAAAAACATCATCCGATGGAAAACATATCATTATCAGTAGTTGTGAACCTATGGGGTTCGCAACTAACCCCCAACCCTTCCCACTCGCTGGGGTTTTGGGTCTAAAATTAGCCAAACTCAGACACTTGAGGGGTTAAGAGGATAACCACTATGTATATTATTTCCTTGTGTAGATCAATCTCAACTACTTACTTGCATAGAGTCTAGATCACGAGTAGGTACTAAGTTCAACATTTATCTACATAACCTGCGACGTTCATCACAATGACATAACGAACAAGCATAAGTACTTACTTACATATATGTATAACAATAATATAATTATGTCTGTCGTTTTGTTCCTCGCGTCATATCACTTTGTTTGGTATCTATTAAAATAATAAAACCGGTCAAGAGCGAGTCGGACTCGCGCACCGAGGGTTCCGTTCCGATTTCTGAAAAAGTGTGCTACTTAGAGACATCGTTTTATTTTTCCTGTAATCTTTACATAAACTTCTATCACATAGAATAATTTCAGATTTTTCTCTTTGCAAACTTCGGAGATAAGGGGGGAACGGTATTTTTTTTAAAATTTTTCATCAAAACTCGAAAACTATGCGGCCTAAAAAAAAGAAAAAAAAAATGTTTGAGAATGTGAAAACAGAGCTCTTTCATATGATACCCCACATGCCCTAGTAGCCCCACTTTGATTTTTTAAGACCCCCTTTCAGTCCCTGTTGCAAAAAAAAATATGAATATTTTTATTACTTTCTTATTTCCAAAATAGTTGGGTAAACGTCATCTAAAACTGTTCCAAATTTCAAGTTGATAGCATTAGCAGTTCTTGAGATATCCAGCTGTGACAGACAGACAGACAGACTGAGTCATACCATAAGGGTTCCTTTTTTACCATTTTGGTACGGAACCCTAATAAGACTACCTTATGACGCCCCTCAGCTATAAATGACCGACGACCCGCGGTAGCCCGCGAAATTAAAAATTTCTTACGTTTTTTACAATTTACAAGTCCGTATGTTGTTGATATAGTAGTAGAGGAGCTCGTGGCTAAGTAATAACAGCCGCACGAGTCGATCCGTCAGGTTAAGCTACGCTTGCCGGGGTTGGTCAGTGGATGGGTGACCATCTTTACATATCGAGATTCCTCCGTGCCTCGGAAAGCACGTTAAGCCGTTGGTCCCGGCTGTTATTCGTGGATCTTTGACAGTCGTTACGGGTCGTCAGAAGCCCGAAAGTCTGACAACCAGTCTTACCAAGGGGTATCGTATTACCCAGTTACTGGGTTGTGGAGGTCAGATAGGCAGTCGCTCCATGTAAAATACTGGTATTCAGCTGCATCCGGTTAGACTGGAAGCCGACCCCAACATAGTTGGGAAAAGGCTAGGCAGATTGATTGATTGTATGTTGTTGATGTAAATATGATTCGAGGCCGTAACAAATATTCATTTAAACCCATAATTTTCGCCAGTCCGTATACAGACACACTGTACCTATATTATGTAAAAAATTAAAGCCCTGTCATGTCGCATTTTTTCGGTATAAATGGTCTGGGAATCGGTTCTGGCACTGAGGGTGTTCAATATTTTACAGTGGTACGGAACCTTTCGTTACGAGTCCGATTCGAACTGGCCGCTTTTTTAATGGAACAATATTCCATCCTTTTCTTCATTTAGTCAGTTTCATCAACAACAAGTAAAGTATAATCAGTAAAAGTTGGAGGCAAAAGTAACAATAAAAAACTTTTTTACAAAAAAAACAACCGACTTCCAAAAAAAACACTACAAAGTGGAAAATAACTTTAATTTTGGAAGTCGGTGTCTTTGGATCTGTATTTTAGTTTTTTGCCACCGACTTCCAAAATTAAAGTTATTTTTCACTTTGTTGTTTTTTTTTTTTGGAAGACGGCTGTTTTTTTTTTGTAAAAAAGTTTTTATTTTTCACTTTTTAGTGGGTCAGTTTGTAATTTATCTAAGTTACAATAGCCCAAAGGCAAATGCTCATCACTTTTTTTTTAAAAATATTGCTTTTCCCGATGCAGGGACGTTAATTGTTGAGGAGTTCTCCTAGTAAGAACCAGGAGAACTGGAGCTCATGGTGAAGTCATCATCACCATTATGCATTTTGACGAGCATAAATTACTTAGTAACCACATTAAAGTAATCGAATCGCAACCCGTGAAATACTTATAAATTGAGTAGTTCCGATGGCCATCTGAGGTCTTCATCATCAGTTCCACTTCACCAAATTGTGTTTTCCGAGAGCAAATGCACGAGTTACTATAAAAAATACCGAAATCGCTATAGTTGTGCCTATAAAATTTAAGGGTTCCCCTGATCAGATTCTGATTTGGTGACAATGGGACCACCTCGAGAGTATACCCTTTCAAACAAAAAAATAATTTTCAAAATCCGTCGACAATTGGCGGAGTATTCGATGAACAAACATACAAAAAAAAAACATACAATCAGCCGAACATAGCACCTCCTCCTTTTTGTGAAGTCGGTAAAAACAACAGCTAAAATTGTGAAGAAACAAAATGACTTTGTGACGTTACTTTGGCTGTTACTTTTGATGAAGAAACTGGCGGTTATTGACCAAAAGTAAAGTTTCCCACGTAAAAAAGCTCTTTAAAACTCTGTTTACACCAATATTTTCACTGTAAATGACAATTTTCCATCACACAGGTTATCTTAAACAATAGACACTTAAGTAATGACATAAGTACATCATGTCTAGGAAACGCAAATGTATTCACACGGGAATCGAACCGCGTGACGATCGTTAGACAACACTATTTGTTTTAGTCAGGAAGTATTTACCTAGGTACGGTAGTGAAGATAATTAATTATAACTATGGCTTCTGATCTTTGCAGAAGACTTCTTTCATTATTCTTTTAGTCTTCCGCGATTGGCCTGAAGACATATGGAATACACAACATCTTCTTAATTTGTATATTATTTAAGGATCGTAGCCCGGGGTCACGGGTTGTTCAAAAGAGATACCGTGGCCCTGGCACAGGCAACTGAAGGAACACGGGTGGGTTTTAGTCATTAAAAGTCTGACACGCCCTTCCGCTCCACCCAGAGAGGGAGAAGTTATTTGATGATTTCCCATTCACAAAAAAAAAAAACGTGGCGTTCTGTAGTTTCTGCCTACCCATCGGAATAAAGAGTGACAATATTATAAACTAGCTTTTGCCAGTGGCTTCGCCCGCGTGGATATCGGGAAATATCTCACGGGAACGTAGTACCGGTAATTCCTTCCTTATTCCTTGTCTACATTATAAAGGGAACCTCTGAGCAAAATTTCAGCTTTCTAGGTCCAAGGGTTTGGGCTGGGCGTTGATGAGTCAGTCAATCAGTCAGTCAGGACTTCTCTTTTCATTTATATACAGGGTGTAAGGGACAGCCCTCCGCAAACTGATAGGGTGAATTCAGTATGTCATACTACTAAGATGACCGGTACATGAAATTTTTTCAGGAACGGTAAGGGAATCCAATAAACCTGATTTGTTTGTGTTTTTGTGCACAAATCGAAGCGTCTATTACTGGTTGGGAGGGGTAGGTAATAGGTATGCGGTGAGTTTGATGAACTCTGTAGCTAGACAGAAAGTGAACAGCTGATTTCACGCGTCGTTGGTTAGAGTATTTCAATATCCATTGCTGGTTTTTCTTTTTGCTATTTTTTTTTCAGTTTTTTTTTACATAAATGGAGTGCTGCGAACACACAATGCAATTTTACATTGAAATAATGAAAATATAACTGAAAAAAAAATTGAAAAAATGAAAATTTTCCTGAGAAAATTTCCGGTGGAATATGATTCAAAATGAGGAGCTGAATACACCCTGTTAGTTTGCGGAGGGCTGTCCCTTACACCCTGTAGATAGAAGATAGATGTAGGCTCCAGGGGACTCGCGCACCACCGAGAGTTCCGTTCCAATTTCTGAAAAAGTGTGCTATTTAGAGACATCGTTTTATTAGGGTTCCGTACCAAAATGGTAAAAAAGGAACCCTTATGGTGTGACTCAGTCTGTCTGTCTGTCTGTTTGTCTGTCACAGCTGGATATCTCGAGAACTACTAATGCTATCAACTTGAAATTTGGAACAGTTTTAGATGACTTTTACCCAACTATTCTGCAAATAAGAATGAAGTAAAAATATTTATATTTTTTTTGCCACATGGACTGAAAGGGGTCTTAAAAATTCAAAGTGGGGCTACTAGGTCATGTGGGGTATCATAATTATGAAAGAGAGCTGTTTGCACATTCTCAAACATTTTTTTTCTTTTTTTTAGGCCCCATAGTTTTCGAGTTTTGATGAAAAATGTAAAAAAAAAATACCGTTCCCCCCCTTATCTCCGAAGTTTGCAAAGCGAAAAATCTGAAATTATTCTATGTGATAGAAGTATATGTAAAGATTACAGAAAAAATAAAACGATGTCTCTAAATAGCACACTTTTTCAGAAATCGGAACGGAACCCTAGGTGCGCGAGTCCGACTCGCTCTTGACCGGTTTTTTTTTCCTGTAATCTTTACATAAACTTCTATCACATAGAATAATTTCAGATTTTTCTCTATGCAAACTTCGGAGATAAGGGGAACGGTAGGTATAATTACATTTTTCATCAAAAGTCAAAAGGAAAATGTGCAAACAGCGTTCTTTAAGATGATACGCCACATGCCCTAGTAGGGACTTTGAATTTTTAAGACCCCCTTTCAGTTTCACGGAACCCTAACAATCTGCCTAGCCTTTTCCCAACTATATTGGGGTCGGCTTCCAGTCAAACCGGATGCAGCTGAATACCAGTATTTTACATGGAGCGACTGCCTGTCTGACCTCCACAACCCAGTAACTGAGTAATACGATACCCCTTGGTAAGACTGATTGTCAGACTTTCGGGCTTCTGACGACCCGTAACGACTGTCAAAGATCCACGAATGACAGCCGGGACCAACGGCTTAACGTGCTTTCCGAGGCACGGAGGAGTCTCGGTGTGTAAAGATGGTCACCCATCCACTGACCAACCCCGGCAAGCGTAGCTTAACCTGATGGATCGTCCCGTGCGGCTGTTATTACTTAGCCACGAGCTCCTCGGAACCATAACAATTTTTTTTATTGATTTATGAAGTCTTCAAATAATAATAATTAAGTCCTCAAGGTTATTGATTTAATAAATCCGACGTAAGAATCTACCTTAGTTGTTGACAGTACTGTGTGATATTTCATAACATCGCGATCATAAAATTATAGAAGGTAAAAACACCAATTGTCGGCTGTCACCTCACGTCGAGCGATCAGGAAGTGACATACGTGCAGTTGACAGTTACATACACCTCATTATAGCTATTACCATAAATAGAATTGTTAAGTGGTAACCGCTAGTTTGTGTGTTCTGCTAGATGTATAGCACGGTGGGAAAATAACTAAGAAAAATGTATAATTATAGCAACTTCATGACTAATTTTTTTAACTCATAAAAGTCCCAATAAAGATCAAAGGGAAAGCTATTATTCCATTTTTCACAATGATTGACGCAAGAGTTGTTGATGGTACCTACTCGTATTTTGTTTTTATTTAAGCAGACAGACTTTTCACGAAAATCGTGATCTTTTCTTTGCCGGAAACCACTTGAAAAGCGTTTTTCTAGCAAAACACAGCCCCAATGTTCTCAATAAAATGTAAATTCCTTTTGTGACACGGTTGGTTTTACCTAGCACAGAAGTCAGGGCTTCTGTTTGTACACAATGTTTTTAAGCCAATAAAGAATTTAATTTATTATAATACTAAGTATACTTAAACTTACTAATATTAGAGCTGAAGAGTTTGTTTTTTTGTTTGTATGTTTGAACGCGCTAATCTCTGGAACTACCAGTTGGATTTGAAAAAATCTTTTGATAGCTCAATTCTTGAGGAAGGCATTAACATCACGCTACAATCTAAAGAAGCCAAGTAAAAAGAAAAAAAGCCAAAAAGAACGCTAAGCGAAAATGAAATAATTGCGCGGGAAGGTGATGCAATGCAACGGGGTGGGACGGGGGAAAAACAAATCTAGTTATTATTATAAATTGAAGAACAAGTAAAATCAATTATTAATATTATTATATCACCTTTCATCATAAATCTCAGAAAATTATAAAATAGTAAGATAAAACACCACTCATCCATCACTCAAGTAAAATATTATTAAAAAAAACTTAGGGTAAAAACGCCAATTGTCGTCCGTCGGATCAGGAAGCGCCCGTGACAGGTACTCGACACCTGTACACGCCGCCTCATTACTGCTATTACCATAAAAGAGAGATGATTGTCCAAGCAATTTAATACTGTATTGATTTATAATTGACTGTAAACGAATGTTTACGTTTTTTTCCTTGCGATTTTAAGCCAATTAGTGATAAAAATACTTATAAAGTAAAAGTTATTAAGGAAGCGATTTGAATTAAATCTTGGGTTGGATCTGCGGATAATTATGATTTAGCAGAATGATTTAATGTTTTTGAGAATTCGGTTTTTACTTTGTCTTTTCGCTAAGCTACTATATACCTACTATGGACTTTTTATAATAGCTCACATTAACACAAAAGAAGAAGAAAATTGTCCTGCGCCAAATAGTTACCTTTAACATTTATTAGCAGCTTTTATCGTTCATGTTTGACCACATGGACGTTATTCGGAGCTGCAATCGGAATGCGCACACATGCATATTGCACATTGCTATCCCCATAAGGCAAAACAAAGATTTATTTATTCCATATGCGTTCAAAGGTAATGTAATAAGAAAGTAAGTGTCGCAATATTCGTCCGCAAACTCATTGTTAGCACAAACAATACGCCGTAATCTTAAGATGGCGTTGTTAAATGCTTAGCGCCTTAGGCGAACTTAGGAACACTTTCTTCTATTTTGAAAGTTTAACCATATTTGGTATATCCGCTCGTAATTGCGACCGTAATAGTGTAAAAAGTTTGTATTATAACTGTCATTAGAGTTTGGTGATTGGGATATTAGGTAGCTTGTAAACTGTCGCTATTTCCGTAGCTTTTAGTCAAATGTTACATGTTCCTTAGTTAGAAATTATGAAACAGTCTGTAAGCGTCCGCTGGTATACGTTGACTTCCTTTGTCTAGCGTTGTATTAATTTTGAGATATATTTCATAACTTCTGGCTATTGACACAGTGAATAAGCTACTGCTTACTTTAAATTTGCCTTCGTATCTAATTTCACCATCCCTAACATTAATAGCGAAAGACGTTGTTAGTCTATCCTCAACTTACAGCGTATTCTAATTAAAAGTTTTGACGTTTGTTCATAATACATATTTTGTTCCCTGATTATCCTGCCAGTATTTTTCCTTCTCACACATTATATTGTTCGCTTTTGTAGGTACCTTTGTCATCTTATGATGTTGGGGATCCACCCCAGGTGTACGGAAATACATAAATTATTTATCATCATTCAAAATTGTTGTTCGTAGTAATGTATAACAGTCAAACTGTCACGTATGATACTGTCAATGACGCAATCTATTGTTGAAACGTCAAACTTGGTTGTCGGGTGATGTTTTTCCTGTAGTGACAGACAAGCCAATGGTGTATTATGGCAATGGCAAGCGTATTTGGGATTTCGATGATGTCAAATCAATCAAATTGCTCTTATTACCGTTTTAGGTTTACAAGCAAGTATTCCAAACATGAGGTACGCTTTAGAAACATTACCAAGCATTAGGACCCGTGTCTAACTAAAAAGTGCATTGAATTTTCTTATCATTATCATTTCTAAACACCAAAAACTCATACTAAAACCATAAATCTTTGGAATGAAACAATACATACTCTGCCAAACCCTTCCAGCCATGACGGTTACATAAAAGACAATAATTTCGACATCATATTCTCTCCAAAAATTACCATATTGCATAATTGAAAGATCAATTAAGTAAACTAAATGACTCTAAATCCATTACAAGAGATTGTAACAGTTATTAGAAAGAATTACATTATTACACATCGTCTGTGACTTGGGTTTTCTCAGAGATTTGAATCTCCGAATCATGCGGTTAGGGTGGATTCACCAATTGTTGTCTTAAGACCATTTTCCTAATGTAAAATAGTATTAGTTATTTAAAGTACTCATCGATTTTAAGAAGAAAATATAGTCAGTACTAAAATTTACTTTTGCTGTTAGTGGCTTTGGTAAAGTAATGATGAACACATGTACCGTATATAACAACAAAAACATTCCTTTCCCTTTGACAGCAAAATTCTTGACTAAAGGAAAATCCCTACATTCAAACTTAAGCCAATAATTACACCTAACCTGGTGTAGTTAGTACCTATAATAAAACAACACCGATCAATGATTGACGTCACAAACTCATGTCAGCCACAAACAATGAGGTTACATCGAGTGGCAGGCGCCCAATGCTACTTCATGTAAGTACTGCACTTCACACATTATTAAGTAACTCTTGGCTTAAGTTAGAAAACGTTGATAATATTAATAGAGCAGAGATGTAGATTATTTTGAGGTTATAAATCGAGAGATTTAGCTAAGGAAGGATGTAAAATAATCATTTTCTTTGAAAATTGGATCTAAATGCTTGCCAATAAGCTCATAGGAAGTAATGTCATAAGAGACTAGCAATAGGCAGGGTCACAAAGAAAAGTAGTTTTCTATTATAACTTTTTTTCGGTAGTCTGTAAAAAGTTCGTGTTTCCACCTGCAATTTCTTCAACAGTAGCTCCCAATTATTAACTGACTCAGTGAATTCCGCCATTGTTCTAAACTTCTCACATTTATTACGAAATTAATTGTTTCAAATGGGCACTTTAATTTGATTCCACATTGTAACTGTTGCATGACTGATGTTATCAGCCTGTCCATCATCCAGTGACATAACAAGGTTATTCTGTACAAACTTTTTGGCAATTTTGAGTAATTACAGCGGTGAAATAATTGTGGATTTTATGGTTTAATTGAGAATCTTTTGTTTCTTAAGTGAGCAATGTCTTGGAACTATGAGAATTTACGTCTCGGTTCTGTTGCTCAGATTTGTTAGGAGTTGCGTCAATAGCATTTGGCAAATATGGTATGTATTTTGTAACTGTGTTACTTAGTGATCAATTTAAAGGTTTTTATAAATTTTCACTTTTCTCTTATACAATATCAACCATTTTGTCTAAGTGAAAATTATTATTATTATCGTCTTTCGCTTCAAGACAAACGTTCTCATAAAAAGTTTCTGCATTATTCAAAGCTACATCGATTAACAATAAAACCGAGTTCAAAGATCCGATACCATAAACAGTCGGAGGTTACCAACCCATGATCTACAAGTTCAATTTAAACTTTTATCCCACACTGGACTTTTACAATTCATTATAATCAAGTGACTCATGATTTTTTTGTTCGTCAATTAACATAAACTAAATTGTTATTGAAATAAGACCAAGTATTACATCTATTATGGCAGTAGATGATAGACTATAAACTTCCACCCACGTCTACAAAGTACGATGCTCCAATAATATATATTTTTTATTGTTATAATCAAGTTGGCGACTAAATAATTTATTATATTATGACTTCAGATTATATCGTTGCATATATGGACGTCTGATATAATGATGAGTGAATATGACACTGAGCGACCTTACCTCCTTTTGAGATTATGCGAATTGTTTTGAAGATTGTAAAGGCGACGAATATAGATGCCATTTGGATTTGATTTTATTATTTAGCGTGACTCGACTAGCGTGAAGCGTGAAGCGTCAAGTGATTTTATATTTTTGGAAGAGAATTTCCATTCTACATTTGGAAGCTACCAAGTGTCTTTCTGAATCCCGAATAAGTATGTATTAGATGAACCGGAAATTCGTTGCTATTGGATTTTAACTCATTGGTTATTATGGTTCAAGTTTAATACTGACGTTTTTAAAAATAGTGTTTATTAAGTTTTTACTGTAGGAAACCGCAACTTCGTTGATCTCACTGAGAACTAACGTGAATAAGTGCTAAACAACGAAAAAGCAATCAAATATTTATAAATTCTTAGAAAGTAAATTTTAAATCAAGTGTCAATCATCCGACTGCAACATGATAACGCATCGATTAAATCACAACAGAGTGACATCAAAATGTCGTCGACTTGCGCATGCAACGTATTCCCCGAGCGCCGCAGATGCCATTTCACCGACCGAGCGCGCGCGAATCCTCGGCGGAAACATCCGATCGCTATGTGATCGGAATTACGAACGCTTCCTTCGTTCTATATTTGAATTTCGGTTTTGTAGGACGATTATGAGTGTTTTCACCTTCACTGTGTTTTAGATTTCAAGTGATGTGGAAAATGTGAAATTATTTGTAATAATAAATTCTTGTTTGTAACGTTTTTCCGCGCCATTGAATGCGCTTTGATGATAGGAAATGATAAATACTCATGAGTTTACGAAGGACGAGTTGCTTTGACTATTCTATTGGAATGGGTAAAGACGGTTAAGATTATGGATTTATGCGGTAATTGCCTCCGAGTTGCCGCATTCTTTGATCACCGCTTGTATCCTCTAAAGGTTGGAATGGGTTATTAATTAGGACCACTTCTATAACATCCCTGTATAGTTCTACTCTGTAGTTACCTACTTTATAATAATTAATCTGTTTTACTTAAGTTTTTTTTTTTTTGTTACAGGTAAGTTACATTCTACCGTTGCACTGATTCATTTATTCAATAAAGATGAAAGACACACAGAATCTATGAAGACGGTAAGTATTCTTTAAACTCATTGTAGAAAATTGTCTATTATTATTACTATTTCTGCTTGAGGAGCTCGTGGCTAGGTACTTAAGAGGAAATGGGGGCAGCCAGACTTTTGAAAATTAGGTATCTTAAGAAGGTATTGCTGTCGCTCTGCGAGCGCTCCGCCCTCGAATTCGTGCGATAAGGACAACTGCAGATCCGACTAAATAGCCTATGTAAAAAGTCACATTTCGAGGTTTGGCTCTCGCCTATTTCCTCCTCCAATATTGGACCAATATAAAAGATATTTCATAAACTGAATAAGAAGGATATATACCATGCCCCTATGTTTTTCTTTTTTCGTTAATAGTTGTCAAATTGGTACACTAGGCGTCTGTTGACAGCGGTTTGAATAGGCAATTTTGAGCATTTTTTGAGGGTTCTAGTTCTTATAAAAATAATATATCATCGAAAAGGAAAACATAGGGGCATACAAGTATCTGATATTTATATTTCTGTAAAAAATAATTGCTTTATGGTCATTAACCAGAAAGAAAACAGGCGAGAGCGTTTGTATATTTTTGTATGGAGAAAAGAGCACCAACGTTTCCTCTTACGAGGTCGCACAGGTCGATCCATCAGGTTAAGCTACGCTTACCGCGGTTGGTCAGTACACATACCGAGACTCCTCCGTGCCTCGGAAAGTGGTCTCGGCTGTGATTCGTGGATGTTGACAGTCGTTACGGGTCGTCAGAAGCTCGAAAGTTTGCCAACCAGTCTTACTCTTACCAAGGGGTATTGTATTACCCAGTTAGTGGGTTGAGGTCAGATAGGCAGTGGCTCCATGTAAAATACTGGTATTCAGCTGCATCCAGTTAGACTGGAAGCCGACCCGAAAAATGACACCCTTTTATAAGCGAAACATTACATTTGTACATACATTTATATTAATTTTCCAACTGTTTAATCTTGTTTTTTTTCTCGTTTCAACCTAATTTAAGCTCATTAACAGCATTCGCGGTTTCCCAAACGGCCCCGACCTTACCGTGGCCAATCCATTGCACCGTTATTAAGATTTTGTATGAAACGACAAGTATTTGATACGAGGCCGCAGGAAGGTAGGCTATTAAGAAATAATACCAAAAACGGTGTAACCTCACAATGGAAACATGCATCCGTTCTTTTTGTAATTATTGTCAGGAAAAAATAATTTTATGCAAAGGACGGTTATTGTTGTTGTCACCTCACGGATATGTTCAATTTTCAAAGTAGAAACAATAGGGATTACTTTGTTTCTACTACTGAGGAGCTCGCGGCTAAGTAATAACAGCCGTACGGATCGATACATTGCCGGAGTTGGTCCGTGGATGGGTGACCATCTTTACATACCGAACTCCTCTGTGCCTCGGAAAGCACGTTAAGTCGTTGGTCCCGGCTGTCATTCGTGGATCTTTGACAGTCGTTACGGGTCGTCAGGAGCCCGAAAGTCTGACAACCAGTCTTACCTAGGGGTATCGTATTACCCAGTAATTTGTTGTGGAGGTCAGATGGCCAATTCTCGTACTTAAAAACGTTCACAATCTCATGCCAGCGTCAGTCAAATGTCAAAAATGTAGGTAAACGCTATACAATTTTTGACAGATTGAGACCGAGATGAGATTGCGAACGTTGTTAAAAATACGAGAATTGCCGCTCAGATAGGCAGGGGCTCCATATAAAATACTGGTATTCCTCTGCATCTGGTTAGACTGTAAGCTGACCCCAACGTAGTTGGGAAAAGACTAGGTAGATGGAAACAAAGGGATTACTTACAGTTATGAGTTTTGACTTGGTTTTTAGCATTATCGTACTGTCGTATTTAGTGATGGAAAAAATAAACATTAAACTTTTTAAACTTTGCGATTTGTACACATTAATTAATAATAATATAATAAACACATTTGTGCACATTAATTATTAATATATTATATATATAATTTTATTAATGTGAAGTAAGTATACATTTTTATACTTTGTGAGGTTATTTTTAAATAAGAAATCTCAATATTTTCACCGAAGTAGAAATGTGGTTCATCCCGGGTTCAGCTCAGCACCAAGTTAGCTGACTGGCTCATATTCAACTATCACGCAGTAAGCTGATGATGTGGCGTCTGGTAGTCTTCGATAGATGGGCATTTTTAACACGTAGTAGAGCTTTTTGGACAAAAGTAGGCTTTTATAAGTTTTTGATCGACAGACGGTATAAAATTTGATGAAAGTTTGTAGGTACATGGAATTCCAATGGCAGATCCCATCGGGTCTTGTTACCTGATAAATAAGAAAAACACATTAAAATACATTCTACTTCATCTATCTAATTATCTATATAAGTAAAAAGAGAAGTCCTGACTGACTGACTGACTGACTGACTCATCAACGCCCAGCCCAAACCCTTGGACCTAGAAAGCTGAAATTTTGCACAGAGGTTCCCTTTATAATGTAGACAAGGAATAAGGAAGGAATTCTCGGTAGCACGTTCCTGTGGGATATTTTCTGACATCCACGCGGGCGAAGCCGCCTATTATAAAGCCGAAAGATTGTGAGTGTATGTGTATGGTGTTTGTATGTTTGTTACTTCTTCACGCTCAAACGGCTGGACTGATTTGGATGAAATTTGGTATGTAGACAGCTTATACCCTGGATTAGCACATATGCTACTTTTTATCCCGGTCTGCGCCGGTGAAACCGCGGGGCTCAGCTAGTTAACTATACAGTAAATGATAAATCAATATAATAACAATAATAAACTCGCTTAGACCGCGACCGTCCTTGACCGTGCGCCCGCGCAGCGCCGTGTCCAAGCGATCGGTCCGGCTCAGCTTTGTCTTAGCAATTAATTGATTAAGCGTCAAGTCTGCATACTGCCTGAGATAGAAACAAATGTTGGTGCTAAGAAACTGCAATGCTATTCTGTAGTCATCTCACCGTGAAAACTTAAGTGAAGTGAGCGTGGAGTGAGCTGTCAGTGTCATTCCACCTGATGCTAGGGATGGGCCAAGCACATTTTTACAGTCATAATCGAGATTTTAATAAAAAAAATTACGCTCATCATGCATATCATCGTCAGATTATTTTATATTATTTCAAAGCTAGTACCTATTTAATCGTCTAAACATTACTACACCTATAGGGGGTTTTTAAATAAAATTGCAAAACATTTTTTATTTGACTATTTTATTTTAAAACCCCTTATATAGTAATGTTTAGACACCATACTTACTAGCTTACAAATAATATAAAATCATTTTGTATAGAATTCGCATAAAAATATAATTTAAATCTCAATTATGATTGTAAATGTAATTTGGTCAATCCCTAGCATCCGTGGGATGACACTGACAGCTCACTCCACGCAAGTTTTCACGGTGAGATTTTTACAGAATCGACCAGCTGCTGAAGGTGCTAAATATGTAGCTGGGCGATGAGGTAGAATTTTTGTCGCTAAATAATTAGAAGTGACTTTTCTAGTATATAGCTCATAATTAGCCTATAATGTTCTAACTGCTGGGACAAAGGCCTCTTCTCTGTAATGTCAACATCGTGGTAATTATTCCAATAATAATCGCGATAAATTGAGTGGCCACTCTTGAACGCCGCCACCCGAGTTATCGCCACGTCAATCGGCAATGTGAATACTGTTGTAAAATTATCGCGATAAGTGTGGCTACCTTCGGCCGAAGTTCATCGCGATAATTAACGGCGTTTCCCGTTGGTGTAGCCCGGACATTAGAGAGAGTAGTATCTAGTAGACAAGTCTACGACGCTGTCATTGAATCCTAGAACAGACACCGTGTAGCATTAAATACGATGATTAGGTACCTACCTATTTATGTCAATCACAATATTGTGGAAGAAAAAATCGCTGTGGTTTCAGGATATTTCCCCTAACCCTGAAAGTATAAAATACCAGATAACTCTTAGAATACCTTATTATATAATAATACTTATGTAAGTAGCTAATTAGCCCGGAGGAGGAGGAGCTCGTGGCTAAGTAATAACGAGCAGCCGCATGGGTCGATCCGTCGCGTCAGGTTAAGCTACGCTTGCCGAGGTTGGTCATTGGACGGGTGACCATCTTTACATACCGAGACTCCTCCGTGCCTCGGAAAGCACGTTAAGCCGTTGGTCCCGGCTGTCATTCGTGGATCTTTGACAGTCGAGTTACTGAGTTACTGGGTTGTGGAGGACAGATAGGCAGTCGCTCCATGTAAAATACTGGTATTCAGCTGCATCCGGTTAGACTGGAAACTGACCCCAACATAGTTGGGAAAAGGCTAGGCAGATTGATTTGACTCCTACCTAATAATTTGTAATCTGTAACCCATTTCTTAGCTCAAAAATCACACAGCACTTGCTAAAAATCCACATAAAATATGCAGACAGCTATATCAATAAAATTCACACATATTAAAAAGTTCAATCTTCACATTAATCGAGGCATATAATTTTGAATCCTTTCCTTGGCGCATGTAATACACGGTGCATTTCAATACATGGAGCGTTGCCGCGGGCGCGGGGCGGGGAGAGGTCAATAATACTCGTACGTTGATGGTTTTATTTATATATTAACAGAACTAGGCTTATTACCTGGCTTTTGTCGAATGAAAGTATCGTTATTTTTATTTGACTAACTAATTATGTTATGGAGAATAATCTAGAAAAACATGATGTACTTAAATTAATATGAATTTTCCTATGAAAATTGTATACAACGTGTAACGTTAAATGCGCAAAACCTCTTAAGGGGTAATTGTACTCATCATTATGAACAACTTTTACTATGGACCAAACCGCGAAATCGCGAAAAAAAATCAGCTGTTCAGTACATTTATGTTCGCATAATTCGTCAAAATGTACTGAACAGCAGATTTTTTTTTCGCGATTTCAGGTTTGGTCCCATAGTAAAAGTTGTTCATAATGATGAGTACAATAACCCCTTAAGAGGTTTTGAGCATTTAACGTTACACGTTGTATATGCAATCAACGATTGCAATAAGATGTTTACGAGTGTACCTACTCACTTTTTGGTGTTAATGAATGGAAAGCGATCACAGAAATTTTCCTGTCTCGTGAAGGTGAGAATAGCAGAATATTATATTTCAATACACTTCCTCGAAAACTGGTTGATATCGCACTACGATTAGGTTCACAATGCAATGTATTTCACACGCGTGCCATTTTTTATTTTCCAACACGTGTGCGGGAATAAAAATTGCCACAGATAACTTATACTTAGTCCAAATTGGTTCAATGCCTTTACTCACAACCGTCTCGCGCCAGTTAGTTGGCGCTAGACGGTCCTCTCTATTCGGAGGTGAGTGTTTTTTTTAATCTCAGCAAAGAGATAATACGTCTTTACGGCGTTAATATTTTTTTAATATTTAAATAATGTTTATAAATAGAAATTCATCAAAAACCATGATTATTACAATAAAAAAAACTTATATGAACAAATTAACATTTATTTGTGTTCTAAACTCAAAAATATTTGAATTTTCTATTTTTCATATTAGGCTGTTTATCGGTTTTATACCTTTGCTTCTCCTTCAACCTGGCGAAAGCAAAGCGCGGAAAAAAACCAAAATTTAAATCATAGTTTCCTAATAATTCATGACGAAAATATTTTTCGTTATTTTATTTTATTTCTTCAAAAGTGTATTGAAAAACGTCGTTTGATACACGTGGACATTTGTTAACATTCTCCACTTACGAGTATATCAAAATGTACTATCCGAATATGTGGATAAAATTTGAGTTATTTCTTTCATCTAAGTTTGGTACTAGTAGCGGTTGACTCGGTTGACTGTGAGCTATGTTGCAATATTCCTTGTTATTTAATTTTTTCGTTTCTGTGAAGATATCCACGTAATATTTAACCTTGTTACTCTTAAAAATTAAAATACCTAGTATTCTCAGTACTCAGTTACGATTCTCGAACTAAAAATATGTTGAAATAAGCCTGCTTACTATACTTTCCTGTTCACTTCCATCGAAGTCGGTTCATCAGTTTCAGCGAAACGAAGTACCTAACATACCGTCATACATACTTCGGTTGATTAATAGTGTGGTTTATTTTATTCTCATTATAATGTGTGGAATATGCAATAATATTAGCATATGAGTGTTATAGGCTATTGAGAGGTAATAATAGCCTAAAGGTGTTTATGGACGGTGGGCGACAAGGACCTTTTTCGTAATGTTTTTACTTTCAAAATCGTTTTAAAATGAACTTGAATAATCTATCTTTAAAAATAAAAATTATTTGCTTAATGTAGGTAGGTACGCGCATCACTTCAATGCAATCAAATCTGTTGGAGAATTTAGAAAAACCCTTTACTCAGGAAATTGCTGACATTAACTAAAACTGTTTGCTAATAGAAAGTAAAATTAATTGTTTATCCAACAGGTAACATGCACTTTAACATGGCAACACTCACTCACAGAATTCACACGTTTTTTATTTAATTAAAAATCTTACATAATAACAAACCGCGGGAAAATATGTTAAACGTTTAAACATCGAATAGAACGCCTGAAGCGACTCTCATAGCCACAGACAAGTATCTCGATTAGCGATTATCGATTATAACGAGCCGAGTCGAATCGATGTTAGAATCGATTCAATGCAATTGGATAATTCATCGACACTTTCGCTTGTAATTGTGAATTTTTTTACATGTTGTGTTTCTTGTTATGTTTAATTGTACTGGGAAAGTGATACGTAACACTACAAAGTATAACTCGTAGTGAGGTAAGCAGGGCTGTATTAAATACAAAGAAAACGCAATAAATCAATCAATCAATCTGCCTAGCCTTTTCCCGACTATGTTGGGGTCGGCTTCCAGTCTAACCGGATGCAGCTGAATACCAGTATTTTACATGGAGCGACTGCCTATCTGACCCCCACAGCCCAGTAACTGGGTAATACGATACCCTTGGTAAGACTGGGTGTCAGATTTTCAGGCGACCCGTAGCGACTGTCAAAGATCCACGAATGACAGCCTGTACCAACGGCTTTCCGAGGCACGGAGGAGTCTCGGTATCTAAAGATGGTCACCCACCCACTTACCAACCCCGGCAAGCGTAGCTTAACCTGACGGATCGACACGTGCGGCTGTTATTACTTAGCCACGAGCTCCTCCACAAAGAAAAGGCAATAGCGACATCTATTTAAACGTTTGATGAAGAAAAATATGTTTTAAGTATATAAGTCACATGTTGCTTCTATTTGAAGAAATTAAAATTCTTTAGATATTATTTCTATTACACATGACGTGATTTTTCAAAGAATTTAACTGCAATTGATATTATTATCTTGGAGGATTCTCTCATTAAGAAATTGTGCCTATAAAACTAAATGAGAAACAGTCCTTGGCGCCACCGATAATTATACACAATAATGAAATCGATTACGAATCGATTAATGCAAGCTCGAGTAATTAAATGAACTCGTGTTTTACATACAAATCGATTACTCGTAACCACCGCTGTTCGTGACAGTAAGCACGCGACAGAAGTTCTCACAGTTTTGTTCATGCATGTACTCGCTATGTTTACTTTCGATTTTATATGACCAAATTAGATTATTTTGGAAATAAACTGGCTTTATAAAAATGTTAGTTTATGATTTAATTGATTAATTGCTATTTAGTGCCTAATTAATTCGTAAGTAAGAGAGAGATCTATTTATTGATTGGTTAGTATTATTAGAGTCCAATTAAAAGTTAATTTAGCAATGTCTCTTTGACCTTATTTTGGATGGGAAACTAAAACTAGCAAAGCTTAGGAAACGCCTGAATCCTGAGCCTGTTCTTGTGATTGGGGCATGCAATTATCCGCCCCATTTTACTATCCGGATATTTTGGATCTTTCCATAACGCCATTCAGATATATCCGGATAACATGGATACTTTAGATACCACTGTAAAAAAATATAAATACAAAAACAAGAAAAAAGTCAGCTGTTCCCTACATTTTGACGAGTTTGGTGTAGATACTGCACAGTTGATTTTTTTTTCGCGATTTCAAAGTTAATCCCATACTAAAAGTTGTTCATATTCATGGGTAGCACACCCTGTAAAGATTTGCGCACTGCTTGAAAAAATATCCTCTAAAGTTAGGGAAAGGCTAGATTGTTATCTGCATTAATAATTTAAAGTATGATTTTAATGATTAGATTATTGCTTAATCAAAAAATTATGAAACTGCTTTGTCGGTAATTAACTTTTAAAATACTTTTATATTTTTAATTATTTTTGCGGCAATTAAGAGGTGTTTTGAAATCGAAACCTCATCTAATTTTGTCTAATAATGTTTTTTTGGGTCAGTTCCCACATTCATAATCCATTAAAAGCATTTATAATGTCATTGACACTCTGCATACGTACCTGAGAGAAGTGGTGGCGCCGAGTGTAGATGAGTTCGGTGTTTCCTTTCTGACTACTTTTAAAAGAAAGACCGAAACTAACCCAGAGGTCAGAGTCTCTTAAAGTTTAGACATAATGTTGGTCTGGCCTTAAGAAGACCATGCAGGTTGATGCCTCAGATGGTCTTTAGAGGAAAGAACCACACAGATTTGAGTGGACCTGTCCAGTCAGTGCACGCATTTGTCAGTAATCGTGCAGCTCAACTGACGAACAATACTACAGAAAGAACATTTAGGTAGTTGCCTTGAGTACCTGGGCGACCGAGCTCTGCTGGGGTAAAAATAGATAAAACGAATTTTCCCAGAAATAATACCTACAGATAGGTCGATGTTTCGCCCCCCCTAAACCCCTATAAATTGCAATTTTCATCGAAATCGTTAGAACAGTTTTTCAAAATGTCATTTCAAATATTGCCCATTTAATAGTATAGGATTATATAAGAAATAATTAGCCAATAACATTAATTTAGAATTTACACATGATGAACAATTAAAAATCTTATGCTACTCTGCAAAAACGTTCGCATTAAGGCTCTTACAGACAGAGGCGATATCGCGTCGGCGACGAGATATCGCCTCTGTCTGTAAGAACCTTTAACCAACTGCACGAATAATCAGCGCCAACCCGACTGCTTTATTAGGCATACATTGACCAAAATAACCTGTTTACAGCCTTTAAACAGCCATTTAGTCCTAAATAGCAGTATTTAAATTAACGTCAGTACGCAGACCATGCTGACGGCTTCTATAACCTCTTAGTTACGCGGTCGGTTATTAGATATTAATTTATATGTGATAATAGTGGCTTTAGCATAGGCGCCGCGCCGGTTGTTAGAGGTAACCAAGATTTTTGTCCTAGATCCGGAAAAACTTAGGAAAATGTCGTGAGGAAAGTTTTGGGTATGAATGTTGATGGCTATAAGAGTATGGGAAGACCAAACAAACGATGGATGGACTGTGTGAAAGATGACATGGCTAGAAAGGGGGTGACTACTGAGATGACGACTAATAGAGAAGTATGGAAATTCTTGCCTTATAAGTAGGTAAGTGCAAAAACCAAAAAGGAATACCTACTTAAATAATACAATACATACCTAAGTTAAGCTACGCTTGCCACGGTTAGTCCGTGGATGTGTGACCATCTTTACATACCGAGATCACTCCATGCCTCAGAGAGCACGTTAAGCTGTTGGTCCCGGGTATGACATTCGTGGATCTTTGACAGTCGTTACGGGTCGTCAGAAGCCGGAAAGTGTGACATCCAGTCTTACCCAGGGGTTATCGTATTACCCAGTAACTGGATTGTGGAGAAAAAGAGGCAGTCGCTCCTTGTAAAATACTGGTATTCAGCTGCATCCGGTTAGACTGGAAGCCGACCCCAACGTAGTTGGGAATAGGCTAGGCAGATGATGATAATACATACGAAGTACCTAAATACCTATTATAAAGAAGCATTTATATCCTTTCGCGTGAACACTAACTCCCAGTCTCTATTTATTTACTCGCCAAAAGTTCTTGTTCAAATGACCATAAGTTATGTTGAAAATTGTTCACCAAGGTAATCTGAATTCCAGGGCACCCTTGGAGCATGTCGAACTCCTACGGAACTAAGCCCTATTTAGCTTTCTTCTTTCTCCACTTTATTTTAAGGCCTATTTTGCCAGTCAAGTGTAACCCAACTCCCCTTCCATGTATGGTCACTTCTCCTACTTAGATCTCCACATACATTATTGTCACTTGTCCTAATGTAACCACAGCTCCTGGTCATACTATCAAGTAAAACTGTATCAAGTCCCGCCCACCGCCGCCGCCCGCGCACAGCCTTCGATGGCCGCTCATTCACGTTTTTTACTTTTAGTTGCCCGGCTCGGCAATTTGACTGTTAGGTATATAAGAGCCAATTAACTCCCTGACTAAACAGATAAATACAATTGTCATTGCTGTCGGACTGTGGAACACTTTTTAATCTAAGAGTGCAATGACAATTTTATTTATCTGTTTAGTCAGGGAGTAAATGAGTGACCTTCCGCTTTGTATAAGTATACAGATTACCTAATGCTTAACTTGCTTTTTACTTTTTAACTGGCTTCCAAAAAGGTGGAAGTTATAGCACCGTCTATTTTTTATTTTATACGATTATACGTAAACAGTTCCTTATTGTGCAGTAAAATTTGCTTTAAATCAAAGTTATTTAAATATGTTAAGAACTTACTAAGCTAAACATTGATTTAAGTATAGAATTTTGTCATAAATCTACATTTAAAAGAAGCGTTTAGTTCCGGTGCGCGTGAGAGTCTAGCTTCTATCTCGCGAGTCCAACTAGACAGTCATAACGCCACTTCACTTACACACCGAGCTAAACCACGCTTTGAAGTAGGGCCTTAAATAATCCTTCTGCCTTTACCAATCCTCCTTCAAAAGCCATATTTTCTCGGAACTGATCAGGTGTTGATAATAATTGGCACCTAGCGTGTGTGGTGCACATTATGGAACTGCTCGCAACCACGCGCACCGCCCACAGCCCACAGGGGCAAGTAGGTAAGCAACCTACTCGCCTCGCTTGACTCTTACAACTTATTCCACTTAATAACACTACTATCACTTTTTATTTATCATCCTTTAATACAGTAAAATGTCCGTGTTACAATGAGGAGAGTGAGTGAGTGACACGACACTGTTGTAATCGCAAAACACATTTACTGGACGATTAAATCCTCGACTGGCCCAAGGTGCGACCGCTCCCTGTTATGTAGTGTGCGTTCGTGTTGGTTCAAAAATGTACGAAACTGATGAAGGAGGATTTCTGCGCTAACCTTAAAGGCACTCTTAAGGTCGATACATATAAGAGCGATTTTGGGAAAACTAGGTTATATTTCTTCCTAAATACTACCTATTTACTTGAACCAGACTGCCTAGCCTTTTCCCAACTATGTTGGGGTCGGCTTCCAGTCTAACCGGATGCAGCTGAATACCAGTAATTTACATGGAGCGACTGCCTATCTGACCTCCACAATCCAGTTACTGGGTAATACGATACCCTTTGGTAAGCCTGGTTATCAGACTTTCGGGCTTCTGACGACTCACGAATCAAAGATCCACGAATGACAGCCGGAACCAACGGCTTAAACTGCTTTCTGAGGCACGGAGGAGTTTCCGCTTGTTCCGCTACTTCTTCTTCCCTTCACCACTAGGAAGTGGTGAAGGGCGGGCATTTTCTAGGGACTGTCATATGTAATTTCGACGTTCAAAAAGTGCTGATTCTCAGCCTAATTTGAATAAATGACTTTTGATTTTGATTTTGATTTTGATCTCGTTATGTAAAGATGGTCCAACCAACCCAACCCCGGCATTGACCAACCCCGGCAAGCGTAGAACCCGATGAACCTGATGGGAGTGAACCTGATGGATCTACCCGTGCGGCTGTTATTACTTAGCCACGAGCTCCTCTATTTGCTTGAATGACATTCAAATAGTTCTTTTATGAATCTACTTGAACTTGATGTGAACTAGATTCATATAATACTTATGATTTATATTCAAAATATCCCATTGCCGCATAACAAAAGCAATACCTACCTAAACAATTTATTGTTAGTATTAACAAAACTATAGCATTTGTGTCATCCGCAAATACTGAACATACAACTTACAGTATTTGCGGATGACACAAATGCTATAGTTGCAGCTAATGACATCCAAGACTTAACTGCTAAGGTGAATGCAGCTCTAGAAGCCTTTCACTCTTGGTTTAATGCAAATATGCTTATAATAAATAAGCCTAAAACCAACATTATGTTATTTAAAACGACTGCGCGTAGCAAAGATAATATGGATATTGAACTAGATAATGTTAAAATTGAGCTTGTCAGTGAGGTCAAGTTTTTGGGAATTTATATTGATGAATTGCTAAATTGGAAGAAAGAATTAGCAGCATTGGATTCATCTATATCATCTGCTTGCTATGCCTTAAGAACTCTTAGAGATGAAGTGAGCGTAAACCATTTAAAAATGGTATACTATGCGCTGATTGAGTCCAAACTAAGGTATAGCATACAGTTCTGGGGAAATAGCTACTACTATAACTGGCATGGGCATTCATTCTCCAAAAAAGAGCAATCCGAACCATTGTTCGCATTTCTCAACGAGACACCTGTCGACCATACTTTAAAGAACTTGGTATCCTCACAGTACCTAGCCTTTACGTAGTAGTACTGTTAAATACTTTTAAAAAATATATATATGACTACGAAACGAACGAGGACAGACAGGTAAGGGAAAATACGCGAAGAAAAGAGTTTGGAAACAAAATCTTCCCAACTTTGGGAATAGTGAAACACAGTCCACAGTATCAGGCAGTTAGAATATTTAATAAATTACCGCTTGATTTAAAAAGTATACTGTATACAGGCTCATTTAAAGCAAGGCTCAAGACATACCTGTTGGACAGATGTCTCTACTCATTAGATGATTTGTAATGTAATGATTTGTGTTTGTCTTAGCTCTTAAAACTGACATGTAGATATTATATTATTGTGTTGTGTTCAGACTTTTACATTTTTATTTTTATTATTTTTTGATTATTGTTTTTCGTTTAAATTGGTAATTAATTGACATGTGATTTAAAATTTGTTTCTATGGTATTTTATTTTTTTGACTGCATGATATTTTATGATTTTTATCTTTTATTTTTTTAATCTGTAGGATATAATATTTTCTAATTTAAATTGTTTTGTATGCATTTTTATTATTTTATATTTGTACATTTAATATTTATGTTTCATGCTGGTTAAATATTCGAACGCAATGTATATTGTTACTGAATAAACGAATTGAATTGAATTGAATTGAAACAATCACGTATTCTATAAAAACAATACAAAACAGTTATATATTTACCTTATATTATAATATTCTAACTTGAAACAACAGCTGAATAATAAAGGACATACATACAGACAAACAAACACACCAACAGACTTTGTTTACCTACTCAATAACAGTGACTAATTCGACCTCCACTATCGATTAAGGATCGATTCAGACAATTATCGAGATATCGATCTGTGTTTACATCGATTCGATTAGTTTTAGGAAACAATGAGTACGAGAACCTTCGGTACAGCTTACATAGTATTTTCATAACTTTTCGTAACGAAGAGGAAACTGCTATAATCTTCACACGTTTGTTGCCGATCACTTATTTGAGTTTAATTTAATTATGTAATGGTTAATTTTCATTTTTAGGGTTTCGTACCAAAATGGTAAAAAAGTAACCCTTATGGTGTGACTAAGTCTGTCTGTCTGTCTGTCTATCTGTCTGTCTATCACAGCTGGATATCTCAAGAACTACTAATGCTATCAACTTGAAATTTAGAATAATTTTAGATGACGTTGACCTAACTATTTTGCAAATAAGAAAGAATTAAAATGTTTTTTTTTTTTTTTTTGCAACAGGGACTGAAAGGGGGTCTTAAAAAATCAAAGTGGGGCTACTAGGGCATGTGGGGTATCATATGAAAGAACGCTGTATGCACATTCTTAAACATTTTTTTTATTTTTTTTAGGCCGCATAGTTTTCGACTTCTGATGAAAAATGTAAAAAAAAAACACCGTTCCCCCACCCCCCTTTATCTCCGAAGTTTGCAAAGAGAAAAATCTGAAATTAGTCTATGTGATAGAAGTGCAACAGGTATTGAAAAGGTGGTCTTAAAAAATCGAAGTGGGGCTACTAGGGCATGTGGAGTATCATGTAAAAGAGCGCTGTTTGCAAATTCTCAAACATTTTTTTTTAGGCCGCATAGTTTTCAACTTTTGGTGCAAAATGTAAAAAAAAGACCTCTTATTTGCGAAGTTTGCATAGAAAAAAATCTGAAATTATTCTTTGTGATAGAAGTTTATGTAAAGATTACAGGAAAAATAAAACAATGTAGTTATCTAAGTAGCACACTTTTTCAGAAATCGGAACGGAACCCTCGGTGCGCGAGTCCGACTCGCCCTTGACCGGTTTTTTTTTTTTTTTATGAACGTTTTTAACGTTCTGCATCGTTCTCACATGTATAATTTCTACATGAATGATGAAACCAATATTTTGATTTAAAAGAGTGTCCGTGGAGTTTCTTGCCCGTTCTTCCCCATAGGAACCTACTACGCTTTGGAATGGGCAACTAGCTTCATCTTTCTGACTGACCGACCCCTTGACAATATAAAAGTGCCCGTAATTGGTTTATTTGAAATAAATGCTATGAGTTTGAGTTTGATAAGGCCAGACAGGAGGTCGCAGCAGCCCTTTTTCTTTTTTGACATACGGAAATCCTCAAGTATGACTTTTCCGCCCTGGGAAAGGTGGAAAAGTCAGCCAGACTCTTACTGGCTACAACCATACTCTTACTGCCTTCAGCCTGAGGAGTGGGAGACTCTCCAGCATTCAAAAGCTACCCCTACTGCCTAACCAGTGGACTTTTCTTTTAAGATTTGTTTACTAATTTTTTTTTTGTTTATTTGTTACAGGTAAGTCAAATTCTTAAGGCGACTGAAGATCGACAATATTATTGAATTAAGTAAGAAAATACTACAAGGTATGTTTTAAAATAATATAAAGCTGAGACCACACAGGACAAAAAAAAAAATTACGCAGTAGAACATAATAATTTATTTCGCATTATTTTAATTAAATTACATTAATGAAACAATATTCAATTACGTCTTATCTAAAATAACGATGTGTCGATCATCGGTAATACAGTCAAGGTCTGTGACGTCATAATCACGTCGATATAAATAAGATATTGACTATAATATGTATAATGTTATGTATTAACGTTATATTTTACAAAATGTACCCACTCTCCGTCAAGATCTCGTGACAAGTGGCACTTTGACTTGCCGTATGTGATCAAAGTGCAGGGGTAAGTCAGTAGTTCAATTTTCGATTGACTCTACTGCTAACCAACGTTAGCCTGGGACAATTTATTTACTCATTATTCATATAAAGGCTTACCAAGTAAATAGTACTATGCCATAATCTTTATGGTCATTATAGATCGTTATTATAGATCTCGCATGTATCTAAATTATAGGATAGCACGGCACTAGTAAAGAAATACACTTTCGTTAAATTCGTTCGATATACTTACTTAATATTGTAAAACAGTTTTAAAAGAGTAACAGTGGAGTTTGTTGCCCAAATTCTTCTCCATACGAATCTACCTAAGGAAGGGGCGACTATAATCAATTCTATTTTTTTTTTTGTTTTTGACATTCAAAAGTGCCTTTTATGTGACTATTTGAAATAATTTATTTGACTTTGACTTTGAATCATTAATCTTGATGCCAAAGTTTTTAACAAGCAGTAGCTATTGCTATAACGTTTCCGAATGTTCAATGTGAACAGCATATTCGACATCGTTCAAATTTGAACTACTGTACTAATACTTGCAACTGTTGGCATGTAGGCACGTGCCTCTTGACATGTGTATTGAAAAAATGAAGGCTCCAAAAAGATTTTTTACTGACCTCGGCAGTTAATGGTCACTTACTTATTATTACATCTGTATGACTTCATTTTATCACGCATCTGTCTGTTTGATACAAATATAATATAATAAGTTTTGAACCAATTTTCTCGAAACTTTCATATTTTTCATTTACATTTCACCATCCTAGCCACCAAGAGACATCGTAATTCCACTCCTGAACACACATCACATTATTACCAGTAATCTATGCTACACTCAAACGCCCCCCCCCCACCGGCACCCCCCGCGTGACATTGCCAGGATTGTCCCGAACATTTTTTGTCGGCTCGCGACGGGGCGCCTAGCTATTACACAAAACATTTCTATGAACCGATAGTAAACTAATGACTGTTTCCTATAGTGGAAAAAATGTATAATATAAAAATAAAACAAAATGTATAATCTAGCCTGGTCTATACCAGGCTAGATTATACATTTTGTTTTAGTACTCTTAATGACTTGGTTTTCTATAGTTCTGATACAAAATGTGTAATCTTGTTTGTATTACCTACGCCTTTGCTCTTTACCTACTGTTCAACCATTTTACTAAGTCCATGATTACCACTTGACAAATATGCCAATGATAATGATTCGCCATTTACCCAAGCTTCTTCACCGTACCCACAAACCGTATCATTACACGCCACGCAGGCCACGGTTACGACACCCATCCGCTATTACGCACAGGGTGTAAAGACAATGGTTGACGGTTGACGACAACCAAGCGCTTCCTTCTTTTGTCATGCAAGTGGGTCGCCGGTCAAGGAATGTGAGGGGTCGGGTTGCTTTGTAAGCGAGGAAGTTGAGAACTGGCAAAATTAGTTAAAGCCTTAAATTACTTGACATCATGCCTGTCAGTACCTACATATTTTCCCGGTGCGTAGTAGGTATCTAGACACCCAGAAACCTAATTCCAGATACATATGGGGAAATTGAACGCGATTAGCACATCTGAGGGGCAATTCTCGTATTTTTAACAACGTTCGCAATATCATCTCAAGACTCAATCTGTCAAAAATTGTATAGCGTTTACCTACATTTTTGACATTTGATTGACGCTGGCATGAGATTGTGAACGTTTTTAGGTACGAGAATTGCCCCTCAGTACTGCGATCAAGAGCTGTCAGTGTCAATATCACACAACAATTTCATTGGCGAAATTCGCCCAACGTCTTTTATACGAGGTGAGCCTATTGTCACTAAGAGGGCACGAATCCAGATTACTGATAGTACTTTTATGTGTTTTGTGATTTTAAACTGAAGATCAAGTAAAATTGTGTTAAATTAGAGCAAGCTAACCACTCAAGGCCTTGGGCCTATATTATACATATATCTGTGTCTTAACTGCTTCTGTGGATTTTTCGGGGACATCCTTTTACATTTTTACGGCTATTGGGTATAGAACCGTGGGACCAAGCTGTCAAGCAGTCGACCTAACGACCACGTCTTTATGTAATTTTGTTACGACCTTTTTAAAATAAACATATCGGAAGACGTACTCAACGGTCTTATTGACACTATCCGAATGATTTTGAAGGTAATTGTTAGTACAGACGCCAGCAGGTCAAGCCATCCGAAACTGTAAAATTTTCCCAATCAACATTAAACCTAATGCTTAAGCTATAAAGATGAAAATCTATTAAAGAAATTTGACAGATTGTAGTAGCTTGATATGCTGGCGTCTACATTGCTTCATATGTTCGAAAAATTTGTCTGCTCGACAACGTAAATAACGCAATGAATGTTGTTGAACTGTCAAAATTACAACCATTGCTACTGTTACGCAATTTTCCCGCAAGTTTAGGAAGACATTTCCTCTAATCAATCTGCCTAGCCTTTTCCCAACTATGTTGGGGTCGGCTTCCAGTCTAACCGAATGCAGCTGAATACCAGTATTTTACATAGAGCGACTGCCTATTTGACCTCCATAACCCAGTTACTGGGTAACACGATACCCCTTGGTAAGACTAGTTGTCAGACTTTTTGCTTCTGACGACCCGTAATGACTGTCAAAAATCCAAGAATAACAGCCGGGACCAACGGCTTATCGTGCTTTCCGAGGCACGGAGGAGTCTCGGTATTTAAAGATCGTCACCCATCACGGAACGACCGCGGCTAGACCCGTGCGGCTTTTAATACTTAGCCACGAGCCACATTTCCTCTGATAATACATTTAAAATCAATTTAAACCGTTGCTCACTGTACCGCTTACACTAAGACCCCAACTCACGCCTAACTCACTTCAATTGACAATTCGCTCCGCTAATATTTCAAAATTACTCAATATCCAATGAAGTATTTGACCATTAGTTTTTCACCTTAATAAATGAGCTAGATAGGAAATATTACACTGAAGCTAGGGTTGGCAAGACTGAATTTAATTACTTACACTTTTGTCTTCGTCTTGCCCGAACCTTTAACATCATCTTCTTTTCAGAGACGCCATCGGTTATCTTCGGAAAAGCCGAACTTTGCCGAAATAAATGTGACTGGTCTAATAAGGGAGTGACGGAATTAGTGCGTTAATCTATAATAATTTAGGCGGGAATATAAATCAATTTCTATTGATCTTTATATAATCACATTTCATAAATGATGGAATTTCTGAGTGCTGTCTTACTGTACAAGTTATATGACAACATTTATTATGTAGTTCATGCTGTGATACAATTACTATTCAAGTCATTCAGTAAAGTACACTTAAACGCAAACATATAATATATTATAGACTTATTTTCATTGGGTCTTATATAAAATTTTAGCACTCCGCGTTGGAAACGTAAGGATTTCTTTTGATGATTCATACATATTCATAGGAGTTAATACTAGAAAAGATAGTAGATATTTTCTTTTAAGGGGGATGCGCAGTGGTAGGCAACGAAATTCTATTGTTTTTTTGGGTTTTTTGCAAGTTAGATTTCATGCAGATTCGTCGAACGAACGAAATCTAACTTAGAGAGATGTATTGGTGATTTTTAAGACAGAAATGATGTAAATACATATGCTTTATTGCCGCGTATCATATTTTGATCAAGATACAACCTAACATGGACCTGCAAATTGCAAAAAACCAAAAAAATAATGAATTTCGCGGGCTACTACTGCGCATCATTCTTAAGCCATACCTTTTAATATTACACATTTTCAAGTTATTCCTTTTTCATCAGACAAATCTTTAACTAAGTACATACATAGTGTCGCCACCCCTGATCGAGCCCACAATCTAGAACCCAGACTTGGACAGGCGAAAATTACGCAAAATTGTTTACTAAACAACGTGTGGGTGTCGGCATTCGGTGCCCGGGTGAGGCATTTTAAGAACGAGTTGGTATATTTGTCCTGGGCCGGTGATAGTTGCTTAATTTGCCGGAGTGAGGTTTATGGAGGTATAGGTTTAAGATAGATCGGGTTACTGAAAGGTTGCTAGACTTTACGGCACCCACATTAAGATTAACAGATTGAGTTACTGGTCGAAGTGAAGGCTTTACATTTAAGAAACTGCAGAAGCTAAAATTTTACGTCACAAATCAGTGTACGAATAATTTCATGCTTACGTCAGTTTTAACGTTGTTATATTTACGGGAATGCCAATTATATTTCCTTTGTCAAGTCGAAACTTTAAAATACCGTTTTAGTACATTTCTTATTTTCTAATCTAGTTGCAATCTCTTTGCATGAGACGTCACGTTTGACTTAGCTTTTTGGTTTATTTTAGTAGAGATACCATTTATGACATTTTGGAACTTTTGCGGCAATTTTTCTAGCATGTGAAAGTTTTTTAAGTATGTACAAGAATTGGCCTTCTGAAGTAGGCTTGGTTGCCTCGCGCATTTGGTAGTTATTTATATATAGTAATTATTTGAATCATTTCATCACTATAAACTCAGCGAATTGTAGTAAAAAATCTTACTACCTTTTCATTTATATAAAAAATTAGAAAAAAACGTCTGTTTTGTAGCTATGAGATTTACTAAACATTACGAAAAGGTGTATAACTTTGAGATTTTTTTTTTCTATCCATCAAAGTAAATCTAATCGTGTTAGTAAAAGCGATTAGCTATCCGCCAGATCCTTAAACAAGAAACATATTTTTTTCAGAATTTTCTAACACTGTATTAATTTTATTTTCCCATGAATTCAAAAAACTAGTAAGTGCAGTCTCTGTCGGTGCCTTAAGGATGATGCGCAGGGGTAGACCGCGAAATTATTATTTTTTGGGTTTTTTACAATTTGGTCCGTGTCAGGTTGTATCTTGATCAAAGTATGATACGCGGCAATAAAACATATGTATTTACATAATTTTAATCATAAAAATCATGAAAAAAACTTTTTTACAAAAACAAAAACCGACTTCCAAAAAAAACACTACAAAGTGAAAAATAACTTTAATTTCGGAAGTCGGTGTCTTTGGATCTGTATTTTAGTTTTTTGCCACCGACTTCCGAAATTAAAGTTATTTTTCACTTTGTAGTGTTTTTTTTGGAAGTCGGTTTTTGTTTTTGTAAAAAAGTTTTTATTTTTCACTTTTTAGTGGTTCAGTTTGTAATTTATCTAAGTTACAATAACCCAATGTCAGCTGCTCATCACGCTTTACAAAATGTTGCTTTTCCCGATGCAGGGCCGTTAATTGTTGAGGAGTTCTCCTAGTAAGAACCAGGAGAAATGGAGCTCATGGTGAAGTCACCATTACCATTATTTTGACGAGCATAAACCATATTAAAGTAATCGAATCGCAACCTGTTATATACTTAGATATAATTGAGTATTTCCGATGGCCCTCTGTGGTCTTCATCATCAGTTCCAGCTCACCAAATGGTACTTGCCGAGAGCAAATGCATGAGTTACTATAAAAAATACCGAAATCGATATAGGTGTGCCCATAAAATTTGAGGGTTTCCCTCGATTTCCATGGGATCCTATCATCAGATCCTGACTTGATGATCATGGGACCACTTGGGACGTATACCCTTTCGAACAAAAAAAGAAAAATCCAAATCGGTCTAGCCATTTTCGAGTAATCGGGGAACGAATTGAGAACCTCCTCCTTTTGGAAGTCGGTTAATTAATCAATCAAGTTAGTAAAGACATATGTTTTATTGCCGCGTATCATAATTTGATCAAGATACAACCTGACACGGAGCTGCAAATTGTAAAAAACCAAAAAAAATTGAATTTCACAATCGCAATCACCTTAATTGCATTGTTTAATGGAAGATATTTTCGATCTCGTGAGTGAGGCCTCGATCCATCTATAGCTGGGGGTTTGCTTACCCTTTCTTCCATCATAATCGCAAGTATAACATGTAACGACCACCTTAGCAATGTCGTGGGAGCGCCCTGGTCGTGCTGCAATTACCGCGGGTCGCGAGTTTATCGCGACAAACAGTGCCGCGCGATGTGCTGCAGTGTCCATGGTAGACAAGTGCTTAGGACATCTGCTGAGGAGTAGCCCGGAGTAGGGACTAATGAGCAAGCTATTAAAGGACCATAATGGCCATTCGGCCATAGGTAGCTTATTCAGAATTCCTAATCCTTATTCAGAATCCGTACCAAAATGGTAAAAAAGGAACCCTTATGGTGTGACTCAGTCTGTTTGTCTGTCTCTCTGTCTGTCTGTCTGTCTGTCTGTCTGTCACAGCTGGATATCTCAAGAACTACTAATGCTATCAACTTGAAATTTAGAATAGTTTTAGATAACGTTTACCCAACTATTTTACAAATAAGAAAGAAATAAAAATATTTATATTTTTTTTGCAACAGGGACTGAAAGGGCGTCTTAAAAATTTAAAGTGGGGCTACTAGGGCATGTGGAGTATCATATGAAAGAGCGCTGTTTGCACACTCTCAAACTATTTTTTTTTTTAAGCCGCATAGTTTTCGACTTTTGATGAAAAATGTAAAAAAAAATACCGTTCCCCCCTTATCTCCGAAGTTTGCAAAGAGAAAAATCTGAAATTATTCTATGTGATAGAAGTTTATGTAAAGATTACAGGAAAAATAAAACGATATCTGTCTTTTTCAGAAATCGGAACGGAACCCTTGGTGCGCGAGTCCGACTCGCTCTTGACCGGTTTTTTTTATTGCGAAATGGGTCTTAAAAAAGCACTGGAAAATAGAATAGCACAGAACTGGTCGAAATGGCGGTGGTTGGGGGAGACCTATGTCCAGCCGCGGACGTCTTCCAGCTGAAATGATGATGATGATGGGGCTGCTCTTGACACCATCATCATCTGCCTAGCCTTGTACCAACTATGTTGGGGTTGGCTTCCAGTCTAACCGGATGAAACTGAATACTAGTATTTTACATGGAGCGACTGCCTATCTGACTTCCACAACTCAGTAACTGGGTATAATACGATACCCCTTGGTAAGACTGGTTGTCAGACTTTCGGACTTCTGACCACCCGTAATGACTATCAAAGATCTATGAATGACAGCCGGAACCAACGGCTTAACATTGCATCCACGGACCAACCCATCAACCATAAGAATAACCGCCACACGGGTTGATCAACCCGTGTGGCGGTTATTCTTAGCCACAAGCCCCTCCCTCAGCCCTCTACCACGGGGTCTGTTCTTGAACTGGTATCTTTCCGATATATCATGGATCTAATATCCCTTCGATTGATTCGGTTCGGAGTAGGTGTGTTTATAGGAAGTCGATTCTGGCAATTAACTTTAAACAACTTTGCCTACTTACTTACTAACTACATTTTGTAATAAATTGTGTAGGTAGGTATTGGTGCCGATTCTCTTGTCACAAATTCCTCTAAACTAGACTAAAAATCACTAAAATTTAGTTTATTCCTGTCAAACGACGATTTCCCATTCTGAAATTGATTAAAGTGACACAACTTAACTAAATTTTAGTTTGACAGCACTAAGATTGTACTGAGATTATAATTTAGTGAAAATGGCAATTTTGCTATTCTGAATTTGACGTTTTTTCACCTAAAATTTTGATTGTCAAACTAAATTAGACTATTTTTAATCGCGATTAAAAAGGTGTGGATTATGATTAGTTGTCATGACCTAAAATTCACACAAACACTTTGACTTCAAGTGCAAAAACAGTACCTACCTACTGTATTTTTTTTTTTTCCATATATCTCGAAAACGGTGTGTCCTATCGCAAAAATAATGAAAATTTGGCCCCCCTTCATAAAACCCTTAAACCCGTAACCCGCAACACGTAGGTACCAAAAAAAAATCCACAAAAACACGTTGAAGCTGCCCCCTCCCTGCCCCCCTCCAGCTGTAAAAAATATCTGACACGGTAACGGCGGCGATGTCGGATTGTCTGTAAACAAAATATGACAAGCCTTCTCACTTTTCATAGTGATTTCGTTAGTTCCAATTAAAGCCACCAGGTCAAATATACTACGAGCACTATACCACGCGGAGTCACGATTGTCAAACTCAATTTTAGTTGTGTCAAAATTTTTTCTAAATTTAGAGGTTTTTTTTTGCAGAATAGCTCTAAGATTCTCATAGAAAAAAGTAAGGAATTTTACTGATAGTTTAGTTAGTTTAGTTCGGTGTACAACAGAATCGGCACCATTATGTCTTTAATTTGAATGAAGTATTGAATTCTTAATTAAGTACCTACTGGTCTATAGGTATCAATATTTCAGTCTGATCCTATAGATCTCTAACTCGTGGTTCCCGTACAAATCACAGAGATCACGACCCGGCCGGCGGCGATCTACAAAGTGATTGTGCGACTATAGCGCCGCGCGCGCATCTCATGTTTATGTAGGTACTTGCAATGTGAAGGTACTTGTGGTAACATACATCTGGCTGCAGTGATGATTCAGAAGTTGTGAGTGCGGCTGCTGACTAGGAAGTGGTGGGTTCAATTCCCAGGTGTCGGAGTGTTTTCTTAGTTACAAATCTTCTTTATTATTTTTATTGTGAGTTTCTCTGGCCCTGTAGTTTTATGTTTACTAATTCAGACAAGAAAGTTACATTTTAATCAATCAATCTCAATCTGCCTAGCCTTTTCCCAACTATGTTGGGGTCGGCTTCCAGTCTAACCGGATGCTCCAATGTAAAATGCTGGTATTCAGCTAATACCAGTATTTTACATTGGAGCGACTGTCTATCTGACCTCCACAACCCAGTAACTGGGTAATACGATACCCTTTGGTAAGACTGCTTGTCAGACTTTCGGGCTTCTGACGACCCGTAACGACTGTCAAAGATTCACGAAGTGTCCTTCGTCGCCGGGACCAACGGCTTAACGTGCTTTCCGAGGCACGGAGGACTCTGTCTCGGTATGTAAAGATGGTCACCCATCCACTGACCAACCCTGGCAAGCGTAGCTTAACCTGATGGATCGACCCGTGCGGCTGTAATTACTTAGGCACGAGCTTCTAAAATTCAATTTTAAATGGGCACAAAGTTAGTTACCTGTTAAACAGAATCGCGAATGACTCATCCGCTTGTGTGACAGTTTCACATTCACTTCTGTACTAGTGGCGCCGCCTAGCGGTGCGATTAGAAAGTTAAAACTTCTTCGAATATTTTCCTTGGAAACAAGACAAAAATGTGAACGATACCTACTAAAATATTCATGTTATAAAAATTCGATAAAGCAACTTGATAAAAATCAGCATAACATTCATTAGAAGCGAATTTCGTATAAATTAACGGAACTTAAAAAATATCAACAAAGTGACATCACATTGATAAAATGTTACGCCGATATCAAACGGGTATTTCAACAAATCTCACAGCTGCGATGGTGGTGTAATGGTCAGCATAGTTGCCTTCCAAGCAGTTGATCCGGGTTCGATTCCCGGCCATCGCAGATTCTTTTTGTATTTTGCATTTTATTGGAAAAGGTATTTTTAATGATATTTTGGATATTATGATTGTAGAAACTGTTTATTCTACAAATGTTAATGTATTTTCCCCATATGTTTATGCTTTATTAGAAGCTTACAACATCACCTAAGGACATGATTGGTTTGCTAAAGATCAAATCTGAATAAATGAACTAATGAATATAAATTAGTTGAAATTATGCAAGAGGTAACAGTATTGTAACCTATACTTGTGCGAATTACCTACCTAGGTACTGCTTTAGTAATTATGCATTTATTAGCGAGTAGGTTAGGTACTACTACTAACTGTTATTTATCTCTATGTAAAAGATGCATAAGTACCTATGTACTAATAAAAATAACATGAGTCATAAATTATAAATCATTATCAAATAATCTTACTAATTTGCTAAAAACAAATACTACTTTCATTTACTTTTAGTTAGGTAGGTACTACTTAACAGAATAAAAATATTTCATGATAAAGTTATAGATCATAAAAACAAAAAAAAAAAAAAACAAAAACCAAAATAAATAAAAAAAATTTTTTTCAATCCAAGCACAGTTTGTTCTTTCTTAAAGATCCAAATGCCCCACAGTATTTAGATAATTACTACTCATACTTACAAAAATCTTTAAATAAAATGTCTTAAAACCTCTGGCCCACCGAGGTCATCACCCTGCTCACACCCGCAGACAATAGCGTAATTATACTCCATACAATATCACAATTACACACGAGTACTGACTAATGCCTCTTTTCGTAGTTTGTACACTTTTGGGTGCTCCAGATGTTGGAACCGCTGTGTAGGTACAGTGAAACGCACGTTAGCAGTAACACTAGTAGGAAAACCGCACTTCATCTTCTGCCTAGCCTTTTCCCAACTATTTTGGGGTCGGCTTCCTGTCTAACCGGATGCAACTGAGTACCTGTATTTTACATGGAGCGACTGCCTATCTGACCTCCACAACCCAGTTACTGGGTAATACGATATCCCTTGGTAAGACTGGTTAACCAGGACCAACGTCTTAACGTGGTTTCCGAGGCACGGTGGAGTCTTGGTATGTAAATATGGTCACCCATCCACGGACAAACCGTGGCAAGCGTAGATTAACCTGCTCGATCGAAACGTGTGGCTGTTATTACTTAGCCACAAGCCCCAATATCCAGGAGTGGTGACTATTTATTGGAATTTTGTTTCGAACAGGATGTTGACTTCCGCAACTAGACATAACCAGGCTCTGGAGCCTTCACAAAGCCAGTGGCCCCAAATACCAGTATCAGTTCTGAAGTTAAAGACATCTTTGTAAAAAAGAAACCTGAAAAATGATCCTACATTTACCCAAAATCGTACAAAATTAGCCCTGATTGGGAGCAACGTCTTTCAATAAAGAAAATAACCTTTTTGGGCATGCATGGCCGTATTTAGACATTTTATTGCATGTTCCTTATCACTGACATAAATAAAACAGCTTTAGATAAAGTCATTGGAGTGCCAAGTGCAGGAAACCATCAGATTTTATTACAGCCCCGATTTGGAAGAAATATAAGATATCCTTGTAGTAACTAAAGAATTTACTCGAAACTCAAGGAGACATAAACCACGTAAACAATTTCCTACTCAGCGCCAATAATGCGAAAATTTAGATGCAATGTACCACGTGACGTGGAAGCGCCATGTTGTGCCGAGTGCGCAGGCGCGAGATCTACCATATAAGGGCTGGACCGCGCCGCCCTGCGCCAGTCGAGGCCGATACGACGCGCAAGGTCACACGCCTGCCAGCCAGGGGTGACTGACTCATATAAAAATTCACACTATCAAGTGAGATTTACGACTTTGATTACCCTAAAAGGCGTAAATACGGAAGAAAAAATGTTTTAATGTGACGCGACGAGGATCATTATTATGTTGATGGATGGGAAGAATGAAATAATCGTAAATTAAATTGTTTTTATTTTTATCAGTCGCAACTCGCACCCTTGCGTCCGGCCTTTGACTGCTATCAATCTTATTGTTTATTTACACTTTAATTGAAACTTTTATTTTAAAGAATTCGGAAGGAGGGGAAGTGTTTTCGTCGCTATCAATTAGCCTTCTTCGTCGAGTGATGTTTCCCGTATAATCTCACGATAAGCATGTTTGTATATGCTTGAGAGAGAATGCTTGCTTGTTAAACCAGTAATGAAATAATTTCTTTAACAATGTAATGTACACTCAGAATAATTATGTGCAATTAAAAATGTTTTACACTAAATACATAAAAAGTAAAGTAGCTTGCTTAATTGCCCGTCAATCTTATCAACCTTCAGCTTTAAGAGATACAATTGATGCACATTTAAGTCCTGCAGACATTTTCTGTCCTGATGCAGCTGATTAATCTAATAATTCAGCTCATTACCGCACAAATAATCTAAAAACATGATCAAAATAAAACCAAGGAAACAATATGCAACAATATGTAATCCAAATTACCTCTGACCAAGCTTAGACACAGATTCTGACCTAGACCTTACAGCAATCACGTACAGTACCGAAGCAAATAATAAAAATAAATTAGAAGACCATGACATTGCCTTATATCTAGCATCTGAGCCTTGCCATGAGACAGGTAGTCAGTTATCACCATATATGATCGGATCAAGAGTTCACCTTGGACCAGCAGATTGTGATTAGTTGATCATAACGTTCCGTATTCAGTGATTCATCAGTGCTCTTTGTGGATTATAATTTTATTATTATTATGAGTTTTATTATATCGTTTGTCTAGTTTATGGATTTGTTAATTGGTTGATTGTTAGTATTTATTATTCATTTGCATTATTTATTACCTAAGCGAGCTATTTTTTATTGTGTTTTATTGTTGATTATCTGTTTGTGTATCTTTAAAATTGATTTAGTGATTCGATTACTGATTTTATAGACAGTTTTGCAAAGAATTGCTTCTCATTTTTCATTATCATCAAGAACAAGTGTCTATAAAAACTAAAAATGCTATTTTAGAAGAAGTGAGGGACAGCCTAGTTTACCAGCAGATTGAGGTGAATCAAACCTGTGAGGAATTATCTCATTCTAAAAATACATTCACATGAACCAGTTTCAATACAATTTCTCAAAAGTACCGCTGCACCAATATTTTTTTCTTATAAAACATGAGTAATACAAGAATTCTTATTCACATCATATCCAGCATTCACTAAGGACTTCCCTCGAGGAAGTTATTAAAATTTGACACATTAATTATGATCTTCCGATGTTCGTGCGAAGAGCTTCGGTGGACGAAACTGTTTTAATTAAACTTGAAACATGGTGATTACAGAAACTTTTTACAATTGAGGAAACTCATTTGTCTTGGATGTTATTATCATTTTGTTACAATGTAATTTCGTTCTTACAGTTGTAGTTTTACTTGTTGTGGTTTGGAGCTTTTTGAGGTCACCTAGATCATAAACGTGGTCATCTGAACTTGAATCTGTAGGTTCCATAATTTTGTTTCCTATATGAAAATTTGTATTGTCAACTTGAGCATTAAAGTTAGAATTTAATTCTTAGAAAAGTTAAATAAAAACAACCAAGCAAAACTATGCTTTATTTTGCGTCGCAAATATCTGAATCAAGAAACAAAACAATAGAATTCAAAACATAGATATATAAGTTTATCAATAATCTTCTATAATGATATATTGTTGTTTTAATTCAATGGATCATTTGGTATTGTTGGTCGAGGCGCAGGCGCATTCTTTGGTGCTTTGACCAAGAACCTGTCACTTTTGATTGATGGAGAGTCTTAGACGTGACCTTCTGACATTTCTTATCAATAGGAAGTCTTGTATTGACAATTTTGAGTGCCTCAGGTTATGAAAGTTGAAAAATACTTTGACAAACATTCTCTGGACAGAAATAATATTTGGACTTGTCTGTGTGTTCAGAAATTAGTCCATTGCTCTTTAAAGGCAACACGAAAGTTGTCAAATAACATTTCCTCCCACATTACCGTTCAATAAATAAACCTTTCAATATTAAAAACTTCTAGGCAAAAAAACTAGTACATTCAGGAAACAGAAAATCACTTTCAAAGTATCAGCCTTCGATATCTTTCCGTAAACAATTAAAAAGAAAAAGCAGATTTCCCGGTAACCCAAAAAGGAGATATTGACGAAAGAGTATTTTACTTAGATGTCAAAAATACAAACGAAAAGTATAGAGATCACGTTCGAAATTATTATTTAGAGAAAAGTAAAAGCCTTACGGAATTTCTCTTAAACGAGAGTGAAACTGAAAAGCATCGTCAGCCTTGAACCTCCGATCTTTCCGGTTTGGCGGCCGGTGCGGCGGGGTATCGAACCTTAATTGAGTCAAGTGTATGTTCACTCGATGTAAATGCATCTGATGCGCTTAATGTGACAATTTATGTGTCGCGATAAACTTTGTCAGACGTTAAGTGAAGTTTACGACGGCTAGTCGTGAGTCAGAACTGTTAATTAAAAATATGCGATATGAGGCTTTGATTAAATGCTGTGTATGCTTGTTAGTGGATTGTTTTGTATGAATGTTTAATAAGCATGTTAAAATTGAGAAAACGTCTTTGATTTAATAAGAGACGTGTGTGCAAGTTTAAATTTTCTGTTTCTGCATATACTTTTGGACGAGTGTGTTTTCGAATTCTGCCATTGGCAATGACAAATAAATGATAACTATTATTTTATTATTTAATTTTGATTAGCGGGAGTTACATATTTTAATATCAAAGAGGATATAGCACTCAGCGTAAGTATCTTATTCCGTGGAAGCTGACTGATAGTAGATTAAATTGGGTCATTAAGTTAGGTCAATAATTATTACGAGTATAAAGTAATCATATTATGACTGAATGTCAATAAAATCGTTGTAGTAGTAATCATTAGCGAGCAATTACTTAATTTTATATACGTTGTTGCACTGCATATTTTATGAATTACTAGCTTTTGCCCGCGGCTTCGCCCGCGTGGATATCGGGAAATATCCCAAGGAAACCTGCTACCGGGAGTCCTTCCTTATTCCTTGTCTACATTATAAAGGGAACCTCTGTGCAAAATTTCAGCTTTCTATGTCCAAGGGGGTTTGGGCTGGGCGTTGATGAGTCAGTCAATCAGTCAGTCAGTCAGTCAGGACTTCTCTTTTTATTTATATAAGTAGAAGATTTAAAAGTGGCCCTAAATCTTAATTCGATGCTTCTAAAATTCGAATCACTTTTAAAAATGTTGTTTATAAATCTCTCATCAATTTGAATAAAATTTTCTTCAACCATTTTCTTCAGTCATCATCAGCTGTTCCATTTAGATATCTGATTATCTTTTGTTATTGTATTTGATAGTTTGTAGTAGGTGGAACCTTGAACTGATTGAGAGAGTGCGACTGACAATGGATGATCAGAATCAACGTGTGCCGATAAATGGGCACCTGACGCAACGTCTTACTAAGCGTTATGGGCTGTGGTTACTATTGGTTGTAGGTAGTTTGCTGTTCATTCATTTAGTCTTGTCTTTTCCATTTATTACTATGGCATAATCTGTTGTTAATGTAATTTTTTTAGAGCTCGTCCATTTTCTTTTATTATTTCTATTATTTCTTCAGTAGATTTCCCATCTAGGTCGTTCGTCTTGAAACTTTTCTGACTGAAATTCCTATTATGTACAGCATTCTTAGTGGACGTTATCTTGGGCTTGCTTACCTTTCTCTCTCTCTCTTCTTTTTCCAGATTTACTTACACGTGATTTTGTGTTGTGGAACCAGTCTCGTTTTCTCTCTATATCTACTTTATCTTTACGTATAGTTCCTTGCTCTTTTTCATGTAGTATATATAAGTATATATTTATATAAGTTCTGTATTTATGTATGTATAAATTGTATGTATATATGGTACACCACAGACTATCTACAGTATTCTCTCCTTTCTCCCCATAATCCATCGAAAGGTTGTCTGTAAAAGATCTCTTTTAGCGATAAGGCCGCCCATTGTGTCACCCTATGTAAAATTTCAACATTTATATCTGTAATTTTTATGGTGTGCATAATAAAGAGTATTCTATCTATCTATCTATCTGACCGTTCCAATAATGCTTTAGACAAAATATTACTCCAGTTTCCTAAAACTACATCCGTGAACAACGATCTTTCTCTTTTTCCGATGACTCAGTTGTCTTGCAAAGAAAATCTAGCCTTTAAAATTGCTGACGGCCTAAACGAGAACACTTGGTTTGATATAAAATGTTTATCGCATAATAATGAATCATCAAAATTTCGCGTCATACGCTCATAGACGATGTCGCTACTCACATAGATATACCTGCACTGGATTCACGTCTAGCATTTTCATATGACTGCGCTGCTGGAGTAACAAACAGTGAGCAGAAAAGCTTTGCACTACTTTTGAATAGGGCTGGTTTTGGATAATGGGACACTTCGCTTGCTCTAATAACGCATCCATTGTTTTGTGGCTTATCAAACAGTTGTACATAAAAAAATGCTACCATATTTGTTACGAGAGAATCATTTTTTACCAACAATGAATATTTAGCATAGGAACGATATCTATTTGGTTTGGTGATAATGAACAATGACAGATTCGGAAACTGAGGAACGATGTTTTAGAGGATTCAAATTATTGTAGCAACATTGGTTGAACAGAATGAGAATAATAAGTTTATACCTAATCTTGAAACAGGGATAAACTTAGACTAGAATGAATTAGACGGATACATAAAAAACATACAGTTTAACTAATTTTACTTCGGTAAGTTGACCATGTTTTTTGGATCACTGATTGAAAACACGATTATGAAGTCATCACAAATGAGATCAAAATCCTTCAAAAAAACAGAAGAGCAGCTCCTGACAGTACGGCGCCAGTCTTCTTACACTTTTAAGTTATTAATCTTCGATCTGTCACTCAACACAGCTGCAGGTGATCAACATGTCAATTATCCTATAGTATCGGATACACTGCAGTAATTTGATCAATTGTTTTTTGTTTTATACAATCACTATCAGTTGCTGTATGATTCATTTCCGTATAGTCTGATGTCAGTATCAGCTGTTTTTATTAGGTCATGGATGTGGCTATATAATAACAAGCCGCACTGGCCGATCGAAGGTTCAGCTACGCTTGCCAAGGCCGGTCTATGGAAGGGTGACTATCCATTATAATAATATATCGAGACACCTCCGTGCCGCCTCGGAAAGTACGTGAAGCCATTAGTCCCGACTGTCATTTGTCTTTGACAGTCGTTACAGGTAGTCAGAAGCCTGAAAGTCTGACAACCAGTCTTACTAAGGGGCATCGTATTACCCATTAACTGGGTTGTGGAGGTCAGATAGCAGTTGCTCATGTAAAATACTGGTATTCAGCTGCATTCGATTAGATTGGAAGCCGAGCCCTATATATAGTTGGGAAAAGGCTGGGCAAATGCTGATGGATACGATCCTTATTTTCACTTATTGGTCTTTAGTACTCTTAGATGTCGCAGTAAGATGGTTGTAGCCGTAATATAGTTATATGAAGAATAAAACTATGGATACGAGCATTATCTAGGAATATAAGTATTAGGGAACTCCGACCAAATAGGTAATACGCGGGCTGGTATCTGCAACTCCACGACAATGCGCGTATTTTGCGTATGGAACCAAATAGGTTAGGTTAGAACTGTGACCAACTACGCGCGAGTGAAGTGAGCGGTACCCCGGCAGCGGCCGGCGGGCGCTATGAAATTGGTTGCAGTAACAAAATTAGGGCACTCCGACAGTTTTCATATCTAACTATATTACGGTAGATAGTTAAGATAGATATTTCTAGGGATATAACTCTACCATGGCTAAAACCATAGAAATATAAAAAACAGGAGAAGTGGCAAGCGGGCGCATCTGTGTCCGCGACTCCGCGCGACATGCTCAGTACATATGAGCCGTTCATAGTACAAATTCCGACTCCGCGAACTAGTACGCTTTCGACTGTGACCGTGACAATTCATAAGAATGCCGTGTTGTTCTGTAGTTTCTTGTGAAAACCGAAGCCATGTAAATCATGGAATCACTTTCCATATGTACAAGTGTACAAAAAGTGTGTAACACACTCAGTGTGTGTGTGTGTGTGTAGTGTGTAAGTGTGTGTGTGTGTGCAAGTGTGTGTATGTGTGTGTGTATGTGTACAAGTATTTTACCGTATTTGTCTTTAAAATCATGAAAGTAACAAAGGGAAAAGTGGAGATACAGGGTTCCGATACATTTAAACATACTGGGCACATCTAATTCTTTCTTATATCTATGGCTAAAACCATCTTTCTGCAACTACATGAACGGCACGGCCAAGGGCATGCGGCAGAGGCGGCAAGGGCAGCCGTCAACACTTATTGACGGCTTAGGTCATTATTTGGTCATTCTCGTACATCGGGTAAAATGTAGGTAGTGGTCTTTTGATGTTTTGACTTCTGCTTTGAAGGCTGCAAGTGTTATGGTTTATTCACACAATGCTTGGTTGTTATATTGATGAACTTACTATGATGATATTTATAGAGATCTATGATGCGGCAGTGAGTCATTAAGTTTATCTTAATATCCTACTGAAGAGTTTTAGTTGAAATTATGATTATTTCTGTAAACTTTTTCACATAAATTTTTTGGTCAATATTTTAAAACTGGTGAAGTTTCATCTCATCTCAAATTACTATGAGATAAGCAGATGACATTCTGTATTGAAACAATAAAGAGATTGATAATTAATACCAAGGTACACAGAAGTAAATACTTTAATAGTAAGTTTAAATGCTTCCTCAACCAAATCAATAATTACGACAAAAATATTAATAAAAAAAATGTCGTAACATGTGATTACACCTACGTGGAATTAAAAGCAAAATGGCAGTTAAGAGTAATATTATTGAAGTTAATAAGTGGACAGTGGGTAGGCAGACCTTGGTATTAACTGCTTCATTATAAGACAAAAAGGTTGGCGCCTTTTAGGACCAACGAATTGGCGTTATCTTAAAAAAATGAAGATCTTAAATAAAAATAAAGAAAAAATAAAATGAGATATCTCATTTTATTTTAAGAACGAGATCTCACACATAGGTACAATAATATGTTTTCTAAATAGGTTTTAAATGTGGGTCCTCAATCTATACTGGGTGATTTTTTAATGACCAGCCAAATTTTCACAGGGTGTTCTACCCATGAATATGAACAACTTTCACTATGGGACCAACTTTGAAATCAGGAAAAAAAAACCAGCGGTTTCCTACAAAAGTTCAATACCTACTCGATCAAAATGTATGAAACAGCTGATATTTTTTTTGCGATTTCAAAGTTGGTCCGATAGTGAAAGTTGTTCATATTCATGGGTAGAACACCCTGTGAAAATTTGGCTGGTCATTAAAAAATCACCCTGTATACAAGTCTCCCTACTTGTATATAGAGCTGTGTTTCTTAATACTATACATACTGTTAAATGAGCAATATTTTTATACATATTTGTCATCACGTTCTCGAAAACGGTTTCACCGATGAAAGTTGCAATAAAGGGGTTTACAGGGATGAAAAATCGATCTATTCGGAAAATTCGTTTTCTCTATTTTCACTCGAGCAGAGCTCGATCTCCCAGGTTATTGAATTAACGTTGTAGAGTTATGGAAAGCTTACCTATAGCTTCGTTTTCAATGTAAATGTATTTTATATTTATTTCTGTCTCCTTATTATCACCTAAAGCAGAAAAAAACGGAACTAAAAAATCATAGTAAATTACTTTCACACAGACCCAAGTGAAACAAACCTAAAAAATACGAACTCGCTCAATAAAACCCATAAAAATCCACAGGCGTTCATTTAAAACAATAAACATTGGAATAAACAATAGCAAAAATAACATATTACACACTGACAGTCAGCTAAATGACATGTTATATCATATTATTAACTTTACTTAAGACAAAACTCAATTTCGTAAAATCACCATATAAGTTAAGGTAATTTCACGAAATGACTGGTTGTTTGCGAAATGTCGGAATTTGAGAGAAATGTGTAATGACATTTATATTTGAGTGGGTAGGTAGATATTCTGGCTAGGCCTCGTCCTCATTATCGACTGTTTGGCCGGCCATTCTAATAAAAGTTTTAAAGTACTTGCATTTTCCTTTCATAGTTTTATGCGTTGAAGGTTGAAGATGTTTAATAGGTAATCGCAAGTAGGTAACTAAGAAGCTAGAGGCTAAGTAATGTGTTCAAAAGTAATTGCCAATGTTTTTTTGGTCCCTATGAGTACTTACACACAAAATTTCTTTGAGAAAATGTCCATTTAGGTACAATTAACGACTTTTGTCCGTCACAAGGGCGCTTTTCGTATGCGCGGATCAGTTGCTAGTGGCCTGCATTGTTTTCGTCTACCAATAGCGCTTCGGCGCACATTATACAAAAAAAGGTTAGAACCATTTTCTTGTTACGAAACGTTTAGGAAAAGGGACATTGTTTATTTTAGGGTCAGCCTTCTTAGGCAACATTCATCGTTCATTGGTCAAACAGAAAAAATTAACTTTAAAAAAAAAGGTTCATCATTCATTCATTGGTCAAACTAAAAAAGGGCGTTGCAAACTACGATTTCAACATGCAACCGAAAAAGTTTTGAAAAGGGTGATGCGCAACGGCTTTCTATAGTACCTAAATGTACTGAGCAACCTTAACCTTTTTTGCAACAGATAAATTATATTAAAATTAAATGTTATTTATTCGCCTTTGGTGGCCAAGCAGAGCTATGAAATGAAGAAATAAGTTATCAAACTCGTACGTAGACAGGTAGCCATCACTGCAGACACCATAATTATACATTTTATTTTATGACCTAGACGTGATGCAAAAAAAACTAGATTAAGACCGATTGCACCAATCATTGTAATCAAAAGTTGATAGATTAGCCTCCAAACTGCAATTACGCGTAATACCGTGTTACAATGTGATAAACGGCTAACTGGCGCTTTTAAACGTGTAATTATGTGTTAATTTACATTTATTACGCATAATGCCCATCGGTTATTTTGCATAAAAACTGTTAGACAGGCGTAGTTTGATTTATTTGTTTGTTGATCTGTGCAGTGATTTCGCTTGAGTTTTTTGTGACATATTGCATGTTTAATTTCGTATGGTTACACTTGATTGCTTTGAGAAAAGAATTAGTAAGAGAACATCAAGTAATGCGAAAATAGGTAAGCCTGTCTACCTGTTGATATAATTTTCTGTCAATTAATGTTTTTTTTTTGATGATTGGTTGTAGAGGTTATTTAAGCAGCCGCTCCATGTAAAATACTGGTATAGCGGCATCTACATCGCCACATATGAACCACGCATCAATGACATGACGTCACGCAAACCTGCATCGCGCAATTAGAGTTTACCACGCGATTAGCATATATACAACGTCCCGACATCAACCGACACGACACCCGTGTGGTCGGAGGATCCTTTTCAATGGAGAATGAGTGAACTTTACACCCTGTTCCTCATGTCTCTAAACTGGTATTTAGCTGCAACATTGTTGGGAAAACGCTAGGCAGATTGACGATTTTTCGCAAGAAGTATTAAAATAAAAGCAAGCGTAGTCTATAGTTATATGGGATGTAATTTAAAACATGTTCCAAATTGAAATGGGAGATTGTACTCATCATTAAGAACAACTTTTACTATGGGACCAAACCTGAAATCGCGAAAAAAAATCTGCTGTTCTGACGAGTTTGATGTAGATATTCTGAGTCTGATTTTTTTGTCACGAATTCAGATTTGGTCCCATAGTAAAAGTTGTTATTAATGATGTGTTTTAAATTTCATCCCGTATTTTTGCGACATTCTACCCTAGGTCAACAATAACCTAACTATTCAACAGTTTCCAACAAACTCACATTACCATACGAACATAAATAAACAATTTAAATAACTATAGAGTCCTCAGTTAGCTGACAAATGTGCAGTTGAAATATATTGGAGTCTGTGGCGACATGGACATTCTGTTTGCAGCTCACTGTACATATATAAATATTATGCAAAGCGCGGACGCAGTGTGCTTACTGCGTTCTCAATGTGGTAAAGGTGTGTCCATAGAGGGTTTGACTGGAGTAGGCTTTGCCTCCTAAAAAAAAAGGTGCTGTAAATCCTACCCACTCTATGAAAATCGCACTAATATTATAAAGGCGAAAGTTTGTGAGTGTGTATGTTTGTATGTTTGTTACTTCTTCACGCTCAAACGGCTAGACCGATTTGAATGAAAGGAAATTGACCAAACTGAGAACCGCTCTAAATAAAAAGATTGTGGTCATGAAAATTTGTTTATAAATTATAAAATATTTTTTTAACCTTTCTTGGTTCACTTGATAGAAATCATTATATGGGGTTAATATTTTGTATTTTATTAGTTATTAGGTATGAATATACCCTGGATTAACACATAGGCTACTTTTTATCCCGGTCTACGAGGGTAAAACCGCAGGCGCAGCTTAGTCTGTAATAAAAATGAAACGGTTTATAAACAAAAATCCGCTCACACAGAACCACACCTTAAGCCAGTTGCGAATTATTAGTAAATGTGAACTAATAACACTATATATACAAACGGCGACAGTGCTATGCGCCACTTTGTTAGTATTGCGGTAACGTACAGTCAGCGCCGTGCAAATGTCGCCGCACTCAGTACTTTGTTGTTATGATAAACATACAAATTGAGCGTAAGAGGCTGTTGCGAGCTGAATGTCAAAGGATATTATTGTTGAATATTTTCTTTAAAAGGGAATGAAAAGGAACTGTAATATAAATATTTAGAGATATTTAATATTCGTGTGGTCTAAAATCTACTCTAATTTACTTTTATAAAATAAAATGAGTCAAAGTCAGTTCTTAACAGGTTTTTTTTTATTTCAAGCAAAACTTTTAGCTAGTCCTTTTCATTTATGTAGATTAAAAAGTCTAAGATTTTCTTTCTTATAGAAGTCAGATATAAAAGTCGGTTGAAAAGGAGCTTTTAGCGCGTGGCCAAAATCGGAAGTATTGCCGCCATCTTGTTTTTACAAAACATTTTTGTTAGTCATTTACTTTAGTAACTAAGTGTAAATAGTGTTAATTTGTATACTGTATTTAATATATGAGAAAAAATATATTATTCTTTGGTGTCAGTGAAAAAAACAAAGAAAGATGGATGGATGGATTGTGTGAGGAATGACATGAAAGAGAAGGGAGTGAATGATAGCGTGACGGTTGACAGAGGAGAATGGAAGAAGAAAACGTGCTGCGCCGACACCACGTAACATGGGATAAGGGCAGGAAGATGATGATGGTGTCAGTGATGGAAGATGATGATGTTTACCAACAGCGACCCCTGTAATGTCACTCAGGCGCCTAAAGGTCCCTGTAGCACTCCAGCAACAAACCATAGTTTTGATGCCATTTGATTTGTGTGTAACCACTCAGGGTATTGGTATCCTGCCGGAAGAAGTGGACATACACTTGTCTCTACTATCTATATTCGGCCTTCAATTTCGTCGCTCTAGTTTAAGCACGGCCATGAAAACAGAACAAAACACAGACGGGTAAAGATCGATAAGTCTCCTTAGTATTTGCTGACTAATATTTACAAAGTCATCGTAAATAATTAATACTTTTTGTTTCACTTGACTCAATAAACTTGGTCTTTTGGTACGAAGGACATCGTATCGTAGTAATATAATAAACATGTTTTTAAAATATTATAAGTTTATAAGAGACTGAATATTATGGTTCCCGGAAATGGTCTATTTCAAGCATTACTGTTTATAACTTTACAGAATCAGAAATTATTTATTTGCAAAGAATATAAGTAACAAAGCATAGTGTTTAAAAACAATTAGATCTAGTACATTCTACCTTATGGCACCGCATGCAGCATAATATAAGCATTATAATAATCTTATGTAGGTAGGTACTTCAAATCTATTTAAATCAATAATTATTAGATAATCAGTTTTTAATGTCATATACTTTAAAATTCAAAGTCATCGGAATAACAATAATCATGTAGCTACGTATACAAATTATGATTAAACAAAATTAATAAATTGAATTACTTGTCCAATGTCATAGGGTACTAATAATTTACAAATTCACTGACGTCGTAATAGCAATTTTCGACTAGGAGTTTAGTTACAAGCCGTATACCCAACCCGTTTAAGGGATGAATTCAAATATTTTCACTTGCGTTATATAACTTGTAAAACATTTTATACTTGTTCACACAGCGGTTTAGGCTGCGCGTTGTCTGCCAGTGAATAAATGTATTTAAGATTTTTACTAAGTATGTTTTTCCATTCATCATTTATTTTTCTTCTTGTTACAGCACGCAAACGCAGTCCGCGACTCAGCCCGCTTGATCCTCGAGTCACCACAACCAGAATCCGACGATGCTCTCACCCTAGCCAGAGCCCTACGCACACGACCTCCTGTCAACATGCTCCCCGCTGCCAAGGCTGGCACATTCTTCGCCAGAGACAACCTTTCCAACTTCATTGACTGGTGCCGAAAAGCCCTTGGTATCCTAGAATGTCTGCTCTTCGAAACTGACGATCTTTGTCTAAGAAAGAACGAGAAACATGTAGTGTTATGTCTGCTAGAAGTAGCTAGAAAAGGAGCAGTGTTGGGCATGCCAGCTCCTCTACTGGTCCAAATGGAGAAGCAGATAGAAAGAGAGTTGGCAGGAGAAGAGTTGAGACCAGATGATTCGGCATTAGGTCTCGTGCCATCCGCTCCTCAGCCTCAGCTGGTGACCAATGACTTGAGGAGTTTGGATGAGAGGGTCAGGGACCTCGTGGAGAGGTGCTCTTGTCCTACCCAGTTCCCCATGGTGAGGGTTTCGGAGGGAAAATACCGGATCGGTGATACTAGGATGCTGATTTTTGTCAGGGTGAGTTGAATTTTTATTAATATCCATCTTTTTATACAAAAATTGGAGTAATGCCTAAACTATAGAAAAACAAAACACATACAAAACACCTAACAAAACAAAACACAGCAAAAGACGACATAACATAACAAAATACATTATATTCCCAATTAGTGTCAAATCATTTAGATTTTTCGAAGGACAGTCTATCCAACTAAAGGCCCAAAAACCCTAAAGATCGAAATGATAATAAGTTTAGCAAATTGACAAAAACAGAAATAAAAAATCCCTCAAATTCTGTCTGGAAGGGGGGAATCAATTAAATTGTTCTCGTTGTAGGTCTAAATGAGATTTCCTGTCTAGACGTAGTCCCATTAAAGCACATGACTTGGGGAATTGTTCCACGCTTAGTACGTTGTGTTTTGTTATGTGCTTTGATATCGGTGGAATGACAAAAAAACAAACAGTCCTTAGTTTTATTGTTGCGTGATTCCTAAGGATAACAAGAGATCGTGATGCATCCTGACTGAAAATTTACTTCTTCTTGGTTCTTTCCCAAACGTACCTACCATATAATGATTTTTATCCCAAAATAACTTCGATTCCCAAATTAATTATGTCCATTATGCCTTGACAGTTCAGACCTATTACTACACAGACTGACGCGATTGTGAGGAACACAAAATATACAAAAGATAAGGACCAATATTTAATTTACACTTAATCCACTAAGACTTCTGTCCACCAATCAAAACGGTCGCAAAATTACATTCTAAAGACAATGACCGTAACTTAGTGGACGCCTGCGCGTGCGCCGGCTATCGCAAGAAGTCATTACGACATTTGGTAAACAATGCGGCTCAAAGGATTCAGCTGTTTGGTTAACCTGAAATGTGGAGATGTAAGGAAAGTGGGAGGAAATTAATCACTTGTGACACATAAAGGGATACTGGAGTATCTACATATATTTGAATAACCCTAGTTTTATGTTACTGAAAAATATTTTTAAAAAATTAAAGAAAGGAAATGTGTGTGCAACTGAAAATGTGCAAACAAATATAATTTCTAGCAAATGGCTATGTAACAAAAAAACAAGTAAAAACAAAAAACATAACAAAATAAGAAAAAACATAAATAAAAAAAAAAAAAAAATGTATAAATAACATACTTTTAGGAGCGCAAAACAGACAACATGTCCCATAATTAATGCAAACCCTTCTGGATCATTGTACTCATCATTATGAACAACTTTTAATAGACCAAACCTGATATCGCGAAAAATAATCAGCGGTTTCATACATTTTGATCTAGTATGTATTGAACTTTTGTATGAAACAGCTGATTTATTTTTTCGTGATTTTAGTTTTGGTCTCATAGTAAAAGTTGTTTATAATGATGAGTACAATGACCCCTTAAGATGGTTTGCGTTAATTACGGGACATGATTGTTGTATAGAGTCATCATAGGTAGGTACTATTAAAATTATATTTTTTGTTTTAAATTTTAAACTAGCAATAACTATTCTCGAGTCCAAATATATAACAAGGTAGCATGTTTTGATTTCGTATCAACACTTTGCCATTAGGCCTGGTTTTAGTACGAAACAACGAACGCTGCATTCATTAGCACTAAAAATAGATCTTCAAGCGCCAATTAATGAAAAAAAAAAACAGTCATACAGTCATTAATGCCAAACAAGTTTCACATTTATGGACATACAAATAGTGTTCCAATTCCCTCGACGACGGATCTATGATTCATACTATTCGATTCCTTGTTTGGTCAAATCGAATGGACGCCTCATTGTAGAAAACGACTTTCGACCTTATAACTGCCATTTAAAACTGACCTCTCGTTTCAAATGAGTTATATTAGGAGGCAGGTCAATTTATATTGGCGAGTTGCGCAGTACCAAATTTAGGAAGACTTTGAATTAGAAACAAGTGTTTAGAAGGGAGAGGTCAGTGTATGTTGGATGTTATCTATCAATCCATATTAAGGGTTGCAAGGCTAAGAAGTAAACGAAGGCGGATCGAGGTCACCAGACGTGTATTGATTGGGACTATCAAGGCAGCATTCCCACGGTATCAGTGAATCTTTATTTGGAATTTCTAATAAACGAGTACTTGAGGTCTCATGTTATACTGGTGCTTTTGTTCGAAATACGTGCTCCTTTAGTAAGTTGGTCTACAACGGCCTAATGCTCTTTAAGTTGAACCATGAGATCGGGTTCCAAATTGAATGCACTCTCTAGTACTGTAAATATATTTCTAGTGGCTACTTTTAACGTAAAAGCTATCGCAGTGAGGTTTATTTATCGATCTGTAGTTTAACTTGACCATCAGTAGTACTAGGATACCGAGAACTTGTTGATATGGGAGTGCCCTTCTTAGTTTCTAAATAAAAATTCGTGATACGTTTTTCCTAGCTTTATAAACTATCCAAGAATGATCTTTTAAAATAACATAATTAATTTTCTTTCAGATCCTCCGTTCCCACGTCATGGTCCGCGTTGGAGGTGGCTGGGACACCCTGGCCCACTATCTGGACAAGCACGACCCCTGCAGATGCCGCGCCTCCCACCGCACCTCCCTTTCCGCCCGCTTGGCCCGCCCCAAGCACGACCTGGCCGGAGCCACTGTCACCTACGAACGACCAGACGCTGGCCCTACATCCCTGCCTTACACCAAAACTGAGCCAAAGACTTATGAGCCAATGTCTCTTCAATACAACTCCAAAATGTATAATGAAGAACCGAAATCTGGACATTACCAGTCGAACCATAGGCTCAGTGATGCTCCCACCAGTCTGCCTTACTTAGGAGACTTGGATAGAGCCGCTTCACCAAGCAGGAGGCATTTAGCACCCAGAGCAATCAGTCCCTCAAGGAAATCTTCATCCCCAGATCGAAGGACCAAGATCGTAATATCTAACCATTTAGTCCCAACCCCACATGGGATCAGGAACAAGAGTCCTAGACCAGTTTCTCCGGCTCCGGCAGCTGAGAGTGCGTCTGATAATGGATCTGAGGTGTCTGATGAAGGGTACAGGAGCCTGGGAGTGGTGGCTGGGTCTACACAGGGGTCTCCGTCTATGAAAACAACGAACAGATACTCGTTACACAGTCAGAACTCGATTGAAGATGCAGAATTTAATGGTAAGTTGTTTTTTTTCATTCAGCATGGAATGCCAGTACTGAACTAGGCTCTTGCTGCATCAGCAGCATTTCAGCTGAAAGACGTCCACTGCTGGACATATTACTCCCCAAAGTGTCACCACCGGTACCTGTGCTTTTCACATCCAGCGGATCAAATGTATGAAATTCAGATGGCGTTTACATATTATTATTTCCTCTTGGAGCTCTGTCATAATAATAATTGTTCCATCAATGAATCTCGTATTACCAATACCATTCAGTATCTAGCCAATTTAGATACTGGTCTTATTCCTATCAATTTAAAAATTTAATTTAAATGGGAACGTTACACTCTCTGGTCTAGGATCTGGGACAAGCACTAATTCTATCTAGTCAGTCCTAATTAATGAGCAAGTGGTGCAATGGCTTTATAATAAATATTTATGGTCCTTCTATGTATGGTGACTGATAGGAATGTGTATGATTAAGGGTTGCCACTAGTAGATCGTGTAAAACTTAAGTAGTAGCCACAAAAAAAAACCTCTAGATAGCTCAAGAGTTTGACCAGTCAGTGAAAAAGTCAGATTGAGGATAATCCTTGTAGATGATTATTAAAAAAAATTGAATATCACTAAAAACGTGCAAATAGCACTACCGTATTTTGATAACTTTGGCGTAAACAAGACTACGAAACAAGATGAAGTAAAACTTTTGCGACTACACAATATACAATTACTTGCAATGTTCAAGTGTTTTGTTGACTCTATAAGAGTATTGCACAAATAATTTCCGTTCACCGCGATGTTTCGACATTTGTGCAAACATGCACACATGCGGACAGACATACAGACACACGTGACTGTTGCTAAAGTCAATACGGCAGATGAACGGCAAACAGGATGTTGGTGACAGCTGTGTTTTCGTGTCGAGCAAATTGTAAAAGAGAATTGAAATAAACTGTATCGTAGTGACTCCGTTTCAAAGTTTAGTAATTAATTAATTAATAACGAATGATAGGGTGAGGAATGATGTGATAAAGCAAGGGTGCGGTGAAAAAAAAGATGTAGTGACAAAAATAAAAAGAGTATGCTTAGATGTTTTGGTCATGTTGAGAGGATGAATGAAAGGCGACTAACAAAAGTTATTTACAAGACAGATGTGAGAGGAAACGCCGCCGTCGGGAGGGGACGCCCTAGGAAGACATATCTACTATACCTTATTGGTGATGTTCTTCAGAACGGTCAGGTGCATAGTACTCGCAACCGGCGTGCGTGTATGACCCGAAGATGTTGTATGAACGTAAACGAGGCGAAGAGAAGATGTGATATGTAAGGATCGTAGCCAGTGGCATATACTATGTATATATGTAATAAACTAAACTGGAAGTTGATTTAAATGTTAGAATAAAGCTTTGATATTGTGCAACTGATTGACAATATGTAGTTATATTACATTTGAATAGAATAGTAATAATCCTACCTTAGAGTCGGCTTGCTGATACTATATTCTGTTTAAAGACGATGCACGAACATTTTTCTGTTTTGCTAATTTGGAATGAAAGGACACAATAGCCGGGCGACTCATTTCAGGCTTCATTCCGTTTAAGCCGACGCGGGACGTAAAAATATCGCGGCGGGATTTTATCACACACTGGATTTTCAACTTTCGGTGTTATGCCTAACTTCGAGAATCTAACCTAACAACAACAGAGTGCATCCCAGCGCGTCGAAAAAACACACTGTTGGATTTTCAACTCTTGGCGCTAAGCGAAGCGTTGAAAATCCAATGCGCGAAAAAAAGTCACCGCGATATTTTTACGTCCGTGCGATCGTCGGCTTACTGACACATAAGCAACACTCCTGTCACCTGTACCGCACACACGTGTCTATGGACAATGTGTACTTACAATACATAGTCATATTTGTGTAGTATTGTGTAAATTTCAGCGAGAGACATTACTCGTGTTATTGAGACGTCGCTGCAAACAGGCGTACAACCTGAACGAATATTTTGTGCACATAGGTATTCTATGTGTCACAAGTTACGAGAGAGCGCAATTATTATTCGCGATTAAAGCGGGTTATAGACCAAGCTAAGCTAAGTTAGTTAAGCATAGCTCACATAGCTGGCGTAGTTTTTCCAACTTGTGTGCAGACCGCAAACTATGAACATGTATATGTCGGATCGTCAGGATTTACTCAGATAGATTCAGATACCATGTGGGCAGAAGATGGGTTTCGTGCAATGAAAACACACTGGGTGCTAAACACGGTGATTATTAAAATCACAATATAACACAATCACTCCAATTTAAAATTAACACAAGTACTGAGCACAACAAATCGAATACAGTTCCGTGGCGTAGTAACCCCGATGCAATCAGACACTAGACTGTCCTCCTCGCCACGAGCTTAAAGATCACGACTCTGTAGGAGCGCGCTGTTGGTGTAGGTAGATCACGTGATGACCAAAACCGTCCGACCGTGATGATGATGTGTGATGACCGTGATGAGTTCGTGGTGGTTGGTTTTCGCCAGTGGCGCGCTTGCGATCCGTTTCCTGACCGTACTATTGACCGGATCCGACATATATAAAAAAATACTAACTTAGCTTAGCTCTTGGTCTGCAACCCGCTTGACTTCGAAAAAACCTATTCAAAAAAAACCTATTCGAATAAAGTAACTTTCATAAAAATATTATAAGCTTCTGAAGTCATTGTCTTCAATTCTTCAATGCTTTGTTTTTCTTCAAAGCTTAGCACCGACTTCAGAAGCTCTTAAGTTTTTCATGAAAGTTATTTTATTCATTTTAGGTTTTTGATGACGGTTTTTATTTTTTTCTAAAGTGAATTTATTTATATTTCTATACTTATGGTTATGACTACTTATGACACGCTATCAAAAGCAAAACATCTAAGATAAACCGTTCATAAACACAGGTAAGAACAACCTTGGTCTCCACGAGTCTATCAAAGATGTGCCCTATGTTTAGACATTCCTCAGATCATATTCACGTGTCATATAATGGCATGCGCGGACATATATCTAGTAGGTACTTACTGTACCTAAGTATTGCACAAGCCAGTGACATTCGCATAACATGCTTGATAATACTCTTTGTCAGGAGTGACATTCCAATCGGAGTTTGTTGCAATAATATTAAAGGTCTTATCTTGTTATGGATACATATCTAGAAATAATTAATAAATGCGGTAAATATTAGTTTTTTAAAAGTTAGGACCTGACATATTATAATCTCTTTTTTAAGCTGTCTTTTTGACTTCTAGATCTCTAACAAATTCTGGTTTTATCATTTTTTTTCCCAAGTCTTCTTGTTTCTTTGAATCGTCTTTAGTAAAAGTTGACCACCATTTTGTTGGTCCTTAGTTCCGGGATGCTTTCAGTGTTGACTATACTTACCTATTCAATGTTGCTTCCAGAATCAGACCACTATTTTTATACATATACCACAAACAGCATCTGGGGCTTTACTTCCTACAGCTGTTTCTTTTTTGCATCTAAGAATGGAACACTTACTGAATGTCTAGTGCACATTTTCATGTCATGTTAATTGTCAAGCGGTCAACCACATCAACCGTTTGCGTCAAATTTCGCGCATGTTAAACAATGGCGGTCCTTGAGCAACCAAATTGGGTATCCTACCCGGTTTTATATGATAAGCAACCACATCTGCGTATCCATTCATTATTATTTATTAATAATAATTGTCATTCTCATTACGTCAATTGATTTGATTAGGATAATAATTGAATTAATCATAATTGTTATTCCTCGTCATATCAGCTTAAATTGAACAGTTCCTTATAAAGCTATGTTAGATTCATTCTTATTGATCCTAGCCTTTTTGGTACTAGACTCTTGGCTTAATATTTTTATGCTGTAGTATAGATTCCTAATTATATCGGCAAACAGCATGCATATACTTAGTATGAGTGCTGGTCAAATTAAATGGTACTGAAATATTAATGTTTTTGTCTACATAGTTGGAAAAGTAACAGCAAACTCTTAGATCCTTGTGACGATAATCACGTCTCATCAAATCTTAGGCACGTTAGCAACCTACTAATTAAAATTTATAGCAGAATAAGGATAATGCCAGTGTACAAAAATAAGAAATTCTATTTAGTCCATCAGTTTTAGATAATAAAAAAATATTAGACACGTATTTTTTTAAATTAATAAAAAATTACTTAGATAAAACGCATTAAAGTTGGGGAGTGGGGGCTCGCTACGTCACACCTATAACAATCTACGTATAAAATCTAGCAAGGAGTGACGTCATGACACATTTTAACTCAATGTATCGCGGTAATCTTTTGATTACGTAAAAAAAGAAAAAATACGTGTCCAATATTTTTTAATAATCTACAAGACGGACAAAAAAAATTTAGTCATCATCTAAATTACTACAGATTATTCTTTCATTCTTAATTTGCCTTCCCTCTTGCGATATCTCTCTTTCGATGGCTCTAATTAGAATATTAGCTTTAACAATTCAAGGAGAGTGTCAGAAATAAGTCAGTAATAATTCACTCAGCTTCGACTACTGACAAAGAAAAAGAAAAGAACGTCAGGTTTCCACCTCATTAGTAAATACATACAACACTTCTCGATTACAATTCGATAACGCCAGGGTTTATCTCATCTAACAAGCATTCGCAATTAACGTTATCAATAGTTGTAATTATATACAAGTGCCACTAATTATTTACAAGCCGATGGTATCGGTTCTAATAAATAACATGAATATAAACTATGTGTTGATGGTGATCTTGGACTTATGGAGAATTGGTATTTTACTAAGAATGTTGACCAAATTAAAAGGTAAATTGTGTAATGCAGCTTGTGGGTATGCTTTGTCTTTTTTGCGAAATATACAGGCGTGGCGATGAAGTCACTTGTATTGTATAAATACCTATTTGCTATTATCTTCTTATATATAAAAATCAATTGATGTTAGTCTCAAAAACGGATTGACCGATTCGATTTTTTTTTATTGTTTCATTCTACTTTAAAATGGGATTTTTTTGAATACACCGGCTACCTTCATAGATCGACACAACTTTACAAAAAAAAAACAAAGTAATAAGAACAAAATTTTAAAAAACTTGTCATATGTTTTTAATTTTATTTTAAAAAACAGAGACTAGGTACCGTTATTAACGTCTCACAGGGTGACGATTTAGTCACCTGTCTATATCTATCATGGGGATGTGATTCTGGCCGTCGTATTAAACAAGTTTGCTATAAAAATCATATCTGATTCGAGAAAAAAAAAAAAAAAAAAAAAAAAAAAAAAAACAAATTCCTGTACACAGACTTTTCGAGCGAAAGTTTTTTAATATTATTAGACGGGTAGAATCACTCCCTTGATACATATAGATAGGTGACTAAATTGCCACCTGTATAGTGGCTACCTTTACATCAGTAGTTTTTTTAAATAAAATTAAAAACAGTGTTTTTTTTTTAAATTTTACTATAAATATTTTTTTTTGTAAAGTTGTATCGTTCTGTAGTTAGGCAGTCTACTCAAAAAATGGAGAATTAATTTATTAAAATGTATTAATAATATAACAAATAGGTATTTATTAATAAATGAACTGCATTCCTTGCATTATTTTCCAGTGTAAGGTCAAAAGACAAATGTCACATAAAACATATTAAGTACTGTAACAAGCCCACACATTAGTCACCCGGACTCCTGCTCACCCCGCAAGGCAGTGAGCGACATTCCACCCAACATGGACTTGACAACATTGTTATAACTAAATGTTCTTGAATGTGGGCGCGGACATAAGGACCAACTAATGCGTTTAAAACTAGACCGATGTTTACGCGGGATTGAATGGATTTTACACAAACATTTTTGTTTTTTACTTACGAGTCGAAAACGCAGTTTAACCGCCAAAAGATTCACCAGGGAAGCTGAACTTGAAGCAACATGGCGGTGACGTCGTAAATAGAGCCCATTCATAATTATATCACCCGTCTCCCCACTATTCCAGTGCTTACTTTACGGTTCTTATTGGTTAGGTTCTATAATCCTTGGGCACGTCTTCCCTACCACTATCGCGCCCCCCAGTCTACTCCTTGACATACAACTGTCTCTGTTGCACCATGTAACATAAGGCAACAGTAGGTTCTACTGTGAATCTTTGGGTTCATTCGAGCACCTAATCGATTCTGGTAAAACCACTCTCGGGTCGGTGCATTTCATTCATTCATTCACTATCCATTTTCATTGAAAAGAGTTGGGGTAGATTAAAATGATTGTGGTGTCATAATTAGATCACAAAAAATTTGAAGAGAAATCGTAGTATATTTAGGGCGAATTTCACCAATGAAACTGCACGCGATCACTACAATATAAACCGCGTTCAAGAGCTATAACGTTGAGGACACAAAACCAGCGGTGGCCGCAGCCTTAGTGTCATCATTGTTGTGGACTGCTGATGTTACTAGTTGGTTTGTTGGCTCGCCTACATCATCGTCATCATCATCATTCTTCTGACCTTATCACAATCTATTTGGGGTCTGCGCAACATGTCTTTTTCTTACATACTTCTCTATTAGTCGTCATCTCGGTAGTCGCTCCCTTTCTACCCATTCATCTTTCACACAGTCCATCCATCGTTTCTTTGGTCTTCCCCTACTCTTATTTTATTTATTTATTTACATTTACAGCAATCTTACCTACAACTACCATTACAGATCTGAGATCCAATTCGATAGCGTGGCCTTACATGCTAAATCCTAAATCTACATCCTATAAAATTACAAAGATACTATATCCTAAATCTTAACCTACATCTAAATAACATGCTATATATAATGCAGCTTTTGCGAGTTCACTCAAGTTGCACCACAATACATCAACCCTCTCGTGAACCTCGTTCTCCACACGCATGGCTCTAGTAAGAGGAGTCCTCGCCAGCAAGTTGGTTCTGGCTGCAGGCACAGCAAGCAGGGGCGGGCGTCGCCGCCTCCACACGTACCGGTCAGGCACGCAAAGTTCCAGGTGCCGCAGCACTCCCGGGTTATGCGCCACGCCACACAGTAGCTTCACTACATACGCTGCGAGTGCAAAGTCCTTATAGCTATCTACATTCACACTTAAAATTTTCTTGACGACATTTTCCTCATTCCTCAGCATAACATGCCACGACAACCGATTTCCATACTTACAACTTTTCAGTCCGATGTAATTTTCTCACTTCCACTTCATAACTAGTGAAGTGTACCAAGCTGCACCTCTGCCTCACCCTTCGCTGTATACAGTCGTGATGTTATGTGTGTGTGTTGTGTTAGATGGTCAAACAAGTATTGACCATCATAATATAAGTTTTTTTCTAAATATGTCATAGTTCCTGGTAATAACAACATTGTAACTGTCGCTTTAATTATGATCTCAATCTATTTACTGTACCGTGTCACGTACTTGTACACCTGATTCTTATATACTTGAATGTGTAAATAAACGTGAATTTGTTATTTATCCGTAACCCTAATATTCACTTCTGAAAATAAGGGTAATAAGGATTTTCCAGGCATACTTACAAAAGAAAATATTACTATGTCCTTGACGGCTTACCACTTCGGCAACAAAATATTATCGGTGTTTGGCAAATTATAGCACGGAGTGTAAGAATGCCCAGCATTTTGCCAAAATAATCCCTAAATCCCGATTTCTGAAGGCCTAATCTGTTGAAAGAATTTAATTTTTTGTCAACGTTCGCTAGAACGAAGTATTTACAGCAATATGTTATCATGATTTAACAGCGTTCCTTTTTAATTTTTGGATTAATCCTTTCGGCAACCAAGTGAATGGCCCTTTCTCCGATTCTCACAGTAGGTAAAGATATATGAAGGCAGTTTCTTTTCCCGCGTAGATCGTCACGTTTCTAAACACCTGCGATCTTGTATATCAAACATGTGCCTTACACGTGACGATGTGAAAATGAGCGAAAAGATAAAGGTTATTGAAGTTTTGATGTAAAGAATATCGGTAACGTATAGCATTCTTTTGTAGATTATTTTACATTCATTGCAATTGCGACTTACCTATCAACAACAATCTCTGTCTTGTTCGATTATGGGCCCGTTTATTTCGTTACAAATTTTTATGTACTTATTGTAAGTTTGTTTGGAGATATAAATCTTAAATTTGTCAACAGCTTCAGTCATAAGCCAAAAAATAGAAATTTCGTGCAGGAATTGACACATATTGCGAACGCCAAAACACGGCGCCAATAAAAGATGCTGCAAACAAACATATCCTTGCCATTTTGCTTACCAAACCAGAAATATCCGTAGTACATACAAGAGAAAATCTCACAACCTCATAAAATATTTCTTCTATAAACATTTAACTTAACCAAGCAAAGTTTTGCGGAAAAGGGAAGTCCTTACCACGATCGCTGGTTGTCTATAAATGGTCACGGACACAGCCCGATACGGTCAGAATTATTAACTTAATCTAACTGTTATTATCCTCCAAACATGGGCATTGTAAATTAGATACTGTTTTTATGATCCGAGGGTTAGCCAAAGGGTTATGAATGAGAATGTCACTAACTAGCTTGTTGATATTAATTATAGTGCTGAATAATGTAAGCGATAGATTAGGTGTTATAATATTTTTCTAAAAGGTGTGACAGGCAAAAGCTGGTTTGTGAATGGCTGTTGACAATTATGGTTAAATCTTTGAATGTTATGCAGGAATTATTGGTAAACTAATCATAACTTGCTCTAATGTATACTATAACTGAAATCCATACATTTGAATTAGTGTTATATTGATGTGGAACTTGGAACCCCACAAGCAAAATGCACTTTTATAAATCTCATGAATTCACCTCATAAAAAAATAGTGTTTCAAATTCTCAAATATTTTTTTCTGTTTTCCAGAGCGTCTCGACCAAGACGACGGTTGTCACATGGACAAGAACGAACGAGTCGACACCCACGTGAGTCTCAACACTGGCCTCCGCAAGACTGACTTCTCAGACACCTTCTACGGAGGCAGGAAACCCAGCTCCATTGACGAGAAGTCTAACAGAGGCAGCCCAGACCGCGTCATCATCGTTACAGAGAACAACGACTCTCCCAGTAAGAGCCTCAGGGCTACTCGGGAAGCTTCTCAGTCTCCCACGAAGACGATAAGAAGCCGACAGGCCAGTCGTATACCACATTCTCCCGTCAGAAACCGAACCCCAAGCCGCGGGAACACGCCAAGCCCGAAACATACCGCGAATCCGGTTCAAACATCACCAAAATTGACCCCAAAGCTGCCGCCATCTGCCAGGAATACATGGAGCGGAAGGACAGGTCCTACTCAGGCTAAAGTAAAGTCCAGGCCTACTTTGGGAGCTGATACGTTCGAAAGCCCGAGTAAATCTCCAAAAATGAGGGCTAAGACCCCACAGACTGATGCTTTCAAGAGGAATTCTCCTCTGAGAGCCAGCAGCGCCACTCTTAGGTCCCCACCGAGTCAAAAGCCTTTGAGTCCTTTGTTGGAGCAGATCTTAAGGTCAACAGAAACCGCTAAGGATGACGCATCAGTTCTTGAAAAAATGAAGGAGATTATTAGGACATATTCAAAAGGAGATGATTCTCTATCCAGAACTAGCTCTAAGGACTCGGACTACGCTGACTTCACATCAGCCTGGGTTATGTCTGATGGAAAATTAGAAAGATCTACTAGTACTCGGCAGTTGGCCGCTCCTAGGAAAGACCAAAGGAATGGGCCGTCCCGGATACCGGCGCCAGTGTCCATTGGCTGCAGGAGGTCTACATCCACGTCACAATTCCAATGACAGGAGTCTGGCGATAGCGTGGACACTCTGACCAGTGATAATTGAACTATTTATGTTAGTGCTTAGTTTGTGAAGACAGGTCAAATTAAATTGATGATAGTTCAGTGAAGGATTGCAGCCAATCGGCGTTGAGTGTGATATTTATATGACGGGAAATGTATGGACTTTAATATCGCATATCTTTGTGTGTCGATAAGGGTTAAGATTAAAAATGGATTAGACAAGGACGGTCTCAAGCGATTTGCCCCGGTATTTACTTGATAGTACCATCAAATTCAGTGGCTATTCATAATCTGGGTTTGTAGTTCAGAATTTTATGGACCAGAGTTTTGTGGGATACCTGCCGTAGGTACTTCGCTTAAAAGACCGGCTTGAACCCGGTTTTGACTTAAACTACGACTGAAGCAGTCAATTTATCCAAAACGTGGATTACATCAACGTTAGCTAGAACGTTAGTTAGAATGGTGTAAACCGACCGAGAATGATGAGGAGTTTTAGAATTTTAACCGTAGTTTAGTACTAATTATCGATTAGAAAATTTGTACTAACAATTTTAACAAAACAAAGGTAACATCAACCATTTTGAATATACCAGATTTTTCCATCTATTTGCTTATAAAAACCGACTTTTATGAAATTGGGTGTTGACTTGATCATGTTGACGCAAAATATAATCAACGAGTATTTATAGAATATTCAATGATCGGCAAAAAATAATAATATTTTCGGGAGTTTATTTCAGAGGAAATATAACCTAGAATTCTATATTTGATTGCCTGAAGATTTAAAGCTTCAAAGCCTATAAATGCAGTCAACTAAAGTAGATAAAACAGCACTCTCCTTTTATTAAAAGTCGGTTAAATATGGTGCTAAGCAATAAAAATGTTAGCTTTTCTTGTTTAGTTATTGTTAATTTAATTATTTTGGATAAATGCGATTACAAGCTGTTTATAATTTTTAGCCTTAGTCTAGATAAGTAATTGTGTAACTTGGCCCCCACATTTATTTGGTTTTAAGTTCACAAATTGGACCAAAGTTTACTGGAAAATCGGAAAATAGAATGTCATATTATGTAGATAACACAGTAAAAATAAATAAATTGTGTAAAAGGTTAAACTTTGGTACCTACAATCTTTTTTTACAGACTTCTAACCCGTTTTTAAATATTACTATTAGTAAAATATTAGAATGCTACTTAATAGTAATATTTTAAGAATCAAGTAGGTACATAATAAGTACGTTTATTTTACAAGATGACAAGTTTAATTTTAGTTAATTTTAAGTTTTAGAATTACTTTTTTATAACTTCCCGGTAAAAGTTTACTAATTAATTAAACGAAAATTATCTACCTTATTATTTTGACATTTGAAAGTATGCATTTAACGAAAATATCATTCCATATTTGGAGTAGCCGGGATATTCAGCAATTTTTTTAAAAAGTAATCTCATTTTGTATAGGTTGTGAAAGGTTAGAGCTTATGAAATCTGTAGAGTTTTTAATAAAAAGAAGTAAAAAACACGTAGCTTTTGTGTAATAAAACCAAAACCAAATGGTAATTTATGGCATTACAAATTATTAAAAAAAAAAAAAAAACTTGAACACCCATTATCATACCTCATAGTAGTATACTTTTAAAAGAGATATTTTTGCACAATATTAACGAAAACAAAAACATTAGACGTCATTAGTTTTCACAGCCGTCCGTTTCAAAGTGTAGTAAAGACATAGCTGTAGATTGACATCGGCAAAATCCTATTTTGGCCACGTTTTTATTTATTTTTGATTAAAAAAAACTTGCTGCATAATTTTCTAAAAAAGAAAAATTGCTGCATAATTTTCTAAAAAAAAAAACTGGTGGCCAAAATAATATTTTGCAAATATATTACTTCTATATCATTGTAATAGATAATTTAATGTTAATTAAATTAATGATTGAAGTAATTATCTGTAAGTAAAATATCATTACGATTTTTAATATTTAGATCTTTAAGCAGACCCTTATTAAGATGTCACAAATGTTACTTCTATGTTGTAATGCTATGCTTTAAAGCTAAAATGTCATGGCTCTTGTACGCAATGGACCAGTTTGTCACAATACCGTAATGTACACGATCTATAATGTTTTTACATAATTATATAATTATGTATAAAGTTTTTTTTGTAATTTTTTTTTATATATTTGTGTTTTTGTAATTTTTTTTTTTTATATATTTGTGTCAAAACCTACAAAATGTTTATAACGCTCAAGCCTTCAAAAATATGTCATCTGTTTACTTAGAAAATAATAAAAATAATTTATAATAATTATTTTGGTTTTATTTTTCATTGAAAATTGCATTAAAAATGTTAAATAAATACAAAAAAAAGAGAAAAGATAGAAAACTGAAATAATAAAAATTATTTGGTAAACAGATGAACCAAAATGGGCATCCTCAATTATTTTAGAAAGTTTAGTTTTATATCTTTAATAATCTTTATAACAAGCGAGGATGTTCATCACAATATAATAATGAATTATGTGCAGACATTGCTACTTATACTATCATAAAAAAAATGGGAAAAAGGATAAAAAAAAAAATACAAACATCCGAATTGAGAACCTCCTCCTTTTTTAGAAGTCGGTTAAAAACTAAAAAAAAACAAAAAAATATGAATAACTACCATGAAGGTTCCTCGAGTGCTTTTTTTATGATAGTGTAAGAATTACAAAGTTTAGAGGCTAAGATTTTAGTTAAGTTACATTATTTCTCTTCGACGTAATGTTACCAGTAACTATGCCATAGATATATGTTATTATTCACGGAATAAACGGACAAGTTTATCTTAAATTATTGTTTTTTTTTGTCCCTACTTGAAAGCAAGAACATTTACATCAAGTAATAAGTAGGTAAATCGATTTTTAAGAACCCAGCCTCGCTCGAAAATATATGCTCTGCTTCCCTGAGTTCTATAAGCTGCCTCGCACACTATACGACATGCGACTACGACTAGCCGCAACGACTGGCTGCGGCCGACAATTTTCATACATTTTGTTCAAACGTCGCATTGTGACTTGAATGCATAGAAAACAAACTTTTTGAATCAGAACACAACCAAACCTTTTTTCATTTAGTTACAAACAGCTATAAAAACGAAAATATAGTTGTTCAAGGATTTTTTGACGCGTGGCCAAATTCGGAACTTTAGCCGCCATCATGTTTTTTCAATACATTTTGCAAAACAATTTGCACAGATGTTCACCAACAGCGCCTCCATGTCGACGTCAAAAGATTATTCAAAATCGATTAGTTTCATTTCTCTGTCAAATTCTGTCCATGACTGTGACAGCTGTCACTTTGTCAGCTCTATCAGCTCTACTCGAAATCTACCGTGATGGTCCCATGAACCAACCCAGGGCTCATCGTGACGATGAGCATAGTTCCACTGCTCGCAAAGCTATTCAATATAACTTTCTTCCTCGTCATAGTGTTTGCCGCGTTCCTATCAATCAGAGAACTCTTCAGGTTGTGTCTGTTGTGTGGGTGGGATAGGCATGCGCAAGGGAATCTGTTGTCGTGAACTTGTGCTTGGTGAGTTCTATATATGTAATATTCTTAAATAACTATCAATCTGCCTAGCCTTTTCCCAACTATGTTGTGGTCGGCTTCCAGTCTAACCGGATGCAGCTGAATACCAGTATTTTACATGGAGCGACTGCCTGTCTGACCTCCACAACCCAGTAACTGGGTAATACGATACCCCTTGGTAAGACCGGTTGTCAGACTTTCGGGCTTCTGACGACCCGTAACGACTGTCAAAGATCCACGAATAACAGCCGGGACCAACGGCTTAACGTGCTTTCCGAGGCACGGAGGAATCTCGATATGTAAAGATGGTCACCCATCCACTGACCAACCCCGGCAAGCGTAGCTTAACCTGACGGATCGACCCGTGCGGCTGTTATTACTTAGCCACGAGCTCCTCCAATATTCTTAAATAACTATAATATGGTATATTCCTGGATAGTCCTTACAGGAGAAGCCCGAAAGTGTCGTGTATCGTTTTACCCAGTAACTGATTACTGGGGTGTGTAGGTTATGGTGGAGGTAAGGAAAGCAGTCGCTCCATGTAAAATACTAGTATTCAGCAGAATCCAGGTAGACTGGAAGCTGACCCTAACACAGTTGGGAAAAGACCACTTTACGTGTACAGAATGTACCCTAAAAAAATATTTTCATGATTTTATTTTACCACTGTCGGCGTGATGAATATGTAGATATATCCATGCCAAATTATAGCTTTCTAGTACTATGAGTCCAGAGTCTCTGAGCTAAAGTGCGAACGGACAGACGGACACGCGGACGGACATAGCGAAACTATAAGGGTTCCTTGTTGACTACGGTACCCTAAAAACGATAAATAACACAGAATTTATCGATTGAGAAGAGTTTGCAAGGTTCCTCCCTTCGTGTCTTCAAAATGTCCTCTCTATTCCATGAGCTATGCAGAAATATATATGTCTACATAAGATATAAATCATGATCCCTCGTTCTAGATTCAAGGAAGGACATCTTCTGTTGAGGATGTCCAATGATCTTTTGACAAATTTTTGGCAGACTTGCATCTTTATAGTAATAGCGTTTGGTGTGATCTGCTCCATCAGGGAACTGGTCAGAGCCACCAGACCGCCCCCAAGGGCTTCCTGGTAAGTACAATTTGAATCTGTTGGATGAAACTGACCCTGGCAGTACGCCGATGATTAATAATCCGGACGTGTGCGCCTTAAACAAACAGGCTTCCCAACAGGCTGTATCACTAACCGCACAATAGCCGGTTAAAAGTTAATATTATAGGCATTGCCTTCATAAGCTTGCAGATAGAAGCGAGTTTTCGGGACCGACGGACGCCCTGTTCAGGTGGTCTAACTCCCTAAGTCCGTCCGTCAGTTTGTCCATCTGACATTAACGATCCATCAAAACAAGTGTAAAAGTTAAATTTTTCGGTTGGGCAAAAACATATCGGGATCAGGGTCAACTGTCAAATCGTGTTGTCATTCATACTTCGTTCGGACCCAGAACTAATCATCCATCCGTAGGTGATACGGAGTAAGAAACGCCCGTAACGAAGGCCGAAACTACGGGCTTCGTGCTTAGGGAGTAGACCACCAGATCGCTGCCTGCCTGAGGTTGATCTTCGGAAAGAAACGGTTACATGGTTTAGCTGTATAAGTGTGATCGCATAAGTTAACACAAGACTATTTCATCTGTAACGATCGGTACCGCCCATAGACAAACACCACAGTAGTGGTCTATGGTCTGTGACTATGGAAATTTCACTAGCATAGCAAAAGATAAATAGTATTCGTTATATGACCAACTAGCAGTGCCCCGCGGTTTTACCCGAGTAAATGATAAATGATAAATAAATGATAAATGATTTATTTCTGTAAGTAGGTTTGTACAAACACTTTTACACGTCAAACATATTTTTTTTAAACTAGATGAGTTCGACGTTTCCTATCTGACTACTCTGAGAAGAAACGCCGAAACAAACTCAGAGGTCACAGTCTCTTTTAAAGTCCAGACATAATCTTGGTCAGATCATGTGAAGACCATGTAGATTGCAGTCTGAAATGGTCTTTTGATGAAAGAACCACACAGATTGAGTGGACCTGTCCAGTCAGTGCACGCATTTGTCAGTAATCGTGCAGCTCAACTCAAAACTTAAGGAGCTTAACGAGTAAGACTGGAACCCTTAGGAATATCGCGAAAAAAGTAGCTTATGTGTTAATCCAGTGTATGCTTGCTATCTACATACCAAATTTCATACAAATCGGTCTACGCTTTTGAGCGTGAAGAAGTAACAAACACACACTCACAAACTGTCGCATATATAATTTAGTGTGCCCGTCTCTCCACTATTCCCAACGACTATTCCATTGCTTATTTTACGGTGCATACTGGATAGGCTGTATAATCCTTATCCATATCCTAAGGGCACGTCTTCACCACCATTACCGCGCCCCCCGGTCTACTCCTTGATATACAATGGTCTCTGTAGCCCCATGTAACATGAGGCAACAGGGGCTAGTGTGAATCTTCGGGTTCATTCGAGAAATCGAGTCTGGTTAAACCACGCTGGGATTGGTGCATTTCATTCATTCATTCATTATTATTTTTCTTCCAGATTTATTGAAAATGGAGTACGATGCTCTTATATTGGGGCTCATTATATACTTACTCTTGATAGGAATATGTAAGTATCATTTGAACTACCATTTCTGTTGCATATCCTAATTGTCCTATTAAGATATTGTTCCGCATTGCAGACTCCGGAAATAGGGCACACCCTATTTCCGGAGTCTGCAATGCGGAGTCGTGATGTTAGGTACATATAATATGAGTAAAAAGACACATCTTTTTACTCATATTATATGTACCTAACATCACGACTGTACGTATTCCTCGAAGGGTTAGGCAGAGGTGTACCTATAGTCCCATGTAATAGGGGGCCAGACTATTGCCATCAACCAGGCGCAAATCCAGACTCCGGGTGGCTACTGAGAAATTCCAGATGGGTAGAAAACATCACTCGTGTCTACCAAAAATCTAGGTACCTAGCCGATTCCTACGTACAAATTAGGTATAGACTGTGCTGGGGTCTTACTATGAGCTCATAAAGCAGGGCAGAAGTTGAACGTTTCCAGTGAGAGAGAGTAACGGTGCTCGTCGTATATACATAATACGTTTCCAGTGGAAACGTTCAATTTCTGTCCTGCTATAAGAGTTCATAGTAAGCCCCCTGATATTAAACAATTGTATCTGCTTCGATGACAACATGTTCGAGTTTTGAAAGTATTGAATAAATCACAAAATGCAAACGCAGTCCTAATCTCATGGCGGCGGTTACCCTGCCATCTAACGGCCAATGAATTAATCAAAATCAATAATTGCAATTTCAGTAGTAATAATAAACGAAGCATTCTGCAAAGCAGTTTGCTTGAGGAACGCACAGCAAGCTCAGAGAAGCCGAGAGGCGCTGGACGTGGAAGTAAATGAGAGGAGACCCGGCAAGAAAGAGAGAGAACCCATCTTGCACCAGCCGACCAAGTCGGTGCACCGACAAGGTTACTAGAAACGAATAAGAGATGGCGCTTTTCTCAATATTCTAGTTGCTTCTGCTCGCAAGACTCCTCAGTCCAAGTGGACATGAAGAAAGCATGTCACTGTACCTAGCGATTGACCACGCCCTGCGTTTTAACGAATACATTAAACAATTAGATCTATATTTGTTTTATCGAAATATGCATAGTACGCAATTTGTTCCGTTTTAGTTTTTATAAAAAAAATACTTCTTCTTTAACAGTTAGCCGGCGATGTACTTTTAAAGGCACTTTAAAAAAACAAAATATAGATAGGCGATTAGTTCTATCTGCATTAACTGTAATTACTTAACTACTTTGTACTCGTACTTATAGGGTGTGTGTAGAGACAATTTTGATTATTAACACTATCATAATAATAATTTATTTTACAATACATCGTTAGGTTTACTTCTTTGTATTGTGTTTTTTTAACATAAAGTAATGAATTTTATAAGTAAAAAGTAGATAAGTAATTAGAGTTAAGTAATTTATAATCATTAATCACCTACCTAGATTTTGTTTTTTTAAAGTGCGTAATTTTAAAGTACATTGCCGCCTGCCGGCTAACTGTTATAAGTAGTAAGTAGAATTCATTTTTTATAATAACTGAAACGGAACAAATTGCGTACTATGCATATTTCGATAAAACAATTATTTAATGTATTCGCTAAAACGCAGGGCATGGTCAATCGCTAGGTACAGAGACATGAAGAAAGCGGTTCCATCATCTCCAACAAAATTACTGCGGTAAATTTTAAAACATTCTTATAAAGAAATAAAACAGCATTCTAATTTATTACATTATTTACTTACTACAGCTAAATTATTATAAAATTTATCGTAACTTATTATAACGAAGTCTAATTAAAGCAGCTTCAATAAATACCACATATACTTGAAGGTGTATTTCTTTCCCTCGCTTACCCAAAAGTATTGTTTTAAATTTAATTTTTGCAACTAGCAAACAAGTCTTGCTATTAAGATGGATCCTCTGTGGTAGCTCGCGAAATTCAAATTTTCTTGCGTTTTTTGCAATTTGCAGGTCAGTGTTAGGTTTTATCTTGATCAAAATAACATTCGCGAGAATAACAAATATGTATTTACATAATTATATTCATGAGAATCGTCGACACATACTCTCTAAGTTACATTCGTCGTGGTTTGATCTGATTTCCGAAATCAGGTCCAACCACAGCAAACCTAACTACCTTTAAGAGAAGTATTGATGATTTTTATGGTAAAAATTATGTAAATACATATTTTTTAGTGTCGCGAATGATATTTTAATCCAGATACAACCTGACACTGATCTGCAAATTGCAAAAAAACGCAAGAAAACTTTAATTTCGCGGGCTACCTTAGCGCATCCTCCTTAACCAAACTCAAACTCATTTTCTTTAGCGCTTTGTTGATAAACTAATCTTCAAGGAATATTTTGTTCATCGGTACTTTGTCAAATATTTCGTTGGTTACGTTCTGGAACACTGAACTCAGGGCCTTTTCGTAGGAGTCTTTCAGCTCACTGAAGACGAGGTCCGAATTTGAATTCAGGAATCTGAAATAAATAAATAGATTTTTACAATAAGTAAATTGATCTTAGTGACATCACTGCTGCACCAGACGCATCGTAGACATGGAGCTGAAAGGACTTTTGTGTCTGATACACCCATACCCTTTAAACTTGTGACCATAACCACAGAATATATATCTAATAGTGGGTACAAGTACAGAAGATTCACTACGCAAAATCATTTAAATAAATAGCGACTCTTGCTACAACATATTAAAGTGCAATTTAGGTCGCACACGTTAATTACCTACAGCTAGATTCACCTGGAAGTTGCCTCTCTTTCTATCGCGTAACTCTTATACATTCTGACTAGTTATGGTTTGTGTTCTTTTACGACGCGGCGCGTGAGTGAGTATTGAAGTAACGTGCGAGCCGGCGGCGCGCGGCAGCCCACACTGAATTAGCTCGACAAGTCGAGCCCGCCGCGTATTTTTAGCTTCAAACCTAAAATATGGAGTGCGCCTAGCCTGCCATATCAGCACTGCTTGACAACTGAAACCGACAATAGTGGTAGTTCTTCCCCAGCTAAGTTTCAATCCCGATGCGACCGATGGCCGGTGGAGCATACGAGTTTCGGATTGGAGACCGCGTATCGGTAAGCGTAGTTTGGGATGCCCTCCAGCTAGATGAACCGACGACCTGAAGAAAGTGGCTGGGACAGAATGGATGCGGAAGGCGGAGGACAGGGTGTTGTGGCGAAGCCTGGGAGAGGCCTGTGTCCAGGAGTGGACTGCGATAGGCTGAGTTGATAAGTTTCAATCTGGTGATAGTTTATCCCCGGTTAAGTTTCAATGGTGGTAGTTCTTCCTTGGTTAAGAGCGTTAACGCCGACCGGCATTTCATACAAACTTTGAAGTCCTTGTTTTTCAAAATGAATGAACCGATTTTAATGAAACTTAATACGTATAAGCAGGATACATAGGTCTAAAAAGTTAGTTAAGAACATTTTTGAAAAATAGTGTTACAGCTAAATGCATCCGATTTTAAATATTCCCTAGAAACAGAGATTTCCAATTATCTTCTTTTAAATTAGACATTTTGAAAATGTTCTTAACTAACTTTTGAGACCTATGTATCTTGCTTATACGTATGAAGTTTCATTAAACTCGGTTCATTCATTTCGAAAAAAAATGACTTGAAAATTTGTATGAAATGCTGTAGGCGTTAACGCTCTTAAGTTTCATCAAAACTCCTTGCCTGAACTGTCAATGCCACCTCCTATGCTGCCCTCTGTGCCCCAAAAAATGTATCCATAGCGCCGCTCAATCTCTCCGCTGCTATCGACGAAGCCGTGGAAGTGGCAAAGTTTTGTCCAACAAAATTTAATACACTGTCGTGCCTTCGACACGGCGAAGTAAGTAATTTAATAAAATAATGATAACTCACTCATTCATATTATCACCGAGGACCTTGTCTCCGTTGAAGAGGTTGGTGAAGTGAAGCAGCACTCTCTGCGGTATGAACTTCACTCTATAGTCCCTGATGTGCATGTATGTCTGGCCATCTCTCACGACCGGCTCGCCTATGAGGTCGTGTTTCACTACGAGGTTTACTGGAAAGATAAAATGCTGATTTTAGGGAAAAAAAGAAAAACGTTTCAATCAATTTGCCTAGTCTTTTCCCAACTATGTTGGGGTCGGCTTCCAGTCTAACCGGATGCAGCTGAATACCAGTATTTTACATGGAGCGACTGCCTGTCTGACCTCCACAACCCAGTAACTGGGTAATACGATACCCCTTGGTAAGACTGGTTGTCAGACTTTCGGGCTTCTGACGACCCGTAACGACTGTCAAAGATCCACGAATGACAGCCGGGACCAACGGCTTAACGTGCTTTCCGAGGCACGGAGGAGTCTCGGTATGTAAAGATGGTCACCCATCCACTGACCAACCCCGGCAATCGTAGCTTAACCCGATGGATCGACCCGTGCGGCTGTAATTACTTAGCCACGAGCTCAAAAGCTCACGAGCGAAAAAAAGAAAAACGTTTATTTGGTAAATACTTACCTTATGCAAGAAACACTTTTAGACAAAATTAAAACCTACTATAACAAAAAAATAGGATCATATGTGCCACACGACCGCATCAAATAGGTTAATTTCAGCAGTAATCAATAATGCAAGACATCCGACGCTGATTTTCGAATAACATGAAGTAACAGTAGTTTAAGTATATCTTAATTCATCCTCCGCTCGCCTACCGTACGCGCGGCAACACGTAATAATTTGTGCTCGTATAATTAAATCCTTCACCAGTGTTAAAAGTCAAATACTAGCATAAAAAAACATATTGTTGTGTGGATAAGTGTACAGGCTGAACGGTGATCAAGTTTGTTTTTAAATCCATCAAGTGGATAAGGAATAAACACAAATAACAATATTGACTGCAAACAAATTATAACACTCACCTGTGAGGCGCATGACTCATCGTGTCGACGGCCCGTCATAGCGACGTGCCAAGGTCATTGAACGTCCTTCATCCACTCGCTGCACATTGTCGGCTACACTCGGCGGTACTTCGTATTAAATGGAATAAAGACAGCCGTATCGCCTGCTCCTGCGCACCGCGACACAGTTGATGACAACTAAGTGAGTAAGGGCGACTTATTTATCCGGTAAACACATGCCACCTGATCATTGTTTAGTCAAACTCTGACTACCAAAACTTACCTAATAATTGCCATAGATACGATACCCTGAAACAGTAATAATAATGTCGGGACACTCACCTCGTAAAAGTCCGGCATCACCCCATTGCACCTCTGAACTGGATATAATAACATTATCGACATCTACGGATGATAATCTTAATGTTACTCACAGAAGGAAAAAAAACACTGAATTAGAGCGTATGGAAAAAATGATGAAGGAAATGAAGACTTTGATTACCGAGCTAGTTTCAAAACAAACGCACCATAGTGATAAAATGGATACCTTACAGTCCGCATTAGACGATATTAGATCTCAAAACTTGGCCATTAGTACACAAAACTCAGAAATTAGAATGCAAAATGAGGAAATTCAGAAGTCAATGGCATTTTTATCTAGTAAATATGATGACGCTATTGTGGATATAACTAACCTACAGGCAGAGTGCAGCAAAAATCAGAAAGTAATAAACGCGCTGGAACAGAAAATTGACTTTTTGGAAAAAAGTCTGAAAGCGAGTTCGATTGAAATAAAAAACATTCCTACCTCTGAGCCCGAAACCACTGAAACCCTCACAAACGCAGCCCAGAAACTCGGCAATGTCATCGGCCAGCCTTTGCAGAAGAATGATATTAAGAATATCTTCCGCCTGAAGAGCAAGTCAGAGGCAACTGGTATGGTTATTGTGGAATTTTCGTCGCCTGCAGTGAAAGAAAAATTTCTGACGTCTACTAAAAATTACAACAAGGAAAACAAAGAAAATCGTCTCAACACTACACACCTGCACGAAAAGTGCCCTAAACATCCGTTGTACATTTCTGAAGTCCTCACCGCCATGACAAGACGTCTTCATTACCTAGCACGTGAATTTATAAAGAATAGCGACTATGAACAATGCTGGACGGCAAATGGAAAGGTATATGTACGCGAGAAGCAAGGTATGCCCAGTCGATTAATCAAATCGGAAGAAGATCTGAAAAAATTGCGTAAACAAAAGTGACTAAGCTCCTCCATTTCCTTATTCTTTATCTTGTTTAAATTGCTAAAATTAAAAATTATTTTGTTTAGAACTTATACAATTAATCAAAATATTACTAACCAACAACTAATTTACACAAATCTACACTACTACTTGGAAACTACATTAAAAAATACCCACATACAGTCATATAAATACACAAACAGTCCTTCAATATCAATCAAAAACAAAGCACACACTATACATAATACATACCTCAAATTTACACGTAATTATTTGCACGGGCGTTGTACGAAAACATATATTATTGCTGAAACATTTCTCCCTATAATCATTATATGCATCGTAGTTGTACCAACTTTGAAACACAAAACAAAAAGCAATAATAATAGTGTGAACATTGAAAAATATAACGTTAAAATTCGATAATTTACTGAACAACACACAGAATATCGATTCAGTCTCTGTCTCGGACTCTGCAACCTGTGACCTTGACAACTGTGTTCCGCCTAATTTTAGTCCAAATTTATCACTTAAAATACTAAATCAAAATATCCGTAGTATTACAAAAAATATTTCAGGTTTCTATACAATCCTAGCTAGAACTAAAATCGAATGGGATATTATTACTTTAACAGAGTGCTGGCTCCCTGGCACACACAGCATACCTGATTTGGATGGTTATGATCATTTTAGCACTATCAGCAATCTTACACAAAATGAGGGTATTGTTGTTTATGTTAGGAGGGAACTCAAGGTCTCCGTAGAAGAACCCGCATTCTTAAATGCCAACTGTCTCCAAATAAAAATAGATCAAAATACTGTACTTCTAGCAATATACCGTCCACCAGGCTATAAAGATATCAGTAACTTTCTAAACTCGCTAAATGATACCTTAAACAAAATTGCACGCTACAATAATATAATAATTTGCGGAGACATAAACATTAATATCCACGATCTCTGCCGTGATCCAAACAAGCATAACTACTTAAACTTGTTGGCATCACACGGTATTCTGCCTGCCCATACATTGCCCACTAGACAACAGGCATGTCTTGATCACTTTGCTTTAAAAAGTCAGCTGCCTGCTTCTACACTTGTTGCTCATTCTGCACTGACTGATCATGACACGGTATTGCTGTTTCTCTCAAAGAAAACCACTAATACGGCTGTGGGAGGAACGGTAATCCGTGTCAATCCGACCAGTTAGACGCAGATATTGCGCAATTAGACTTTAGTGACGTCTATAACAATCGAGATCCTCATGTGGCAGCAGAAACTATGGTTGATCTAATAAGGCAAGTAATAGAGACCAATTCACAAACTACCAAAGTGCCAAACCGTAAAAAAATTATGAAACCGTGGATAACCCCAGGGCTTCTTCGCTGTGTTCGACACAGAGACAATTTGCATAAAAGATTTAAAAAAGCGCCAGATAATGATAATCTAAAAATTACTTATACCAGATACAGAAACTTCTGTAATAAACTATTAAAGAAAATAAAAACAGAATATGAAAAAAATCAAATTTGCGAAGCTGGAACAAACCCCAAGCAACTATGGGCTGCAATAAATAATTTGACAAATAGGACTAAAAAAAAAGAAACTCCATCTCATCTTTTAACATTGTCATCCACTCCAAAAACATCGGTATGCTCTGTTAACGATTTCTTTGCTCAAATTGGTAAACAGCTTGCGGAAAAAATAGTAAGCCCACCAGAACCAATCAAATTAATCGATAACAACAGCTTGAATTCAATGGTTTTGCTACCAACGGATGAAGACGAAGTAGAAAAAATATTAATGTCCCTTCGTAGTGATTGTGCACTGGGATGGGATAGAATATCGAGTAGTCTCCTTAAGAAACATAAAGCCTCTATTGTGCCCCCGCTTACATACATTTGTAACCTGGCTCTCTCAACAGGAAAATTCCCTAAAGCCTTTAAAAGATCAATCATACATCCGATCTACAAGAGTGGGGACAGAAACCGTGTCAGCAATTATAGGCCCATAGCTGTTTTACCTGCCCTGTCAAAGGTTCTAGAAAGGATTATGAACAACAGGCTTGTTGATTACCTCGAAAAACATAATCTTCTATCTCCAACGCAATACGGCTTTCGGTCTGGAAAATCAACGGCCGACGCAGTACATGATCTGACAAACTATGTTGTCACCAATCTGGACAAGGGGCAAAAGGTACTAGGCATATTTTTAGATCTTGCTAAGGCTTTTGACACGGTTTCTGTGCCCATTCTCTCCAAAAAAATGGAGAATTTGGGAATAAGAGGGGTACAACTTGAACTTTTTGTGAACTACTTAAGTGAGCGTACCCAGTGCGTTAAAATAGGTGAACATGTTAGTGACGAACGAACAGTCACTTATGGCGTCCCTCAAGGAAGCGTGTTAGGTCCCACTCTATTCCTGATGTATATTAACGACCTGGGCATGCTCACACTCCCCAAAGGTAGGGTAATAACTTTTGCGGATGACACAGCGCTCCTCTTTAGCGCTGATACATGGGACGAAGTTTTTTCATACGCGCAATCGGGCTTTAATACTGTGTCAAATTGGTTACGCAGTAATGTTCTTACACTCAACGCGGAGAAAACCAATTATATGACCTTCTCTCTTAGAGCAAATGGTAACATCCCAAACGCCTCAGCGCCCTATACAATAATAACACACAATTGTCCAGAACCTCACGATAACAATATGTGTACCTGCACTCACCTTCGCAGCACTGGATACGTTAAGTATCTGGGAGTTACAATTGATGGGACCCTTAGATTCCAGGAACACATTGATACACTCAAAACCAGGTTACGCAAGCTAATATATATTTTCAAAAACTTGAGACGAGTAGCTGATGACAAGTTAAAGAAAACAGTATACTTTGCCCTTGCTCAGTCACTGTTAACCTACTGTATCTCTGTTTGGGGAGGTGCTCCGAAAACTACAATTATTGATTTGGAGAGAGCCCAGAGAGCTATCTTAAAGGTGTCCTCATTCCTGCCTTACCGCTATCCCACAGAGCTCCTTTACAAGGAGGCTAAAGTTTTGACAGTGCGTCAACTTTTTATCCTTAACATCGTGTTAAAACAGCATTCATTACTTACCTATCATCCCACAGCCACACATCGCAAAAGACGGTACACCCCCGTAGACCGCCGTCTAACACATCAATCTACTACTCAGTTTTCTAAACGGTTCTTTTGTCACCTAGGTTGTTTTCTATACAACAAAATACACAGAATGTCACCTATAGTTAACCTCACTAAAACTATGTGCAAAAAGAAAGTTACTGCCTTACTACAACAACTTAATTATGAGGATACTGAAAACTTACTTACCAATATGGTGTAATATGGGAGTTATAGCTACAACCTTATTATGTACAAACCTACGTACATCTTCACAAGTCAAGTTAGGTACCTTTAGGTCACATAATAATATATAACACTTTCATTCAGTCACGCACGCCCAAAAAAGCGCCTAACACACATACACACACCCACACGTCACTCGCTCAGACCAACACCCCATCACACACACACACACACACACACACACACACACACACACACACACCACCCCTTACACACACCCTCACACTCTTCCACACACAAGTAACCTAACAAGTAACCTAATTTTTTTTTAAAAGTTTATTTTAAGTATATGTAAAGTCTGAAATTTTCATTCGAGCCACCAATATTTATAAAATCTTGATTTTTCTTTTTTTATCTTTTAAATTTTTGTCAGTGTACAAGTACATACCTACATAAAAAGTTTTATTTTGTAAAAGGGCGGAGACCTGGTGTCCTGAAATACAGGCCTAGAGCTTAGCTCAGGCACCAGTCTCCCACAATATTCAAATAATGTATTAATAATTCATGGTGTATTGTGTATTTTCAATAATATTGTGGTGAGAAATAAACATTTATCTTATCTTATCTTATCTTATCTTATCTTATCTTAATTATTTTCTTTTATAAGATTATGTTAAAACGAATGTATGTGCGTCATTTTTCGCGTGAACAAATAGTTTTTCTTTCTTTCTTTCTTAATTAATCAGAAGCTATGCAACCATAAAATTGGATGTCTATATAATAGAATCAAAACCAAACTTGTAAATACTGATTATACAGCAACGAAAAACATTATAATCTGCTATAATTTGTCTAAAAACTTGTTAGATTTTGTTCAGCAAATTCCACAAACATTCTGCTGAAAAATCGTCATATCGAAACTCACAGTGTTCGAGCATACTTACTCTAGTATGCTTTAATGTATCGTATGTGTATGTGGTATGTATGATTTATCTATGGCTCGAGCTGGGAACTGAACCCCGCACCTCCGTTCAGCTAACACACACGACCACTACACTTACATACGAAGCAGTAACTTTATATTATAATACTCAACATAATTATTACATGAACATCTTTTTAAATATTTTATACAGGGTGGCCCATAAGTCCTTTAAAATGTAAATTCAGAGCGATATGTAGCGATGATCGAGGAGTTTTTTTACACCAGCGTTGCAGAATTTTCCAGGCTACAATACGCGGACCTGGTTTCAACAGGATGGAGCGACGGCCCATACCTCTAACACCGCTATGCCCGTCGTTCGTCAACTTTCCCCAACAAAGTGATCTCTCGAAGAGGAGACATTTCCTGGCCACCACATAGTCCGGATCTAACCCTGATGGACTTTTTCTTAGGGGGTTATCTGAAATCTAAAGTGTATGACACAAACCCGCAGTCAATTGAAGCCCTAAAAGAAAATATTCAAAGAGAAATGGCTAACATCACAGAACTGACTTGCCGCGCAGTCGTCGATAGTTTTAGACGTCGCTTACAGGAGTGCTGTGATCGTAACGGTTTACATTTGAATGATGTCATTTTCAAAAAATAATTGCCATTTTATAAAGGTTAATACGAAATAAAAAGGTATTTCTTATTGTTGTTAGTTTTTTTAAAATTAATTATTTACATGTCTAAGGACTTATGGGCCACCCTCTAGGTTCTAGAGTTTTTATAAAATTTATGTAGATAATGTCATTTGAACACAGCATTTCAAAGAATAAATAAAAAGACGAGTCAATGTGCGCTTTTATAATTTTTAACGTCACGATATATCCCCGTCACAATAGAAATTATAAAAGCGCATATTGACTGACGCGTAAGAAAACTTACTGGATAAACTCGTGATAGTTGTAGACAGGTATAAGAATCATTTAGCGCATGGCCCATAATCGCAAATAACGCCGTCCACTTCTTTTTTTCTGTTTAAAGGCAGATTTTCGCATAACAATTTCAGAAAATGTTTACCCACACGCCCCCGTGTTAATGTTATTCAAACATCAAAAGATCTTGTAGCACTGTAGTTTTAGGTCGATAAAATTATCATAAAAAATAATTAATTATACACGTTATACGCCAATACACGCAATATTATCAAACACGCTGGCAGTAACTATTAAAAGGCGTTAATTTATTAGTTTCACCACTCCCTACTAGATGGCGTTAATTTATTAGTTTCACTACTCCCTACTAGATGGCGTTAATTTATTAGTTTTACCATTCCGTACTAGATGGCGTTACACTCACCCATCGTGATATTAGCTATGCCTTTTCCCTGTATTGGCAGCAGCAGAATCCTGCCCCTCATGATGTAGTCTGCTATGAACTCCATTTTGGGCGTGATCGAGTCCGTCCTGAGTCTGTAGTTTCTGAGATCAGCCCTGGACAAGATACAAAAAAACGGATTAACTTTTTTTATCCCTGGTTATTTCATTTCTCACACAATGGTGGAGCAGAAATTGAACCGGTTTTAATTACAGCACGGTTTTGTATTTTTTCATTTCAATAAGTACATAATAGACTAATATCTCTCCAATTAACCCCTAGAGTGTTTTCTGCACCCCATGTGTGCATAAGGAAAACCCTATTATAGGTAATAGGTATATAATATAAACGCGAAACACAATAATAAATGAAATAAATAAGAATAATAAGAATATTTAAAAGAAATCAAAATGGAGAAGAATCAATTTGGAGTTTGATTAACTAGAATATGCCTTTATTTATCTCTAGCTGCGCCCCGCGGCTTCAACCGCGTAGACAGGAATAAAAAGTAGCCTATGTGTTAATCCAAGGTATAAGCTATGTACACACCAAATTTCATCTAAATCGGTCCAGCCGTTTGAGCGTGAAGAAGTAACAAACATACACACACACTCATAAACTTTCGCCATTATAATATTAACTTACTTGTACAGGGTGAGCACGGAGTCGGTGAGTCCATGCAGTTTGATGTTCTTGTACATCTGGGTGATGACGACCGGCCCGGAGCCGGAGTCCACGTTGATGCTGTTCACCTGGAGAGGCTCCATCTCAGGAACTGATAGTGAGGGGATACCTAGAATTATAAGCATAGATTGAAACTTAAAGCATTTCAATTAAACGTTTTACAGGCACTTTTGAATTATCAAAGGAGTAGAAAGATGAAGCTAGTCGTTCCAAAGCGTAGTAGGTGCTTATGGAGAAGAAGAGGCAAGAAACTCTATGGACTGAATCTGAACAAAATCTGAGATATGGGAATAAGATGGATGGGGAAGAGATAGGGCACATATAAGAAGATATGGGTAGGATATGTATGTATACATGGTAGGTATGGATACTAATATGATATAATTGTATGTATAGTCCGCCTTATTTTTTTACTTGTGCATAAAGTTTTAATAAATAAATAAATATGGGGGAGACCCTCAGTTTGCCAGATAATAAGTTGATGTAATGGTACCATTGATGTATAAATAAGATAGATATGGTTCGCGCTCCTCGTACGTGGACCGCATAAATTGTGTTACGAACACAATTGACATTAGTCACAATCGAACAGGCGTTTCGGTGAATGTAGTCGTGCGTCGAGTCCAGGTTTAGTGATTGCGTTGTTAGCGCGTAACCTATCTACCTCTAATATATCAATGAATGGTACGATTCGATCATCACCATCATCATCAACAGTGGCAGCCTTGTTCCACACACCTATATTGCCTCCTTTTATGCTATTCTTGTCTCACCCACTGTCTTCTGTATGTCGTCTTACATACGGTAGGTTGGCCAAATACTCGTACTTCAGGCAATCATCATGAATGCAACAGATTTGATTTGATGTATTTCAATTCACTATCCTTCTAATATTATGACTAGGTAACCAGCTAGTGAGGATTAAGGCCTTTCTAACGTATGACTCCTCGCAGTTTCGACTTAATAACTATCTGCCGTATGGACGATATAAACGTCTACTACACCCTCCAAAAGAATGGCAATTCAATCGCATATCAATCGGTCTCGGGCCCGTCAAAATTGTGTGTCCCACAAACTGAACGCGGAAGGCGATTTAAAAAAATGCGAAAAGCACGTGCGTTGTTCACAAATTACTTGGTTTAATGTTAAGTCATCAAACTCGTAACGGTGTGCTTGTCAATTGTTTTGTGCAAATTTGCATGAATGAACATTTGTAAGAAATACAATTATAAAGCCCGTCAGCCTGCATATAATTATGTCGCTATTAGATCGAGTAGCACAGTTGCGTCTATTTTTGCAGGTTTTCTGGGTTATACTTCTCTTATACTTAGGTAAACACATCATAATTCTTCTGCCCTTATCCCAATCTATTTGTGGTCGGTGCAACATGTCCTTTTTTTCCATACTGCTCTATTAGTCGTCATCTCGGTAGTCACCCCCTTTCTAGCCATGTCATCTTTCACACAGTCCATCCATCGTTTCTTTGGTCTTCCTTTACTCTTATAGCCATCGATATTCATACTCAGAACTTTCCTCACCACATTTTCCTCATTCCTCCGCATCACATGCCCATACCATGACAACCGATTTCCGCACAACTTTTCAGTCATCGGTGCCACTTTCAAACTTCCTCATATGTGTACTCATTTCTTATTCTATTTACTACATAGGTAAACACAATCTATAAGATTTACAATTTTCAGCCTTAAGGTTGATGCGCCAGGGTAGCCCGCGAAATTCAAAATTTCTTACGTTTTTAGGGTTCCGTACCTCAAAAGGAAAAAACGGAACCCTTATAGGATCACTCGTGTGTCTGTCTGTCTGTCCGTCTGTCACAGCCAATTTGCTCCGAATCTAATGGACCGATTAAGTTAAAATTTGGTACACATATGGAATTCTGTGACCCAAACACGTACAGCTAAAGTAAATATATGAATTTTGAATATGAGAGTCACTTTTAGGGGGAAAATAAGAAAATTTAAAAAAAAAAGTTGATAAACTGTACCGTGTGACATATCAAATGAAAGGGCTTACTATGAGGGTCTCAAATATATATTTTTTATAATTTTAAAATATATTGTTTTAAAGTTATTTAAGAAAATTGACGAAAATTGACCATTCCCCCCCCCTTATCTCCGAAACTACTGAGCCTAAAATTTTGAAAAAAATATAGAAAATAGTTCTATACCTGTAGATTACAGGAAAACCTATAAGAAGTCTATGGTCTTAAAATAACATGGTAAATCTATATATATAAAAAAATCAAAGTCCTGACTGAGTCACTGACTAATATATCAACGCACAGCCCAAAACAATGGACCTAGAGACTTGAAATTTTGCACATAGATACCTTATATAGTGTAAACATCCACTACGGAAGGATTTTTGGAAATTCCATCCCTAAGGGGGTAAAATAGGGCATGAAAGTTTGTATGAAATATCCTATAAAAAAAAAAATTAAAATTCATTTATTTCAGGTCATTGATTGATTGATTTAAAACACAAAACTCAATCAATATCCCTTGAGTTAATAGACTTGTATCTAAGTAAATTATAAAGTTTATCATTTTTAGTTTTCCTAAACTACCCCTCCCCTGGAGGGATTGGGGTGTCAAAGTTTGTATGGAAGAACTTTAACACGCGGTCCGATTAACTCAAAACTCAGTTTTTATACTTGAGACCAAAAATTAAGACTAACGTGTATCAGGGTTTTCCAAAAATCTACCCCTAAGGGGTGAAAAGTTAATTTTATAGCGGAGGATTTTATTGGGGGCTTGATTAACTCTAAAATTGGTGTAAATAATGTTTGAGTCCAGTTATGGAAACATACTAGACGATTTTTGAAATTCTTTATTTGTGTTCGTGAAAACAGAGATACAGTTTATATGAAAAATCTTATTAATTTGGTTAATGAACTTGAAACTTAGCACAAATACTTGCATAATTAAGTAATAATGTTTGTCATTATTAGTTTTTCAAAACTACGCCTCAAATGAGGTTAGGGATGTTAAAGTTTGTATAGAAAAATTTTAAAGCGCAGTCCGATTAAAAAAATGGTAGTTTGAGTCAAGTTAGGAAACTTGCCAAACGAATTTTCACCGATTTTGACGACATATAGCTGATGTTTTAAGGAGTAACTTAGGCTATTTTTATTTTAGAAAAATAATTAGGGTTCCGCGCAAGAACAAACTTTAACAAAAGAATAAACTTTTCATTTTGAAAAAAAATAAAAAAAAATTAATCTAGCATGTGGGGTGTCATCGTCTAGAACTCATTGAGTAGAGTACAAACATTTTTTTTAAATCTTTTAAAATTAAGAAAGAGGGGGCCGCAAAAGTTGTAAATTTTAGACCATTTTTGTACGAGCTCTAGCGCAACAATTCAACAAATTAGGAATTTGAAACTTCTTTATACCATGTAGGTACCATGAATACTGTATTTAATCAACAATACTGAAAACGGCGATTCATAAGGTATTTTGTTTAAACATGGGTGATTTTCTGCAACTGCAAAAAATAACCTTGTAATTCACAGTATCATTATAAAATAAGTAAAAAGTTATCTTTGCGATTGTTAAACATATAACGGTACGGAACCCTTCGTGCGCGAGTCCGACTCGCACTTGACCGGTTTTTTTTTTTGCAATTTGTAGGTCAGTGTCAGCTTGTATGTTGATTAAAACATGATTCGCGGCCGTAGCTAATATGGCTTTACAGAATTATAATCATTGGAATCAGCAATACAACTCCATAAGTTAGCATTTACCTCAAATGTAGCGATTTCATAAAATCATGAGGTTTGAGGTAAATGCTAACTTATGGAGTTGTATTGCTGATTCTAATGATTATAATTCTGTAAAGCCATATTAGCTACGGCCGCGAATCACATTTTAATAAACATACAAGCTGACACTGACCTACAAATTGTAAAAAACGTAAGAAATTTTGAATTTCGCGGGCTATCCTGGCGCATCATCCTTAAGGTTAATGCGCCAGGGTAGCCCGCGAAATTCAAAATTTCTTAGGTTTTTTGCAATTTGTAGGTCAGTGTGAGCTTGTATGTTGATTAAAATATGATTCGCGGCCGTAGCTAATATGGTTTTACAGAATTATAATCATTAGAATCAGCAATACAACTCCATAAGTTAGCATTTATCTCAAATCTAGCGATTTCGTGAAATCATGAGGTTTGAGGTAAATGCTAACTTATGAAGTTGTATTGCTGATTCTAATGATTATAATTCTGTAAAGCCATATTATATACGGCCGCGAATCATATTTTAATCAACATACAAGCTCACATTGACCTACAAATTGCAAAAAACGTAAGAAATTTTGAATTTCGCGGGCTAGCCTGGCGCTTTCGCCTTAAGGTGAGTAGAAGCAACAGCATCCCACGTTTTACGATGGGGTAATGTATAATGTTTCTTACCTTTCTTCATCCTTCTGAGTGCGTCTGGAACAGCCATTTTGAGACATTCGTTCAGTTTTGAATCCTTTTGTCTGCATTTTGTGAAATCTTCAGCTGTAATTAAAGAAACAGGTACTTGGTTAGATTTCAAAACAAAATAAAATTAAGTATAAAGTTACCTGACTGTTGTTATTCGACTATACTTTTGGTGAAGGTTTTGATTGCAGTAGATGGCTATAGTTTGTGTAAATCATAAAATTATTTGTTTGTTTGTTTTTGTTGTTGTCAATAATGTTTTGTTTTGTTTTTTACTTATTTTACTTCAGGATTGATGGAACTAGCAGATGCACTAGATAAATCTATCTATCTGTGTAGCCTATTCCCGACTATGTTATGGTCGGCTTTCAGTCTAAGCGGATGCAGCTGAATACCAGTATTTTACATGGAGCGACTGTCTATCTGACCTCCATGCCTAACTAAATATTAAACAGTAAACTTACAACACGTACGTACAAGGTGCTGGTGGTGGTGGTAGCTAAGTGCCACTTGCAATGCGACCATCACCCAGAACAGTCTCATATGGCAGTCACGCACTTAAGCTGGACCAGCAGTTCTGCTCTGCAGCAGAAGTATAATGGAAGCAGTAGTATTCTTCGATCGAACTGCCACACAATGCCTTCAAGAAGCTCTAATGTACCCAATTGCGTGTTGGATCACGCACAATGAAGGGTTTTTTTAACATTGTAGTTGAAAAACATGTTCTGCCATGCATTCCAACTGCAAATGTAAGTTGGTCGACTAAACCTTAAAACCTATTTACTTGCCGTGATAGTTTTCCTTTAAATTTAGTTACTACTACTGCATTCCGTGAATTTTTCACATATCCAATAAAAACAACTATTTAGCTAGGGGACACATTTGACTCTAACAAAAATTAGCTTGTTAACGCCGAACCGAAAAATGGTTTTGCACATATCCACAATATTTTTGAACGGCCTATTCTATTCTATTCCTATTCCTATACCCCGTACCATGGGATAGACGAGAAAAAAATATTATCCCCACTTTACATGCAAGGGAGTCTCTTGCCCAACAATTTTTTTTTCAAGACTTTATTTTACTACTTTGTGGGCATGATTAATATGTATAACCGTGAATAAATTACAGCTTTCTAGTACTTACTAAGAATTTCTGAGCTAAGCAGCGGATCGACAGAAAGACAGACGGACAAGGCGAAACTATAAATAACAATAACCCAGACTTTATTTCTTCGCCCCACTAAAATTCCATCCTTGACAGAAAGTAAATTTCCTCCATCCATTTCTAGTATGGAAATATTTATTTATAGCCGTTCGTTACCCAACGATTATGGAATAATTCTGCCGGCTACATATTGTTTGGCAACTGCTCCGACGCCTGTGCCGACCTTGTAACAAATAGATGGCGTGCAGATGTGACAATACACCGGTAATGTGCAGAAATACTAGTTGGTCCAGTATTTTGAAGAATTGTGAGTAAACTTGCTGTGTCGGTCAAGGTAAGTGCAATGAAGGTACTCGTAAGAGTAATGGCGGAAAACTTTTTAGCTGGTGCAATTGAAGCTTATAATATGTTTAGAAGTCTTTTTAGCCGACTTCAAAAAAGTATGTTATGTATTCTATGTCCGCGATTTTCTCAAACACGAATGAACCAATTTTGATGATTCTTTCATTAACGTGATCTACATACTTTCAGGGAGGTTTAGTATATATTACATTCTTATGTACGAAGTTATATGCATAAATGTACTGTATCTCCGGCATTTCTAAGCGGATTTCGATGATTCTTCTTTTCGTTCGTCTTGAGCTTACGTAATTGTATATTCAACTAAAAATGGAAAAATAAATTTACTTTAAAAAAAGTAAAACCGACTCCAAAACTTAAAACGAATAAATTAAATTTCATAAAAAACTTAACAGCTTTTGAAGTACGTGTCTTCAATTCTTCAATGCACCTTAGCTTGGCACCGACTTCAGGAGCTGATAAGTTTTTATGAAACTTATTTTATTCATTTCAGGTTTTGAAGTCGGTTGTTACTTTTTTTAAGTAAATTTATTAACTGTATGTTTTTAATTTTGTACCTACTATGATCCTTTGGTGGTCGAATAAACGTTTAATATTAATAATATCTTGAAATATGGATATATTTCAAGATATTATTAATATTAAACGTTCGAAATTAATATTTCTTAGGACGTTTGCAGATCGAGTTTACCATTAGGGGCCATCCATAAATTACGTCATACCAATTTCATGATTTTAGAGCCTTGTCACAGGTGGTCATAATTTTGTATGACCCTCGCTCCCCTGGTGTGACGTCATTGTGTAGAAATCTATATAAAAAAAAAGTGTTGCGAAGCGCAAACACGAGAATGGCTGGACCCATTCGACAATTATTTTTTTTCAATTAGGTATTCCTTTAAAGTCCGAGGAAGGTCCTTATGAAGTGAAAAATTGGGAAAATTGCACGGAAAAAACGTAAAAACCACATTTTTCTTTTTCGTATGCAAACTGTTCCTAGCTGTCAATTCTAGGGATGGCAATGTTTGTTTTTGTTTTTGTGATTGGCTTCTCGCAGTTGACCACGGGGGGTCGAGAATGTTTAACCGGACGTTCCTGTGGCTGCTTTAAGCGAGAGCTTAAAGCCTCCGGCCAGGCTTAAAACTAGGGGTTTGAGCGACTCTGCACATCGCTGCGGTGAGGGTAGGGAGGACAGCCAGAGGGTTCAGGCTGGGTCGTGACGCGATAACATCCAAGGTACGAGGTACGAGAATGATCGGTGGACAAGGGGAGTTTAGTGGCGGGTTAGAGGCTACAGGCTCGGCTGCGCTACCGGCTAGCGCAGCCTCGCCGAGTAGAGGGCAAGGGGGAGGTGGGCAATTACGTTTTCGACCTCGACGGCGGGGTCGGAACGTAGGTCTTAATTTGCGCTTACGGAGCGTACTGGTGGCCTTATTACTCTCCTGTAGGAGGGTTATAGGGTCATCAGGTTCGGAGAGAACATGTTTTGGACGGCGGGTCCTACTAATCCGGGAGGGAACATAATTGGCGGGGGATGGCAATGATGTAATATAAACTATATGTAAACTACTTAAATGCATCCGCAGATTTGACACTTTTTCTTCCTACGATATTGTTTGGCTTTGACAGTTAAATTTGGACAGGGCAACGTGTGCCGGGTCAGCTAGTTTCAAATAAAATCTCATAATAATAATGATTGAATTGGTAATATTTTTAAGTTCTTTATTAGAGTGACGATTAGAGTTTTAATGCTTTAGTTAGACATATTTTCCTCTTTGCATGTGATGTCACGAAGCTAACTCGTCCTTCCTCCTTCCCTTAACGAAGCTAACTCGTCATGCTTTATTGCCCCCCTTAAAATGGGCCGTAATTTATGGATGACCCCTTATGCACAAATTCGGCCCTTTCATCTTGTGGCGATCATCAGTCTTAGATATTCACAATGATTATACAAGGCTGAGGGCTTTCAGTGCCTTAGAGGCTCAAAGATGACTTTGAGACTAATGAACGGTTACATATATGCAATAATGCAAGGTCAGACCATTCATTTATATTGTACCTTAATGGGCATGCAAAGGGAGCATTGTGTTCCATTTCCATCACATTAGTGGCCTTTTATGGCCTAAGTCTATAACCAGAGGTGTCCAATTTTGAGAAACAGATTGTTCCAAAATGTGTCAAAGAATTAAACAGCCTTGTATTGTTTCACTGAGCATTTAGAGAAGCGAGCATTGAATTGTGAATTACTTCGGTCTAATTAGTGCCACAATTAGTCTCTTTGGTGTGTAACTTTGACATACTAGTGTCACCAAACTCACTCGGATTCTACTCTAGTATCACTCCAGTGTCAACATGTTTGCATAACTGCCTCTAATCTATATGCAAACCCTTGTTTCCAATGGGAAGGAACAGGCAAAGCTCATTATGGATGACGCCATTATCGCTGGTAATCGTCAGCTGTCTATCCGTTAAAGGGTTTCAAGAATAATAAAAAGTAACGCACTCTCACCCTAAAAAAAACCGGTCAAGAGCGAGTCCGACTCGCGCACCGAGGGTTCCGTTCTGATTTCTGAAAAAGTGTGCTATTAGAGACATGGTTTTATTTTTCCTGCAATCTTTACATAAACTTCTATCACATAGAATAATTTGAGATTTTTCTATATGCAAACTTCGGAGATAAGGGGGGAACGGTATTTAAAAAAAAATCTAAAGTCAAAAACTATGCGGCTTAAAAAAAAAAATGTTTGAGAATGTGCAAATAGCGTTCTTTCATATGATACCCCACATGTCCTAGTAGCGCCACTTTGAATTTTTAAGACCCCCTTCAGTTTTTTTGTTGCAAAAAAAAACTATATATTTTTATTTTTTCTTATTTGCAAAATAGTTGAGTAAACGTCATCTAAAACTGTTTCAAATTTCAAGTTGATAGCATTAGTAGTTCTTGATATCCAGCTGTGACAGACAGATAGACAGACTGAGTCGCACCATAAGGGTTCCTTTTTACCATTTTGGTACAGAACCCTAAAAATATGGTGTTTTGTTTAGGAAAACAACACCAGCGACGATGCGACTCCTAGCGGGATAAATTGGCAGTGTCTCTCCCCATTTCGATGATAGTTCAACTAAATGTTTTACTAGCGTAAATTAGGTAGAATTCAGAGTTCTTTAAGTATTGAAAAAGAATCTTTTTTTTTTAATTGAAGCGCAGTCTGTACTACTTTAAATGTGGGTTCAAGTAATTTTTCTAAAAACACATTTAATTGTATACATTTTTTAAACTAAATTGCGAACTCTCGGTGTAAAGTCAATCTAATATTAGGACGATTCATAAAACTATTTCTACCACTTTGAGCTTCTATAACGTTTCTACATTGTGGACGCAAGTCGTGTCATCTGACATACGAAATGCAGCCTCCGATGGTTGTTGTGCAACCAGTCGACCGGCGCAGTAGCTGCACCTGATAGTACTGCAACTAGAACTGCTCGCGAAATAATTGAGCTGAAATTATATGGATTATGTTAGAGATAGTTTACTTTAAAACTGCACGCCCCACCACTGCTTGTAATTTTTGTGGAGGGACATGCAGATCTCTAGGTGTTTATGTAAAGGGTGGTTTGAACAGAAATTACAACGAGAGTGTGAAAAATTTACATACAATGACATTTGACATCAACACCGGAGTGCGACTTATTTGCAGGGAGATGGATAGATGTGTGTCGTGAATGTTTAAAATTCTGTGAGATGATGAATGAAAGATAAATAAGTAATAATTTTCCGTTTCTTTTTTGTTGATTGCATGTATACCTCTACTTTGTTTCTTATTAATTTCTCGTGTGTTGTTATATTGTTTTATTTTTATTTCTAAAATATTGGAGCGCCTTATGAACAACAGACTAGTTAGGTTTCTGGAATCAAATAAACTATTGTCTTCATCTCAATTTGGATTCCGCGCACAAAAATCAACATCAGATGCTGTTCATGAATTAACGGAATTTATAGTGTCTAAGTTAGATAATAAGGAAAAGACCTTGGCCATCTTTCTGGATTTAGCCAAAGCATTTGACACAGTGTCTGTCCCCATCTTGATCAACAAACTTGAACACTTGGGAATTAGAGGTTTACCACTAGATTTGTTTGCAAATTATCTGAAGGGTAGAACACAGGTTGTTGGAGTGGATGGTTGGGCTAGTGATGAACTGCCGGTTGAATATGGCGTCCCACAAGGCAGTATACTCGGCCCGACCTTGTTTTTAGTTTACATTAACAACCTATGTAATATGGACTTGACCAACGGGAAAATAATTACATTCGCCGATGATACTGCACTACTTTTTTATGGTGACACGTGGGAAGAAGTTTATAAACACGCCCAAAATGGGTTCAACCAAGTGTCTAAGTGGCTTGAAGACAACATCCTCACGTTAAATGTAGACAAAACCAAGTTCATGACCTATACACTCAGAAATCATGACCTACCTAACCTTCCCATTATATCACACAATTGTAACTTACCATCCAACCATTCATGTAATTGTCCGCGTTTGTCAAAAACTAACAGCATCAAATATTTGGGTGTTGTAATAGATAGCCGACTAAATTTCCAACAACACATTGAGGCCTTGGTTCCTAGAATTCGTAAACTTATTTATATATTTAAATCTCTTCGTCATATTGCTGACACTTTCGTAATTAAAACTGTTTATCTCGCATTGTGCCAATCCTTACTGTCTTATTGTATAACGTCTTGGGGTGGAGCCGCTAAAACTCACCTACTGAAACTTGAGAGAGCCCAAAGAGCCATACTAAAGGTAAGTTCTTTCCTTCCGATTCGATACCCTACGTTTGATCTTTATCAGCGTTGCAAGGTACTGACAGTTAGACAACTTTTTATTCTACTGACAGTTACTAAGAAGCACTCGGAACTTTCTTACGACCCCAAAAAAATCTCAGGTAAGAGAAGAACTACTGATGTCTGCACGACAAATAGATATAAGCTCAGTCTGGCACATAATTTTTACGGTTTCCTGGGTCCATATTTATATAATAATATGAACAAGCAGCTATTAATTTATCCTCTTTCTAGGGCAGAGTGCAAGAGGAAGGTTTGTTCATGGCTTCAAGGCATTGATTACAGTGCAACAGAACGTTTATTAAAACCCTTAAGGTAACGTTTACCAGCATGGAACGATATATAATTAACACACACCTACCCATCACACCATCACCTACACTCTCACTGAGACTCACACACCCACACATACTCACCCCCAAATCAATATTATTAAGCCACTTTTGCCACCAGATTTGTTTTACTTTCGTTTTTTATTATCCATTTTTAATTATTTTTTATTCATTTTTGGTATTATTAATTTGTAATAATGTTATAATATCTACAACCTTTATGTTGATTTAATACAGTCATAGGTCATTAGTGAGTTGTCCGATGGAGGGTAAGCCTGGTGATCTGTAATACAGGTTTTACCTACAACAGACACCAGTCTCTATTAAGTGTTATCTTGACTTTGTACTGTGTTTGTGATTATGAGAAAACAATAAAGAATATTATTATTATTTGTAATTGTGTTTTGAAAATTTTGCTGTACAACGCCTTAGATTTATTTAAATCTGTTATGTTGTATACGTATATCTTAAATAAATAAATAAATAAAAATACAATTATGGTATTTGTTATTTCCATAATGCTATGTACTGTGTTGTTTTTTATGTAGTAATTAACATTAGTTTCAAAGCAGTTTTTCATTACTGTCTTTTTTAAACTGGAAAATACAGATTTTTTTTCAAATATTTTTTTTTAACTAAGAAACTACTTGGTGAATTATTAATTTACATTTGCCCTTGATAGCTGACGTTTTAACTAAAAATAACTTTAAATTATTTTCTGTTATACTGTGGCGGCATCTACATCGCCACATATGAACTACGCATCAATGACATGACGTCACGCAAACCTGCATCGCGCAATTAGAGTTTACCACGCGATTAGCATATATACAACGTCCCGACATCAACCGTCGGGCAGTGGCCCACCAGACACAACACCCGTCTGGTCGGAGGATCCTCCCTTTTCTATGGAGGATGAGTGAACTTTACACCCTGTTCCTCATGCCTCTAAACTGGTGACCCCGAGCATGAACGTCAGCGCAGCCTTCGTGCAACAACCTCAGCGTGACGTCATCAGCATCACTTCCTCAAGCTTTCGAGCGGCGAGTCACACAGCCAGCCAGCATCCACGGCTTCAACGGGTATCCTGACCACCAGCATGCAGCGGACGCGCATTCCTGGTCATCACCTCCAGCCTCAACTACCTAATCTGTATTTATGTAGGTATCTAAACGGTGTTGTTTTAAAATGGCCATTCTAAGTTACCAGCTGAAATCATCTGACTTTTCCTTACAGTGCCGCGCCGTGTTTGGAATTTAAATACGTAACTTTACATTCTGATAGCTAAGCGAGGGCTGGCAAGTTTAGTTACTTAGAAATTTTATGTAATAACTAGTGGTTTACGTAGGATACATGTTAGTTTTATTTCTTACATCCAATTGTCAGAAAATAATTTTATCTGAATAATTATTTATCTTTATTTAGTAAAATAGAAAATTTTTGGGTAGCAGTAACCTAAATTACCCCGGAATGATGGAAAATAATAATGTCCTATGTGCAAACTATTTGCAAATTGTATTTTTTTGAACAAAAGATCATTGAACATTAGTTTCAGGCTGAAAAAAAATACTGCTTACTGATTGCTGAAACTTTCAGCAATCAGTAAGCAGTAATTTTTTTAAACTATTTTTTTCCTGCGGTGTCACCAGCAGACTATTTCAATAATTTAAAAAAAGATGAATCAATCAAAACAAATTATTTTGCGAACCCTATAATTGCCAGGCGATCGTAACTCCAGTACGTAACATTGCCGTAACACTAACTTTCCGCTGAGTAACGTGTTTGTAAGCACAACAACCTGTAGAAAGGCCAAGGCTGGTCGCGTGGTCGCGTGTTTTGCGACCAAACGTGGTCGTTAACACGAAATGGTAGATACACAATTCAAAGTTCACATGTAAGATTATACCAAAACTATCTTTAATGTTTAAAATACCATTTTACTGATAAAAAAACAACCAATTATGTTTTTATAAGGGTAAAGAGTTACTTAAGTAATAAATCATTTACAATATAATAATTTTCTTTTCCATGGAGTGGGACAGAATAAACTGTTAAGAAATCTTTAGTTTTATGCATATGCGACCGCTACGGCGAAATTGATCGCAGTAACACAAAATTAGGGCACTCCGACAGCTTCATATAAATAGTTATATGAAAACTGTCGTAGGGCTCTAATTGTTACTTTAATAAATCATTTTCATTAGAATAATTTTCTTTTCCATGGATTGGCCCACAGTAGGCTGATAAAAAATCTTTAGTTTTGTATATATATAATAATAATAAATAATAATAAGTTTATTGCTGACATGCTTGCAAAAAAAGCTAGTTTGGAAGGATTGGAAATTAATATCGCTCCGTTCTACACAGAAATACTTAGTTATTACAAGAACATATGCTACAATCGTTTTAAAGAGTATTTTGACAGGAAGTCTAAAGAAAAGGGCATATGGTATAAGACTATGCAAAGTGAGCCTCCTCGAATTCCTTGGTTCGCTGAAAGTCATACAAAGAGGTCGTATGTTGTTATGGCACATAGATTGCGTTCTGGTCACTTTCCATCCAGAAAATTTGGATACCTAATGAAAAAAGTCGATTCCCCTAATTGCCAATTATGTAATAAAGTCGAAGATGTCCAACATTTGCTGGTGGAATGTGAAAAGAACAGGAGAGAGAGGGAGATAGTGATGCGGGAGTTAAAAGTTAATATGTATGATGTTGGGGCTTTCATTAGAATATTATCTACACCTAATTCGAGAGAAGCTAAACTGGTTTACAAAATGGTTGCTGCATCACTAATAGGTCCCTCGCTTACGCAATAATACATTATTAGTAATATTATAATTACGGGTAATAATTAGTTAGATTAGGTTATGATGAGGCTGACGTACCTTTGTAAGGTAAAAGCCTCTAAATAAATAAAGAGAGAAAAAAAAAATAAGTTTATTGCACAAAGAGAAACATATAGAACACATACACTAGTACAAGTGGTACTCAGACAGGTTGAACAGCTTGCTCCTGAACTAAGTAAAAAGATACTTGTATCTCAGGAGAAAGCGAAATATGCGAACGCTACATCGAAATTGGTCGCAGTAACAAAATTAGGGCACTCCGACATTTTCAACATAACTTTATTAGGTACGGTAGATAGCTATATCCCTAGGCATATAACTATATCACGGCTATAACTATCTTAAAGTGACACAATATTGAATTAATAATTACTAAACTTTTTCAACTGTTCGCCTAAAATGCAATGCAAAAGAAAGTAAAGACAAACCACGGGTCAAAAAAAATAAATTAGATTCTTCAAGTCATTGATTTTAAACTCTGCTCCTTCCAAATCGCTTCACAAACTTAACTTTAATCACTTAAAAATAATGCAATTTCAAAGATATAAATAAAAGCAACCGATAACGTAACTCTATCGTAACTGCATGTTAGAGAACTATCGATAACGTTGTGGAAACATCGGCGGGGCGAATGAAAGGCCAAGGTTACCTTGCCTCGATGTGTAGAAAGACTGTCTTACATGCTTGCATGTCGCTATCTCCGAAACGTACCGACTGCTTCTAGTGAGATGTATAATTTATGGTTTTGACAGATATGATGGTAATCATTACTGCAACTTATTCAAATTCAGATATTTTCTTTTCTTCTCAGGGTAGTCAGATAGGAAATTTCGACTTCATCTAGCTTATATATATATTTTTTTTAACTTGACGTGTAAAAGTGATTCCGATATCCTAATTTACAGAATAAACAATTTCATTTCATTTCAGTACCTTTTAACAGCTACCTACTGGACATGCAAAATTATATTTCCATCTTTCTGTGAAGTAATATAGATTTATAACACATTTGCTCGTAAAGGGTCTCTTATTTCACGAATTTCAATATCGTAATGTATGTCATTACGTACTTGTGCGTAATTGTAATGTAAAACGCACGGGTTTCTTTTTAATAAGGTAAAACAGGGTAAAAAGTAAGGTTTATCAAGATGTTCCGTCTAAAACGAACGGTACTTTTTAAATCTTAGCAAAGAGTTTTTATGTCAGAAAAATGGTCAACATTTTATGAATAAAATTAACTTTGGGAGATAAAATATAAAAAATAAACATTAATTAAATTAAAGAATTAATTCTTTAATTTAATTAATTTTGACAGTAAATTGAAACAACAACAAACAAAAACAAAAAAATATTAATTTACTTTATTAGTAATACTGCCTGTTTTTGTGCCTTTGCTTTAAAAAAAAAAGCGCTGATGCGCGCGCATCGCTAATTTGTGAACAAGTAAAAATTATTCCGCGCGCTTTTTTTTCGCTGTATTGTTTTTATTTGAAAATGTCGTCAAATAATGATGAATTTATTAATTCGACACCGCCAGAAGTCTCAAAGGCATCGAAAAAGGCTACTCTAAGCCTCTTGCCTGAAAAATCGACCGATAGATACTTACAAGCGTATCAAAATTTCATCTTATGGAAAACAAGCAAAGATCCAAATTATTTTTCAGAAAGTGTGTTTTTAAAGATTTATTCGTTTAAGAAAGTCCGAGTTTTATTTATTTCCTCGCAAATATGTTATAAAACGTCGTATGACATACGTGCGCTTTGATAATTACAGCCTCTGCTTTCTTGTAGCCCTCGCCTACGGCTCGGGCTAGCAATATCGCCTCGGTTGTAATTTTCAACTTACCGCACTTATATCATAATGTACTATTATGTAAAAAAACTAAAGGTGTTTCTCTCGTAGAAATATTAAGAAGGTGTACCCCAGGGTTTTATTCTGTGCCCTTTCTTTTGTAGATATAGCTTTTAGCGTTTAGGCTCGGACATCGGTGTTCAGTTTAATATAATATCATTGGTTCCACCTGTCCCGGTGTCTGTCTGTCTGTCTGTCTGTAATCTAATCTTACAAGTCTTTGATACACTTCCCGGTTCCCGATTGAGCTGAAATTTTACATGCATATGTAAATCGGATGACAATGCAATATTAATACGACATGGAGCTGATCTGATGATGGAGCCGGAAGGTGGTCATCGGCCATGGGAACTCAGTAATAAAACGACGTAACCCTATCGAGTTTGGGCTCGTTAGATTCGTCTTGAAAAGGACTCTGGTCCTAGATAATATCCAGACCAATAAAGCTTTTTTGTTTTTTTTTTAATAATACACGCGTTTTATTGTTGATTATTAGATTTATGTGACATGTAAAAATAGTAGGCCTTCTTTAAATAAATGTTATGTTCGTCAACAAAGTCCTTACTTAACCAGAATCATATTTTATTTCAACCCTAAGGCTGCCTGTCCACCGGAGCGGAGCGAGGCTACGGAGCGGAGAAACGGATAAATATTAACCAATAGGAGCGCGAGCGGACGGCGGAGTGGAGCGGACTTAAGATTCTATTAGTTAATATTTCTCCGTTTCTCCGCTCCGCAGCCTCACTCCGCTCCGGTGGACAGGCAGCCTTAGGGGCCGCCTCCACGAGCGAGAAAATCGCGGCGATAGTCACGCTGTGCCTACAAATTATCGCCGCGATGATATCGCCGTGTGGAGATTGATTCATAGAGTTTCTATTGAATTTGGTGGCACGACGAGATTATCGCCGCGATTTTCACGCCCGTGGAGGTGGCCCCTTAGCGTTGTCTTTACCTATGGATGAAAACTGATTAGGTAATGCTTTTGTACCTGTATGTTTTCTACTTAGGTATATACATAAAGTAAATACGTGTCCAGCAACTTAAAAGCATTCCCATAAAACACATAAATTTCTGATGAGCTAAGAAGAAATGACAATTTATTTTTTGCCCTTAATCTTTTCAAAACCTACATGATCTGACCAAGACAATGTCTGGACTTTATAAGAGACTGTAACCTATGAGTTTGCTTCGTTGTTTCTTTTCAGAGTAATCCGTTAAAAAACACCGACATCATTTAGTTTAAAAACAATATTTTTGACGTGGAAGTGTTTGTACAAACCTATACACAAATAATTATCATTCATCATTCATTCAGTCATTCATCAATTGGCGAAGAGGACAATCCTAACGACAACAAGACAACACGGTGCAACATTGAGCCGCACACCGCGCTGTGTATTTTGTTATTAATGTTATTTTAAGTACTACATAAGTAATGTCAGTGTCACTTTTATTTGCAGTATGTTTTTCTTCTATTTTTAGGGTTCCGTACCAAAATGGTAAAAAGGAACCCTTATGGTGTCACTCAGTCTGTCTGTCTGTCTGTCTGTCTGTCACAGCTGGATATCTCAAGAACTACTAATGCTATCAACTTGAAATTTAGAATAGTTTTAGATGACGTTGACCCAACTATTTTGCAAATAAGAAAAAAAATAAAATATTTATGTTTTTATTGCAACGGGGACTGAAAGGGGGTCTTAAAAAATCAAAGTGGGGCTACTAGGGCATGTGGGGTATCATATGAAAGAACGCTGTTTGCACATTATCAAACATTTTTTTCTTTTTTTTAGGCCGCATAGTTTTCGACTTCTGATGAAAAATGTAAAAAAAAATACCGTTCCCCCCCCTTATCTCCGAAGTTTGCAAAGAGAAAAATCTGAAATTATTCTATGTAATAGAAGTTTATGTAAAGATTACAGGAAAAATAAAACGATGTCTCTAAATAGCACACTTTTTCAGAAATCTGAACGGAACCCTCGGTGCGCGAGTCCGACTGGCTCTTGACCGGTTTTTTTTTATTAGCGCCTTGTTAATTTTACTTTACCATTTATTTGTCTTTTGTGTGCACTAAATAAATGTTTTATCTATCTAACATTAGCACAACTGCAAAATGATCACCGCCATTTCCAAACTGCCTGGTCTCCAGGTTAGAAACCCATCATGGAATGCAACCATATTGTTGGTCATTGCGACTGATTTCGTAGCTATATTGGTAAAAGCAGGTGGTTGTGAAAGAGGCGCTCGACGACCTTCAGAGCCACTCATGAGCTTTGAGCAACCGTTGACAAACAGACAAATATAGATATTATTGCATGTTGCTTTTGCACTGGTTCGAGTTTGTGATGGTTGCACCTGAGATATTTCTGAAAGCAATGTTTGAACCGGCTTCGAGTAAAGGTCATTCATTATTCATTTCAACTGCTTTATTTTGTGATGTTATCACATTCCTTTATGCATTTTTAAAGCGACTTAAATGGTAGTTTATTTGTTGCTCAAACATTATGATTATCTTATTCCTTACTCAATAGAAATTGGTGCTCAAATGGGAACACCCTTCGTGCTCAATGCATAGGTGCTCAAAAAATAGATGCTCAAATGGGAATACTTCGAAATATCTATTTGTAAGTTTCTGGGCTATTTATACCAGTAATCCGTTTAATGTGATTTTTATTACTTCATAGTACGAGTAGGTATACAGGGTGTAATTTTAATCACCGTTATCCTCTTAAGGGGTCATTGCTACTCATCATTATGAACAACTTTTACTATGGGACCAAACCTGAAATCGCGAAAAAAAAATCAGCTGTTCAGTACATTTTGACGAATTATGCGAACATAAATGTACTGAACAGCTGTTTTTTTTTTTTTGGCGATTTTAGGTTTGGTCCCATGTAAAAGTTGTTCATAATGATGAGTACAATGACCCCTTAAGAGGATAACGGTGATTAAAATTACACCCTGTATAAGTAAACGAAGCGAACTCGTTAAGTATGTAGGATACACTTCCTACCATAATAATGTGTACAATTAAATATTATGATGTCCTGTCAACTGATGTCTCAAAATAGATCTTGTGAGCTATAATTATGCCTCTTTGCCGTATCTCTTTGCAGACCATAAACTCGATATAAATAACTTAAGGCGCTATGACCCGACAGCGACCGCGTTTATAAGTTTTATTAAATCCATGCGAAACATTAAAACAGTGCTATAAAATTCCGAAAAAAAGAAATATCATAATTAAGGATCTGGTGGATAGCCAATCGCTTTTAATAACAAATAGATAGAAAAAAAATACCAAAATTACCCCTTTTCGTAATGTTTAATTAATCTCATAGCTACAAAACGGACGATTTTTCTTATTTTTTATATAAATGAAAAGGTAGTAAGATTGTTTAGCGCAATTCGCTGAGTTTGTCGTGATAAAATGATTAAAATAATTACCATGTTTAAATACCTACCAAAATGCGCGAGGCAACCACTCACGAGCCTACTTCAGTTCAGTACGCGGCTTCAGTCATCATAGTAATAATATAAATAATAATAATTGTGTATAATTAATACTATAGTAATAACTGTCACTATCGGTAATTTCTCTGTCACTGTCTGTTACTGTCGGTAATTTCACAGCTGACAAACAACAAACAAAACAAACAAACAAACAATAATAAACGACAACAACAACAACAAATAAATAAATAAATAGGGCCTTAATAATCTCAACATTATTAAAAGTACGTAGGCACTCTACTCAACAAAATTAAGACATAATGTTTGGTTTAAACGACAAATCGTTTATGAATGTCGGTCGAGGCTAGGATGTACAGCCTGCCTCGTCAAGCAGGACTGGCGTGACGACAGTTGCTTTTGAGATAATGACCTGACATCATGACAACAGCATCCTTGACACATATGTACACTCACTTGCTATTAGTCACATGCAAATCTTGAGGATCAATGGAATTTTACTGTTTTTAACCGACTTCTAAAAAAGGAGGAGGTTCTCAATTCGGATGTTTGTATATTTTTTTTTTTTTTTTTTTTTCGCGCATAACTCCGTCGCTTGCCCACCGATTTGAAAAATTATTTTTTTGTTGGAAAGGGTATGCTTCCCAAATGGTCCCGTTTTTGTCAAAATCCAGTTCTGATGATGGGATCCTGGAGAAATCGAAGGAACTCTTCAAATATTATAGGCACACCTATAGCGATTTGGGTATTTTTTTATAGTAGCTCGTGCATTTGCTCTAGGAAAGCACCACTTGGTGAAGTGGAACTGATGATGAAGACCACAGATGGCTACCAGAACTACTCAATGATAAATATTTCACGGGTTGCGATTCGATTACTTTAATATGGTTGCTAAGCAATTTCCGCTCGTCACACAATGCGTGTGGTGAGTGGTTGATGAGGAGTTCTCCTGGTTCTTACCAGCAGAACTCCTCAACAAATAACGTCCCAGCATCGGAAAAAGCAATATTTTGTAACATGTGATGAGCAATTGACATTAGACTATTGTAACTTATACAAATTATAAACAGACCCACTAAAAAGCGAGAAATAAAAACTTTTTAACAAAAAAAACCGACTTCCAAAAAGCACTACAAAGTGAAAAATAATTTTGATTTCGGAAGTCGGTGGCAAAAAAAAAAGAAAGTAAATAAAAAACGAAAGACACCGACTTCCGAAATCAAAATTATTTTTCACTTTGTAGTGCTTTTTGGAAGTCGGTTTTTTTTTTTGTTAAAAAGTTTTTTCTGTCTAGAAAATTGATGGTCACACGTGCAAGACTATGTTTAGTAGGTAGTATTTTTAGGGTTCCATAACTCAAATGGAAAAAACGGAACCCTAACAGGATCACTCGTGTGTCTGTTTATCTGTCTGTCTGTCCGTCTGTCACAGCCAATTTGCGCCTTATCTAATGAACCGATCAAGTTGAAATTTGGTACACATATGAATTTCTGTGACCCTTTCTTTTTATCCTGTATTGTCGTTCTTCTTTGCACGGTGTTTCTTCTTTCTCCAACTTATCAATTTTCTAGGAAACCAGTTCATTTCGCCACCTTTAGATGTCTGAAAGACGTTGGTATTGTTGCTTACACGTCCTGCAACTTTCCACCTTGCTGTGACCCCCTTTTTTTGTGAATGGGAAATCATCAAATGACATCTCCCGCTCTGGGCGGAGCGGAAGGGCGTGGCAGACTTTTACTGACTAAAACCCACCCGTGTTCCTTCAGTTGCCTGTGCCGGGGCCACGGTATCTCTTTCAAACAACCCACGACACCGCCGGCTGCTGTGACCCCCTTAGACGCTGTTTAAGAAAATATTTTGAAAAAAAATTATGACTACAACGGAACCAACAATTCACTTAGTTCCAATAGCTAATAATATCCATACACACTAAAAATTATGGTTTATTAACTACCTTTTAAGACCGTTATTGTAGGTAATTATTTTTTCCTATCAGCTCTTCTACTTAAACATTTCCATATCATAAACAACAACATCTTTGCCCAAAAATCCTTCCACACATCGATAGTGCAGGTCAAGGCATGCAATGCGGTGACTATTGCATGTAAATAGTTGCATTGTATCGCTCCTACCTCATTGGTATGCGCGGGCGCATCGGCACGACCTTGGGCACCTATTGTATTGACCCCGCGGTTATTGGTTTTATGTGACTGAGGACCACACGGGGGACTTAATTAAGGAAGTCGAATAGCAAAAGTATCGGCCAGGTAGTTTAAAAGAAAGAGAAAAATAAAAGGGATCCTTGGAAGCCTCTAGAGTATGGAGCTTCAAGAGTTCTCTAAATCTTTTTCTAGAGCTTGATGATTCACAATTGTTTTAACTCGTGATCGAAAGAACCGGCCTGTTTACATCAACTTTATGAGTTGTAGATCATGGCTTTGAAGCCAGGCAACCGCTTGACCTTGTGTAAATAATTTCATCACCACTGCTCTCAAAACGGTGAAGGAAAACATAGTGAGGAAACCGGCATGTCCTAAAAGACATGTGACATCTACCAACCCGCACTGGGCCTTCGTGGTAGATTACAGCCCACTCCCTCTGTCCCAGCAGTGGGAACACTATAGGCTGATTATGCTAAACCAACTTTCTCTACTCTAAAAGGTATTAGCCGGTCATCTTCGGGTCGGGAATCTTTTAACTTGCAGGGAATCGTCTTTAGTTAATTTATCAGTCCATACATTCACTGTTATGCAGGAGCCTCCCAATGACCGATACAATAAAGAATTAAAGGTGACATTGCCATCACCAGAACGCTCTGCTGATTGATCGCAGTTTGTGATCTGTCACATTTAATAAATGTGATGCCAATCCACTTGTCCCGTCGCTTTTTATAACCAATCCAAGTAAAAGGGTTTGGTGTGCAGTAATACAAGCCTACAGTAGTGGCAATAATAACTATAGTCAGTTCCAAATGTATCTGATGGAAATATAAACAAATAAATCAGAAAACGTACCATACATAACACAAAACAACACAACAAAATGCGGACAACAACACAACACAACAAGATACAGGCTGTGCCTAATTTGGGGCCCACGGCAATTTCTTATGTTGTATAACGTGTGTGTTTGTGTAAATAAATTATTCTATTCTATTCTATGGATGTCAATTTGTACTCACTTACGAATTCAGTGCTTTGATTTGATTAATTGAATACTTAAGCCCGAAAATCTAATATCTCCAAGATGTTAACCATTTTATTAAACGAGGTTATCTTTATAACCTCAATTTTCATCCATGATCTTTCAATTACAATCTAATAATGCTGTATATTCAGAAGCTTTATATCTCACCATTTTTTTCCACAATTATGTTGTTTGTGTAACAATACTAGCGGTCATTGACCAAAAAAAAAATAATAATTTCATGATTTTTTTTTGTGTCAATGACCGCTGGTATGGTTGTTGCTTGAAGTGTGAGTTGTTGATAAAATCTGTTTTCTCGTGTTTAGATATCGATGCCCATCACGACTGCGAAGTTTTCACCAAAAAAAAAAAACTGATTTTTAAACTGACATTTTAAGTGATTACACTACCGGTTGATAACCCAATAAAAAAACATCATCAAATTAATTATTTTTTTTGTTTTATCATAATGTTTACATATCTATCGATACCCGTCACGTCTGCGGAGTTCCTCTAGCTAGTTTAATTTGAACCTGTACTGAATGTGTTGCGTTAATCTGAGCAGGGTATTTTTTTTTTTTTTGGTTTTTTTTTACCTCCTTTTGGAACTGTTCCTTGAAGCAGTCAACCATATTCACTGACTAATATTTGCTGCATTAGCTGCTACTGTCATACTTTCATGCCAACACGACGATAAAGAAGACAGGAAGGAGTGAAAAGGTTCTAACGTAACACCTTATTACTAACACTTACCCAAAGCGAGGGCTTCTATTTATCTAGTGAAAGCAAATCCCGAGGTTTACCGAACAGCGGCGCACCGCAGCTGCGCAGGCGCCACAACACGGAAACATGGCGTTATGACATGATCGCCGACGTAAGTATACACTATTTAATAATGCCAGTTATGTGTGCAGTTGTATTACCTATATCGTTTGCACTGCAATTTGATTACAGTTAAGTTAGGTTAAGTTGGAAGTGAGGTGAGGTAAGAAAGTTTTGATAAAGTTCTTGTTGTAACGAAACAAGTAATGATGCTTGGTCTGTCACTGACTCAATCTGCCTAGCCTTTTCCCAACTATGTTGGGGTCGGCTTCTAGTATAACCGGATGCAGCTGAATACCAGTATTTTACATGGAGCAACTGCCTATCTGACTTCCACAACCCAGTAATTGGGTAATACGATACCTCTTGGTAAGACTGGTTGTCAGACTTTCGGGCTTCTAATGACTGTCAAAAATCCACGAATGATAGCTGGGACCAACGGCTTAACGTGCTTTCCGAGGCACGGAGGAGTCTTGAGTAGGATTGTCACCCATCACTGACCAACCCCGGCAAGTGTAGCGTAACCTGATGGATGGACCCGTGCGGCTGTTATTACTTAGCCACGAGCTTCTCTGTCACTGACTATGTTATTGAATCAATTAAGCTATTGGTTTATTTTAAGGGTCCAAACTAAAATACGGAACCTCTATAAGATCACTTTTCAATAAAGGAAGTGTTCAATGCTACCTTTGGACATTGACTCAGCACGCGGCCTAGATAAAAATAAGTGATTTCGTTGCATCTAACACGCATGAAACACAAAGATTTTGTGCAATAGTGTGTGTTAGGTAAAAATAGTATATAAGCGGAATCTTTATGCAAATAAATCAGATTAGAATTTTATATTCTTGTCTCATTACCCCTCACTGTGGCCAAGACACCTTTAGCCATCTCTGATCAGTCTCGTGAGTCTGCGGGACTGGCAGTGAGTGTACCCTTCCCGCACCCTGGATTCCTGTCTACTGTCCGTCTGTTACCTTAGGTCGCATGGTGCAGACATCCTGAATTTATTTATATATTTATTTATCACATATTAGGTATATGGTAGGTTAGGGCTGTAGGGCTTATAGGGCTTAGGGTCGTAGGTACCGTTAGGCTTGTAGGTCTTAGTAGGTTCCCGTAACTTATCACATAGCTACATGTACCATCGCACCTTTAACAGTATTGCGGCCTTACGTGACATCTGTTAAGGGTGGATGTACAGGAAGGAACTGAAAACAATGTTATAGCCACTTTGTTAAAAAAACTAACTGCTTCAATTATATTTAAAACTATACCTAAGGAATGAGATGACCACTGAATTGAGATTAATGACGATCAACTTTGTGCTGACCTTGAGGCTAAACGTTCTTTCAAAACTTTTAAGGCTTGTCCGTCGCAAAAAGCGCGGTCACTGTCGGACTGCATAGAAAAGAAAGAGAAGCGCGATGACACAACGCTTGCAAAATATGAAGTAATTATCGATTTACAAAAAATCTGTTGATTAAACTAAAAAAAGTAATGACAAAAAATCATTCCTTATTAGTTTGTAAAGAACTGTATAAATTTATGAACACTTTTAATGAAAACTGTAGGAGTAATATGGTAACAACTCGAAAAAATAGACCGAAATAGACCTGGATTTAGGTTTCTTTTTCCTTAGTTCTACAAACTAAGATAGATTTCAGGACACATGAAATCACTTCTTATGTATTGTAGATTACTGTGTATTTTTTCCTATCAGAAAAATGCTATAGTTACTGTAAAAGATGGTTACAAAGTTACTTAGTTTCGCCGTATTTTAGGAAAAAGCAGCCTTAAGGAACAAGTACACGTCGATTTGAGAACCTCCTCCCTTTTTTCGTCGGTTACTGAAATAGACTCAGTACCTTACATAAAGCACCCTAAACTTACTGAAAATCTTCCTTGATTAGATAATTAATTTATTCAATGCAATATGTTCCTAGTTCTTCCTCATGTTTGGCTTATGTCCAATAGTGGAGGTCTTCCATATAGCACAAATCATTTAGTAATAAATCTATTTACTTAGTAAAAGTGTAGGTAGGTACCCGACAAGAAACAGACAACAAAAAAATAACAAAGGATCTCATATTGTAATACCCTTTAGGACAAAATAACAAAGGGCCTCATATTGTAATACCCTTTAGGACAAAATAACAAAGGGCCTCATATTGTAATACCCTTTAGGACAAAATAACAAAGGGCCTCATATTGTAATACCCTTTAGGACAAAATAACAAAGGGCCTCATATTGTAATACCCTTTAAGACAAAATAACAAAGGGTCTCATATTGTAATACCCTTTAGGACAAAATAACAAAGGGCCTCATATTGTAATACCCTTTAGGACAAAATAACAAAGGGCCTCATATTGTAATACCCTTTAGGACAAAATAACAAAGGGCCTCATATTGTAATACCCTTTAGGACAAAATAACAAAGGGCCTCATATTGTAATACCCTTTAAGACAAAATAACAAAGGGCCTCATATTGTAATACCCTTTAGGACAAAATAACAAAGGGCCTCATATTGTAATACCCTTTAGGACAAAATAACAAAGGGCCTCATATTGTAATACCCTTTAGGACAAAATAACAAAGGGCCTCATATTGTAATACCCTTTAGGACAAAATAACAAAGGGCCTCATATTATAATACCCTTTAGGACAAAATAACAAAGGGCCTCATAATGTAATACCCTTTAAGACAAAATAACAAAGAGTCTCATAATGTAATACCCTTTAGGACAAAATAACAAAGGGCCTCATAATGTAATACCCTTTAGGACAAAATCAATTCACAAAAAAAAAACCAGCCAAGTGGGTGTCGGACCACGCACAATGAAGGGTTTCGCAGTTTTGGAGATACGGGAGGAATGGTAACTTTTCATCAATTTTTTTCACTAACTTTAAAAAAGTTCATTTTAAAATTATAAAAAGGTATAAGTACAACGTGTCGTTTTGAATCCTCGTCAAATTTAAGGGTGTGGTAGACCATCAAACCGAACAACTTTTTCCATGGCACCAACATCGTAATTGCGAAAAAATAATCAGCTGTCCTATACATTTGCGTCGAGTAGGTATTGAAGTTTTCTATGGGACAGTTGAAAATTTTGTCGCGATTACGATGTTGGTCCCATGGAGAAAGTTGTTCGGTTTGATGTTCATGCAAAACGACACGTTGTAAGCATATTTGAAATCCTCACAATATAAGTCCATATATTTATTGTGCAACAAACCCTTTCATTTGACATGTCACACGTAACAGTTTACAAAACTTTTTTTTTAAATTTATTATGTTTCCCGCAAAAGTAAATCCCATATTCAAAATTCATTTATTTACGTTACACGTTCGTGATTGAGCCTGTCGTAAAAATGCACGTCACGAATGAATTCTGCACGTTACGTTAACGTAAATTTGCACGTCACGTCAACGTACCGTGCCACGTTACCGCACCGTTCCACGTTGACGACTTCGTGACGTGCAGTTTGTGGACAGGCCCTTTGGGTGACAGAAATTCATAATTATGTGTACCAAATTTCAACTTAATCTGTCCGATAGATAGACTCGGAGCAAATCGGCTGTTACAGGCGGACAGCTAGACACACGAGTGATAAGGGTGTATTTTTTTCATTCGGACATACGGAACCCTGAAAAGGCTGTAATATCAAACAACCAACCCACAAGTTTCGTCAAAAGATTGTTCTTCTTTGGCGAAAAGTCGAGTTGTTTATTTACTTTCTCGACCAGATAGGTACATTTGAGTATTTTATAAAGAACAACTATACTGAAATTGAGGTCCTTAGGTCTTTAAAAAATTACAGAAAAGTATTGTGTTTCATTCAGATGCACAGTTAATAGAAATGTCCGACAGATTTCCGACACAGATCAAGGGATAAATAATCAAGGACTGATATCAGTTTCTCAATAGTAGCTAGATGCGCCTGAGTACCATGCGGGTACCTAGGTACAGTCAGCAACAAAAGTCGATTAACACTTGAGTTTTCTAAATCTTAATTATTGAGAAAAATACTTTATTAAAATCGGAACAGATGTAAATTTTAAAGAAAATGAACTCCTATCTAATAAATGAAATGCTAAAAAGCAGATTATCATATCATTTTGTGTTAATTTAGATGATGTCAAAAAGTAGCAGTGTTAACCGACTTCTGTTGCTGACTGTACCTATGTAACGTAAGGACCTCCAATAGGGGTTGAGACTTTAGACAAGTGTACACATTGCCTCTTTAGCTCAGTGGTAGAGCACTGGTCTCGTAAACCAGGGGTCGTGAGTTCAATCCTCACAGGAGGCATTTGAATTTATTTGCTTTTTCGTATATTTCTTCATTCATCGTTAAAATTATGGATAAAACTAGTGGTTTTATCTTAGTTGCAGTTTTGTATATTTTAATTTTACTTGTTTATACATTACTGCGCCCCACGGTTTCACCCGCGTAGATCGGGATAAAAAGTAGCCTATGTGTATAAGCTATCTACATACCAAATTTTATACAAATAAATTGGTCCCGCCGTTACCTATCTCACAAACTTTCGACTTTACGCTCTTGAATCTGCATTTAAAATCATGATGTGACAGCCCTAACCGTCTGTCCCGAGTTGCAGTATGGTATCTTGGGACTAAAGGTCCCAAAATTACTTAGCTATAACCAGTGGCTTAGCAAGTCTTAAAGGGGCCCTGTATCAAATAGTTAAAAGGGTCACCTTGTTGGGGGACCTTTTTACCCGACTGCGCCGAATCTTTAAAGGAAGGGATTTTTGCTAGCAAAAAAGTTTAGAGGCATGAGGAACAGGGTGTAAAGTTCACTCATCCTCCATAGAAAAGGGAGGATCCTCCGACCAGACGGGTGTTGTGTCTGGTGGGCTACTGCCCGACGGTTGATGTCGGGACGTTGTATATATGCTAATCGCGTGGTAAACTCTAATTGCGCGATGCAGGTTTGCGTGACGTCATGTCATGACAAGTTATGTTTCCATTGTAATTTTACTACGAGAATGCAAGAGCGAGCAAGGTGAGTAAGAAAATTTGAGCATCCTGAATGGGATACTAGGTTATGCTGTCATTCTGATTTTAATAAAAGAATACGAGCAAGAGCGAGCGAAGCGAGCTCGAATGTTAGAGCACCCTGACTTTGGTAGTTTAGATCTTCTGTGTGATTTTACCATATCATATAATAATGTAATCCTTTGTTTGTAAGCCTTAAGTAGATTACCTTAGCTTTCGTATTTGCAGTTCTTATCAATAATAATTTGGTTATTTATTGGATAATATTTTAATAATTTTTGCTGACACATGTTGCGTCGGGGGGTGGGGGGGGACCTACAGCTTGGGCCCTGTATCATTGATATAACGCATTTATGTCGCTATCACAAGTTTGGTCCCATAGTAAAAGTTGTTCATAATGATGAGTACAATGACCCCTTCAGAGCATAATGGTGATTAAAATTACACCCAGTAGTTACAAAACCTACGGTAATTAAGTAAATATTGTAGTTATTCTTATAAAGGGGTCCGCATCTGATTGCACATAGACTATCGCCTCCTTAGCTCAGTGGTAGAGCACTGGTCTCGTAAACCAGGGGTCGTGAGTTCAATTCTCACAGGAGGCATTGAGGAAAGTATTACTTTTGTTTAAGTTTTTCTAAAAAGGGCCATTTGCATAGTGACGTGTTTATGTTTATCTGCTATTCTCATTTGGGAAACAGGAATGATAGAGTCTGTCAAGCGAGTCGTGTTCATGAAAAAAGCGGTAAATTCAAAAATCTTATAGGTGTCAACATTGATATAGTATGCTGAAAACATGTTTGATACTTGAATTTTTGTAAATAAAAAAATTATTTGGGATAAATTAAAAAAGTGCATTTCAATGTAGGTATTTATTAGTCACAATTAGGACTAAAATCAGAATCTAGAAATTCAATGCCTTCATAGAGAAATCACTGTCAGTATCATCATGCACAAAAATGATGAAGGGTTCCAATTCCGTTTCGGTTATCCTGTCCCTTTCTTTATAGGTATTTGTTTTCTAGATTAATAGTGTGATCTGTGCATTTTTCCATTAAATATGTTTCTTTTCCATTCTTCTTTAAATTTCCATTAATACAAATTATATAACTGAGCTAAAAGTATCAAAATGCTGTAGCTTAGTAGAAGAGAAGTTGTGACAATCCATTTGACAGATACATTCTTCTTTAAATTTCCATTAATACAAATTAGATAATTGATCTAAAAGTATCAAAATGCTGTAGCTTAGTAGAACAGAAGTTGTGACAATCCGTTTGACAGATAATAGTATTGCCATTATAAGAAATCAGCTTTAATGGTCGTGGACACGAGTCGCTTGACAGACTCTAGTTAAATTTTATAAGTGGGCCCATAACCTGATATACAATTTAGGTTTTAACTATAGGAAGTGAAAATAATTTGCAACATTCATTTATTTGAGAGATTACCACAGACTACACAGTTTTAGAAGCGTTATGTGAAGTACGTATAGGTACATGATATAATATTACTAAGTATGTTATTGATGTAAAAGTTGATACAGAAGAAAGGTCTTTTAATCAAAAGTTTTTTCTTAGGTAGTATGAATGTCTAATGAGTAGGTATCTACCTAGAGTAATATTGTTCAAATGGAAATATTGCTAACATAATTCTCAATTTTATTAGGCTTCCTAAAAAAAGGATACTTTAATCAACTCAAACAAAAATAAATACCTACATAATACCTCTAAACATTTTTTGATCTACATTATCACGAATTAGGCAAGTAAATACTTAGTTACCTAACTAGTTACCGGAACCAATTAACGATTATAAGTATCATAATTTTTATTCTCATCATGGAATGTCGGATAAACCAAAAAGTGATCGTGTTCTGTTTTATAACGAATCAAAAAGCGTAAAATTAAAGTGACAGTTAATCATTTTAAAAGATGTGTTCGGGGCATATAAAATGTTATTTTGAGTTATGGCACATTTTTCATAATTACCTATGTTTTTAATATCGCAACAGGAGGTAGATACACCAAAACAATTTAACTGCTAACTTTTTTAACTTCACCGATATGCACAATTGCACATAACTTCTTAATTCACCTATTCCATAACACCCCAACTACATTACCGAATAATAATTTTAAAAATATAATCATAAAAAAACTTACGTAAACTATTCTCAGCATTCACGAAACTCGTTAAAAAAACCACAAGTAGCAATGAATCAAACATTTTGTTTCTTTTTTTTATTTTTCACTTTCTGAACCACATTCACGGTTTTCGAACGAAAGTGACAGTGTTCGCGCATGCGTTGTGACTGAGGCGCGCGCGAATAAGCCGCCATATTTATTCTCGAAGGCGGGAATCGTTGCGAAATATGATTGCTTCTCAATTTCGCCTCATAAATTGTTGTAATTTTCCATGGATGGATTTAAAAACAAATAAAGGATTTCATCAAGAAATAGTTTTATTTATTTGAATATTGCGAAGCATAATGGAACCAAGATTTAGTGTTGAATTAATTCCAATCTTTCTTTAGCATTCTAGCACATTGCTGAAATATGAACCGGTCATAAGCAAATCTTATTTTTAAAACTTTAATCTCTGCCAGGAATTTCTAGTGACTCTTTTGTTGTCATGATAATCTTCTGGGTTGGTTTTTCTTTAGATGTGATGGGAAAAATCATCTGTCATAAATTCATAATCTATGTCGACAGCAGAGAAATATAAAAGTATCTTAGCTAGCTAGTTCGACAGGTAAATTACATTTCTTAGTCTTTTCTAACCTCTCTTTTTAAAAGAAAAAAACATTCCCGGTAAAAAGGGAAAATGTAATTGAGCCAAAAAAGCATCGATTGTTTTTTGCTTTCACTGTCAAGTTATAAAAATAGTGAAGGCTTTAGAGCCTTCACTGTTTCGTAGGAAGTATTCCGAATGAAGTTTAAAACAATCAGTAAGGCGCACTAAGACGCAAATCTTCAAGGCTAGGTAGTAAATCGTCAAGGTACACAAATACGGTGAAGCGTTTGAGTTTACTTCAATCTCGTGTCTGACAATATGAAAGAGTCTGGCAGTTATACTTAATTTAATTAAAATCTGAATTTGGCAGTTATACATAATTTAATTTAAAAAATATTACACCAATAAATTAAAACATTTTAAAATATTTCTTTAGTTAATTATATTTCCTTGTCTATAGTTACTTAGTTACAAAAAAAAAAATAGTTGTCGCTCAAAATATTGAGCATTTTATTTCCTTTTTTTTTTGCAATATTTTTTTCAAGATGCTAGATGTTTTCTATAAGACCTTTGTATACTTACACTGTATTTTTTTTTTGGTTTGTAATATGTAGTAGCAATACGGCTAACTGTGCGACGAAACAGTGGACGTTTTACTGTGTTCCAGTTCGCGCAACGCCTTAATCACAAAAAAAAACCGATCAAGTGCGTGTCGTGTTGTGCTACGCACAATGAAGGGTTCCGTAGTTGGGATGAAATTATCCCAAAAACAAGCGAAAAACTAAATTGAAATACATTCGTATGGGACAACATGTAAGTTTGTACTCACAATATTGAGAAAATTACCACAATATTTTAAGACTGCTTTATATAGGATTTCCTGTAATCTACAGGTATAGAAATTTTTCGGTACTTTTTTCAAAATTTTAGGCTCAGTAGTTTCGGATATAAGGGGGGGGGGGGGAATGGTCAATTTGTCTATTTTCTTAATTAACTTTAAAACGATTTATGTTAAAATTATTAAAAAAATGTAAGTATTTAAGACACTCATGCACACACACTCGTACAGTTTGAAAAACTTTTTTTTTAATTTTCTTATTTGCCCCTTTAGAAGTGACTCCCATGTTTAAAATTAATTTATTTACTTTAGCCGTGTTTGGGTCACGGAAATTCATAAGTGTACCAAATTTCAACTTAATTGGTTCATTAGCTCATATTCGTTCATTAGCTTCACATTAGCTCATAAAAACTTTTCAGATTTGAGAACTAGCCTTAAAACACGGGTAGCACTTGCTTATGCATCACATACCAAAATGATCGAAAATAATTTAAGAGCAAATCCGCGTAATTTCTGGCAACATATTTCCAGTTTACGCTCAAAAGGTGGTTTTGAGCCCAGTGTTACCTATAACGGTGAAAAATTTTCAGGTGTTCAGGCGGCCGATGCCTTTGCTGATTTCTTCGTTAGCGTTTATCTTCCTGATGTTCCGCTACTTGATGCTGATAAGGTTTCCCTCTGTGATACTAATGTTAGCAGTAATTATGTAAATATATTTAAATTCACTCCTCAGGATGTCATGTCAGGAATACGTAAACTCAAACATAGTAGTTCAGTAGGCCCTGACAACATTCCTCCAGAAATTTTGAAAAGTTGTAAAAAACACTTTTGCTTACCTTTCTTTCATATTTTTAATCTATGCTTAAAAACCGGAATATATCCACCACAATGGAAGATTTCAAGGGTCACTCCTATTCCCAAGAGTATGAATAAAACATTAGTAGAAGAATTCCGTCCCATTGCCCTTTTGTCATCACCAGCTAAAGTTTTTGAAAACATACTACACAATTATATTTATTCCCAAGTTGAAAAGTATCTGTGTAATAAACAACATGGCTTCAGAGCAAAAAGATCAGTAAATACAAACCTTCTTACATTAGTAGACTTTATATCAAAACGATTGGACCGTGGAGGGCAGGTCGATGTCTTGTACTTTGACTTCCGGAAAGCGTTTGATAGGGTCAATAATGATATTCTGCTGGCAAAACTATGTGCCATCGGGTTCCCGCCAGGTCTCTTACGGCTCCTCGCTGACTACCTCCGCGATCGTCAGCAGTTTGTCAGACTGGGACTCTATGAATCCCAGCCCTACCATACGCGTTCCGGAGTCAGTCAAGGATCAATCCTGGGACCCCTTCTTTTCTTGATAATGATCAACGACCTTCCTTCAGTTATTCATCACGCCAGAAGTCTATTGTATGCAGATGATTTAAAACTCTTTTCCGAAATTCACTCTGAAGCCGATTGTCTGGCGCTGCAGAGCGATATTGAGGCAATATTGGAGTGGAGTGTTAAGAATAAAATGGAATTTAATTCTTCTAAATGTTTCATCATGAGTTTTACTCGAGTACGAAACCATGTCACCTTTACTTATAAAATTAATGGCAGCGCTATTGCTAGAACAACTGAAATTAAGGATCTGGGTGTCACATTTGACAACAAGCTAACGTTTCATGATCACATGGTATCGGTAGCAAAAGACTCATTTAGGCGATTAGGCTTCATACTGCGCAATGCTAAAGCAAGATTTTAGCAACATCAGCGCTATTAAATCTATTTTTAATGTACTTGTTCGCAGCAAACTGGAGTCCAGTGCATGTGTCTGGAACCCGCACGAAAAGAAGTACACTTTACTCTTAGAAAAGGTACAAAAAGCTTATCTTAGGTATTTGTACAAACGTTTGAATGGATATTATCCGTTTATGTATCCTTCGAACTTTCTTTTAGGCTGTTTAGGGTACAATTCTCTCGAGGTCAGAAGAAAAAATGACCAAATTATTAATATATGTAAGATTCTTCACGGAAAAATAGATGCTCCTGAACTGCACGACGAACTATTCCATCTTTTTGCTCCAATAAACTATAGCCGGTGCAGGAGGCACAGATTGTTCGCCGTGCCTCGGAGTCGAACCGTCGCTCGAGCCCAGTCTCCTGTACCTCGCACGCTCACTGCGCTCAACGCTCTCTTGGACGCTAAGCCTGACTGTGATGTGTTCGCGGATGAATGGAAGAAGACCTTGTCAGTATGTCTGGAGTATTGTGAGAACAGCGTATGACTGTCGTGTTGTTGTATACTTTTCTTATTGTACTTAAATAATGTGTTTGTGTCTTAACTAATGTAACTGGCCTTGGCCGTTTTATGTTAAAATAAATAAAATAAAAAAATAAATAAAAAAATTAGATTCGGAGCAAAGTGGCTGTGACAGACGGACAGACAGACAGATAGACTGACACACGAGTGAACCTATAAGGGCTCCGTTTTTTCTTTTGAGGTACGGGCGGGAGGTGTCGTGGTTGGAACGAAGTTCATCGTTTGGAATAATCGCTTTCGCACAAAAAAAAAAACAATAAATTATGGTCGGCAATTTTGAACAATTGGACCTGTGTTTGTATATTAAGTTATAAGATCATGGCATTTTCCCGTTGTTTATAATATTTTGAATAATAATTGTCACATTTTAAATATCGTATCTACTTGTGTATGTGTCCGGTATCTGGAATCATAAATTAAAATAAATCGCCATAAGTAGTTTGAAAGTTAGATTTTTTTAATATTTTGGGTTCCTGAATCTATTATATTTTCATATAGGATTTTACTACAATAAGTACTTAAATCTTATCATCTAGAATTAATTAATTATTTATTTATTTATTTATTTATTTAATAAGGCACCAAGTCCCATAACAAACATCACAAACACATAAAATTAATTCAATTAATGTGCACACGTTCTAGTTTAACATACATTTTTTTGCATAACTTACTACTAGCATTATTTGAAGGCGTAATATCTAAAATATTTAAAAGTCACTAAAATGATGAAACTTTACACTAGCTTTATCATTTTAGTGACTTTTAAATCTATCCAGTCAACTCCTAGTGCAAGCCGCGATAAAGAACTCCGTTCCAAAAGGAAAAGAGGAAAAACAGAAAAGAAAAAAGTAGGAGGGCATTTTATGGAATATGAAGTATCGTATCTGGTTGCGTTCTGTAGTATGTGCCTACCCGCATGGGAATAGAAAGAAGGCGTGAGTTTATGTATTTGTAAGTAAGTTACCAGGTGACTACTTTCAAAGTTCCAATATCAAAGATTGTAGTACGGAAGACGGGATTTAATATAAGTACTCATAGAAGTTAAAAATACCTAAAAATTATGATGACAAGCCCTTTATTTTTGGAAAACTACTTAAATCTTTATTTAAGTTGCCTGCTTTTGAATTCTCAATGAGGTAGGGGTCGACTGCAAAATGGGAGTCTCCTGCAGGAGTTGCAGTCTAGGCATCATCGTCATCATTTTAGCTAAAAGATATCCACTGCCAAGGCCCATAATACCAATGCGAATTTAAGGAAGTTTAAATCCTGTTTTAATAGAAATGTTATTCCTAACCGACTTCTAAAAAAGGAGGAGGTTCTCAATTCCGATGTTTGTATTTTTTTTTTATGTTTGTTCGCGCATAACTCCGTCAATTGCCCACCGATTTGAAAAATTATTTTTTTTTGTTGGCAAGGGTATACTTCCCAAATGGTCCCATTTTTGTCAAAATCCAGTTCTGATGGTGGGATCCTGGAGAAATCGAAGGAACTCTTCAAATATTATAGGCACACCTATAGCGATTTGGGTATTTTTTATAGTAGCTCGTGCATTTGCTCTCGGAAAGCACCACTTGGTGAAGTGGAACTGATGATGAAGACCACAGATGGCTACCGGAACTACTCAATGATAAATATTTCACGGGTTGCGATTCGATTACTTTAATATGGTTGCTAAGCAATTTCCGCTCGTCACACAATGCGTGTGGTGAGTGGTTGTTGAGGAGTTCTCCTGGTTCTTACCAGCAGAACTCCTCAACAATTAATGTCCCAGCATCGGGAAAAGCAATATTTTGTAACATGTGATGAGCAATTGACATTAGACTATTGTAACTTATACAAATTATAAACAGACCCACTAAAAAGCGAGAAATAAAAACTTTTTAACAAAAAAAAAAAATCGACTTCCAAAAAGCACTACAAAGTGAAAAATAACTTTGATTTCGGAAGTCGGTGGCAAAAAAAAAGAAAGTAAATAAAAAACGAAAGACACCGACTTCCGAAATCAAAGTTATTTTTCACTTTGTAGTGCTTTTTGGAAGTCGGTTTTTTTTTTGTTAAAAAGTTTTTTTTTTATTGGCAAGGTTATAATAAGTATTCAACATCGAACAATGACAACGTTTAAAAATAGCGTTATTTTAATCGGAAAATTTTAAGATTTTTTAGCCATCGATGAAAAAAACTTAATCAAATACTTTTAGAGAACCTACCATACTACACACTACGATTTTTTGCTTGACATAAACATAATAAGGTTCTTCAGAAATATCAGGGGCCGTACATTGTCATGGTTGTGGTTTTAATCTGTGTAAAGCGTTGAATTTAAAGTTTCCATTATGTCGCTTTTCTTCCGGACATTACCAAGTTTTATGAAAATGTAACAGTAACTATACAGATATCAAAATATATGTAGATACCTAAAGCTAGAGATAGTCCACCCTGAATTGACGCGCCCTACCACGGTGTAAGTACCGCATTTACCGTAGTATAGGTACGTATACAAATTTAAGTAGTGGGGCGCGCCATTTCAGAGTAGACCAGCTCTAGAATTAGGCCCAATAATAATCAGCAATACATATTTTGAAAGAACTTAAAGTTTATTTAATTGAAATCAATAATCTACAGTAAAGTACACCTTTGGTAAATGGTAAAATAAATAAATACCTTTGAACATCCTTGGAATCAGTTCACAAAAAACTTTTTTTTTTAACCGGATCAGTAATTTTAAAAGACGAATGGCAACATATAAATTACCATGTACATCGTAAACTTAAATGATTATGACATCATCATCCTGGATCTCTTTGTAATTGTATCTGCCATCACCCTGGTATTCCTGATAGCCTTTCTGATATTTCAAAGCCAAGGAATTCTCTGGCAAAGTTCTATTGAACATGGAATTACCATCTGCAGTTAGTTTAACCACTCCAAAGTAAACGTATTCATGATTCTGCTTAGTCTCTTTTCTTCTCTCTTCTATTATAAGAGATTCTTTAACTGGGAGTAGCAGAAGCATATCCTGTGAGTCTCCTGAACTGAGTTTAACTTTGGCCTGAATAGTACCATTGATTATGTCTTTTGATTTTTCCTGTTTGATATCCATTGGCAACTGGCATTCTACGCAACGAACTTTATTATTGTAGTCAGTGTTCAATGGAATGGGAAATAAGCGTTCATTTAGATAAAACCTGTACACGCATTTGTGGTCCTGCAAGCTGGTAGCGCTGACCCGACTTTTGATCCTGGACTTCGCTGAATGGCACTCAAAATAGTTTTTCTGTCGAAATTCTTTAAGTTTCTTTGTATTTACATCGCTGTTTGGATCAAGAAAAGATTCTGAATCATCTTCGGTTTCAGAATATATTCTGAAAATGGAGTCATTAGAAACTGTGCGCATTTCAGGTACCTCTGTGATAGTATCTAGGGAAACTTTCTTAGTGTCATGAAGTGATTCCTCGTATATGTGGAAGTTTTCATTTTTATAGTATTGATGAACAGGTTTTGATAGCTTTTTGGTAACTTTTTTGACATTGTTATCATTTTTAACACACTTTACGTTCATCGTACTGAGAAGGGAGTCGATGTCTCGAGTTTCACCAGTACCACATCCATCGCCGCACTTCTTGCAGTAGTCCACAACATTGTTCTGGCACTTTTTAGTGACTGTTGAATCCGATTTGGTTGTTTTCTTTGGTTTTACAGTGCACTTCTTGACGCTAACACTGCTTGAACAACTTTTGCTCTCAATGCATACCGCGGTTGGTTTCTTCGACGAGAGAATTTTCTTAGGCGCATTATTACAGTATTTTGCACTTGTATGCGTAAATGCCGGAGTCCTTGTACAGTGATCAAATGAGCATTTAGGAACTGCAAAACTGGTTATTTTGTTGGACATCTCGACGAAAATGAGCAAATAACTTTAACCTATTTTGTCGACAATGAATCCAAATGAATTACAAAATGTTTGTAAACATTGCGTTGCCATGGTTACCTACGCGATGACTACTACCATAGACTATACACGACTACTACTATTCCCACAGATTAAGTATTATTACTACTCCCTGTTTATTATACCAGCGGGGCGAGCACGGGCGTACTCAAGACGTTTGTGACAAGAGACAAGACATGATAAATTATGTCATGTCTTAGAATTTGTCTTAAATGCTAGCACGGGTCAACCATGTGACATAATCTAGAGGCGCGACATGCCTTTCTTGTTGCTAAATTCATAGTGTGACATAGTAAATTGAAAAAATTATCAAATTAAATCTTTTTTCTTTCTTTTCTTTTCTTTTGCATAGAACTCGAAAACGGTGTGTCCTATCGCAAAAATAATGAAAATTTGGCACCCCTTTATGAAACCCATAAACCTATTATTCTGAACATGTAGGTACCAAAAAAAAAATAGTAGTATTTAAGTAACCCTATGTACTTAAATTATTATTTTTTTTTTTTTTGTTGTTTTCGACGCGCATTATTTACATGTCTAAATATGTATTTTTAAAAATTAAAAAAAAACCGTTTAAATATATAAAAAATAGTAAGTAATTTATTTATTTACTTATTACAATTTTTTTTTTGTTATCGCGCGCAATTCTTCACACAAATAAACCACCACCACACAATGCAAGAAAATAATTTATTGCCATTTGGTGCAGAGTAATTAACAGGAAAACATTATTTTTTTCAATTTTCAAATTTTATCACCACCTCCGAACGAACGTGATAAAATTTTTCTTAGTCACCGTCAATATGTGACATTTGTGATATAATTGGTGCGCCCATATTAGTAAATAAGACATAATGAGTCCCAACTAAACGTCAAGAAGTTATGTCACATTCAAGAAATTAACTCACGCCGCCGTGCTAGCATTTAAGACAAAACAGTTTTATCGCCCAAACTATGATAAAATGTGTGACTCAAGCCATGTCACAGTAGGCCGTGCTCGCCGGGCTGTTATAAGATGTTATATGTGTTATGTATATGTTATTAGGAGTTGTTATTTACCTGTTTATTAAGAGTATACTCTTTGGACTTACAACAGGGCCTCAGTTATTGTTCTGAGGCGTAAAGTTTCCTTTTACTTTTTTATAAGGTTCGGTATAGTTAATTATTATTTACAAAATATAGTTTAACAGAGAAATAAGCAGCAATAAATATTTATGTTGATCAGTACCTACTACTTAATTACTACAACAGCTAACATGGTTTGTGTGCAGGAAGATGATGATGACTGCTACCATCTAGTGGCGAGTAGCTGAACTAAGTGTTGAAAACGTTTCCCCAAGTGGTTGTATAGATGGCACTTTTTTAAATAGCTCAACGTTATGCCAAAACGAACCATATTGACGGCTGGCGCAGATGTATGGAAAATATTGGAAATGTATGAGGTTCCTTTGGAATTTTAGATTTAGATTAGTAACATTTCGAAATAATCAAATAGGTAAGTACCAAATAAAAAAGTACCTTTAACTTTTTGTTTCCTATTGATAATGTTTCCTATGAAATAAATTTCTTCAGTGGGTATTTCCTAATAAAATTTAGTGTATTCAAGAAATAACTGTCTAAATGTGGTCCAATGGAAAAAGTGGGAACTTATAGCTGTAGTAGGCTGTAGTTGAGTAAATGATGCCCGTGTCTGAGGTATTTTTATGGAGTTTATCCATTTGATAGTCATGTATTAGTTCCTTAACTTGTTGATATCTTGTTTCTGAACTATACGCTAAGGAAGAATTTAGCTAAAAGTTCAGTGAATTACTATCCAGGGTTTATCTGAGGACCTCAAAAACCGAGCATTTTGACCAATCAATAGCTATTGAGAGTTTAAACTCCGTCTAAGAATTCTTCAGAAATCAGGCATGAGTGAAACTTCGAGTGTTTGAGCAAAACTTACAAATGTCTGCTGTCTGAACTACTCAGTGTTATTCCTTCGATAGGATTTCTTAATTCGTAGGGTCGCTATGGATTTTGAAATATCTGAGATAAACAAAACATTAGCCATATTCCCCGAAGGCAGAGGTGTAGCTATAGTACAGTCGAGTACATTAATATATTGACCCTTTCAGGCTTCAAAAATATGAACGTCAGAAAAGTTCTTAATTATTGTGACAACTTTATGCATCATTAAATTGTGGTCAAGATTTAGATTCATTAATATATGACTGCACTTATCACGTCCTTCCTCCTTATTCTCAGCATATATTATTGAACCGTTCACATGAGGACACATTTTTGATCTATAGGTTCTATAGAATTTATTGAGCTTTCCAACGCTCACATTATTTTGAATCCTTGACAGTGGCAATATATTAATGAATTCGACTGTGCAACCACATTTCACCAGTTATGTTACAGCCCCATGTAATAGGGGGCGAGCCTATTGCCATCAACCGGGCACTAATGCAGACTGCGGGCAGCTACAGTTATGTTACAGCCCCATGTAATAGGGGGCGAGCCTATTGCCACCAACCGGGCACTAATGCAGACTGCGGGCAGCTACAGTTATGTTACAGCCCCATGTAATAGGGGGCGAGCCTATTGCCATCAACCGGGCACTAATGCAGACTGCGGGCAGCTACAGTTATGTTACAGCCCCATGTAATAGGGGGCGAGCCTATTGCCAGCAACCGGGCACTAATGCAGACTGCGGGCAGCTACAGTTATGTTACAGCCCCATGTAATAGGGGGCGAGCCTATTGCCATCAACCGGGCACTAATGCAGACTGCGGGCAGCTACAGTTATGTTACAGCCCCATGTAATAGGGGGCGAGCCTATTGCCATCAACCGGGCACTAATGCAGACTGCGGGCAGCTACAGTTATGTTACAGCCCCATGTAATAGGGGGCGAGCCTATTGCCACCAACCGGGCACTAATGCAGACTGCGGGCAGCTACAGTTATGTTACAGCCCCATGTAATAGGGGGCGAGCCTATTGCCATCAACCGGGCACTAATGCAGACTGCGGGCAGCTACAGTTATGTTACAGCCCCATGTAATAGGGGGCGAGCCTATTGCCACCAACCGGGCACTAATGCAGACTGCGGGCAGCTACAGTTATGTTACAGCCCCATGTAATAGGGGGCGAGCCTATTGCCATCAACCGGGCACTAATGCAGACTGCGGGCAGCTACAGTTATGTTACAGCCCCATGTAATAGGGGGCGAGCCTATTGCCATCAACCGGGCACTAATGCAGACTGCGGGCAGCTACCGTTATGTTACAGCCCCATGTAATAGGGGGCGAGCCTATTGCCATCAACCGGGCACTAATGCAGACTGCGGGCAGCTACAGTTATGTTACAGCCCCATGTAATAGGGGCGAGCCTATTGCCATCAACCGGGCACTAATGCAGACTGCGGGCAGCTACAGTTATGTTACAGCCCCATGTAATAGGGGGCGAGCCTATTGCCACCAACCGGGCACTAATGCAGACTGCGGGCAGCTACAGTTATGTTACAGCCCCATGTAATAGGGGGCGAGCCTATTGCCATCAACCGGGCACTAATGCAGACTGCGGGCAGCTACAGTTATGTTACAGCCCCATGTAATAGGGGGCGAGCCTATTGCCACCAACCGGGCACTAATGCAGACTGCGGGCAGCTACAGTTATGTTACAGCCCCATGTAATAGGGGCGAGCCTATTGCCATCAACCGGGCACTAATGCAGACTGCGGGCAGCTACAGTTATGTTACAGCCCCATGTAATAGGGGGCGAGCCTATTGCCACCAACCGGGCACTAATGCAGACTGCGGGCAGCTACAGTTATGTTACAGCCCCATGTAATAGGGGGCGAGCCTATTGCCATCAACCGGGCACTAATGCAGACTGCGGGCAGCTACAGTTATGTTACAGCCCCATGTAATAGGGGGCGAGCCTATTGCCACCAACCGGGCACTAATGCAGACTGCGGGCAGCTACAGTTATGTTACAGCCCCATGTAATAGGGGGCGAGCCTATTGCCATCAACCGGGCACTAATGCAGACTGCGGGCAGCTACAGTTATGTTACAGCCCCATGTAATAGGGGGCGAGCCTATTGCCATCAACCGGGCACTAATGCAGACTGCGGGCAGCTACAGTTATGTTACAGCCCCATGTAATAGGGGGCGAGCCTATTGCCACCAACCGGGCACTAATGCAGACTGCGGGCAGCTACAGTTATGTTACAGCCCCATGTAATAGGGGGCGAGCCTATTGCCATCAACCGGGCACTAATGCAGACTGCGGGCAGCTACAGTTATGTTACAGCCCCATGTAATAGGGGGCGAGCCTATTGCCATCAACCGGGCACTAATGCAGACTGCGGGCAGCTACAGTTATGTTACAGCCCCATGTAATAGGGGGCGAGCCTGTTGCCACCAACCGGGCACTAATGCAGACTGCGGGCTGCTGCTGAGAAATTCCAGATGGAAAAACCCAATAACTTTGCTCGACCCGGGAGTTGAAGGGACCTCATATGTTCAGAAGTAGCGTTTGCGGCCACTAAGCCAACGAGGATCCGGATAGTGAAATAAATATGTAGGTTTTTCGTACCAACTTAAGTAAACGTAACCTTATAAATCTTGAATTTATTTTGTGTTTTTAATCACATTTCAATATTTTCAATGCACTTCAGTGCTACTTCTGCGAACTTCATCAGGCTGCAGTGAATTAAGTCTACCTCATTTGAAATAACATTTAACAGTTTTATGGCGCGTGACAAGGGAGCAAACCTGTGCAGGTTAGACCTAGAGGGTGGCTCCAGTAGCGTTGGCGTGGGGCGACGCGCGCCCCCGCCTCCGCCTCCTCCTTTTCTTTCTTTCTGTCTATTTTCATATGAAATCATGAGGTTTGAGGTCAATTCTAACTTACGGAGTTGTATTGCTGATTCTAATGATTATAATTCTGTAAAGCCATGTTAGTTACGGCCGCGAATAAAATTTTAATCAACATACAACCTGACACTGACCTGCAACTTGCAAAAAACGTAAGAAAATTTGAATTTAGTGGGCTGCCTTAGCGCATATTCCTTAAGTCTTTTGGCCACAGGACGTGGTGTTCCGTCGGTTCCGCGGACAAGTTCCACAGGACGTGGTGTTCTGTCGGTTCCGCGGACAAGTTCCACAGGACGTGGTGTTCTGTCGGTTCCGCGGACAAGTTCCACAGGACGTGGTGTTCTGTCGGTTCCGCGGACAAGTTCCACAGGACGTGGTGTTCCGTCGGTTCCGCGGACCAGTTCCACAGGACAGCACAAAGTAAAGCTAGTGCAAAGTGAAGTGTTACTAACGTCGATCGTCTTACCTAAGCCTTATTTATTTTATTAACACAAGTTTTGTATATATTCAAATATTATGTAGGTTTAGGTTAAAAATCATCAATACATCTCTCTGAGTTAGATTTCGTGCAGATTCGTCAAACGAACGAAATCTAACGAATCTACACGAAATCTGACTTAGAGGCATGCACTTACTGATGATTTTTATGGTTAAAATTATGTACAGTGCGTTTCAACTAAGAATAGGAATGACCTTGCGCCATATTGTGAAGATTTAGCAAAACAGCACCTTGTTTACACATTTGTAAAGTCAGTGATATATTTTAACAAAAACAAATTCCAAAAACAGAACTAAAATGGATAAGTATAACACTACAAAACTTTGCAAGATTTCTAGCTTCAGTTGACAGTTAGAGGTCATTGACTTTCCTATTCTTAGTTGAATCGCATTGTAAATACATATGTTTTATTGCCGCGTATCATACATTGATCAAGATACAACCTGACACGGAGCTGCAAATTGCAAAAAACCCAAAAAAAAAACTAATTTCGCGGGCTACCACTGCGCATCATACTTAAGGTATTTGTCTATGGGCCAGTGTCACCTGAAATAAATGGTTTATTATTATTAAGTCCCATGTAATATGTGGCGAATTTTCTCATCTCAAATTGATGGTTATCCTACTTAAAGTTCAATCGTATTTTCTTAGTAAACTACGTACTTATAAGTTTTAGAGTAGAAGTAAGTTCTGTGACCTTTGTCTAATAGCATGAGGAGCTCCATCCGAGCAACGTCAATATTATGCTGATCTTCGAGAGTGGTAGTAATGTCTATTATTATAGCACAACTTTCATGTAAGTTTGGCCTGATTTGGTAATATCCTTCGTCTTCGTCTTGTGTACCGTATCCTGGGTCAAATAAAGGATTATTGAGTTTGTGATCCTTTTAGTGGCTAGGATTATTTTCTGTAAAGAGTTTGAATACTTAAGAGGAAACGTGGGTGCTCTTTTCTCCATACAAAAAGATACAAACGCTCTCGCCTGTTTTCTTTCTGGTTAATGACCATAAAGCAATGATTTTTTACAGAAATATAAATCAGTTAATTGTATGCCCCTATGTTTTCCTTTTTGATGATATATTATTTTTATAGGAACTAGAACCCTCCCAAAAATGCTCAAAATTGCCTATTCAGACCGCTGTCGACAGACGCCTAGTGTACCAATTTGACAACTATTAACGAAAAAAGAAAAACATAGGGCATAGTATATATCCCTCTTATTCAGTTTATGAAATATCTTTTTAATTGGTCCAATGTTGGAGGAGGAAATAGACGAGAGCCAAACCTCGAAATGAGACTTTTTACATAGGCTATTTAGTCGGATCTGCAGTTGTCCTTATCGCACGAATTCGAGGGCGGAGCGCTCGCAGAGCGACAGCAATACCTTCTTAAAATACCTAACTGGCCACCCGCCTTTCCTCTTAAGGTGAGTATAACTGCTAACAGAGCTACCATTAACAACAAAACCAGTCAAGAGCGAGTCGGACTCGCGCACCGAGGGTTCCGTACCATAATTTATATTTAATTTTTGTTGATGATTTCTGAAAAAGTGTGCAGAGACATCGTTTTATTTTTCCTGTTATGTTTATATAAACTTCTATCACATAGAATAATTTCACATTTTTCTCTCTGCAAAATTCCGGGAATAAGAGGGGTCAACGGTATTTTTTTCAACATTTTTCATCAAAAGAGAGAGTGTGAGAATGTGCAAACAGCGTTCTTTCATATGATACCCCAGAAACCCTAGTAGCCCCACTTCGATTTTTTAAGACCCCCTTTCAATCCCTGTTGCAAAAAAAAAACATATATTTTTATTTCTTTCTTATTTGCGAAATAGTTGGGCAAACGTCATCTAAAACTGTTCCAAATTTCAAGTTGAAGCATTTGTAGTTCTTGAGATATCCAGCTGTGACAGACAGACAGACCGACTGAGTCGCACCATAAGGGTTTTACCATTTTGGTACGGAACACTAAAAATAATAAGTCAGGAGATATCCAATTTCCTATGCCCACATTTTTGCTCAGATGAGTTAGAAACAGAAATAGAAAAATAGAAAATAGTTTATTGTCCAGGTAACACAGTAAGCCGGTTTACAGTTATCAGTAAATTGAGACGACATGAGTAGATTAAAATATTACCTACAGTAAAAACGGTAGTTTTTAGCATTAACTGCAATAACAAGTTTAGTGTTGATTTTTTTGATACAAAACATTCTACCTCATCTGACTAAAAATCTGAGAATAGGTAATTTCAAAATGTTTTGCATCTGCATACCATAGACGTATAAAAGACTTTTTAACAAAAAAAAAACCGACTTCCAAAAATCACTACAAAATGAAAAATAACTTTAATTTCGGAAGTCGGTGTCTTTCGTTTTTTATTTACTTTCTTTTTTTTTTGCCACCGACTTCCGAAATCAAAGATATTTTTCATTTTGTAGTGATTTTTGGAAGTCGGTTTTTTTTTTTTTGTTAAAAAGTTTTTATTTCTCGCTTTTTAGTGGGTCTGTTTATAATTTGTATAAGTTACAATAGTCTAATGTCAAGTAATCGAATCGCAACCCGTGAAATATTTATAATTGAGTAGTTCCGGTAGCCATCTGTGGTCTTCATCATCAGTTCCACTTCACCAAGTGGTGCTTTCTGAGAGCAAATGCACGAGCTACTATAAAAAAATACCCAAATCGCTATACGTGTGCCTATAATATTTGAAGAGTTCCTTCGATTTCTCCAGGACCCCATCATCAGAACTGGATTTTGACAAAAATGGGACCATTTGGGAAGTATACCCTTTCCAACAAAAAAATAATTTTTCAAATCGGTTGGCAAGCGACGGAGTTATGCGCGAACAAACATTAAAAAAAAAAAAAAAATACAAACATCCGAATTGAGAACCTCCTCCTTTTTTAGAAGTCGGTTAAAAAAAATACAAACATTCGAATTGAGAACCTCCTCCTTTTCTAGAAGTCGGTTAAAAAAGGAGGACTCCGCGCCACGCATATCGAAAGTGAAGCACTGTACCGATCTATGTGTGTGTGATATGAGTCGAAGACGCCGTCGCTCGTGTCACGTAATGGCGGCCGGTCGGCATACTATGATGTAAATGTGTGCGTGAGGCGTGTTTGTACATCAAACGGTCCGGCATACTTACTGTGCTTCACTTTCGATATGCGTGGCGCGGAGTCCTTTTTTTTTTTTTTTTTTTTTGAGGGTGGGAAATCATCAAATAACGTCTCCCGCTCTGGGTGGAGCGGAAGGGCGTGTCAGACTTTTACTGACTAAAACCCACCCGTGTTCCTTCAGTTGCCTATGCCAGGGCCACGGTATCTCTTCAGACAACCCGCGACCCCAGCGGCGTAGGCCCTATTGGACCCCGTCACTTGCTGACATCTCTTTGAGGCGCGCGTGGAACACAACGCGCCGTCGACTCGGGCCTGGTCCTTACCGGACGGCGAGCTACCCGCTGCTCACCGTCCGCAGGCCCGCGCCTACGGTGGCCGGAAATCGCCCCGCGATTCCCGCCGCCCAGGGCGTCTCCTGCGGCGACTGAGGGCGTGAGGCTGCCTCTCCCTCACGCGTTCCGCCTCCTCCTTCGCGAGCATCACTGCTTCGCAGAAGGAGGTGACGGCCTCCCATGCACTCTCGCTCCGCACCATGGCTTGGACCAGGCTCGGACGCGAGAGATCGCCGCCGCCGATCGCCTCCGTGAGAACACGGCGGTGCTCTGCCCAAGCCGGGCAGACCTCCACTGTATGCTCCACCGTGTCCTCCGGGCGATCCACACAATGGTAACACCCGGGCGTTTCCTCCCGCCTTATGCGAAACAGGAACCTCCCGAAACAACCGTGTCCGGTGAGGACCTGCGTCAGGCGGAAGGTGAGGACGCCGTGGCGCCTCTCTAACCACTCCTCAAAGAGGGGACTTATCGCCGCAACTGTGGCGTGCCCAGTGGCGCGGAGTCCTCCTTTTTTTATAAGTCTATGCTGCATACTTATTAATTTTTCAACGGTGTCCCTGCCGGTTAGATCGTATTTAGCAAAAATAATAGGTACAAGATACGACACGACTTAGACATTTTGAAAATTTGTAATCATTCATTTTACGAATGTATTTTGTTATATGACTCTACAAGTTATTGGGTTTGCATAAATATCATTTTCGTCTAAAGAGTAATAAAGATGGGTTATTTTGAAAGCGCACTCAATTCGTATGGTGATCGGTTTTACGTCGCAAGTTGTTCCTGTGACCTGTCGCAAGTTGTTCCTGTGACCTGTCGCAAGTTGTTCCTGTGACCTGTCGCAAGTTGTTCCTGTGACCTGTCGCAAGTTGTTCCTGTGACCTGTCGCAAGTTGTTCCTGTGACCTGTCGCAAGTTGTTCCTGTGACCTGTCGCAAGTTGTTCCTGTGACCTGTCGCAAGTTGTTCCTGTGACCTGTCGCAAGTTGTTCCTGTGACCTGTCGCAAGTTGTTCCTGTGACCTGTCGCAAGTTGTTCCTGTGACCTGTCGCAAGTTGTTCCTGTGACCTGTCGCAAGTTGTTCCTGTGACCTGTCGCCATTTCATCCATCCTGGGTTGATCCGGTAAGTCACGTCGCGGTCTACTTCGCCATCCCTTTGGACAAGCGACCCGAGGTACCGAAAGTCGGAGCAGATCGGTAAGGGCGTTCCGGCGAGACATATGGGCAGACATGCAATCAATCTGCCTAGCCTTTTCCCAACTATGTTGGGGTCGGCTTCCAGTCTAACCGGATGCAGATGAATACCAGTATTTTACATGGAGCGACTACCTACCTGACCTCCACAACCCAGTTACTGGATAATACGATACCCCGTGGTAAGACTGGTTGTCAGACTTTCGGGCTTCTAACGACCCGTAACGAATGTCAAAGATCCACGATTTTTTTTTTTTTATCCTTTATTAAAAAGAACCAGGTTCTTAATAATTCATTACAATCTAGCCTACAAGACTAATAAGCAATTTTAATCTAACTTAATTTTTTACGTGATAATAATTATTTTAAAACTTAGAATAGTGTTCATTGTTCTTTACACATGTCCGTTCCACTTTCTTAGAGTCTGTAATATAAACACTTTGTTTATGTGTTATATTATATGAGTTTCATTGTCACTATTATTTCTACACTTTTTACACTACACTAACTCAAAAGGTTTTGTTCGTTTTAGTCTTCGCACTATATTTGTCTGGTCTAACAGCTGAATTGCCTCGATGTTCACATGTTGGTGGAGTCGGTGTTCATGGGCCTCAGCAAATTTTTGAATTATGTTGGTGACGGGTTCCATTTTTAAGTCATGATGGAGGTCGTCATTTCTTATATACCAGGGGGCACTAACAATACTCCTGAGTACCTTATTCTGGAATGTTTGTATGATTTTGATGTTGGTCGGCTTAGTACAGCCCCACAGTTGTATGCCATATGTCCATATTGGCATAAGAATATGCTTATATAATAGAATTTTATTAAAAAATCGATAGGCAGGAATTCCGTCCATCAACCAATACATGTTTTTAAAACGCATGTCTAGTTCCTTTTCTTTTTAACATGCGCTTTCCAGCGCAGTTTCGCGTCAAGCGTTATGCCAAGATATTTGGCTGTATTTGCGTATGGCACTTGTTGACCATTTATGAAGATTGGGTGGTAATCACAATTCCTGTTGGTGAAATCAATGTGACTTCGATTCATTCAACTTGATTCTCCATTTTTGTGTCCAATTATGAACTTCATTTACAGCGAATCCACGAAGAACAGCCGGGACCAACAGCTTAACGTGCTTTCCGAGGCACGGAAGGAATCTCGGTATGTAATGATGGTCACTCATCCACTGACCACCCCGGAAAGCGTAGCTTAACCTGATGGATCGACCCTTGCGGCTGTTGTTACTTAGCCACGAGCTCCTCTGAACTAAACAAAATACATAAACTGTATCTATCTGAAGTTGCAACATTTTAAAAGTTAGGAAACTGTTCCAATTCTAAGTTCTCAAGCTGCATCTATGTTCATAAAAGGATTGTGAAAATACATCTCATTTGATGGAGTAATTATTTTGCGATTAGCATGTAAGGCACAATAGACAACTAAGGCAGATTATGAAATATGCAGTACTTTACCCCCCCCCCCCCCCGCGAAGCCAAGACGCTCAGTAGATGATCTTGTCAATCTGCCTAGCCTTTTCATTATTGGCGTCGGTTCCCATTCTAACCGGATGCAGCTGAATACCAGTATTTTATATGGAACGACTGCCTATCTGACGTCCACAACCTGGTAACTGGCTAACATGATACCCCTTGGTAAGACTGGTTGTCAGACTTTTGGGCATCTGGCTACCGACTTAACGACTGTCAAAGATCTACAAATGACAGCCGGGACTAATGGCTCATCGTGCTTTCCGAGGCACTGCCTGGTCTGTCACCCATCCACGGACCTATTTCCAGTACGGACTTCGGCAAGCGTAGATTGATCCGTGCCCCTGTTGATAGTTAGCCACGAGCCCCTCACGAATTTACGGTAGATAATCTTGTGCAGTACACTTATGTATGAGTTTTAATCCATTATGTAACAACGCATGTTCCCATGGGTGTCGCAGAAAGTATTTGCATTGATGAAAACAGTGGCTTAGTAATAACTGCCGCACGGGTCGATCCATCAGGTTAAGCTACGCTTGCCGGGGTTGGTCAGTGGATGGGTGACCATCTTTACACACCGAGACTCCTCCGTGCCTCGGAAAGCACGTTAAGCCGTTGGTCCCGGCTGTCATTCGTGGATCTTTGACAGTCGTTACGGGTCGTCAGAAGCCCGAAAGTCTGACAACCAGTCTTACCAAGGGGTATCGTATTACCCAGTTACTGGGTTGTGGAGGTCAGACAGGCAGTCGCTCCATGTAAAATACTGGTATTCAGCTGCATCCGGTTCGACTGGAAGCCGACCCCAACATAGTTGGGAAAAGGCTAGGCAGATTGATTGATTTGAAAACAGTTCTATTGTAAATTAAGACTTCAGTTATGATAATATCGGCGTTTATTTAGTTGAATCATCGAACAATGGAGACAAATAGTCTTTGATATAATAGAAACGCTAACATTTATAAGTACCTAACCGACTTCTGTTATCTTAGGTAATAGGTAATACGGGCTGGTATCCGCAACTCCACGTCAATGCGCGTATTTTGCGTATGAAAAAAAAAAACTTTTATTTTCTGCATCTTGCTTTTTCACGGAGTTTGTAACATGAGTGATGACATCTGACACAATAGATGTTGTCCTGTCCAAACAATAATCCATACAAAATTTCCATAGAATGCACAGCCAGTTTTTCCAAATTTTCCAATTTTCCCGGCTACTTTTCCAATTATTCTTTTCATAAGAACCATTCTCGGACTTAATGAATATTTGAAAAAAAAATATCCGAATTGGTCCAGCCGTTCTCGAGTTTTGCGCTTAGGAACCCAGTTAGCCATTAATTTGTATTTAGAAGAGAAAATGTACTTTCAGTTTTCTCGAATTTACCAATTTTTCCGGCAACTTTTACGATTTTTCTTTTCATATTTAAGAACGTTCCTCGGACTTCAAACGAATATTTTTAAAAAAAGTTAGCTGAATTGGTCCACCCGTTCTTGAGTTTTGCGCTTAGCAACACATTTAGCAATTAATTTTTATTTATATAAATAGATAAAGATGCAGAACAAAACACTTATAAATATACATCTGAGTAGGCGTTTGAAATGTTGGGGGTCTAGGGGTCTTTATTACAACCAACTCGATTGAATGTACTCTAATCAATGCTTAAGGGAATATATTTCATAGAGCACTTTCAAGTAAAGTGCTTACTTAGCTTAAAATTATACGTATATTCTAAAGGAGCGTACTTACTACGTTGTACACTATTAGAGAGCATACAAACACTACACGTTGTACAATAAAATTTTAACAACCAAAAAAAGAAAATAACTCAAGAAATTAACAAAATTAAACAAACAAACAAAACAAACTTGAATTAACAATTTTTTCTGTAACCTATTTAGGGCAATATTATTATGCAATTAGTGAATAAAGGACGGATTTAAAGCGAGGGCCATAGATGAATCACGAGCTAGTGAAGGATTGTAACGATTGAATCACGACCGTAGGGAGTGATTCATGATGATTGAATAACGAGCGTAGCGAGTGATCCAAGTGTTAGAATCCTGAGCGACGCGAGTGATTCATGGCCCTCGATATAAATCCGTTTTATTCAAGAGTTGCATACTATACTTTATACCATGACTACGAGAAAAAGAAAGATTTAAGTGAAAATAGACATTTAACGAAGAAAAAGTAAAGTTAAATTGGTTTTGATGTAAACCAGCCGTGATTTTTTGGGTAGCAAGTTTTCCACTATATCGGCCGCCCTCTTTTTTCATAAACTCAGGTGTTAACACATCTGCATCACTAGAATGCATTTTATATCGATTAGAACAACACTAAACAAACACAAAAGATTAAAGTAACACTAAACTTTGTGTTCGTACAACTTACAGTATTCAAAATAGCGCCAATTTACTAAGGAAAGCAAAGAACACAAAACAGTTTTTATTCTAATGCTAAACTCCTTGTCGAAAATGTCGACCAATCAAATTGAATTTAGAACACATCAATATAGGTCGAATACAAAGATTACACTTACACTAGATACGGTAAGCCACGACCAAGCGTGCCCTGCATGTTCGACTGTTCGTACTAAAAAAAAGTCAGTTAACTCAGTGACGCTTAGCGATTGATACAATACGGTTTACTTTGAGCACATCACTAAATGGCTGGGGTGAAATTATCGTAGGTATAAAAAAGATGACACGTTCGGTTTTCACACTATCTCATAACATGCCGTATCTAGCCTAGGTACTTTAAATCTGTGGTCGAATACTTTGGTGTGTTCTATTTTCAAACATCAAAACAGTGAGTAAAAGTGCTTTTTATTCACTGTTTTCAGTGAATAAAATAAGCTTTTTAGGGGGGGAATGGTATAAAATAATTTATTTACTTTATTTTTTTTTTTAATTGACTTAACAAGAAACAAACTAAGTAAGTGAAGATATGATAATGCAATCAAGAACAACAATTACTTATCTTACTTTATTTATCTTACTTATTTACTTATCTTAGATCTTTAATCTAAATCAAGTAGGTAGGTTTCACCGTGGGCAGTCAGTCTTGCTTCAATTTCTGCTGACTGGTCTACCATTCGTCAGCTCCACTTTGCCGAGGGATCGAACCTGCCTCTTGCTTAGTAGTGACGCTCGCGACCGCTTCACTAACGAAGCAGTCAATACTTCTATCTCCGACTATTCTAGAGGTATTCTCTTAACATAATATCACACCTGTTTTACTGAATCTTCTGTTTCAATTTGGTAGTTATATTAAAAAAATCCGGCCAAGTATGTGTCGGATCGGACCACACACAACGAAGCTTAGGATTCCGTAGCGGATTAGTAGATTGTTATACAAGGGTGGAAGGGAAGCAATTCCTATACGAGGTATTTAGACCTCGTATAGGAATTGCTTCCCTTTCGGCTCTAGTCCGAGTAGGAATTGGTGACTTTCACCCGTGTTATACACTCTACTTTTCATTTCGAATATAAGGAAAGTAAAAAATAGCAGTTTTTCTGAAATATTTATTGATAAAAATACATGTGTGCCTATTTATTTGAACGAAGTAGGTACAGCTTACAGAGTTAGTATCCTGCCAAATTATACTCTTTTTAGGGTTTCGTACCAAAATGGTAAAAAAGGAACCCTTATGGTGTGACTCAGTCTGTCTGTCTGTCTGTCTGTCACAGCTGGATATCTCAAGAACTACTAATGCTATCAACTTGAAATTTAGAATAGTTTTAGATGAAGTTTACCCAACTATTTTGCAAATAAGAAAGAAATAAAAATGTTTATATTTTTTTTTTGCAACAGGGATTGACTGGAAGGGGGTCTTAAAAATTAAAAGTAGAGAAACTAGAGCATGTGGGTATCATATGAAAGAACGCTGTTTGCACATTCTCGAACAATTTTTATTTTTTTAGCCCACATAATTTTCGACTTTTCATGAAAAATGTAAAAAAAATACCGTTCCCCCCCCTTATCTCCGAAGTTTGCAAAGAGAAAAATCTGAAATTATTCTATGTGATAGAAGATTATGTAAAGATTACAGGAAAAATAAAACGATGTCACTAAATAGCACACTTTTTCAGAAATCGGAACGGAACCCTCAGTGCGCGAGTCCGACTCGCACTTGACCGGTTTTTTATTTAAAATTTTTAAGATGGAACACACCGCGTCACCGCCGCAGGCTGTCCCGGTTACTAGTTATTTTTTTTTATTCACACTGGCTCTTTGTACACTCACAAGACCGCAGCCCTTTAATTCTATTTTTAAAATTCATTCCCGCCCTAGAGAGGGAAACAATTACTATGAGTCTTTCCCGACCAAGGGCGGGGAGCAGCGTCTTCGACCCGCTACTCGGATCAAAGAAACATTACTTTCCGAGTATGAGGAATTTTCCCCAAAAACAAACTTAACATTGTAGTTGAAAAACGTTTTCTTTCACGCATTGATATACGTCATGGTCAATTGTTCAATTAACTGCAAACTTAAGTTTGTAATCCCAAAATAATATTTTTTTATGATAAATTACAAATTAGAGATTTTCGGACTTTTTCCTTTATTTGTATTCCGGCTGCTACAGAGAAAAACCCAATAACACTTTGCAAGATCTGGGAATTGAATCCAGGACATGCCATGCGCCGCTGGGGTCGCGGGTTGTCTGAAGAGGTTACCGCGGCCCTGGCATAGGCAACTGAAGGAACACGGGTGGGTTTTAGTCAGTAAAAGCCTGACACGCCCTTCCGCTTCACCCAGAGCGGGAGAAGTTGTTTGATGATTTCCCACCCTCAAAAAAAAAAAAAAAAAAAAAAAAAGGACATGCCATGCACCAAGATCCATGCATGCTCATGCTTAGCAGTAGCGATTGCACTACACCAACGAGGCAGGCAAGTCTGACACTCCTAGTAGTTTTTAATAAAAATATCGATACAATAATGTTTGTCACCGAACAATGGATCTAATTGGTTGGCTGCGCACGGAGCTGCGCCTGCGCCGGCAGGGTCGCGGCCTAGTGCGGTGGCCATGGGTTGTTGGAGTAGGTGCGGGACATGTCTTCGGATCAGCGAACAAAGTCATAAAATACCCATTAAACGTCATGTGGATGAGAAATGTCTCACTTACTTATATCTGTCGCTGCAAACTACCTCGTTGTTCTAAAAAATCTTGTTGAATTCTTTCATTTGGAATTATTTGTCAGTAGCGGCCCCAATTCTAGAGTTGTGCCCGGTTGATGGCAATATGCACGCCCCTCCAGCTATTATAGGGGACTAAAACATAACTGGTGAAATGTGGGTGCAGCTACTATAGGTACGGCGTGACCTCTGCCTAACGATCGGGGAAAAAGATGCGTCATGTTATGATGAATTTTCAGTTTCAATTAGTTATAAATAAGTAATGAAAAACCATTTAAAGTGCAAAAAATTGTTAGTAATTCTTTATTGACATAATGGTTACAGAAACTTGTTTGGAGCCTCTGACTCCTGAACTAGGTGTACACAGGAGTCAGCGCACTCTTCCATTTTATTTGGCTTAGATACCAATGTTAACATAGGATTAGATAAACGTATGTGCTACGAAAGACAATTTTAAAAGAAGTTAAAAGAAAATAAAATAAAATACAATAACAAAAATGAAAAGTATGACAAAATATGGAAAAACATCAAAAATATAAATTAATTTATTAATTATATCGTTTTTTTGTGTAGGAGTAGGTGTATGAAAGAAAAGTATGTTTATGTATGTGTTCATTTGTAGAATGAGATTAATTATTAATTATTTTCTCTACATCCTCATAATAAAGAGTAAAGAGCCAGTCTTTAACTTTAAATTACTATCTATACAGGTAGAAATTCATCATTATCTGAATTCTGAATTAATACCGGAATTATCCTTTCTAACCGTTCTACGATAACGGTTTAATTTTTTTACAGTTAGTCTGTATTAATTAATTGATCTGTCATAGCTGTATAAGTAGGTAATAGTGACGTAAAACGATTATTATAATGCCGTTTTATATCACAGATAAACAGTTCGAATCCCGTGTTCAAAAGTCAATAAAATTAACTCATGCCACGTAAGAGTGGACCATTACCGAAAAATAATACCTTACCTATTTATCCTGTCCACACGAATGACCTACTTCTATATCACGTCCTAGGAAAGTCCCAAATCGCCCCATCGTGCATGGCCCCCCTACTCGGACGGCATGTCGATCGTCGTTCGCGCATCCAACCATTCTTAGTTCAATGTGCGCGGGAGTCGGCCGCGTGTATCGATTGTTTCGATTCAGACGTAGCAAGAAGTGGACGTTTTTAAGAAAAGTATTCCGTTTTACGAAATCATGAGGAGTTTTTTGAATATTTTTGCTGTCATTTTGGTAAGTGTTAGAATTTTTTTTTTTTTTTGTTTCTTTAGGCTCCTTTTGAAATGGACGGTGGTTGGTTTCCAGGATGAGTGAAAATTGTGTTTCTTTATTTTCGTGACAATATTTTTTTCGTTGGTCTAGCTGTCATGAGGTCCTGGGTTTCCCGGTCGGGCAAAGTGAATTACTTAGTAGCAGCCCAGATTTTTTTTTTTTTTTTTTTTTTTAGTCTTCTCCTACTCCTACACACACAACCCACACACACAAATTATACAGGGTGTAAGTGTAAACAGTGGCAATATTTTAAGAGGTAATTGTACTCATCATTATGAACAACTTTTTCTCTGGGACCAAACCTGAAATCGCGAAAAAAAAAATCAGCTGTTCCCTACATATTTACGAATTATGCGAACATAAATGTACTGAACAGCAGATTTATTTTTCGCGATTTCAGCGTTGGTGCCATAGTAAAAGTTGTTCATAATGGTGAATACAATGACACTTTAAAATATTGCCACTGCAATATTTATTATTATTATTATTTTTTTTATTTTTTTTTATTATTATTTATTTTATTGCTATTTTTTTTTTACACTTACACCCTGTATACTTATACTTATGTACTTACCTAATTACAATTCTGCTTCGCTGAAACTGCATAGATTACAAACTAACTTAAACGTAATGTATATTTATAACACATTTGCTCGTAAAGGGACTCTTATTTCACCAATTTCAATATCGTAATGTATGTCATTACGTACTTGTGCGTAATCGTAAAGTAAAACGCACGAGTTTCTTTCTAATAAGGTAACACGTACGGTTTATCATGATGCTCCGTCTAAAACCAACGGTACTTTTTTAAATCTTAAGAAAAAAAAAAGCAAAGAAAGCAAAGCAAAGAGTTTTTATGTCAGAAAAGTGGTCAACATTTTATGAATAAAATTAACTTTGGGATAAAATAAAATTAAAGAATTAAATGTAAAACATTTAATTCTTTGATTTAATTAATTTTGGCAATAAATTACAACCATTTATCTGTAACAAAAACAAAAAAATATTAATTTACTTTAATAATACTGGCTGTTTTTGTGCCTTTGCCTTTAAAAAAAAGCGCTAATGCGTGCGCATCGCTAATTTGTGAACAAGTAAAAATGATTCCGCACGCTTTTTCTTTTCGCTGTATTGTTTTTATTTGAAAATGTCGTCAAGTAATGATGAATTTATTCATTCGACACCGCCAGAAGTCTCAGAGGCAGCGAAAAAGGCTACTCTAAGCCTCTTGCCCGAAAAATCGACCGATAGATACTTACAAGCGGATCAAAATTTCATCGTATGGAAAACAAGCAAAGATGCAAATTCATTTTCAGAAAGTGTGTTTTTAAAGATTTATTCGTTTAAGAAAGTCCGAGTTTTATTTATTTCCTCGCAAATATGTTATAAAACGTCGTATAACATACGTGCGCTTTGATAATTACAACTTGCCGCACTCATATCATAATGTACTATTACATATGACACTATAGTTCAGGCAGAGCAACTATAGCGATAGCATTGATCGTAATCAAACTCGCCGCTAGAGGTCGCTAGCGCTGCTTCTGATGAGCATGGAAGTCCTGGGTTCAAATCCCAGGTCGGGCAAATTATTATTGCTCGGTGTTGTTGTTATACAGGGTGTAAGTGTAAACAGTGGCAATCTTTTAAGGGGTCATCATTATGAACAACTTTTATCATGGGACCAAACCTGAAATCGCAAAAAAAAAAAAATTGCTGTTCAGTACATTTATGTTCGCATAATTTGTCAAAATGTAGGAAACAGTTTTTCGCGATTTCAGGTTTGGTCCCAAAATAAAAGTTGTTCATAAGGATGAGTACAATGACCCCTTCAAAGGTTGCCACTGTTTACACTTACACCCTGTATATATTAAGCTCACAACTTTCTCTCATGGGGTAAGCAGAAACTTTAGAACTACGGGAATAGTTCATGGTACAGTCACCTGCACTAGCTGACCCACCCTTGCATAAATGGTTAAGATTTTTTAGAATACGAATCGATAGAATTTTATCATTCTTTTATATTTTATTTAAATACCTCTATTAAATAAAACATTAAAGAATTATAAAATTCTAACGAATCGTATTCTAAAAAATCTCAACCACTTATGTAAGGATGGGTCAGCTAGTGCTATAGGTGTACCTACCTATAAAGATTATCCAGGCTGCAGGAAAAAAAAAACTTGAGAGGTGTCAAGGGACACCCTGATGGAACGAAGTTCCTTTCGATTAATTAGTGAAGGAATTGTAATAAAATTTTATTTTTATACTCATCATCATCATCATCATCATCAATGCGAAATAGAAATGAAAATATCTGGCTTGCTTTCTATAAGAGAGAGAGAGAGAGAGAGACAGACAGAGAAACATGCGCACGCCGCACGGCTTACAATAGCTACCTATAGCAAAAAGTGTCGTGACAACTTTTCGTGAGAATTTTTTCCGTCTAGCCCCCTTTCACAACGCGCGATAAGGAACTTCGTTCCAATAAGGCTGGTCTGATTACCCATGTAGCAGTTACCGCAGGCGTAGGCAGAGTTGAAGATGTTATAATGGAGTTCAATCGAATCCTATTGCCATCTACCGAGCACAAATCCAGACTCCGGGCTGATACTAAGAAATTCCAGATGGAAAAACTCAGTAACACTTTGCCTGACCCGGGTATCGAACTCAAGACCTCATGCACAGCAGGTCTTGTGACCAATCTGTCTAGCCTTTTCCCAACTATGTTGCGGTCAGCTTCCAGTCTAACCGGATGCAGCTGAATACCAGTATTTTATATGGAGCGACTGCCTATCTGACCTCCACAACCCAGTGATGTACTACTCCCGTCAGAGTACCGTCCGCCTTTAAGATGTACTAACGTCAGGGTAGTAAACTCTCAGAATCCCACAGACATGTCTATAGACACGCATACACCCACACACAGTAACTGGGTAATACGATACCCCTTGGTAAGACTGGTTGTCAGACTTTCGGGCTTCTGACGACCCGTAACGACTGTTAAAGATCCACCGTGCTTTCCGAGGCACGGAGGAGTCTCGGTTTGTAAATATGGTCACCCATCCACGGACGCGGTACGGACACGGTAGCTTATTATACCCTGATGGATTGACCCGTGCGGCTATTAACACTTAGCCACGAGCTCCTCGCTCGTGACTACTAGGCCAACTTTATATTACTTAAGTAATAAGGTTTATTTTCGCTATTTTAGGCATAGCTATAAAAAAGTCAAAGTTTGCTCTACGCAAATCAAATAAATAATAATAAAATAATAAATATCCTTGGACATTTCACACAACGCCATCTAGTCCCAAGCTAAGCAACCTAATGCTTGTGTTATGGTAACGAGATGGCTGATAAACTACTTATATACTTTTTTTTTGTAAATACATACATATTATAGATAGAAAAACACCCAGACTCGGAACAAATACTTGTAGGTCGTACAAATATTTGTTCCGTGCGGGAATCGAACCCGCGACATGCTGCGCAGCAGTCAATCGCTCAACCACTGCGCCAACCGTGTAGTAAAAAAAAAAAAAATAAAAAAAAAAAAAATAAATCAAAATCATTTATTTGCATAAAATGTGGTGGTACAAAAGATGTTACATATAAAAAGTGCAAAGACACATTCCGCCATGCAGTTTTGGCATGCAAATATTTAATGGATGTTAATGTTAGTTAACATACAATAAAATTATAGAAATATATACATAAATATATACAAAAAATAGATTTCAGCCTTAGGACCTGTTTCACCACCTACGGTTAAGTTCCTATTAACTTACTTGGCAGATAATTTCATACTTATGTTCCATTTTTGAATTTATTCGGTGAGTAGTGGCTATTGGGACATCGTGAAATAGGCCCTTAAACATCTTCTTGAAAGAATTCTATACTTATACTTTTTCGTAGCTTATCACAGATTAAACAGCTGATACTATGATTATTTCCATTTCATTTGAGGAAAAACAATTTTCTAGTTGTAATCGATTTTGTGCACTCATCTGAAAGTGCGAGATAGATGTGATGGTACTCCCCATGGCGTTCTTTTAGTGCAGCAATCAAACTCAACTCAAACTCAAAGCATTTATTTCAAATAAACCAATTACAGGCACTTTTGAATTGTCAAAGGGTCGGTCTTGGGTCGGTCAGTCAGAAAAATGAAGCTAGTTGCCCATTCCAAAGCGTAGATCCTGTAGAAGAACGGGCAAGAAACTCCACGGACACTCTTTTAAATCAAATATTTTACATAATATTGGTTACATCGTTCATATTGAAAATATAGATGTGAGAACAATGTAGAAAGACGTGCACGTTGTAGTGCAATGATAACACCGCTTTGTTATCATTCCATTTCTATCGACTGTTTGACTGATTGCATAATAAATAAGGTGTTAAAAAAATAACTTTTAAGAAGTGCTTTAGACCAACAAACTGAATAACTTTTACCGTGGGACCAACTTTGAAATCGCGAAAAAACAGCAGTCCATCCAATTTATACACTTTAGATTAGTAGGTAGGTAAGTATTAAACTTTAGTATAGAACAGCTGATTTTTTTTTTCTAAGTTAGTCTCATAGGTAGTAAAAGTTATTCAGTTCGTTGGTCTAAAGCACTCCATTAAGTTTGTAAATTAGAATTTTTAACACCTTATACCTATTGTCAGGCGTCTTTACAAAATGTAACTTGTGGAAACTCCGCATAGGGTTCTGGTCGGGTATAGTTAGCATGAGGCTTTCAACATTTCTAACTAAAAATATACTCGAGATGGAGTATCATAACCGGGTATACTTAAGACCTAGTATTGCGTGACAACATACTACTAAAATATATCCGACCAGTGATAGCATCTGTAATTAATTATGAAGACAAGGTACTTATTTAAATAGTAAGGCGTAGTCGAGGAGCCTCGCCAAGCGGGGATCAGTGGTTTAAAAAAAATAACCACGAAGGGAAGCTAACCTGTCCGAGTCGGGGTGCCCAGCCCCGAGCTCACTTCGCTCACTCTTGCATCCTAATTAGTCCAGTAGAGATATAATATTTTTTCAATTTACCCTTCGATAATTCTAAAGTTTTTTATTTTCGCTGAGTGGATAACTATAGTGAATTCATTGCTATGTACAAAAATGCTAACAGTTTAGAGTTATGCTATAGGTATTAAGTAGGTATTTCCTATTATTTCGTGTTATAACAATGATATAAAATTTAAATTAAAATACTACACTGTTTCTTAATTAGTACTGTCTAAAGTATATATTACTGAAAATGCTAACAGATAGGTACTGTGGAACAATGGAAATCTGAAAATGTCCTTTAACTCATTCAATAAAAAATTTAAGTTTTTCAAATCATTTCCTATACACTTAAAGGGATTAGTTATACCTTACAACAAAAGTTCTAACAGCTAAGTAATATGCTTCACAAGTAATTGTATTTTTACTTTGCAATTAGCGAAATATTGAATTTAAGTTTATAAATTTGCGCCCACATATTCGTGATAATAAGCTCTGCTACCATACAAAAGTTTCAACTTGTACGTGCTATGCCTTTTTTTTTAATAAATAAAATACAATTTGGATATTGTGGCGCGCGGTGTAAGTACGACAATTCGTGCAGCGCGACGCGGTGACAATCAGACCCACACTCACTGCAAACGTGCACGCGGCTACACATCAAGCTATGCATGTCCAGTTTACACTGACCTCTCATTGTAAGGTAATCTTATACAATGCGAGATCAGCTTATACTGGATATGTATAGCTTGATCTGTAGCCGTGCGTACCTACCTCTATTGAATGAGGCGCAAAATCATTTCATTACAGTCACATCTCACAAATGACTAATACGCGTACAGTCAGCGTCAAAAATATCGGAACGAACAGACTGTTCAAAATGATCTCAAAAACTAAGAAAATTAAAGTACTCAATTGGATAAAGCTCTTGTCAGAATTACAGTGTAATATTGTCGTATACTGTCTTCATTCTGAAAACAGTCTGTTCGTCCCGATATTATTATTGACGCTGATCCAATCCAGTCAGTTATTTTTTCTGTTCCATTCCGTGACCGTGACTTCGCCCGCGCGTAATTATCAACAATTGTCAAAAATAGTCAAAATCCCGGATTCCGGGATTCACAGATTTAGAGTTCTGATTATAGGATCGAATGTATATTTATGTATTGATCGTCAAAATGTCGTGATTCCGGAATTGATAAATTAAGTATTTTTTTTTACCATTACTGGGTAACTTGTTTATCACTAAATTTTCACAGGGGATCATCTACTATGAACAACTTTCACTATGGCATCAACACGTAAATCACGAAAAATAAATCAGCTGGTCGAGTAGGTATTGAGCTTTTGTATCAAACATCGTAATTTTTTTCGTGATTTCAGAGTTGGTCCCATAATGAAAGCTGCTGAAACTGTAAATCCAAGATGGCGGCTGCGAACATTTTCAAATGTTTCGTCATGGGTGTCGTTTTCATTGGTTTCGAGGGTGTTAAGGCCGATAGTGACACTAAAATGTAAATCCAAGATGGCGGCTGCGAATATTTTCTAATTTTACTCTAGTATGTACAAAAATGCTAACAGTTTAGAGTTATGCTATAGGTATTAAGTAGGTATTTCCTATTATTTCGTGTTATAACAATAATATAAAATTTAAATTAAAATACTACACTGTTTCTTAATTAATACTATCTAAAGTATATATTACTGAAAATGCTAACAGATAGCTACTGTGGAATAATGGAAATCTGAAAATGTCCCTTGACTCATTCAATTAAAAATTTAAGTTTTTCAAATCATTTCCTATATACTTAAAGGGATTAGTTATACCTTACAACAAAAGTTCTAACAGCTAAGTACAACACAAGGCTTCACAAGTAATTGTATTTTTACTTTGCGATTAGCGAAATATTGAATTTAAGTTTGTAAATTTTCGCCTGAACATTCGAGACAATAAGCTCTGCTACCATACAAAAGTTTCAACATATACGCGCTATGGCTTTTGTTTAAATTGCGAATAACTATTTTCCATAACAAGCCGCGTAAGTCAATCTGAGATACTCGTAGAAACAAATGACCGCACCAGTAGGACATACGTTCCAGTCGCAACAAAAATATTCCTCTGACAAACGAATAAAGGTTTCTGTAGTTAGACGATCAGAGACACGAGAGACCATATTATGGGCTGCCGGAATACATAACGACGATTGGAGCCAACAAGTAAGTTCTAGTTGTATTTATAATTCCTACTATCAATATCCTATACCCCATCTAATCCATTCTATTTTTCCTCTATAGAGCCAACACCTCAACTTTAGGTAAATATGCGTCCGAACATACTATCTCTGGTAATAAATAAAGAACGGAATAGAACTTCGAGGAACGGAGACAAACAGTGGAGACTTCTTTAGGACAACATTTTTTCCGGGATAATTAATCTCCCAAAAGAGTAACATTCTGGAATGGCCTACTAGGCAAAAGAACAAGAGGTAGACCTATTACAAGATGGGAAGATGATATAAAAGCAATAGCTGGTCCAAACTGGAGAAAAGTAGCTGAAGACAAAGTCAAATGGGCATCACTGGAGGAGGCCTTCACCCATTCTGGGGTTCCTGTAGATTAAATAAAAAAATGAAGTACCTAACTATAAATACTATGATATAATACATAGGATACACATAAAATTATACTAAGTAAGAGACAAATAAATAACATAGAATGAACTAAACAAAACTAACACATACATAGATTTTAAGGAATGTAAATTTACTGGAAATAAAAGGCTTTTTTATTTTTATTTTTTATTTTTTTATAATTAATCTCCCGGGTTTTGGGACATTATATTATTACTAGAGATCGGATAAGCGGATGCGTATTAACCTAAAGTTGAGGTGTTGGCTAAGTATGGAGTGGGCTTTTGGATTGAAAGATCCCAGAATTCTGGTATCGGCAAATTTTGACTTCTAATTATAGAATCGAATGTTTTAAGTACTTAAGTTCAGATGTTAGTTAGTATGGATTGCACTTATACATCGAGAAAATGCCGGGATTCCGGAACGACACTTTTTAAGTTCTTATTTTGGAATCGAATGTTTAGTTAGGTACTTGCGTTCAGGTGTTGGCTAATATGGATTGCACTTCTGTATCAAAAAAATTCCGGGATTCACAAATTTTGACTTCTGATCATAGAATCGAATGTATAATTTACTTAAGTGCAGATGTTAGTTAATATGGATTGCACTTATGTATCGTGTGGCTGACACTGGCTTGGCCACCATCAGGGATTTTACTTTTGATAACACAAAGATTTAGTCGTTAATTAGTCGAAATTTGTCGCGAAATATCAGAATTTGTCGGTCACTGGTTCAAAAGTTATAAGGGGTCATTGGTGGCCGATCTGGAGAGAGTCTCCCCAGCTTGGCCACCTTTATATCTCAAAAACTAGGGCACCTAGCGAAGATCTGTTTTCTCCCAGATTTAGTCGCTAATTGGTCAAAATTAGTCGCCAAGTCACAGATTTAGTCGGGTCTTAGTTTAGAAGATATAATGAGTTCAATTTTTAAGTATAGTTCAAGAGCTAGATTGAAGAGTTTACGATAAAATCTTTGATCTAGCTCTTGGTCTATACTTAAAAATTGAACTCATTATATTTTCTAAACTAAGACCCGACTAAATCTGTGACTTGGCGACTAATTTCGACTAATTAGCGACTAAATCTGGGAGAAAACAGATCTTCGCTAGGTGCCCTAGTTTTTGAGATATAAAGGTGGCCAAGCTGGGGAGACTCTCTACAGATCGGCCACCAATGACCCCTTATAACTTTTGAACCAGTGACCGACAAATTCTGATATTTGGCGACCAATTTCGACTAATTAACGACTAAATCTTTGTGTTATCAAAAGTAAAATCCCTGATGGTGGCCAAGCCAGTGTCAGCCACACTTATGTATCGAAAAAATCCCGGGATTCCGGAGCGACAATTTTTAAGTTCTGATTATAGAATCGAATGTATATTTACTTACGTTTAGGCTTTGGCTAATATGGAATGTACAGTAACAGCCAGAAGTCGACTAGCAATCTCACAAAACCGTGGCATAGCAATATTAGTTGTACTTATGACCTTCTTCTATAAGAACGTTTGACAACACTACACATTGGCAACTTGTTGCCCGCTTATGATTGTTATCACAAATTTCAATAAGTATCGTAAGCGTTACGGTGGCTAAAGTGGTTAGCACTGTGCCTCGCATGGCGAACGTTCGGGTTCGAGTCTCACACCAAACATGAAAAATATTTTTTAAGTATTAAATGTGAAATAAGAATGCCGATTTGCTAACAAATATGTTAAATATTCCACAACTAAACGAAGATTCTTTCGTTTTACAATTATTTTCAATCTTAGCGTCGTTATTACAATATGAGGGTAGATTTGAAACAAAGTGATAAGTTCACTTTGTAAATCTACCTTCATATTTTAACTACTTTACTAGTTCACATAAATTATTCCACTATTCGCTGTTGTTGGTTGGTGAACATAGTTACGAGCGTTTGTGTTATCTTGTTGCTGCTATTTTAGTATTCTTCTGAATTCAATATGCAGGCTAATATCAGTATTGAAGCCAAGGCAAATATTGTGGCCCTATATTCGAATGGCCTTAATATATCTCAAATATCGAATGAAACCGGCTTATGCGTAAGTTTATTTTTTTAATTTTATGTGATGATACGATACCTACAAAATATAATGGTAGATTAATCGCGTGTTGCAAGTGTGTAATATATATTTTTTTTTTAGAGAGAGACTGTTAGTCGTTGGGTGAAGAGATTTGAGGAAGAAGGTAGCCTGAACAGTCGTGAGAGGAGCGGAAGACCACCTCTTATTAGCCAGCCTCAGCGACGTTATATGGTAGCGGAATATGAGACGAATGGTTTCATCCCAACAAGGCGTTTTGCCGATGAGTTCGGCACATCAGTACGCACCGTTCGCCGCATACTCCATGCCGAAGGTCTTCATCACCGAGCGCCAGCTAAGAAACCATTTTTAACCCAACGGCATAAAGAGGAGAGGTTAAGTTTTGCCCGGGAATATTTGGACTTTGATTGGGAGACGACAATATTCACCGACGAAAAATCTTTTAAATCGTGCCAAAAAGGAAGACTGCATTTGTGGCGTAAAAATAACACGCGTTGGTCTGAAGGCAATGTCAGACCAAATACGGAGTCAGGCAGAATCAGTGTGAATATGTGGGGGTGGATAAGTGCTCAAGGGCCCGGTGAATTAAGTTTTATACCGACGCGAGCCAATAGTGTCAACTATGTGGAAGTGTTGAACGATATAATGTTGCCTACGGTGCGTAATATCTACCCCGCAGAAGACTTGAACGAGATAAGTTTTGTGCAAGACAATTGTCCTATACACCGTGCCAGCATTGTTCGCGAATGGTTTAGCAATCATCCGGAAATTAAAGTTGTTCCTTGGCCAGCTCGGTCCCCTGACTTAAACCCCCTAGAAAATATATGGGGTTTAATGGTGCAAAGATGGGAAACTCGGGACGAGAGATGCCCTGAGCTACTCGCATCCCATTGCATGCAGTTATGGGATAGTTTGCGCGGCACAAATATCTGTGCAAATATTGTGGCGTCTATGCGTCGACGTCTGATTAGCTGTATCGAGGCTAACGGAGGTCACACGAAATATTAAAAATCCTAAACAGGTAGGGTAATTTTGTGTCAGGGGACATAGTGTCCGTAACTTTAACAAATTAGTATTTATATTATTGTAATATTGAGGTTAAGTTTCAATCCTCTTTTCATTGAGAAAATGAATAATTAAGCTATAACCTCTTAAATTATATCAGAATTTTCATAATATCTATATGTAACCTAAAATGTGTTTTTTAACATTCAATACTATAGTAATAACATAAGTAAGTGTAAAGGATTTCTTTTATATAAAAAATATTACAATGTTACCATATCAAAATTAGTTTCATTTATTATCATATTATAATAATAAATTACCTTTATTGTAATATCTATTTTTTCAAGGTAATTTACTAAAATAAATTACTAAAACATAATAATAATAATTATATAAAACATAAAAAAACTGGCCCAACTCGGATTCGAACTCACAACTATCCCGATCACATTAGCGAGAGCAGCCTCGTTACCGATCTAGCTAATGTTAACTTATATTCACGTGTTGAAATTTTGCATTACTAGGAAAAAAATAATCGACGGCGATAAAAAAAACAAGTTACTGATATTGTCATCCTTGTCTAGCATTGACCACATCTATAACTACTCGTAGCGATGCTACACGACATGTTAATTTGTTAGCGTTGGAACATCGCTTACACGGATAAATATGCGTATGTGTGTATAGGCGCCGCAGCCCGCAGGCGATAATGGTCATTGCGGTGTAAGTGGACTTCTGGCCGTTGACTGTACCTACTTTTGTATTGATCGTCAAAATGTCGGGATGCCGGAATTGATAAATTAAGTATTTTTTACTACGAGTATTAGAGGATAACTTTTTATCAGTAAATTTTCACAGGGAATCTTCTACTCATGAACAACTTTGACTATGGCATCAACACGTAAATCACGAAAAATAAATCAGCTGGTCGAGTAGGTATTGAACTTTTGTATCAAACATCGTAATTTTTTTCGTGATTTCAGAGTTGGTCCCATAGTGAAAGCTGCTGAAACTGTAAATCCAAGATGGCGGCTGCGAATATTTTCAAATGTTTTATCATGGTTGTCGTTTTTATGGCTTTCGAGGGTGTTAAGGCCGATAGTGACAGTAAAATGTAAATCCAAGATGGCGGCTGCGAACATTATTAAATTTTTCGTCATGGGTGTCGTTTTCATGCTTTTCGAGGGTTTCAAAGGCGATTTACATTTTAACGCCACGTTAAAATGTAAATCCAAGACGGTGGCTGCAAAATTTTCAAACTTTTCGTCATGGGTGTCGTTTTCATGGTTTTTGAGGGTGTTATAGCCGATAGTGACGTTAAAATGTAAATCCAAGATGGCGGTTGCAAAAATTTTCAAGCTTTTTATCATGGGTGTCATTTTAATGGTTTTCGAGGGTGTTAAAGCCGATAATGACGTTAAAATGTAAATCCAAGATGGCGGCTGCGAAAATTTTCCGTCATGGTTTTAGAGTGTGCTAAAGCCGATAGAGGAGTCAAAATGCGTGACGCTTGGCTGATGCCTACTTAACTAACCCTGCGGCAGTGCAGCGTATCGCGTTACAACCTGAAAACACGTGTAATAAAATACCATAGTAGTAATTAAAAAACCATCAACATTTTTAAAGCAGGCGCTATCTTGCATTTACATTTAAGTGTCACTATCGGCTTTAACACCCTCGAAAATAATGAAAACGGCACCCGTGACGAAAATTTTAAAAATGTTCGCAGCCGCCATCATGTATTTACATTTTAACATCACTATCGGCTTTAACAGCCCCCAAAACCATGAAAACGACACCTTTGACGAAAAATTAGAATATATTCGCATCCACCATCTTGGCTTTACATTTTAGTGTCACTATCGGCTTTAACACTCTCGAAAAGCATGAAAACGACACCTATGACGAAAAATTTGAAAATGTTCGCACCGGCCATCTTGGATTTATATTTTAATGTCACTATTGGCTTTAACACCCTCGAAAAGCATGAAAACGACACCCATGACGAAAAATTTAATAATGTTCGCAGCCGCCATCTTGGATTTACATTTTAATGTTACTATCAGCTTTAACACCACCGAAAACAATGAAAACGACACCCATAACGAAAAATTAGAAAATATTCGCATCCACCATCTTGGATTTACATTTTAGTATCACTATCGGCTTTAACACTATCGAAAACCAAAAAAACGACACCCATGACGAAAAATTAGAAAATATTCGCAGCCGCCATCTTGGATTTACATTTTAGTGTCACTATCGGCCTTAACACCCTCGAAACCAATGAAAACGACACCCATGACGAAACATTTGAAAATATTCGCAGCCGCCATCTTGGATTTACAGTTTCAGCAGCTTTCATTATGGGACCAACTCTGAAATCACGAAAAAAATTACGATGTTTGATACAAAAGCTCAATACCTACTCGACTAGCTGATTTATTTTTCGTGATTTATGTGTTGATGCCATAGTGAAAGTTGTTCATAGTAGATGATCCCCTGTGAAAATTTAGTGATAAACAAGTTACCCAGTAATGGTAAAAAAAATACTTAATTTATCTATTCCGGAATCACGACATTTTGACGATCAATACATAAATATACATTCGATCCTATAATCAGAACTCTAAATCTGTGAATCCCGGAATCCGGGATTTTGACTATTTTTGACAATTGTTGATAATTACGCGCGGGCGAAGTCACGGTCACGGAATGGAACAGAAAAAATAACTGACTGTATTGGATCAGCGTCAATAATATCGGGACGAACAGACTGTTTTCAGAATGAAGACAGTATACGATGTAATTACACTGTAATTCTGACAAGAGCTTTACCCAATTGAGTAGTTTAATTTTCTTAGTTTTTGAGATCATTTTGAACAGTCTGTTCGTTCCGATATTTTTGACGCTGACTGTACTCGTATTAGTCATTTGTGAGATGTGACTGTAATGAAATGATTTTGCGCCTCATTCAATAGAGGTAGGTACGCACGGCTACAGATCAAGCTATACATATCCAGTATAAGCTGATCTCGCATTGTATAAGATTACCTTACAATGAGAGGTCAGTGTAAACTGGACATGCATAGCTTGATGTGTAGCCGCGTGCACGTTTGCAGTGAGTGTGGGTCTGATTGTCACCGCGTCGCGCTGCACGAATTGTCGTACTTACACCGCGCGCCACAATATCCAAATTGTATTTTATTTATTAAAAAAAAAGGCATAGCACGTACAAGTTGAAACTTTTGTATGGTAGCAGAGCTTATTATCACGAATATGTGGGCGCAAATTTATAAACTTAAATTCAATATTTCGCTAATTACAAAGTAAAAATACAATTACTTGTGAAGCATATTACTTAGCTGTTAGAACTTTTGTTGTAAGGTATAACTAATCCCTTTAAGTGTATAGGAAATGATTTGAAAAACTTAAATTTTTTATTGAATGACTTAAAGGACATTTTCAGATTTCCATTGTTCCACAGTACCTATCTGTTAGCATTTTCAGTAATATATACTTTAGATAGTACTAATTAAGAAACAGTGTAGTATTTTAATTTAAATTTTATATTATTGTTATAACACGAAATAATAGGAAATACCTACTTAATACCTATAGCATAACTCTAAACTGTTAGCATTTTTGTACATAGCAATGAATTCACGAAAGTAATCCACTCCGCGAAAATAAAAAACTTTGGAATTATCGAAGGGCATATTCTTTTGTCTACTGGACTAAATTGTTTAGTGTCGATATAGTTAGTAATTATTTATTTTAATCTGTTGCTACTACATACGAGGGGCCGAAGCCAACTCGCAGAGGCCCCTTAGACAATTTTTAATTATGAGGAGGCACCAACCGGCAATTATCCCTGTATGCACTATGCATGTGCATCCAAGGACAACCCCCGGTTGGTGCAGGACTATTGCAGAACATGGAAACAAAACATATTGGGCTATGGCTTTGGGTGTTTGTGGACTGGTTACCTAGAACTATAGAAACACTATGGCCCCTGCCTGACTAATGTTTTGTATACAATAGATAAAATGGCAGGGGGTGACTTGCACACTCAATAATGGGCCCCCGAAAACGGTCGCTAGCACATAGTGTCGTAGCGGCAAGGGGGCAACATGTCCTGAGGTGCTTGTGAGGAGTAGCGGTGTCTTGGCGGCGGTACATTTAGCGGTGGTCACTCCAAAATACCATCTTCTAACTATACCCGAAGTCGTTCAGGTCCGTGACGTCACTGGCGTCCCCACAAGCTACATTTAGTAAAGAAGCTAATGTCAGACAATTTGAAAAACAAATCTACTTCGCTTAAGATTAAGAAAAAGAGAAGAAAGAGCTTTTCTTATTAACACGCTTTTATTTTTTCCTAAAGTTATGAAAAAGGCAGGAGGTCAGATAGGCAGTCGCTCTATATAAAATACTGGTATTCAGCTGCATCCGGTTAGACTGGAAGCCGGCCCCAAAATACATAGTCGGGAAAAGGCTAGGCAGATTGATTAATTGTTATGAAAAAGGCATAAACAGTTAGTTACAAGTCTAAGTTAACAAAGATAATGCTAAGTTACTTACATAACCATATTATTTCATAGTTCAATACTCTAAGCAAATCGAGTGCCCGCTACGCCATTGACCGACAAAACCGTTAGACGTGACTGAAGAAAAAGTATTGATAACATTAGTCAGTAAATAGTTAGTAGGTAATGCTAAAAATAGATACCTACCTACTATAGCTTGTTACTCAAAAACTACTTGACACATCAAGAAAACATCAGGGTGTAAGTGTAAACCGTGGCAATCTTTTAAGGGGTCATTGTACCCTTCATTATGAACAACTTTTAATATGGCACCAAACCTGAAATCGCGAAAAAAAATCAGCTGCTCACTACATTTTGACGAATTATGCGAACATAAATGTACTGAACAGCTGATTTTTTTTTCGCGATTTCAGGTTTTGTTCCATAGTAAAAGTTGTTCATAATGATGAGTGAGTACAATGGCCCCTTAAGGCGCAGATTTCCTGAAAACGATCAAAAAGATGGTTTTTTAAAGCTGTGTATCTTATAAAGCGTAAATAATTTTGACGTGTAAAAAAAACTGATATTTTCAAGTCCTTTTCGCATACAGTGATGGAAGCCAAAACATAATTAAACATACTTTAATGCACCAAAAAAACCTTTAAACATACCTCCTAATAATCTTTAAAAGCTGTTTATCCCTTCATTAGCAATTATAATTATAATTAAAAATATACCATGAAATGTCAAATTCCAAACTGCATCCAGTGATGGATTACTTTTTATTAAATAGTTTATTTCTGATTTTATACGATTTTATTTGCACTTTTACGACATAATTCCGGTGCGCGTGAGAATCTTCTATCTCGTGCGTCAAACTAGACAGCCATAACGCCATTTCACTTACACACCGAGCTAAACCAAGCTTGGAACCAGGGCCTTAAAAGATTGCCACTGTTTACATTTACACCCTGCATATAATAAAAGAAAGTAACTTATCTTCTAAAATAAGTTAGCCCAGTTAATTTAATGTGACTCTGTATTAACTGAGTAATTACCAAAATGTTTATTATATTACTAGCTTTTGTCAGCGGCGTCGCCCGCGTGGAGGCAGAAATATCCCACGGGAACCGTACATTTTTCCTGTATAAAAAGTAGCATATGTGCTGTTCCAGACTATAATCTATCTCTGTGCCAAATTTCACCAAGATCCGTTCAGCCGTTTTGTCGTGATTGAGCACAAACTTGCATCCATCTATCCAAATTTTCGCATTTATAGGTAATACCTACGTAATATTAATAAAATAAAACCCTGTATAACAAATGAATTCATTTATTTCCAACACATCACATTATTTTATATTAGTATTGCTCTTCTAAGGACACCCTACTTTTAAAACGGCTGTTATTTATTCAATCAATTGTTTCCTTAGGAAGGTTGACATACATAAACCAACTGTTTAAATACCTAACCGACGCACGGCTGTTGATGTTGGTGAATATAGCCCTGAACTAAACCACTAGAAAGAAAAAGTAATTGAACATAGAATCTACTTACTTACTTCTAAGTTTTGACATCCTACCGCCAAAAGTAATTGAACATAGAATCTACTTACTTACTTCTAAGTTTTTACATCCTACCGCCAAAAACCCTGGGAATTTTAAATCTTAAAGCACTATTCTAAGCCAATCCTATTATTTCTGTACCTATAGTCTCTAGGTCGTCTTTGTTTTAAAATAAACTGATCCATCGCTCATTAGCAAACAGCTTGCCTCGCTGTCCACAATATTTGCCTGTTCGCCATAAGTTATCAAAGCGTGGTTGCCGAATAACCTTGGTTAAAGATCAGGGAAGTTAAATATTGTCTACTAGATATATTAGGTCTTTACCTATGAAATTGCCGTTCTGCAGTACTGGCCATTTCAAATCAAAATAATTTTTGTTTGGCTAAGAATTCTAATTTCAAATTAATTTTATTTTAAAAACATGGATTTTTTTTTCCAAAAGTAGTCATTTGTTTATTGATTAGTGTTACATTTTCATCGCATTTCAATCTTTTTCGTCATCATGGATACGTTAAAAATTCGAGTAATTATGGAATATGAGTACCGTCGTGGCAGCAACGTGGCACAAGCGGCAAGCAACATCAACGACGTTTAGGTACGGAGCTAACACTACAAACCAACGCACCACCTGTTATTGGTTTGCTCGCTTCCGTTCTGGAAATTTCGACCTGAAAAATGAACCTCGCGGTCGTCCGAAGACTTTGGTCGACAATTACGAATTAAAGTCGATTGTGGAAGCTGATGATACACAATCTACGGCTGAATTAGCAGCAGCTTTCGACGTTAGCGTCAAAACAATATTGGTCCATTTGCGTCAAATTGGCAAGGTAAAAAAGCTTGACAAATGGGTGCCCCACGAACTCAATGATCGCCAGCGCGAAGTTCGCGTCGAGACGTGCCTTGCACTGCTCAACAGACACACAAATGAAGGAATTTTGAACCGCATTGTTACCTGCGATGAAAAATGGATTCTGTTTGATAACCGCAAGCGCTCAGCAAGTTGGTTGGATCCTGGTTCAGCACCTAAACAATGCCCTAAACGAAAACTTACCCCTAGAAAAGTGATGGTCACTGTTTGGTGGTCTAGCGCCGGTGTGATTCATCACAGCTTCTTACCAAACGGGGTGAGCATTACTGCAGATGTGTACTGTGAAGAACTGAACACAATGATGGAGAAGCTGGCACATCTCCAACCAGCATTGGTCAATCGCTCGTCTCCGCTGCTCCTGCACGACAACGCGCGACCTCATACTGCACAGCAGACGGTCTCCAAGTTGCAAGAACTGGGGTTGGAAGCTCTCCGTCATCAGCCCTACTCACCAGACCTTGCGCCTACAGACTACTACTTTTTCCAGAATTTGGATAACTTCTTGGCGGGAAAAAAAATCAATACCCGAGAGGCAGTACAAAATGCCTTTGAAGAATTTGTTGCCTCCCGACCAGCTGTTTTGTTTAAGAAGCTGTTTTGTTTTGTTTTGGCAAAGATGCATTGATTGCATGGGTGATTACTTCGATTAATACAAATAAAAAATACATGAAAAAAATTCGTTTAAATTTTTTCATACAAAACGGCAATTTCATAGGTAAAGACCTATTATATGTATATGAGTGAACCTGTTGATCCTGCGCAGGATCTCTCCGCGGTCGTATAAGATTGCTGTCGTCGTATTCTGCGCAGGATCTCTCCGCGGTCGTATAAGATTGCTGTCGTCGTATTCTGCGCAGGATCTCTCCGCGGTCGTATAAGATTGCTGTCGTCGTATTCTGCGCAGGATCTCTCCGCGGTCGTATAAGATTGCTGTCGTCGTATTCTGCGCAGGATCTCTCCGCGGTCGTATAAGATTGCTGTCGTCGTATTCTGCGCAGGATCTCTACGCGGTCGTATAAGATTGCTGTCGTCGTATTAGTATGTAAAGAGGTATGAGGAACAGGGTGTAAAGTTCAATCATCCTCTATTGAAAAGGGACCAGACGGGTGTTGTGTCTGATGGGCAACAGCCCGACGGTTGATGTCGAGACGTTGTATATATGCTAGTCGCGAACTCTAATTGCGCGATGCAGGTTGCGTGACGTCATGTCATTGTGATGCGTAGTTCGTACGTGGCGATGTAGATGCCGCCACAAGTACATTTGTGTTATCAGACTTATCAGTGAAGGTCCTTACATAAGTATTTAAGGTGGTGACGGTGGGGGTTGGGGTGGTGGCTAAACCTCTCACACGAGCCGCCCATTCTTCGACGCTCTCGCCATCAGATCTCGCCTCGTAAAACTTCTCTCTATCAGCAAAAGCATTGTCGTCTCGGCGTGAAATGCTTGTCTAATTTTTGTACTAGATCCTCGAACTTGACTTCCTCGAGTACGTCAGGATGAAGTAAGTTCCGTGCAAGGCGGCAGCTGTTGTCCGAAAGGTGGGTCAGTAACAAAGCACTTTTATTTTCGGTTTAAAAAACGGTACATAAAATTGAACAGTGTTATGTTCAATTTTATGTACTGTAGGAGCTGACGTTTAAATATAGGCCACTCTTGGCCGTCGTGATCGAAACTTGTTAGATTTCCGATGATATTCGACATTTTTCACGAACTTTTATATTTTTATAAACGTGGGTAACTCGTCGCCAGGGATCTGTCAGCTACCGAATAGATGCTAGTTTATTACTGTCATTGCGACACATCAACATACTTAATGGTGCAGGCACGCACACATCCATACACATCAATCTATTCATACACAAAATCTCTTATGTGGTCATTTTACTCATCATTATGAACAACTTTTTCTATGGGACTAAACCTGAAATCGCGAAAAAAAGTCGCAGGCAAAAGATAAGAGAAGAAAGAAAAGCTCCTATGACAACTAAACAAACATTACGTATTTTAGGCACAAGTTTTATAAAAACACTTTTCGATTCCTTAATTACTTGTTCCTTAATTAGATTCTATAGCATCTTCAGTAGGTCAACGATCTACATTAATGAAACAAGTTTGCCGATCAGTGGCAAACTTTGCGAGTCTCGATGGCACGGCAGCTGCTCTCACGAACAAGCCAACAGCTGCAGCTGTTGTTGTTCATCTAACTTCTTGAGCCATCTGTTTACAATGTACAGACGCCAGCAGATCAAGCCACCCGAAACTGTCAAATTTTCTCAATCAACCTTAAACCAAATGCTTAGTAGGAAATAGAGGCAGCCAGACTTTTGAAAATTAGGTATTTTAAGAAGGTATTGCTGTCGCTCTGCGAGCGCTCCGCCCTCGAATTCGTGCGATAAGGACAACTGCAGATCCGACTAAATAGCCTATGTAAAAAATCACATTTCGATGTTTGGCTCTCGCCTATTTCCTCCTCCAATATTGGACCAATTTAAAAGATATTTCATATACTATGCCCCTATGTTTTTCTTTTTTCGTTAATAGTGGTCAAATTGGTACACTAGGCGTCTGTTGACAGCGGTCTGAATAGGCAATTTTGAGCATTTTTTGAGGGTTTTAATTCTTATATAAATAATATATCATCAAAAAGGATAACATAGGGGCATAGAAGTAGCTGGTATTTATATTTCTGTAAAACATCATTGCTTTATGGCCATTAACCAGAAAGAAAACAGGCGAGAGCGTTTGTATCTTTTTGTATGGAGAAAAGAGCACCCACGTTTCCTCTTAAAAGATGAAAATCTATTAAAGAAATTTGACAGATTGTAGTAGCTTGATGTGCTGGCGTCTGTACACTGTTTACTATAACAGCTTCTAATTAAGAAGAAAGATAACTTAATATAAAAAATTAAGGATGAAACTAAAATATTGGATGGAGTGTCAAAAATAATAATTAAGTTTAGCCAAGAGCCTTGACCAAAGAAAAAAAAATATAGAGTATACTGAGGTAAATTATGTACATTTCCTAATATTTGAATATTAAAATTATTAAAAATAATATTTTTTTTAAATGTAGCCCACTGTTATTGGAAATGATTAAAGGAGATATCTAGGTGATATCATTTTTATATAATATCTATATCATAAAAAGGTCTCCTTCTCAAACTCGGAATTTTTTATTTATTTATTTTCACCAAAATAAGAACACTTATTACTAAATTGAGTAATGAAAATATAAGCTGAATAATGGCTTGGTTTGTAATATACAAAGTTTTAGGTATAATATGTTTTAGGAATACCTCTCAATTTATGCTTTAAAAGCGTGTGAAAGTTCAAAAGTTTAAAACACATGTACTAAAAGACCACGATGAGAACTGCCAGTTTTGTGTCAAACTTGTTTGTGGAACGGTACTTCTTGTCCATTTTATTTGGGACACAAAACATCATTAATACTTCTTGCGGTCATTTATTTTATAACCTTTAAATTGATACAAAATAACTTTGACCTTTGAGTAGATATTTAGGACCTGTTTCACCTACGATTAAATTCCTATTGACTTACTTGGCAAATTATTTCATGCAAATTCTGTTCCATTTTTGAATTTATTCGGTGAGTACTGGCTGTTCGGACATCATGAAATAGGCCCTTATACTAAGGCCCTATTTCACGATGTCCAAATCGGTTGAAGCACATTCAACCGATGTAAAAAAGATTTGTTTAAATGTCTAATCTTATTGTAAATAAGTATAGTAGGCATAAGGCACTTTTGAAAGTCCATATTTACAAGAACAAAAAAAGATTCTAGTTGCCCCCTCCAAAACGTAATGGGCAAAAAAATACATACTTAGTTACTCATTTCACCAGATAGGCAACACGCTGTAGTCCCTTGAGCAGTGTGTTTTCGAGTAGGTATTATCCTCCCCAAGCATAGCAACATCGCCGTCTGAGAGTTCTTTGTATCAGTCATTGTATTCCCTTGCCCAACAGTGGGCGTTCACGAGCTGACACGACGATGATGGTCCTACCTACGTCTGTTGTAATGATCCCACACACCTAACATGTATGAAAGTACGTACGTCATGACATTATTCATTATAAAACATCATGCGTCAGTAAAGATAATTATTACTAATTTGTTCGATTTCATTGAGCACTTATTTATGTATAAAACAATAGATGTTGAGCAGTGACGTACATACAACAATTTTGGAGAGCCTTCAAGGGCTCGAAACTTAGAGTACAAACGCCAGCACATCAAGCTACTACAATCTGACAAATTTCTTTCATCTTTAACGACAAATCATAAGGTTCAAGGTTGATTGAAAAAAATTCACAGTTTCGGTGGCTTGACCTGCAGACCTGCTGGAGTCTGTACAACAATGAAAAAGCCACAGTTCTTAAAATAAATATAATTTTGTGCCTTAAAATTCATCATGCAATTTTTTTTTCACTATACATTTTCATAATTTATTTTTCAATACACTTCCTCGAAAACTTGTATCAAAATGTACTATTCCCACCTACGATAACAATTACACTATTTTCAAACATTCCCACAACCACTGACAACAAGAAAACACGGAACAAAAGAAAACAAACAATAAACTGACTCCCGAAGGACCAAAACCAGTACAAAAGGACCCGCTAGTCCCAATACAAAATGTGCCATTGTGTAGACGTGACGCGAATGCGATGGCCTGGCATTGGCGACAAGGATGCATCGATTAGATCACGTTAAGTAATGTGACGCGGCCGGAAAACTGATGGGTGGGGTCAAGAGTGCTCGGTGTGGGAGGTTGTGTTTCCGTTTTGAGCTGGGAGTGTTTGTTTTGTTTTAGGAAGATGCTTATTAGGATTCGTAAATGCGCTGGGAGTTTGGGATGCAATCTTTTCATTGTTTTTTTTTTTATTATGATAGGAATATTTTTTTGTGATAATTGGTTAAGAGATTTTCTCGAAAATATAGGCAGCGACCTCTTTCCGTTAAGGTTGATGCGCCAGGGTAGCCCGCGAAATTCAAAATTTCTTACGTTATTTGCAATTTGTAGGTCAGTGTCAGGTTGTATGTTGATTAAAATATGATTCGCGGCCGTAACTAATATGGTTTTACAGTATTATAATCATTAGAATCAGCAATACAACTCCATAAGTTAGAATTGACCTCAAATCTAGCGATTTCATGAAATCATGAGGTTTGAGGTCAATTCTAACTTAAGGAGCTGTATTGCAGATTCTAATGATTATAATTCTGTAAAGCCATATTAGCTACGGCCGCGGTTCATATTTTAATCAACATACAAGCTCACACTGACCTACAAATTGCAAAAAACGTAAGAAATTTTGAATTTCGCGGGCTACCCTGGCGTTTTCGCCTTAAGTCATCGGTTGGAGAGGTTATCAGTTGGTAGGTAAAAAACTTAATAATATTATAAATGTAAAAGTGAGTTTGTTTGTTGGTTTGTTTGTTTTTAACGCTTTCACGCTAAAACGTATGAAACAATTTTCATGAAATTTGATAAATATGTAGGCTGGGACCTGGCAAAGGACAAAGGGTAAATTGTATCCTGGATCGCAGACGAAGGCGCGGGCAACAGCTAGTATTATTATAAATGCGAAAGTAACTCTGTATGTCTGTCTATCTGTTACTTTTTCATGCTTTAAGTGGAAACGTTGGTGCTCTTTTCTCCATACAAAAAGATACAAACGCTCTCGCCTGTTTTCTTTCTGGTTAATGACCATAAAGCAATGATTTTTTACAGAAATATAAATATCAGCTACTTGTATGCCCCTATGTTTTCCTTTTTGATGATATATTATTTTTATAAGAACTAGAACCCTCAAAAAATGCTCAAAATTGCCTATTCAGACCGCTCTGTCAACAGACGCCTAGTGTACCAATTTGACAACTACTAACGAAAAAAGAAAAACGTAGGGGCATAGTATATATCCTTCTTATTCAGTTTATGAAATATCTTTTAAATTGGTCCAATACTGGAGGAGGAAATAGGCGAGAGGCAAACCTCGAAATGTGACTTTTTACATAGGCTATTTAGTTGGATCTGCAGTTGTCCTTATCGCACGAATTCGAGGGCGGAGCGATCGCAGAGCGACAGCAATACCTTCTTAAAATACCTTATTTTCAAAAGTCTGGCCACCCGCCTTTCCTCTTAAATACTGAAGGTTAGTGTAGGTTATGTATTTTAGCAGATATTACCTAAAACCAAATTCTAAGCACATAGTCAAAATAGAAAAAGTTAGCCTTACAACACCCACGTCAAACAACAAACTTAATTTATTAACTTTGAGAAAATAACACGAGAATTCGCCGACATAACGTATTCAAGGATCGACCAAAATGAGTGTTCAAAAGGAAACTAAGGAACTATATGTGTGTGTGTTTAACATTCACCTTTGGCGCCAACTATTTTGTTGTTTTATATTCCGTACGTGAGATGGCACCACTATCGATAAGTGCAATAAGTGGGGTACAAAAGGTCCAGTTTTTAATGGACTTAAAAAAAAGAGGAGGTTATAATGTTCGTCAGTATGTAGCTATTTTTTTTATGTATGTTTCTCGATATTTTTGTCAATTGTGGACTGTTTTTTTTTTTTTTCATTTAATTTAGGAAGCTTGCGCGGAGCTGATGGTGAAGTCACCATATACATTGACACGAGCATAAATTTCTTAGCAACCATAATTAAAGTCATCGAATCGCAATCCCTGAAATGCCTACTTATTATTGAGTTATTCCGGTGGCTTTCTGTGGTCTTCATCATCAGTTCTTTTTCACCAAATGAAGCACCATTTGGAATGCATCGCTGTAGGCGTGCCTATAATATTTGAAGAGTTCCCTCGATTTCTCCAGGATTTCATCATCAAACACTGACCTTATGATAATGGGACCACCCAGAAAGTACAGCCTTTCAAACAAACAAATATTTGAAATTGGTGCAGCAGTCTCCGAGTAATCGGATAACATACATACAAAAAATATATATCAACGAACTGCGAGCCTCCTCCTTTTTTTGAAATCGGTTAAATAGAAAGTATAACAAGAGGTTCATGCTCATTATACACCAAATTAAAATAATTTCTAAATTAGTAGACAAGTCTTTTAGACTTTTAAGAGTTAATTCTGTGCCTGGGCCAATATCTGCTTAGATTAATCAAAAGAGAACAAAATAAATAATTTGTAAAAGAGCCATTTCTATTTTTTATGAGATTCCTGAAAAAAAGACTACTATACTTTGTGGAACTTCTGTCTTTTATAATTTACTGAAGTTCTGAATATTATCTATCTTTTGATACGTTTTACCTTTTTTGAATAGTGATGTGTTAACGCCCAGTACGTGGGTACATTATATATAGGTAAACATTTTAGGGTTAAAAGCTTTTTACGTTTTGGGAGGAGTAGGGTTCTATGTGACTTGTGGACTTTGAATGAGAGTGGGGTAAGGCCTTTTTAAGGCGCAGATTTCCTGAAAACGATCAAAAAGGTGGTTGTTTAAAGCTGTGTATCTCATACACCGCAAATAATTTAGACATGTAAAAAAAATATGATATTTTCAAGTCCTTTTCGCATACTGTGATGGAAGCCAAAACATAATTAAACATACTTTAATGCACCAAAAAAATCTTTAAACATACCTCCTCATAATCTTTAAAAGCTGTTTATCCCATCATTAGCAATTATAATTATAATTAAAAATATACCATGAAATGTCAAATTCCAAACTGCATCCAGTGATGGATTACTTTTTAGTAAATAGTTAATTTCTAATTCTATACGATTTTATTTGCACTTTTACGACATAATTCCGGTGCGCGTGAGAATCTTCTATCTCGTGCGTCAAACTAGACAGCCATAAAGCCATAATCACTTACATACTGAACTAAACCAAGCTTGGAACCAGAGGCCCTACTCCCTAAGTCCGTCCGTCTTTCCGTCCGTCCGTTCATCCGTCCGTCTGACATTACGATCAATTAAAACAAGTGTAAAAGTTAATTTTTTCGGACGGGCAACAACACATCAGGAGTAGGGACAACTGGCAAATCATGTTGTCATTCATACTTCGTTCGGGCCCCGAACCAATCATCCATCCGTAGGTGATACGGAGTAAGAAACGCTTGTAACGAAGGCCGAAACTACGGGCTTCGTGCTTAGGGAGTAGGCCCCCAGGGCCTTAAACAAGGACTATTATGTTTTCTAGAGTGATAAAGTGACTAAGAAGTCACAAGTGGATAACATAACATCACGCTTGAAATCCCCAAAGGGTTATGCAGAGGTGTAAGTACCTCCACAGTAGTACACCGACAGTTCGATATCAACATAAACTGGCGCTTTTTCGTAACCATTTATTTCACTAGTGCAGCATGTATGGATAAATTTTTTGGATATATGTTTATTGACTCTTTGACTATAGGAAAACACAATAGGGATGATGCCTGGGTAAAAAAAAAAAACTTTTTAACAAAAAAAAAAACCGACTTCCAAAAATCACTACAAAGTGAAAAATAACTTTAATTTCGGAAGTCGGTGTCTTTGGATCTGTATTTTAGTTTTTTGCCACCGACTTCCGAAATTAAAGTTATTTTTCACTTTGTAGTGATTTTTGGAAGTCGGTTTTTTTTTTGTTAAAAAGTTTTTATTTCTCGCTTTTTAGTGGGTCTGTTTATAATTTGTATAAGTTACAATAGTCTAATGTCAATTGCTCATCACATGTTACAAAATATTGCTTTTCCCGATGCTGGGACGTTAATTGTTGAGGAGTTCTGCTGGTAAGAACCAGGAGAACTCCTCAACAACCACTCACCACACGCATTGTGTGACGAGCGGAAATTGCTTAGCAACAATATTAAAGTAATCGAATCGCAACCCGTGAAATATTTATCATTGAGTAGTTCCGGTAGCCATCTGTGGTCTTCATCATCAGTTCCACTTCACCAAGTGGTGCTTTTCGAGAGCAAATGCACGAGCTACTATAAAAAATACACAAATCGCTATAGGTGTGCCTATAATATTTGAAGAGTTCCTTCGATTTCTCCAGGATCCCATCATCAGAACTGTATTTTGACAAAAATGGGACCATTTGGGCAGTATACCCTTTCCAACAAAAAAATAATTTTTCAAATCGGTTCGCAAGCGACCGAGTTATGCGCGAACAAACATAAAAAAAAAAAAAATACAAACATCCGAATTGAGAACCTCCTCCTTTTTTAGAAGTCGGTTAAAAAGAAATTCTATTTAGTCCGTCAGTCAGATAATAAAAAAATATTAAACACGTATTTTTTGCTTTATCATATTAATAAAAAAATACTTAGATAACACGCATTAAAGTTGGGGAGTGGGGGCTCGCTACGTCACTTGTACGTATTGAACCTAGCTACCCGTGACGTCATACCATATTTTAACTCAATGTATCGCTGTAATTTTTTGATTACGTAAAAAAAGAAAAAATACGTGTCCAACATTTTTTAATAATCTCTATGACGGACAAAAAATAATTTTTTAGTCATCATCCCTATTGGGTTAAATTTCATCGATACAATTTAATTCCGAAAAGACCTCTACTTTTTATATTTTTCTCTGTAATTCTAAAATCCTAATTAATTTCATTGCACAGTTACATTAAAAATGTGCGTATTAGTACAACATTCTGGCTGAACATAATTTTGATAGATAGCTTAATTTATTTTTATCTACACCCATGCTATAAATTCTCTATAAAAGCTTCTGAAACAGTTAGCTTATTGCCAACATTAAAACAGCCAGTGTCATAGTAACCATGGTAACCATAATAGCATCCAAACGGGTGCTTTAATGTTGTACTGAATTTCATAATGCAACTCGTTTTCAAAAAAAGAACATTGTAATGCACGCGCGTTTCACTACAACAGCGCCGTAATTTAAAAAAAAAACCGGTCAAGAGCGAGTCGGACTCGCGCACCGGGGGTTCGATTTCTGAAAAAGTGTGCTATTTAGAGACATCGTTTTATTTTTCCTGTAATCTTTACATACACTTCCATAGAATAATTTTAGATTTTTCTCTTTGCAAACTTCGGAGATAAGGGGGGGGAACGGTATTTTTTTTTACATTTTTCATCAGAAGTCGAAAACTATGCGGCCTAAAAAAAAGAAAAAAAATGTTTCAGAATGTGCAAACAGCGTTCTTTTATATGATACCCCACATGCCCTAGTAGCCCCACTTTGATTTTTGAAGACCCCCTTTCAGTCCCTGTTGCAAAAAAAAATATAAATATTTTAATTTCTTTCTTATATGCAAAATAGTCTTAATAACATAATTAGGTATTAAAACACTCATGTGATACTACTATCACACTCGGCTTCGCCTCATGTGATAAACCCACATTCGTGTTTTAATACCCCTTATTATACGTCAGTTGCCTATATAACTATTTTAAACAACGTTTATTTGATTTGGCGCTTTTATTTTGGTTCCAGCGCATTGTTGCGCTCTCTTTTTTTCGCGTGTGGAAGTAATTGACTCTGTCACTTTCATAATCCCGTTCAGTTCGCTTTTTACGTATCACCTGAAGTCCCATGTAATAGGGGGCGAGCTTATTCTCATCAAAGAGGCACAAATCCTGAGGCCGGGCAGCTACTGAGAAAGTCCTGATGGAAAAACCAATAACACTTTGTTCGACCTGGGAATCGAAGCCGGCATAGGCAACTGAAGGAACACGGGGGGGTTTTAGTCAGTAAAAGTCTGACACGCCCTTCCGCTCCACCCAGAGCGGGAGAAGTTATTTGATGATTTCCCACTCTCAAAAAAAAAAAAAAAAAAAGGACTAGCACTAGCAGCAGTAGCACTAGGTCAGCACGGCAGTCAACAATGACATGAATTTAACTCATATAACTTCATAATATTTATCTGCCTATAACTAAATATCTACCTATCAAAATAAAAGTTAGAACGTAGACCCAATGTTATTATGAAAACCTCCTCGATTACAACAAAAATAGAAAACTCATCTGTGAATATTTGGGCTGATTTTACAATAGTCAGATAACTTTTATCTGAAGAATAAATATTACAGTTTGATATTTTTTAGACAACAGCTGTTAAATTGAAATATTTATTCTTTAGATAAGAGATAACTGACTATTGAAAAATTAGCCCTTAATGTATAGTTATGTACATTACACATACATAAATTAATAGGTACTGACGATCTAGCTAGAGAGATTTTAAATTTCTATTTGATGCCATAGACGGTGTGACTGGTAGTTAGTGATTGTGCTAATGATAACAAACAACTTTTACTATAGGACCAAAACTGAAATCGCGAAAAAAAATCAGCTTCTCCCTACATTTATACCTAAGTAGAAACAATAATGAATATCAATAATTTGACGCAACAACACCACACGTGATGTGCAACTGAATGATCTCCTCAGGGGTATCAGTGTATAAGGACAATGATTGCAATGACCTGACGCGGTCATACAGTGAAGTCAAAAACGGACATGATTGTGCTCATTTGTAATCAAACGTGAACAAATACTCGTAGAACTGGCATTGGTGTAGGAGTTTGGAGTTGAGTCCTTATAAAAGGACCAACAAGAAGCTTTGATGACTTGAAAGGTTCTAAAATGTAAGTTTCCTTTAGCGTCGTAGGTATCTTCTTGAAATTGTGCCAAAACATTGTAGCTTTGAAGCACGGGTTTCAAATGCCTTGCTTGATATCCCACCTAGTCGTACTCAGCGCTTCTCCTCCACATTTAAGTATGGAGCTCTCTGCCAGTGGTGTCTGTATTCCCTTCCACCTACAAAACGTCTGCCTTCAAAGCAAGAGTGAACAGGCATGTTCTGCGCATGCTAGTTTCATCATAGACCTCATCCATCACTTTCCATCAGTCGTGATCGAGGTCAAGAGCAGGTCTACAAAGGTTCTCGGGCACAGTTACTATCATATTAAGTCCAGTGATACACCGCTGTTCTATATTCTGTTCCAGTTGACTCAACAATGCAGCAGCCTGCCACTCGAGGAGACCGTGGTGTCGGTGTACACCACGCACCCTACCACCATGGGCACCAACCCACCCTTAGACGTCTACCACCAAATTGCCAACAACCTTGCTGAGAGGATCACATCGCCCATATACAAGTAAATCATATTGCAATTTTAATGTTACAAGGATCAAAAGATTTTAAGGCGAAAGCGCCGGGGTAGCCCGCGAAATTCAAAATTTCTTACGTTTTTTGCAATTTGTAGGTCAGGGTGAGCTTGTATGATAATTAAAATATGATTCGCGACCGTAACTAACATGGCTTTACAGAATTTATTATAATCATTAGAATCAGTAATATACTTATGGAGTTGCATAAGTTAGAATTGACCTCAAACCTCATGATTTCATGAAATCGCTAGATTTTAGGTCAATTCTAACTTATGGAGTTGTATTGCTAATTCTAATGATTATAATACTGTAAAACCATATTAGTTACGGCCGCGAATCATATTTTAATCAACATACAACCTGACACTGACCTGTCAATTGCAAAAAACGTAACAAAATTTGAATTTCGCGGACTACCTTAGCGTATCATCCTTAAATTGTGTCGTTTTTCGTATGAAATTACTCTGAGTTTTGAAAATGCCTCAAAAGACCAGATTCAAATATTTATCAACTCATATCCTGACCTGCAAGATTTTATGGGTTATAATGATTTATCCTGATATCTCCTACACTTATTGTATGTAGAATAACATCATTTAACAGAAAGTCCATTCCTGACTATGGAAAAGTAGCTTGAGTTGAGCTCATTCTGATTTCTAATACATCAAATTTTCATCTTTTCCAGATTCCTCGGCATAAACGGTACAAAGTCAGAAGAAGCCACAAAACCTGTGGAGAAGATCGAGCTACAAGAAGACTTAAATAATAAACCCAACATGAAACCTGTTGACAACGACATATCCAAAGACAGGGACGTTGAGGAACTATCAGTTGAAAGCTTAAGTAAAAAAACTGAAAAGAAACCGGAAAAAATAACTCTATATTCTAAATATTTACCAACGTTTGGCAACCAATTTTCTGGCAAGCAGGTTGAAGCTAAGAACGATTCATGGAATGAACTAGACGACCCATTCACTTGGGACGACGAAGAAGTTGCCAAGCCTAAGGAAGGACCTTTCATCTATTTCTTGGAACTGCTCGGAAGCACCCTTCAGTTGATATGGGGCGGTTTGATGGCATTGTTTAGACCGAATTCCAGTTCAGGATCAAGCAAAGGAACGTTATAATAGGTCCATAACAAAATCAAATAAGTACCAGTAGTTTGTTTGTATCAAATGTGATAGTTTTGGAGTAGGCCATATAGTGTTGAAAAAAGATAGACATGCTTCTTAATGATGATATTATTTTAAATACAATAAACTGTGCTGCTAACTGTAACACAGTCGGTATAGTGGTTTAGTAAGAGTCAAGTGCTGCACGAAAAAATCACGTGCTTGTCAAGCAATTTTTACCATCTAGGGACCTCATTAGGACTTTGCGATTGAATTCGGTGGTAAAGCGACCGCTATATATGTTGACACTGCAGCCCCAGAGGGCATCTCTTTCTTTAAACGCTCTGTTGTATGTACTTAAGCCTGATTTACACAGTGCGACTTTAATTGCCTGTGGCATACCATAAATTGAAGCAAAAAAGAAGTTGGATCATCTAAACAATGTTTAGACGATGCAAGTCATTCGTTGCTTCAATTGTATTGTATGCAAGAAACTCAAACTTGAATCGTATAAATGAGGCGTTAGAGTATAACTACTCCATACAGTTGTCCAAGTTTAAGCCAGCGTTTATTGAGCTATATTTTCACGTAACCACACTCTCTAGAACAAGGCTGCTCAACCCCAGGCCCGCGGGCCACCAACTGACCCGCTAAAAACTATCAGCTGGCGTTAGTATTTTGAAAATTAATTTTAGCACTTTAAACCGAGTCTAAAATCTATTTTGCTTCTTATGAACCCATTCTCAATTAGCCAACAATAAACCGTATTTTCAGACTTGATTTTATTAGCGACCTCAGATTCCCCATTCGCCAGTTCGCCACATCGTCCGGTTCTGTGCTTCTCGCATCCAGCGGATTCCTGCAGCCTTCACAAGGTCAATGACTCATCACATCATCAGCCTATAGCAGCCCACTGCTCTATGCCCAGCAGTGCCTCTCCTATCGCACGCCATTCAGCTCGATTCTCAGCAACTCTCATCCACCTGCTACCAGCCACCCTGCGGATATCGTCGCCCCACCTAGCCTGAGGGTATCCTACCTTAAGTTATTACCTTGCGTGTTAGTTTTGTATACTTACAAAGTACTCTTTAGAATTTGTTTTATGTGTGAACGATAAACAAACATGCAAGTTGGATACATGTCTTACGAGTATGCCTTGTTTAGATCGTGGGGTTTTGAGTTAGTTTTTTTTTTTTTTTTTTTTTTTTTAATTTATTTAACGTTTACACAAAAGAATACAGAATTAGACATACAAATAGCAACCAAAAACCACTAAGGTTTAAACTTGTGCTATCATGCTTGTGCTATCTCAATATCGAACTGTATAATGATGCATTTCGTTATTGATATCGATACAATTGCTACTTAACATATTTAGGTCTTTTTATTAGTTACAATCATTCCTACATAATACTTAAGTAATATTGCTAAAGTTTACATTTGATATTTTTATCTGTAATACATTTGTTTATTTCTGAGGGTAGACTATTAATAAGTCTCGGTACAATATAGCCGGTAGTGCGTTCGCCATACATATTGTTGGCGCGCTGTGTACGAAGCCTATTCTCAGAAACTGCCCGAGTGCGTACAGGATGTTCGATTTTATTTCTTAAAGATTCATTGAAAAATTGTTCTTTTAATAACAAAAAATTTGTTTGTATGTGAACTGGTAAGACATTACAGTGTTTAAAGAGGCCATTTATATTTTCGTAAAATTGATTTCTAATTTTGGGAGATACTATTGTTTTTAAAATTCGATGTTGGATTTTGAAAATACTATCAAGGTAGGTTTTATAGGTACGACCATAACTACTAAGGCCATACTGGATGTAGGATTCAGCCATTGCGTAATAAAGCATTATCTTCACTTTGAAGGGCAGGCGGTTTTTTAGTATGGTCATAATAGCCAATATGGTCAATATAGTTACACTGTACCCCTGGAAGGTTTGTACGTATGGTCAATTCTGGACTATCAAATTGAACTTGATAATCCAGAATTGAGTAGGGGCTTGTGGCTAAGTAATAACAGCCGCACGGCTCGATCGATCAGGTCTGTGGATGGGTGACCATCTTTACATACCAAGACCCCTCCATGCCTCGGAAAGCCTGTTGGTCCCGGCTGTCATTCGTGGATATTTTGACAGTCGTTACGGGTAGTCAGAATCCTGAAATTCTGACAACCAGTCTTACCAAGGGGTATCGTATTACAAAGTAACTGGGTTGTGGAGGTCAGATAGGCAGTCGCTCCATGTAAAGTACTGGTATTCGGCTACATCCGGTTAGACTGGAAACCGACCCCAACATAGTTGGGAGAAGGCTAGGCAGATGATGAATTCAGAATTGTGTGAGATAACAGTTTGTAATATTTGTGAGGCTAATATCATACTATATCAGAAAGGTTTAGGTGGTGAAATAAAGGTAAAGAATCTTGATGCAACTTTTTACACAAATGCATATTAAACAAATAAACTACTGATTAAATTAATGGTTCAATTGATTTAGTAATCATTATTGTTGTATTTACATTGGTTTTTAGTTGCATTTTATTTTTATACCGAGGTTTTAAAATAAAATAAGATAGAAGACATATCAAGATTGTTTACCTTTTTTTCACTACCTAAACCTTTCTGGTATAGGTAGAGTTTTAAAATAAATACTAAATGTTTTTTACCGAAAGCGATTCAAGGTTCTTACTGAGTATTTTAAAATTTTTTTTTTAGATTTATTTTATGTTTTTGTAACTGTATTTCGGTTTAGTTTTAATATTTTGTAAATACATACCTATAAAACAGTGTTATATTTGAACATTTTCATGAAATGAAAATTAATACGAGTACGAAGAAAGTTATAATTTTGTACAAAAAATATAAAAAACGTGGGTGCCATGAACTGGAAAATAGTCAGAAAAATATTTATTTATTTTGTATTAGCGGAATCATTGAGATTTTCAACTTATCTATACAATGTGTGTCTGACTAAAATTACACAATGGTTTTAGCTATAATTTGCGCCATCGTAATATGTGTGTTTATCTAATGCTTTAATATTTATCTTAGACATAACAACGATATTTCCCTGTTTCGACATGTCACCACATCAGTACATTGCACCTGTGCGAGTATTATTATATTATGTAATTATTCTAAATTAAAATGATTTACCGAATGTATGAGTTTTAAATACCTACAGAGGCCTTAGTGCGAGTTTTTATACTTACTCGATCACGTTAACGTGAACTTCAATTTGTATTGTGGGCTTAGTGCGAGTTTTTATACTTACTCGATCACGTTAACGTAAACTTCAATTTGTACTGTGGGCTTAGTGCGAGTTTTTATACTTACTCGATCACGTTAACGTAAACTTCAATTTGTACTGTGGGCTTAGTGCGAGTTTTTATACTTACTCGATCACGTTAACGTAAACTTCAATTTGTACTGTGGGCTTAGTGCTAGTTTTTATACTTACTCGATCACGTTAACGTAAACTTCAATTTGTACTGTGGGCTTAGTGCGAGTTTTTATACTTACTCGATCACGTTAACGTAAACTTCAATTTGTATTGTGGGCTTAGTGCGAGTTTTTATACTTACTCGGTCACGTTAACGTAAACTTCAATTTGTACTGTGGGCTTAGTGCGAGTTTTTATACTTGCTCGATCACGTTAACGTAAACTTCAATTTGTACTGTGGGCTTAGTGCGAGTTTTTATACTTGCTCGATCACGTTAACGTAAACTTCAATTTGTACTGTGGGCTTAGTGCGAGTTTTTATACTTGCTCGATCACGTTAACGTAAACTTCAATTTGTACTGTGGGCTTAGTGCGAGTTTTTATACTTACTCGATCACGTTAACGTAAACTTCAATTTGTACTGTGGGCTTAGTGCGAGTTTTTATACTTACTCGATCACGTTTACGTTATCGTTACCTTATGTCAATTCGTATGGAATAATTGTGTTTCCCATTACAGTCACCAGGCGGCGCTTATTCATTTTCAGTACAAATTGAGGTTTACGTTAACGTGATCTAGTAAGTATAAAAACTCGCACTAAGGCCTCTGATACTGAATTAGCGCCGTCTGGTGACTACAATGGAAAACACAATTATTCCATAAATTGACGTACGTCAACGTTAACGTAACCGCGATCGAGTAAGTATAAAAACTCGCACTAATGCCACTGTTTATAAATATATACGCGGGTTCGCGGGGGGAAGGGCTTGTTTGAGACTAAGTAATAACAGCCGCTCAATCGATCAGGTTAAGCTACGCTTGACGTGGTTGGTCCGTGCATGGGTGACCATCTTTACATACCAAGGCCCCTCCGTGCCTCAGAAAGCACTTTAGTAAACCGTTTGTCCCGGCCGTCATTCGTGGGTACTTTGACAGTCGTTACGGGTCGTCAGAAGCCCGAAAGTCTGACAACCAGTCTTATCAAGGCGTATCCCATTACTCACTAACTGGGCTGTGGAGGTCAGGCAAGAAGTCGCTCCATGTATATGGATGTATAATACTGGTATTCAGCTGTATCTGGTTAGACTGGGGGCTGACTCCTATACAGCGAGGAAAAGCATAGGCAGATGATGTTTTGAGATCTTTCGAGATGTAGGTAGTGTTGCCGTAGACTCCCATTCGTTTACCATGGACCCCCATGAGAACGTATGAGTCTGTACTGGTGGAACTTAATATTATCACGCGGCTATCTAAAATATGCCAAGAGCGTGCCCAATGATTTTCCGAATCTTCTTCTTCTTCTTTTTCCGAATCTTCTTCTTTTTTCAGAATTGTTCCAGACATATTATTCGTTAAAAGCACAGATAAAATAATCCTACGACCTAAGCATTGTCTGGAATGCCTTATGATACTGGCCAGCCGTGTGATTCTGTAAGACCTCATTCTAAACTTCGAATCTGAATCCGCTGTGAGTTTCTTGATTGGCATTCTAAATTCAAAGTGTCAAATAAAAAACAAGTGAACAGTGGCCTTTGTGCGAGTTTTTATACTTACTCGATCGCGTTTACGTTAACGTTGACGTTTGTCAATTTGTATGGAATAATTGTGTTTCCCATTACAGTCACCAGATGGCGTTTATTCAGTTTCAGTACAAATTGAAGTTTACGTTAACGTGATCGAATAAGTATAAAAACTCGCACTAAGGCCTCAGAAGTGATGCGAAGTGAGAGTGAATAGCGAGTTGTTGTTTGAATTTTAGAGAATCGACGTACTTGTGGCAGGAAAATGCGCTCAGGGCAGAGCACCGGCAAGATGGTCAGACGCGAACGCTGTTGGCGGCCGCCTGTTCGGTACATGCTACCTCCAACTGCAGTACACACGGCAGAAGACCGCATAACTTGGAGACGCGTTGTATCTAGTCACAATCCTCATCTTGACGACACGGTTGGCGCAATGGTTGAGCGATTGACTGCTGCGCAGCATGTCGCGGGTTCGATTCCCGCACGGAACAAATATTTGTACGACCTACAAGTATTTGTTCCGAGTCTGGGTGTTTTTCTATCTATAATATGTATGTATTTACAAAAAAAAAAAATTGTATATAAGTAGTTTATCAGCCATCTCGTTACCATAACACAAGCATTAGGTTGCTTAGCTTGGGACTAGATGGCGTTGTGTGAAATGTCCAAGGATATTTATTTATTTATTTATTTATCTAGTCACAATCCTCAGCATTGAGGGAACAACGAAGAAGTTGGTACGTCTAGCGTAAAGGTTCTGATAGAGGAATGTCAACAATATCTGCTTTGCCTGGTATTGGAGCTTTGGGGCGCAATCCGGTCGAAATCAACACAATTTTATTACCTAATAGCTACGCCTCGCGGTTTCTACATAACCTTGGCTCCTGTGAGAATATCGGCATAAAAAGTATCCTATATCCTAACCAAGGTCATGGTCTATCTATTAGCCAAATTTCATTCAAATCCGTTCAGCCGTTTTAGCCTGAAAGCGTAACAAACAAATAATAAACTCACTTTCCCATTTATAATACTAGTTAGTAAGTTAGGATTAGGATGCACATGATGATGGTTTCGGTCAGTGTTTAACCACTACACGTGTCCGAATCACGCCGGGAATACATTAAGCTCATGAATATTCACAGAACACAAATGTATCTTCAGTGTGCCAACAGATATAGTCAGTTGTGTCCACAGTCAACAGACCACAAATTGTGCATTGCTAGAGTGTTGTCCACAGGCGCCACGCTGCGGTACGGAACGTTGATTGTTGAAACTACAACTCGTCAGTGGTTGCTATGGTATTATTCATAGGTACAGTAACAGCCCGAAGTCGACAAGCAATCTCACAAAACCATGGCATAGCAATATTAGTTTACTTATGACCTTCTTCGGCGCCGCAGCACGTATAGCGCAGGCGATAATGGTCATTGCGGTGTAAGTGGACTTCTGGCCGTTGTCTGTACAATGCCATTACCGTTGTTCAAAAGGGTATTGTTCAGATTGCTATTAGAAAATAATTATTACAGTGTTCAAGAATATTTACAGGATAAGGCGTTAGTAATGTAATGAAGTCATATTATTAATTATTTATCATTATTATTACTTTATTTATTTATTTATAATAGGTACGCCAACAGCATATACATTGTACATTACAGACTAAAAATTAATAGGTATGGGTTCTTATATATATACCAATTACAGGTGTACACGACATTCACATAATACAAAGCAACCACCGTAAATTATATCAATTAAAATTATTAATTAAAATGAAAATGAAAAACAAAATTATAAACAAAACAAAACAGCGAACAAAAACTGACTTACACAAATAAAGATATAATATATACATTATACATTACTAACTAAAATAAAATAAAATATTAACTAAAATAACATAAAATAAGCTTACTAAGTATGACGTTAGTCACTTAAATGTTTATTTAAATGACTGCGCAAGAGGGTTTTGAATTTCGGCAGGGAACCAAAGAATACATCCAAATCAGGTAGTTTTGAGTTGAGTTCGTTGAATTGAATACACATTCTAGATGTTGGTGAATGTCTGCCAATGTTATTTCTACAGGTAGGCGGTTCAAAAAGTCTAGATATTGGCTGTCTGGGAAGGTTATATGGGACTGACAACATGACACGTTCAAGCAATTGCTCGCATTCTATTTGACCATTTACAATTTTGTAAAGAAAAACTAAGTCTTGGACCGTACGACGGTTCCGAAGCGACTCAATTCGAAAGAAAGCCAAACGTTGTTCGTATGGACATCTGTGGGATATTCCTGAGGACATGTAAGCAATATGCCTAGTAAACGCACGCTGGATATTTTCGAGACGCTTACTACAATACAATCTCAATTTAAATTAATTAACTATTTTTAATTCATATTTAATCTCTAATTCATAATTATTAATAGGTTAGTAATAAAGGCTTTGTTTTATTTATTTTTTTCGTGTAGAAACATTTGTACGCCATACTATGGCAGGGTGTGCTGGAACCAATATTATAACATCTATTGTACCATATACTATCAAATAAACATTTTTGATTTGATTGATTTTGATTTTACAATATTGTGTGGCGTGGACAGACTAAGAAAATAGTATTTATGAGGAAGTCTAAGGCACCATCTCGACGGGCGATACTGACTTCATCATCTGATGAAGTCAGTGAGTGATTTAGTTAAAGTAACGTCGCCGGTGGGACAGGTGCCTTAGGTTTTGGAGTAAAGGTCGTGAAGGTGACACCCTGACACCGTTATTTACGTGAGTGATGGGGCAGACTATCAATTAGGATATTTTATAATACCGTTAATCTAACGTCGACGGAATCCCTCATGAGCAAATCACCAGATTCTCAACTCACCAGATTCTCAACTAACCAGATTCGCAACTCATCAGCTATTGTACTATCCAACACATAAATTATATTTTACTGACAGACAAAACCTCATTACATAAACTGATAAAATCGATTCAAATGCCTAAGAGGTCGGAATAAATAGCTGATAGACAACCTCATTTCATAAACATGTTTTTTTTTTTTTTAGCTACTGCCTAATCTACATCATAATCATTTTGATGCACCCAGGGGAATAATATTTACGAAAAATATTGCACCTAGGCGAATATTAACCCAGGTGAACTGCCTACATTAAGAATTCGGTGTTATTTTGATTTTGTTTCGATTTACTTATACTTTTGTTTTTTTTTTCTGTTTTGTTGACTATAGTTGCCTATTCTGTTATTTTTGTGATTTTGTGTTTCATTGTACATCTGGTGAGTTGCGAATCTGGTGACTTGCGAATCTGGTGAGATGCGAGTCTGGTGACTTGCGAATCTGGTGAGTTGCAATCTGGTGACTTGCGAATCTGGTGAGTTGCGAATCTGGTGAGTTGCGAATCTGGTGAGTTGTGAATCTGGTGAGTTGAGAATCTGGTGAGTTGCTCATAAGCGGACGGAATTGATACATTAGCCCACCGCGTCGTAAGCGTCACATCCAAACGATTTTTTAAATCTAAAATACAACGATAGTCGTATTACCCAGTAACTGGGTTATGGAGCTCAGATAGGAAAAAGGAATCATGATAGTTATCTACTTTTTGGGGCGCGTAAGAATCCTAAAAAAACTTGGGATATTATTAATAATGTTACACAGCGCAAACCTAAAAAAACTAATAACTTGGAGCTGTTGGCTTTATCTACTGCCCCACAGAAGTCTGTTGATGATGTCAATGACTATTTCTCTAGCATAGGCGAACTTTTGGCAGATAAGATCACAACTTCACTGTCCTCAACAGTAAGTAATACCATTCCTGACTCTTCCTCGACAGATTGTTCTCTGGTCTCATCTTTTGTCTTACTCGATACAGATCCCGACGAAGTTCGAGCCACTCTTATGAGTTTGAAGGCAGATAGTGCTCCTGGTTGGGACAAAATACAAGTTAACTTTCTAAAGGCAGCACACGTTCAAATTGTACCAATCATAACACATTTAGTAAACCTATGCTTCGAGCAGGGACTTTTCCCGGATGCTCTGAAAGTGGCTCTAATAACGCCTATGTATAAGTCTGGGGAAAGGACTGACCCGTCAAACTACAGGCCAATCTCAGTTCTATCTGCTATTTCTAAAATCCTCGAAAAGCTTATAAACTCACGCTTAATTAAATTCCTCACTAAATATAATATACTGTCACCGTCTCAGTTCGGCTTTAGGCAAGGGAAATCTACTGAGGACGCAGTTCTGTCGCTAACGGCTGCCCTGGTAGATAGTGTGGATAGAGGTGACAAGTGTCTAGCTATTTTCCTCGACCTTAAAAAGGCCTTTGACACAGTTTCTGTCCCCATACTTTTACGTAGGCTAGAAAGTATTGGCATAAGGGGACCCCCTCTTGAACTTCTGAAATCTTACCTGAGCAACCGCAAGCAATCAGTTAAAATTGGTGATTATACTAGTTCTGAAGTAACTATTAATTACGGAGTCGGGCCGGACACTGTCCTTGGCCCGACCATGTTTTTTATTTATATCAATAATTTATGTAATATGAATATTCACGGTGGGCTCATTTTTACTTACGCAGACGATACCGCAATTGTTTTCACGGCTAAAACTTAGGCTAGTGTTAGGAGGTTGGCTGAGGGTGGGCTTGCGGTCATAGCAACCTGGTTAAATGATAATCTTCTCACACTAAATGCCTCTAAATCCAACTACATCTGCTTCACGAAGTATGCTAATTCCCAACCGTCGCTAGAATTCCAAATTCAGATTCATAACTGCCCCAACCCCTCAATCCCCGACTGCTTATGTGTAAAAATCGACAGGTTACAGCATACTAAATACCTAGGGGTTATGATTGACCAGCGCCTGTCCTGGCACATGCACACAGAACTACTTATGAAAAGAGTTAGGAGAATGATTTGGACATTTAAAACATTGCGGCATATTGCTTCAAAGCAACTACTGAAGCAAGTATATGTATCTTTGGCCCAATCGATCCTCACATATTGTTTGCCATATTGGGGTGGGTCATCAAAAATCAAATTTTTGGAACTTGAAAGGGCTTAAGGTCATGTTCTTTAAACCTTACAGATTCCCTACCCAGGACCTTTATATACTATCTGACGTTCTGTCTGTCAGAAAACTTTATTTGCTTCAACTCATACTAAGAAAGCACGCATCCCCCCCGTATGACCCCTCTAGGCCAAGAAGCAGAAGGAGCTACTTAGTCGCTCCAACTGTTGCGGTTAGGTCTGTTTTTGCAAAAAGACAGTTCCCAAGGCAATCTTCCCAGAAATACAATCTGATAAATAAAAAGCTAAGTATACACCCCTTGAAGATCCGAGACTGTAAAAAAGTGTTAACCGAATGGCTTAAGAACAGCACTTATGATGATATTGAGTCTATTGTATCTACTCTTTAATAACTTATTACTATAAGCGTGTTTCAGTTTACATTGTTAGTGGAAGGAGTCCTAATAGACTTCTTCCGATCCCAAGACGCTGTCGTGGGGCTAACTTAAACTTAAACTTAAACCTAAGCTTAAACTAAACATAATTTAAACTTATCTTATCTTATATTAATACTTACACTGACATTTAATTTATATCTATAATTGATTTTTGAATTTTAATTCAACCACTATACATCCACACACTCTCATACACTCACACTTACTTGTTTACACCACACATACACGCGCATTTGTTACCTTTTTCTTTGTAAAACGTTTATTCATTTAGAGTTTTTGTTTTTATTTCATTTTTCAGTTTGCCATAATTATTGTTTTCAATTGCAATTATAGCTAATCGTAGTGGAAGAGCGGAGTCTTTCTAACACAAGCAACTCTTGCTAAAAAGGAGATCTCCAACACATTTATGTCAAAGCACTTTGTATTTTTTTTTTTTTTTTTTTTAGATAGGCAGTCGCTCCATGTAAAATACAGGTATTCAGTTGCATCTGGTAAGACTGGAAACCGACCCAATATAGTTTAGGAAAAGGCTAGGTAGATGATGAATTATAGCATTTTGTTTTCAATTCAAATTTAAATGTTTAAGGCTGTCATGTGGTAAAAAAATATATAAAATGAAATTTTTGCGACAGCCACATTTAGTATTCATTTAAATATATAAATAAAGTTTTAAAATTAATTAGGTAAATATCGGATTTTTTCAATTTTATAATCGTTCGAATTTAAGATACTTTTGTTTCGCGCGTTCGTGCTGATCCCAATAACATTGATTTGCACACAAGGCTACACAGATTTACTAACAAGTAAATAATGCTACAAGTACTAGAAGAGAAAATTCTGGACATAAAAGTGTCACGCTAAAGGCTATGCATATAATATGCAACCAGCTTGTCCTAATTACAAAAACATACATTTAGTACAAAGTAACTTTTTCATTTTTAGAAAAAAAACCGGGCAAGTGTGTGTCGGACCACGCACAATGAAGGGTTCCGTAGTTGGGATGACTTTATCCCAAGAACAAACTTAATATTGTAGTTGAAATACATGTTCTCCCATACATTCCAACTGTAAATGTAAGTTTGTACTCACAATATTGAGATATTTACCATGTTATTTTGAGACCACAGACTTCTTCAAACAGGTAAAAGTAAAACTATTTTTAGTATTTTTTTCAAAATTTTAGGTTTAGTAGTTTCGGAGATAAGCCCCCTCCCCTTATCTCCGAAACTACTGAATCTGAAATGGTCAATTTTCGTCTATTTTCTTAAATAACTTTAAAACAATTTATTTTAAAATTATGCAAAAAATATATTTGAGACCCTCATAGTAGTTAAGTAAGCCCTGTAATTTTATATCACTCAATACAGTTTGCAATTTTTTTTTTTAATTTTCATATTTGCCCCCTAAAAATGGCCCCCAGATTCAAAATTCATTCATTCATTACTTTAGCCCTACGTGTTTGGGTCAAAGAAATCCATATGTGTACCAAATTTCAAGTTAATCGGTCCATTCGATTCGAAGCAAATTGAAAGCGATGTATTTGCTACGTTGACTGTGAGATTATAATTAGAAACAATCATAGCTGATTAAACGATACAACGACGATGATTTAGTAAAAAAAACCGGTCAAGAGCGAGTCGGACTCGCGAACCGAGGGTTCCGTTCCGATTTCTGAAAAAGTGTGCTATTTAGAGACATCGTTTTATTTTTCCTGTAATCTTTACATAAACTTCTATCACATAGAATAATGTCAGATTTTTCTCTAGACCCCCTCCCTTCCCTTTCAGTCCCTGTTGCAAAAAAAATATAAATATTTTTATTTCTTTCTTATTTGCAAATAAGTTGGGTAAACGTCATCTAAAACTGTTCCAAATTTCAAGTTGATAGCATTAGTAGTTCTTGAGATATCCAGCTGTGACAGACAGACAGACAGACTGAGTCGCACCATAACGGTTCCTTTTTACCATTTTGGTACTGAACCATAAAAAGGGCATGAATTTTATAGAACCTCAAATAATTCCCACTATGGGATCCTAAAAATACTAAATATCCAAGTAACTGGAACCAACTTGGATATAACACTCGCTGGCCGTTTACCGCGGCACCACTCGCTTCGCTCGGTCGACTCATGCGTGGTTTTTCACAGTTCTAACCTAACCTTACCTAAACCATTTGGTCGGGGTGTCTTTGCTTATAGTTACTACGACCAAGGCTAGGACGTTGGTTACAGTTTTAACCTAACCGTTTGGTCACCCACAGCTAGTTACTGTGACCAACTGTCGGAAAAGCCCAGAAAGTTAAAAAGAGGCTCATGTATTTAAAAAGTCTGTATCATTATTTCCCCAAAAAGTATAAAGAAAGAAAGAAAAAACGTTTATTTGCGGTAAACATGACGCAAACTACAACAAAATAAAATTATTTAAAAACAATTTGGGGGAAAATATGCGTCACATCTACGCAAAACGGCCACCGCTCAGCATAATGCCGCGACCCCATGCGAAACCATGTAAAGAGGTTCATTAATTTTACAAAGCGTAGGTACATCATTAGGAGGTCAATAGATAGGTAAGTATTTAGTAGAGAATCAATGAAATCTTTCCCTTGAAAACGCTTGAAAAGGTATTGAATTTGAATTCTACGTAGGTATTCCGTTTTAAAAAACTATAGTAAATCTAAAATCCCAGGAATGACTCGGTCGCAGAACAAATCTATTTATTTTAATCGTATAACCGCTTTCGATTGACTGGTTGCCGGTAATTGGATTTAGGATGAAGGCCTAAGGCAGACTTGATGGAAAACTGGATTAGTTTTACTCCATTTTTTTTTCTAATCTAATTGCGTTTTTGATTTATATTTTTGTTTTTTTTTTGTGTCGGTTTTAAAAAACCACTCGTAGCGGTAACAGCAACTTTATAGCTATGGTTATAAAAGCTTGTCGTACTTTTAATGTGGTGTGTCAGGATGTCGAGTTAGATTTATTTAATAGTAGCATTGAGGAAGTAAGGAAAACTTTGAATAATTGTTTTTTCGATATATAACCGTTATTTTGTGTTTTTAACTTTTTTTTGTTGTATTCTTTGAGCGTGAGACTTTAGTTATCTCTCACGTCGCTGTTTTCTCGTATTTGTTAATGTTACTCACTTTAATCGTTGGTGGAAGCTTGTAATTGGCCATCTTTTATACATTGTACTATATATATGGAAATATATTAGCTGTAAGCTTTCCTAAAATTAATAAAATAAAATAAAATAAAATAAAATAAAATAAATAAATAAATATACGAGGAGCTCGTGGCTAAGTAATTATATAGCGTGGTTAGGTAAGCTACGCTTGCCGGGGTTTGTCCGTAGATGGGTGATCATCTTTACATACCGAGACTCCTCCGTGCCTCGGAAAGGGTCCGGCTGTCATTCGTGGATCATTGACGTGGATCATTGTCGTTCCGGGTCGTCAGAAGCCCGATAGTCTGACAACCATAGGTCTCACCAAGGGGTATCGTATTACCCAGTTACTGGGTTGTGGAGATCAGATAGTCAGTTGCTCCATGTAAAATACTTTGTATTCAGCTGCATCCGGGTAGACTGGAAGCCGACCCCAACGTAGTTAGGAAAAGGCTAGGCAGATTGATTGATTTGTTATAATTAAAAAACAATTAATTCATTTTGATATTTTTTATTTGGTAGTAGTACCTATGTCTAATTCGTGTTACAGAGTGTAATTTGTATTATTATGTTTGTAACCTATAAACAGTTTATGATCAAATATTACGGGTGTCCAGAAGTGAAACGACGTTAAACTGATTGATAACTTATATTCAGCAACAATTATTCGATACACCAAAAGAAAACGCAAACCGACAATCCAATCGCTCTTAGCCGTGAGTCCCAAAAAGTACCGCCCTTGCAGGAAGTCAAACTGCCATCCCCTTTTCATTATTATTGTAATTATCCGGAGTACTGACATAAATTGACATACTTATAACAAAAATCATAAGAATTAAAGCTATAGGTTTACAAACTACAATTTTATAATTGAATATGATTTACAGTACTATTTCCAAGATATTAAGTTAATGCTCTGAGAATTAAGGTATAAAAAGTAATATTGAATGACCACAACATATTAGTGTTTCTATGAGTTGATAGATGGCGTTAGTAAGTATGTTAAATAGATTGAATCAGTAAATCCTGACAGGCGGTTATACTAGTTGCTTGCCATGCTGGTAGATGGCGTTGGTTGTTAGGTCCTGACGAATTGACGATGCGGGGAGTAGGAGGCTTCTTGGGCTAACAGCTGGCCAGCTGCACAGCTGGCGGATAACCGTTACACTCGGCCATCCTGTTATTGTCGTGGTCCACCACGGCGTTGGGCTCCAGCTCCTTCAGCAGTAGCAGTGACACCAGAATCCATTTTCGGCAGTACCTGGAACAGAACAAGCCCACAGTATATTTTGTATAATATGAATACTCAATCTATGCTACATTTTTATGTTGATTAATTCATCACATAGATCTTTCTTTTCACAAGAGTCTGAACGGTATTCACTACGATCACACAGATACCGTTTGTCTTTTAGGTTTTGTTATCCCGTACTTGCATATTTATTTAATAATGGACAGCTATGCCATTTTAGTTGTTTACTAGATTTTGTAAGAAATTCGCGATATTTTAAGAAAGTTTCTATAACCTATGTCTTTATTTAGCATTCACACAGATTTATTGGTCACCCCACATGGCATGGCGAACTCGGATCTGACTGGAGTTCCACAAAGCATAACCGGAATGACATACACTCAGATCTAACAGCAGCAGCTGGATAAATAATCACACAGATTTATCTGTGGTATCACTCAGTAGAACGGGGCAGATATTCACACAGACCATCTGCCATATATCACACAGTTTAACAGGATAGATATTCACACAGATCTATCTGCTGTATCACACAGATCTATCTGCTGTATCACACAGTATAGCAGGAGTATCACACAGTATAGCAGGAGTATTTACACAGACCTACCCGCTATATTTAGCAGGACAGATATTTTATACACACAGATTTAGCTGTATCACACAGATTAGCAGTTATATTTTGCTTAGGTATCAACTATCTGTTCTCTATTATAGTGAGTTCACCAAAGAGTATAATAACGGAGGAGAGGAGTTCACTAATCAGTATCAAGTTTTAAATTGTTGTATTCTGTTGATTGTGCCACATTTTTTTTAATAGGTACTTAATCCTTACATAATCCTTAGGTATGGTGAATTAAGGTGGAATAATACAGTCTTATCTTACTAAGCAGATATTTACTTTGAAAGTATCAGATATTCATTATAATTTGACCAAGTTGTAACAACAATACTTAATTAGCAACATTAAGGATATACAGTACACACAAATGATATTATGAATAACAAGCTATTATCTAGAGCAAACAAATGACATGATAAACTTAACTCTCTAATAAATCTATTAAATCATCCTTATCTATTTCATGATCAGAATCTGTAGAGCTGTCTGGCACTGATGACTTATAAGAGCGAAGTGAATCACCAGAAACTACTGCGCTAAACTTTTTATATCCTTTGACACCTTGAATACTATTTATTGTGTATCGGTCAATAGTATGGTCTATTTTAGTGACCTTGTATGGTCCTGTAAATACACTCCCTAACTTTTTAGTGACTCCAGCTGTATTATCACGAGATAGACCTCCCTTCCACAAAACCAATTCGCCTACATTATATTTCCTACATTTCTTATGCCTCTTATCATACCGATCTTTCATAATTGCCATATTATTATCAATGCGCAATTTCGCATTGCGTCTACGTTCAACTAACTGCTTGTGAGGGTCAATGTTTTTAGAGATGTTTGCAGGGTAAGCAGGTAATAAGGAATTGTCATGCGAGAACATAAGACTAAACGGAGAGAATCCTGTAATAGCATGGGGACTGTTATTTATACCCCAAACTACATCAGAAAGTTTTTCATCCCATGTGCATTCGCTTTCAGCGGTAGTGTTTAGACCGTTTACAATAGTTCTGTTTACTCGTTCGACCTGACCGTTCGAGCGTGGACAAGCAATGGCATTTAATACATGTTTGAACTGTTTATGTAAGGAAAACTCTTTAAAATACCTACTTGTGAAAGCGACGCCTCTATCCGTAACTATTCTATGAGGATTGCCAAAAGTAGATATTATTTCTTTTAGGTTTTGAATGGTTTCTATAGAACCAGTGCCTTTAACAGGTCGAGCAAATACAAATTTCGTAAAGGAATCAATAGTTACGAGTATGTAGGAGTAACCACGGCGTGTTTTCAAAAATGGCCCTAAATGATCTACATGTAATGTATGCATCGGTATTGCTATTTTCTCAATGGGATGAAGCTCGCCCTCTACTTTCCCATAATTTCCTTTAGCATAAGCACACTGTAAACAGGAATTTACATATTTTCGTATAAACCGAGTCATACCAGAGAACCAAAACTTTGATTTTATTGTTTTTTCGCACTTTTCGAAACCTATGTGCCCCACTTGGTCATGATATTTTTGTAACAATGACCACTTTGAAAGTTTAGGTATTACAAATCGATCTCCGTGTAAAGTTTTTCGAAACAGACATCCATTAGTAATGGCATAATTTTTCTTTATATCCGGGTTATCCGTACCTTCATTAATCTGTCGAATAATACTTTGTACCGTATCGTCTTGCAACTGCAGCGTGAGGCACCAGTCAGCTTCATCAATACGAAATATAGGAACGGGAACGTTTTCAACCGGGTTGCGACTGAGTGCGTCAACGTGTTTCATACGGTGGCCAGGGCGATATTCGATTTCAATATCGAAATCCTGGATCGTTAACCACCATCGGGCTATACGCGGAATCAAATCCTTTTTTGTCAGTGTGGTTCTTAATGCCGCGCAATCAGTAATTATCTTAACTGGGGTACCTGTTACATAAATACGGAAGCGTTTTAGAGATTCAACAACGGCGAGAGTTTCTAGCTCATAACTATGATAGTGCATTTCTTCCTTACTAGTAACGCGACTAAAGTAAGCAACAGGTTTTAGATCACCATCATTTTGATATTGAAGTAAAATACCGCCTAACCCTAAACTACTAGCATCAGTATGGATTTCTGTTTTAGCATGCGGGTCATAAATTGCTAAAACAGGTCGCTCGGTTAACTTAGTTTTTAAAAGATTAAATGAATATTCTTGTTCTGAATCCCATACCCAGGCTACGTCTTTTTTTGTTAAGCTGGTCAAAGGTCGGGCAATTTCAGCGAACCCTCTTACAAATTTACGGAAATACGATGCTAACCCGATGAATTGGCGCACTTCATGTACGTTTTGAGGTTGTCTAAAATTAGTAACACTATTAATCTTTGCTTGGCCCGGGCGTACAGATCCTTCAGTAACCTCATGACCCAAGTAATTTACGCTGGTTTTCAAAAAAGAGCATTTTTTTAAATTTAGTTTTAAATTAGCACGAGAAAGAAGTTTTAAAACATCCTCCAATAGCTCTATACCTTCTTCTATAGTAACAGTGGGTAATGTGACGTCATCAAGATAAGTAGCTATTTTATTATCAAGGGAACCTAACGCCTTTCGAATTAACCGTGAGAAAACAGCCGGAGCGTTAGCCAAACCAAACGGCATCTTTAAAAATTCAAACTGTCCAGTCGACGTTATGAAGGCGGTTTTATGAATTGAATTTCCCGCCATTTTAACTTGGTAATAACTTTGCGCCATATCTAGAACCGTGAAGTATACTTTTCCCGAAAGTCGATTGATCTGATCATCAATGTGTGGAAGAGGGAATCGATCTTTTACAGTACGTGCGTTGAGAGCACGGTAGTCGATACATAACCGATAGTCGCCTCCCTTTTTCTTAACTAGAATTACAGGACTCGCGTATTCGGAGTTCGATTCTCGCACTATTCCCGCGGACAGAAGGTCATTCACCTTTTCCTGTACAATTTCATTTTCTTTATAGGCCAATCGATATGGCTTACGAAACACAGGCGTCTCTGATGTGGTAGCAATATGCATTTCAATTAAATCCGTACAACCAAGTTCACTGCTACATTCAGCAAAACAACCGGGATATTTATTTAGTAAATCTTAAAATTTTGGTGCAAAAACATTTCCTCTCTCTTTAAACATCGTCATTACGTGTATAGTTCCTTGCTCTTTTTCAAGTAGGATATATAAGTATATAAGTATTTGTATTTATGTATGTATAAATTGTATGTATATATGGTACACCACAGACTACCTACAGTATTTTCTCCTTTCTCCCCATAATCCATCCAAAGGTTGTCTGTAAAAGATCGCTTTTAGCGATAAGACCGCCCATTGTGTCACCCTATGTAAAATTTCAACATTTATATCTGTAATTTTTATGGTGTGCATAATAAAGAGTATTCTATCTATCTATCTATAATAATTTAGAATGTTTTTCTTGTACATCCCCAATATCTAGGTCAGACAACACAAGTGTCTTGTTAGGTTGAATAAAATCGTATTGTGTACTATCGGCACTACTTTGAGTAATGAGAGCTACGTCGCTTTGCGTAAATATATCTGCGCGCGTAATTAGTTGACCCGTGGACCATTGCAAACAAGAATCACCTAAATTAATTACGGTTAATTGTAAAATCGGTGTATTATTCAAGACTAACTGTGGTATAAAGTACGATTCATTACCCATAGAATACAATCGTGGGTGGGTAACAAGTATTTCACTTGGCGTTAAATTAAATGATGTGTAGACACGTACCTCTGCGTTCGAACCCGGCAGGACTTTGACATTGTCGAACGAGAATAAGGAGACTTTTGATATAAAGTCCTGGCTAGACAGACGCATTCTTGATAAAGGACAAACATATTCACTGTTTGCTATTAATGTCACAGATTTAGAGGTTATAATTAAGTTTATGTTAGGCTGATTAATAATAGGTTGCCCCACAATTAAATCTATATCGTTGAGGTTTGCATTTGTTATCTCTGCACACGTTTGTAAACTTATATTATCTATAATTATATTTAAGAACGCTTTTCCTAAGGAGTTTACAAGTATACCTCCAAATCCTCTCATAACTACATTTGATGGTAAGATACATAATCGCGATCTATCGATCGCTTTAGTTGTAATAATATTGACTTTACTGCCAGTGTCAATATAGCCAATTGCTTCAAAGCCATTAATATACATTTTTTTTCGGTACAAATCTGAAATAATTTCTGTGGTGACATGATAAACTTGCCGTACCTGTTGATTCCTCTGCGGAGGCGCCGGCGTGTCCCGCGAGCTCCCTCCGGCCGCATACCAGCAAGTGTTGGCAGCGTGTCCCGCTCGCTGGCAGACCTGGAAGCGTGTGGCGGGTGCAGATCGGCAATCCCGCGCTTCGTGCCCCGGTCGCCGACAGTTGTAGCACACCTTGGGAGCAGGGTTCCCTGCTGCAGAGCCTCGTTGCCAAGTCGACTTGCTCGGCTTCTGGTCGGATGGTCGTCTGGGTTTTTCAGCCCTCACTTCCCTGTAATTTTCAAGCGAAGAAAGAAATCCATAGTATAATTCTTCGGGTGTCCTGTAGCCGCATGCCTTCGCGTTCGCGCGTAGCTCGACCGGCAATCCACGGATGAGGCACGACATCGCGTTTTCCCCATCCAGCCCACACTTTTTCATTAAAGATATTTTATCGTGGTAGTATCTGGTCATGGTCTCGTTTTCCTTTTGACGTGCCAGCATTTCTTCTAGGCGGTCAACGAAATCGGTGGTGCGTGGAAACGCCTTCGTCAGCCATTCCTTCCAAGTGTTCCACGTGGCGCTATAATCCTCTAGATCGTCATACCAGTCGCGAGCTGCGCCGCGTAGCCGGGTTTGCATGACGAAGACCCTGTCTTTCTCTTCCCAGTTGTAGATTTCACCTAGTTGATCTATCTTGTGAAGCCATCCCTTCACATTTACATTTTTCTTCGCAGGATCGAATTTAGGAATGATCTCTGTGTCCAGGTATGTTATCCTTGGTCTTTTGTTCGCAGGCGGTTGATCTGGCTGACTAAAGGTGGATTGCGAAGAAAAAAAATCGGGACTTTTTCCCTCATGGCGTCCGCCATTTTCTAGCGACTCAGCGCTTGGCGTGCGTCTCCCCAAGCCGCGGATATAAGGGCCGTGGAATTCTTCCATCCCACTTCTGAACTATTACGGGTGTCCAGAAGTGAAACGACGTTAAACTGATTGATAACTTATATTCAGCAACAATTATTCGATACACCAAAAGAAAACGCAAACCGACAATCCAATCGCTCTTAGCCGTGAGTCCCAAAAAGTACCGCCCTTGCAGGAAGTCAAACTGCCATCCCCTTTTCATTATTATTGTAATTATCCGGAGTACTGACATAAATTGACATACTTATAACAAAAATCATAAGAATTAAAGCTATAGGTTTACAAACTACAATTTTATAATTGAATATGATTTACAGTACTATTTCCAAGATATTAAGTTAATGCTCTGAGAATTAAGGTATAAAAAGTAATATTGAATGACCACAACATATTAGTGTTTCTATGAGTTGATAGATGGCGTTAGTAAGTATGTTAAATAGATTGAATCAGTAAATCCTGACAGGCGGTTATACTAGTTGCTTGCCATGCTGGTAGATGGCGTTGGTTGTTAGGTCCTGACGAATTGACGATGCGGGGAGTAGGAGGCTTCTTGGGCTAACAGCTGGCCAGCTGCACAGCTGGCGGATAACCGTTACACAAATCATTATGCATTTATAATTAACACAGACTTTGAGTATCTATTGTAATGAAAACTAATCATTTTTAATGCAGTAATTTTATACTTAATTATAAACTTTATAATGTTGTTTATCAAAACATTCACAATCATTGATGCTTGAATAGATAATGTGATATTTAAGGGCATACATACATAATTAAATCTGTTTGGAAATCATTTAGAAGAAATTTACTGTGTTGTACTCAGTAGGACTTAAGTTAATTTCCAATTAATATATAAAATTGCTCCTGTCAAATGTCTTAAGGTCTGGTCGCAAAACTCGCAAACTTCTGCTAATTAGATAGCGGTAGGTACTAAATATTTTAAGCTCGAAGCCCTGTGTTGCTTTTAATTAGTTTTAATTCAGAAGAAAACTAAGGCGCGGTTATATAAAGTGCATTCATAACATAATATCTTATCTTAGCGCGACGAGTAGATAGGTTTCGTCAAAACTGGAAAATTAACGCGCGGGCTTGCGGAAGATGGAAGGAGTGGAGGGGGGGCTTTAAAAAAAAAAAACAAAAATCTAATCATATTATATTTCTTCGAATTAGTTAGTTAATTTCAGTTAAATTTTTTGTGACACTTCGAACGTCGGTCGGTATTAACAATGTATTAGAGAGGTGTGGTCAAACTGAACAACTTTCTCCATAAGAACAACATCGAAATCGCAAAAAAAAATAATCAGCTCTCCCATACATTTGGGTCAATTGTGTTGAAGTTTTTAAGGGACGGTTATTATTTTTTCGAAACTAAAAACGAAAGCGTAAAATAAATGCACTTTAATTAGCATAATGCGCTTTAGTTCTAAGTATCTACTAACTAATATTAGTATTATAAACTATCTGTATAAAATTGTTTTCTCTTAAATAATTGTTTATCACGTACAAAAAATAAAGTTTAAAATAATACATCTATGATAAATACTTTATTTCGTTTAAATATAAATGCACCTTTATACCTGTGTCGAGGGTTTATTGAGCTCATTCCTCGCTCCGCTCCGCTTCGCTTATTTAAGAGTTTGTTGTTTTGACATAATGACATGTGTGTCATGGTCAGGGCTTATGTGGTACAATAGTCTTATGTCTGTCTGTCTTTGTTAAATTGATGTGTCAATTTTTTTTTGTGTCTAATTAATATTCAAATCCGTGCATGCATACAATTAAAATTCTAACAGTATATTTTCCCTTTAATTAAATAATGTTGTTAGACATAATTTTATCGTACCTTTCAACTTTTAAAAAACATTTTTATTTCGTTGTTTAGAGAGCTTTAAAGTAAAATGATAATATTAATTTAAATTGAACGCAGTCTGAATAAACTTAGCTTAGTGATCTTTGTTCTACTTATGTTACACAATATGAATCCAGTAAATAGTCTAAAGGGACATAAATATACTGTTACATACCTACCTAAAGTAAAGGGTAATTAATTGTTAAGCAAATTGAAACTCTACTTCAATTATCCGTGTTATAACCATTTCATACACCTGTCAAAAAACAACAAAAGTTGATAGTAAATTTTCTTAACAATTAATGTCCCTGACTGTGCAATATTTCACTTTCCTTTTTCTATATTTGTAGGTTGAATAGAACTATGATAGACAAACCCTCTTCCATTTAGTTCCAAAAATCTTTCACCCCATTTAACAAAGACAGTCCTTCCTTCTTCCTTGCCACTTAATAGTTGTACATAAGCGGCTGTAAGTATCTCAGCTCAGACGACAACTTGGACTCGTCCTTAGAGAGCTCCTCCACCATCTCCCTGGCTCTGTTGTTCGCGTACTCATGTCCGCAGTCGTGGCGCTCCACCATCTTGGATAGCGCCAGCTTGAGTTGCGCACGCGCTCCGCCACTTGATGAGTCCACCATGGCCTTCATCACGTCCGGGGAGAATCCCTGGAATTTGTTGAAAAATTTATTAGGAATAATATCTTTTAGAACATTGGAAACGAAGGTCTAAAAGTAAGATACATTTAGACGAAACTTGGCGTAAACTTAAGCTCCGATCTGCTAAAATCAGTGTCTGTTGACGGGTATTTATTAAAAAAATGATTGCCATAGAGAACACAATATTAGTCGAATAATTGAATCGATAACAATTTAACTTTTTGAACTACTATTCAATTTTGAAACGTTAACAAATGTTCCCACTACTGGAACACACTGGCCTCCTCTCTTAAAGAAGGAAAGGACTGTTCTACCACCCAGTGCAGGTTGGTAGATGTCATATGTCTTCGAATTTTTAGTTTCACAGGACATGCCGTGCCGGTGTCCTCACGATGTTTACCTTCACCGTTTTAAGAGCAGTGGTAATGAAATTATTCACACAAAATAAAGCGCCTGTCTGGGTTCCAACCCACAACCTACAAATCAATAATTTTAAGAAAATACGATCGTTTATTTTTAGGGTTCAGTACCAAAATGGTAAAAAAGGAACCCTTATGGTGTGACTAAGTCTATCTGTCTGTCTGTCACAGCTGGATATCTCGAGAACTACTAATGCTATCAACTTGAAATTTGGAACAGTTTTAGGTGACGTTTACCCAACTATTTTGCAAATAAGAAAGAAATAAAAATTTTTTTTTTTTTTGCAACAGGGACTGAAAAGGGGTCTTAAAAATTTAAAGTGGAGCTACTAGGGCATGTGGGGTATCATATGAAAGAGCGCTATTTGCACATTCTCAAACTATTTTTTATTTTTTTTTAGGCCGCATAGTTGCAGACTTTTGATGAAAAATGTAAAAAAAAATACCGTTTCCACCCCTTATCTCCGAAGTTTGCAAAGAGAAAAATCTGAAATTATTCTATGTGATAGAAGTTTATGTAAAGATTACAGGAAACATAAAACGGTCTCTCTAAATAGCATACTTTTTCAGAAATCGGAACGGAACCCTCGGCGCGCGAGTCCGACTCGCTCTTGACCGGTTTTTTGGTAACAAACGATCGAAACTTCATGTATTTAATTGTTACCAGTAAGAAAAAACTGAAATACCTAACACCTATTTGTGGGTTGCAAAAGGTAGGTAGATATCAGAAAATTAAATATCATCCTTAAGTAATCTATTCTCTAAACGCCCTTAAACAAGTGAATAGCAAACAAGGAGTTAATTTAAATCAGGGCTTCAGAAACGGTTGTGGCGGCAGAGGTCAAAGAGGGGCAAAACAAAAACAAGTTCTATGTTCTATGTAATGTTTGTGTTTGCACTTCGCCATAACTTGAGGATTTCTATCTGCTTGATTGAAGTAGATGTTATCTTGTTTGTACATCCCTCTAATTACAGTGACCTTATTTCGGCACCAGTGCTATAATTGATTGTTTACAGGACTGCTTACAAACAACACGACAAAGAGCATCAATTTCATGTTTTTATTAAAATGCCAAAATTGTCTATAGCCAAACAGACATAAAAAATATTTTGTGATCACTAGCAAAAGCTGATACATTTTTAAAATTTCACTTTATCAAGAAAACATTTTTTACGTTACATACAATATAATGCACTGTATAATATTTCTATTTAAAAAATATACAGGGTGTAAGGGACAGCCCTCCGCAAACTGATAGGGTGAATTCAGTATGTCATACTAAGATGACCGGTGCATGAAATTTTTTCAGGAACGTTAAGGGAATCCAATAAACCAGATTTGTTTGTTTTTTTGTGCACAAATCGGAGCGTCTATTACTGGTTGGGAGGGGTAGGTAATCGGTATGCGGTGAGTTCGATGAACTCTGTAGCTAGACAGAAAGTGAACAGCTGATTTCACGCGTCGTTGGTTAAAGTATTTCAACATCCATTGCTGGTTTTTTTTTTGCTGTTTTTTTTTGCAGTTTTTTTTTACATAAATGGAGTGCTGCGAACACACAATGCAATTTTACATTGAAATAATGAAAATGTAATTAAAAAAAAACTTGAAAAAATGAAAATTTTCCTGAGAAAATTTCCGGTGGCAGATGATTCAAAATGAGGAGCTGAATGCACCCTGTTAGTTTGCGGAGGGCTGTCCCTTACACCCTGTATTAACGTAAACACTTTTTCTTAATAAAGTTAAATATTTTAAAAATATATATTATCAGCTTTTGCTAGTGATCACAAACTTTATTTGATGTGTAACTTAAATCTCTTTGCAAACAGATAACCAGAACACTTCCAAAAAGGAATTTGCAGAAAATAATAGATACCAATGCAGGAATAGATCCTAGTCAAAGAGCTAAGACCACTCTATACCCTCCTCCTAGAGTAAAATAATTGTGATCAGGATTCAGACCACATAAGCCGGACGACTGTAAGTTGTTTACGAAGTGATTCCAATCTTTATATCTCTGTTTACCAACATAAAAAGTCCCTAAAATACCATTAAATCGGACGAAGATAACGTTATAAAACCACCATAAAATGAACCATATTTCAAAACAGGTTCTTTCACCCTAAACGGCTTTATTAGTGCCATAACCAGGAAAAATCGTTCATAAATATGTTTGAGGACTCATTTTTATCTTGACAAGACCTTAAAACGCTAAGTAGTGGAAACAGAAGGTACGTTCACGGGAACCGATTAGAGGGAATCAATCAATCTGCCTAGCCTTTTCGCAACTATTTTGGGTGCTGAATACAATGATATATTACCTTTAGATGCGTTACGCGGGCTCAAAAATGGGAAATTAAATGAAGGGTAATTGCCCGGCGTGATATCAGTCACGCACGCGCGCCAGTGAACATGCAGCAGCTAGTGACGTAACTAAATAAGTATATTCATCTCTTTCTTACAAAAGGTATCGGCATGCGTCTTTCCTTTTCTTTGCGGCCAGTATACAGGGTGTTCGGCGCATGGACCGACACAATTTTTTGGGGGATTGGGGGGGTCATTTGCTAGGTTTCACCTAAAGACCTCCATGTCCTAAGTGTGACGGTAATTGAGATATGTTTTTTTTGGTTCTTTCTTTGAATTACCCAAAATCTCGCCTTTGAATCGATATGTTTTTTTTGTTTATGGTTGTAAAAGAATAAAATGATTTTTATTATAGTCTACAATGTATTATTATTCGAAATAAAATAAAAAAATATAATAACCGTAATAAGTCTTTTCTTAAAACACTCCATAACTGACTCTAACTAGTATTTTGACTACATTTGAATTGTTTTCCATAGCGTGTAGCATACCCTTAGAAAGGGTACAAGCTAAAGAACTTTTTGAGATAAAAATAAGGTCAAAATGGCTTCATTAAAAAAAAAAAATATGAATTTAAGAGTAGTAATTTTTCATACATTTAAACATTTTTAAGACTTTGGAAGCACATAAGTCATTTTCTACTGATCAATTACATCAAATAATAATTTATTTAGAATAAAAATACATTGCAGACTATTATAAAATTTATTTTGTTCTATTGCAACCATAAACAATAAAAATATATCGATTCAAAGGCGAGATTTTGGGTAATTCAAAGAAAGAACAAAAAAAAACATATCTCAATTACCGTCACACTTAGGACATGGAGGTCTTTAGGTGAAACCTAGCAAATGACCCCCCCAATCCCCCAAAAAATTGTGTCGGTCCATGCGCCGAACACCCTGTATACTGGTATGTTGGTACATCATGGCTTACGCTGTTTTTGAAAGCACTGATGTTCGTGTATGACGCGTCTATCTATAATACGTCATTGGCTGAATACCAATATTTTACATGGAGCGACTGCCTATCTGACCCACACAAACCAGTAACTGAGTAATACGAAACCCCTTGGTAAGACTGGTTGTCAGACTTTCGGGCTTCTGACGACCCGTAACGACTGTCAAATATCCACGATTGACAGCCGGGACCAACGGCTTAACGTGCTTTCCGAGGCACGGAGGAGTCTCTGTATGTGAGATGGAATAGAGAGAATCAAAATAAGAGAAATAATAGAGAAGACTTGTGAAATTCATGCTGTGTAGACGTTATTTCTATATGAATGACTCACTAAAAGGAGGCTTTTACCAAATTGAAATAACAATGAGCTCGTCATGCCCTATATGCCAACTAATTTACAACATCAAAATGATGCATTGGGTAGCAAGCAAAACTGGAGGGGAAAGACTTAGCAAATAAGACTTTTCTAATATCTAACTAGGAGGAGCTCAACCGATTTTTTTTTTTTTTGGGTGGGGTATCATCGAATGACTTCTCCCGCACTGTGTGGAGCGGAAGGGCGTGTCAGACTTTTACTGACTAAAACCCACCCGTGTTCCTTCAGTTGCCTGTGCCAGGGCCTGCACGGTAACTGTTTCGAATAACCCGCGACCCTGACAGGAAGAACTCAACCACCTGGCCCAGGGTTTTCCACATGACTTTAATATGGAGTATACGTAAGTCTGATTGCACTGAACCTTCTTATTTTGCATCAGATCTGTCCTAAACATGTTATTTATAGTGTTATAAAGATATTCATGAGGTCAATGTATGGGGAGCAAAATTTAAGACCTCGTAAAGGCATAAAATTGTCCCAACTACGGCTAAGTAAAAGACTGTTTTTGCCCGCGATTTAGGGCATCAGTAATTTTATTATTTTGTTTTTACAAGAATAAGGCCTTATTATATCTTTTGGAGACGAGCTGGCTGCGGCTTAAGGTGTTTACTTGAGAATAATTATCTTTATCGAAAGAAGTCACTGATAAAAATTCTGAATTTCTGATTTCCAGCTCCATTTATTTATAACTACTTAAGGGTCAAGGGTGTTCTAATGGAAACGCTCGAATAAAACCTCATGGGGATTTTTACAAGACTGATATCTAGAGCCTATTGAAAAACCTTATTCTTATGTATAAAAAGGTGTCTCGTCTCATTGGGGTCGTGAGTTCGATTCCCAGACAAATTAACTCAACATCAGAATTGGCGTAGGTACTGCTCGCAATTTTTTTCGAAATGGCGACCTTCGCGATAACGTCATTCGATATAGCGATTTTCGATTTAATGAGTTTTCGAACTGGCGTACCACTCGCAAAATTTTTCAAAATGGCGACCTTCGCAAAAACGTCATTCGAACCTACATATCACTCCCATAAAAAGGATAGCTGGAAGAAGGTCTATCAAATACTTAAGATTTCTACACGGCAAATAGTCCGGTCAATTAGTAGTTTTACCGGGAATTTTGATAATAAGTGATTTTATTGATTTCAACGTGCTCTTTACAAATTTTCACTTTGCTACCTCGTTTCTTTGCCACTCGCGCCGCCATATTGGAAAAAAAAATTACGCCCAATAACGAAAAGTTTTTTTGACAATATCTTTTCAGACTCATATATTGACAGTGTGAGTGGCAAAGATACGTGGTGACAATGTCAAAATTCAAAAATCCTATGTCAAAATAAATAAAATCACCAATTTTCAAAACTGTCGGAAAACATTTCAGCTAACATTGCAGCTAACCCCCTTTTTAGACACCAAATGACTGAACTAAAAAAAAACAAGAATTACTTCCATATAACAGACGTTTTATGAAAGTCAACATAAGGATACTCGTCATCAGTAACATGATGAGGAAACTGAGTTCCCGAAAATATCTTAAAGTAGCTGTAGAAAACCCTGAATCACTCAAAGAAGAGCACCTACAACTTCAACATGCAATAACAAGGGCCAATAAAGATAAAATATTTTACGATATTGTTGTCAAAGAGTTTATCTCGTCGCAAAAGGCTTGTCCATTGACCGGACGATAATTCAAAGTTATTACCTTCTTGCTTTTCCATAACTTTGAGCCTTTGTTATAATGTTTTAATCAGAGCTTTCGAGTAAAGTTTTTTGGTTGTTTTTCGCTGTGTCTGAGTGAATATTGTAAGGAGTTGTGTCTGGATGGATATTGGAGTCATTTGTAGCCTACTTCAGAGAGGCAAACTACGTCACGCTAGCGACCGTTCTACGGACTGTTCAGCATAGTTTGGTTTGGAACCTTAATTGTGTGAGATTGACTCGTTTTTGCTGGTTTTTGGACCCCATGGTCCTTTGTCATATATACAGGGTGTAAAAAGACACATCACAAAGCCGTCAAGTATGCATACTGTACATCTAACTAAGTAGCTTTGCGTAAAAATTATTGCTGGGAAATGACTTTTATTTTTAAGTACAAAAAGCAATTTTTCAATACGCGCAATGTAACGCGAACCCAGGCAAACGGAGTTAAGCACTGCCCCTTCGCTCTACGGTACCCGTAGGTACTTGTCGGAAACAGTTTAGTAATTAGCACTTGGAATACGTTTTAGTAAAAAAAAATGCTATTTAACCTTCAATATCTCCAGGACCAGTGGATTCCCAGGTATGGTCTAGTGGAAAAAAATCGGCCTAGTGCGTGTCGGACCATGCACAATGAAGGGTTCCGTAGTTCAAAAGAATTTATCCCAAAAATAAACTTAACATTAGATATGAAAAAAAATGTATGTCATAAAATTACAAATTCACAATTTTCGGACTTTTCCTATAGTTGTGCTGGGAGACCTTGCTTCTTTCCAAATTTCATTATTCTAGGTCAACGGTTTTGATTTACATGCGACAGTTGCGAGTATCAAATAGTGTCGCAAAATGGCCGTATTTTTTTATTGCGTTGACTTAGAAGCTTGAGTTTTTTAGGGCCTCAAGAAACCATAGACCTTCGTATTTGATATTAATTTCAACTTGATACCTCTATGCGTTCCTCAGAAAAAGGGTCTTGACACACTGACAACTTTGAAAATATTTTTTTATGTGATAAAATTACAAATTAACAATTTTCGGACTTTTACCTATATTTGTGTTGTGAGACCCTGCTTCTTGCCAAATTTCATGATTCTAGGACGACGGGAAGTACCCTATAGGTTTTGATTTACTTACGAGTATCCAAAAATGTCGCATAAATGGCCGTATTTTTTTATTGCGTTGACTTAGAAGTTTGATCTTTTTAGAACTCCAAGAGACCATAGACCTACGTATTTGATATTAATTTCAGCTGGATACCTTCACGCGTTCCTGAGAAAAACGATCTTGACAGACTGACAGACAGACAGACGGACAGACAGACAGACGGACAAACAAGTGATCCTATAAGGGTTCCGTTTTTTCTTTTTGAGGTACGGAACCCTAAAAACGATCCAAATAATGGGTAAAATATGTGGTTTTCGGCTTCGGAAAGTGTCTTTTTACACCCGGTATTACCTAATATATGTACACACGGCTACACATCAAGCTATACATTTCCAGTTTACACTGACCTCTCATTGTAAGAAAATCATATACAATGCGAGATCAGCTTATACTGGAAATATATAGCTTGATCTGTAGCCGTGCGTACGACGAATTTATAGTATTACTATAAATTAAAATAGCAACTGTCTATCTGAATTTATAGTATTACTATAAATTAAAATAGCGACTGTCTATCTGAATTTATAGTATTACTATAAATTAAAATAGCAACTGTCTATCTGAATTTATAGTATTACTATAAATTAAAATAGCGACTGTCTATCTGAATTTATAGTATTACTATAAATTAAAATAGCGACTGTCTATCTGAATTTATAGTATTACTATAAATTAAAATAGCAACTGTCTATCTGAATTTATAGTATTACTATAAATTAAAATAGCAACTGTCTATCTGAATTTATAGTATTACTATAAATTAAAATAGCGACTGTCTATCTGAATTTATAGTATTACTATAAATTAAAATAGCAACTGTCTATCTGAATTTATAGTATTACTATAAATTAAAATAGCGACTGTCTATCTGAATTTATAGTATTACTATAAATTAAAATAGCGACTGTCTATCTGAATTTATAGTATTACTATAAATTAAAATAGCAACTGTCTATCTGAATTTATAGTATTACTATAAATTAAAATAGCAACTGTCTATCTGAATTTATAGTATTACTATAAATTAAAATAGCAACTGTCTATCTGAATTTATAGTATTACTATAAATTAAAATAGCAACTGTCTATCTGAATTTATAGTATTACTATAAATTAAAATAGCAACTGTCTATCTGAATTTATAGTATTACTATAAATTAAAATAGCGACTGTCTATCTGAATTTATAGTATTGCTATAAATTAAAATAGCGACTGTCTATCTGAATTTATAGTATTACTATAAATTAAAATAGCAACTGTCTATCTGAATTTATAGTATTACTATAAATTAAAATAGCGACTGTCTATCTGAATTTATAGTATTACTATAAATTAAAATAGCAACTGTCTATCTGAATTTATAGTATTACTATAAATTAAAATAGCGACTGTCTATCTGAATTTATAGTATTACTATAAATTAAAATAGCAACTGTCTATCTGAATTTATAGTATTACTATAAATTAAAATAGCGACTGTCTATCTGAATTTATAGTATTACTATAAATTAAAATAGCAACTGTCTATCTGAATTTATAGTATTACTATAAATTAAAATAGCGACTGTCTATCTGAATTTATAGTATTACTATAAATTAAAATAGCGACTGTCTATCTGAATTTATAGTATTACTATAAATTAAAATAGCAACTGTCTATCTGAATTTATAGTATTACTATAAATTAAAATAGCGACTGTCTATCTGAATTTATAGTATTACTATAAATTAAAATAGCAACTGTCTATCTGAATTTATAGTATTACTATAAATTAAAATAGCAACTGTCTATCTGAACTTATAGTATTACTATAAATTCGTCGTGATGGCTCGCAGTGGCCAAGATCTTGCCTCTCATGCACGAGGCTATGGATTCAAATCCGGGCATGGGAATTTTTCAAATCATATGACCTTTATATTTATATTGGATATTACTAACATCGCTAAAGGAAATATCATGAGGAGTCTTGGACTTATAGTTTTTTAATTTATGTCTGAAATTGCCAAGCCGTTTTGACCAAGCGTGGTAGTTCACGATGCTTGCTTGCTTGAGGATTGCTTCGTTTTCCGTCTGTCTGTCTATCTGTCTGTCAAGACCCTTTTTTTCAGGAACGCGTGGAGGTACCAAGTTGAAATTAATAAGAAATACGTAAGTCTATGGTCACGACACTGGTCACAAAAATCAAGCTTCTAAGTCAACGCAATAAAAAAATTATGCGAAATATTTTGATACTAGCAAGTAAATCAAAATCTATAGGGTCCTTCCCGTTGACCTAGAATCATGAAATTTGGCAAGACTAGGTCTTGCCAAATTTCATGATTCTAGGTCTTGTCTCACAACACAAGTCCGAAAATTGTTAATTTTGGAATTTTACCACCTAAAATATTTTTTTTTTGGGATTAAGTTATGTTAAGTTTGTTTTTGGGATAAATTCTTTTCAACTACGGAACCCTTCATTGTTCCGACAAGCACTTGGCCGGTTTTTTGCTACCGTAAAATCATCCAATAGCTACATTATACAGGGTGAAATTGAATAGATGCGACAAAATTTAAGGGGGTGTTCTACGCATCAATATGAACAACTTTTACTATGGGACCAAACCTGAAATCGCGAAAAAAAAATCAGCTGTTCAGTACATTTTGACGAATTATGCGAACATTAAATGTACTGAACAGCTGATTTTTTTTCGCGATTTCAGGTTTGGTCCCATAGTAAAAGTTGTTCATATTGATGCGTAGAACACCCCCTTAAATTTTGTCGCATCTATTCAATTTCACCCTGTAGTGTTTTTGGATCATGGATGAGTTCGTAAGAGATCACGCCTAATACTATGCATTGACATTTAAATAAGTCATTAACACAGATTTTTATAGATGTTTGATGTCAATAACATCATCAAGACATATTATATTTGAATGACTTATAATTTAAACGATTTTTTTACATATTGATTCCGATTAATAAAAGTAGTTAAAGATGTTAGTCTGTCCATGAATTATGTAGGTTTATATCGAACATCAGATGCGCGGTTCCATTACATTCTAATTTTATCCACACTATCAATCTGCCCAGCCTTTTCCCAACTATGTTGGGGTCGGCTTCCAGTCTAACCGGATGCAGCTGAATACCAGTATTTTACATGGAGCGACTGCCTATCTGACCTCCACAACCCAGTTACTGGGTAATACGATACCCCTTGGTAAGACTGGTTGTCAGACTTTCGGGCTTCTGACGACCCGTAACGACTGTCAAAGATCCACGAATAACAGCCGGGACCAACGGCTTAACGTGCTTTCCGAGGCACGGAGGAATCTCGCTATGTAAAGATGGTCACCCATCCACTGACCAACCCCGGCAAGCGTAGCTTAACCTGACGGATCGACTAATTTTATCCATACTATAGGTACTAATATTATAAAAGCGAAAGTAAGTGTGTCTGTTTGTTATTTTGTCACACCTAAACCACAGAACCCATTGAAATTTGACTGCCTGGGACCAGATAAAGGACATAGGCTACTTTCGGCTGCTTTCATCTCGTATGTTTGTATATCACTCAGCTGTAGAAACTTAAAAATATTCCTCTTATAAAAAATATGAAATATAAAATACATGCAGACGAAGTAACGGACAAGTATTTAATATGTCACAATCGATCACAAATGTGTCGTAACGCGACGCTTAGGGAAATTAACGCTCGACAGAAAATCGATCAATCGTTGGGTCCGGAAATCGGTTTACCAAAATGTTTTGGGCAAGTCACGTCGAATTAGAGTAGGTAGAGAACTTACCCGGTCATTGGTTGTCAAATAAAATACTGGAGCGATATAACGTCAGTCAATCCGTCTGACATTTTCCAAACTATGTTGCGGATCGGTTTCCAGTCTAACCGGATTCAGCTGAATACCAGTACATGAGCGATTGCCTATCTGACCCCCACAATCCAGTTACTAGGTAACATGATACCCATTGAGCGATATAACGTATGTACACACGGCTCCACATCAAGCTATACATTTCCAGTTTACACTGACCTCTCATTGTAAGGAAATCCTGTACAATGCGAGATTAGCATATACTGGATATGTATAGCTTGATCTATAGCCGTGCGTACAGAAAATACTCTACCTACCTACTTTATTTTTCTCATAACAATTGTTTTAATTGCTAGCTTTTGCCAGTGGCTTCGCCCGCGTGGAGTCTAAAATTGTTCCCACGGGAACAGAACATTTTTCGGGATAGAAAGTAGCCCATGTCCAGACTATAGTCTATCTCTGTGACAAATTTCATCGTTCAGCCGTTCTGGCGTGATTGAGTAACAAACATACATCCAACCATCCATCCAAACTTTCGCGTAAGATTCATGATTTAATTTCATTGCAATAGGAATCATTATAAATAATTTTTGCACAAGCCAAACCGCAGGAGTTTGCTAGTATTACATAATTGAATATCTACACGTTTTAATGGTCGTGGGTTGACATGCCATTTACATATTTTTAAGTAATACGGCGCTTGGACTTATAAATTACAAAAATAAAAAATTGGAACGTTGAACGCGGTTTGTTTACTGATTGTGCTCTTTGAAGTCAACCAAACTAGCTAAAGCTACTCCCAACGCTGGGCAACGGCCTCTTATCTCGCCACCACATTGCACCGCATTGCACTTACTTTTAAGACGTACTTCACATAAGTCTTAAGCAATTTAGGTTGTTATTAAAGTTGTTTTGGCACATACAAAGGACACTGGGCAAAAATAGTCTATCACTACTTCTATGTGTACAACTGTCCCCAGTCCTTTCAAAATAATTTTATTAATTTTTGCTATTTACATTTTTATAAATTTTCGCTTTACAAGATTCTAGCAATCCAGTGAATCCTTTCAACTTAGCTTATTTTGCTTGTGTCAGGGCAAGGGAGCTGGAAGTCAAAATAGCTTGAGTTATTGCTTATTTTAGAGGAATTGTTAAACTTAAACCGGATGACTTTTTTTACCGTCTTGAAAAAAATAGGGTAAATTACGTGAGTGGAGCAAAAGTCTATGGCATACCTAGTTTTTTTTTTTAATAGCTTAGATAGAAAAATTGATGTAAGTATCAATAAATACTACAAATTCGCTGTAAACTTTTCATACTAGAGCAATAAAAACAAAAATTTTGAAAAAAAAATCGTTAAAAAATGTTGAATTTCGATGTTTTTTTAATTAATTTTTTGAAAAAAAAACAAGGTGTTCCATAAGCTTCTACTCCATTCACCTATTATGGCCAATTTTTTTTTCAAGACGGTAAAAAAAGTCATCAACATCCAGTACCTATAGCAACTTGCTTCGATACAGTCTGTGGTTCCCTCTGTTACATAATCATTCCTTGGAATATCGTGACAACTGTCACAGTCGTGGACTGCTTGAGCCGTCTGTGTCAGATGCAGCACCAGTAGCGCCGCGCCGCCCGCCGGGGACAAGTTTAGAACTAACCGCAAGACGAGTTTAGGGTCACGTGATAACTCAAAAAACATTATTATCGTTATGTAATACAGTGTGAGTCTTCATAATGTGCACATATCGAAATGAGGGAAACTATGCTAAATTTTATGGACGGAAAAAATATTTTAAAAAAGCTAAAAATAAAAACTTTTTTTATTAGCACTTTTTAATTTATTGTTCGCTGCGTAAACAAAACAGTATAACTTTTAAACTAAACGATCTATCACGATGAAATAACAGGGCGTCCTCATCAAATAAAAATTCAAGAAAAAAAACCGCCCTCAATTGAGAATTAAGGTGTTTTAAAAAAAAAACTGGTATTATTTCCCCAATTCTTACAATAATTGTAAAATTTCTCAATAAAACCCCTCTTACCTACCTTGTTTTATTACTTAAAATTATTCTACATCGTATTAGCTTCATGAAAGGAAAAATTTCACGTTAAAACTCAGTCACACAGCATTTCCTATCAAGTGTTAAAGAAAGGCCTTGCACACTGCTACGTACAATACTTCAGCAAGTAAACACTTAATTATTTTTTTTTGGGTTTTTTTAAACATTTTTTTCATCGATAAAATTAGGCATTGTTTCCCTAATTTCGATATGTGCACATTATGAAGACTCACACTGTATAAGATGTGTCTTATTTAAGCATTGTTTGCCTAATTTCGATATGTGCACATTATGAAGACTCACACTGTATAAGATGTGTCTTATTTAAGCATTGTTTGCCTAATTTCGATATGTGCACATTATTAAGACTCATACTGTATAAGATGTGTCTTATTTAAGCATTGTTTGCCTAATTTCGATATGTGCACATTATTAAGACTCACACTGTATAAGATGTGTCTTATTTAAGCATTGTTTCCCTAATTTCGATATGTGCACATTATTAAGACTCACACTGTATAACATGTGTCTTATTTAAGCATTGTTTCCCTAATTTCGATATGTGCACATTATGAAGACTCACACTGTATAACATGTGTCTTATTTAAGGATTGTTTCCCTAATTTCGATATGTGCACATTATGAAGACTTACACTGTATAACATGTGTCTTATTTTGTGTAATAACATAATATAACATCTCGCCTGATCCCCGCAGGGTTAGGCAGAGGTGTACCTGTAGAGCCTATAGTAACAGCCACATTTCGTCAGTTTTGTTTAAGTCCCATGTACTTTGGGTGAGCCTATTGCCGGGCACTTTAGACTCCGAGCTGCTGTGGAGAAATTCCAGATGGAAAACCCAATTTAGCCGTAATTACAGAAACAATTAAAAAGCCACTATGTCACGCGTAGATACGGTTTTTCAGCGGCTTGGGCCGTTTTGTAGTTCACACCTACTTTTTTGGATAAGAGGAATAACTTAAAGGCGAGTAGTGCTTCTAACTAGTGCCACCATTGAGAAAAAAATCATAAGTTTGGAGATATGGAACATTCTGAAATTTCCTATGTTCACATTTTTAGTCAGATGACGTAGAATAATTTATATCAAAAAAATCAACACTAAACCTCCTAGTTGGAAGCCTTAGCATTTAACGACCGTTTTTGCCAAGACCCTTTAATTTTTAACATTATTTAATTTTTATTATTTGTTGTTATAGCGGCATTAGAGATACACAATCTGTGTTTTAACTGTCCAGCGGCTCATGAGATACAGCCTGCTGACAGATAGACTTCACAGACGGACGGACAGCGGAGGCTTAGTAATCTTGTACGGAAGCTTCAAATCAATCTGCCTAGTCTTTTCCCAACTATGTTGGGGTCGACTTCCAGTCTAACCGGATGCAGCTGAATACCAGAATTTTACATGGAGCGACTGCCTATCTGACCTCCACTACCCAGTTTCTGGGTAATACGATACCCCTTGGTAAGACTGGTTGTCAGACTTTCAGGCTTCTGACGACCCGTAACGACTGTCAAAGATCCACGAATGACAGCCGGGACCAACGGCTTAACGTGCTTTCCGAGGCATGGAGGAGTCTCGGTATGTAAAGATGGTCACCCATCCACTGACCAACCCCGGCAAGCGTAGCTTAACCTGATGGATCCACCCGTGCGGCTGTTATTACTTAGCCACGAGCTCCTCCTTCTTGTACGAAAGCTTATTACATTAAATGTTGGTAAGCTTGAGAATAGCTGGACCGATTTGGCTATTTTTTATTTCAAAATGTTAGTAATAGTCCGAATTAGGTTCTTACGGAAAGAAAAATTGGAAAAGTTGCCGGGAAAATTGTAAAATTCGGGAAAACTGAAAGTGCATTTTCGGTGGGATTTTTGTGACAAGGCAACTTTTTAAGGGGTCATTGTACTTATCATTATAAACAATTTTTAGTATGGGACCAAACCTGAAATCGCGAAAAAAAATCAGCTGTTCCCTATATTTTGACGAATTATGCGAACATAATGTAGGTATACCTATACTGAACAGCTGATTTTTTTTCGCGATTTCAGGTTTGGTCCCATAGTAAAAGTTGTTCATAATGATGAGTACAATGACCCCTTAAAATATTGCCAATAGTCAAAATACACGTGAAGTTTTCTAAAATTTTCCAATTTTTTTGCGTAATTTTCTTAATTTTTCTTTCCTCTTATCTTCTACAAAGTATTAAAAAACTTTTAAAAAAGATGAATAAAATCGGTAAAGTTGTTCTCAAGTTATGGCGTGACCAAGGGAAATAGGGATTCATTTTTATGTGTCGGTAAATTTTCCAATTTTCTGCGTAACATATTACCGACATATTATTATAATAATGAATCCCTATTTCCCTTGATCACGCCATAACTTGAGAACGACTTTACCGATTGCATTCATCTTAGAAGATAGATATCAGTTACTCACACTATAATCCGACAGCCTCTGTTTCTTCGCGTCTCTGCTCAACAGATCATACAGAAGCAACAACCTCAAATTCGACCCTGACAGCTTTGCCTTCGTCGTCACCGGCTGACCCTGCCTCACGCCAGCCCACACATCCACCACCTTATCATCATGAGGATCCTTCGCCATCTTGATCATCTCCCTCACATCATCAGATAGATACTGCAGATTCTCCTCACTTATATCATCAATGACGTAACCATCTGATCGACTGCTGACATTGACGTCATAATGTGGAGGTAAGTACGGAGCTGATTCTGGACTCGGTTCTACTAAAGGCTTGATTTGCTCATGTTGGACAGAGAGGAGAGGTTCTTCCGTCCTTGTCTGCTGTGGTTGTAGGATGGTGTATTGGGCGTGGTTCTCAACTGGTAGGAGAACGAAGCGATGCTGCTGTGGATTCCAAGTGTACCTGCTGATGGGTTTGGGGGGGGAGTATGGAGCGTAGAGACCTGGCTTGTGGTGGGGGGTTGTCATCTCTGTCCTGGAATTTGAATTTGTAATAGTTAGTTGTTAGAAATGTTTAGCCGGTATAACTTCCGTATCATAATAATTTCATGGAAATATTATGATTATTTCTCCTCCTTTTACTTTGTACATACTATTATTTTTAAGTCTGTTATAGTTTTTAAATGATGTGAATAATATTATTCTGGCAATTTATCTAATTATGCAAATTGACAACTTTAAGCGCCATTCACAGATAATTTTATGATCTGTGACGCTATTGCTTTGGCTCTAAGATGTTATAAATGAGTTATCCTTTTAACCACTCTTTCAATAAATGATATACTTACAATAGAACAATTTTTAAACTTAGACTAAATATTTACAAGTAAATTATCTCTATTATTTACATATAAAAGATAATTCATAAGTATTTACAGTTTCACTAAACGAATAAACCGGTACCATTAAAGAAATGAATATTAAATAGGTATTAGATGACAAAAAATGACGTCACGATCTACTTTGATAAGAGGTACCTGTTCAATTCCACCGTTACCATTGCCAATACGTGATGCGAATTTAAAAAGTAAAACACCGTATTAGGTTGTCTGTGTTTTTTTTTTCTTGCGAGAGTCCGGGGCTGGTGGTTCACTTCTCTGTTCACTTTAAGGCTATAGTTCTTTTTTTTAATATTTTCAAGTATAAAAATGACTTTTTTTGATAATGTTACTGTTAGACTTGTAAAATAATTAACATTATAACATAATTTATCACAGTTTTTGATATAATGGTCTTTGCAGAGCAAGAAATCTTAGTGAACCTACCCCAGGACCAGGTTACGTTGACTAATACAGTAATAAAGTAAGGTATAGTATAGTTAAAATCTCGCTACAGACTCGGTCATAAATCATTCGAGTGTTTCGCTCTCTTTCCCACTCACAGGCCTTATGGGCAGGCCACGCCCACACGTAGTCCTGTGCATTACTGCAGTCGATGAGTGATATCGATAGTTTTATATATTTGTAAATGGGTGATAGAAATAAATACACATTTTTTTTTATTTTATTATCAAATTTACTACAAAGCATATTAAATATATAAACAAAAAAACAATTAAATATATAAAACTAAAAATAGAAAATTAAAATTCTTCGTCTGAGTCATCGTCATCATCATCCACATGAATGATGAACTCTTCGCATAAATGTGCTTTTCGATATGTTTTTTCCGGTCGATGTCGACGCACCTTTTGTAAGAGCTCTGGTTTGAACTCTTTTGATGTAAATTCAATTCCATGCTCTCGAAGCCTTATTTTTGTAGCGATTTATATATACTTACACTACTACTACTACTACTACTACTTATACTTATAGCACGGCGTAACTAGCGGGTAGCAAAGGAGACAAAAACATATTTGTTAATTACCCTCTTTTTACGTAATTAAGAACATAAAAACATATTAGTTTTTATATAATTACCATCTGTTTATAGAATTAACTAATGGATACTAATGTGTTCTTACGAGAAGGAAGTCTCGTAAATCACATTAGTACTCATTAGTTACCCTGCATACTTAATGAACGCAGTATGTTTACGTGATAACCTTAATGATTCTGTTATCGATAATGGCCTTGAGCGCGCGCAACTAGCGCACATCCCTACTCCGATTATGATTTATGACCAAGTCTGCAGCGAGATTTTAACTATACTTATAGTTATTATGTTAGTGTTAAATCATGAGAGGGGATGAGTAATTAAACAATAATATTTATATTCAATAAGCTTCAAACAGCAGAACACTTGCAAGTCATGGTGACTGTGATGGATGAAGCATTTATACATTTTGAGATGAAAGGGATGAATATAAATGTTAATAAGACGAAGGTCATGGTCTTATTGAAAGAGAAGGAGATGAATCAGTGTGTAATGTAGAAATAGATGATATGAGTGTGGAGCAAGTGAATGAGTTTGTATATTTGGGCAGTCGATTTTGGAGATGAAAGGAGAGTAAAGGCAGGAAATAAAGTGAATGATGCTATACACATTCGTGACAGAAGGAGCGTAGGGCGCTGGCGGACGGGTGTAATATGTTGGCACGAAGATTTGCTCGGTGTACACTTGAGGATATCTCTCAGTACCTGGGGGGTACTGAGAGATATCCTCAAGTGTGGGTAGATGACCCAAAACTCGTACTGCTGACGAGTTGTTGACAGTTACTCTACCTACCTTGTATTTTTATTTTTATAATTTATTTTTTATTTATAATTAAAACGTTCAACTGCTGACTTCTACGTCACTACTAAACGATATATTGTCGTGTAATTTGGGCCCAATTGAAGATTTATAAACGTTTATGTAAACGTTTATACGACCACTCTTAAAATGCCAACTGATAATGTAAAACGAATTAATGTTTCATAATAGTCAAGTAAAACTATTTTTTACTTGCCCCACATCGCGCTGAAAAAATAAGAAAAGTGTAGAGATATAATTTCCAAAATAATTAACTGGGAAAATGGCCCTACCATTTTCCCAGTTCATTATTTTGGAAATTATATCTTTTTTCATTATTCTATAAATAAATCCAGGCCAGAAACCAATTTGTTTATATCAATTTGAAATAGGCGTAATTTTACCAAAAAAAATAACTTTTTGAAAGATAAAACTGTGTATTATTGATTTTCTTTTGTTTTTAGTAAAAATAATTTTCAATCCTAATGAAATTGAAAATCAGATTCATTTATTTTTAATATCAAAAAGACAATTTCACTTTATTACCTGAGAACACATATTTTTGCCTTCGAAAAATTATAAATTCGTTGTAAAACCTACCATTGTCCATTCCATTGTTCCCATCTAAAATAACACACAATTGTACAAACTGACTATGAAAAGGACCGTTTATGAACAAGTTAAAAGTTAAGTTTTAAATTTAAAAACCCCCGACACATATTTACCCTCATTTATTTTTGCTACTCCATCATCAGACCCTGATTACCATCTATCTATAACCTATTCATTGAGACCATTTCAATGAGCCCAAACACGATACCTCTGCTGTAAGTAATAGGCGAGGAAGTTGGGTATCCTGAAAATTCCAGGTAATGCTGCAGCATCAGTTCCAGGTTACTATGATAATCTAATATCATTGAAGTAACAGAATATCAAATTTCGACTCGATCGGACCTGAGGAAGATGCTCACATCCATTCATCAACTAGAAAAGAGCTGATAATCTTCAAACGGCTGAATAGATTTTCTTGAATCATAGCTAAGAACACTCTCGATCAAGTCACCTTTCAAACAAAACAAAAAAAATCTAAATTGGTTCAGTCGTTTGGGAGCTACGGTGCCACAGACACAGATACACACGTTAAACTTATAACACCCCTCTGTTTCCGTTATGGGTTAAAAAAAGAAAAGGAGCTCGTGGCTAAGTAATAACAGCCGCACGGGTCGATCCATCAGGTTAAGCTACGCTTGCCGAGGTTGGTCCTTGGATGGGTGACCATCTTTACATACCGAGACTCCTTCGTGCCTCGGAAAGCACGCTAAACCGTTGGTCCCGGCTGTTATTCGTGGATCTTTCACAGTCGTTAGGGGTCGTTAAAAGCCCGAAATTCTGACAACCAGTCTTACCAAGGGGTATCGTATTACCCAGTTACTGGGTTGTGGAGGTCAGACAGGCAGTCGCTCCATGTAAAATACTGGTATTCAGCTGCATCCGGTTAGACTGGAAGCCGACCCCAACATAGTTGGGAAAAGGCTAGGCAGATTGATTGAATTATGGTCGAAGTATATAAATGTAGTTATATCCAATACAGTCTAGCTTGGCTAGAAAATGAACTAAAAAACTTTCATAAACTAGTCCTTTTCAAAGTTAGTAAAAAAATAAAGCATTTTTACAAAGCATCAGTAACCTCTTAGTGGTAAACCCATTCCACCAGCTATTAGTAGGCTTGAAGGTCACATACGGCCTCGAAGTTGTGAACCAATTAGTTGTAGGTCTGGTCGGGGGCCTCGTCGTAGGTCTCGTCGTAGGCCTCGTCGTTGGCCTAGTCGTAGGCCTAGTGGTGGGCTTAGTAGTCGGCCTCGGTGTGACGTCGTTGCTGACTTCGAACGCCATCTGGTCAGTGAGGTGGGATATGACTTGCATCGCCACCGGGAGGTACGAGTCTGATAGTTGGACCTGCTGTTTTGCTGAGTCTACCTGCAGAGAGAAGAAATTTGATTATTTTCTTTGACTCAAAATCAAGTCATTTCCTTTTCGAACGTCAAAATTACATAAGACAGTCCCCACAAAACGCCCGCCCTTCACCACTTCCTAGTGCTTTAGCTGGGAAGAAGAAGTGGCGGAACAAACTGTCCAGCAGCACAGCTGTCTGTTCAGTTAGACAGGGGTGCCCAAACTTATTTTGTCTACTGCCACTTTGTCACCAGCTCAGTCGGTGTCTCCTAGATGAAATTACAAATCGCCCCCTAAGCCTCTACACAACGCCCCTATTTTTTTCTGGGTCTCTTACTTTTCTCCTTACTCTTTAGGCCCGCAGCACCCACAGAGGGACGTTATCGCCCACTTTGGGAAACACTAAGTTAGAAGAACTTGATTCTATACAACGGAACGTAGTAAGCAATGTAATAAAAAGAGACAAAACATTGTGACGTAGCAGATTGCTATCTCTCTCTTGCATCTCTAGATTGTTCATGTCAGGTTGGTTAATAAAATTGCTTCGTTTAAAACAAAAGTATTGCGTTTATTTTATCACAACAATCATATTGCAACGTAAAATTCAAAACAAAGAAACAAATAAATCCGGTCAAGAGCGAGTCGGACTCGCGCACCGAGGGTTCCGTTCCGATTTCTGAAAAGTGTGCTATTTAGAGACATCATTTTATTTTTCCTGTAATCTTTACATTAACTTCTATCACATAGAATAATTTCAGATTTTTCTCTTTGCAGACTTCGGAGATAAGGGGGGGGGGGGAACGGTATTTTTTTTTTTACATTTTTCATCAGAAGTTGAAAACTATGGGGGCTAAAAAAAGAAAAAAAATGTTTGAGAATGTGCAAATAGCGCTCTTTCATAGGATACCCCACATACCCTAGTTGCTCCACTTTAATTTTTTAAGACCCCCTTTCAGTCCCTGTTGCAAAAAAAAAAACATAAATATTTTAATTTCTTTCTTATTTGCAAAATAGTTCGGTCAATGTCATCTAAAACTATTCTAAATTTCAAGTTGATAGCATTAGTAGTTCTTGAGATATCCAGCTGTGACAGACAGACAGACAGACTGAGTGACACCATAAGGGTTCCTTTTTTACTATTTTGGTACGGAACCCTAAAAACATCAAATTCAATAATTTGCTATACGTCAGCAAGTACACACCAATACTGAATATTTAGCCATACATCCTGATACATAATATATTATCTTGCCACCATTTTTAGAAACCATTGTTATTGTGATATGCTTCGTTTACAACAAATGAAAAGTGGTACAAGTTGAAATTATTCACAATGACATCATTTTGCGGTATTCCTTATCTCAGGTATCCTCAATATTATTGGAATACCCACAAGTGGGCGCTGCCACCACCCACCATATGTCACTTATGTAGGTACATACATAACAGTAGGTAATATTGTGAAGGACTCTTTTAATAAAAAAACGGGCCAAGTGCGTGTCGGACTACGCACAATGAAGGGTTCCGTAGTTGAAAATAATTTATTTCAAAAACAAACTTAACATTGTAATCCCATAAAAAATATATATAATAAAAATTCATGATTCTAGGTCAACGGGAAGTATCCTATATAGGTTTTGATTTACTTGCGAGTATCAAAATATGTCGCTTAAAAGGCCGTATTTTTTTATTGCATTGACTTAGAAGCTTCATTTTTTTAGAGCAACAACGGACCATAAACTTACGTATTTTATATTAATTTCAACTTGATACCCCCACGCGGTGCTGAAAGGGTCTTGACAGACAGACAGACAGACAGAGAGACAGACAGACCGACGGACAACGAAGTGATTCTTTAAGGGTTCCGTTTTCTTCCTTTTGAGGTACGGAACCCTAAAAATGGAGGAACTCACCCACATTGACTTTAAAACTACAGATCTTAGGGATCAAAAGATTTATTTGACAAATTCTCAAACTACCGCTAGCTAAGCTACACTACAATAACTCAATCCTGAATTTAAACAAGCGACACTGATTAAATACTTCGTGTAAAAATAAAGTATGTCACCAGTAAAAGTGAAATCATTGTGGTGTGCAAAACAATGACAATATACAATACATAAACGAAAGTGACATATAGTGAATATTCATTACCTTTAACGCGTATTAGATACAGTTTTTATGGCAACCGTTAAATCTTCCTGCTGGAAATCTAGCTTTTGTTAAAATTACAGCTATCAATTATTGTTTAGAAAACGCCATATTAAAAAAAAAAACCGGCCCAGTGCGTGTCGGACCACGCACAGTGAAGGGTTCCGTAGTTGAAAAGAATTTATCCCAAAAACACGAAATTTTTCTATGTGATAAAACAACAAATTAATAATTTTCGGACTTTTTCCTTTACTTGTCCTGTGAGACCTTGCTTCTTGCCAAATTTCATAAAATATTATTTTGATACTTGCAAATAAATTAAAACCTACAGGGTACTTCCCGTTGACCTACAATTACGATTGATTTACAAAATACGCCTATAAATACGACATATTATGTCGTATTTATGGCCGTATTTTTTTATCGCGATGACTTAAAAGCTTGATTTTTTTAGACCTGCAAGGGACTTTAGATTTACGTATTTGATATTTATTTCAACATTATACCTCTTCGCGTTTCTGAGAAAAAGGGTCTTACAGGCTGACAGACTTGAAAATATTTTTTTGTGTAAAAAAATAACAAATTAACAATTTTCGGACTTTTTCCTTTATTTGTGCTGTGAGACCTTGCTTCTTGCCAAATTTTATGATTCTAGGACAACGGGAAGTACCCTATAGGTTTTGATGTATCAAAATATGGCGCATAAATGGCCGTATTTTGTATTGCGTTGACTTAGAAGCTTGATTTTTTTAGAGCTCCAAGGGACTGTAGACCTACGTATTCGATATTAATTTCAACTTGATACCTCCACGCGTTCCTGAGAAAAAAGGTCTTGACAGACTGACAGACAGACAGACAGACAGACGGACAACGAAGTGATCCTATAAGGGTCCCGTTTTTTCCTTTTGAGGTACGGAACCCTAAAAAGCGAGCGAGTCACCATGATGCATAGTCGCATATAAAATATGATGATAAAGTACTTTCTAGTTCCATACCTTTCAACCAACATTTCAATCCGTCACTCAAAACTTTTTTCACTTCTAGTTACACAGTTGCGTCACTTTCGTCCCGGTTCTCGAAATCTCTCCAACAGATTGCAGGAAAACGAGAGGAAAGATGTTACACATCAAAAATTGGTGACTTGACAATTTAAAATTAATTAAATTTCAACTTACCTGACTCAGCGTAGTTAGAGAAACCACCAAAAAAACCGCGTGCCGAATCATTTTGATGTCTGAAACAAAACAAATTAATCAATAACACCCATATTTCAATTAAAATATTGTAATATGTTTAACTACGCTCGCGCTACGTTCTTCTTAATTCCCGCCAATATAAGTCCTGTCAAAAGTGTATTTATTCATCGTCTGTATATTTTGCATGTGGCCAGTAAACAAAACAAATTAATCAATAACACCCATATTTCAATTAAAATATTGTAATATGTTTAACTACGCTCGCGCTACGTTCTTCTTAATTCCCGCCAATATAAGTCCTGTCAAAAGTGTATTTATTCATCGTCTGTATATTTTGCATGTGGCCAGTGCTATTCAACTTTCAAACAGGTCAGGTGGTAACAGCTATGGAGTTATTAATCTAAGTACAAACAACAACACATCAGGTTATACCAAACTGTCAAATTTCTCCAAATGATTTTAAACCTTCACATGTTATTACTTAAGTTCAAAATCTAATGAGAAAATTTTGCTGTTTTTAGTAACTTGACCTGTTAGCTATTTTGGTAAAGCTTTGGTTTGCTACGAAAGCGGTTCCATCATATTATAACGTCCACCATGAAAATCTTCAAGTCCATCATTTTCAAACCCCGCCCCCCAAATATTTAAATCGCTAGATTTGCTCTCAACGTACTTAGTCACGTGAAAAAGTGTCCTTAGAAGAGTGAGCTCACACATTTATTAAATAGCTTTTTCATGACAGTCAAGTCAACTCACTGCGTCATCGTGTGTCACAGGTGTCAAACCGAAACAGAAATGCGACTATCTTTTGAAGGTGAATCTAACAATTTAAATCTTTGCCGCTGTCATCTTTTTCATGACAGCCGTCATTGCGGCCGTTAGTGCCGGTCACCGCTCTTTTAGGAAACCGTAGCTTTAACAGCCATGGAATTATTATGTACTATTTTGGTAACAGTTTAGGGCTCCTACATCACCAATAAGGTTACACATGCTTTTTCAACGTTATTGACATAGTTGAAAAGCCTAATTAATAAGCCTTTAATTTTTACAAACATTGCCCTATTAGCAACAATGCTCCTCACTACTGTACCTACCTATTGCCTGTAACACTTTCGAAAAGTAACTTTATAACTACAAACAAACCATTATTTTAACATACTTTTACAGATAAACTCCTTTCCGGCAAGTCCGAACCCTATATCTTCACCTTGGCAGAGTTAACCTATACTTGTGCCGACATTGTACTTGTACAAGGAGCTCGTAAAGCTTCGCCCGTAAACTTTATAACCCGTAAAGAAAGACGTAAAAATCAGCCAATGTCTAAGTGAGAGTTAGGAGGACTCACATTTGTTGTTTTAGTGAATGTTAGAGAGTGAGTCTTTGGGAAATATTCAGTTTTTGTTAGCATTTTCCTCTGTTTGTGTGTACTTTGGTACTATTGAACATGGGTATTCTTCACGCTTTGAGAATTGATATTAGATAATCAAAAGTCAAAACAAAATCTGTAAAACATGTTCAGAACCAAATAAATGATATGCGAATTTCCTACTTTTTGGAACGAAGTTCTTTAACGTGGCTTACGGTAGGAGTTACTGGTAGAAATCGTCACGTAACGAAAAAGCGTTATTCCCCCTCCATGTGTGTATTTGGCCAATATGAAAATTCAAGATAGCGGCTGAGAAATTTTTCAAATTTTGCATCATCGGTATCGTTTTCATGGTTTTCAAGGGTGTTAAACCCGATAGTGACGTTATAATGTAAAACCAAGATATTGGCTGCGAAAATTGACAAATTTTTCATCATGGGCATCGTTTTCATGGTTTTCGCTAAAACCGATGAAGTTAAAATGAAAACCCAAGATGGCGTTTGCGAAAATTTTCAAAATTTTCGGCATGGCTATTGTTTATAGTTTTCGAGGGTGCTAAAGTCGAATAGTGAGGTTAAAATGTAAATCCAAGATGGCGGCTGCGAACATTATGTTGTTTGTTTTAAATCATACGTGAGAAGGAGCTATGTTTCCGACGGGGGTCCCCGACCGCACTCGGTTTTTCTTTTTTAAGGAGATCTTTCAGGTTTTACAAAACGTCTCTATTCTAAGCAATTAGTATTTATTCTGAACAACCTTATTAATAATTATATTCCATTTAATTTTTCATTCAAGTCGTCATTCCCTTATAAAATAAGGTGATTGATATTACAAATCCCTAAAGATTGCAAAGGTTTGAAGGTAATGTGTTTTGAATCGGCCATGTTCTCGCTAATTACCTGGGGACTAATTACAGGAATTTCTCAAGATTTTCCTTAAACCGGCAACCAAAGGCAAACTCAAGTTGCTTCGTATTCCCAAATCGTAGAATTTTCTATTGAACCAGCGTTTTTCAGCACATGATCGTTATTCTTTCAAGTTATTATAAAAAGGTATAATTTGTCTAGCACGTCTGAGTCGTCATTTCAATCGTCCGTCGGACAAGCTCCAAACAACCCTATATGATGAAACAGAACACATTTAATGATGCCCTTTATTTGTACGCAGTTAATTTAGTTTTCATGTTTATATTGTTATGGAGTAAGTGCTCATAACACGGAGAATATTTAGGTCCTGTCTGCCAGAAGCCAGAATATTTTAATGACTTGTTTGCCAAAGGAAAAACACCGTAACTTTGCCAAATTATTTCCATTTGGTTGCTTTTATTCAAAGGAGGAGGGGCTCGTGGCTAAGTGATAATAATCGCACGGGTCGATTGAAGGTTAAGCTATGCCTGCCACGGTCAGTACCTGGATGAGTGACCATCCATTAAGTACATATCAAGACTCCTCCGGCCCTTGGAAAGCACGTAAAGCCGTTGGTCCCGACTGTCATTCGTAGATGTTTGACAGTCGTTACGGGTAGTTAGAAGCCCAGAAGTCTGACAACCAGTCTTACCAAAAGGGAATCATGTTACTCAGTAACTGGGTTGTGGAGGTTAGATGTAAAATACTGGTATCCAGCTGGATTTGGTTAGACTGGAAGCCGATGCTAACACAGTTGGGAACTGCCTTTTATACGAACTTCATCACCCTGGTTGACCTTCTCAGGCGAGGTGTAAAAACTTCAAAAGAATGTATCTCCCAAGTTACAATACTTACCGGGGCTTTAGGACTAATCGAGCTTTGGAATGAGACTGCCACGCCATTATGAGTGTCAACAGCGATACATCTAAATACGATACGATAAATCTAAAGATTTGTTTTAAACCAGGTAGGTATAATGCCTTTTCTTTTTTTCCGATTTTAGTTGTTTCTCTGTCTATCAGTCAATAACGGAACTATTTCATACCTACACTTGCAAAGTCGCTTTTCGTGTCTGTTGTGTGACCGCATTGTTCTTCTAAACTCCACAACGGATTTTGATGCGGTGTTCACCATCCGGAACGTTCATGTGTATTACGTATTACATTATATTAGGGCCTGTTTCACCACCTACGATAAAGTTCCTATTAACTTACCTACTTGGCAGATAATTTCATACAAATTCTGTTCCATTTTTGAATTTATTCGGTAAGTAATGGCTATTCGGACATCGTGAAATAGGACCATAATACTTACATAGAATAATCCTCGATGAGTTGTAAAAATCATGCCGAACAGGGGCGGATCGCTTGTTAGTAATAAATAAGTTCATATAAGTCAAGAAAATTTAATTCTGTAAGTAGGAAATGCACTTTTACCTGAGTAATGAATTATTAAGCAAAACAACAATAAATAAACCCAAGAATGTCCTATTGGTTTCAAATCAGCGGCGAGCAATTCCGCACAAAGTACGGCTTTATTCTGGGTCATAGTCTAAAACGAGTTTGTATTATAAACAAGGCTGTATCAAGCGATCCCTGTGCCGACCGTTAGCTAGATCCGGTTCTATGGTGAAGTGGGCCAGTCCTTGTAAATCGCATTATAGTACAATGTTGCTTTTTTCCGATGGTGTTTATGGTAATCTAGATTTTCTTGGGAATTAATCCTTGTTAGTGTTAAATGTAGATTAAATATTGTAAGTTTTAAGTTATGTATTTTTAAACATTTTTTGTTATAGGTTGCGGTTAATTACGCTAAATTACGTTTCATTTTCGACTAATTAAATAGGTTTGTTTATTATTTGTAATCTTTAAATTTTATATGGGTGTATAAGATTTCTCTATTAAATAAATGTCATGTGTATTCCTGAATTAAAAATGATTTTATTTGATTATTTTGTTAAATCAACATACCTACGTGACAAAAACAACGGCTTATTTTATAAACAAAATATTTTCGATACTGTAAACTAACTGTTAAGTGTACCTCCTTACCTTATATTATATGTAACGTAATTAAAGCAATATTAATTTTACAAAGACCAATTACGAGGAGAAAAGAGGCAGGCAGAAAAGAGGCGTAAACCAAGGAAAGTTACTTTTATTGTATCAATAAAACCAATCTGAATAATAGGTATATACTTACCTAACTTATGTAAACAAAATTGATTCATAGAAATGGTCAATATTAGTTGTCTAAAGATGATACTAGCTGGTAAATGTTTCATAACTACATTATAATAGACAAATAAATAGGTCAGGTTTTCAAGAGATGATGGCCACAAACTATCATACATAGTTCACCGATGCATCAATCTATATAATGCCTTATTTATTGTATATGTAAATGGTACAACTCAGACTGCCTGCAGAATTGTCTTTCCTTCTCCGCTTAATCCATCCAAAGGTTGTCTGTAAAGAATCGCTTTTAGCGATTAGACCGCCCATTGTGTCACATTATGTAAGATTTCTACATTTATATCCGTAATTTATGTGCTGTATAATACAGGGTTACTGGTAATTGACCAATGTCCTCTTAAGGGGACACTTTAATCACCATTATGAACAACTTATAGGACGAAACCTGAAATCGCGAAAAAAAAATCAGCTCCCTACATTTTGGCGAGTTTGATGATAGATAATGAAATGTACTACTGAACAGCTGATTTTTTTTTTCGCGATTTTTGGTTTTGTAAAAGTTGTTCATAATGATGAGTACAGTCACCCTTTAGAAGGATATTGGTCTACAACCAGTAACCCTGTGTTATAAAGAGTATTCGGTGTTTTCACCGAACACCTTGGTTAGGAATATATCGGCGTGGCTCGTTGCCCTAATTATATTACTTATAATTTAGATTAGATTCAGTGCATTTTTGTCTACCGCATTAGCCTGGATTATTCATCAATATTTCATTAACATTTTAATACTAAGAACAGTTTGAGAGTGAGACAATAAATAGTGTTCAACATAAACATTTGAAGAAACAGTGTTTCAAAATTTACAAAAGAACAAAAAGTATTTCATTCTATTCTCTTAAAAATGCATCTAATTAGCAGTAATTAATGAAACCTTCTTCAATTTAAAAAGCAAAACTAATTACAGGGTCGTTGACAGTCCTATGGCCTTTTATAAACCAAAACAACGGAGGAAAATGCAGACCAATTTACCAGGGACCCCTAATTACAGACGCCAGACGGCCATATTAAGAATACCTTTTCCCTGTCCCAAAATAAAATGCCAAATAATTTCAATTAAGTAAGAATAAATATTTATTTTTATTTCGTTGGCAAATGGCGGACTACCGATTATTAATTAATTTTATGCCAGGAATGATAATTTGGTTTTGCAGAATACCTACTGTCGATGTCGGTACGAAATATATTTAATTTAATTTTGCTTATATTATGGCTTTTAAGCTTTTGTTACGCTAAATTGTTTCAATTTAACAAAATGTTCATTAAATAAAAAAATAATATGTAAGAATGTGTTGTGAATTTTTGGTTAAAATTATATTTGTATTATTGTTTCCTACTTCTTTGTCTTCATACAAAGATAAGAGATATTGTATGGAAGAAGTCATGCTGCAACAACCACAAATAAGTTAGGATAAGGGCAGAGGAAGATGATACATCAATATGGCGAAATAGCCAAGGTACCCCGCGAAATAAGGTGAAACCGCTAGGTTACCCCGCTAAATAAGGCAAAAGCACCAGGACACCCCGCGAAATAAGGCAAAAGCACCAGGGTACCCCGCGAAATAAGACAAAAGCACCAAGGTACCACGCGAAATAAGGCAAAAGCACCAAGTCACCCCGCGAAATAAGGCAAAAGCACCAGGGTACCCCGGAAATAAGGCAAAAGCACCAGGGTACCCCGATAAATAAGGCAACAGCACCAGGGTACCCCGCGAAATAAGTCGAACGCGCCAGGGTACCCCGTGAAATTCAAATTTTCTTACGTTGTTTGCAGTTTGCATGTCAGTACTAGGTTGCTTTAATCAAAATTTGATTTGCGACCGTAACAAATAAATGTATTTACAGAATTATAATAATTTAAATCATGAACACAACTCTCTAAGTTCAATTGATCCCTGAACAATTTCCTGAAATCATGACATTTGAGGTCAATAATTGAGTCATGTGGGTTGGGATGGCAAACTTCCTGATTCCCCATGTGAAATACAGGTCTTCAGCTGAACCTTTGGAACTGAGCTGAGCTGAACTTGGCTCGTACCAAATACGTATGTCTTTACCCATTGAGGTTAACTAATTATTTTGCATATATAATGACTTTTAGTTAGAACTATAAATTAGTATGCACTTAAAGAGTGTTTAGTGCTAAAACGTGCTTATGAATAGTGCTAGAATAATTAAGTACTTTTACTTCGAATATATCTTTCTCAGAATTATTCACAGAGTGGTGTTTTTTATCTGAGAATTTTGCTTTGTGATCACAAAGGCTTTTTGACAATAATCTCTGATCGCTCTTTCTTTGACCGACTTCACAAAGCCAAATTAAATATGTTTTCTGGGACTAAGATACAAAAAAAGTTGAGATAATCTTAGTAAAATGCAAAATCTTATTATAATTACCTTATATGAGAAGGTTTTCATCACCGTCAGTCATAGAATATCATAAATGAATTATAGCTCGAAATGAACCTGATTTTAACAGATTTTCTAAAAGAATGTGTCTTTCAAGTAAGTAATAATAACAGCACATACAATGACACATTTTTGAACGTGCCTGCAGATAGGTTGATGGCAATAGGCTAGCCCTATTACATAAGACTTAAATATAACAGGAGAAAATATGTGGGTTTACTATAGGTACACCTCTGCCCAACCCTTCGGGGATAACAGTCGTGGTAATATCTATATAATTAAAAAGAGAAGTCCTGACTGACTGACTCATCAACGCCCAGCCCAAACCCTTAGACCTAGAAAGCTGAAATTTTGCACAGAGGTTCCCTTTATAATTTAGACAAGGAATAACGAAGGATTTCCCAGTAGTACGTTCCCGTGGGATATTTTCCGATATCCACGCGTACGAAGCCGCGGGCAAAAGCTAGTTTTATATAAGTACATACAATTGTACTTAACATCATAACACAAATCCTGACTCAAACAAGCGAAAGTCTCATTAGAATTCGTACAGCATTTTAAAAGAATGTGCAAAGAATAGAATTTTATTTCTTTGCCAATATTACGTTTAGTTGAACAATACGTATTTACATACGTTCCCGCTTTCTTTCCGCCAGTAATGACATCAGCAGAGATCTAAGCCGTTTCATTTTTAAGTAGTACTTAGTGCTTATTTCGCTAGAAAAATTCAAAATTGGAATATAACATAACATCACAACGTTTCTCCAAAGGGTTAGGTACCCTCAGGTACCCTCAGGTACCTAACCCTAAGGTAAGGGGTAAGGTAAGGGGTAAGGTAGGGTAAGGGGTAGGTGGGGGGTACCTATAGTAGCTACTACTGAGAAATACCAGATGGAAAAAATCCAATAATAACACTTTGATCGACATCGGAATTAAACCCAGGAAAATTAAGCTTCCAACCACTAGACCAATGAGGTAAAACTGAAACATCGTTGCATGAAATTGTCTCCCAATTATGTTGGGGTTGGCTTCCAGTCTAACCGGATGCAGATGAATACCAGTACTTTACATGGAGCGACTGCCTATCTGACCTCCACAACCCAGTTACTGGGTAATACAATCCCCTTGGTAAGACTGACTTTTGGGCTTCTGATGACCCGTAACGACTGTCAAAGATCCACGAATGACAGCCGGGACCAACGGCTACGTGCTCTCCGAGGCACGGAGGAGTCTCGGACCAACCCATTCACGGAGCAACCCCGGCAAGCGTAGCTTAACCTGATGGATCGACCCGTGCGGCTGTTATTACTTAGAACGAGCTCCTCCCCTGATGAATCCTTGACTATGTCCTTAATAATCGTTCGTAAATACCCATGTCTAAATAACTATTAATGTCAAAATATATTCTTTTAGAATCATGTTATTATAATGTATATGGTGGACACACTCGTGTAGGTTCTCTAAAACAACTTTGCTAAACCTAAGTTAAGATCTATACCTAAAGAAATTAGAACTCCGCATGGCCATGCCAAATATACAAACACATAAAATTAGCACGATTTTTCTCAGTCATTATAAAACCGTTAGATATTTTAATTCACACAACTAACATAAATGAAAACGTAAACAAGAACGCGATGAATCATGCAAAAAAATTGATTCATAAATAATATTCTATTAACATTATAATCATTAACATAATATTACCATAAATCAATAAATGCAAAGCACTTATCAATTTAACATTTTATTGTATTCACAACAAAAAGCCCAATAAAAAAATAATTTATCAAAAAACAAAAAAACATACAAACCTTTTAACACACAAAAATTCACTCAAAAATTTCGAAAATGGAAGGTTCGCGCGTGCGTCTTGCGCCGGCGCAACTCCGCACTGCGCAGCATCCCCGGCTACTGACCCCGCCCCGATCAGTGTATGTATACAGAGTTAATGATACCGATCACGTCGATCATTTACAACCTGTTTTTATGAGAGTTCACAAAAGTTTTTTTTTTTTGTAGGTTACTTGGCTTGTTGTAAGTACTTTCTTGGCATGTAGGAACTTCATACGAGCTCAAATGTTTAAAGTTAAAGCACAAAGGATTATTTATTTTGATCAATGGATAGTCCAAAAAAAAATAATTTGTACAAAATAATGAGGTGGTGTATCAGGCAATAAATAGGATGACCTATAATTATAGTCGGAAAAGGATTCTTTCTTGGCCTTAGAAACTAGGAAGTCACATTTCAGTTAAAACTTGGTAGTCCTTATAAGGAAACCGGGAGCTGCTAGAGAATTTATAAAATTAGACATAATATTTCCTGAAGAGGATTTTGAACAGAATAGACTGCGTTGTAGTAAAAAGGAATGCCCATTTAAACAGTTCGTATTGGAATTTGCCCAATAAAAGTCACACTTCTACAATAGTCGTTAGAAGATTGGAGCAATAGACAAGTCAATGATCTTTAAAACTTTTGTTGCAGTAAAAACTGATTCAGTATTATTTTATTCAAACTTACAATATTTTATTCAGCACAAATATATTACTTGTTGCAATAGGTAGGGCTTTTAGCTTTGATATTTCCAGCTTCAATAATATTACCAAAAATATAAAAGTAACCCCCACAGTAACATCATCAACATTTAAAACTGCGGTGGTGGTATTAACCACTCTATAACAAATGAAGCACAAACAGTTGGTCAGTTCATCGACCAAGTATTAGCATACAGGTAAAATTTAGTCGTCTTACACTTTAGAGGCGCACAGATTAGCTTAAGATTGACCATTCTTTTGTTGTATTTATTAGGTAGGTAAGGTTAAAAACCTAAAAGTTGGGCTCTTGGCTAAATAATTACCGCTTGCCGCGGTTGTTCGTGGATGGTTGTGGGTGGCCATTCATCCAAAGCACGATAAGCCGTTGGTCCCGGCTGTCGTTACTGGTAATCAGAAACCCAAAAGTCTGACAACCAGTCTTACCAAGGAGTATCGTGTTACCCAGTAACTGGGTTGTTGAGGTTATCTGACCGCTACAAACCAGTTACTGGGTAACACACATACAGTCGCTCCATGTTACTGCTGGTATTCCGGTTAGACTGGAAGCCGACTCCAACATAGTTGGGATTTAAGGCAGTTCTTAGTCATTGAAGAAAACATCGTTCGGAAACCAGCATATACTAGACATCCACCAACCCGCTCTGGACCCGCGTGGTGGACTACGGCCCACTGCCTCCCGCAGAGGGGAGGCCTGTGTCCCAGCAGTGGGAATGTTATAGGATGATTGAGCTGTGTACAATTATTTAAGTACCTTTAGGTTAGTACTGCCTCGTTAGCCTAGTGGTAGCTAGTGCTAGTGCTGATCATGAGGTCCAGGGTTCAATTCCCGGGTTGGGCAAAGTGTTATTGGGTTTTTCCATCTGGAATTTGTGCACGGTTGATGGCAACAGGCTCGCATTTTTTTATTTATATATTTATTTATATCAGACTCAATTATCCATATTTTTGTTAGTAGTATACTTTAGAATTATGTTAGTAACCAAAGATTCAAATTCACCCACAGTTATACTATATTCTAAAATTAAAAATTATAAAAAATTAAATTAAAATTATATGTCACGCAGAAGTACTTTACATGGGGCATTACATGGGACAAAAACATGATCTCACAAACACTACACTACACCCACCCACATTACACTACACTCTACCCTACACCCTACCCTACACCACCACTGGACTACACTTTACCCTAGTTATGTATTTATTCGCTAAGTGAATAATATATGTTCTTTTTCTTTTATAGTAAACTACCTTTTGCCCGCTGCTTCGCCCGCGTGGATATCGGAAAATATCCTACGGGAACCTACTACCAGGAAATCCTTCCTTATTCCTGTGATAAGGCGGTAGGTGGACATATTTTATTATTAGACGGTTACCACCCTACCGTCACTATTTGTCGCCGTAATAAACTTTGGACTGTACGGACGTGTTTAATTGTGCTCCTGCTAAACATCCCTAAGGAGCCTAGATCCAGCTGGGATTAGGCTCATACTTATCAATTCCTTGTCTACATTATAAAGGGAACCTCTGTGCAAAATTTCAGCTTTCTAGGTGCAAGGGTTTGGGCTGGGCGTTGATGAGTCAGTCAATCAGTCAGTCAGTCATTTAGGACTTCTCTTCTGTTTTATTTATGCGAAATGTGGCGAAATGTGGGTGTACTATAGGTCCACCTCTGCTTAACCCTTCGTAGAATACAGGCGTGATGTTAAATTTAAAATATCCTTCAGATTGGTAACACCTAGGTATCAACACAACCTAGAAACGTTATCAAAACCGAGAAACGTTTAATATGCCATTAACCCTAATAAGTCCTAAACCTTGTGGTATTCAATTACGTAGTTTAGTCATGACACACTTTAAATCTATATTTAATCATCTTTATGATATCATCATCATTTCAGTCGAAAGACGTCCACTGCTGGACATGGCTTCCCCCAAGCACCGCCACTTCAACCGGTTCTGTGCTTCCCGCATCCAGCGGATTCCTGCGGTTTTGGCAAGGTCATCGGTCCATCTTGTGGGGATCCGTCCAACGTCCGTCATCCGTCTTTCGGTACGCGGTTGCCACTCCAGAACCTTTTAGCCCCATCGGCCTTCTGTTCTGACGAAAGTCTTTGACCATAGTGCTTGCTGCCAATGATGACCTACCATAGATACACAAATCAATCAATCTGCCTAGCCTTTTCCCAACTATGTTGGGGTCGGCTTCCAGTCTAACCGGATGCAGCTGAATACCAGTATTTTACATGGAGCGACTGCCTGTCTGACCTCCACAACCCAGTAACTGGGTAATACGATACCCCTTGGTAAGACTGGTTGTCAGACTTTCGGGCTTCTGACGACCCGTAACGACTGTCAAAGATCCACGAATAACAGCCGGGACCAACGGCTTAACGTGCTTTCCGAGGCACGGAGGAATCTCGATATGTAAAGATGGTCACCCATCCACTGACCAACCCCGGCAAGCGTAGCTTAACCTGACGGATCGACCCGTGCGGCTGTTATTACTTAGCCACGAGCTCCACTCCACACACACACATAGATACACAAATACAAATACAAAATCTTTATTGCAACAACAAGTATTTGCATTTCATGTGCAAGCCCTGTTTCCCAAACTAGCGTGAGCTGTATGTTGGGAATCAGATCCTTCCAGATAAATATGTCGAGCTATCGTGTTACAATCATAACTTATAATAATTTATCTATTAATTAAGTTTATAACCAAAAGTTTACAATCTGCGAACTAAAAATATAGTGTGTGTGTGTGTGTGTGTGTGGGTGAGTGTGTGTGTGCATGTGTATGTTTGTGGGTGTGGGAGTGCGTGTTTGTATGTGGCAATGTGAGAGTGGGTTTTGTGTTTTACTGCTTTATTTTTATTTTAAAATTAGGAATAGATATAACTTTATATTTCTATGTGACTTTGTATGTGAGAACCAAGGTAACCGACATATCCCGAAGAATTGACAAACTTAAGTGGCAGTGGGTAGAGCACATTGTTCGCAGTTCGTTTAATATATTATTTTGTATTGTAGCACGTTCTTTAAAGCCTATGTAGATATCCTTCTTAGGGTGTCTTTTGCCATTTTCTACACTTGATGATCTACAGCTTACTAGTTGGTACGGGCTATGCTATATGAGAAGAGCATGTCGTGATTTTTAGGATTATGGAGCTGGTGGTCCAGGATGAGGCCTTTTAGATATCTACCCATGCAAAGCATGGTAAGCCGTTGGTCCCGGCTGTCATTCGTAGATCTTTGACAGTCGTTACGGGTAGTCCGATGCCCAAATATCTGATAACCAGTCTTAAACAGTAACGGGGTTATGAAGGTCAGATAGGCAGTCGCTCCATGTAAAATACTGGTATTCACCTCCATTCGGTTAGACTGGAAGCCGACCCCAAAAGAGTTGGGGAAAGGCTAGGCAGATTGATTGACCTAGATTTGCTGCATCACCAGTTAATCTCAGATTTTCTCCTTTAAAATAAATTACTCAGACTTTCCAGTTCAAGATCATTGTATAGAGATCGCAAGCCCGCATAATAATTTGACTAACAATAGTAATTACTCTATGTAATTAGAAAGTTTGTAATTACATACACCCGTATAGGGCATTATTGTGTAATGGATACAGGGGCCGTACTATGACGTGAAAAAAGATCCTGGGTCCATCATGGTTCCAGTGTGAGGAGACACGGAGCTTTAGACGACCTATAGCATCGTCCTTTTTTCGCAACGGAATCATGATAAATCCATGACCTTTTTTTACGTACGCTAAAAAAAATTTAAAATTATTAACTTCAGTTGTATACTAAAACACTTAAATCTTAACACTATGCAGCGTACGACCCCAGAGAGCCAATTCTCGTACCTAAAAACGTTCAAATTCTAGTCGCAATCTCATGCCAGCGACAATCAACTGTCAAAAATGTAGGTAAACGCTATACAATTTTTGACAGATTGAGACTGAGATAAGATTGCGAACGTTGTTAAAAATTCGGGAATTGCCCCTCAGATTTCTGTCGTCTATTATTTTTAGCGAGGTTTCATAGGATCCAAGTAATTCTAAAATTCGATTCTTTCGGCTCCCTTGCTTCCTTCGGCTTTGATAAGTGTGTTTTAGGCATAGAAAAAAAAATTAACTTCAGTTTTACAATAAAACACTTAAATCTTAACACTATGCAGCGTTACAACAATGGAAAAAAAAGTGTTTTCGATGAAACAGAAACATGCGTCCCTACATAAACACAAGCCTTCTCCCCATGGGGGGTAGGCAGAAACTACAGAACACCTGCTACGATCCTTACATACTGCTTTTGCCTCGTTTACGTCCATACATCAGAGAGGCAATTCTCGTATTTTTAACAACGTTCGCAATCTCATCTCAGTCTCAATCTGTCAAAAATTGTATAGCGTTTACCTACATTTTTGACATTTGATTGACGCTGGCATGAGATTGTGAACGTTTTGAGGTACGAGAATTGGCCAGGGGCAATTCTCGTATTTTTAACAACGTTCGCAATCTCATCTCAGTCTCAATCTGGCAAAAATTGTATAGCGTTTACCTACATTTTTGACATTTGATTGACGCTGGCATGAGATTGTGAACGTTTTTAAGTACGAGAATTGGCCAGGGGCAATTCTCGTATTTTTAACAACGTTCGCAATTTCATCTCAGTCTCAATCTGTCAAAAATTGTATAGCGTTTACCTACATTTTTGACATTTGATTGACGCTGGCATGAGATTGTGAACGTTTTTAGGTACGAGAATTGGCCAGGGGCAATTCTCGTATTTTTAACAACGTTCGCAATCTCACCTCAGTCTCAATCTGTCAAACATTGTATAGCGTTTACCTACATTTTTGACATTTGATTGACGCTGGCATGAGATTGTGAACGTATTTAGGTACGAGAATTGGCCGGGGGCAATTCTCGTATTTTTAACAACGTTCGCAATCTCATCTCAGTCTCAATCTGTCAAAAATTGTATAGCGTTTACCTACATTTTTGACATTTTATTGACGCTGGCATGAGATTGTGAACGTTTTTAGGTACGAGAATTGGCCATCAGGTCACACACGCACGCCGGTTGCGAGTACTACGCACCTGACCTTCCTGAAGAACATCTATAAATATCTCCTTTCGTCCTGACTGACTGACTGACTGATTGACTGACTCATCAACGCCCAGCCCAAACCCTTGGACCTAGAAAGCTGAAATTTTGCACAGAGGTTCCTTTTATAATGTAGACAAGGAATAAGGGAGGAATGACCGGTAGTACGTTCCCGTAGGATATTTTCTGACATCCACGCGGGCGAAGCCGCGCGGGATGTGCTAGTCACCAATAAGAGGTTTATACGTCCTTCTGGGGCGTCCCCTCCCGGCGTTCCACTTACATCTGCCTTGTAAATAAAAAATAAAAATAAATATCCTTGGACATTTCACACAACGCCATCTAGTCCCAAGCTAAGCAACCTAATGCTTGTGTTATGGTAACGAGATGGCTGATAAACTACTTATATACATTTTTTTTTGTAAATACATACATATTATAGATAGAAAAACACCCAGACCCGGAACAAATACTTGTAGGTCGTACAAATATTTGTTCCGTGCGGGAATCGAACCCGCCACATGCTGCGCAGCAGTCAATCGCTCAACCACTGCGCCAACCGTGTCGTCCCGTAGTGTCGTGTCGACCTTGTGTTAGTCGCCTTGGATTCATCCTCTCAACGTAACCAAACCATAATTTATGCATACTTACGTCAGAAGCCCGAAAGTCTGTCAACTAGTTTTACCAAGGGGTATCGTGTTACCCAGTAACTGGGTTGTGCAGGTCAGGTATGCCGGCCGACCCCAACATAGTTGGGAAAAAGCGAGATAGATTGTTGAATGCTGCCCAGATTTAAATAGCATCTATACCAAAGTCACAAGTCTTCTTCACCAACTATAAAGTAATTTCTACAATATACCCTTCGATACACTTCGATGGTACAACTGTCGCGTCGGTCGATAACGTTTACCTGCCTTTCTAGGACAGACCAAAGAAATTGCTTTAAAGAAACGTAAACGTTTCCTAGACCACTTAAACGTTAGTCGATAAAGTCAGTGGTTGATACTACCAATATAATTATAAAAATATTATTTTCCAGAACGCGGTGGCTTTCAGAGCGTAAAGATCATTTTGGCCAAAATTCACTTTTTGATGCAGTATTCTATCTATCAGTCAACTAAGTAAGACTGCATCAAAAAGTGAGTTTGTGGTCCCAAAATGGTCTTTACGCCCTTTGTAGCGGAAAGAGTCGATATTATACATTATAAATAAATAAATAAAATACCTTTATTTCAAACCTGGAGTCCATAAGTTGTTAGTGGTTAGTAACAGATTGTGCTTAAATGCTATGTTAGTGTTATTAGTACATATTAATTTCCATTTACTTACAATCCTATAACTAACTTTACCCAGTGGCCTTGGATGGGGCAGTCCGCTCTGCCAGCAATCATTTTCAGGATGCCATTACGAGTGCTACGCAAACGTTGCAGTAAGGAAGCCGCTTTTTTACGCATGATGGCGTGAAAGCCATCCGTGCGAGCTGCAGCAAACATTCCCGACGCACTGCAACGCCGCGGCAACTGCAACAGCATCCTGAAAGCGTTGTTGTATTGTACGCGCAGGACGTTGTAGGCTCGGCTCGTATATGACACCCACAGGCCGCTCGAGTAGAATGACTGACAGAACGCCCTGAATAAACTCACTTTGACGTCTGCCGTGCAGCGAGCGAACCTACGGGCAAGCATTTTGCTCCTCACCGCCAACGCCCTGCGCTCGCGCTCTATGTCGCCTTCATCACGCAGGTCACTGGTGACAACGTGGCCTAGGTACTTAAAGCTAGTCACGTTAACATTAAGTACTACGCCGTTGAGATATACCGGAGGTACACGACGGGGCTGTTGTTTAGGTGCCGCAAACACTAAGACCACACTCTTTTTCGAGTTATATTTAAGGCCGTGCACCTCCGCATACGTCTCGCAGATCGTGAGTAGCTTCCTCAGTCCGCTCATCGATTATAATCTGCCTAACCTTTTCCCAACTATATTGGAGTCGGCTTGCAATCTAACTGGTTGCAGCTGAATACCAGTATTTTACATGGAGCGACTGCCTGTCTGACCTCCACAACCCAGTTACTGGGTAATACCCCCTTGGTGAGACCGGTTGTCGACTTTCGGGCTTCTGACGACCCGTAACGACTGTCAAAGATCCAGGAATGACAGCCGGGACCAACGGCGAGGCACGGAGAGTCTTTGTGTGTAAAGATAGTCACCCTTCCACGGACCAACCGCGGCAAGCGTAGCTTAACCTGATCGATCGACCCGTGCGGCTGTTATTACTTAGCCACAAGCCTTACATACCTAATATCTTCATATACATATATTGGCTAAAGGCCTTATTTTTAATTTTATATTTTAACTTGGTTTTAAGTATTTTTTTACATTATTCTCACATGTAGAAGCAACAAATATAATGTACCCATGATGTTGTATTACTTATCTTGATTCAAGAGTGTCCGTGGAGTTTCTTGCCCGTTCTTCTCCATAGATCTACGTTTTGGAATGGGCAACTAGCTTCAACTTTCTGACTAACTGACCGACTCTTTGACAATTCAAAAGTGCCTGTAATTGGTTTAATTGAAATAAATGCTTTGAGTTTGAGTTTGAGTTATTGTAGTAGGTGTGGAGCTTGTCCACTTTGAAATGACGCGCCCCTCTACCTAACTTTGCATACGTACACTACGGTAAATGCAGTAGTGGGGCGCGTCATTCCAGAGTGGACAAGCCAGCTACGATGCTCACATATTGACGACACGGTTGGCGCAGTGGTTGAGCGATTGACTGCTGCGCAGCATGTCGCGGGTTCGATTCCCGCACGGAACAAATATTTGTACGACCTACAAGTATTTGTTCCGAGTCTGGGTGTTTTCTATCTATAATATGTATGTATTTACAAAAAAAAAAAATGTATATAAGTAGTTTATCAGCCATCTCGTTACCATAACACAATCATTAGGTTGCTTAGCTTGGGACTAGATGGCGTTGTGTGAAATGTCCAAGAATATTTATTTATTATTTATTTATATTCCTTTTGCCTCGTTTACGTTCATATATCAATAAGTAGGTATAGGATCGTAGCAGGAGACGTTCTGTACTTTCTGCCTACCCCCATGGTAAGAAGGCGTGAGGTTATGTATATACTAGCTTTTGCCCGCGGCTTCGCCCGCGTAGATGTCGGAAAATATCTCACAGGAGTTTTTGTTTACCCTAAACCCGAAAAGCGGTCACTGTACTCATAATTTTGTACAACTTTTTCTATGGGACCAATCTTAAAATCGCGAAAAATAAATCAGCTGTTCCATACATTTTGTCGATTTAAGTGAATAGGCACAAATGTATGGAACAGCTGATTTTTTTTCGCGATTTCAAGGTTGGTCCCATAGAAAAAGTTGTTCAAAATGATGAGTAGAATGACGCCTTTTCGGGTTTAGTGTAAACAAAAACTAATGTTGTATAATGTAATTATTTTATAAAAACATGTACCTAATTTAAAATTTATCATTTAAATATAAAGAGAGAGATAGAGAGACAACGCGGCCTTAAAAACTAACAAAACCAGACAATATGTGGAGGGACAGGCGTGTAAATAGCCGTGTTTCCTTGCGGATCGATGACGAGAGAAAAATTATTATCTGGAATGCATAATAATTCAATTTGCCTTTTTTTTTAGTAAACTTTCAAAGACGAATTGGTGACGGTCAGGTGGCGTTTGTAGCCTAACTCCAGCAAATAATGCAAAGCGGCTTTTCCTGGTGAGAGTCTTGAAGAATTCTTCTTTGCAGGTTGCCACCTTGCTTGCTCGTACATGGGTCACTTGAAAGTCTATATTTTGGATTTAATCGGACGCGGGTTATTTTTATTTTTGAAAACGTAGCACAATATATCCCCAAAGATTACGGGATAACGTGATAAAGTTTTGCGGTTTTGCGGGCGCGATGAACTGCGATTGAAAAAACGTGGTTTGCGGTGAGACGGAAAGCCTCCGTACAGCGCCGGTGCTTTATGACGTCTGGCAGCCGTCAATTAGCTGTCACTAGCCGCAGGATTCTCTAAAGCCCGCGACACACAATATCCGCGGCTGCAATATAAGCCTAAGACAGACTACAGACACCTATAAACCGTCCACAATCAAAATGTAAGGGGCAATAACTTGCCACACCAATATGCATATATTTTAGTTGTAAGTAGAACTGTGATTTCTGTGATTATGAAAAATAAACAAATAACATTTTATTCTAACTCCTTATTGTTTGATTGTTCTGCTGTCTGTGCGGAAATAAACAATATGGTGAATTTACCATAAAAATAGAGCTGTGGTGAGTTTACACATACTTTTTTTCGTGGTGAATTTACTTTGTGGCGAATGTACCTACAACAACCCATGAGAAGTACCAAATGGAAAAACCCAATAACACTTTACCCGAGCCAGGAATCTAACTCAGTACCTACGTGATGCTCAGCGGCCACAAGATCAACGTGGCTCATTGGTAGATCGCAAGTTTACACATATTAGTATTTGCTAAGATACGGGCAACACACAAAATCATCAAATAACTTCTCCCGCTCTGGGTGGAGCGGAAGGGCGTGTCAGACTTTTACTGACTAAAACCCACCCGTGTTCCTTCAGTTGCCTATGCCAGGGCCGCGGTAACCCCTTCAGACAACCCGCGACCCCAGCGGCGTCGGCCCTATTGGACCCCGTCACTTGCTGACATCTCTTTGAGGCGCGCGTGGAACACAACGCGCCGTCGACTCGGGCCTGGTCCTTACCGGACGGCGAGCTACCCGCTGCTCACCGTCCGCAGGCCCGCGCCTACGGTGGCCGGAAATCGCCCCGCGATTCCCGCCGCCCAGGGCGTCTCCTGCGGCGACTGAGGGCGTGAGGCTGCCTCTCCCTCACGCGTTCCGCCTCCTCCTTCGCGAGCATCACTGCTTCGCAGAAGGAGGTGACGGCCTCCCATGCACTCTCGCTCCGCACCATGGCCTGGACCAGGCTCGGACGCGAGAGATCGCCGCCGCCGATCGCCTCCGTGAGAACACGGCGGTGCTCTGCCCAAGCCGGGCAGACCTCCACTGTATGCTCCACCGTGTCCTCCGGGCGATCCACACAGTGAAAACACCCGGGCGTTTCCTCCCGCCTTATGCGAAACAGGAACCTCCCGAAACAACCGTGTCCGGTGAGCACCTGCGTCAGGCGGAAGGTGAGGACGCCGTGGCGCCTCTCTAACCACTCCTCAAAGAGGGGACTTATCGCCGCAATTGTGGCGTGCCCAACAAACAACACCTAAGCTGTAAATATCTCAGCTATCGCTTAACGTTACAGAGGTAGAGTCTGTTACAGACAGACATACAGATATCGTAGGTCTAACAAATGGGTCTAGTTGGCACGTTTTGTGTTCGGAGCTGTAAATAATTCAAGATTAGAACTTATTTAGCGGGTAGAGTAGTCTAACCAGTTTATCGTTATCCTATATAGGGATATATTATTCGGCCATATCTTTCTCTGCCGAGAATAATTCAAATGGTACAAATAATAATTGAGAGAAGTGTGGTTTTACAAATGTTATCATTTTTATTATAATTATTGTTATCAATCTGCCTAGCCTTTTCCCAACTATGTTGGGGTCGGCTTCCAGTCTAACCGGATGCAGCTGAATACCAGTATTTTACATGGAGCGACTGCCTATCTGACCTCCAAAACCCAGTTACTGGGTAATACGATACCCCTTGGTAAAACTGGTTGTCAGACTTTCGGGCTTCTGACGACCCGTAACGACTGTCATAGATTCACGAATAACAACCGGGACCAACGGCTTAACGTGTTTTTCGAGGCACGGAGGAATCTCGTTATGTAAAGATGGTCACCCATCCACTGACCAACCCTGGCAAGCGTAGCTTAACCTGACGGATCGACCCGTGCGGCTGTAATTACTTAGCCACGAGCTCCTTATATACAGGGTGTTCGGCGCATGGACCGACACAATTTTTTGGGGGATTGGGGGGGTCATTTGCTAGGTTTCACCTAAAGACCTCCATGTCCTAAGTGTGACGGTAATTGAGATATGTTTTTTTTGGTTCTTTCTTTGAATTACCCAAAATCTCGCCTTTGAATCGATATATATTTTTTGTTTATGGTTGTAAAAGAATAAAATAATTTTTATTATAGTCTACAATGTATTATTATTCGAAATAAAATAAAAAAATGTAATTACCGTAATAAGTCTTTTCTTAAAACACTCCATAACTGACTCTCTAACTAGTATTTTGACTACATTTGAATTGTTTTTCATAGCGTGTAGCATACCCTTAGAAAGGGTACAAGCTAAAGAACTTTTTGAGATAAAAATAAGGTCAAAATGGCTTCATTTAAAAAAAAATGAATTTAAGAGTAGTAATTTTTCATACATTTAAACATTTTTAAGACTTTGGAAGCACATAAGTCATTTTCTACTGATCAATTACATCAAATAATAATTTATTTAGAATAAAAATACATTGCAGACTATTATAAAATTTATTTTGTTCTATTGCAACCATAAACAAAAAAAATATATCGATTCAAAGGCGAGATTTTGGGTAATTCAAAGAAAGAACAAAAAAAAACATATCTCAATTACCGTCACACTTAGGACATGGAGGTCTTTAGGTGAAACCTAGCAAATGACCCCCCCAATCCCCCAAAAAATTGTGTCGGTCCATGCGCCGAACACCCTGTATATTATAATTATTGTTATATTAGTATATTATTGTTTGTAATTTCGCTTATAGGTAATTTTATTTTAGGTAATTTTGTGTGGACATGTGACTTCTAACATCGCCTTGGGTGCATCTGTAAAGGTGTTTAAATTGTACTATACGCAAAAACACAAAGTAAAAGGGCTGTTATGTAGAAGTACCTACTGTGAGGAATAGAAATCAATGGCATCCTTTTCAAGAGGTGAAAATGCCGATAAATATAAATCTTGGAAACATCGAAAAAAAAACTGCAGTTTGAAACAAAACTTTCTTAAAATGTATGAAATAGTTGGTGTGTTTCGCTGTTCCCACAAAAGTTGTCCACAATGAAAAGTATTCGTACTTTTACGACTGGAAGAATGCCAAAGATTTTAGTCACACCCAGTTATTATTTTACAAATCAGCGTATAGTTACTTACTTACCTTTCAGACTGACATTTAATTTTTTCATTGTTTTATGTTTAACCCCTCAAGTGTCTGAGTTTGGCTAATTTTAGACCCAAAACCACAGCGAGTGGGGAGGGTTGGGGGTTAGTTGCGAACCCCATAGGTTCACAACTACTGATGATGATATGTTTTCCATCGAATTATGTTTTTTTACGTTTATATATATGAGATCTAAGCTTATATACCTATTATGTAAAGTTTAGTCCTTTTGCATACTTTGGGTGCATTTGACACGCGGGGGGGGGGGGGGGGGGGGTTATCTACGTACTCCATAGGTTCACAAGTAATGATGATGATTGGTTTTCCATCGGATGATGTTTTTTTACATTTATATATATGTGTGTGAGTGTGTGTGTGTGTTTATAAGCTTATATACCTAACAAAAAAAGGGTTTTTCTTATGCACACATGGGGTGCATTCGACACTTGAGGTGTTAACAAAAAAAAAAAAAAAAACTAGTGACCCCAACTAGTGAAACTAGTGACTAGGGACCCGATAGACGTTGTCAGTCCTGGTTCTAAGCTACCTCTCCACCAATTTTCAGCCAAATCGGTTCAGCCGTTCTTGAGTTATAAATAGTGTAACAAACACGACTTTCTTTTATATACAAAAGATATAGATTTCTCGTCCATTATATGTTTCATTTACGTACACTCACATTTTAATAGCAGTTTATATTGTACGTTTTCTAATGAGCGTACCTCAGAAAATTATAGAGATGCTTCCATTTACAATTAAATTTAAATATTCATTCCAGTCCTCAAGAACTAGTCCCCGGAATTTAATTTTAAAATGTTCTTTATTCTACTTTGGCAACTACTGTAGAAACTTCTGAAATTAAATTATTTATTCTGTAACTTGGATAATATTTAAATCTCTACTGAGTACACGCCAGCTTCAGAAAGCTAACTTTGTAAGCCAGTTGGAATCTTTTTCTTCATCAGTATAAATATATTGAGAAAATTATATTTATAAAATTATTACAATTTGTTTTAAAACCTATTTATTTATTTATTTAACAGTTAACGGTACATATCGTCCCCGTATTTGGAAAACTAAATAACTTCGTTTTTGGCGTTTTTGTCTTTTCCCTATTTTTAAATAATCCAAAACATGACGCATGTTTGAGTCTTACAGGAATTTACTTATCTTATTCCGTTCCAAAAATATAGCCATTTTTGTCGTTCAGATGGAATAATGCATATCTTCAAACTAATTCTAATTTTTTGAAGGAAAAATAAACAACTCAATAAATAAATCAATAACTGTGGTCAATGATTAGTTAAGCATAATGTTAAAGATAATCAGGTCCACAAAATATAAAATTACCGACGGTAAAATTCTCAATTTTTTTAACAAATGAACATTAATTGAAAAAAAAAACACTAAATCGCGTTTATCTCAAAACTAGAAAATCGGAGTTATTTAGTTTTCCAACTACGGGGACGATATGTATAAGCAGACAAGAAGAAAGAAACAGAAAAATACGTACAAAGGTGATGCTTATTTATAAAGAAATCCCTTCCAGCATACATGCGATTGGAGAATAGCTAAAAAGAGGTGTCATCTTATTTATAACCAATCCTCCCAGGATTGGTTATAAATAAGATGACACCGTGTTTATGATTATAAGAGAAAAATAAATATATAAAACAATTCATTTATTTAAATAAAGTAAATCATTATACCTCCTTTACAAATTTCTAAATAAAATAAATATCACTAAAATATAAATATAATGTAAGAAAATACATACGCAACTATGTCGAAGTGGTAAGATAGTGTAACAGTTTATCTGTAACAGGTAGCTTTATTAGCTGTAAAAGATTTATTTTCATGGGTGATAATTAAAACAAAAGAAAACTTTTAACAAACAATTCATATAATAACAAATTATCACGTCATGCTAATGTGTCGTCGATGTACATTATACTTAGTTTCATCTACATTTTGAACACCATTACCTACACTACGGTCCTCATGATCAACAGCTCTTTCAAATCTCTCCCCATGCTCATGCACATCTTGATGTTTATGGAAAAAACTGTGGAAACCATTAACGATACCTCTGTGAAAACTATGAATATATTCTTTGATCCCTTTGAAAAGTCCAACAACTTTGTTCTCATGTACTTCATGCTTATTATCATCAAATTCTGCGTTGATGTGCAGTATGCTTAGATGATTCTTTTTTGTTTTTACATTAGCTTCTGTGACTTTATCTGTATCTGTTTTGTTCGTAGGTTTTGCAAGATTAAATATAGGTGGTCTATGAGTGTAATTAGTAACTATAGGTCCAGCTGGTGTTCTGTCATCAGGTATATCGATAACGTTTTCAGTTACTTCATATGTACCGTACGGTGGGTAGGAATTTACTATTTGAGAACTTTGTGTTTCCATCCCTTCTTTATCTGTAACGGGTTTCTTAGTTGCTGTTCCATTTTTATCTTGATGTTTATTTACTGGCACTACCGTAATACTATTTGTACTGTTTGTTTTATTTTCTTTAATATTTACACTTTGCGCTGCACCATCTGGAGAATCATTTAAAGTATCTGTAACCAGTTTTCTGGTGTTTCTTAGGTTATTTATGTATTTTGATGAGGCTTCATATTGTGATGTAGTCTGGTAGTCGCTTGCTACGATTTTCGTTATAAAAACCTGTGATGATAAAAAAAATTCTTGATTAATTTTCTTATTTTATTGGTCGCTTTACGTTATGACATGGATTGTGGAGTAAGAAACATTAAAAAAAAAATGTATAACATGTAATTACAAAATAGATTTCCTACACTAGATTGGGCAAAAATAAAAAAACAAAATATATCTTAACTTATATTTGGAACAGTACGCATAAGTGGTGTTACTGTATCATTAATCGTTTGATTACGAAGGTGAATAACATTAGGAGATCGTCCAAGAGGTATTATAACTTTTGAAGTATGATTCAAGATAGATCTGTACACTTCAACTCACGATTTGTTATTTTGTCTCAGGTGAAGTGTTACGAAGTTATGATCTTTAATTTTATTTACATAATATATCAGTAGGATCTTTAGTATGATCTTCAGTAAAGAGTTTTATCACTTTAAAACATTTTGTTTTCAAGATTAAGTAAAATCCACCTTAGATAGAAATATAGAAAATATATAATATATAGAAGTCACTACTGCGAATACTTTATTTTTTAATGTAACAGAGTTTAAAAAATATAACTTTGTACCAACCTATCTAATGTACTTTGTACCTGTCTAATGTATTTATTTAAAAAAGTTTATCAACAGCTTCTGTATGCAATATATTACAAGTATTGGAAACTTGGACTTCGTCTCCAATTACGGGTTAGCCAGTATTCTCAAAAATAAGAAAAAATAAAATATAAAATGAGTAGCTCTAGAAATAAGGTATGGCAAAATTAAATGTATTAAAATAAATGCATTGTTGTTTCAAAAACTAAATGACGGATAATAATTCAAATAAACTCACCAAACAAACAAATAATCGTGCAGACATGTTCCAGGCACTATAAATAGACCGGACAACTGACAAGACCAACAATCGAATAAAACTGATAGCTAAACTAAATATACGTTCACAATAAAATGGATTTCAACAAAAAATGCGGGCCTTATCTCGGAATTAATACAAATTCACTTTTCACTTTAGCTAGGGAACGAGAACTGAGGTCGCATTTAGTTTTTATAAGCGGAGACATGAGCTGGGCATGAGTCAAAGAGCTTGCGACTGTTAAAGGTAGGTTCCAATGAACAGACTTTGAAAAATCGCAAAAACTTGTCGTAATTGCACAAACAATATGAGAATTTATCAGGCAGCTAAGGAATAACTGTAATTATATAATTATAGCTCCTAATTTTACCAAGGATTGCGTTCGAACAAGATAAAGACAGTGTAAATAATGTTAGGTTAGAAGTCACGACGATCAATCACAAAACTACGGAAAAAAGAGTAGAAAAAGTCAAGCTGATCGATTGACTGGATCGGATATAAAAAGAAACAGTTTTTTTAATTGCTTACATTGAAGTTTTTGTTAGAATAAAAACTGTCTTGTTAATTTTGGTAATGATGAGGTTTGTTGTTCGTAATATCTGTATATAGTAAAATATAATCTAGATGCTTCCACTTTTTATGTTAAAAAGTTTTATGTAGATAGCAATAGAGTAAAGTAGTAGTAGTAAGAGTAGGACTGAAGAAATGATGGATGCACTGTGTGAAAGATGATATTCCTGGAAAAGGAGTGACTACCTAGATGACGACTAATAAAGAAGTAACTATGGAAGAAAAAGATATGTTGCACCGACCCATAAATTGACGAATAAATTGGGATACGGGCAAAAGAATGATGATTCATCTACCTTTTTAATAGGGTGTCTTGCTATGGATTGTGAGATTTTGATGGTAATGATGCCATATCCATGATCTCCACTTACTCAAAGCAAGCGTTTCAAATACTAGTAAATGAATATGTCGCATACATGCGAACCATACCTTAAGTTTTTCTACAAAAAAGCATCACTCACAGCGTGAGACTGTAGCCGGGAAATCCTTTAATTTGTATTATTTTATTTTATTTCATTCCATTGTTATGTTTCAGTGTAGATGACCTCATCTATACTGTCAGAAAGCAAAGGGGCAGTCAAGGGTTAGTCAACACATCCACATGCAGGAATAATCCTTGCTACCCCTCCTCCTAGTATGTGAAGGGTTAAGGTGTCTACACTTTTAACAACACCTAGTTCCTCAGCATGAATATGCGATGGTACTTTAAGGAAGACTTCCTGTATCAATCTGCCTAGCCATTTCCCAACTATATTGGGGTCAACTTTCAGTCTAACCGATGCAGCTGAATATCAGTATTTTACATAAAGCAACTGCTTATCAGACCTCCATATTCCCTGGGTAAAACTGGTTGTCAGACTTTTGGGCTTATGACGACCCGTAACGACTTTCAAAGATCTATGAATGACAGCCAGAACCATCACCTAAACGTGCTTTCCGGGTCTCGATGTGTAATGGATGGTCACCCATCCACGAACTGACCTCGGCAAGCGCAGCTTAACCTTCGATCGTCCCGTGCGACTGATCATTTAGCCACGAAGCCCCAGGTAAGATCTCCGGTACTAATAACGGGAAAGTTTTTTTCAAAGGATAAACTATACCTCCAATCCTATGTCAGCAGTTTGGTCAGTACACGGAGAAAGACGTTGCAAGAAGAGGTTGAATAGTTTTAAAAAGAAATATCGATCTTTGCCGGTTTTTAATCGATGAAAACAAGGAAGGGCTGGAAGGTGATGATGATGATGATTTTAAAAAAATGTGGCAGCCATAGACAATTGTCCGGAAACACACGACAACTCTCTAAGGCTGTGACACATAACCACACGAGTTAATACCGATCACAGTTTGAATAAATCGTGACAATACATAAATACCAGTTACATATATCCGTAACTTTTTTTATCAAGTATCGAAGTCAAAGTTTTGAATTATGAATCATTCTATCCTGTCTGTGGTTACATAGTGTTTAAAGGCGTAATTTCATTCGAATTTTGAATCAAACCACTAAAGTGTCTTTGACCGCTGAGACCTTGATTTGAACAGTTGGTGTTTGCGCCTGACTTTATAGTGTCCGTGACAGGTTGCTGCTTCTTTTCGATAAGGCGCACATAACTGGCGGTAGACTCCGCACAAAAATAAATCTGCCAAGGAAGGTGTTCTACCTGACTTTTTAAAAAAGTAATTGAAAAAACATTCTCAAGAAGGTGACATCGGTCCGTACAAGTCGATACAGAAATTCATTTGTTTATACCTAAATGTATCTAAATTATAATAGAACGAAGTTTTCTACAGTTACCTATTAGATTAAATTCACTGTTTAAAGTAAAACTCCTACGTTTTATTGAGCGCCAAGCTCCAGTGTCTCGGAGTAGACATAGTGGCGACCGTGACAGGATGAGAACGTACAATCTTCGGATAACCAAGGTCTAGCTGGAGTTGGCCAGCACCGCGCCGCAACCATCAGTCGGTCAGCACCGCGCCGCATCCAGCCTTTGGGAGAAATAAGTATATCGGAAGAATACGAGCTGTACTTAGCACCGCCGGACCTTGATGCTAAATACAGCGTCACACCGCAGCGCAGCAGCATTTCTGCAGCTAAGTGCCCTTCCTTAATTCCTAAACTTCCTTCTATACCACGTAGCCTACGTCCTTATCCAATTTCTGTATGGTTTTTTCACTTGTGCGATTTCACATTTTTCATAGGGTCACCTTCGTCAAGGTTACAGTATTGCGTCATACTTTTTTAAATGATATTTCTTTCTTTATATTTCTATAAATCCGCTAGTAATTAGTGTTATTGACTATTCGCAAGATTACTACGTTGTATATTTCTAATTTTTTACCGTTTTTGTGGATTTCAAGCGGATTATTCAAGTACATTTCATATCTCAAAGTACCTACCTACATACCTAAAGTTATTAGTGTACCTATTTCTTCTAGGAAATTAATTCCTCAGGTTGCCGTGCCTATCTAGTTCCATTTAAAGATTATTCCGCCGAACATTTCAGATTTGCCCAAGTTTCCCGTGCATCGCTGAGTGTCGTTGCCGCAGCGCGCAGCGCCCGCGCAGCGTCCGTGCAGCCTAAGGCTGTGCGCAGACCGGCGCCTGCGACTTCGGCCTCCCGTGCGGCAGAGACCACCAGGGCAGGGGCGTGAGCGTATTCTTTTATTTTATTTGGTTTATTTTAACATTAATTTTTCTTGAGTTTATTTCAATTTTACCTACATAATTTTAATTTCCTTTTCGTGAGAATTTTGTTTGAAATAAACAATCATAATGGGTTTAGGCGATGATGCCAAGAGCTTGGCGGAATTAAATGTTAGACGTAGTTCTGTCAAGGGCCAAGTAACAAAATTTCGAAATTATTTAGAAAAAATATCACGCTTAGACACTTTTACTACAACACATAGGGCGGAACTTACACTTAAACTTACTAAATTTGAAACCTTATCTTCAAGGTTTGATGACTTACAAAGTCAAATTGAAATTTTTAATTCTGGTGGGTTGAAGGACGAACTTGAAGAACGAGAAAATATTGAGAAAGAATTCATTAGCAATATTGTAATGGCTCAAGAGTTATTACAAATGCACGGTAGGGATGAGAGCGTCCACGACTCAAGCAATCCTCACTATGCTGTCGATCATAATGAAATGGGTTTCAAGCTACCTTTGATACAGGTATCTAAATTTGATGGATCATACTTTCGATGGATGGAATTTCGTGACACGTTCCGATCTTTAATACATGAAAATAATAGGATTAAGTCAGTAAACAAGTTTCATTATTTAATTTCTTATTTAGAAGGTGAAGCAGCACAAACCGTTTCTAATCTAGAAATATCTGCAGATAATTATCGGGAAGCTTGGAACCTATTGCTTGAACGTTACGACAATAAACGTTTGTTGATAAGTCATCATCTCAGAGCATTATTTAACATAAATTCTATAAATAAGGAGTCTGAAAAATCGTTGCGTTTCTTGGTTGACCACGTGACTAAAAATTTACGTGCCCTCTCCAACTTAGGACAAGCCACTGAGCATTGGGATGTACTTATCATTCATTTAGTCGCCTCCAAGTTGGACAATACCACCTTCGTGAAATGGGAGGAACACCGTAACGCGTTGTCAACTGACACCCCCACACTTAAGGAATTTTATAAATTTTTAAACGATCGTGCAACCGTGTTTGAGTCCTTGCACCGCAGCAAATCAGACAACACATTTAAACCTAATCATGAAAAACAGCGTCCAGAAGGCCATTCAAAAAAACCGGAACACAAACGTCATACTAAAGCATGTGCATACATTAGTAGTAGTAACCAACCACAAACACAATCATCCTCGTCGTATCTCTGCCCATGCTGTAATACTGATCATAAAATATTTGATTGTCCATCGTTCAAGGCAAAGAGCATAAGCGAGCGTATAGCCGAGGCCACTACATTGAAATTGTGTCTTAATTGTTTAAGGTCGGGTCACCCTACGTTTAAATGTCGTTTCGGCCGTTGTCGTGAATGCAACAAAAGACACAATTCTATGTTGCACCTTCCTACTGGTGCAGCTGACAGCACCGACAGTTCTTCTGAGACGTTAGTTAACTGTAACAATCAAGGTAACAAATATGCTCTTCTTTGCACTGCCTTGATTGAAATAGTCAATCCCAAGACTAATAAACGTGAAACAGTACGCGCCTTACTTGATTGTGGCAGCCAATCCTCTTTCATAAGTCTAAGCCTGAAACAAAGGTTATCATTAGAGGACTGCCCTATCAATGCTGCAAAGGTAATCGGTTTTGGCAACAATGAAGCAGGTACGATAACTGAATATTGCATTGCCCAATTAAAATCGATAAATACACCATTCAACGTTATCTCTAACTTTTATGTTATGAAGGAACTAACTTCTTTACTTCCCAATGCGGTAATCGATATTAGATCGTTTAATATTCCCAAGGATATTATCTTGGCAGACCCTAAATTCTATCAGCCTTCTTTCATAGACATTCTCATAGGCTCAGATTTATTTTGGGACATTATAGGTTGTGAGCAGCGGTCGTTAGGCCCCAATTATCCTAAGTTACACAGCTCAAAGTTGGGCTGGTTGATTGGAGGCCCCCTGCAACATAAACAACACAAGAATATTAAATGCAATCATGTACTTACCCATTTTTCTCATGATGAAAACTTAGAATTAAAATTAAATAGATTTTGGGAGCTTGAAGAAATCCCATCTAAATCTTTTCTAAGTGAAAGTGAGCAGGCATGTGAAACGCATTTTTTGCAGCACACCTGCCGCTTAGAAAATGGCAGATTTTCAGTCAAGTTACCTCTCATTGACTCACCGGATTGTCTTGGTGACTCCTACAACATGGCCAAGAAAAGGTTCTACAATTTAGAACGGCGATTTAGAAAACAGCCTGAAGTTAAGTTGCAGTATATTGAATTTATCAGAGAATATGCAGAATTAGGTCATCTTTCTGAAATTGCACAAAGTAACTTAAATTCTAATTTATGCTATTTCTTACCTCATCATCCTGTATTTAGAGAAAAGAGCGAATCGACAAAAATTCGCGTCGTTTTCGATGCATCGGCTCGCACTTCCTCAGGCCTCTCTGTTAACGACATACAAATGGTTGGGCCTCAAATTCAAGACTCTCTTTTCTCCATATTAATTCGAGCTCGTTTCTATAAATATCTTTTAGCAGCAGACGTAGAAAAATTATTTCGTCAAATATTGGTGGAAGAATCAGATCGAAATCTTCAGCTTATTCTATGGAGAGAAGACGAGCGTCAGCCTCTTAAAACGTTACGTTTAAATACGGTGACTTATGGTTTCACAAGCGCAAGTTATTTGAGCACAAGGTGTCTTTGGCAGTCGGGTGAGGAGTGCGAGGATCCACTCATTAGGACGATCATACAACATGATCTATACGTAGATGACTTAATAACTGGCTGTAATTCTGAGGAGGAACTTATTCATATTCAAAAGGCTGTATCAGAAGCCCTTAAGGCAGCGTGTTTTAATCTACGAAAATATAAATCTAATTCGTCTAGCGTTCTTGAAGTCTGCTTCGAAAACTCTACAGACACGCTTATCATTAGTGAGTCCTCAAATGCTCTTGGTTTAGGGTGGAATGCTAAAACTGATAGTCTACATTATTTTTTCGAAATTCCTCCTATCAATGATAAGATCACGAAGCGCTATATTTTATCAACATCGTTTAAAATCTTTGACCCACTCGGTTTTGTCAGCCCCTGTATTGTTATTCCTAAATTAATAATGCAGCAACTTTGGCTTGACAAGGTTGGCTGGGACGAACCTCTTTCAGATGAAATAGAAAAGGCTTGGCGTAAGTTTTCCAATAATCTATCTTGTCTAGCTACATTTACACTGCCGAGAAAGGTTCTATGTGACTCACCTGCTGTTACAGAGCTACATATGTTCAGTGACGCCTCCCAAAGGGCTTATGGCGCTTGCGTCTACATAAGGTCTATTGACGAAGCAGGTGTCGTGCATGTTAACCTTTTGTGTTCTAAGTCAAAGGTGGCACCAATCAAGGCCTGTACTATACCTCGTTTGGAGCTTTGTGCCGCATTACTAGCTGTCAGACTCTGCAAGGCCGCCGTCGATTCCTTGAGGTTCCCAATAACACGTAAACTGTATTGGTGTGACTCCAGCGTTGTCCTTGCTTGGCTGCATACTAGCGCTAGAAGGTTAAAGACCTTCGTGGCTTCGTGGCATAGAATAGCAGAAATACTGGAACTGTCAGATGTTTCTTGTTGGCGTTATGTACCTACCTCTCAGAATCCTGCTGATCTTGTTTCGCGCGGCGTGTATCCCGAAGAGCTTAAAGATCATAGTCTGTGGTGGTCAGGGCCCGAGTTTTTACTTCAAGGCGAATCTTCTTGGCCTACCTTACCAAATAAACTCCAACACGAGTCTGAAATTCCTGAAATAAAATCGAATATTGTTGCTAAGCTAGATAATTCTTCGATAATTCCATTTCATAAATATAGTAAATTACACAAGATACAGCAAGATTATGCTTATGCATTAAGATATTTTTATAATTTGCGCAATCCTAATTCTAGGCGTCTTGATGCCCTTAATTTAGAAGAATTACAAAATTCATTTCGTCTTTTATGCCGCAAGGCTCAACAAGAATCTTTTCCTGTTGAGTACGATTTGTTGTCTAAAGAAAAATCAATTAGTACAAAATCACCCATCATATCGCTTACACCTTTCATGGACGACAATGGGTTGATACGAGTAGGAGGCCGGCTGGATGCTTCGGATATTTCATTTAGCAGCAAACACCCTATTCTATTACATTCCTCGCACCATTTCACGAAATTAATCTTTGAGCGGGAACACCTACACAAATTACACGCTGGCCCACAACTTCTCCTCGCTAGTGTCAGGCAATACGTGTGGCCTATCAATGGGCGACACCTCGCTAGGAGAACGGTGCGCAACTGCATCATATGCAGAAAGGTACAGGGCAAGACTTTAACACCCTTAATGGGGAACTTGCCCTCGCAGCGCGTTACGGTGGATTTCCCGTTCCGTAGTGTAGGTATAGATTTTGCCGGACCCTTCTTTGTCTCAAATAGAAAGGGTCGCGGATCAAGAGTCACAAAATGCTATTTATGCATTTTTGTTTGCTTAAGGTACAAGTGTGTCCACTTGGAGGCGGTAAGTGATCTTTCGAAGGACGCTTTCATTCTTACCTTGCGAAGGTTCATATCTCGTCGGGGTAAGCCTGCTGAAATTTTTAGTGACAACGGCCGCAATTTTGTGGCCGCTGCCAAAGAAATAGGCAACTTTTTAAAGCACCACCGCCAAGCAATTACAAATTTTTCTAACGAGGAAGAAATTAAATTTTTGTTTTCACCTGCTTACGCTCCTCACTTTGGTGGTATCTGGGAGGCCGGCGTAAAATCCGCTAAGTATCACATAAGACGTGTAATGGGCAACACGCATTTAACTTTTGAAGAGATATCCACGTTGTTCGCACAAGTGGAAGCCATATTGAATAGTCGCCCACTTTATCCCATGTCCTCGTCTCCAAATGATCTCCTTTACCTCACCCCAGGGCACTTCCTGCTTGGACGGCCGCTTACTGCGCTGCCTTCACCGAGCCTAGAAAACTGCAATCCCACTCAATTGAAGCGCTACCAACGACTTGAACAAATACGGCAGCACTTTTGGAGGAGATGGCAAAGGGAGTACCTGGCGGAGTTGCAGCAAAGATCAAAATGGCGAACCAATGATACTCCACTGAACGTTGGCGACCTAGTGCTGCTTCAGGAAGACAACTTACCACCATTGTGCTGGCGAATAGGCCGAATCAGCAAACTCTTTCCTGGTCCTGATGGAGTATGTCGTGTAGCAGATGTTCAAACAACACAAGGAAGTTACCGAAGGCCCTTCAAGCGACTTTGCCCTCTACCAGCGACGGAGCATCTAATCGAGTGAGAGTTAAAAGCCGGAGACTTTTAACGGCGGGGAAGATGTTTGCGCCTGACTTTATAGTGTCCGTGACAGGTTGCTGCTTCTTTTCGATAAGGCGCACATAACTGGCGGTAGACTCCGCACAAAAATAAATCTGCCAAGGAAGGTGTTCTACCTGACTTTTTAAAAAAGTAATTGAAAAAACATTCTCAAGAAGGTGACATCGGTCCGTACAAGTCGATACAGAAATTCATTTGTTTATACCTAAATGTATCTAAATTATAATAGAACGAAGTTTTCTACAGTTACCTATTAGATTAAATTCACTGTTTAAAGTAAAACTCCTACGTTTTATTGAGCGCCAAGCTCCAGTGTCTCGGAGTAGACAGTTGGTATATCGTAATAGATGGTGTGGTCGAGGAAATTCCTTGGATTAAATCGAATTGTTCATTAATTGTGACAACCTGAAATTTAATGAAAAATGCTTTATTATTTTCACAAGTAATATCCTAACAACTATTTGTTTTATTTTTACTAGCTGCTGCCCGCGACTTCGTCCACGTGAAATTTCTTGTTCCCCCGACCCACCCCGTCGCATCGCATTTATTCCGCTTTCGCGTAATGTTATTTCTACCTGTTTTTCTTTTAGCTCGGCACGTAAAGGTCCTAGAGATATGTTAAATATGCCTATAACCTTCCTTAATATTTGGGCTATAAAACGCAAAAAGAATTTTCAAAGTCCGACTGTTAGTTCCAGAGATTAGCACGTTCGTTCACCGTATCCCCTTCCTCCCCCTCCCCCTGCCCCTCTCACCCACTCTCACACCCCCTTCACCACTTCCCCTTCCCCCTCTCTCCCTCACCACCCCGTTCCTTCCCTCTCACCCTCACCTCCGCGCAACTCCGTTTTCTCAGCGCACGCCAAATAATGAATTTTATTGCCAAAATTTTGCTACTTTGGGTTACATTATTGCAATTTTCTTAAGGATCCCTAATCTTTTCTAGCAATAAATATAGCATATGTTACTCAGGGTGAATGTAGCTTTCTAGTGGTGATCGGCACCTACAACATCACTTTTTGGAAACGAAACCGTAGCGCGATCTAACTCGACGCCAACGCCATCTAGTTAGAAAACGGAAAATACATATTATTTACCCATATTAAATTATGAATAAAACTAAATTGTCGTTAATTTAACAGCCAACTACAACAACAACAACTGTTGTGTTCTGTTACATTATTTTTGCATTAAAAAAAATATGATAACAGCAGCAAGGATCAAAACTAAGAATTACATACTTAAATCAATTACCTACAACAAATGTGCTTGGTTACATTTATCTTAGAACCAAAAGTTTGACTTGACTTCATGATAGTGTAGCTTGTTGTACCACCAATCAATCTAGTAATATTAGTGTGAAACTCTCCACATGTAAAGTTCTCAGATTTCATAACAGTAGGTATTGTTCCTAATGCACATAAAAAATGCAAAAAGTAAAAAAAAGGATTTTACGATTTTTTTATAACAATATTATGGGATTTGAACTCGCACCATTTAGTGCGGTAACAGTCGCCTGACCTTACCGCTAAATTCCCCGTTGACATATTGTTGGATAGCTGATCCCTTGCAATTTATAATATTACTGCCCCTATCGAGTGATCTGAGTTAATTTTTTATCTAAATAACACGTCATTTTGTGCATTCAATTATGAACAAAAACTTTTTAAAATCAATATTGCTTACCTCCCATAACATACGGCGTGGTAATATGTAGCCTAAAGCCTTCCTTGGTTTACAAAGAACATTTTTGCTGAATTTCAATTCAATCTATCCAGTAGTTTTGTCGTGAAGCCGTACCATACACACAGACAAACGGACAAACAGACAAAAATTATTATCATCAGTTACGTTTTTCTAACAAAAGCCACTTATTTTTTCTCGAAAATTCTCAATGTTACAGTTTCCCTTTCGTTACTGTTTGATTATATGTATAGATATAGATTCTGGAATAATATGTAGGTAATGTAAAGAGAATTTTCACTAAAACTAAAACCGGCCAAGTGCGTGTCAGACCACGCAAAATGAAGGGTTCCGCAGTTGGGATGAATTTATCCCAAAAACAAACTTAATTTTGTATTTGAAAAACCTGTATTTTTTGAAAATTTAAGGCCCAGTAGTTTCGGAGACAAGGGAATGGTAAGTTTTCGTCAATTTTCTTACATAATACTGTGCGTACAAACTTACATTTGCAGTTGGATTGTACGGGAGCATAATTATGTTTTTCAACTACGATGTTGTTTATTTTTGGGATAAATTCATCGCAACTACAGAACCCTTCATTGTGCGTGGTCAGACACGCTCTTGGCAGGTTTTTTAGATTAAATATTACATTTAGATGGTTGTGTTGTTGTTTGTGTTTTGTTTCCGATTTGATACGAGGCGGTTTTGACTCCGTGACGAGGTGATATAGCTAGAGGTCAAGATATCTCAACTTACATGCGGTTGAAGGACATGATAATGTTGGTTTTTATTGGGTTAATGTACAAGTCTGACTAAAAAAAACAAAAAAAAAAACAATAAAAACTAAAAACAAAAAAAAAAAAAAACATAAAAACAAATAAAAAACTAAAAAAAAAAAAAAAAACAAACTTAAAAACAAAAAAAAACAAAAAAAAAACAAATTTAAAAACTTTTTACACCAAACACGTGGACTAAAGCAAGAAAGAAATAATTATATCATTATGTTGACAGTGTAGTCAGGCTAGAATTAATTCGGGAATAATATAGTATTATAAAACAAGGGACTCTTCGAGTAAAAAGGACTTAATAGATAAATACCAAACAAATTAGAAACTCTAAAAACCGGACACAATAAGAATCTGGGAGTTTATCGTAATGAGAATTCATAATCCGCTTCAATTTTAATAATGAAAAAGAGCCCTAAATAAAATATTAAGAGAAACAACCCAGGAGAGGTATTATTACTTCGAAACAACAGGTTGTAAACTTAAATATGTAATATCGAGAAACTCATAATGTCGACTTTGCTATCATTTTTCTGCAAGGCGCTCTGAACTATTTAAATAGCTGGACTTTTTTTGTTCTCTACCACGCTTTTATAATTTTTATTTTATATTCATTAGCTTCACTTGTACTAACTGACTAACTAACAAACAATGTAAAAAATCTTGTAAGTTAATTTTAACCTGCCTAAAATAATGTCGTATCGAAATGAAACTCAATCGGTCTTATTACAAAACGAGATTTTTCTTCGGTCATGGTTTAAACCATCGAGGCAATTTTTGTAATAAGAACCTAGCTGTGATAGAAATACAGTTCTCACAAAACCGAAAACTTAAATGTGTCGAAATAAAGTTCGAAATTCAAAAATGGGTCCATGCATGGTTTAAACCTGGGTTTGAAGACTAACCTTATTTTGTATTATGACAACACTATAGGTAATTTGATATCTTGGAACTGAGGCCTTAGTGCGAGTTTTTATACTTAGTTACTCGATCACGTTACCATAAACTTCAATTTGTACTGAATCTGAACAAGCGCCATCTGGTGACTATAATAGGGAACACAATTATTCCATACAAATTGATGTAAGACAACGTTAACGTAAACGCAATCAACTAAGTATAAAAACTCGCACTAAGGCCACTGATCAGTGATGGAGCCAGGACGTGGATAGTGGAGCTGTTCAGTGTGGAATTAATGTAATCAAAATTATAAATTAGGTAGTTAAATTAGCCACCAGTTTAATTTTGTCTAGAGCGTCGAAACTGCGTCCCTGAGCTCGACTCCTCGCAGCGACCACTGCTCCACTGTACTTATAAGTCACACAGCAACCCTGTTAGCACAAAGTTTGTTCGCTACACTTCGCTAACTCACCTGCTAACTCAATTTTACTTCGTCTCGCCAAAGCTTTGCCTCGAGGATGTTGCGACGAAGGACGCCTGTATATATTATTTTTTGTTGGATGTTGCTTGCGAATTCGTTCGTAGGTATACAAACTTTTACGCAACGCTTAGCTCGAGTGTGGAGTTACGAAAGGTGATTTCTTAGTGCACCTTTGCAGCTTTGAAAATATTTATGCTCCATTCATGTTTCTGTATTGAGTTTCATGCCTGTTCTTCTTCTTATGAACCTACTACGCTTTCGAATGGACAACTAGCTTCATCTTTCTGACTGACCGACCTATTTGACAATAATTCAAAAGCAAGTATCTGTAAAATACAAATACAAATATTCTTTATTGTGGTACATAGGTAAGCAATAAGTTGTTACGTTTCCGAAATTGTACACAGCTATGACCTGCCATAATGGCATACAATAATTTTAAAGTAGGTAACATTTTAACAGCACAATCAAATAGAAAATTAAAATAATAACAATTTAAATATGCAGCACTTTAGAATTAACGAATATTTTTACATGTCAAGGCAACAATTAAAATAACGAGACATAAATTATAAATTCAGTTAGAATTAAACAATACAAATGAAGAAATATACACATTTTACTTATCAGGGGAACAATTAAAATTAAATAACATCATCGAGATAATCTTTTAAAGTATAGTAACATTTGTCTAACAGCAATTGAAATAATTTCTTTTTATAATTATGCAAATCTAAATCTCTAATTGTCTTTGGCAGTTTATTATATATGTCAGGTATTAGATAAAAAACACTTTTGTGGAAAAGAGCAGTTTTGTGGGGTTCACGTGTCATTTTGTCTTTATGTCTGGCTCTATTACTAAAGAAACGGTGAATATTTAATTTTGCGAAAATGGCACATTCGTATATAAACATACAGGGAAGTTGTAGTATTTTTAGTTTCTTAAAATGTGGAACACAGGAGTCCGTTGAATCAATGTTCACGATTGATCGGATACACCGCTTTTGCGCACATACATATATGATACACCTTTGTAATTGAAATAATTGCTGAGTTTTAGTGGTTTAGATGTGTTGTGTATTGTCTGTAAGTCTCTTTGTGTCGTAAGATAAGAATAAGAATCTTATATACAAAAAGTAATATAAGCATAAGTCGTATTTACAAAAAGAGCAAAAAACAACGAGTTAATTTTCGTGAAGTCTTGTTTTACAAACCCTAAATTCAAACAGTAAAAGAACTTGCTAACGTTATTTGACTGTTTGAATTTAGTGTTTGTAAAATAACACTTCACGAAAATGAATCGTTGTTTTTTTCGTAGTTGTTTTGAAAAATATTGCAACATTTTATTCCTATGAAACGTTTGAAAACATTGTTTTGTAGACAAGGAAAAGTGGCACTTTCTAGAATGTATAAAAACTTTTTTACAAAAACAAAAACCGACTTCCAAAAAAAACACTACAAAGTGAAAAATAACTTTAATTTCGGAAGTCGGTGTCTTTGGATCTGTATTTTAGTTTTTTGCCACCGACTTCCGAAATTAAAGTTATTTTTCACTTTGTAGTGTTTTTTTTGGAAGTCGGTTTTTGTTTTTGTAAAAAAGTTTTTATTTTTCACTTTTTAGTGGTTCAGTTTGTAATTTATCTAAGTTACAATAACCCAATGTCAGCTGCTCATCACGTTTTACAAAATGTTGCTTTTCCCGATGCAGGGCCGTTAATTGTTGAGGAGTTCTCCTAGTAAGAACCAGGAGAAATGGAGCTCATGGTGAAGTCACCATTACCATTATTTTGACGAGCATAAACCATATTAAAGTAATCGAATCGCAACCTGTTATATACTTAGATATAATTGAGTATTTCCGATGGCCCTCTGTGGTCTTCATCATCAGTTCCAGCTCACCGAATGGTACTTTCCGAGAGTAAATGCACGAGTTACTATAAAAAATACCGAAATCAATATAGGTGTGCCCATAAAATTTGAGGGTTTCCCTCGATTTCCATGGGATCCCATCATCAGATCCTGACTTGATGATCATGGGATCACTTGGGACGTATACCCTTTCGGAAAAAAAAACAAAAATCCAAATCGGTCTAGCCATTTTCGAGTAATCGGGGAACATACATAAAAAAAAAAAAAAAAAAAAATAAAAAAAAAAAAAAAGGTTCCGACGAATTGAGAACCTCCTCCTTTTGGAAGTCGGTTAAAAAGAGGATAACAAAGTAACGTTACACTGTCATCTGATGAAACATGTATGAGGTAGCTTGACCATGCAAATTGTTACAGAGGGCGTCTCGCGACCATCATGGAATTATTTTTAACCTCAATTTAAGGTGGCATAGGGCTAATTTGACCAAAGTCGGATAACTTTTGTCTGTGGAATAAAATTGACGACTGACAGTTTTTGTATGTAAAATTAAAAATTGATTCGAAGGTTAGGTAAGGTGACTTATACTGGGTATAAAAGTTTGGTCGAATCCACCTTCACCACTCAAGTGTCTGAGTTTTGCTAATTTTAGACCCAAAACCCCAGCGAGTGGGGAGGGTTGGGGGTTAGTTGCGAATTCACAACGGTTCACAACTACTGATGATGATATGTTTTCCATCGGATGATGTTTTTTCACGTTTATATATATGTGATCTAAGATTATATACCTATTATGTAAAGTTCTGTCTTGCACACTTGGGGTGCATTTGACACGCGGGGGGGTAGGGGGGGTTAGCTGCGAACTCCATAGGTTGACAACTAATGATGGTGATTGGTTTTCCATCGGATGATGTTTTTTCACGTTTATATATATGTGATCTAAGATTATATACCTATTATGTAAAGTTCTGTCTTGCACACTTGGGGTGCATTTGACACGCGGGGGGGTAGGGGGGGTTAGCTGCGAACTCCATAGGTTGACAACTTATTTATTTTATTTTATTTATTTATTTATTATTTCCAAAACACTTAACCTTATACAATTTTGGTTATAGCCACACACGAAAACCTCTCAGGGCTTATCTGTGTGCTGGCAAGCCGCTCATTTATCAAGAATGTTACTAAACTACCTTGATACATAAGACATTCATAAAGCGATCATAACAAATTATTGGTACATATTTTGTGTAAAGAAACGTTTGTATTTGTACTTATAACTTTTCGAACTCATTTTATACAACGTTTGCAAGTCCTCTGGAAGTTTATTAAGGCAAAAAGGCACTAAATATTCTGCAATCCTCATCCCATACACGTTACTGAATTTTGGTAGCAGGTATTTATTTTTAAGTGGTATCGTTCTCAGAAAGTCAGGTCTTGTTTTTTCGGTTAGCAGCTCAGGTCTATTGACTTCCGCAAGAGTAAAAAATTCCACTTTATTGAACACATTCATAACATTACAATATTTAAAGAGGTCGTTATCACTATTTTTGAATTTCTTGTTTATATGTTTTGGCGTAATTACTTTTAACATTCTTAGTTGTAGCTTATAGATATCTGTCAGGTATGTATGATAAGTTCTCCCATAGCTGCTGAGTCCATAGTTGATAACTGATTCTGCTAGGGCCATATATAACATTCTAAGCGTTTTGTAAGGCAATTTATATTTAAGTATGCTAAGCTTACCTAGAATAGATCTCAGTTTGTTGCAAACGTAATCTTTGTGCGGTCCCCAACAGAAACGGCTATCAACCATTAAACCAATATACATGTGCTTATCGACTACTTCTAATAACGGACATTCGCAAGTCTTTGGCGAGTTATGTAGGCAAGTGTGATCATGTGCTATAATTTTAGGTATAGTGGAGCATTTGTTGTGTGATGAATGTATGTGAACTATTTTTGTTTTTGTTGCATTTATTACTAATCCTACGTCATGAGCCCATTTACACATTTGATCGAAGTTACGTTGCAGGGATGCCTCAGCGTCATGTATGTTTTTATTAGAGACCAATATACACGTGTCGTCTGCGAATTGGTATACAGAACCTGAATGAATAGTATTGTTCATATCATTAACATAAAGTAAGTATTCTGTCGGACCTATAATTGAACCCTGGGCCGTTCCTTGCGTGGATGGAAGCTTAGTACTATACTCATTTTGTATTTTAACCGTGTTGTATCTGTTGGTGTGATAGTTTTTTAATAATTCTAATAGTGGTCCCTGTATTCCACTTTGCGACAACTTGTCGAAAAGTGTATCACAACGGAGCATATCGAATGCTTTGCTAAAATCTATAAAAAGTGTCAATACATGTTTTTTATCATTTAACTGTTTGTTGACTTCATCGGTAAATTCTCGTAATAATTGTGTCGTACTCTTAGTTTTCTGAAATCCATATTGTTTGTAGTTGATTATTTCGTGTGTTTGCAGGAAGTAATTTATTTCATTACCTATGTAACGTTCTAGTATTTTATTTATACAAGACAAAATAGTGATAGGACGATAATTATTGACGTCATCACGTGAGCCCTTTTTGTGTATTGGACGTATCACCCCTATCTTTAAAAGGTCGGGATACGTACCAGTCTGTAAGCAGCAATTAATTAAATGTGTAATAACTGGGATGAGTTTAGCTGAGGTATACTTAACATCTTTAGCACGTATCCCGTCGTAACCCGGGCTTTTCCTGTCGTTCATTTGCTTGATGATTCGTTCAACCGTATCTTCTCGTGCAGGTTTCACTCTCATCGACCTATCAGGAATTATCTCGTACGTACATTTATCTAAAAGAGGCACATCGCATGAGTTGCTTAGGTTCTTGATATTAGAATTAAATTCAGTCATGAAAGTGTTGGCCAATGTTGATGGGTTCGTTCGAAAAGTTTTAAGTAAAACGTCTTCAATACATTGCATAATTTTGCCGGTTAAACTATTCACAATGCTCCAAATCTTTTTACTATTTTTGAAATTTTGAGAAACTTCCGTCATTATTTGTTTATTTCTAATGTAATTTGTGTATTTGTTTGTTTTATTTCTATATCTATTGTATAACAATCTTTTTTGTGGGTTATTTTCATCTTTTAGCCAAATATTAAATAATAAATCCCTCTTCATACACATTTTTTTAAGTTTTTCATTGGCCCAAGGACATGTATTACGTTTACTGAAACTACTTTTACTAATTGTGAATTTACATTTATCGTATACACCATTAAAGCTAGTATGTATGTACTTAACTATTTCATTTGGGCATCCGTATTGAAGGGCGATACTCCAGTCGATGTTATTTAGTTCACTGTGCACTCGGCGATTATCTATCTTGGTTATTAATTGACTAGAAGAGTGTGTGTCATTCTTATTTAACGCGCTCATTATCGCACACCCGGTTATGCAGTGGTCGGCCGGTGAAGTGTTTACAACAGATGTATAAATGTTATAAGCACTAGCATTGCGAATAAAGACGTGATCTATACATGACTTTGAAATTCTGTCACCGTATTTTTCGATGCGTGTATAACAATTAACGCCACTAATAAATCCCAGGGTGCACAGTGAATCTAAATATTGTTTGACCACGGGGTTACATAGTTTTAGATCTATATTCATATCTCCCATTATTACATAATCCTGTTTAATAGGATAATTGGCTATTAAGGACGACAATTCATTTATAAATCGCAGTTTAGATGTGTCGGGCGGTCTGTACACGGCACATACTCCGAATTTAAGACTATTTATGTTTAACTCGCCAGCCACACATTCAAACTCCTGTGTACACAAGTTGCTATATCTCATAAAAGATGCCGACTTATGAATATACAATAGCACACCCCCACCTCTTCTGTTAGTTCTTAATTCTGAATATAAGTTGTAGTCAGGGAGTTCAAACATTTGTACCAATTCATTTTTAATGTTTACTTCAGTTAACAACAGAATGTGAATTATATGTTTACTATTTAACAATATGTACTCAATTTGAGCAAAGTTTTTCTTGATAGATCGTATATTTACATGCAGAAAGTACAAACAATTTTCAGGTACCGGTATGGAGGAAGTAAAATCATTCCATGTTTGACAATTGATTTCGACTACATTATGTTCTACTGTATCCAGCATTACGAAACACGGAATGTTTAGGTATTTATAATGACAATAATATAGGTGTACTTACCTATTGTCTATCATGCGATGATTTTACCTTTTCGATATCGGCAATCGAGCGTATTGTGGTAATTTTTTTTTCTTGGACACTTTTACGCACTAATATATTTCCGTGTTTACACCATATGAAGTTAAACAATCCTTTGAGTTCTTCTTTTGTTTTCCATAACAGGTAGGCCGTCGACGGCGTCAGACACTCCCGAAGGTAAACTTTATCGGTACCGTCTTGTCCTATGCTAGCCGCAGATATCGTCGTGTTTCTGGCAGCATCTATCCATAGATCTCGGTTTCCCTCTCGAAGTATCACAGTGATCGGAGTCTGGTCTTTGTTTCTCGCCACATATGAAGGGTTTCTCGGTTTTCTATAAGCTTTTACGACGTCATCCGGGTTTTGGGTTAGGGTTGCGGCAACTTTCTTGGCAATTTCTTCAGGATTGTCTTTATCACATGGGTTGATACCACATATTTCAAGGTGGTTGCATAATTGTGCTTGCTCCATTTGGTTTAATTTGATTTCCAGAACTTCATATTTGATGTTTGTGTTTTTAGCATGATTTTGTAAATCAGTGCAACGGTTTTCCAATTCCTTCATTGATTTCTCGTATTTTTGTATCTTGGTGTCATACTCATCAATTTTATCAGAGTAGAATTGCAGGGTACGTTGTAGCTCTTCCTTAATAACTTGCCTCACTTCCCTGCGCAGGTCTCGTAATATTTGTTGCATCATGTTATCGCCAGTGTGTGGCTGGGGTGTAGCAGACTCTGTATCTGTATTTTCGTCTCCGTCGATATCGGGGATGATACATGATAATCTTTTAGGCTTACCCCCTCCGGAGCATGATTTGCATTTCCAGTCCACTGAATCGGTATCGTGCAATACACTAAGTTGGTCAGGTGTTATTGACACACAGGAAGCATGAAGCCACTTGTTACATTTGCTACACTGCAATCCAGGAGACTTTTTCGTTATTAGTTTTACACATTTTGCGCATTTCACCATTATTATTTAGTATGTAGGGTAGATGAATAACAGTAAGCGATCGCTGCGTATGCGACTACTCTCGATTGACACGCGTGAGCGACTGATGATGGTGATTGGTTTTCCATCGGATGATGTTTTTTACATTTATATACAACGTGTAATGCTAAATGCGCAAAACCTCTTAAGGGGTCATTGTACTCATCATTATGAACAACTTTTACTATGGGACCAAACCTGTAATCGCGAAAAAAAATCATCTGTTCAGTACATTTATGTTCGCATAATTCGTCAAAATGACTGAACAGCTGATTTTTTTTCGCGATTTCAGTTTTGGTCCCATAGTAAAAGTTGTTCATAATGATGAGTACAATGACCCCTTAAGAGGTTTTGCACATTTAGCATTACACGTTGTATATGTGATATAAGCTTATATACCTAACAAAAAAAGGATTTTTGTTATGCACACATGGGGTGCATTCGACACTTGAGGGGTAACAGCCGCTATAGCCGCACAGGTCGGTTGATCAACACCCTAATTGCGTAACACACTATCAATTGCGTAACACACTATCAATCGTAGTTGGATTCATTTTGACAGTTCAACAACATGCATTGCATTATTTACTTTGTTAAGATGACAAATATTTCGAGCATATGAAGCAATGGATTAGCAATTTGTTTCAAAATGATTCAAACTCAGTACAATATCAGTTGCTTCGCGCTAAGGGCTTTAAAACCAATCTGGGTCATTTTTCCGCCATTGATAGAATGCAGATTCAATTTTGTCGCCTGTCACGCTCACCCAGCGTGGATATTGATATGTCTTACTCTTTATATCTTTCTTCTCTTATCTTTCTTTTCTTTCTTTTTTTTTCTTTTTTTTCTTTTTTTTTTTTTTATTTTTTTTTTTTCTTTCTCTTTTTTTTTTATTTTTTTTTTTTATTTTTTTTTTATTCAAGTCTGTCTTGCATAGGGCATTAACATAAAGGTGAAAAAACTATTTAAATTAGTAAATTATGTTTTGTAACTGTATTTCCTACTCCTATGTTTAATGCATGCCGTGGCAGCCTTTAATTAAGGCTACACTATAAAATGTAAAAATAATATTGGTATTTTTAGCATGTATTTTTGGTGTAGGTATGCTTTGTTGGTTGTCCTTAAATAAATAAAAAAAAAAAAAAAAAAAAACTCCGATCAATAGTGTGTTACGCAATTAGGGTGCAGGTTAAGCTACGCTTTTCCCGATCGATTCATGCGCATCCATAATATCGTGTGCAGCCTGGTGTGATATGAAATGTGTGATTTTTGTGGTTGTACGATCCAAAAATACTTTGACAGCAAGAACTGCTTATCACAACAAATTACACAATTTAAGCTTCCTCATAAAATCCGGAAACTAAGAGACGTCGCAATTCACCCCTCCCTTATAGTACTATCAGCAGAATAAGCGCAAACACGACAAAGACACGATCCCTTTATTTTTTTGCTGACCTTATTTCTGATAGTTTTTATAGATCTCCTTCTACATACATAAATCGGAATTGTTGCCCCAAATTCCATTTTGTTAGAATAATCTTTCAGTATTTTTTTTTTGTCAGAGAATTTGATTTGTTTGTTAGGTTTCATGGATGTTCAGCCGGATGAAAGGATCTAGGTTTCTTGTATGTCCTAAAAGGCTTTTTTGACGCCAAGAAATCTAGACTCAATGTCGCAAAAAGCTTCAGTAATATTATTAAACCTACCTAAATGGAAAGAAATGGCTCTTGTTAACGATGTTGGATACCCAGGCAGCACACAAGTCATATAACTGGCCAACAATGTAACCTTATGCAGGGTTAAGCTTTATTATATATGTATAAAAGCTGTGTGTATTACGAAGTTCTGTATTAATTATTTTTTTTGCTATAATAATGCTATTAGCTGAAATAGTTTTGTAATTTGCCGATTTTATTTCTTAAAACTGAATAATCATCATAAAAAGATCTGTTACTCAAGAGTTTGTGTAACCTTTTGTATAACATTGGTATAAAATTCCATAAGCAAGCATGATACTGGATAATTTATGTTCTGTTCTCTTTTAGTTCTATTAAACACCACATTTTGATAGTTATTCAGCTGCTGTATAAAATAGGCGTTGTTTCTGTTATGAAGCATATAGTAACTTAACAGAAATTAAGACAGCTGTTATAACTGCTTTGTGCCACTTTAAGTACGAAATTACCGTCATGTGCAGCGAAATGTGGAAAAAACAATAGTAACAGATTCTTATGCAGAAGTTTGCTGGGTAATCACGAAAAGTAGACATTCTTCAATCAAGTTTACTAAGATATGTATAATTATATAAAAAAAATACGTAACGACTTCATCGATAAGTATTTTTGTTAAAAAGATTTTTTATATTGATTATTAATTAATTATCTGAATTTGATAAAAGCTAAAAAGAACAAATAGGTAATATACCTATAGTGTGGGTTTTCATTACTATAAGACTGAATAATTGTTTGATTTACAGTACGAATGTGTGTGATTATAGAAACGTTATAGATACTATGTTGGTGCAGACCACTTTTAACCAGAGAACAACTTAATAAGTGGACACGTAAGGTTTGTTAAGCAGACATAAGATGATAAGCCGCTGTGCAATCAGATTTTATACAGAATGAGCGTCGCCATATCGAATAACATAACCTATTACAATTTTATGGAATTTTACACTCAAATACTCAATTTTAATAACGAAATCGGTATAATATTCTCATAAAAGTATTACAAGGTTATTTTTGAACCACTAAACTGCATAAAACATAAAAAATATTTCACATGTAAAAACAAACCAATAGACGAAATGTTGTTTATTTCTCCAAAACCCGGCTTATCAGGTAGCGCGTGAAAATTTTATACGAAATGTGTATATAAATATACAGTAAAGTTTCATGCGCACCTACAATTTCCTTCTCTAAGCATAAATAAGGGTAAAATTTACTGATGATAGGCAATATAAATTGGCCATATTATATTTCAATGTCGCAGTTCACCAACAAACGCATATCGCGGGTGTTTGGATTTGTCAATTTCAATTTAATTTGATTAACTTCTTGATAAAATATACTGAAATACGCTAAACGCTGTGTATCATCTGAATATCTGAGCTTTGAAGAACTTAACCATAGTTCACTCATCATTCATTCATCATCTGGCTAACATAGCTGTAATACTTGTACAAAAGAACAAAATGCTTTTATGCAGAAGATACTCAGCTTGTCGTACAATTATTCAAAACTTATTCATCTGTTACGTTGCTATTACACAGCTATTAGCAGTTAATTTTGTGCCCAAATTGCTTGAATAACGTCTGAGTAAGCGCCAAATCAGCTAATTACAGTAGTCTTATTCAGCAATTAGTTTCTATGACTGCTGTTAAACAAAACTTACTCAGAATGTTGTTTGTGCTGGCCGGGTAGAGGCTGCGGAGCACTCCGATAGTACCTAAGTAGGAGGTGCCTAATTGTACGGCTAGGAATATCTACAATATCATATAATATGTCGCCGCGGTAGGAAGGCCGTAAGCTTGCCTGTAAAACAATCTGTGTCAAACCTACAATAGTCTTTATTATTCGTAACCATATAAATTTTTATTCGACTAACGCCATCTTTGTGAATTAGAAACAAATGGTAATTTAGGTCTTTACCTATGAAATTGCCGTTCTGCAGTACTGGCCATTTCAAATCAAAATAATTTTTGTTTGGCTAAGAATTCTAATTTCAAATTAATTTTATTTTAAAAACATGGATTTTTTTTTCCAAAAGTAGTCATTTGTTTATTGATTAGTGTTACATTTTCATCGCATTTCAATCTTTTTCATCATCATGGATACGTTAAAAATTCGAGTAATTATGGAATATGAGTACCGTCGTGGCAGCAACGCGGCACAAGCGGCACGCAACATCAACGACGTTTACGGAGCTAACACTACAAACCAACGCACCACCTGTTATTGGTTTGCTCGCTTCCGTTCTGGAAATTTCGACCTGAAAAATGAACCTCGCGGTCGTCCGAAGACTTTGGTCGACAATTACGAATTAAAGGCGATTGTGGAAGCTGATGATACACAATCTACGGCTGAATTAGCAGCAGCTTTCGACGTTAGCGTCAAAACAATATTGGTCCATTTGCATCAAATTGGCAAGGTAAAAAAGCTTGACAAATGGGTGCCCCACGAACTCAATGATCGCCAGCGCGAAGTACGCGTCGAGACGTGCCTTGCACTGCTCAACAGACACACAAATGAAGGAATTTTGAACCGCATTGTTACCTGCGATGAAAAATGGATTCTGTTTGATAACTGCAAGCGCTCAGCAAGTTGGTTGGATCCTGGTTCAGCACCTAAACAATGCCCTAAACGAAAACTTACCCCTAGAAAAGTGATGGTCACTGTTTGGTGGTCTAGCGCCGGTGTGATTCATCACAGCTTCTTACAAAACGGGGTGAGCATTACTGCAGATGTGTACTGTGAAGAACTGAACACAATGATGGAGAAGCTGGCACATCTCCAACCAACATTGGTCAATCGATCGTCTCCGCTGCTCCTGCACGACAACGCGCGACCTCATACTGCACAGCAGACGGTCTCCAAGTTGCAAGAACTGGGGTTGGAAGCTCTCCGTCATCCGCCCTACTCACCAGACCTTGCGCCTACAGACTACTACTTTTTCCAGAATTTGGATAACTTCTTGGCGGGAAAAAAATTCAATACCCGAGAGGCAGTACAAAATGCCTTTGAAGAATTTGTTGCCTCCCGACCAGCTGATTTCTTTAAGAAGGGCATCAATAAACTGCCACTGCGTTGGCAAAGATGCATTGATTGCATGGGTGATTACTTCGATTAATACAAATAAAAAATACATGAAAAAAATTCGTTTAATTTTTTTCATACAAAACGGCAATTTCATAGGTAAAGACCTATTATTTCCAGATTATTAAATTGTTAAACTATTTCTGATTTTCCCAGAAAAATAGTACATTTTGATACAAGTGGAGAATGTTCGTTATTGCATTCGAGGCGGAATTAACACCCGAGCCGTAGGCGAGGTTGTTTTTGAGCCGAGAACTGCAATAACAAATGTCCACGTGTATCAAACGACGTTTTTCAATACACTATTGAAGAAATAAAAGAAAAAAACGAAAAATATTTTTGTCATGAATTATTAGGAAATTAGCATTGAAATTTTATTTTTTTTCCGCGCTTTGCTTTCGCCAGGTTGAAGGAGAAACAAAGGTATACTTAAAGCCGATAAATAGCCTAATATGAAAAATAGAAAATTCACATATTTTTAAATTTACAACACAAATAAATGTATATAAATATATTATATAGGTAGGTATAATAAATATACGTATCGAATTGAGAACTTCCTTTTTTTTCGTCGGTTAAAAAGTGTTATCATTTCATCAACCCTATAAAAAACTTTGATGCTTTAAGTTTACAACTTCAAATTGCATTTCCAATGCAAAAAGCCGCTGCTGAAATTAAAATAAAATCAGTTTATGCATTCCGCCGAACTTAGCGTAGGTATGTACATAATAAACAACCCTCTTTTGCCTACAAGCAAAGTTTTTCATCAGACAGGACTCACTTATTATCTTCTCCATAGGTACTGTACGCAAACCTGCGTTTCCATGGAAACGGCAGCAGCGCGCGCACCCAGTCCCCTCGACGCCCCGACGCTGACTGGACGCGTCGGTTCAATTTTCGAAAATAAACATTCATTTTTCGAATCGCGATTAAAAAAATTCGTTGCACGGCCAGTGTTATTGGAGTTTTTGGAATAATGACTGTTGGATTTGCGTTCTTTTTTTGAACGTGTGTGTTTGTGTAGTGGTATGGTAGTGACAGGTGATTGGTTATGGCCGAGGACGTTAAATGCGGGGGAGGCACGGTGAGTTAGTGCTCATTTTTTTTATTACATGTGTACACGTTTTTCGTCTGTCTTGTTAAGCAGAAAAAATATTCTTATTTTAGGGCAAAAAAATGTGCCAGTTTTTCATAAATGATTCAGAATGTAAACAAAGGATTGTTTTTGTTTATATTTAGTTCTGAAAAGCTTTTTTTATCTAAATTATCTTTAGAAATAGTTTTCTACGCACAACTTTAAGGATGTTTTGTTGCTCCAAAATTATAACTGAAAATAAATAGTTTGTAAAAAAATGTGTCATCAACCTATGGGGTACACCCCATTAATTAACCTTAGATGTTCCAAAAAAAGTAACCGCCAAACAATATCACATTATCTTCAAGATCCTCAAGAGAATAATGGGACCAAATAATTGGTTAAACTAAAGTAAACATCGTTTGTCTTCCTTCTAAATCCCGAAATTTTTCCTTATCTTCCATAGGGAATCTTTTAATACCAAAGCTCGCACATGTACGACGCCCCTACGTTAATATGTTTATTTTTGAAGTCACTGCCCTCAAGGGGGCTTGTGGCTAAGTAATAACAGCCACACGTGTCGATCGATCATGTTAAGCTACGCTTGCCGGTGTTGGTCCGTGGATGGCTGACCATCTTTACATACCAAGCCCCTACGTGCCACGGAAAACACGTAAAGCTGTTGGTCCTGGCTGTCATTCGTGGATCTTTGACAGTCGTTACGGGTCGTCGGAAGCCCGAAAGTCTGACAACCAGTTTTGTTTTACCCTGTTACTGGGTTGTGGAGGTCAGATAGGCAGTCGCTCCATGTAAAATACTGGTATTCAGGTGCATCCGGTTAAACCGGAAGCCAACCCCAACCAATCGTTGTGAAAAGGTTAGGCAGATTTCAAGACTTCGTTTAATAATTAATCATAGTTTTAATTACTAACTTACTATCGCTGATGTCATAGGCTTTTTTTTTGTGCATCAAATGACTTCTCCCGCTCTGGGTGGAGCGGAAGGGCGTGTCAGACTTTTACTGACTAAAACCCACCCGTGTTCCTTCAGTTGCCTATGCCAGGGCCACGGTATCTCTTTCGAACAACTGATGCCTTAGGCTGATGTTCAAAGTAGCTTTTAAGTCCACAGGTACCTAATAATTAGCTCCTCATATATTATTCTGGCTTGGGTACTACCTAATTAGGGTTCACAGGAATACTGTAAATTAGAAAAGGCAATTTTAGGACTTGACATTTTTAATTATGTATGTAAAGTAAGGAGCCTCTTCGAGTGATGATAGTTTACATAATGTATGTGTTTATAAGTGTAGCACTCCCTGGTTAGTGAGCCATATTACCGCGTTGCTAATTGCCTTCAATTTTTACTATGGCATAGTCTATTCATAGAATTTGAGAGACGAAAAATACTCTGTAGACTGACGATGACCGAGTTGTTACATCGTGTGGAAACCTGGCTTTCATGGGTACGTATGTTTTGTAGTTTCTACCGAAAAAAAAAAAAACTCATGCCTTCTTGCCATAGGGGTCGGTAACTCGGTAGAAACTACAAAACACCGCCTGCTATGATCTTTACTCTTTTTGCCTCGTTTTCGTCCATACATCTGGTCACACACGCAGCCGGCTGCGAGTACTACGCACCTGACCTTCCTGAAGAACATCACCAATAAGGTCACTAATGTCCTTACAGGGCGTCCCCTTCCGGCGTTTCCACTCACATCAGCCTTGTACTTATCTTTACAGCATAATCAGCCTATAATTTTCCCCTTGCTGGGACAAAAGCCTCTCTCTTTGAGAGGGAACGGGCTGCAATCCACCACGCGGGCCCAGTGCGGGTTGGTAGATGTCACAAGTCTTCGAATTTTTGATTCTAGAACATGCCGGTTTCCTCACGATGTTTTCCTTCACCGTTTTGAGAGCAGTGGTGATGAAACTATTTCCACAAAGTAAAGTGCCTGTCTGGGTTCAAACCAACGACCTACAATAATTCGTCTCTCACCTGTACGTACCTTAAGTTAGTCGCATTTCATTTATTCTCTCGACTCAATTATCAATATAATCATCTAAGCATACTTACTCTTTTAAATGTTTTGCCAATACATCTTTTAAACCGCTACGTTGCCTTATCAAATCATTCCTCAGCCTATCAGTCATAGCCACACCACACAAAGTTCACAAGAAACGCACTCCCACAGTATTTATTCTGATTTCGTGGCTCTTTTGCCAAACGCAACATTCACTTCCATTCCACCTGGATTTCGTGATTAGAAATTGTCGTCATGGTTTGAGCGGCCCCATGATGATCGATGCTCATTCCTTCACTATATTCAGAGGTCTTTGCCCTGCTGTGGACCAATTACAGGCTGATATAAAGTTATTCAATTGCCATGAAATCTTTGCTGGCGTCTAGCCAAATAGAGCTATCAACTCTGGAGTGTCTAGACTGAAAACCCTACATTAAACATTTTGTATTAGACAAATAGGTGATGCGAAAATTCGTGGGAAGCCTGTCAACTGTTTGGACATCCACTGTTCAACAAGAACAGTGGATGTTCAAACAGTTGACGTCTTTTGGCTACAATGAAAATAATGATGTTTATTATACAAAGTTGGTAACATCACAGTCGAATAATATATTATTTATTTTTATTAATTGTTTCGCAAACAGGATTTTAATTTATAATTTACATTAATCTTTAGACAAACTATACACATTAAATTGATTAAAAATAAAAGCATAAAATACCCTGACACTAAGTTTAACCACAAAATAAATGGCGTCGAAAATTTCCTCGTATGAAAGTCAACCATTACCAAAACATTACAAAGAAAAGAGAATTGGATTGAATTACCCTTTCCAAAATGTAGTTTTCTACGGAGCAGGATAGACAAAATAAACTCCATTCTCCTATCCTGATGCATTTAAATAATTTTGGTGTATTTTAAGTTCAAGGCCACTTATTCACAGACGTTTCTTCTCCGTCAAAATCTTAGTTTGTCGTTATAAAGTAGCCAATGTCCTTTTCTAAGTCATGGTCTACCCGTGTGCCAAGTTTTATCCAAATCAGTTTAGCCGTTTTAGCGTGAAAGCGTAATAAACAAAGAAACAAACTGTCAGAAAATCATCCTCAGTGGTTAAGTAATTCCCAAATTATAAGTACTAACGATCAGAGAGACAGGAATAAAATAAAAGTTAGAAAAATAATCCAGACATAATCTTGGTCAGATCATGACTGTGAGGACCATGTAAATTAGCGTGTAAAACGGTCTTTTGAGGAAAGAACCACAGATTTCAGTAGACCTGTCCAGTCAGTGGTAGCTTTAGTTAGTAATCGTGTCGCTCAACTGAGGGCCTTAGTACTCCTCCGCCGCGAAACCGCGAAAGAGCGAAACTACATGATGCTAAGTTACAAGTACCGGACCTTTATGTGTGGAGGCGACGGCGTACCATCCGCCAGGACCAACTTGCTGGCCAAAACCCCTCTGACTCGAGCAATTCGCACCATATCAATCTTATTCATGTCGAAATTGATATATTTACATCACTGGGGTGAATTCGCAAAAGTATTATTGTTTAGAATATGTTACAAACAATGATTTTTAGATGTATTTTGCACTTTAATTTTAATTTCGGGTGTGTGACTTTGCTATCACTTTAGGTTAAAGACCTGTAATTTTAGTTTTAAGGCATTTATGTAAATAAATAAATAAATATCCGAGAACATCATGCGAGTCAGTAAAATAAACTGCTGCGGTTTCGCTGCTATGGTTTCGTGGCGGAGGTGTGCTGAGGGCCTAATTAAAATAATTAATTTAATAATTAATATCCTTGGACATTTCACACAACGCCATCTAGTCCCAAGCTAAGCAACCTAATGCTTGTATTATGGTAACGAGATGGCTGATAAACTAAATAAATATATACATATTATAGATAGAAAAACACCCAGACTCGGAACAAATACTTGTAGGTCGTACAAATATTTGTTCCTAAGAACTTAGGAGCTCAGCGCAACTTCAGTCTCAACTCCGACCAGTAGAAAATAAACACAAAAGTCGAAAATAACCCACTATGCAATAAGCAGCCGGCACTCGAGTAAAATTATACATTTGATATGAAGCAAAAGCTTATCAACACTCGATAGTCGCAATACGTGAACTGATAACGATATCGAATCCTTTGACAATGATAACACCCGGAACTTATTGTGATAGTAACGCGTGGAAATAATAAGGCTTGATTTTAAAAGGTTTCCCTAACACTACCTGTACACGGTAGCGGAAAATATTATTTTGTTGACAATATCAGAAAAAAAAATCGGTCAAATGCGAGTCGCACTCGCGCACCGAGGGTTCCGTTCCGATTTCTGAAATAGTTGGGTAAACGTCATCTAAAACTGTTCCAAATAAATTTCAAGTCAATAGCATTAGTAGTTCTTGAGATATCCAGCTGTGACAGACAGACAGACAGACGGACAGATAGACAGACAGACAGACTGAGTCACACCATAAGGGTTCCTTTTTACCATTTTGGTACGGAACCCTAAAAAACCGGTTAAGAGCGAGTCGGACTCGCGCACCGGGGTTCTGTTCCGATTTCTGAAAAATTGTACTATTTAGAGACATCGTTTTATTTTTTTTGTAATCTTTACATAAACTTCTATCACATAGAATAATTTCAAAGTTTTCTCTATGCAAACTTCAGAGATAAGGGGGAGGAAGGGTGTTTTTTTTTATATTTTTCATCAAAAGTCGAAAACCATGCGGCCAAAAATATAAAAAAAAACACACTAACCTTCCTCCCCGGAAGGGTGTTTTTTTTTATATTTTTCATCAAAAGTCGAAAACCATGCGGCCTAAAAAAAAGAACAAAATGTTTAAGAATGTGTAAATAGCGCTCTTTTATATCTAGTAGCCCCACTTCGAATTTTTAAGACCTCCTTTCAGTCGGTGTCAAAAAAAAAAAACATATTTGCTAAATAGTTGGGCAAACGTCACCTCAAACTGTTCCAAATGTTAAGTTGATAGCATTAGTACTTACATCTTGAGATATCCAGCTATGACAGACAGATAGACTAAGTCGCACGCTAATGGTTCCTTTTTACCATTTTGGTACGGAAACCTAAAAATAAAAAAATCTGTTCTCCGTAAAAACTTTTAACCCCTAATGAGTTTGGCTAATTTTAGACCCAAAACCCCAGCGAGTGGGAAGGGTTGGGGGTTAGTTGCGAACCCCATAGGTTCACAACTACTGATGATGATATGTTTTCCATCGGATTATGTTTTTTTACGTTTATATATATGTGATCTAAGCTTATATACCTATTATGTAAAGTTTTGTCCTTTTGCACACTTTGGGTGCATTTCACACGCGGGGGGGGGGGGGGGGGGGTTAGCTACGAACTCCATAGGTTCAACTAATGATGATGATTGGTTTTCCATCGGATGATGTTTTTTTACATTTATATATATTTTTTTTTTTTGTGATATAAGCTTATATACCTAACAAAAAAAGGGTTTTTCTTATGCACACATGGGGTGCATTCGACACTTGAGGTTTTAAGTGCTAAAACATGATCATCATTCTCATGCCCTTATCCCAATTTACGTGGGGTCGACGCAACATGTTTTTCTTCCATACTTCTCTATCAGTCGTCATCTCGGTAGTCACTCCCTTTATTTACAACCAACTTTTAAACTACTAAAAATATTAGGTACCTAATCCAAATTAGATTTTTCACTTCAGCAACTTCCAGTATTAGCTCACACAATCATGCTGAAAAATTCAGCAAACTGTTTACACAATATACTTAGTTTGAAAAATTTAATAATTTTTGTTTGTGTTTTACAAATTAACAATTTTCGGACTTTTTCCTTTACTTGTGCTGTAAGACCTTGCTTCTCGCCTTTCATGATTGTAGGTCAACGCCCAACGGTAAGCCCCATCGTTTCGATTTACTTGCGAGTGTCAAAATATATGTCATATAAATTGCCGTATTAATTCGTACCAAAATAAAAAGTAAAAAGGGACCCTTATGGTGTGACTGGTGTGACTCAGTCTGTTTGTCTGTCTGACCCTTTCTCATACAGATAGCCTGTACCCCAGAAGTGGCAATATTATAGGCTGATTATCGACCCTACCCTACGACTGCTGTCAGATTTTCGGCTCAGCCTACCCGTAACAACGTACGGTCACCCGGTACATAAACTATCCTATACTACTATTATAAAGCTGAAGAGTGTGTTTGTTTGTATGTTCCAACGCGCTAATCTCTGGATACGGATTTTTAAAAAAAATGAATTTGATAGCCCAGTTCCTAAGGAAGGCTATAAGCTATTCCTCATCACGCTAGGACTATTAGGAGCCGAGAAAAAAGAAAAAAACTCAGAAAGAACATTAATCGAAAACAAAGTAATAGCATTATAAAACAATATCGAGAACGGGTCTTATCGCGATCTTCCTTTTTTACGAGGTAAACAGGTACCAATTTGTTTCCCGACGCCGACGTTTCGACCGCCTTGCAGCGAAAAAAAGCCTGGCTTTCGCTTTTTTACCTCGTAAAAAAGGAAGATCGCGATTCTCGATATTGTTTTATAACGTGTACAAATCGCGAAAGTTTAAAAAGTTTAATCAAAGTAATAGCTTCGACAGGCGATGCGATGCGTCGCGGTGGGTCGGGGGAACATGAACTTTCACGCGGATGAAGTCGCGGGCAGAAGCTCATAATATACGGTCATTTACATATTGACCCCGACGGCAAAGCTCACAACGAAATCTTCAATTTATTCCTGAAATGTTATCCAGCCAGAAAATTTAAATAAAAGCATTCGAGACCACGAACCGGATCCTACTCAGATATACATTGGTACCACATATACATAGGTACACAATCGCTGCGTCTGCCGGTGATCTCAAAATAAACAGTGTACACAGCGGATCCGTTTATTTACTTCAAAGTATATTATGTAAACAGTTTGCTGAATTTTTCAGCATGATTGTGTGAGCTAATCCTGGAAGTTGCTGAGGTGAAAAAAATTTAATTAATAAATTTAACAAACGTTTTGCAGTTGAAGAATTTACGGTGGCGTATATCAAGGAAGAACATTATAAAACACTATCGAAAACGGGTCTTATCGCGATATTCTTTTTAAGTTCAAACGTCGGGAAACAAGTAGGTACCTGTTTACCTCGTGTAAACAGGTACCTACTTGTTTCCCGACGTTTCGACCGCCTTGCAGCGATCGTGGTCACGGGAGGACTGATGACAGCTCAGCGACGTCTTCGTAAAGTGCGGGTATGTGCATCTACCCTCACTTGGTCTTCACAATTTTTATAAATGTCACTGTCGGTACTTCTACACACAACACTAAGGACGTCTACACACTGGCGGACCTAGTCGGACGACGGCGTTGCTTGCACTCGCTAATGACTGGATTCCAAGTTGTAGGCAGTCGGTATCCATCCTCTCTGTTGAAATTTTTATATTTCCTGATTTCAACCGCTTCACGTACTATTCTGGAGTAATAGTAACGATCAGTGGAAAGAACCTGTGGCTTGTGTAGTTGAATCCAGTGGTTTGGACCAGCCTCCAGCAAATGCTCAGCTATCGCGGACTTGTTGGTTTGACGGTTTTTTACAGCTGCAATATGTTCTTTGATCCTTTCGGAAAAGGAAGAACATGTTGTTCAGCTACAATGCAATGTATGTTTTTGGAAAAAAATTCTTTTCAACTACGGGACCTTTCATTGTGCGTTAGTAATCTTTTGATTTGATTCTTACATTGAGTTAAAATGTGGCGTGATGTCACGCCTCATACAATATTTTATACCTACGTAGTTGTGACGTAACGAGCCCCCCCTCCCCAATTTCAAAGTCATCATTCTCCTGCCCTTATCCTAATTTTTCCTCATTCCTCCGCATCACCGATCGTTCATAACTACCGATTTTCGCACAGCTTTTGAGTCGCCGGAGCCACTTTCAGAATTCCTCTCATTAGTTATGCTATCCATTCGTGTAACACCACACATCCCTCTTAGCATTGTCCTCTCAGCTGCATGCAATTGCTTTTCATTCATCACTTTTTTGGCCTAACATTCATTATCCTGTTTTAAAAACTGGTCAAGAAACGGAACCCTCGGTGCGCGAGTCGGACTCGCGCACCGAGGGTTCCGTTTCGATTTCTGGAAAAGTGTGCTATTTAGAGACATCGTTTTATTTTTCCTGTAATCTTTACATAAACTTCTATCACATAAAATAATTTCAGATTTTTCGCTTTGCAAACTTCGGAGATAAGGGGGGGGGGGGGGGGGACGGTATACGGAAAAAAATGTTTGAGAATGTGCAAACAGCGCTCTTTTATATGATACCCCACACGCCCTAGTAGCCCCACTTTGAATTTTTAAGACCCCCTTTTAGTCAATGTTGCAAAAAAATTTCTTCTTATTTGCAAAATAGTTGGGTAAACGTCATCTAAAACTGTTCCAAATTTCAAGTTGATAGCATTAGTAGTTCTTGAGATATCCAGCTGTGACAGACATACAGACAGACAGACTGAGTCACACCATAAGGGTTCCTTTTTTACTATTTTGGTACGGAACCCTAAAAAGTATCCGAAAAAGTAACGATTGAGTCAACACTAAAATACAAAATAAAGTAATAGTATTATAATGATGATTTATTCATAAATGAATGCGATTCGATATCGGAAGAATCCTGCGGATGAAACATATACAACGTGTAATGCTAAATGCGCAAAACCTCTTAAGGGGTCATTGTACTCATCATTATGAACAACTTTTACTATGGGACCAAACCTGAAATCGCGAAAAAAAAATCAGCTGTTCAGTACATTTATGTTCGCAAATTTCGTCAAAATGTACTGAACAGCTGATTTTTTTTTCGCGATTTCAGGTTTGGCCCCATAGTAAAAGTTGTTCATAATGATGAGTACAATGACCCCTTAAGAGGTTTTGCGCATTTAGCATTACACGTTGTATATTGTGTCGTACTATATCTACCTATCATGAATAAAGAATGGCCGACCCCAACCGTTTAATAAGCTCAATAGAAAGTTCAAAGTGAATAGTTCAATAAAGTCTATTGTGAACTAATTCTTATTGACTGAGCTCTGTTCTATTCAACGTTTGGATAGGTTTAATTCCTGTTTGGAATTGGAGTTAGGAGTAATTGTTTTATTTATTCTATAAAGCGCTATCGGAAATCCTTAGTTTTGTGTCAAGCTTTCTTCATGATTCTCCTGCCCTTATCCCAATCTATTTGAGATCGGCAAAACATGTCTTTTCCTTCCATACGTCTCTATTAGTCGTCATCTCGGTAGTCACTCCCTTTCTAGCCATGTCATCTTTCACACAGTCCATGCATCGTTTCTTTGCTCTTCCCCCACTCATATAGAATAGCACACGTTCATACTCAAAACTTTCCTCACGACATTTTCCTCATTCAAGCAAGCTTTCATTATCATTGTGAAATGCCTGTTTTTACTAACTTCAAGTTTAGCAATATTTATTTTGGTAATGTCTAACTTAAGCAGGTCCCTAATGGTGGGTACACATTTGTGAAACGTAACATTAAAAACCGGTCAAGAGCGAGTCGGACTCGCGCACCGAGGGTTCCGCTCCGATTTCTGAAAAAGTGTGCTATTTAGAGACATTGTTTTATTTTTCCTGTAATCTTTACATAAACTTCTATCACAGAATAATTTCAGATTTTTATCTTTGCAAACTTCGGAGATAAGGGGGGGGGGGGGGGACGGTTATTTTTTTTACATTTTTCATCAAAAGTCGAAAACTATGTGGCCTAAAAAAAATAAAAAAATGTTTGAGAATGTGCAAACAGCGTTATTTCATATGATACCCCACATGCTCTAGAAGCCCCACTTTGAATTTTTAAGACCCGCTTTCAGTCCCTGTTGCAAAAAAAAATATAAATATTTTTATTTCTTTCTTGTTTGCAAAATAGTTGGGTAAGCGTAATCTAAAACTGTTCTAAATTTCAAGTTGATAGCATTAGTGGTTCTTGAGATATCCCGCTGTGACAGACAGACAGACAGACAGACTGAGTGTCACCATAAGGGTTCCTTTTTTACCATTTTGGTACGGAATCCCAAAAATTGAACACAACAAAAAAGGCGAAGTTGTTTCGACTCGTATATTTCATGTTACATTGCATTTAATTGGACGGAAAGTTCGTTGTGCAACGTATGTTACATTCCATGTGACGTTTCACCTAAATATGTGTAAGTACCCACCATAAGCAATTAGTTACCCCTGTTTCACCATTCGTTTCTAAGTAGGCAACTCATACGTTAGCTTTAAAATCTAAATTGTTGTGGTTGTTTAAAGCTCCATTTACATAGTGCAAGTTTATTGCCTATGGCATAACTACCATAAAGTTGAACGGCAATTAACTGCTGCCGTCGAAACAACACGTATAATATTGTTGCACGATAACTAGTATAGGGTGTAAACAGCACGTACGCACGGCTACAGATCAAGCTATACATTTCCAGTATGAGCTGATCTCGCATTGTATAGGATTTCGTTACAATGAGAGGTCAGTGTAAACGAGAAATGTATAGCTTGATGTGTAGCCGTGTGTACAATAAAATCGCATTCAATTCTGGCATGAAAATTTCCTATTATTCAAACAAGAGCGAACGAAACAAGACGTTCAATAAATATTTGGCAGCGCAAATACGGGTAATAATTGAATCAATTGTACAAGGACGTGCAACTCTGCATTTAACGAAGCAAAACTTGCATGCAATAATTGAATTGCTATTCAATTGCCTTGGTGTAAGTTGCATGCAATTTTATTGAATGGTAAAACTTTAATTCAATTATTGTATGCCATTTTATGGAATTGCACGCAGTAAACACTTGCATGCAATTCTTGAATGGCAATAAAATTGAACGTGCTTTATGGCATGCGATTATTGCTTTTGAACGTTCCAGAAAGTTGCACCGTGGAAGCGAAGCTTTAGTTTGTAATGTGGATGTACTGGAGATAAATGTCTCCATAACCCTTCGGTGAAACAATCATGTTATGGAAAGTCATATTATTATGTACAGACGCCAGCACATCAAGCTACTACAATCTGTCAAATTTATTTAATAGATTTTCATCTTTAAGGTTGATGCGCCAGGGTAGCCCGCGAAATTCAAAATTTCTTACGTTTTTTGCAATTTGTAGGTCAGTGTGAGCTTGTATGTTGATTAAAATATGATTCGCGGCCGTAGCTAATATGGCTTTACAGAATTATAATCATTAGAATCAGCAATACAACTCCATAAGTTAGCATTTAAATGCTAACTTATGGAGTTGTAGAGCTGGCGCTTTCGCCTTAACGTTAAAGCATTAAGTTCAAGGTTGATTGGGAAAATTTTACAGTTTCGGGTGGTTTGACCTGATGGTGTCTGTACCTACACCATGTGCCGCCGGTTTTTGATTCGACAGGGTACCCATAACGTTTGTCGAGTTTCACTAACTTATTTAATTTGACCTTAGACTACTGCTTAAAAAGTGTCCAGCAAGTCTAAAAGCCTTCGGCTATCAAGAATGATAAAGCACTTAGAATAACCATTGGCCATATAGTTTGGTTTATTACGTCAATAAACCTATTCTCATATAAGTAGGTACCTACTAAAATTTATAACATCCTCGTAAAAGTTGAATAAGGGAGAGTTGGCTATTACCTAATCTTTAGGTCCTTAGAGAGGCTCCTACAAACATGCGCGACGCGCGGTGCCTTTGTGTCGCGCGCGATTATATTGCGTGTCGTGCCTGTTTGAAGGTGCCTTAAAACAAACTTAATATAGCAATTTATCAAGAGTTCAAATCAAATCAAATTTTATATACTTTTTATTTTCAAAACTTAATTAAAATATACAAGTTAATACTAAATTATTTATACTATGTACAAGTGGGTATAAAACAAAAAAAAAAAAAAAGGAGTGGAAGAGCTCATAGGACATCAAAAAATTCATTCGCATCGCTGTCACTGGGAAAAGTGCCCAAAAGGCTGGCGGCATTACCACGCCGGAAAAAAAAACTAATTATTGATTTTTGCAGAAAACAATGGTGTTATTAAATGTACATGTTTCAAGTGATTCTACCGTACGTAAGGCATGTTCAGACAGACAGTACCCAGTGTTCCTTTTTTAATATTTTGGTACGGAACCTAAACAAACAGTTTATCGAATAATTTTGTGTTAATTTAGATGACGTCAAAAAGTAGCAGTGTTAACCGACTTCTGTTGCTGGCCGTACCAACCTCCTGCGACTCCTGCTCACCTCCTTCCCGAACGACACAATCCACCGGAGTATCCTAAGTAATTGCAACCTATAACATTGTACGTAGCAGCGCACATTCGCTCCAGAAAGAACGCCCCATTCCAAGGATAATAAACGGGATATATTGCCAGTGAAGATAAAGAAAATGGAAGGTCTGAGCCAGCCATCTATACGTCTTATAGGACGATATTGAACAAATTATGTGTAGAAAGAAAGAAAGAAAAGAAAAATCGTTTATTCTGCACAAATAAAACGCACATTAGAAAATAAAAAAATAACAAAGTACACACCATGGACCTAAAAAAAAAGGCGGACGCCGTCTCCTTTAACAATAACTGAAGCACCCATAGTAAGTCAGTGCGCTAATGTCTACAAGCCAGCACGCACACATTCACACCGTAGTAAGTCTACCGGCCGCCATTACGTTACACGAGCGACGGCGTCTTTGCAGGTACTCAAATCACGCACACATAGATCGGTAGGGTGCTTCACTTTCGATATGCGTGGTGCGGAGTCCATCTTTTTTTATAAGTCTATGGTACACACATTATGCAAAGTAAGCAAAAGCCTCATATCCAAGTTGTCTTTTGTTATCAGACCAAAGCAAACAATTTAAAACAGTAATTCTACAATACTACTTAGTCTATTAACTCTACATTGCCTCTGTTCTGTGTTGTGACACTAGGAAATGTCAACAAACATGCAGCAAACAAAAAAAAAAAACAAATCCGACTTGCAGAGTGGAAAAATAATACTTTTATAACAAAAAATTAAATTAAAAATTTAAAAAACCCCAACGCAAAAAAGAAAAGAGAACATTTAAAAAGTCAAAAATAATACCTATCGTTGAGCCATCAAATTCGATTGAGTAATACCTATATATATTTTAATTACAGAAATTGATGGATGGCACGATAAGGTTTGCTCATTGAATTGGCGTTATAATTTCGCGGCGGGGTACCGCATATGTACATAGTCAATCAAGTGAAGGGTCTGACTTACTTATGCGGTACCCCGCCGTGACATTATAACGCCAATTCAATGAGCAAACCTTATCGTGCCATCCATCAATTTCTGTAATTAAAATATATATAGGTATTACTCAATCGAATTTGATGGCTCAACGATAGGTATTATTTTTGACTTTTTAAATGTTCTCTTTTCTTTTTTGCGTTGGGGGTTTTTTAAATTTTTAATTTAATTTTTATTTTAACCTTTTTAAACTTTTTAAACAATTTAACAATACAGAATGTTAAGTTTCTCTGCACATAACATTAACTTATAATGATGGCACCATCGTACTGCAAATAGAATTAAATACTGATAAAAAAACGAATACAAACACTACTATCTCTTATTTTTTTTCAAGAGTGTACTAGTGTGCTGGATATCCTGACTGCAACATCATCTCATCGTGTAGCCACCATTGCATTGTATGTAGAATCAAATACTGATCAAAACGAACCCAAACACGACATATCTGCTATATTATTTTACCAAGAGTATTCTAGTGTGCTGGATATCCTGGCTGCAGCATCAGCTCATCGTGTTGCCACCATTGCATTGTATGAAGAATAAAATTTTGATCAAAACGAATCCAAACACGACATATCTGCTATTACTTTTTCAAGAGTCTTCTAGTGTGCTGGACATCCTGGCTGCAGCATCAGTTCATCGTGTTGCCGCCATTGCATTGTATGTAGAATCAAATACTGATGTAAATGAATCCAAACACGACATATCTGCTATTACCTTTTCAAGAGTGTTCTAGTGTGCTGGACATCCTGGCTGCAGCATCAGCTCATCCTGTTGCCACCATTGCATTATATATAGAATCAAATACTGATGTAAATGAATCCAAACACGACATTTCTGCTATTAATTTTTCAAGAGTGTATCCAGAACACTAGTGCTGGATATCCTGGCTGCAGCATCAGACCAAGAGTTGTGCAATAAATAAATAAATAAATAAATTCCATAATCTTGCATAGATAGATAGCATACATGGATGTTTCAAATTTTAGGTAACACTAAGGTTTGAAAGTAAAGTAAATACCCATTACGCGTCTAAGATCCCTACCGCAGCTAACAAAAGAGCGAATAACTTTGAAACGGCTGAACCGATTTTGATAAAACATGTCTAAGAACCATCGCTGGAAAACCTGCTTTCAAATAAAAAAAACCGCATCCAAATCAGTCCACCCGTTTAAGCGCTACGGTGCCACAGACAGACACACAGACACACACACACACACACACACATAGCGGTCAAACTTATAACACCCCTCTTTTTGCGTGGGGGGTTAAAAATAACAAGAACAAATTAATCCGTGCGTCGTATCTGTGCAAGAAAGGTCGTTGCTCAGCAAAATGCCGTGACGTCGGACGAGCCTATCATCAGCGGCGCTGATTTTCAGCAACTACCTATCGAATGACGTAATGACGTCCCCCCCTGGGTGACCTAATAACTCGGGTAAGTAACTTTATTCACAGAGATACGTGTGAGTTTAGCTGAACATAATTTACCAATAAATAAAGATGTAGGGGAGATGGATACAAAAATGTGGCAAAGATCAAAAGATTATTTCGATTCCCACCAAGAAAGAATAAAATAACGTTAAAATTTTATAGGTAATTGAAATAGAAAGGTCCTGAAAATACACCTTATTGAAAGTAAGTAACCGGTAAAGTGAGCCGTCGCCACGTCCGGATAAACCGACCGTCCGGTCTCGGTCGGTTTAATGTGGGCCGTTGGACCAATGTGTGCCACCGGCGTCGTCGAGCTGATGCGCTATGCATCACCGATGTCGATGTAATTCGTTGCGCGTTGGGCAGATCACGGGGCCTGGGGGCCTACTCCCTAAGTCCGTCCGTCTTTCCGTCCGTCTGACATAACGATCTATCAAAACAAGTGTAAAAGTAATTTTTTTCGGACGGGCAAAAACAGATCTGGAGAAATCAAATCGTGTTGTCATTCATACTTCGTTCGGGCCCCGAACCAATGATCTGTCCGTAGGTGATACGGAGTAGGAAACGCCCGTAACGAAGGCCGAAACTAAGGACTTCGTGCTTATGGAGTAGACCCCGTGAGTCGTCGCACCGATCTGAGCCCAAGTCAACGTGAGCCGATTGTGAGCTGGATCGGTCTACTGTGAGTTACTTGAGTAGGTTCAAAGCAAACTGCGCATAATACCACTGCAGGAGTGCAGGCCCCTTTCAGCACTCCAAATTGCATAATTTCACGAGAAAATGACTCTTGAAATTGGAAAAATCCCATAGAATTTTTTTTTTTTTTTTATTAGTAGCTGCGCCCTGCGGTTTCACTCGCGTAGACCGGGATCAAAAGTAGCCTAATCCAGAGAAAAATCTGAAATTATCCTACGTGCTATATGTAGGTTTATGTATAGATTACAGGAAAAATAAAACGATGTCTCTAAATAGCACACTTTTTCAGAAATCGTAACGGAACCCTCGGTGCTCGAGTCCGACTCGCTCTCGACCGGTTTTTTTTTCTAATATTTCAGTACTTAGTACTTTATTTACCCATACCTTCCTCCCGCAGTCCTCACGTGGTAACGGGACAAGCCATTAATAAAGTTAAATTGGCGGCATTCGTTCTCGTTGCCAACAAATGTGTTAGTGACAGCCTGGTTTAGTGGTTCCAATTACGAGAGCCGTTGCTTAGAGCTTGTGGTTTGTGTGTGAGAGAGTAAGCAGAATAGAAGGGTTGCTGAAGTGTGCGAGATGAATTTGATGGATCTTTTGATGTTTATTATTAAACTGATTTGTCTCGGTAGCAAGGTGTGACTCTTGAAGATAAAAAATCAGTTTTTGGTGTGAAGTGGTAACCGCTGTCTATGTTTAGGGCCCCAGCACACGGCGTATTTAAACGCTCCGACGACGCGCGTTTCAGGAATGCGCGTTTTCTGCACAGTAGATGCCGATTTTTGCGTTTTTATACACTGGTGGACAATAAAATTAGGCCACCTACCAAACCGGTTGTCATGCCTGTGTTTCAAAATAACAACTTTTGAAATATATTTTTTATTGTTTGTTTGTTAATTCTTAAATTAAATAATGCATTTTTGAATTAACCAACTTAATTTTTTTTAGCAATATACAAGAAAAATAAAAAATGAAGGAAAATTTACAACGACTTCACACTGATTAAAATAAAATTAAATGGTTTTGCTGAAGTCAATCTTTCTTTAGTAAGAGGTGTTGCCTCCTCTGGCTTTGATAACACATACCATCCTTTTGTTAATGGATTTTATCAATTTTTTTATGGTAAATTGGGGTATGTTTTCCCATTCCTCCAATAAATCCAGTTTCAGCTGTTGCATGTTCTCCGGAGCTGGTTCTCGCTGTCTTACTCGCCGTTTTAGCTCGTCCCATAAATGTTCTATTGGATTAAGGTCTGGACTTCGTGCTGGCCAGTCCAGAACCTGTATCTCCACTTCTCGCAAGTAATCTCTTACGCATACCGCAGTGTGGGGGCGCGCATTATCGTGCATTAATTTAAATTCGTGACCGATAAATCCTGAGTATGGCACTACATGGTCTTCAAGAATGTCAGTGATGTATGATTCAGCAGTCACAGTTCCTCTATCTACGATAACCAGCTCTGTACGGGCTTCTAAGCTTATACCTCCCTAGAACAAAACTGAACCGCCTCCTAAGCTTACCCTTTCAGATATGGTACATTGTGCACATCGTTCTCCCGGTCTTCGATATACTCTTTTGCGACCATCAGCACCATAAAGACACATACAGGACTCATCAGAAAAAGTACTTGCCCCCATTGTGCCAAAGCCCAGCCACGGTGTTCACGAGCTAAATTTAACCGTGCTGCCTTATGAGCTGTGGTAAGTTTAGGACCTGGTGCGGGTCTGTATGGTTTTAAACCACGTTCTTTAAGGCGTCTTCTTATTGCCCTATCACTTACAGCGACACCTCAGACATCTCTAAGCAGGTGCTGTAATTCTACTCCAGAACGATGACGATTTCTGAGGCTTGCTGACACTACAAATCGATCATCCCGTTCAGATGTCTTTCTTCTTCGACCTGATCCAGGTCTTCTGATGTAGCCACCGGTCTCCAGATATCTTTTGTAGACATATTGAACCGTTGATCGACTAACTTCACATTGTCGAGCGACATTTCGCTGGCTCATTCCAGTTTGTAACAACGTTACGATTCGAACAACTTCTGCTTCACGTAGATCCATATTTATCAGTGAAAAGGACGTGGGAGGCACAGAACTTAAATCAGTAATACGAATTTAACGATAATTTTAAATAGCGTCCTAGTGAAATGACATTAAACATAAAAGAATAAAAGTGTGGGTAAATAAAAAACTGATTAAATGACATTTGACACATTTACACTTGATAATTTTATCAATATACCCTCTAGTAAGATTGAAAATGAACGTTCAAAAACGTATTATTTATTTTAATTTTTAAACAGACCGTAATTAATGAATAAATCATGAAAATAGGGGTGGCCTAATTTTTTTGTCCACCAGTGTAGATTCAAACGCGCGTAGAACGCGATACAAACGCGCGTGTGAAGCAAGTTTGAAACTCGTTTGAGGCGCGTACAAAGGGTCGGAGGAGGGATAAAGAACGGAACCTAATGTTGTTCCCAAAACGCGCACGCTACGAGCGACGACAGCGCGTCTGTATCGCTGTATTTGCTCGTATACGCGCAGTAGATGCGCGTTTCACGATCGCCCCGTGTGCTTAGGTTACAAGATTGCGTTCAAATCTCTATTTTGCATGGAGTGACTGCCTATCTAACCTCCACAACCCCGTAAATGGGAAATACGATACCCCTTGGTAAGACTGGTTGTCAGACTTTCGGTATTCTTACGACCCTTAACGACTGTCAAAGATCCACGAATGACAGCCGGCACCAATAACGTGCTTTCTGAGGCACGAAGGAGTCTCGGCATGTAAAGATGGTCACCCATCCACGGACCAACCCCAGCAAGCGTAGCTTAACCTGATGGATCGACCCGTGCGGCTGTTATTATTAACCTACCTACTTTAAATAGGTAGGTATGTTTTTCTATCTCCATAATTTTTTGCTCACCTTCCAGTTTCTGAAGCACTAAATTTCAGAAGTCTCGATGTCACCGATCTATTTCCAGTCCTCGGCAACAAACGCTTAACTTTTAACACTGGAATAAGTTTCTGATGTTAAATTGACGGTGATTGTTGAATATTCATAAGTAGATGTCGAGAAGTCGGTTTTGTTTCATTGCTCTGATTGGTATTTAGACATGTGGGAATATTTTCTGTGGGCGTTAGATGGATAATAAATTATTTGAGATAGGTATGTAAAAGTGAAATAGCACAACACAATATAACACCAGCCTATTACTAAACTACTACTATTATTGCACACCCCTTGCCATCCATTGCTAACCTGTTGCCATCAAGCAGGTAAAGTTCCAGACCTCGAACTGCTACTGAGAAATTCCTAATCTTAAAAACCAATAACGCTTTGCCCGACCTTGGAATTGAACCCTTTTTTTTTCTTTTTTGTGGATGGGAACTCATCAAATAACTTCTCCCGCTCTGGGTGGAGCGGAAGGGCGTGTCAGACTTTTACTGACTAAAACCCACCCGTGTTCCTTCAGTTGCCTGTGCCAGGGCCACGGTATCTCTTTCAAACAACCCGCGACCCCGGCGGCATCGGCCCTATTGGACCCCATCATTGCTGACAGCTTTGAGGCGCGCGTGGAACACAACGCGCCGTCGTCCTGGGCCTGGGGGCCTACTTCCTAAGTCCGTCCGTCCGTCTGACATAACGATCGGCGATCCATCAAATTATTTGTGTAAAAGTTAAATTTTTCGGACGGGCTAATACACATCGGGAGTAGGAACCACTGTCAAATCGTGTTTTCATTCATACTTCTTTCGTGTCCCGAACCAATCATCCATCCGTAGGTGATACGGAGTAGGAAACGCCCATAACGAAGGCCGAAACTACAGGTTTTGTGCTTAGAGAGTAGACCCCCGGGTCCTTACCGGACGGCAAGCTACCCATTGCTCACCATCCGAAATACCGCTCCTACGGTGTCCGGGAATCAGCTATATTCCCGCCGCCCAGGGCGTCTTCTGCGGCGATAGGGCGCGAAAGTTGCCTCTCCCGAATCCAAGACCCTGTGTTCAGCAGTGAAACTACCAATGAGGTGGTTCCTAGAATGTTTGGTTCAATTATGAAACATGAACATGTTCTAATCTAGATTAATTAGTTTATGTCTCACTCCGTAATGAATGGTACTAATTAGTAAGCAAAATGTTGTATTCCGATAATTATGTTTACAACATAAATTAATTAGGCTTAGTTTAGGATATGTTAAATGTTAGGCATGCCAAATAGTCTTTGCTACACAAACAAATTTCAACCCATTTTAGCTTGTAAATATTAGAATATACTAGCTGCGCCCCGCAGTTTCCCCCGCGTATACCGAGATAAAAAGTAGCCTGTGTGTTAATCCGGGGTACAAGCTATCTACATACCAAATTTCATCTAAATCGGCCCAGCCGTTTGAGCGTGAAGAAGTAACAAACAAACATACAAACACACCCTCACACACTTCACTCACAAACTTTCGCCAAAATATTATTGTGATGCAAGAGTTTATAAACCATTACAGCTTATAACTTAAACCCCCCGCTCGCTGATGATGAGCCAGCTGGTGGCGTAGCTGAGCCTGTAGCTTTAAACTCCCCAAATAATGATAATTATCCAGATATGATCCAGACTGTCCGATCCTTGCTGTCCTCCCCCTAGCGATGCCCAAAGCCGAGGTTCGTACCCCAGGTTCGTACTTCCTTAAGTTTATAAGTTAGTTTTGTGCCCTGGCTGGAGGCTTTGAGTTCGTTTAAGGTACCAACAGGATTGTCCTGTTAACCTCTCATGGTCAACAACGAGAAGCCCTACAAAAAAAAAAAAAAGTTTACACGAATTGGATACCAGCGCTGAATCTGATTCGCTTCTGCTTCGTATATATGTGTCTCACTTCCACACTTCACACTGTCATGGCAACGTCTAGAGGTTCACGGACAGCCGACCGGTGTCTTTGCTCGGCTACGATTGAAGTTGCAAGCAAAACTGAAAAGCCCTTGTCAAAATAATACACGAACATAGTTATTGATACTTAATTTTGCGCAGACATATTAGACTGCAATCAATTTGTTTGATTTATTGTTTCCTGTTCAGAGGGTGGCAGAGGTATCCATTTCCTGAGAGTCTGTGACGTCACTCGTGTTGTTACAGCTTCAAATGATATACGAGTATTGATGGGGCTACAATGCTACATAATTACAGCGAGCTACTCTTGCAGTTCAAGGATGAATGACCATACATTATTTATCTGAAATCCCTCGGTGCCTCAGAAAGCACGTTAACCTGTTGGTCCCGGCTGTCATTCTAGAGCTTTGTCTGACAACCAGTCTTACCAAGGGGTATCCAGTAAGTTTTGTGGAGGTGAGGTAAGCAGTCGCTCCATGTAAAACTAGTATCCACGTGAATCCAGTTCGACTGGAAGTTGACCCTAACATAGTTGGGAAAAGGCAGGCAGATTGGTTGTTATTGATGGTGCAGAGGTGCTTGGTTAGTTGTGCCCCAGTGGAAATGGCCGTCACTTACAAATTGTAGGTTGTGGGTTCGAACTTCGGCAGGAACTTTGTTTTGTGTAATAGTACATTATGATATAAGTGCGGTAAGTTGAAAATTACAACCGAGGCGATATTGCTAGCCCGAGCCGTAGGCGAGGGCTACAAGAAAGCAGACGCTGTAATTATCAAAGCGCACGTATGTCATACGACGTTTTATAACATATTTGCGAGGAAATAAATAAAACTCGGACTTTCTTAAACGAATAAATCTTTAAAAACACACTTTCTGAAAATGAATTTGGATCTTTGCTTGTTTTCCATAAGATAAAATTTTGATACGCTTGTAAGTATCTATCGGTCGATTTTTCAGGCATAGAGGCTTAGAGTAGCCTTTTTCGCTGCCTCTGAGACTTCTGGCGGTGTCGAATTAATAAATTCATCATTACTTGACGACATTTTCATATAAAAACAATACAGCGAAAAGAAAAAGCGCGCGGAATAATTTTTACTTGTTCACAAATTAGGCGCTTTTTTTTTATTGCAAAGGCACAAAAACAGCCAGTATTACTAATAAAGTAAATTTATATTTTTTTGTTTTTGTTGTTGCAATTTATTGTCAAAATTAATTAAATTAAAGAATTAATTCTTTAATTTAATTAATGTTTATTTTTTATATTTTATCTCCCAAAGTTAATTTTATTCATAAAATGTTGACCACTTTTCTGACATAAAAACTCTTTGCTAAGATTTAAAAAGTACCGTTCGTTTTAGACGGAGCATCTTGATAAACCTTACGTTTTACCTTATTAAAAAGAAACCCGTGCGTTTTACATTACAATTACGCACAAGTACGTAATGACATACATTACGATATTGAAATTCGTGAAATAAGAGACCCTTTACGAGCAAATGTGTTATAAATTATTTTATCACCACTGTTCCACCGACATGTTCTAGAATCAAAAAGTCGACGACATATTGTGACATCCATCAATCCGTACAGGGCCCGCGTGTTAGATTACGGCATTACGGCCCACTAACTCTCACAGAGAGGAGGCCTGTGTCCCAGCAGTGGGAACACTAAGGCTGATTATGTTTATGCTAAGTCATGTTTTGTATCAGAAAATAGAAAACTATTTTCTGTAAAGTTCTCTCTCATCAAAGATGGAAATATGAATACAGTGAAAAGATGCAAAATTACTATGTATAGTGTGAGAAAAAAACCGGCCAAGTGCGTGTCGGACCACGCACAATGAAGGGTTCCTTAGTTGAAAAGAATTTATCTCAAAAACAAACTTAACATTGGATATCAAAAAAAAAAAAATATGTCATAAAATTAGAATTCACAATTTTCGGACTTTTTCCTTTACTTGTGCTGGGAGACCTTGCTTCTTGCCTAAATTCATTATTGTAGGTCAACGGGAAGTACCATAGAGGTTTTGATTTACTTGCGACAGTTGCGAGTATCAAAATGTGTCGCAAAATGGCCGTATTTTCTTATTGCGTTGACTTAGAAACTTGAGTTTCTTAGGACTTTAAGAGACCATAGACCTACGTATTTGATATTAATTTCAACTTGATACCTCTATGCGTTCCTCAGAAAAAGGGCCTTGACACAATGAAAACTGAATTTTTTTTTTATGTTATAGAATTACAAATTAACAATTTTCGGACTTTTCCCTTTATTTGTATTGTGAGACCTTGCTTCTCGCCAAATTTCATGATTCTAGGACAACGGGAAGTACCCTATAAGTTTTGATTTACTTGCGAGTATGAAAAATGTCGCATAAATGGCCGTATTTTTTTATTGCGTTGACTTAGAAGTTTGATCTTTATAGGACTCTAAGAGACCATAGATCTACGTATTTGATATTAATTTCAGCTGGACACCTTCACGCGTTCCTGAGAAAAACGGTCTTGACAGACTGACAGACAGACAGACAGACGGACAAACAAGTGATCCTATAAGGGTTCCGTTTTTTCCTTTTGAGTTACGGAACCCTAAAAATCACAGAAGAAAGAAGAAATATTCTTCTTCTTCTTGGCTTTCTAAGCATTTACCTCAAACCTCATGATTTCATGAAATCGCTAGATTTGAGGTAAATGCTAATTTATGGAGTTGTATTGCTGATTCTAATGATTATAATTCTGTAAAGCCATATTAGCTACGGCCGCGAATCATATTTTAATCAACATACAAGTTCACACTGACCTACAAATTGCAAAAAACGTAAGAAATTTCGAATTTCGCGGTCTACCCTGGCGCTTTCGCCTTAAGTAAAGTCATCAGTCAGGTATTCACCGCAGGGTTGGGCAGAACCCATATTTCACCAGCATTTTTACTGTAATGCCAGGAGGACGCCGTAGAAGGCCATATAGTGCCTTATTGGTGATGATCTTCAGAAAGGTCAAGTGCTTAGTACTCGCAACCAGCGTGCGTGATGGCCATGGCCTTAGTGCGAGTTTTTATACTTACTCGATCGCGTTTACGTTATGGTTACCTTATGTCAATTCGTATGGAATAATTGTGTTTCTCATTATTCATTTTCAGTACAAACTGACGTTTACGTTAACGTGATCCAGTAAGTATAAAACTCGCACTAAGCCACTATAGTGCCTTATTGGTGATGATCTTCAGAAAGGTCAAGTGCTTAGTACTCGCAACCAGCGTGCGTGATGGCCATGGCCTTAGTGCGAGTTTTTAAACTTACTCGATCGCGTTTACGTTATGGTTACCTTATGTCAATTCGTATGGAATAATTGTGTTTCTCATTATTCATTACGTTTACGTTAACGTGATCCAGTAAGTATAAAACTCGCACTAAGCCACTATAGTGCCTTATTGGTGATGATCTTCAGAAAGGTCAAGTGCTTAGTACTCGCAACCAGCGTGCGTGATGGCCATGGCCTTAGTGCGAGTGTTTATACTTACTCGATCGCGTTTACGTTATGGTTACCTTATGTCAATTCGTATGGAATAATTGTGTTTCTCATTATTCATTTTCAGTACAAACTGACGTTTACGTTAACGTGATCCAGTAAGTATAAAACTCGCACTAAGCCACTATAGTGCCTTATTGGTGATGATCTTCAGAAAGGTCAAGTGCTTAGTACTCGCAACCAGCGTGCGTGAATGGCCATGGCCTTAGTGCGAGTTTTTATACTTACTCGATCGCGTTTACGTTATGGTTACCTTATGTCAATTCGTATGGAATAATTGTGTTTCTCATTATTCATTTTCAGTACAAACTGACGTTTACGTTAACGTGATCCAGTAAGTATAAAACTCGCACTAAGCCACTATAGTGCCTTATTGGTGATGATCTTCAGAAAGGTCAAGTGCTTAGTACTCGCAACCAGCGTGCGTGAATGGCCATGGCCTAAGTGCGAGTTTTTATACTTACTCGATCGCGTTTACGTTAACGTTGATGTACGTCAATTTCTATGAAATAATTGTGTTTCCCATTATAGTCTCCAGACGGCGCTTATTCAGTTTCAGTACAAATTGACGTTTACGTTAACGTGATCGAGTAAGTATAAAAACTCGCACTAAGGCCATGGCCATTCACGCACGCTGGTTGCTGGTTGCTGGTGTATGAACGTAAACGAGGCAAAAGCAGTATGTAAGGATCGTAGCAGGCCGCGTTCTGTAGTTTCAGCCTACCCCCGTGGGGAGAAGTCGTGACTTTGTGTGTTTTTAATTACAGAAGTGGAAAACAAAAGCCTATCAATCCAGCGTGAAAGCTCTTAAAGGAACTCGATAGTTTGGGCACCGTTTGCAAGACAAATGGGCGAGCTATCGATTTCTCGTTTCTATCCAACGGATACAGAAATATCCGTGATGCCGTGATTTTTATGGATTCTAACACATTAGGTACCTACACTTATTTATTTATTATGTAGGTAGTTGTAGTGGATGATATGAATAGTTTCGAGTTTTTATGGAGTTGTATAGAAGTAGCTATATACCTAATAAACTTAAAAATATCTAGATATCTTCAATATGCAACGTGTCCTTTTGCATCCTACAGAACATCAAACCTAAATACCTTTCTCAAAAATTTCAACTGTCCCATAGAAAACTTCAATACCTCGACGCAAATGTATGGGGACGGCTGATTTTTAGGGTTCCGTACCAAAATGGTAAAATTTAATTTAATTTAATTTATTTATTTATATCAGATTCAATTATCCATATTTTTGTTAGTAGTATACTTAAGAATTATGTTAGTAACCAAAGATTCAAATTCAACCACATTTATACTATATTCTAAAATTAAAAATTATGAATTATAAAAATTAAATTAAATTCATTAGATAGTGATCGACAATTATTTAAAAGCAAGAAATTCATAAAAAATTCAAAAAAAAAAAAAAAAAACAAAATTATTCCATCAGTTGCAATTCTTTTTAACATGCAACTGCACACAATGCCACAATATGCAACTGCACACAATGCCACAATATGCAACTGCACACAATGCCACAATATGCAACTGCACACAATGCCACAATATGCAACTGCACGCAATGCCACAATATGCAACTGCACACAATGCCACAATATGCAACTGCACACAATGCCACAATATGCAACTGCACACAATGCCACAATATGCAACTGCACACAATGCCACAATATGCAACTGCACACAATGCCACAATATGCAACTGCACACAATGCCACAATATACAACTGCACACAATGCCACAATATTGGGTAGTCAATTCTGGCGGCCACAATGCTAAGAATGCTGTTGCTACTGCCGCGCGCACGACTTAGCAACGATGCAGCTCTCTTTCTGAGGATGGCATGGAAGCCATCAATACGAGCGTCGGCAAACATGCCCGACGCGCTGCAGTGCCTCGGCAGCCACATCAGCATCCTAAAGGCATTGTTGTATTGAACGCGCAGGGCGTTGACTGCCTTCTGCGTATATTTGACCCATAGACTGCACGTATAAAAAGATTGGCAAAACGCCCGAAACAATGTAACCTTTACTGCTTTACTGCAGCGTGCAAATCTACGAGCCAACATATTGCATCGGACAGCCAACGCCCTGCGCTCCCTCTCAATATCCTCATAGTCTGAGAGGTCATCCGAGACCCAGTGGCCCCTAAAAAAGGAACCCTTATGGTGTGACTCAGTCTGTCTGTCTGTCTGTCTGTCTGTCTGTCACAGCTTGATATCTCAGTAACTACTGATGCTATCAACTTGAAATTTGGAATAGTTTTAGATGAGGTTTACCCAACTATTTTGCAAATAAGAAATAAATAAAAATTTTTTTTTTTTTTTTGCAACAGGGACTCAAAGGGGGTCTTAAAAATTTAAAGTGGGGCTACTAGGGCATGTGGGGTATGAAAGAGCGCTGTTTGCACATTCTCAAACTATTTTTAATTTGTTTTTAGTTCGCATAGTTTTCGACTTTTGATGAAAAATTTAGAAAAAAATACCGTCGCCCCCCCCCCCCCCCTTATCTCCGAAGTTTGCAAAGATAAAAATCTGAAATTATTCTATGTGATAGAAGATTCTGAGGAGCTCGTGGCTAAGTAATAACAGCCGCACGGGTCGATCCGTCAGGTTAAGCTACGCTTGCCGGGGTTGGTCAGTGGATGGGTGACCATCTTTACATATCGAGATTCCTCCGTGCCTCGGAAAGCACGTTAAGCCGTTGGTCCCGGCTGTTATTCGTGGATCTTTGACAGTCGTTACGGGTCGTCAGAAGCCCGAAAATCTGACAACCAGTCTTACCAAGGGGTATCGTATTACCCAGTTACTGGGTTGTGGAGGTCAGACAGGCAGTCGCTCCATGTAAAATACTGGTATTCAGCTGCATCCGGTTAGACTGGAAGCCGACCCCAACATAGTTGGGAAAAGGCTAGGCAGATTGATTGATTCTATGTGATAGAAGTTTATGTAAAGATTACAGGAAAAATAAAACGATGTCTCTAAGTAGCACACTTTTTCAGAAATCAGAACGTAACCCTCGGTGCGCGAGTCCGACTCGCCTTGACCGGTTTTTTTTTTTGTGATTACGATGTTGGTGCCATGGAAAAAAATGTTCGGTTTGATGATCTATACCACACCCTTAAATTCGACGATGATGCAAAACGACACGTGGTGTATTTGTGCATGTAAGTTTAATTTGAAAGTGATAAGTTGATAAAACTATAGCACATTTAATTTAAAAGCGTGTAGGTAACTATAGTATAGTTAAAATCTCGCTGCAGACTTGGTCATAAATCATAATCGGAGTAGGGATGTGCGCTAGTTGCGCGCGCTCAAGGCCATTATCGATAACAGATGATGACGATGACTCAGACGAAGAATTTTAGTTTTATATATACGTTCTTTTGTTTATATATTTAATATGCTTTGTAGTAAATTTGGTAATAAAATAAAAAAAAATGTGTATTTATTTCTATCACCCATTTATAAATATATAAAACTATCGATATCACTCATCGACTGCAGTAATGCACAGGACTACGTGTGGGCGTGGCCTGCCCATAAGGCCCGTGAGTGGGAAAGAGAGCGAAACACTCAAATGATTTATGACCGAGTCTGCAGCGAGATTTTAACTATACTATAATATTTTTTGTAACAATATAATTAAAAAGTTTCAACTTTCTGAATAACTGACTCCCTGACAATTCAAAAGTGGCTATAAATTGTTGATTTTGTAATTGTAGAAAACGAGCTTTTTCTTCTGTTTTTAGAAGTCGGTTAAAAAACGGAAGACACCTCAAATTATAAAATAAATAATGTAGATTTTAAGTCAAAAATGCAGCAAGCACTGGAAACGTTTCTCAAGAAACGTTTCCAGTTTCTTTGGGACTCCCACGCGAAATTTTTAAGGTCATCAGATATCTTGAAGCTCAAAATGCCTATGCATTCCACAACTTTCCTCGACAAATCCTTTACTGTTCAGGCCGCTCGTTTGTGGAATGCATTGCCCGTTCAAATTAAACGCGCGCAGTCGTTACCTACGTTTAAAAGGCTCGTAAAGGAACATTACTTGTCGTTGTGATCTTGTTCTCATAACTGTTAAATTAAACATCTTTAGTCTTCATTAATTTTCGTTGCTTAAATATTTAGTATGTATGTATTTATGTATCTATTATTTATTTAGGATATGTAAAATTATTGAGGACGAGATTACTTCACATAATTGAGGATCGGACGTCACTTGGTAAGTTAGTCCGATCTTTATAATTATGTTCCGTAATCTCGTCCTCAATAATTTTATACATGTAGTATGCACTTCCTGCATGCTGCGCTGCCCCTATGTATCTATTTTAGTTTAATATTGTATAAGTTGGTATTTACTATTTGCACCAACAACAGTCCCATTTTATATCGTGATAAATCACTGTCCATCCTAAGGTTGCCTGGAAGAGATCGCGGAAAGCGATAAGGCTGCCCATTGTATGTTTTGTAGTGTATATTATGTTTTCTTTTGTTATGTATTTTTGTGGTGTACAATAAAGTATATATAAGTATAAGTATAAGCACTGCAAATGTATAGAGGAGAAGTGGCATTTAAAATTCAGATTCCCCCAGCATCCCTTTCGCCTGTTGAATTCAAAGCGCATTGTAATCTCCTACATTTATATGATAGTGAAGAGAGAATGTGGTTTCTGCGAATGAAAATACATAGTGTTTGGAATTTCCCGCGGGTGGAGAGCTAGGAGACAACGTAATATTTGGAAAATAGCTGCTTCTCTTTGGTCCGTATAATAATAATAATAAATATCCTTGGACATTTCACACAACGCCATCTAGTCCCAAGCTAAGCAACCTAATGCTTGTGTTATGGTAACGAGATGGCTGATAAACTACTTATATTATACTTCTTTTTTGTAAATACATGCATATTATAGATAGTAAAACACCCAGACTCGGAACAAATACTTGTAGGTCGTACAAATATTTGTTCCGTGCGGGAATCGAACCCGCGACATGCTGCGCAGAAGTCAATCGCTCAACCACTGCGCCAACCGTGTAACGTATGTAACCAGAAAATCGAATAGCTTTTATGAAAATGTTGGTGTTTTTACCGTTGGGCGTTGACCTACAATCATGAAAGGCGAGAAGCAAGGTCTTACAGCACAAGTAAAGGAAAAAGTCCGAAAATTGTTAATTTGTAAAACACAAACAAAAATTATTAAATTTTTCAAACTAAGTATATTGTGTAAACAGTTTGCTGAATTTTTCAGCATGATTGTGTGAGCTAATACTGGAAGTTGCCGAGGTGAAAAATCTAATTTGGATTAGGTACCTAATGTTTTAGTAGTTTAAAAGTTGGTTGTAAATAAAGGGAGTGACTACCGAGATGACGACTGATAGAGAAGTATGGAAGAAAAACATGTTGCGTCGACCCCACGTAAATTGGGATAAGGGCATGAGAATGATGATCATGATTTAGCACTTAAAACCTCAAGTGTCGAATGCACCCCATGTGTGCATAAGAAAAACCCTTTTTTTGTTAGGTATATAAGCTTATATCATATATATATAAATGTAAAAAAACATCATCCGATGGAAAACCAATAATCATCATTAGTTGTGAACCTATGGAGTTCGTAGCTAACCCCCCCTCCCCCCCCACGCGTGTGAAATGCACCCAAAGTGTGCAAAAGGACAAAACTTTACATAATAGGTATATAAGCTTAGATCACATATATATAAACGTAAAAAAACATCATTCGATGGAAAACATATCATCATCAGTAGTTGTGAACCTATGGGGTTCGCAACTAACCCCCAACCCTCCCCACTCGCTGTGGTTTTGGGTCTAAAATTAGCCAAACTCAGACACTTGAGGGGTTAAGGACCGCCAAGTTAGACCAGCCTGGCGAGAACTGGCTTCGCTCCGAGCGCACTGGACCCCAACAATCATGTATGATGCAAGTTTGTTTGAACGCGCTAATCTCTAGAACTACCAGTCGGATTTGAAATATTCTTTTTGCATTTGAGAGCTCAATTCTTATAAAGGGTTATTTCTCATCACGGTATGACCCTTAAGAGGAAAGGCGGGTGGCCAGTTAGGTATTTTCTCAGAAGAACAACAAGCATAGAAGTAGTGCTTAAAATAGCAACTGAACTCAATATATTTGTTTCATTTTGACTTATGGAGCCGCTATGATGTAAAAGAAGGACACGTATACAGAAGACGTTTCGAAATTTTGTAGGTTGTCATTAATTTTATTCTGACTAGTGATGTACCCACTCAATTTCAACGTCGATAGAATTTACAATGACATTCTTTCTTATACTGCCAAGAATAATATAGGTACACACGGCTACACATCAAGCTATACATTTCTAGTTTACACTGACCGCTCATTGTAAGGAAATACAATGCGAGATCAGCTTATACTGGAAATGTATAGCTTGATCTGTAGCCGTGCGTACCTAAAATTTTGAATTAACTAGGCATCCTTATGATCCCAATACTTAATATATTCGTTCAAAATGAAACAATACTTAAAGTATGAACTAAATAGTCTTCCTTGGTTCCCGACAGCTCTTCATGTATTAAATCTGACCCGGCTAAACCAGAATGTATTTAATTGCCATAATAAGAGGGAGGGGAGGAGGGAGGGAGACATTCGGTTTTGCAAATGTTTTTAGCAACTTACTTTCTCATATTTTTTTTAATTTTACATCATAGACTACTCAACAAAATCTAGGGAACAAGGGTATTCAAAGTACCTAATAACTTTTATTTTAATACTTTTTAATTATGTAACATATTATTTTAAATCAGTGAAGCGTAATTTAATAGAGATTTGAATTATTTCATTAAATAAAATGGTTGTTAGTGAAAAAATAAAATTTATTATGAAAATTCAAAATGGTACCAAAGCGACAAAAACTTTTCGCACATAAAAAAATAAATAACAACCAGATAATATTTTAAATAAAAAAATAAAATGCCTAGCAACTTTAATAATCTGTTACGCGAATTCCAGCCCACACCATAATACGGATGAACTTCCTAAGGATTCTGGAGTCGGCTCTGGCGACCAGGAACTCGCCAAAAGCGCAGTCTTCTTGAATCGGGATGGAATCCAATTATTTCTGAATTTGTTATTGTCATCTGTGTCAAGGATTCCTAAAACGAACAGTTCTCAATAAAATTTATGTAAGATTTTTTATCATCATTTTTATTTAGTTATATAGTTTTATTTGTATGTCTTACCTGACTGATGTGAGATGATTTCACGAGATGTCAATATCAGTGGCGATTCATTAATCTGTACCGATGTACTAGGTCCTGTTTCAACTTCCATTGCTACGGGATCCTACAATTACGTATTTTTTATTAAAAATAAATAAATAAATTTGCACACGATTATATTTCCGACTGGGATAATTAGAAGAATAATATCGCATCAATGATATTTTTAATATAATATCATTGTTTCGCATATATCAAGTGAACATATTTCTGAAATGTTATACCTGTCTTCATGTTAGATTGCTGTTGATAGTGAGCGGTTCTTTTAATTTGCAGTACTACGCTATGTCCTTCTTCGCAGACTTCCATAAGTATTTCCTGTAATGTAATAAATCAAGTTTTAATTTGAACGGGATACTATTTATTGCCAATAAAATACCTTAATTATATCATAATTCATAATACTGGATGTTTTTTTTTTTTAAATGCTTGGAGCATATTATGTGGCTGAGTACAATTTCGTCTACCAATACAATTTATCCATTTTTTTTTCACATCGTCTAGGAAATCTGTAAAAGAAAAGTATCGACAACATTATTTCCGTCACTATGGCTGATCAAGATAACCCCAAAACAATTTCCGAATATTCGCTAATAACTTCTATTGGAATAAATATTACGACTGGTTTCAGCTATATAGTGACACAGCAATATTTGTTATGTATTTATATTCGTTTATCAGATCATATGCAACAAGAAATTGAGCAAAAACTTACCGATGGAAGGTCAATATTCATTGTTCATTTTATTTTCGCTATGAATGAGACTGGCAGCCCCCAACCACACAAGAAATTGCTCCACAGCGTCCACACACTCACTGTTTGTAGTTAAACAAAGAATTCATGCAATCTAACAGTAGAAATATTATTAAAACATCGCAAAACCATGGAAGATTACGACAAACACGTAAACAATGAACACGCGAATAAGTCAGGTAGTTCAATGAACGAACTGTCAGACATTGAAACAAAGTACTATCAAATTTGGCCGCGTCATACTTATAACTTTTTTCACCAAATGACAATTGATCTTGTGACCATGCCAAGAAAGTAAAACAAAGAGTAAAACATTCATCTCTTTCCCACATCCTTTATCGTACCTTTCAATCAATCTGCCTAGCCTTTTCCCAACTATGTTGGGGTCGGCTTCCAGTCTAACCGGATGCAGCTGAATACCAGTATTTTACATGGAGCGACTGCCTATCTGACCTCCACAACCCAGTTCCTGGGTAATACGATACCCCTTGGTAAGACTGGTTGTCAGACTTTCGGGCTTCTGACGACCCGTAACGACTGTCAAAGATCCACGAATAACAGCCGGGACCAACAGCTTAACGTGCTTTCCGAGGCACGGAGGAATCTCGGTATGTAAAGATGGTCACCCATCCACTGACCAACCCCGGCAAGCGTAGCTTAACCTGACGGATCGACCCGTGCGGCACTTATTACTTAGCCACGAGCTCCTTTATCGTACCTTTAACGTACCTAATAATAGAACGGGAATAAAGGTAGTTACAGAATTCTGTTTTTAGCCTTCCTTCTATGCTTTAAGGCTCTTACAGACAGAGGCGATATCGCGTCGCGACGCGATATTTTTCTACGGATATAATATCGAAATATCGCGTCGCGACCGCGATATCGCCTCTGTCTGTAAGAGCCTTTAGTCGTTATTCTGAGGGTATTTTAAGAAGGTATTGCTGTCGCTCTGCGAGCTCTCCGCCCTCGAATTCGTGCGATAAGGACAACTGCAGATCCGACTAAATAGCCTATGTAAAAAGTCACATTTCGAGGTTTGGCTCTCGCCTATTTCCTCCTCCAATATTGGACCAATTTGAAAGATATTTCATAAACTGAATAAGAAGGATATATTATACTATGCCCCTATGTTTTTCTTTTTTCGTTAATAGTTGTCAAATTGGTACACTAGGCGTCTGTTGACAGCGGTCTGAATAGGCAATTTTGAGCATTTTTGGAGGGTTCTAGTTCCTATAAAAATAATATATCATCAAAAATGAAAACATAGGGGCATACAATTAACTGATATTTATATTTCTGTAAAAAATCATTGCTTTATGGTCATTAATCAGAAAGAAAACAGGCGAGAGCGTTTGTATTTTTTTGTATGGAGAAAAGAGCACCCATGTTTCCTCTTAAGAGCCGAACAAAAATTTAAAAAAAAGTCAGAAAGAACGCTAAGCGAAAACGAAGTAATATTTGCGCGGACAGGCGATCGGAGTCGGGGGAACAAGTTACACGCGGACGAAGTCACGGGCAGAAGCCAGTAAGATATATTTTACGTTAAAACAAGTTTCACGCGGAAAAAGTCGCGGACAGAACCTGTTATTATGTGTAGTGCTGCTACCTCGGAGTTTATCTATAGGTAAGTACCGGGTAACAGTTCAAGCAAAAACTCAAGGAATTCCTAACTTACAACTTAAAACAGTACGTAAACTGCAGGTTTTAAAAGAGCATTGTTATAGGCTGATGACGTAACAGCTCACAACCAATAAAGCAACGCAACTCCTATTCGCATAACGTACCACTCCCTATGTTACAACAACTCAAATATTTGACGGCCGCCATTTTTGATTCACATTCAGCCAACGTTCTGCGCGCTGTCCGATGAATTTGAAAATATACGCTTGTATTTTTTGCTCCAGTGCCTGTGTTCATGGTATAATATTGTAGTTCAGCTTATGTGGAACTGCACTGCTGCTGATGTGATGAGTATGAAGCCTTAGTTTTGAGCCTGGTAAACTAGATGTTTCCCGAATACAACATCATTGTCCTGCCCTTATCCCAATCTATTTGCGGTCGGCGCAACATGTCTTTTTCTTCCTTACTTCTCTATTAGTCGTCATCTCGGTAGTCACCCCCTTTCTAGCCATGTCATCTTTCACACAGTCCATCCATCGTTTCTTTGGTCTTCCTCTACTCTTATAGCCATCGACATTCATACTCAAAACATTCCTCACGACAGTTTCCCGAATACTTGTTATATCAAAATTATTTCTAAAAACATATATATGCCAATTCAGTTTAGCGAAAGTTAGATTTAAGTTTAAATTCAAAAATATTTGTTTCATGTAATTTTCTGCTTAAAATTATTGTTTTTTAGGAACATTGCTTGGTAGGCATTTTGATCTCCAGGCGATTTACCACTTTGTTTTAGTCAGTAAAAGTCTGACACGCCCTTCCGCTCCACCCAGAGCGGGAGAAGTTATTTGATGATTTCCCACCCTCAAAAAAAAAAAAAAAAAGAAAGCGATTTACCACTTTGGCACCTTGTTTTTAAATTTTTACTTAAATTCATGTAAATTGTAATCATTTAATTGTATTTTTGTGTGTTGTGTTGTGTCTTTTGTGTGCACCAAATAAATGTTTTATCTATCTATCTATCTATTTACTACTTAGAAATTATTGCATTTTAGGCATTTTGCTTTTTAAACATTTTGATCTCTAGGCGATTTACAGCTTAGGTAATTTGCTTTGTAGACATTAGTTTTAGGCATTTTGCTTCGTAGACGAATTGAAAGTTGATAAAGGTTTGATCGTAAAGGTTTTAGAGCTCAAAATGGCTTTGATAATATTTAAGAGCTCAACATGGCCACATTATTTCAAAGACATTTTTTTACTTCAATAACAACATTGAGAAAATAATTTCACAAAATGATGTCATAGCTGTCCTCGAAAGAATTTTAACGAAATTGTTTCTCGATTATAATCACGAAAGTTTATTTTTTTAATAAATTCGCAGATGCTGGAACGAGCATTAATTTTTCCGGCCTGACCTAGTTTCAACTTGTATGAAAGTATTTTCATATTTAACTTGTATGTAGCTTTAGAGCTCGTGGCTAAGTAATAACAGCCGCACAGGTCGAACCATCAGGTTAAGCTACGCTTGCCGCGGTTGGTCCGTGGATGGGTGACCATTTTTACATACCGAGACTCCTCCGTGCCTGGGGGCCTACTCCCTTGGTCCGTCCGTTCTTCCGTCCGTTCGTTTATCCGTCCGTCTGAATTAACGATCCATCAAAACAAGTGTAAAAGTTAAATTTTTCGGACGGGCAAAAACACATCGGGAGTAGGGACAACTGTCGTATCGTGTTGCCATTCATACTTCGTTCGGGCCCCGAACCAATCATACGTCCGTAGGTGATACGGAGTAGGAAACGCCCGTAACGAAGGCCGAAACTACGAACTTCGTGCTTAGGGAGTAGACCCCCTGGGAAAGCACGTTAAGCCGTTGGTCGCGGCTGTCATTCGTGGATCTTTGCAGTCGTTACGGGTCGTCAGAAGCCCGAAAGTCTGACAACCAGTCTTACCAAGGGGTATCGTATTACCCAGTTACTGGGTTGTGGAGGTCAGATAGGCAGTCGCTCCATGTAAAATACTGGTATTCAGCTGCATCGGGTTAGACTGGAAGCCGACCCCAACATGGTTGGGAAAAGGCAGGCAGAATGATGTAGGTATAGCTTTAGAGCAGTTTTTTTGTAGAGAAATACGTTGCGACTTTGCTGGCTGGGTTGAAATTCAATGCCGACGTTCGCACGGACGTAAAAATATCGCGGCCGTATTTTATCGCGCACTGGATTTTCAACTCTCGGTGTTGAGCCGATTGTTGAGAATCCAACCTAAAAACAACAGAGTGCATTCTAGGGCGTCGAAAAAACACACTGTTGGATTTTCAACTCTCGGCGCTAAGCAGAACGTTGAAAATCCAGTGCGCGAAAAAAAATCGCCGCGATATTTTTTCGTCCGTGCGAACGTCGACACAGCAAAACATCAAGCTTGCATTCCTCAAAGGTATAAGTAGATACCTACTACGAATTATCCAATTATTTTGAAGCTCAAAATATAAGCGCGCGCCTATTACCATTCTACCGGGCACAAACTCAGAGCTACTAAAAATCAATCTATATTGATATTGGTGCCGATTCTGTTGTACACCGAACTAAACTAACTAAACTATCACTAAAATTCCTTACTTTTTTCTATGAGAATCTTAGAGCTATTCTGCAAAACAAAACCTCTAAATTTAGAAAAAATTTTGACACAACTAAAATTGAGTTTGACAATCGTGACTCCGTGTGGTATAGTGCTCGTAGTATATTTGACCCGGTGGCTTTAATTGGAACTAACGAAATCACTATGAAAAGTGAGAAGGCTTGTCATATTTTGTTTACAGACAATCCGACATCGCCGCCGTTACCGTGTCAGATATTTTTTAGAGCTGGAGGGGGGCAGGGAGGGGGCAGCTTCAATGTGTTTTTGTGAATTTTTTTTTTTGGTACCTACGTGTTGAGGGTTACCGGTTTAAGGGTTCTATAAAGGGGGACCAAATTTTCATTATTTTTGCGATAGGACACACCGTTTTCGAGATATATGGAAAAGAAAAAAAAAATACAGTACTGTTTTTGCACTTCAAGTCCAAGGTGTTTGTGTGAATTTTAGGTCATGACAACTAATCTTATTCCACACCTTTTTAATCGCGATTAAAAATAGTCTAATTTAGTTTGACAATCAAAATTTTAGGTGAAAAAACGTCAAATTCAGAATAGCAAAATTGCCATTTTCACTAAATTATAATTTCAATACAATCTTAGTGCTGTCAAACTAAAATTTAGTTAAGTTGTGTCACTTTAATCAATTTCAGAATGGGGAATCGTCGTTTGACAGGAATAAACTAAATTTTAGTTATTTTTAGTCTTTTTAGAGGCATTTGTGACAAGAGAATCGGCAGCAATGCTAGTAAATAACATAAAATACTTTCAATACGTAAACCATCACGATGCTTACCTGTAGTTAACGGAACAGACCGTGGCGTTATTAAAATTTATTGCCGTGACCTCAATCGAAAATACGGCATTCGCAGAACTAGGGAAAGCCAGGGAAATTAATTGTCAAGCAAATTGAATCATTGTCATTCTCCTGCCCTTATCTCAATTTGTTTGGGGTCGGTGCCACATGTGTTTTTCTTCCATGTTGTCACTCCCTTTCTAGACATAATTATCTTTCACACAGTCCATCCATCGTTTCTTTGGTCTTCCTACTCAAAACTTGCCTGCCTACATTTTTCTCATTAATAGCATTTTCATTTCAGCTGCATCCAATTTTTTCTTTAATTCACTCCTTTTGTGGGCCAACATTCTGATCCATACAAGACAGCAAGTCTAACCATCATACTTCACACTAATATTATGAATGCGAAATTTTGTGAGTGTGTGTGTTTGTTACTTCTTCACGCTCAAACTGTTTTTTTTTTTGGTTTTTAGTTTAGCTTATACTCTGGAATAACACGAGCTACTTTTTATCCCGGTCTAGGCAGGTGAAACCGCGGGGCGCTAGTTGTTTCATAAATCTTTATTGTTCCCGTGACCTGGCGCCATTTCATCCATTCAGTGTTAATATCTACTTTGCCATGGCTTTGCACAAGTGAACCGACGTACCAGAAGTCGAAGCAGACCGGGAGAAGCGCGCCATCAAGCGCTATGGCGCACAGAATTGGAGAGACTGCCAAAATCGCAGAACATACTCGGTTTTGGTTCTGCTGATTTTGTAAGTAGTAAAATAATATGTGTGCTATACTGAATATTGGAGGACTAACGAATCGTAGTAGTACTCCTACCCAGCATGTTGTGTACGAGCAGGATGCACGACCTATTATATTCCCACTGCTGGGACACGCGCCTCCTCTCTGTAGGACGAAGTGGGCCGTAATCCACCACGCTGGCACAGTACGGGTTGGTGAATGTCACCATCTCATAGAATTTTCTTTTAAAGGACCTCTAATTAGGGCAATTCAAAGGCCTGCCTGTGTACGTCCCATAAAAATATCTTCCCCGCTTCTTAAATGGAACTTAACATGTAGGAAGCGGGTAATTATACTCCTGAAACCATAGACGTATTTATTTCACTTTTTAACCGACTTCTAAAAAAGGAGGAGGTTCTCAATTCGGATGTTTGTATTTCTTTTTTTATGTTTGTTCGCGCATAAGTCCGTCGCTTGCCAACCGATTTGAAAAATTATTTTTTTGTTGGAAAGGGTATACTTCCAAAATGGTCCCATTTTTGTCAAAATCCAGTTCTGATGATGGGATCCTGGAGAAATCGCAGGAACTCTTCAAATATTATAGGCACACCTATAGCGATTTGGGTATTTTTTATAGTAGCTCGTGCATTTGCTCTCGGAAAGCACCACTTGGTGAAGTAGAACTGATGATGAAGACCACAGATGGCTACCGGAACTACTCAATGATAAATATTTCACGGGTTGCGATTCGATTACTTTAATATGGTTGCTAAGCAATTTCCGCTCGTCACACAATGCGTGTGGTTAGTGGTTGTTGAGGAGTTCTCCTGGTTCTTACCAGCAGAACTCCTCGACAATTAACGTCTCAGCATCGGGAAAAGCTATATTTTGTAAGATGTGATGAGCAATTGACATTAGACTATTATTGTAACTTATACAAATTATAAACAGACCCACTAAAAAGCGAGAAATAAAAACTTTTTAACAAAAAAAACCGACTTCCAAAAATCACTACAAAGTGAAAAATAACTTTGATTTCGGAAGTCGGTGGCAAAAAAAAGAAAGTAAATAAAAAACGAAAGACACCGACTTCCGAAATCAAAGTTATTTTTCACTTTGTAGTGATTTTTGGAAGTCGGTTTTTTTTTGATAAAAAGTTTTTATTCCAAAAATACCAACTTCCATTTTACTTATTCCTTTAGCCAAATTATCTATCATTCGCAAACAACAAAATTGCTCTCAGAAGCCAGAATTACAAAAAGCTTTGAAGGGACACCCGATGAATTCTTGATGTGCCTCTTACTAACCGATTTCCCATGGGCCCCATAACTTCTAAGGGAACTATTGCAAAGAAATACGCTTAAAATTACGTTGAGATGTTTACGAATGGGTCAAATGCTCCTTGAGACTGCGGTGATTAAGCCAACCCATGTTGTTTGTTGCAGCTATCCATGGAAATAGGTTAAAGTGCTTCATTAAGGCCGAACTATACGCCAATGACCTTGAGTGGTTAGCTTGCGCATTCTGGCCTGAGCTCACGCAACGCGTCGTACGTCCAGCCAGTAATAGGACTCGCCCATCAAGGAGCGCTGTCCCAAATTAGACGCATTTTTAATTTATTATAATAAAAAATATACATGTTTTTAAAAAGTAACAAAACCAAATCATTTTCGTTTGTATTGCAAAGTAGTAGATATTTTTTTATATTCTTTTGATAAAAAATGAAGGAGTAAAATGGTTTCATCATAACGATTTGGAGGTGATTTGGGGTTTTTTTTTCTTATTATGTGATACCGATAGAAAAATTATGGCGAAACCAAATTACGATTCATATCTGTAGATTACTAACAATTTTTTTCAGATGTAATTTCTCTGTAGGTTCCGGCGAAAAACTGCTTCATCTGCACGCTGTTTTTAAGCTTTTTTTGAAAGAGTAGCCTCAAAATAAGGCTGTGATTGTCCTGCGAAAAGTCATACGCCTTGCCCTTCAGTTCACACAGAGATAGAATAATAATAGTTACTCACAACCTGGAACCTATTTATTAAAACTGACAGGTGACAGGAGGTCAAAAGACTGTCTAAAACTTTTTTACAAAAAAAAAAAAAACAACCGACTTACAAAAAAAAAACACTACAAAGTGAAAAATTATTACAAATCGGAAGCCGGTGTCTTGGTTTTGTATTTTATTTTTTTTCCACCGACTTCCGCAATTAGAGTTATTTCTCACTTTGCAGTGTTTGTTTTGGAAGTTGGTTGTTTTTTTTTTATTTTTCACTTTTTAGTTGTGGTCCTACACCACACAAATTCGAATATCTGCTAAAGAAATGAGAACATCAAACTCAAAAAGTACCCAAGCAAAGTTAATCAATTTTACATGGGATCAGCTTCAAGGTATACCCTCCCAAACAAAACAAGAATCTTTCAAATTATACAACCCTGTAATAAGTTATATATAATAAGTTATACATAAAAATATATATATGTATATATACGTGATGCCTTGAGAACCTCCTCCTTGTTTTTCGTCGGTTAAAAATATGTAGGTGACGGGTGTTATAGACTTACTCTGCCTACCCAGCCTTCTTGTAGTGTGATATTATGCTTTTGCAGGAAGAAACACATCAGGCCATCAATTCTCGTATTTTTAACAACGTTCGCAATCTCATCTCAGTCTCAATCTGTCAAAAATTGTACAGCGTTTACCTACATTTTTGACATTTGATTGACGCTGGCATGAGATTGTGAACGTTTTTAGGTACGAGAATTGGCCACCAGGTATATTCTAATAGGTACCTACTGCAAGACAAATAGATACCCCAGCATAGTATAGGTACGTTTCTCCTCTCGATTTCAAAACACTAGAATAATTTAAAACAAAGCCAGCAAAGAGAAAACTACCGTAATTTATATCTAGCACACAAGCTGGGCAGATGGGGGTGGATATATCGGGAGTTCGTTGGGGGTGAATGAGGCACCTGTCCCACCGCCGCCGCCGCGCCGACGAGAAAGCGACTAGCTGTCAACGATTTTTTCACTCAAGAAACGTACAAAATATTGTAGGACCCTGTGTATTAATAGTTGATCGCTCATGTTCACACCGCCGCGCGCCGGCGAGTAAAGTCAAGAGTTATCAAAGAGGGTACTCGCTCAGCGACAAGCGAGTGTCGCTTGGCGGGCAGGACTCTCGCTGAGAGACTCAGTCGTCACTGTCGCTGGCTGCTCGTTGCTCGCCAATTATACCTACTCCAGTTACAATAAGGTTAGACATTTAAACAAACCTTTTTTATAGTCCGTTTAACCGATTTTGATTTGTAATCTGATGGCATTAACTCCTCAGATGTCTCAGTAGGTCTAATTTGGAACGTTGGGGATTTGTTGCGAACCCTATAGGTTCACAACTACTGATGATGATTGGTTTTCCATCGGATGATGTTTTATTACGTTTATACATATGTGATATAAGCTTATATATCTTTATGTACTTAAAGGTTTTTCCTTATGCACACATGGGGTGCATTCGACACTTGAGGGGAGGCAAAAATGTGGTTACAATACCAACTGTTTACTGCAGCTGCCATTTGTCATGCCACCAACGCAATAGAAGTCAAAATCGTTTGAACGGACTGTAAAAAAGGTTTGTATAAATGTCAAATCTTATTGTAAATGTAGTATAGTTTTTAGGTGCTAGCTCTACTCACTTCTCGCTAGTCGCCGGCAGTGGGACAGGTGCCTATATCGCTGAGGAGCTAGGCAGCGAGCCAGCTCACCCCCTAACGATCACTAAGCAGGTGATGTTCTAAAGTTTGCGCGCGAACCTGCAGTTTGGGGAATGCTGCTAATCCGTTCAAAATTGTTTTTGGGCATTTAGGAGGTAATGCACTAGTTTATAAAATTTTGGGAGCATCGGTTCGTCTATCATGGAAATTTCTGGTCTACCTAAACTAAGACTAAAACTAAGAATAAATGTAAAAATCATCTTTCCAAATTTCTGGCACATATGGACTATGAAAGCACGGAGAAGTTCATTAACTCATGAGCACAACACACACACATTCATCACACTAATACATATAAAGGTTGATTTGGACCAAATGAGCGAATGCTTTTTCTGTTCCCACTTGTTTCCGGATTCTTTTTGTTGGTGTACTCATACCCACAGAAATATTAGGGATACAGGAATGAGATTGCTGTCACCCTTCCTCTGGTTTCTGTCTTCATTTGGTTCAAACCCACCTTAACTCACTCATTCATCACACACCTACACCACACATGTATAAAAATTACAATAGAATACACTATACACGTTTTATTTTGTCAATTACTTATTATGTTTGTATGAATATCTATCGACCGATTATGTACCTTATCTTGTAAGACGAAGGAGACCAGTCTCCACGACACAGGGAACCCTAGTGTGCAGGCTAGTGTTATGAGAATATTGAATGCTTAATTCTTGCACAATAAAGTTTTTATTATTATTATTTACTAAATGTTTTCTTTGAAATCGGAATTTCATTGGAACTCAACGGTTTTGCTTGAAGAAAAGATGAATCTTAGTCCAATCACAATACGATTACAGGTTCTCTATGATTTCAATTTAAATTAATATTATAGAGGCATGCGGAACAGGGTTTAAAAAATAATAATAATAAAAAATCATTTATGTCGGGTAACAATGACCCATGACATAAATGTTGTGTCTGGTGGGCAACTGCCCGACGGTTGATGTCGGGACGTTGTTTATAATGCTAGTCGCGCGGTAAACTCTGATTGCGCGATGCAGGTTGCGTGACGTCATGTCATTGTGATGCGTAGTACACAATTTATGTGGCGATGTAGATGCCGCCACAATATTAAAGAAGAAGAATTAATATTAAGGTGGACCGATGACCTAAAAAGCCGGAGAAATCCGCTGGATGCGGGAAACACAGAATCGGTTGAAGTGGCGGTGCTTGGGGGAGGCCATGTCCAACTGTGAACGTCTTTCAGCTGAAATGATGACTAAAGTAAATGTAGAATTTTAAGCCATTATTAGACGAGCCCTATATACTGGAAACCAACATCGTTAGTGAGGCAAGAATCGTTAAAAATACATCTATGTAACAACTGTTGTGACGTTTCAATGCTCATAAAGTTTGGTTATTACTTACTGTCGCCATTTTTCTTAGCACATAACTCGGTACTTTATGATTAGAAGTTACTTGTATTGTAATGGGCTATGACTCTCATTCCTACTTTATGTATCTACAATGTGGAGACGACCATTATAAATAAAAAGCACTGTCAATACCCACTAAAGAATATTTTGGACCTATCAAATTATAGAGGTATGAGGAACAGGGTGTATAGTTCACTCATCCTCCATAGAAAAGGGAGGATCCTCCGACCAGACGGGTGTTGCGTTTAGTGGACAACTGCCCGACAGTTGGTGCCGGGACTTTATATATGCTAGTCGCGCGGTAAACTCTAATTGCGCGATGCAGGATTTCGTGACGTCATGTCATTGAGATGCGTAGTTCGTATGTGGCGATTTAGATGCGGCCACAAAATAAATCATAGAAATAAAAAAGTGATTTTTTCAAACAAATAAAGAAACGAAGAAGTACCTAGTAATAACTGAGAGTGAGACAATAAGTGAGTGTGGGAGTGAGTGTGTGTGAGTGTGATGTATGTGAGTGACCTTGGATTTTGCGGGTCAGCCGACTAGCTATAGTAATAATAAAAAATAATAAAATCGTTTATTTATGAAAAGGTGCAGATTTACAATAACTTATCTTAAACATTAAAGAGGACACAGTTGCTCATTTGCCTGAACTAGCTAGAACCTGTGTTTCAGGCTATAGAGGTGCTTAGAATTATAAAATATAAAATTAACAACGTACAAGACTACTTAAAACTTAAATATTAACTTAAAAGACTAACATGTTTTATTTACAGACAACGAGTAAATCCTCTGTCTCACTGTATGGTATGCTAAGTAAAAATTGCAGAATAATCTTTTTACAGTCGTAATTATTTAATTTATAGATACTTAATTTCCTATTTAATTTATTGTACAGAAATGTATATAGTGACTTAACTATTGGATATTTTGATTCTCAGATCAACAAAAAAAAGTGATATTCGCGACGCTCCATCTTCCTGATCATATGAATTTTCATATGCAGACTAGTGATGGCAATTAATGCGATTTAGAATAAATTTCATTAGCATGCGAATTCTTGAGTCCTAGCATGCTAAATGCTATTGCTATGCTATTTGCTAATATGACGATAATTAATATATGACGATAAGTCAAGTATGTGAATTTTGTTAATATGTGAATTAAAGAGCGCGTGTGTTTTTAACAATTTAAAAAATAATGACGCGCCACGCACGTGCCACACAAAATTATTATTAACAATACAATCATACGCATTCATTCAATATACGATCCTAAGTACGAGCTAATCGAAGATAATAAGATAATAATTGCTTGACTTCATTATTCGCACCACCTGCTAAATTGCTAATAATTTCACTTGCGAACGAGGTTCCGACTTTTCGTGGGCGCGACAGAGAGCGCGCACTGCACGCGCTGTCGACTTATGAAGTACGAAGGGATGAATAATAATTCATTTCACATTTCACAGAAATTCGCAACTACATTTCATTTGCTAAATGCTAAATAAGCATTCGCATGCTAACAATGAATGCGAATGCTAATTAATCCATCACTAATGCAGACTAGGAACGTCATTCCGATATGCGCAGTTTAATTTAGTGTCGTATTATCGTCTCCATCATGTAAAATAACCTTCATATTTTGTCAAGTAAAAACAAAGCAGGGCTGGATCGCTACTATTATTATAACACACAAAACATAAATACTAGAGATGTGCCGACTATGACTTTGACCGACTAGCCGACTAGTCGGCCAAGCCGATCATTGCTTTCGGTTGGGTTCCGGTGACATCGGCAATGTTTGTGACTACGCTTTCGGCTCGTAGGCGGCATTTCTAGATTGTACGTACTTACTGCAAACTGTTTGCTAAATATATATTTTTTGTTAGATAGAAGTTTTCTTATTATTTTGATTTGATTTCTGGATCTAAGTCTAATTCATTATTATCAGGTCAAAGGAAGAGTTCCTATTTCTAAGTTGTAATCTTAATTATTGTCAATTGTTTGCTATAGATTTTCTTCTTTTTTGTTAGAAGTTTTAATTTTAATTAATTTTACTTTTTTTAATTTCTGGATCTAAGTCCAATTAATTAATGGACCGAAGGGTTCCTATTCCTTTTCAGAGAGAGAGATTTCAATTTTATTTCAATCACCCCGCTTTAAATTTTTAAGCATATTAATACGAGTAAAAAATGGGTCGACTAGTCGGCAGCTTCAGCCGACTAGTCGGCACATCGCTAATAAATACAGAAACAAATCTATAACAAAAAACCCTGTAATCTCATTGGACAACACTCAGAAATCCGCTTACCCAATCCACGTGCAATATTAAAGCAATCAATGACACAAAAGACAGTATTGCTCCAGTCATACAACTAAATAATTCAGCTGGTTATCGACCATGGTTTGGGAAAACTGACACACGGAATACAAATGTTCACACTAGTAATATAACCGCGGGCTAATTGCTTAACACAAAATTACTATTGATCGCAATGCTTGACAGTTCTGTACGTCAAGTCTGTAAAATTATATCCCATTGCTCTTAACACTTGTTGATTCCCCATTAATTAAAACTCTCAAAAATTTATTGTATTAAATAACATCAAGCTTTAACATAGTAATTCTTAGTAGTGATTAATTCGTCGTCATTTTCATAATTTGTGTTGTCTGCTTATTGTGCTTTGTGTTGTTTGTGTTGTCTACTTATTCTTATTTATATTGTGTTACAGGCTACTCAAACAGATCCAGTTTTAAGTAAACCGTAATATAGGCTGTATAACCGATCAACCTCCGCGAATACTATTTGTTTCCTTCAACCTTGACATTGGCAGAATCATCGTTAAAACGATGGAGCCACTCATATAAAATTGGAATTGGAATTGGAACTCGCATCACACATCGCTATTCACTCTCACTTTGCATCACTTCTTCTCACTTGTTTTTAGGGTTCCGTACCAAAATGGTAAAAAAGGAACCCTTATGGTGTCACTCTGTCTGTCTGTCTGTCTGTTTGTCTGTCACAGCTGGATATCTCAAGAACTACTAATGCTATCAACTTGAAATTTAGAACAGTTTTAGATGACGTTGACCCAACAATTTTTCAAATAAGAAAGAAATTAAAGTATTTATATTTTTTTTGCAACAGGTACTGAAAGGGGGTCTTAAAAAAACAAAGTGGGGCTACTAGGGCATGTGGGGTATCATATGAAAGAACGCTGTTTGCACATTCTCAGACATTTTTTTTCTTTTTTTTAGGCCGCATAGTTTTTGACTTCTGATGAAAAATGTAAAAAAAATACCGTCCCCCCCTTATCTCCGAAGTTTGCAAAGAGAAAAATCTGAAATTATTCTATGTGATAGAAGTTTATGTAAAGATTACAGGAAAAATAAAACGATGTCTCTAAATAGCATACTTTTTCAGAAATCGGAACGGAACCCTCTCGAGTCCGACTCGCTATGGGCCGGGTTTTTTATAATTATGTATCATTAGGTGACTACTCTATCATGACACCTCCTGCCGACAAACTGTCTTGCAGTTTGGCAGGTTTTATAAACTTATATTTGTGTTTGGTCAAAATAAATGTTTTTTTTTTTTTTTTTTTATGAATCAAATTGATTCATAAAAAAAGGCTTCCCAAGAGCGTTGTCATCCTAGAGAAAAAACTGGAATATCTCAGTGCCTGCAATTGTATTGTACCACCCACTCTCCTCAAGTCAAAATCAAACCCAGCGTCTCTACTTGGCAACAGAAATAGGTTGTACCTATAGTATGTTGGTTGATATTTTCCCGAATGAGCTCTTCACAAAAAGCTCTAGGAGTCTATAACTACGCGAGTCCGACTCGCTCTTGACCGGCTTTTTATTTATTTGACACTTTCGGCCTTATTACAAAACGAGGTTTTTCTTCTGTCATGGTTTAAACCACCGAGCCAGTTTTTGTAATAAGAACCTAGCTGTGATAGAAATACAGTTCTTTATACAAAACTGACGATTTAGTCTGGTAATAAGTTGTCAGTTTTGTAAAACTAAGAAAGTTGTCAGTCCGTTGTCAGTTTTGTAAAACTGACAACTGAATGTGTCGGAATAAAGTTCAAAATTCAAAAAGGGTCCATGGTTTAAACCTGGGTTTGAAGATGAACCTTGTTTTGTAATAAGACGGTTTGCATTTAGAACACCAATCAAGAAACTCGCAGTGGATTCAGATTTGAAGTTTAGAATGAGGTCTTACAGAATCACACGGCAGTCATTTTCATTGACGTTGGAGCAGACGAACTTATCAAACCTGTGAATTTTTGTTCATAATCCTTGGATTATGATATACGATTGAAAGTATGTTACGCAATTAGGGAGCAGATTTTAATGGACTTAAAAAAATAAAAACCGGTCAAGAGCGAGTCGGACTCGCGTACCGAGGGTTCCGTTCCGATTTCTGAAAAAGTATGCTATTTAGAGACATCGTTTTATTTTTCCTGTAATCTTTACTTCTATCATATAGAATAATTTCAGATTTGTCGCTTTGCAAACTTCGGAGATAACGGTATTTTTTTCACATTTTTCATCAAAAGTCGAAAACTATGCGGCCTAAAGAAGGAAAAAAAAGCCAAAAAAGGAAAAAAAATGTTTGAGAATGTGCAAATAGCGTTCTTTCATATGATACCCCACATACCCTAGTAGCCCCACTTTGTAAGACACCCTTTCAGTCAATGTTGCAAAAAAAATATAAATATTTCTATTTTTTTCTTATTTGCAAAATAGTTGGGTAAACGTCATCGAAATTTGGAACAATTTTAGATGACGTTTACCCAACTATTTTGTAGCACTAAGTTGATAGCATTAGTAGTTCTTGAGATATCCAGCTGTGACAGACAGACAGACAGACAGACTGAGTCACACCATAAGGGTTCTTTTTTTACCATTTTGGTACGGAACCCTAAAAAGGTGGAGGTCGATATACATGATTTTTTTTTCATTACTTTGGTAGAGGAAGCCCGAGCGATAGTCCCACGAAGTTTTAATAACTTTGCTTGAGTAGTAGAGTAAGCTTCTAATATTAAACTAATATTATATTAAACTAATATAATGTGAAAATAAGTTTGTTTGTTTGTTACCTTTTCACACCTAAACCACTGAAATTTTGCATATACGTTGTCAGGTGTACAGAAACGGACATAGGGTAGCTTTCATCCCGAAAAAAAGCACTGTACCCGAGGAAAACAACAATAACGTTCTTATGATAATAGATGGCGCCACATGTCTTTCGAGACATGATTGAATTATGTTATTACAAGCAAGGTACTGGAATTGCTTGTCCAATTGTAATATCGTTAAAATGAGATTGGGTAATTATAAACAGAATTCTTTGTCAGAAGAAATAACGGTATGTAAAGGAGGATTATAATTGTGAAACTGTAAATTTTCATACAAGGTGTAAAATAAATAACCCACAACCTCTTATGGGGTCATTGTACTCATCATTATGAACAACTTTTACTATGGGACCAAACTTGGAATCGCGAAAAAAAAATCAGCTGCTCCCTACATTTTGACGAGTTTGATGTAGATAAATGTACTGGTCAGCTGATTTTTTTTTCGCGATTTCAGGTTTGGTGCCATAGTAAAAGTTGTTCATAATGATGAGTACAATGACCCCTTAAGAGGTTGTGGGTTATTTATTTTACACCTTGTATAAGAAGCGATAACGTTTTTCCCCCCGTAAACATAGTCTAATTTTCATATATTTTGTAAATGTTGTAGATATAAAACGAAAAACTAGGTCTGTAAGTTTTTTATTATAAAGAAATATTGGGTACGATATAAGTTATTAGCAGCTCGTGGCTAAGTAATAACAGCCGCACGGGTCGATCCATCAGGTTAAGCTACGCTTGCCGGGATTGGTCCGTGGATGGGTGACCTATCTTTACATAACGAGACTTCTCCGTGCCTCGGAAAGCACGTTAAGCCGTTGGTCCCGGCTGTCATTCGTGGATCTTTGACAGTCGTCACGGGTCGTCAGAAGCCCGAAAGTCTGACAACCAGTCTTACCAAGGGGTATCGCATTACCCAGTTACTGGGTTGTGGAGGTCAGATAGGCAGTCGCTCCATGTAAAATACTGGTATTCAGCTGCATCCGGTTAGACTGGAAGCCGACCCCAACATAGTTGGAAAAAGGCTAGGCAGATTGATTGATTGATAAGTTATTAGCATCAAAATATCTATATTTTTGACTTAAAAACTTCCTCGTCGTTTTTTTTTTTAATTAAACGAAACTGGAAAACCAGTATTAACATACAGACATAGATAAAGGTACTATACTGAATCTAATAAGACCAAAATTATCTCATTTCGTAAAGGTTTAGGGGGGTGTAAACGTTATCGTCCGAAACAATATTTCAAAAAGGAAATGTAGGTAATTGCCTCCTAGACTTGCAACTCTCTCTAACACGAACGGAGTGAGGCAGAGCAAGCGGTATGAAACAGATAGCATTTTTGAAAATATTTACTCGCGCCGCATATCGGCACTACACAATCCTCATAAGTAAAAAAAAAAAAATGCGCGCCATTGTTTTCCTAAAGTAATATCATGGTTAGTGTCCTTGAGGTCTTAGGAGGCAGATCTTGACTTTCAGAATGTTTGTATCGATATGTTTTATTATACACCCCATCACTAGAAGCTACTGGTACGTAGGTGCTCAAATGGGAATACCTTGGGTGCTCTAAAAATCGGTGCTCAGAAAATAGGTGCTCAAACGGGAATGCTTCATTTTATCACATGTGTGAGCACTATGTAGCTAATATAAAGCTACCTTTTACTGGGTTCGTCTTTCACTGACTTGAATGTGCCCTGGCGGTTGAGAGTATGTCATGCTCACTCAAATGTCTCGCTGGTGGTGGCGTGTGTGTTGGATCATTAAGTTCCCTTCAAAATGGTTGAGCTAATTGGTGCTGATCCATGCGTCATGTTCGTGAACGGGCGCCGTCAGTTGGGACTGGTCGTCTCTTAGCTGCCACGGCTTATTTTTATTTTTTATTTTTATTTTTAAATTTAGTTCTTTTTAGTTTTTATCTTTTTTTTTATTACGGACGTTTTTAACGTGCACGTCTTTCTACATTGTTCTCACTTGTATATTTTCAATATGAACGATGTAACCAATATTTTGTAAAATATTTGATTTTAAAAGAGTGTCCGTGGAGTTTCTTGCCCGTTCTTCTCCATAGGATCTACGCTTTGGAATGGGCAATCTAGCTTCATTTTTCTGACTGACCGACCCAAGACCGACCCTTTGACAATTCAAAAGTGCCTGTAATTGGTTTATTTGAAATAAATGCTTTGAGTTTTAGTTTGAGTTTTATCTGACAGACAGTTTTGACTCAGTCTGCACGCAACCTTAGTCCACTATTTATACGTACTACAATCGATATACGTAGCTATTTCGGGGCACGTCAAGTCAATTCAGTCGGGTCAATTAAAACAATTATTCGAATCTGGGTTTAGTTTTATTTATTTGAACTGGCAGCTTTGCACGACTGTAAAATAATAATTGTTTTCCGGAATCGTATTCACAGGTTCAAAAGCCTAAAAATGCCAGGTATTTTGTGTGCCAAATCAAAACCACTAACCCTGTATATAGCCTGCCTGTGTAAGCACTCGCCTATCTGACTTCCACAGCCCAGTAACTGGGTAATACGATACCCCTTAGTAAGACTGGTTGTCAGACTTTCGACTTCTGGCGACCCGTAACAACTGTCAAATATCCACGAATGACAGCTGGGACTAACGGCTTAACGTGCTTCATACCATCAAGACCCATCCACAAACCAACCCGGACGTGACCTGATCGACCTGTGCGCCTTTTCGAATCTTTTACTATGAGTAACAAAAAGAAAATGATTAGGAACTGATGATTTTCAAGAAAACATGACGTGTCAATATTTTTTTTTTCAAATACTTACGTAGTCTGTGTACGCACGGCTACAGATCAAGCTGTACATTTCTAGTATAAGCTGATCTCGCATTGTATAGGATTTCCTTACAATGAGAGGTCTGTGTAAACTGGAAATGTATAGCTTGATGTGTAGCCGTGTGTACAAGTAACCTCAAACTTCAAAAAAACCACTACAAACTGAAAAATAACTTGAGTTTTGAAAGTCTTTAGTTTTGTTCCAATCTTAACCTACTGCAAAAAAAGGATGTTGTCAGCCTTTCTGAACATTATTCCAAGCCACGTATAGTTTCCTAAAATCAAATACCAGCAAGAAAGCATTTTCGTAAAACTTGTAAATATATAATACTTAGGCACTTAATCCGAAAATCACCATACCAAAGTAAAGGAACGAACCATACGAAAAAAAGAAAATATTGCAACACTCAACAACGTTGAAATATTTTCTCTTTCATAGCTCTCAAGAATAGCTACTGAGATTATCTAGATTGAGTGACGGGAACTTGGTTTTAAAAAAGAAACTTTACTGAGAAAAATATAGTAAAATACTTTTTTGTCCTACTTCTTGTAACGAAGGAATTTAAAGTAATATTAGTTTAATTTTAAGTTATACTGTGTTCTGTCAAATAACTTTGTTAATGAACCTTTTGCAAAATGTTATAAAAGTGATTTGAACAAACTTGGACCAAAAACGGAGCCTAGCAGAACACCAATTTTAATTATAAAAATCAGAAGACAAATTTTGTATAACGTTTTTATTCTTTTAGATCGTTAAAACAAAAACAAATTAGAACAGGTAAATTAGACTCGTTAACCTGTAATTGTACAGTTTCCTAGAATTATTATGTGTTTAATACAATAATATGCTTCAGTAGAATCTTCTACCAAAATATGTCAATAGAAAAAATAATTTTCTAACGTTTTAAAATCCTTTGCAATTCCAAACAATTTACGAAATATTTTTACATCACATATCTTCAAATAACATTCTATTAAACATAGAGGTACAGATCTTATTTCCATAGACACAACTGTGAGACAGACCTACTCCAGCTCCCCGCGAGCGCTTCATAAATAGAGTCCAATCTACTTTCGTCCACTCCGCACATGAGCAAAATATGAGCTCACCTTACTCGGACGTTTTTATATCTACTAGCATTTTACTACGCTTTACCACCGTGTGTTTTACTATCTTGCAAATATATTACTCTATTACATTACGGTTAATTTTTTCTGAGGTCAGCTGTAATTTTCTTGGGGAACAGACAATTTTTTTTAATATTTTACGAAGCAAAAAGAGTATGCAATGATCGTAGCAGATGGAATTCTGTAGTTTCTGCCTACCCCGATGGAAAGATAAGGCATGAGTTTATATATGAGTATTTATACGATCAGGTTATGAATATTCCGAAGGCTGATAGCAGCCTTGACCAGTACAGTTCTGTTCTGCATAGGCAGAACAGAACTCTACTGGTCATTCATAAGCTTTAAATTCTGACAGCGCAAAGGCTAGTTTAAGTTACGATTACCAATATACTTATCACCAATTTGTCACAAATCTTAAAGAGCTACCAAGGCACCTATCTTTACATACAAAGGTATGTAAAGATAGATGTCTCGGTAGCTCTCTAAAGATAGCGAAAGTTAGGCAAGAAGTAAGTAAGGCAAAGGCCTTACTTACTTCTTGCCTAACCTTCCCTATCTTTGTCATAAATATACAAACCATTCACAAGAACGTGTAAATCAATAATATTAATAATCAATTAATTATCATCATCAATTATCATATTATTCATCAATCATTTATCATTATTAATAAATTTTTTTTCAAAGTTGCCTGGAAGAGATCGCAGAAAGCGATATAAGGCCGGAAACGGATCGTAGTTTCATATTTATTGTTTGCTATATATTTTCTGGTGTACAATAAAGTATATATCAATATAAATAAATTAATAAAAACCCCGTAGAAGTGAATGCACAACACAACACAATACAAAACGATTCAATAAACGAACAAAATGAAAACCACTAGAAACGGAAATGGGAAATGTGTGACTAATTGACATCATTGTCACGGTCTCGGAAACAATTAATTTAATCCCTCCATTCCCTAACTCATACAATTTAAATGATAATGCCAACCAAAATTAGATGCCTTATATATGTATATACCCTACATTTGTGAGGCTTTGAATAGATTATAATGGCTTCGATCCTTGTTATCATTATTAGTACCTTTTCAGGTATTTAGGATCGTTTGAATATCATCATATAATAATTCATTATTTGTCATTTCATCTCTCAAATTTTATTTGTGGTAGGATCAAAATTAGTGAAGATGTATTTCGATATACCTACTAGCTTATTGTTAAATTTTTTATCTCATTTAGGCGTAATTTTTCAATAGTCAGATAACTCTTATCTGAAAAATAAATATTTAAATTTGAGAGTTTTTGTATAGAAAATAATTATGTCAAACTGTCATACTTATTCTTCAAATAAAAATTATCTGACGATTGAAAAATCGTCCCTTAATATCGAAGATTGAAAAATGTCTTAAAAATTTGCCTATTTCGGAAAACAGGCCCGAGAATTAAAAAAATAAAAAGTTCTTCTTCGAATTTTTTCATACAGTATCGAAAAACTCAAAGCTAACAGCAATTTCCTTGAAATAACCTCAGACTGAAAATAAACAGAAAAATGACGCTCCTATTAATTTTATAGTCTTTGTTCCAAGTTCCAACCACAAAAAAAACACTTGAAATAATAATAAATATAAGTATCAAACCAATGCGAGATTGAAATTCATTCCCTACGGAGAAGCCGGGAGAAGTGGCAAGAAATTTAAAAGGAGTCGTAAATATCTCTTCCAACTTAATGGCTTGTTAAGGGAACCCTCAGTATTTATGTCAAGCGGTATAATTTGTAAAGGGTCTTTTTTATTCCAATTTTTGTAAGTATTTATGCTAACTGCTTCGGTTAAGTTAAGAGTGGTGGTAAATTATTTGGCGAAGAGTTTATAGGAATGTGGATATTATGTATTAAATTGATATTTTGCTTTCTACGTATTTTTCTCTCAGATTAAGCCTTATTTGGAATGACAATATTTTTTAGCTTGCACAATGTTGAATACTGCTCGTGGCTAAGTAATAACAGCCACCCAGGTCGATCCGTCAGGTTAAGCTACGTTTGCCGGGGTTGGTCAGTGGATGGGTGACCATCTTTACATACCGAGACTCCTCCGTGCCTCGGAAAGCACGTTAAGCCGTTGGTCCCGGCTGTCATTCGTGGATCTTTGACAGTCGTTACGGGTCGTCAGAAGCCCGAAAGTCTGACAACCAGTCTTACCAAGGGGTATCGTATTACCCAGTTACTGGGTTGTGGAGGTCAGATAGGCAGTCGCTCCATGTAAAATACAGATATTCAGCTGCATCTGGTTAGACTGGAAGCCGACCCCAACATAGTTGGGAAAAGGCTAGGCAGATTGAATGTTGAATACTCATCGTCTGATGAAACGAAGAAAACATTTTTTCCCCCTCAATTGTCGACTGCACCCCATGTGTGTACATACATAAGGAAAATTCTTTATATAAAAGGTATATAAGCTTATCTATATCTATAAAAGGAAAGCGTTACTGACTGACTGACTGATCTATCAACACACAGCTGAAACCACTGAACGGATTGGGCCGAAATTTGGAAAACAGGTAGCTATTATGACCTAGGCATCCGCTAAGAAAGGGTTTTTGGAAATTCGACCTTTAAGGGGGTAAAAAGGGGGGATATTGTTTGTATGAAAAATCTTATTCCTTGAGTTAATAAACTTGAAACTTGGCACGAATATTTATCTAAATAAATTATGATTTTTGTGATTTTTTGTTTTTCTAAACTACCCTCCAATGGGGAATTGGGAGGTCTCAAAGTTTGTATGGAAAAATTTTAACGCGCAATCCGATTAACTCAAAACTCAGTATTTATACTTAAAACCAACAATAAAGAATAATGTGCGTCAGGGTTTTTCGAAAATATACCTCTAATGGGGTGAAAAGGGGTAGTCAATTTCACGGGGGAGGATTTTACTGCGTGGCTTGATTAACTCGAAAATTGGTGTAAATAATCTTTGAGTCAAGCTATGGAAATATCTCAAACCATTTTTTTAAATTCCACCCCTGTGGGGTTGAAAACAGGGAATACAATTTATATGAAAAATGTTATTCTTTTGGTTTTAATTGACTTGAAACTTGGCACAAATATTTGCCTAAGTTTGTCATTATTAGTTTTTTAAAACTACCCCGGAGGGAGGGTTAGAGGGGGAGGGGCAAGGGAGGGGTGGTGAGGAGTATGTGGGGGAGGATGATAGACGCAGGGAGAAAGGGCAGGATTGGTGAGGAGAGGAGGAAGACATGGTAAAGGCTGAGGGGTGGGGAGGGGTTGGTGGGCCGGAGGTGGAGGAGATGGGGGAGGGGACGGGGTGGTGAGAGAGAGAGCGAAGGGGAAGTGGGGAAATGGGGTGTGAGAGTGAGTGAGAGGGGGAGGGAGAGGTAGCGGAAGGGGATGTGGTGAAGGAACGAGCTAAACTCTGGAACTACCCTACCAGTCGGACTTTAAAAATAGTAATTCTTTTTGCATTAATGATAGCCCAAATCTTATAGAAGGCATATTTAACATCACTCTAGTATCCTTAGGTGCCGAGCAAAAAGAAAAAAAGTCTGAAAGAACGCTAAGTGAAAACGAAGTAACAGCGCGGGTAGGCAATGCGATGCGACGGGGGGGTCGAGCAAAAAATAAATTTCACGCGGACGAAGTCGCGGGCAGAAGCTAGTATCATATAAATATGAACGTAAAAAATAAAGTAATTAAAAAAACTAAAAAACCCGACTGCGGTAAAAGTTAAGTTAAAAAAACTGAAAAGCTAAAAGCAAGCCCATTTTAAATTAAATTAAATTTGGAAGCAGGCGGGACCCGTTTGTGTTTGAAAATATAAAAAATGGAATGGGTCCCGCCTGCTTCCAAATTTAATTTAATTTAAAATGGGCTTGTTTTTAGCTTTCAGTTTTTTTAACTTAACTTTTACCGCAGTAGCGTTTCTTAGTTTTTTTAATTACTTTTTTAATTTCCAGCTTTTTAGTTTACAAATGTGAAAAATTTCGCAGACTAGTTCTTGCAAGGAGTTTTGAGGGTTATTCTGATTTCGACTTTCTATTCGTGTTTTTTACGATTTGTCACTTTGAATTGCTTTTAACCATATAAGTTGTATATATTTTTGTAATCACCTTTTAAAACCCTTCAATTTGATATCCCACTCGATGGTATTAGAAGAAAAAAAATTTGAACTCCACAATATGGCACCCCAAATCCGCCATTCTAATTTGTTTTTGATTTTAATGTAGCCAGTGACACTCGCGCTACCAAGACAAACCTAAAGACGTATAATTCATCCAAATTCGTTCTTTCGTTTAGGAGTTACGAGGGAACAAAGAAACAGACAAACATACATACATACATACTTACATACAGGTCAAATACATAACCCTCCTTTTAGGCTTCGCCGCAGTCGGGTAAAAAACATCATACGACGAAAAAAAAAATATCATCAGTAGTTGTGAGCCAATAAATTTGTATAATGATTTACAGCTTATGGGTTAAAAATAAGACTAAGATTTGGTGAAATTTGATCTACTATTGAGTCTGATGTGAGTTAATTATGGAAAACTCTGTGCAAATGAGCGATGTTATAAAGGGAAAATTCAAAATAGCAAACGATGTTCAAATTCAAATTCAAATACATTTATTGTTTGTTACATGCCTAAAATGATCTTATAGTTGAAATAGTAGCAATGTGTAACATACCTATAAAGGCGTACAATATTATAATGTCATTATTATCAGTTGGTCCAGCTAGTCACTCTTTGCATTACTCAAATTATACCATAAGAAATATTATAAAATTAATAATTATGCTTAGTCAAATTATTCATTGAAATTTGTGCATTACTTATTCAAATTATACATTAAAATATACTCATATACATTCAATAGTCAAAACATTATCCATTCAAGTTTTGTCATTAAAAAAATCATTTATTGTGTAGTATGCTTTACCTATCAAGAATTCCTTTAACTTAAGTTTAAAAATATTGATGGCTGAAATACTTTTTATGCAGTTTGGCAGTTTGTTGTAAATTTTTACTCCCATCATTTATTTAACACGTAGAAGTACATTTTATTTATAGAAAGACAAATATAACAAGGTGTTGAGCAACACCATAATATTCTCGCTAAGACATCGCAGAACCCACCCCCTTTGTGTCCCCCGCGTCCATTCAACGCAAACGCTATCTGCCCACACCATTGCCGCTTATACACTTGACTGACGTTTCAATAACAAAACATAATGCGCAATGGAAAGCGAAATGAGTCCACGTCGTGTTTCATCCTTCATCATTCTAATATATCTACATAGTACTAAACTAAGTCGTTTTTCGTGTCTATGTGACCCGCTTAGATTCTTAACTTTACATGGGATTTTGATGCGGTTTTAACCATTATTTAGAGAATTTATTCCAGATTAGCTTTTGCCCGCGGCTTCGCCCGCGTGGGTTTTGGAAATAAATTTTGGAACACAAAAGCTGCTATGATACACGCCAAATTATGAATTTTATAGGCAAAATTTTGCTACTTTGGAAGATCTCTAATTTTTTGAAAATAAATTATAGCCTATGTTACTTCCTGACAACTTTTTTTATTTTTTTTTTTATTAATTATTTCAACAAAAGTTACACATGAGTATTTTACAAATCTTCTGCCAAACTGCAGGACAGTTTGTCGGCAGTGTTCTTACCTTTCTATTCGTGAAAAAATTGGTAAAATCGGTCCCGTAGTTTCGGAGCTTATTCGGAACCAACAAACAAACAAAAAAATATTTCCTCTTTATAATACTAGTACAGACTAGTACAGACTAGTATAGATGGTTCTTATGTATAAATACATTAATATTAAAAATATCACTACATAGTATAAAACAAAGTCGCTTCCCGCTGTCTGTCCCTATGTATGCTTAGATCTTTAAAACTACGCAACGGATTTTGATGCGGTTTTTAGGGTTCCGTACCTCAAAAGGAAAAAACGGAACCCTTATAGGATCACTTGTTTGTCCGTCGGTCTGTCTGTCAGTCTGTCAAGACCGTTTATCTCACGAACGCGTGAAGGTATCAAGCTGAAATTAATATAAAATACGTAGATCTATGGTCCCTTGGAGTTATGAAAAGATCAAACTTCTAAGTCAACGCAATAAAAAAATACGACCATATAAGCGTAATTTTTTGATGGTCGCAAGTAAATCAAAACCTACGGGTACTTCCCGTCGTCCCAGAATCATGAAATTTGGCAAGAAGCAAGGGCTCACAATACAAGTAAAGGAAAAAGTCCGAAAATTGTTAATTTGTAATTCTATAACATAAAAAAATATTTTCAAAGTTGTCAGTCTGTCAACAAGACCCTTTTTTTCAGGAACGCGTAAAGGTACCAAGTTGAAATTAATATCAAATACGTAAGTCTATAGTCTCTTGTAGTCCTAAAAAAACTCAATCTTCGAAGTCAACGCAATAAAAAATACGGCCATTTTGCGACACATTTTGATACTCGCAACTGTCGCAAGTAAATCAAAACCTATAGGGTACTTCCCGTTGACCTAGAATAATGAAATTTGGCAAGAAGCAAGGTCTCCCAGCACAAGTAAAGGAAATAGTCCGAAAATTGTGAATTTGTAATTGTATGGAATATTTTTTTTTTATTTTTTATATCCAATGTTAAGTTTGTTTTTGGGATAAATTCTTTTCAACTACGGAACCCTTCATTGTGCGTGGTCCGACACGCACTTGGCCGGTTTTTTTTAAATAGATAAGTATAGTGATTCAAGAGGAAGGTTTGTATCTATAAAACATGCGCGGGTGAAGCTGCGGGCAAAAGCTAGTACTTACATAATAAAGACATCTCGATGTATTGTCGAGTCGTAAAAACCGTGCAAAGCAGGCGGTTCTAATTCTAACTAATTTATATTTCACTACTGATGGCAGTTTCAAAGGAACGGTAATACAACGTTCTTTTACAAGAAATGAAGAAGAAAATGTTCCGTTCGCCTATTAAGTAGCTCCTGCGAGTTTTTAATGAATATTATAATTTACGGTAAACTTTGTAGAACAGCTTGACTGTGAACAGCGGTGAGAGAGAGAATAAATCTTCCCTCGTTATTATACGCGCGCGGTGGTCTCGGCAACTTGTTTGTGTATCGTTTATTGGTAATATTTCGCTTCTTTTCTATTATATTAACTTGGTTTTACAGCCATGTTTTCATTTCATCGAGTTGGTGATTATTTCGGAATTTCTGATCGTTCTAAACATGATTCTACTTAGTCTCTCACATCTTACTCTTTGATACTTTGACATTATATAAAGGATAATATTTTTGTGTTCACCAAAAATATTATCCGTACATCAAAATACTGATCGTGCACCAAATATTCCTGAATGTTACACAAAACACCCGCGCGTCCGAAACTTCACATTGGTGAATCATTTGGGTTAGGTTAGGTTAGGTTAGAACAGTGACCCTTAACGCGCGACGGCGAGCGAGCGAAGCGAGCGGTGCCGCGGCAGCGGCCGCCGAGCGCCATATCCAATAGATGCTCGTTATGACATATTTTAATGAACATATTTTGGTGCACATTCAGTATATTTGGTGGAACACAGGCAAAATTAGGTAAATGAAATGGGAATAAATTGAAGTACTTTTAAATACCATCCTTATATAAATACTTTGACATCCTAAATAAAATGTGTGTTTTATGTGTTAATGATATTATTTCTATCTGACATACCTCAAATTTTAATTTTAATGTGTAATTATGCAATCAATAATGTTAATATAATCAAATAAATTAATAATAATAAATAAATAATATATTATGTCCTATAATAAATGTATGTACCTACCTAATATTTGCACGCCACACTTGGCAGAATGTGACGATAAATAAAAATAATAAATAAAATAATCTATACATTTTATAATATTTTATTCCTATGGTGTACAAGGACCACTATCTATAGCGGTAAAAGCCTCCTCCAGCCGTTTCCAAGCTGTTCTGTCTCTGGCGATTCTGCTCCATGTTCTGCCTGCTATCTTTGCAATATCATCGCTCCATCTTTTGTGTGGTCTACCTGGCTTGCGTTTTATATTTATTGGATACCAGTTCGTGGTGATTTTTGTCCATCTGTCGTCTGGTACTCGTTGGACGTGTCCAGCCCACTTCCATTTTAAGCCCAGCACTTTCTTCGCCACTTCCTTTGCTTTGGTTTTCCTTCTGATTGTACTGTTTTTCACTCTGTCTTTTAGCTTGAGATTCATGTAGCTCCTCTCTAGTCCTCTTTGGCATATTTTAATTTTTTCTAAATTCTGTTTTGTAAGGGGCCATGTCTGGCAGGCGTATGTGAGTGTGGGGAGTAAGCATGTTTCCATGGTTTTCGTTTTTAGTTTAGTCGGTATCTTGCTCTTAAATATTTCTTTCAGTGTCCAGTACTTAATAAGTACTGGACACTGAATGTGACGATACCTGTGACTAATCTTAACCATGTTCTGACAAATAAATAAATGATTATGATTATTATTATTTTCGAGTGTTTTTAGGGTTCCGTACCAAAATGGTAAAAAAGGAACACTTATGGTGTGACTTATGGTCTGTCTGTCACAGCTAGACATCTCAAAAACTACTGATGCTATCAACTTGAAATTTGGAATAGTTTTGGATGACGTTTACCTAACTATTTTGCAAATAAGTAAGATATAAAAATATATATTTTTTTTGCAACAGGGACTGAAAGGGAGTCTTAAAAATTTAAAGTGAGGCTAGTAGAGCATGTAGGGTATCATATGAAAGAACGCAGTGCACATTCTCAAACTATTTTTTATTGTTTTTTTAGGCCGCATACTTTTCGACTTTTGATGAAAAATGTAAAAAAAATACCGTTCCCCCCCTTATCTCCGAAGTTTGCAAAGAGAAAAATCTGAAATTATTTTATGTGATAGAAGTTTATGTAAAGATTACAGGAAAAATAAAACGATGTCTCTAAGTAGCACACTTTTTCAGAAATTGGAACGGAACCCTTGGTGCGCGAGTCGCACTCGCTCTTGACCGGTTTTTTTTTTTTCAGCCTTTAGGCTGGTTTTAGCTACATTTACGGGCCAAAGCCAGTAAATGCAGCGTGTGTTGAATTTTAAGATGTGAGTGTACTTTCGTCTAACTGCATAAATTTCCTAACGATTCTGCATGTGTGTAGGATGGCTGCTTTCTGCAGATTGATGTAAAGGGATTCTTCTAGATCTTTTAATTATTCTTCTAGATTTATTATTATTATGATTCTTGACAATTCTCGAGACCCTGGAGTCCCGGACCTTTAGAAGGCGTACGAGGGGCCAAAGCCAACTCGCAGAGGCCTGTTAGACGCTTTCAATGAAATGAGGCACCAACCGACGATTATCCCTGTACGCACTATGCAAGCGCACCCAAGGACAACCCCCGGTTGGTGCAGGACTATTGCAGTATATGGAAATAAAGAGATTCCACTATGGATTTGAGTGGCTAAAGTGGACTGGTTGCCTAGAACTATGAAAGGACTATGGCCCCTGCCGGATCAATGTTTTGTAATACACGGATAAAATGGCAGGGGGTGACTTGCACACACAATAATGGGCCCCCGAAAAGGTCGCTAGCACATAGTGTCGTAGCGGCAAGGGGGCAACATGTCCTGAAGTGCTTGTGAGGAGTGGAGAGGTATCCCACGGTTCTCAGAACAATCCCAGAGCCCGGAAGATGGTCAAGATCCCTACAAACACTTACTGGAATACTTCCTTCCTCCGAGCACGTTTGCTCTTGCGAATCTCCACTCAAACCGGCCAATAAAGGCAAGCGAGAGGTGAGGAACAAGACTTCTCCCGGGAGATAGGGTCCGTGGGGTCGCTACTGCCCAACAGCTCGCCACATGCTGCCCTGCGGGTTTCTGTATCTCTCTTGGTCTGGCTCCTCATCCTAGACCTGTTCCGGCAAAGTGAACTCTACCGGCACTGACTTAAAATTCGGAGCGCGCAAGCCCCACCACGACGTCAACGTAGAGATACTGCGGTGGGGTTATTATGATTATGATTATGATTCTCTAAAGATTCTAAGATTACTGATTCCACATGTAAGTACAGGGTTATTGATAATACACCAGCAAACTCTTAACGAGTCCTTGTACTCATCATTATGAACAACTTTTACTATGGGACCACACCTGAAATCGCGAAAAAAAAAACAGTGTTCAGTACATTTATCTATATCAAACTCGTCAAAATGTAGGGAGCAGCTGATTTTTTTTTTTTGCGATTTCAGGTTTGGTCCCAGGTTGCTATTATTTTACTAATAACCCTGTATAATCCTACAAGCAAATGCTTTAACCATAACAGCTGGTTATCAGGGCATACCTACATTTTTTGTATCAACATGCACAATAATTATATCAAACCCACGCTAAAAAGACGAAACAAAAAGTTTTCCAGCACAAATCCCACAGCGAACCTCGTAAATCAACCAGGGCGGCGGCGGTGGGCGTCGTCATAAATCGTGTGCGTGTCAATCGTCAGTCAACAGAGTGCTGTTGACAGCTGGGCGGTCAGGGATCGATGTCTGATGCTGTCAGGCACACGCATCGGGGAGTGACAAAAAGGGGGGCGCAGATTACATGACATTGAAGTCTGTCAATCTTCAAACAGGAATCTGAAAGCGAATGAAACAACCATTTTTTGCCCGTTTTTAGGTTTCCGTACCAAAAGCCTAAAAATGAAGGAACCCTTATGGTGCGACTCAGTCTGTCTGTCTGTCCGTATATCACAGCTGGATATCTCAAGAACTACTAATGCTATCAACTTGAAATTTGGAGTTTTTGATGACGTTAGCCCAAATATTTTGATTTGAAAATAAGAAAGAAATAAAAATATATACCTATTAAGTACAGGAAAATAAAACGACATCTCTAAATAGCATAGGTACTTTTTCAGAAATCGGAACGGAACCTTCGGTGCGCGAGTCCGACTCGCTCTTGACGGCTTTTATTTTATAGGGTAAAAGGCTGTTAGATAATCTGTCTAGCCTTTTCCCAGTTATGTTGGGGTCGGCTTCCAGTCTAACCGAATGCAGCTAAAAACCAGTATTTTACATGGAGCGACTGCCTATCTGATCTCCACAACCCAGTTACTGGGTAACATGATACGACTATCAAAGACCTGCGAATGACAGCCGGTAACAAATTAAGCGTATTAAGCGTACCGACCTGTGCGGCTTTATCCGTTAGCCATGAGCCCCTCCGTCTATTGCTATCAAACAGTAATTGCTCATTTTCTAGCGGAAAAACTCATTAACACTCTTCTTCCCATGATACCAAGTTCTTCTCTTCGCTTGCCTTTCGTTAGTCCACACAACCTTGGTCTCTATCTTCAGTTTCATCATGTTTACCAGTCCATTCAAAACAAATGAATAACAGAAAATCCTTTTAATAAAAAAGTCAACAGCGCATTAAAAAATTTAGTTCAGAACATTCAAAATAACTAGTTCATTTATCGGAATAAGTTCAGAATGAAAGTAGGAATCTTATGAAAAGAGGACTTTTCCGAGCATTTGAGAGTGAAAAATAAATGAGGGCTTCTGCAGGGCGGGTGGAATGAAGTAGTTTCAGTTGGCTGTCTGCTTAAATAGTTTTTGCTTGAAATTCTTCGGTGTTGAGTTTTCCAGAGACCATTGGTAGCTTAAAAATGACTAATTGGACTAAAGGTTCGGTTAAAGTTTGCCTTGATGTTTTAAAATATAGATTTTATTTTAAGTCTGATGCCAATACGTCTTGTAGAAGCAGTTTCATAACTTTATTTTAGCATAAAACCTTCGCGAGTTTATTATAATAGTCCAAGATCCTAGGGCCGCCAGACCTTACTTATTTTCTAATTAACAAAATTTATGGAATAGTGTTAGTATGTACTTTGAACGTACGCATTAATAATTGGCCACCTATACAGGGTGACTTTGAAAACATGCGACAAAATTTAAAGTGGTGTTCTACCCATCATTATGAACAACATATACTATGGGACCAAACCTGAAATCGCGAAAAAAAAATCAGCTGTTCAGTACATTTATGTTCGCACTAGCTTTTGCCCGCGACTTCGTCCGCGTTTCGTCGTTTTTCGTAAAAAAGTACCATATTATGTCCTTCCTCACGGTTCAGTGGTTTTGATGTAACAGACAGATTAACTTTCGTATTTTAGTAGGGAAATATAATATGTCAATCCACAATACTGTTGAAAAATATCGCAATAAGGCGACTCCGTCAGCGTGTAACTCCTTGTATGTTATTAAGTTAATGTATTGGACTGCTAAGCTATCGGGAGTTACGTGTTATTGTGAGTCAACCATAAAAGATAGACATATGCTGTTGTGGGATATTTTTTAGATAATTTTATGTAGAACATTTCCGTCACAAATAATTTCTATGTAGCTTTAACCATTAAGGCTGCACAAGCGACGGAAGCTTAAAAAATGGAGCAACTTCTCCCGTTTTTCCAACATTTCCCTTCACTGCTCTGCTCCTATTGATTGTAGCGTGATGAAAAGTATACTATAACCTCCCCAGGAGTATGAAGAATAATTGTACCAAGTTTCGTTAAAATCCGTCGAGTAGTTTTTGTTTGTATAAGGAACATACAGACAGACAGACAGACAGACAGACAGACAGACAAAAATTTTACTGATTGCATTTTTGGCATCAGTATCGATCACTAATTACCCCCTGATAGTTATTTTGAAAATATATATCATGTACAGAATTGACCTCTCTACAGATTTATTATAAGTATAGATAATTCGTCAAAATGTACTGAACAGCCGATTTTTTTTTCGCGATTTCAGGTTTGGTCCCATAGTAAACGTTGTTCATATTGATGCGCAGAACACCCCCTTAAATTTTGTCGCATGTTTTCAAAGTCACCCTGTATAACCAGTCAGGGAAACCAATTTCCATTGTCTATGCAATTTCCTTACGTCTAAACACCGATCTAAGACTAATGACATATAAACCTCTAGACGTTGCCATGATTACAGTGTGAAGTGTGGAAGTGAGACACATATATACGAAATTAGTAGGAAAATTGAGACAAAGCATCGCATCTTCTGTCTCTTACGGCGTGCTGCATTTTTGCATAGCTAACTTTTGAATGTTAGCCAAACAAACTGCTTTTAGAGCGAGCGCGCACTGCGGTGCGTTTCCGTTAGTTCTGCCGCACTGGGCGGGGCCTACAGTTACAAAACGCATGACCGCAGTGCGCGCACTTCAAAGACATTCCATACTTCACAGATTATGCGGTAGAAAAACGCACTGCAATGCGCGCTCGCCCTTACTGTTACAAAATGCATCTTGCGTCGATTAATTTAACTTTTTTTTTTTTAATCAATCAAAATAACACAATACAAAATGCACTTAACCTAAGCTACATTAACACATAAATTGAACACTTTATTAGGCTAACGATTCGCCTTTCAAAGTTTTACAAGACTTGATCCTAAAAAACTGTTTACAACATAAACTCGACACAATTATTACAATGGGAACATAATTTCAACAATGCAAATTATTTAGTCAATTATAATTTTGCTAACTGCATGTAGCTAGGCTACATCAACAAACTATTTAAGTAATTTGCTGATCATGCGATGTATTGCATTTACAAGTAAATACAAGCAACCGCGCGACCAGTCAACGATCAGCGGACGGAGCCTCCCTGCCGCCCGCGCTCCCATGTATCTTCGGGTAGATCCGGGGCGGCAGCGGGTCTCTCGCGTGTCAAGCCTTACGTTAAACTTCATTTCTCATACCACATAACCTAGAAAAAGTATTACATTGCTGTCTCATGACGGGCCACGCGGTGGCTCGATCTAGATGTATATTATCTAAGTCTAAGACGTAGTCTGCCGTACCGCATCGATATTCTGTCATGTACAGAACAATCCATTGATAAATCAATTTCTAATCGAATTAGCATCCCTGCTCCGGCTTCACACACAATTATTGGTAAGCTTCAGACCGTAATAGAATAATAGATGTGTGAGAGAGATGTTGCATTGTAATTAGTGTTGTAACAGAACCACGCTTCCACATCCGCAAATGTTCCGCATTTGCGGATGTGGAAGCTCCCGCAATAAGCCGTACCTCCATCTGCGCAAGTTTTTAACGGAGATGTAACGGAGTTTTAAAAATGAAAATTGTCTCCAAAACTAAGCGAAGGAAGTCAGCGGCTCGATCTCGTTGGTGGCGGTGCTAATATGCAATACTTTATTTATTAATATTTAGTAATAAAAAAGACGATGATTTATAACGAAAACGAGAGCATAAAATTTCTTGAACAGTTCTTTGGGCGTATAGATTTATTATGAAAAAACTGCTGGATGTATTTATTTAAAGTAAAGTTATTTGCATTCTTCAATAAATTATCTATCCCTGTACAGTAATAATTTTGCCTTTTTCATACTCCGGGAGCTATTTATTTATATGCGTTAAAATTTGAGTTGAAATATGGAAATTTCGACGCTCATAGCTTCCAAACCAATATTTTTTTTTTCCGATTCTGCTTCCATATGTGACAAAAGACGAAAGTATATCAACAATGGTTATATGTTATAGTGTTCTAAAGGCAGAATGGTTTTCTTTCTCTTCTGATTCAGCGGAACTCAAGCACTCGTAGGCTTCAGTAATCCATGATGCGGTTTGGCTGCCTTCCAGCCTCTTTAGAGCTGAACTTGACCCTGCCGACTGATCATCAGTGTGCTAAACTTAGCTAGAAAAGTTCTGATTGTTGGAAATAATGGCTAATGGACGTATAGATGTGAAAAACGTGAAAATACTCGTATAATGGCTAACTTGCAAGAGAGATTTACATAGTGTTTTTTAGCAACAGTGGGAAAAGTTAAGATTTGTTTAGCTTAAATAAATTTACTTTAAAAAAGTAAAAAACCACCTTTAAAAACCAAAAACGAATAAAATTAACATTCATAAAAAACTTAACAGTTTTTGAAGTCGGTGCCAAGCTAAGGTGTATTGAAGAATTCAAAACACTTCAGAAGCTGCTAAGTTTTTTATGAAAGTTACTTTACCTAAATTCAAGGTACCTAAATTAATGATATTGTCTCTATTACTTAAATGATTAACAAACATAATTATTCATATTTGCACGCCATATTAAGTGGCAAAACATGTCTGAACCTATTGTTTTTATTGTTATCCTGCATGCACGTTTTTATTCTTGTAAGCATGTTTGAGCAAATAAATTTATCTTATCTTATCTTATCTTACATATTGGTTTTTGGTTTTTGAAGTCGGGTTTTTACTTTTTTTTAAAGTAGATTTTTTTTCCATTTTTAGTTGAATATACAATTACATAAGTAAGCCCAAGACGAACGAAAAGAAGGATCATCAAAATCGGCTTAAAAATGCCGGAGATAGTAGTACACTGCATTTATGCATATAAATTCGCACGCAAGAATAATTACATAATGTATTATACCTTTTAAACCTTTCTAAAAGTATGTAGATCACGTTAGTGAAAGAATCATCAAAATCGGTTCATTAGTTTTTGAGAAAATCGTGGACATACTCGTACAAACATACATACGGGTCCAATACAGAACCTCCTTTTTTTTTTTTTTTTTTTTTTTTTTTGTTTATGGTAGTTAAACAGCAGTCGCTCTATGTGAATTTCTCATAAAATCGTCAATTATATTGCTATGGCTAATCGACTAGACAGCATTTTCACTACTTATACAGCAATCAGAAGCGCTTTAAAACTGTATAAAGTACCTCGTTCCATCTCGGAACTTAATTTCCTTTGTTCAAACAGCGATTTTAATTTGTCGTGAACACTGTCATCTTTACGGTCACGAAGAATGGGAGCTGTCGTACGAAAGTGCACAGTGAGGAACTACTTTTGTTACAAGGTTTTATTGAGATTCACTTGTTAGAATGTTAAAAGGGATTTAGTAGGTAGAACTTCATTATAACCTATCCAGTTGAAATAGTATGTTTCCTTTCGTTTCAATAACAATACTTACATTTATTTGGTGGAGACGACCGATCTACATATATATCTATACTAATATTATAAAGAGGTAAAATTTGTATGTAAGTTTGTAAGTTTGTATGTAGGGGGTAATCTCCGGAACTAATGATCCAATTCTAAAATTTTTTTTACTGGTAGAAAGCTACATTATTCCTGAGTGCTATAGGCTATAAATTATATTTAAGCCGGAAAGAAATACCTCTTTAAACAGACTTTTTTGCATGCGCTGCCTAAACGGTTGTTTAAAATTGAGAACAATGTATGGCAGTCTGGTCCGTCTTAAAATAATTCTAAAAAAAAGTCCGCGACACCATATTTCTATCTTTTATATTTTATCTTTTATACATCTTTTATTGCTTTAAAAAAGTATTTTTTAGACATACTTGCGTTTGGATGATTATTTAAACAACAAAACATAGTCCTTATCAAAATAAGTTATTTTATGATCACAAGGACATCATAGAGATAAGATTTGCCCTTTACAGTATGTCAATTGGTCATACAGTTTCGGAGATAATATAAAATTACTAAAACGCAAAATAACTTTAATTCATACCGGTCGCTCTTGAGCAAACATGTTTAGTGCGGACGTTTTATCAATTTACCCATAGTTGGCGTTGTGCATAATAAGTAATTTTTCTGAATTGCGAGATTTTCCGCGGATTGACGACCCACTCGATTTATTATTTCAATAATGTCGGTGGAATACAGTGGAAGAGTTTGTTTTTTTGTTAGTTTGTTTGAACGCGCTATCTCTGGAACTACCCCAGTCGGATTTCAAAAAATCTTTTTGCATTTTATAACCCAGTTCTTCCCAGGAGGGCTAATAGGCTATTTAACATCGGATGGTATTTAAAAGTACTTCAATTTATTCCCATTTCATTTACCTAATTTTGCCTGTGTTCCACCAAATATACTGAATGTGCACCAAAATATGTTCATTAAAATATGTCATAACGAGCATCATCTATGTATTTAACAACTGTTGCAAATTTGTAAAAATAGTAATACACCTAATTTTAAAAACAAGCATTTATTTTTTTAGTTTTACTTCAGATAATGCACTGCAAAATGTATTTGAATCAAACACCAATTAATGTCCAATGTAGCTTTATTACGCCGAAAAAAAAAAATTACAGTACGAGTACCATTGACCTTGAAATCAAGGTCAATGACCCTGAGGCTTTCATCGTCTAATATACGAGACATTCACCGCCTCACCTAACCCAAATGATTCACCAAAAATATAGGGGATATGGCGCTCGGCGGCCGCTGCCGCGGCACCGCTCGCTTCGCTCGCTCGCCGTCGCGCGTTAAGGGTCACTGTTCTAACCTAACCTAACCTAACCCAAATGATTCACCAGCAATAGATGTAATGGTCACTATTCTAACCTAACTCAAATGATTCACCAATGTGAAGTTTCGGACGCGCGGGTGTATCTAACGTCTCGCTTTCTCCTATGATCCTGCAATATCTCTAGCTCACTCAACGAACCAGTTTCAGTAACATAAAAGTTGTACAAAACCGTTTTAAATGGGTATACGGTACTGGGATGCATACTAAATATTTTGTGTAACATTCAGGAATATTTGGTGCACGATCAGTATTTTTCGAGGAAGAATAAAATAGTTATTGTTACAATAGAATATTTGCAGCGCACTACAATAAAAAAGTGTTATATCTTGGTGTTAATTTGGAATTTGTTTGATGTAACATATTTTGTCGGCCGAGTAGTTTAATTATAGTAAAACAATTAAACGGGTTTAAGATCAATATTTTAGAAATGCATACATAGATGTACCTTTAGATTTTTGGTGAACACAAAAATATTATCCTTTAACATCACGCTATGGCCGAGCCGAGCCGAGCGCGAAGTAATAGCGCGGGCAGGCGAAACGGAAGGATATAGGCTATTTAACATCACGCTAGGGACTGTAGAAGCCGAGCAAAAAGAGAAAATGTCAGAAAGGATGCTATTAAGCGCAAACGAAGTAATAGCGCGGGCAGGCGTTGCGATGCGATGCGTCGGGGTTGGTGGGTGGGGGAACAAGAAATTTCACGCGGACGAAGTTGCGGGCAGAAGCTAGTATATAAATAAAAAGAGAAGTCCTGGCTGACTGACTGACTGATTGACTGACTCATCAACGCCCAGCCCGAACCCTTGGACCTAGAAAGCTGAAAATTTGCACAGAGGTTCTCTTTATAATGTAGACAAGGAATAAGAAAGGAATTCCCGGTAGTATGTTCCCGTGGGATATTTTTCGACATCCACGCGGGCGAAGCCGCGCGGGAAGTGCTAGTTACATACCTAATAACGCACAGCCTCTACTCATCTGTATGAACAACTTTTACTATGGGACCAAACCTGAAATCTCGAAAAAAAATAGCTGTTCTCTACAGTTCTGTTCCCTACACTTTGACTACGAATTAGGTATGCGAATATAAGCAACAGTTGATTTTTTTGCGCGATTTCAGGAAAGATTTAATTAAAACTTAATTAACTTATTCAAACAAAGACTTATTTTCTGTTTAAACAGAGATTTTAATTTGACTAAAAAGTTTCCTTTGAGCGAACGACTACATTACTGACGTAGCGAGCGAAGCGTCCTGCTGGCAAAGCTTTCGCTTGTTATCTATATCTATAAAAATCAATGCCACTTTTCGTTGTAATTTTATAACTCAAGAACGGCTGGGCCGATTTAGCTGATTTTGGTTTTGGAATGTTTGACGTAGTCCAGGTAAGGTTTAAACGATGAGTAAAATTGGAAAAGTTGCCGGGAAAATTGGAAAATTCTGGAAAACTGAAAGTGGATTTTATATGGGAATATTGAAACTCAATGATCGCCAGCGCGAAGTACGCGTCGAGACGTGTCTTGCACTGCTCAACAGACACACAAATGAAAGAATTTTGAACCGCATTGTTACCTGCGATGAAAAATGGATTCTGTTTGATAACCGCAAGCGCTCAGCAAGTTGGTTGGATACTGGTTCAGCACCTAAACAATGCCCTAAACGAAAACTTACCCCTAGAAAAGTGATGGTCACTGTTTGGTGGTCTAGCGCCGGTGTGATTCATCACAGCTTCTTACCAAACGGGGTGAGCATTACTGCAGATGTGTACTGTGAAGAACTGAACACAATGATGGAGAAGCTGGCACATCTCCAACCAGCATTGGTCAATCGCTCGTCTCCGCTGCTCCTGCACGACAACGCGCGACCTCATACTGCACAGCAGACGGTCTCCAAGTTGCAAGAACTGGGGTTGGAAGCTCTCCGTCATCCGCCCTACGCACCAGACCTTGCGCCTACAGACTACTACTTTTTCCAGAATTTGGATAACTTCTTGGCGGGAAAAAAATTCAATACCCGAGAGGCAGTACAAAATGCCTTTGTAGAATTTGTTGCCTCCCGACCAGCTGATTTCTTTAAGAAGGGCATCAATAAACTGCCACTGCGTTGGCAGAGATGCATTGATTGCATGGGTGATTACTTCGATTAATACAAATAAAAAATACAAAACGGCAATTTCATAGGTAAAGACCTATTATATTTACATTAATGATAATATTAATTACAATTTTCGGAAACATGAGTGTTATGAACATCGCCGGTAGCACTACAAATTGTATGAATGAAAACTTTAGGATGAAAAATTTTAGGAAGAGTGATCATTCGGATTACAAATCATTAGGAAGAACAATTTCGGGTAAAGAACTTTAGGTGAGCCAATATGGACCCGCGTGGCGCGGAGTGCTCCTTTTTTTATACGTCTTTGGAGGTGTAGGTACTTCCTCCAAAAAGGGGGGCTACTGGATATCTGGATAGGAATTTGAAAGATACTTAGTAACATATGGTTGGTCTCAAAAAAAAATGATGATGATCTGATGAGTATCTACGGCGTGATGAGAAGAATAGCTCCTCAAAATACCTACTTAATAACTACTAACCTGAGCTTATTTTATGTTTTTTAGTAACCTACAGCCGCAGTTGATTTTTTTTAAGTTGGATAGGTATATTGATTAAGTAAAGGATTTTAAACTGGCATGGTTATTTTCACTACTAAAGTTATTTAAAAGAGATATATTTACCATGTTTTAAAAAAACACGGTAAATATCCCGTTTTACATAGATAACTTTAGTGGTATTTAATTGTTGCAAAAAAGTTGGTGAAAGGTTTTGGTAGTGAAATAAAGGTAAACAATCTTGGTGTGTCTTTTACCTTTCATATTTTAAAACCTCAGTTTCAAAATGAAATGCAACTAAAAACCAATGTAAATACAACAATAATGATTACTAAATCAATTGAACCATTCGTTTAAGCAGTAGTTTATTTGTTTAATATGTGTTTGTGTAAAAAGTCACATCAAGATTGTTTACCTTTATTTTACCACCTAAACCTTTGTAGTTTATGTCTTCTGTTCGTAGAACTACATTTCATTTCATTTCAATAATATAACTATGGTTATATTATTGAAATGAAATGAAATGTTTATCTAGATATGTAAGTAAGTAGATCTTATAAGAAACTTTTACAAGTCTATTTTGGTCAAAGTTTTTAAACAAGATGGCGCCGGCATTCCTTAGCTGATCCCTTAGAAGAAATGCCGATACAAACTCAGAGGTCTCTTCTAAAGTCTAATTTATGAACCAATAGGAATTTCCAATAATACTTCGATATCTATTAACGCCTGTGTGGGGCGGTGGTCTTGGATGCACGTCCTCACAAGCATTTAAGGCTGCTCCTCCCTAAAATACGGCGAAACTAAGTAACTTTGTAACCATCTTTTACAGTAACTATAGCATCTTTCTGGTAGGAAAAAATACACAGTAATCTACAATACATAAGAAGTGATTTCATGTGTCCTGCTATTTTAGTTTGTAGAACTAAGGAAAAAAAAAACCTAAATCCAGGTCTATTTCGGTCTATTTTTTCGAGTTGTTACCATATTACTCCTACAGTTTTCATTAAAAGTGTACATAAATTTATACAGTTTTTTACAAACTAATAAGGAATGATTTCTTGTCATTACTTTTTTATTTTAATCAACAGATTTTTTGTAAATCGATAATTACTTCATATTTTGCAAGCGTTGTGTCATCGCGCTTCTCTGTCTTTTCTATGCAGTCTGACAGTGACCGCGCTTTTTACGACGGACAAGCCTTAATTTTTTAGGACAGATGTATCTTGCTGGCGCGTTTGAAGGAGAATTGATCAGGCTGTGGTGGTCATATGATGGGCAGTGAGCATGATTGGTAGCGAGGCAAGTTGCCTATATAGTAGCGTGAGGCGGATTGACTTGTGTGACATTTGTGAAGGTTTAAAAAATATAAAAGCCGATAGACAGCCTAATATGAAAAATAGAAAATTCAAATATTTTTGAGTTTAGAACACAAATAAATGTTAATTTGTTCAAAAACGTTTTTTTTATTGTAATAATCATGGTTTTTGATAATATTCTATATAGAAACATTATTTAAATATTAAAAAAATATTAACGCCTTAAAGACGCATATCTCTTTGCCGAGATAAAAAAAAAAAAACACTCACCTCCGAATAGAGAGTTGTGAATAGAGGCATTGGACCAATTTGGACTAAATATAGGTATAAGTTATCTGTGGCAATTTTTATTCCCGCACACGGGTGGGAAAATGAAAAATCGCACGCGTGCGACATACATTGCATTGTGTACCTAATAGTAGTGCGATATGAACCAGTTTTCGAGGAAGTGTATTGAAAAAGTTATTTTATCTGTATCATAATAAAACTTTTTAATTTTATTTCAGTTCTACATGCTTAAAGTCTGTCATTACCATTTGGGTTCAATTTTTGAATTCATAACCAGAATTTTACGATAATATGAGTGTACATAAGTTTGTTCAACCTGTAATAAACATGTTTACTCTTTCTAGTTTTTACTGACAACAAAATAATGTTCTTTATAAAACATGGAGGAATTAATTTATTACTTTGAAAATGTTACTGCACTTTGGTTCTACGAATACAAAAGTCTGCACTTAAAATCCACACTCGAGAAACAAGTTTAAAACTATTTAGCATAATTAGTTACCCGAGCTTAGTAGGTAGCTTAGTAGGTACAAAGCAACACAAACATACAAAGCAGACTAACTGAGAGCGTCTGCCAGAACCTCTACTACAAAACATTAGGTTTTCCTCCATTAAAACGTACCAAAGGTGTACTAAGAAGCGACATGAAGTGTTCCGTACCGCCGTACAATATTAAACTATATTTTTTTTAAAATACGTAGGTACCATAGACTTATAAAAAAAGATGGACTCCGCGCCACGCATATCTAAAGTGAAGCACCCTACCGATCTATGTGTGCGTGATTTGAGTACCTGCAAAGACGCCGTCGCTCGTGTTACGTAATGGCGGCCGGTCGGCATACTATGATGTAAATGTGTGCGTGAGGCGTGTTTGTACAAACGGACCCGGCATACTTACTGTGCTTCACTTTCGATATGCGCAGCGCGGAGTCCATCTTTTTTTTTAAGTCTATGGTAGGTACTTAATTTTTTTTAAAAACCAGTGCGTGTCAGACCACGATCAATGAAGGGTTCCGTACCTAGTTGCAAAGAATTTATCCCAAATATTTTTTTTATGTGATAAAATTAAAAATTAACAATTTTTGGACTTTTTCCTTTATTTGTGCTGGAATAACTTGCTTCTTGCCAAATTTCATGATTGTAGGGCAACGGGAAGTATCCTATAGGTTTTGATTTACTTGCGAGTACCTATCTAAATTTATATGTCGTATAAATGGCCGTATTTTTTAATGCGTTAATTAGAAGCTTCATTTTTTTAGAGCTTCAAGGGACCATACACTCTATTTGATATTGATTTCAGTTTGATACCTCCACGCGTTCCTGAGAAAACGGGTCTTGCTTGACAGACTGACAGACAGACAAGCAGATAGACGGACAATGAAGTGATCCTATTAGGGTTCCGTACCTCAAAAGGAAAAAACGGAAACCTTATAGGATCACTTGTTCGTCCGTCTGTCTGTCTGTCAGTCTGTCAAGACCCTTTTTCTGAGGAACGCATAGAGTTATCAAGTTGAAATTAATATCAAATACACAAGTCTGTGGTCTCTTGAAGTCCTAAAAAACTCAAGCTTCTAAGTTAACGCAATAAAAAAATACGGCCATTTTGCGACACATTTTGATACTCGCAACTGTCGCAAGTAAATCAAAACCTATAGGGTACTTCCCGTTTACCTAGAATAATGAAATTTGGCAAGAAGCAAGGTCTCTCAGCACAAGTAGAGGAAAAAGTCCGAAAATTGAGAATTTGTAATTTTATGACATCATTTTTTTTTTTTGATATCCAATGTTGAGTTTGTTTTTAGGATAAACTCTTTTCAACGGAACTTACGGAACCCTTCATTGTGCGTGGTCCGACACGCACTTGTCCGGTTTTTTTCTGTTGAGGTACGGAAGCTTAAAGGAGGAGAAAAAAACACGTTTCTTGGTATTTCCTTTAATTTTTGACTTTATTTTATTTTTATTATTTGTTGTTAAAGCGTTCTTCCATCCTGTTGGCACGGAACCCTAAAAAGGAACTCAGTTCCACCGAGGAACGTCAGTTGACTGGGATTCCGTTGGAATCCCGCCAAAATTATTAATGCAGTTCAATTGAAATTAAAAAATAAGTTAATTTTGTACAAGCTACTGTGCGTCGCGGTAAAAAGATAGATTTCATTTGTTTATTCAAGAATTCTTTTGTTTATTAAATGTTTCTTTTGTTTTGACATGATTAACGGGAGCAAATGAAAAAGATTCAAGAAAATTAAACTGTTTTATACGATTCGTCCTGGGTTGTTCCGTGTTGACTGACGATAAAGAAAAACGTTGTTAGGAAATCTTGACTCCGGCGCAAGAAAGCAATCTTGTATCAATCTGCTTAGCCTTTTCCCAACTATGTTGGGGTCGGCTTCCAGTCTACCCGGATGCACCTGAATACCAGTATTTTACATGGAGCGACTGCCTATCTGATGGCCAATTCTCGTAACTAAAAACGTTCACAATCTCATGCCAGCATCAATCAAATGTAAAAAATTTAGCTAAACGATATAGAATTTTTGACACATTGAGACTGAGATGAGATTGCCCCTCTGACCTCCACACCTAGTAACTGGGTAATACGATACCCCTTGGTAAGACTGGTTGGCAGACTTTCGGGCTTCTGACGACCCGTAACGACTGTCAAAGATCCACGAATGACAGCCGGGACCAATGGCTTAACGGACCAACCCCGAAAAGCAGAAAAAAAAAATCTTGTAGTATTTCGAAAAGTAGAACTTTACACCAGAACCAAAAAACTATTTCAAAAATTCATAACTAGTAAACTAGCTAAATCAGAGAGGTCATAAGTAGTAATAGCCGCACGGGTCGATCGATCAGGTTAAGCTATGCTTGCCGCGGTCGGTCAGTGGATGGGTGGCGGCTCCTCCGTGCCTCGGAAGGTCCCGGCTGTTATTCGTGGATTTTTGACAGTCGTTACGGGTCGTCAGAAGCTCGAAAGTCTGACAACCAGTCTTATGAAGGGGTATTGTGTTACCTAGTAATTGGGTTGTGGAGGTCGGATAGGCAGTCGCTCCATGTAAAATACTGGTATTCAGCTGCATCCGGTTAGACTGGAAGCCGACCCCAACATAGTTGGAAAAAAGCTAGGCAGATGATGATAAATTCATAAATCTACCAACATCGGTCCGTAAATTAAAAGAAAAACTCTTTTTAATGGTAAATTGTCAGTATTCATCATGATAAACACAGACATTTTTAAGATCTTTAAAACCCATTTAAGCCGGCTGTTATCTTTGAAGTAGCAATTCAGCTCTTTACTTAACTCTTTCATACATCTTAAGGCTGCAGTCTTGCAAAATTCACTCGCGGCGAATTATTTGCGCAACTTTGTGTTTTTTTTTAAACAAAAGTAATGAAATAACATGAAATATTATTATTGAACGTGAATAACCATAATATAAGTAATAGCTGGTTATTTTTTTTAGGTTCATCTGGGTGGATTATGTTAGGTAAATCAAGCGTTAAATACAGCTCTTTCGCGCCAACAACGATTCGAGTTATGTTTGTGCACTTGCATTGGGCAATACAAATTTTATTTAGAAAATCTGTTCAGCGCATAATTGTTTCCATATTCTTGTCTTTAAAATGCGCTGATTACTTTTTTCTAATTATCTTTCATTTTCTTAATTCGGATGTCACAATGTCATCGAAATTCTCTGTTTTTATCTCTTAATAAACGGTTTGTTTCATAATAACAAAGCATCGTACGCATGTAAGATTTGGTTGGTTTAATGCCAAGAGTTCAATAAAGCAAATACAAAAAAAAATTGCATCTAAATCACCTTAGTCTAACAATAATAATAATCTCAAAAGACCTCCAAAACGCTCCGACCCACTAAGAAATTTCACTCGCAATTCTTGTTCATAAACTCTGTTTTGGAGGTATTTTGAGATTATTATTATTGTTAGAGTAAGGTGATTTAGGTGCAATTTTTTTTAGTACTTGCTTTATTGAACTCTTGGCATTAAATTAACTAACTTTTACATGCATACGATGCATTGTTATTATGAAACAAACCGTTTATTAAAAGCTAAAAACAGATAATTTCGATGACATTGTGACATCTGAATTAAGAAAATGAAAGGTAATTAGAAAAAAGTAATCAGCGCATTTTGAAGACAAGAATATGGAAACAATTATGCGCTGAACAGATTTTCTAAATAAAATTTGTATTGCCCAATGCAAGTGCACAAACATAACTCGAATCGTTGCTGGCTCGAAAGAGCTGTATTTAACGCTTGATTTACCTAACATAATCCACCCAGATGAACTTAAAAAAAATTACCAGCTATTACTTATATAATGGTTATTCACGTATTATAATAATATTTCATTTTATTTCATTACTTTTGTTTAAAAAAAAATACAAAGTTGCGCAAATAATTCGCCGCGAGTGAATTTTGCAAGACTGCAGCCTTAAGTGTGATTTTATGCATGTAAGCAAGCGGAGTTTATTTTTCATCGTGGAAGATTTCTTTTTAACATTTCACACTTTATATTTTTATAGCAAAAGCTTTTAAATGACTACGTGATGACGTTAAAGCTTGCAAGTGCAAAATTTTTGTGGAAAAAATATGTTTTTAGGGTTCCGTACCAAAATGGTAAAAAAAATGGTAGTGCGCGGGGAGCGTGGGGGGCTCCCCGCGCACTAAGCAGCCTGGTTGCGGCCAGCCAGACTGTGGCAGCGTGGGGGGCTCCCCGCGCACTAAGCAGCCTGGTTGCGGCCAGCCAGACTGTGGCAGCGTGGGGGGCTCCCCGCGCACTAAGCAGCCTGGTTGCGGCCAGCCAGACTGTGGCAGCGTGGGGGGCTCCCCGCGCACTAAGCAGCCTGGTTGCGGCCAGCCAGACTGTGGCAGCGTGGGGGGCTCCCCGCGCACTAAGCAGCCTGGTTGCGGCCAGCCAGACTGTGGCAGCGTGGGGGGCTCCCCGCGCACTAAGCAGCCTGGTTGCGGCCAGCCAGACTGTGGCAGCGTGGGGGGCTCCCCGCGCACTAAGCAGCCTGGTGGCGGCCAGCCAGACTGTGGCAGCGTGGGGGGCTCCCCGCGCACTAAGCAGCCTGGTTGCGGCCAGCCAGACTGTGGCAGCGTGGGGGGCTCCCCGCGCACTAAGCAGCCTGGTTGCGGCCAGCCAGACTGTGGCAGCGTGGGGGGCTCCCCGCGCACTAAGCAGCCTGGTGGCGGCCAGCCAGACTGTGGCAGCGTGGGGGGCTCCCCGCGCACTAAGCAGCCTAGTGGCGGCCAGCCAGACTGTGGCAGCGTGGGGGGCTCCCCGCGCACTAAGCAGCCTGGTGGCGGCCAGCCAGACTGTGGCAGCGTGGGGGGCTCCCCGCGCACTAAGCAGCCTGGTGGCGGCCAGCCAGACTGTGGCAGCGTGGGGGGCTCCCCGCGCACTAAGCAGCCTGGTGGCGGCCAGCCAGACTGTGGCAGCGTGGGGGGCTCCCCGCGCACTAAGCAGCCTGGTGGCGGCCAGCCAGACTGTGGCAGCGTGGGGGGCTCCCCGCGCACTAAGCAGCCTGGTGGCGGCCAGCCAGACTGTGGCAGCGTGGGGGGCTCCCCGCGCACTAAGCAGCCTGGTGGCGGCCAGCCAGACTGTGGCAGCGTGGGGGGCTCCCCGCGCACTAAGCACCCTGGTTGCGGCCAGCCAGACTGTGGCAGCCAGAATCCCCCCAGGCTCCCATACACCGTCATAAGTTTGACTGGCTGCCGCAGGCTAGCGCCGCAGCCACGCTGCCTAGTGCGCGGGGGGCAGTGTCTGTCACAGCTGGATATCTCAAGAACTACTAATGCTATCAACTTGAAATTGGGAACAATTTTTGACGTTTGCCCAATTATTTTGCAAATAAGAAAAAAAATAAATATTATATTTTTTGCAACAGGGACTGAAAGAGGGTCTTAAAAATTCAAAGAGAAAAAAAAAATATTATATTTTTTGCAACAGGGACTGAAAGGGGGTCTTAAAAATTCGAAGAGAAAAAAAATATATATTTTTTGCAACAGGGACTGAAAGGGGGTCTTAAAAATTCGAAGAGAAAAAAAAAATATTATATTTTTTGCAACAGGGACTGAAAGAGGGTCTTAAAAATTCGAAGAGAAAAAAAATAAATATTATATTTTTTGCAACAGGGACTGAAAAAACTGTGTTAAAAATTCGAAGTGGGGCTACTAGGGCATGTGGGGTATCATTTGAAAGAGCGCTGTTTGCACATTCTCAAACTTTTTTTACTATTTTTTCGACATTTGATGAAAAATGTAAAAAAAAAATCTATCGATAAGGGGGAGGCTTATCGCCGAAGTTTGCATAGAAAAAAATCTGAAATTATTCTATGTTATAGAAATTTATGTAAAGATTACAGGAAAAATAAAACGATATCTCTAAATAGCACACTTTTTCAGAAATCGGAACGGAAACCTCTCGAGTCCGACTCGCTATGGGCCGGTTTTTTTATAATTATGTATCATTAAGTGACTACTCTATCATGAATCAATTTGCTAAAGGCTTCCCAAGAGCGTTGTCATCCTAGAGAAACAACTGGAATATCTCAGTGCCTGCAATTGTATTATACCACCCACTCTCCTCAAGTCAAAATCAAACCCAGCGTCTCTACTTGGCAACAGAAATAGGTACCTATAGTATTACTTTCCCGAATGAGCTCTTCACAAAAAGCTCTACGAGTCTATAACTTTTTAAATAGTCGTGAATTCAAATTCGGAACAACGACGACACCAAAATGATGGCCAGTATGTCGGCTTCAAAACGCATGAAAACTTTTTCTTTGACTCATCATTATTTTGATGTCTTAGGCCTTTGTACCTCACGTGTGATTGCACGGTGGCTGGATGTAGGACTCCGGTAGTTTATTTAATTGCAAGGCCGATATTTACTATTCCTGCAGTACACATTTCAAACTGGTAGTATGTTTATAAAAAGCTTTTCCTAAACTAAAGTACACTTAATTGGTTTGAACAACAAAGAACTAATCGGCTTACCAAACACGCGAACTAAATAATTGACTAGGTACTTCAATAAAAGTTTATGCTGTTTAACTTTTAACCCTTCGTGCGCTCACCCCTCAACTGACCATGAAAGCATACAGCTATCAGACATCTATAAGGTCAAACTGTGACCTTTACTCAAAGCTCAAGGTCATAAACAAGCCCTTAGCTATGGTAATACTTCTTATTTTATGGGAGCATAACTTTTTTCATCGGAATTTATTGAAAAGAAAAGTTTCGGTAAAGCCTGCTTGAAGGTTTCCGAGGAATGTTTTTGGAATAAATATTTATTGGTGCAGTAGGTAGATCTACATATTGAAAGGGCGAGCAGACGTTTCCTACGCTGCGCGGGCGCGAGGCGCGAGGGGTGAGGGGAACCGCGCCGCCAGGAGCGTGCGTCTCCCTGTCCCACCAGTCTAGAAACGCTATGCAGAGCTAGAGCACGTCGTCTGAGCTCCCGACGAACCGTCTCGCGAGTGCAATACCTATTCTTGATTTGATTATCCTGATTAAACGCGATAGTTATTAATTTGACTTTAATTACTGAGTTCCTCTTTCAGCTCAGAAAGCGGGATTAGATCCTATTAAACGTCCACTAATTAGTAAATGTGAACTCAAATAATTATATTACCTATAGTTTTCATCCGTTCTTCGCGAATCGAACGATATTTTATAGTTGTGCTAATTGTGTTAACAACGCAACGACGTGAATATATGTCGTATATTATTACGTGAGTGTTTTGTGTGAACTGTGTAAACGTTCGTGTGCACGAAAATGAGCGCGGACAAAACAATAACAAAAGAAATTAGCCGCATTCGGCGCGAGCTTTTATTTAATTTAGAAGAACAATTAAAACATCGCGTGCGTAAACTGGAAACGGAAGTTTACGGCGCACCGGTTTCGCGTGATACCGATGAAGAGGGCTCCCTGACACCACCGATACCTACATCATTGACCATCGGACATGTGACACCGGCCGGGCGAGGCTGTGGTCACCAAGCAGCGCATGGGAGTGAATCCTGTACCACAGTTCCTGCCACGACGTGTCAACATGGCTACTTCACGAGTTCGTGGACGCCTGCCACTACCGGTAACAGTCACCGGGCGGTTTCGCAAACCGCTGGACCAGTCGCGTCAACCCCACAGCTGGATTCAGGTATTTCTCAGTTAGCGACGCCGGGCGCGCCGTCGCTGGGTGTCCATAACACGGCCGGCGAGTGTGGGTTACCAGCCACGCGCGCCGATGAGCTTGCACGTGTTATTAACACGTTACCTGCCGGTACACCGTCGCAACTGAATTTTACGACTTTGACGCCTACAAATACCGGGTATGTTGCATCCCCATCATCACTGCGATATGTAGGTCGTAGCGACCCTATACCGGAATTTGACCCCCAGAAAACTCTAATTACAATGGAACTTTGGATTCGTAAAATCGAAGGTATATCTAACATGTATGGCTGGGACGAAAAGACCACTATTTTCAATACTTCGTCAAAATTAAGGGGCTACGCTCGTCAGTGGTTTGATAATTTAATAGACGTGAATGTGACTTGGTCGGATTTTAAATCAAAGTTAATGGTGGCTTTTCCGTCCCAGAAAAGTAAACTGAATATGTTACGTGACTTAGTTAATGTCGTACGGAAACCCGACGACGACTACATGCAATTTTATTATGATAAACTGGCTTTGGGAAATGCTTGTGGCCTTCCGCCGTCGCTCACCACGGAAATTATAATTGGCACTATTGGTAGTCAGATCGTAGAGGTCGGCGCGGTTTCCGCGGCTTGTAATGACCCCACTAAGTTGTTGAAATACCTATCCGCACTTCGTACCGCCGAAGGAACAAGTCATATAGTGCCAAGTGTAAATTCCTCTTTTAGAAAGATAAGATGCAATCTTTGTAAAAGGCGCGGTCACATTGCAACGAATTGCAATTACAAGGCGCGTGATAAAGCAACTATTTGCACTTTTTGCCGTAAATCGGGCCATACGGAAGATAAATGTTTCCGTAAAGCTAAAAAATGTACTTATTGTAGTAAATCGGGCCATAGTAAGGATGAATGTTTGAAACTTAAGGCTCGAAAGTCGCACGTCAATAATAATAATAATTCGAACGCTGGCGCATCCCAGTCGGTACATGCTATAAAAGACCAGTCATCAAGCTCGAAATATTATTTAAACGCAAGGGTCAATGATCGCCCCGTGAAAGCTTTTATTGACTTCGGCAGTTCGTGCATTACTATTACTAACTCTATGTCACAAAAATTAAATCTCGAAGTGCAGCCCTGTCAATCGAATAGCGTTATTAGTGGTTTTGGTGGTTCAAAGATAATACCTATTGGTGAAGCGTATGTAAAGGTGTGTGCAGACGAAGCTTCGTGCGACGCGAGCGCTTATATTGTGCCGGACAGCGCACAAGACATCGGTGTGATTATAGGTCAACCGTTCACAGATTATCCAGACGTCTACGTCATTAAGACACCTAGTTGTTTAAAAATGTATAACGCTAATAATTTACGTGAGCTACCCGCCGTTTGTGAGGATGTCGAACATGTGAAGTTGGTCACGGATAGTTCAGTCGCGTTGTCGCCAGGAGTAAACAAAATAATAGTTTCATGCGACCAACTACTATTCGGACATGCGTCCGTACGTCACACCGAACATCAAACTCCGAGGGCTGAGTGCGTCATTCCACAGAGCGATATCGAGTTTATTGACGGAAAGGCAGTCATGAATATAATAAATACGAGTAATAGTCCATTTGACTTACCTATTAATCGATGCGTAGCACGAGCCGCGATAAACGATAGCGGGAATACGTACAAAATAGGTGATGACCTTGAACCGGACGTGTTGACGAAACTCGAGTCGATTTTACAAGAATACTCGGAATGTTTCTCGGGAGTAGACGACAGTAGAATAGGCAAATGTTCTGTTAAGATGCATATCGAGTTGACGGATAAAGAAAAGGTCGTATATTACCGACCATATCGCATGTCGGCGAGTGATCGTGACAAGGTCCGCAATATCGTTAGTGATTTAAGGAGTAAAGGTATCGTGGAGGAGTCCACTTCGCCATACGCGAGTCCTGTCATCCTCGTGACCAAAAAGACGGGAGAGCCGCGAATGGTCGTCGATTATCGCGCGCTTAATAAAATTACTAAAAAAGAGCGCTACCCTTTACCATTGATACAGGACCAATTAGATCGACTTTCGAATGCGCGTGTCTTCTCGTGCTTAGACATTCTATCGGCTTACCATTGCATTCAAATCGATGACGAGAGCAAACACTATACCGCGTTCATCACACCGGACGGTCTTTACCAATACACCCGCATGAGCTTCGGGTTAGTTAATGCACCAGCGGTGTTTCAACGCGCTATAGACGAAATCCTCGGGCCGTTAAAATTTAAATTTAGCACGGCTTATTTAGACGATATTTTAATTTACTCAAACTCGGAAGTTGACGCGTTAGACCATTTAAGGGCAATTTTAGAGCGGATTCGAGACGCCAACGTTACACTGAGACTCGATAAGTGCTCATTTTTAGTGTCTCGTGTCGAGTATTTGGGCCACGAAGTGTGTAATGGCGAAGTAAAACCGGCTCAACATAAGCTTAATGCTGTGCGTGATTTTAAGCAACCCGAGGACGTACACCACGCAAGACAGTTCATGGGTCTAGCAAACTACTTTCGCAAGTACGTACGTAACTTTGCTACGCTAGCTCGACCTATCACGCTATTGACTAAAAAAGACCAACCATGGGTCTGGGGCGCTGCACAGCGGCAAGCCTTTGATAGTATTAAGAACATACTAGTAAGTCGTCCGGTACTATTATTATTTCACCCGGAGTATGAAACACAAGTGCACACCGATGCCTCTAAAGTCGGTCTGGGAGGTATTCTGCTTCAAAAACCGCCTAATGGTACTTACCAACCAGTCGCTTACGCTAGCCGCCAGACGACCACCGCGGAGCAACGTTACCATAGTTTCGAACTTGAAACTTTAGCTGTTGTCATGTCATTACAGAAGTTCAAGGTCTACTTAACAGGTTTAAAATTCACCATTGTAACTGATTGCAATGCTCTGCGGTGGACGTGGTCAAAACGGGACCTGAATCCGCGGATCGCTAGATGGTGGCTCGAAGTTCAGGGACTTAACTTTGACGTGGAATATCGACCAGGCAAGGCCATGGCTCATGTGGATGCATTGAGTCGTAACCCAGTTGAATCCGTTATGCGTTGCACAGACGGAGACCTTATTGAAAGCATGCAGCACGCTGACGACTCAATCCGATCCACTATAGGGCAGTTGAAAGACGAAACATCTGTGGGCAATAGCAACGGCCTAGAACGGGACTACGTTTTAGAAAATAACGTTTTATTTAGAAAAGTGAACGGTCAAAACAAAGTGGTAGTACCACGTCAGTCTCGTTGGTCAATCATGCAAACTTTTCACGATAACAACGGTCATGCCAACTATAATAAAACCTATAACGCCATAAAGGAAAAGTATTGGTTTAGTGGTATGAGACGGTTTGTGCAGAAGTACGTCGGGGGTTGCATATCATGTCAGTACGCAAAGAAACCAACTGGGCGTAAAATAGGATTATTACATCCTATAGAGAAGGTAGCTGTACCGTTTCACACCGTTCACGTGGACCACCTCGGTCCATTTTGTAAAAGTCCATCAGGTAAAATGTACATACTCGCCATTATAGACGCGTTCACGCGTTTCATCTGGATTGAGGCGGTACGCGATGCTGGTTGTGATAACGTATTAAAGACATTTGATCAGTACATTAAAACTTTCGGATTGCCGAGCCGTATAATCAGTGATCGTGGTAAGGCATTTGACTGTCATGAGTTCAAAAGGTATTGTCGTGATAGGCAAATCAAACACGTACTAACCGCGGTGGCAAGCCCAAGGGCCAATGGTCAAATTGAGCGGTTCAATCGTACGATATTGGATGCTCTGGTCGCTTACGTCGGAGAAGAGGATCAGAACCGTTGGGAAGAATATTTGCCCAAGGTACAGCTCGGGATTAATTCCAATACCAATAATAGTACAGGAAAATCACCACTGGAGCTACTATACGGTTTCCGACCACGACTGTCGGGAGACATCGTTGTGCCTACGAGGTCTGATATCAGCTCTCTTCGGACTGGCGCTATTACTCGCTCTCAAGAGGCTGCCCGGAGGTCAAAGATCAATTTTGATAAAAAGAGACGTGAGGGTGCCTCATTTAAGGAAGGCGATCTCGTCCTGGCTGAACGTAAGGTATTTAAGAAAGGGTTACGCAGCGGTAAGCTTATGCCTCGTTTCGATGGTCCTTTTGTCGTACGTAAGGTTTTACCTCATGACCGTTATTTAATCAAAAGTACCACCTCTCGCGGTCGTCCTTACGAAAACGTTCTTGCCAGAGACAAGCTCAAGCCTTTACAATATCCTAACGAGTTAACCTCCGATTCTGATTGATAACAGGATGGAAGTTGTTTAGATTATATTATGTTTGTAATTAATCGTTTCAATTATCATTATAAGACTAACATATATACCATGGTTAATTGCATACATACCGGGTTGCAAGTTAAACGTGTTAATATGCGTGCCTTAATGTCCCTATAACAGGCAGTTGATTCATTGTGTGTAACCGTGTGTAAAATATGTACTGACAGTTGTTGGTGGATGTCGAAATGTTTACAGTACCTACTTACTTTTCAATTATTACTTTATTATAGTAAGTGACTTAATTAACAACGAACATACTACCTAACTATTGCTGTTAATGTTGTGAGCCACTACTCTGTGGCCGCTGCAACTGTCTATTAAATAACACTGTTAATGTTGTGAGCCACTACTCTGTGGCCGCTGCAACTGTTTACTTAATATAATATACTCATTTGTGTAATGTGAATATTGTTATTAATTGTGGGTCGCTAAAATGTGGCCACTACAATCAACGAGCTCATAATACAAGGGTACCCTACTAACTAATAAGCGCTAAATTGAACATGCATGAAAGACAGATACCGTGTTGGTGTCGTCGTTTAAACGAAGGCCTCCTTAGACTGGTGGTAGATACAGGGTGTCGTTCTTGTCGATGGGCACATTTATAAAGTGTCAGTCACTTGCAACAGACACGCCGTGTCGTCACCGTCGGTAGACACATTGGTAAAGTGTCACCCGCAGATGATAGACAACAGGGACAGCACATCCAGTGTCATCATCTGATAGACACATTCATAAGGTGTCGTCTGATATACCCACGATAGATGCTCAGCTCGTCGTCGTCTGATAGACACATTCATAAGTGTCCTCATTATTTTATAGTGCCAGACACATTTAGAAGTGTCACGACAGTGTTTCATGGTCTGACTGTCTAACAGACGTATCGATATACCTACGCTCTTCAATTCCTTTTCTTTGTGAGATTAAGAACTCACCTTAACCAGTCGACTCCGAGAGTCGGTATTATTAGTTCCAGGATAGGCTACCCGGGGCGGGCAGCTTCATCAGGAAAGGCCGACTGAAAGGGCGAGCAGACGTTTCCTACGCTGCGCGGGCGCGAGGCGCGAGGGGTGAGGGGAACCGCGCCGCCAGGAGCGTGCGTCTCCCTGTCCCACCAGTCTAGAAACGCTATGCAGAGCTAGAGCACGTCGTCTGAGCTCCCGACGAACCGTCTCGCGAGTGCAATACCTATTCTTGATTTGATTATCCTGATTAAACGCGATAGTTATTAATTTGACTTTAATTACTGAGTTCCTCTTTCAATATGAATTCACACCGCATTGGACAAAAAAATCTCAGCAATAAAGTCTTATTGTGTGCAAAAAATATATCAAAGAAACAAATTGATGTAGTTTCATAGCATTGAGTTATATAACTAGAGAAGCAAACCTCATTAAAATATGTAAAAAAAGTATAACCACTATTTAAATGCGACGACGTAGCTTTGAAACCACTAAACATTTAAAAGTAAACATATATCTCTCTCACTTACACAAGTCGCAAGAACAATACTGTCGCTTAGATTAGACAAAGACAGCAATATAAAAGTGCAATGGCGGGATGGGGTTGCCTACCCATGCGAAATTTTACCCAACTTTTTAAACGTTAAAAAAAAACGTAACGTTTAAACGGTAAACGTTAAATTATTTTTTAAGTATGTAAATTATGTATTTCTTATTAGATGTGTATTAGAAGGTTATATGTAATGAAAATAATCAACGCATTTTCTTTTTGAACATTTTTTATTTCCTTTAGTTAATTTTCATACATATAATTTACATTTTTAAATATTAAAATATAAAAACATTAAAAAATATTAAAAATAGTAGCCCACCGGTATCGGGAACAGGGTCCAAGGTACCGGTGGTCAGGGCTGCTTATCTTTTTCAGCTTTCACGAGGTTCTCGTCATGCGGGACCGCTATATCAATAATCATTGTGCAACGCTCTAATCGATCTATCACCACTATGTCTGTCTTATTGGCAACAATAGTCCTGTCAGTGATGATAGATCGATCCCAATACAACGTAATATTGCCATTTTCGAGAACTGGGTCGGGCCTACCTACAGTACGGTACTTCCAATTCCACAAGACTGTATTTCAGAGCAAGTTGCTGGTGGATAATCCTGGCTACAAGTTTGTGCCTATGCAAGTAGTCTCCGTTAGCCAGACGAGACCAGTCAGAAATAATGTGACGGATTGATTCCCCCGGACGGTGGAATGCCCGACAGATGTCAACCGTGCCGTCCTTCACAATATATTTCCGGTAGTTGTTCGTCATCATAACTTCGTCCATAATCGCGAAGACAAAACCTGCGGTTTCCCCAAAGAGTCAGTTTTCTATAAGTCCTTTTCTTTTTGAAGGTTTTTTTAATTCTTCCATGAATTGCACTGTTTCGTCATTTACATTTAGCTGCATTTCGTCTTCTTCGCTCAACATACTTTTTTTTTTCAGTTCCTCTATCGTTTATTTTTTTTATTTCTAGTCTTTTATCGTTTATTTTTTTAATTTCTAGTCTTTTATTTTTTGTGATATATTTTTTCCTTTTCTTAGTCTTCTAGCCGATAAATTTTTCAAACGGTGAATTATTTTTCTCATTTTGGGCTTTCGGGGCGTTTCAGTTATTTCGACTATCTCTTCGTCAGTTTCCACAGCATCCACATCCATATTTTCTTCTTCTGAAAGCTCCACCTGCTCTTTAGAATAACGGTTGTCCTGAAAAATATACAATTTATTGTAGGCAAAACAGCTCTTTACAATCTAAAAACTAAGTTGAAAAAAACATTCAGTACACAATGTAGTTTGAGTCGATATAAACTAATTTGTTGCTGTGGTAGTTCAATGAGAAGGCATTTTTTGTTGGCATTACCTATAATTTTATAATATTAATTGCCGCATAAAATCATTACTTACAATAAGCATTACAATTGCTTGATTGGACAAATAAACACGGCCACATTCGCTTTTTGGGCCTATTTTATCTTGATCACGGAAGTGCTTCAAACAAATGACAGTAGATTTAGTAGGTAGCCAGTCGGTCTCTTTTCTCAGCAATCGGATTATTGATTGAGAAAATTGATTGCATCTTTAGGTACTCTGGAACATTGTTAATTATTATTAAAAAATATTTAAAATCGCTTATTCCATAAATTAAAAACTCCCACAAATGTGGGAAACTAAAACATAGTTTTTAGTTGTAACACTGATCATGATTAAAAAAAAATCTACATTTTATTTATTTTACTGCGTTTTTACGATGATATAAACACAGAAACAATAAACTTACGTGTGAAAAGTAATTCCGGTAGTTTTTGTAATCTAGAATCGCATTCTTTCATTACGCATTTACCCGTTTTGGCGATATTTTTTGTCGCGTGTCACTCGGTTCACTTCGGCTGCCGTCATACAGAGCACTGAACTGACGTTAGCTACGCATACGGCCGTGGCCGTATGTCCAGTGGCAACGCCTTGGCGCGGCAATTGCTAATCTAGTGTATATATATCAATGTTTCATAGTGATAAACATTTTATAAGTCCGATTAGTCCTAATGCCAGATCAAGTAGACATTAAAATTGCTTCTGAATCTTAAGATATTTTATGTTTTCTGTTAATAATGGGACAGAGATAAGCCGAAATAGATTGTATCGTTTAAAATAAATGATTTTTACCCTTTATAACTTAGCAAAAGAGTAATAAAACTTTGGAAAAACAAAAGAATCCTCAGTTATTTTCTGTTAGACACAGTTAGAAAGTCGATCTACCCGACAACAATAGAAAAACAAATAATACGAGTACTAGTAAAAGTGAGTGAGTGACAGTTAACTGAACGTGAAACTACGTCGCCACGGGGAGGGGCGGCCGGCGACCTTGCTCCGAGCTTACGCGTCGCATTTGTTTTCAACTCGGCGGCGGCGCGGCGCGGCGCGAGATGGTTCGATTACAATTTGAAATCATTCCTATTTCAAATATTTTTTGGACTTTCTTTCTTTTTTTTTTAAATTTTTTTTTTTGGAGTGCGAGTGTTTTGACTAGTGGTCCGAAGCGCGAGTGTTTGTAATAGTAGTGCGAAGCGCGAGTGTTTGAAGTAGTGGTCCGAAGCGCGAGTGTTTGGACTAGTAGTCCGAAGCGCGACTGTTTGGACTAGTGGTCCGAAGCGCGAGTGTTTGGACTAGTGGTCCAAAGCGCGAGTGTTTGGACTAGTGGTCCGGAGCGTGAGTGTTTGGACTACTGGTTCGAAGCGCGAGTGTTTGGACTAGTGGTCCGGAACGCGAGTGGTTGGACCTCTGGTTCGAAGCGCGAGTGTTTGGACTAGTGGTCCGAAGCGCGAATGTTTGGACTAGTGGTCCGAAGCGCGAGTGTTTGGACCAGTGGTCCGGAGCGTGAGTGTTTGGACTACTGGTTCGAAGCGCGAGTGTTTGGACTAGTGGTTCGAAGCGCGAGTGTTTGGACTAGTGGTCCAGAGTGCGAGTGTTTGGAGTAGTGGTCCAAAGCGTGAGTGTTTGGACTAGTGTTCCAAAGCACGAGTCTTTGGACTAATGGTACAAAGCGCGAATGTTTGGACTAGTGGTCCAAAGTGCGATTGTTTGGACTAGTGGTCCGAAGCGCGATTGTTTGGACTAGTGGTCCGAAGCGCGAGTGTGTGTCCATTTGGGTTTTTCCATTGGGAATTTCTCAAAAACAGCTCGGAGTTTGGATTTGTGCTATAAGCTCGGCTTTTGTTGCGTAGGACTTTTTCCGTAGCTAGTGGAATGTGTGAGGCTCAGCTAATCCCTTTTTAGTGGTGTAACTAAATTAATTGCTACCTCTTTTCCAGTGTCTTAGAAGGCTTATATGGGATTGTGTCAACAGGGTGGACGACAAATCCTCTGAATAGACACTTGTGACGGGGAGATTATGTGAGTATGTCCTCACGACTGTTAATTGTAGCAGGAAAGGAGGATTTAAGAGGAAATGTCTGCAAGTATTAGATGTTATACTCTGCCTACTATTCCAAATACTGCAAATCTCTTCCAGTATTTTTTCAAAACATGAGAAAGATGTAAGTATCTACATATACAACGTGCCGGCGCTACAGCGACATTAATTAAAGACACAGGTAGTGGTCAGTAATCATAAAAATTATAATAATATGCTATTTTAGAAAATTGAATTAAATAACTCGATAAATAATAACGTTTAATGAAATACACATCCACACTCACCCCTACACACACTGACACACACCCCACAATCATACACACACACTCATACGAACATACATATCCACACTCACGCATGTCTATATTAATAATTTTAATTTCATAATATTGTAATTTGTACTTACAGTATAATACTTGTTTTGCTCCGCACCGCACTTGTAATGGCAGCTCGAAACGGTGGAGACGGAAGTAACTGGTGCTTATAGCACAGGAATCCTCCTAGTTTAAGCCCAGTTACACTAGTTTTGTATCTTGCCATCTTAGTCTAATTACATAATAAATATAATACTGTAAAGGTTTAAGTCTTGAACAAATAAATATTATTTTATTATTTATTTATTAATTAAAATATCTCTAGAAAATGAAAACGCGGAACTAGACGCGTGTCAAGTTAATGTCGTGTTTGCAGCGGCACGTTGTATAGCAATACCTTAATTTCAGTTCAGCTGTGTCAGCGTCTAACGGAAATTGGGCCATTACACTACAATCATTTATTTGCCACCGAAACAGAGAAATAGCAACTAGTGCAATAACTTGAGTTCGTTCATTCTTTCGTTCATTCCTTCCCGGTCGTTCCCAAGACACTTATTACTCTTGGAAGGTTATTTACGATTCGGAACCATGTGTTTACCCATACCGTAGGGGAAGGGTTAAGATTTTCGATAAAAGTTTTTAAAAACTTCGTCGTTTTACTCCGGGGAGGAAAAGTTTTAATCGTTTTGCAGTAGGTACTAGTAAGATTTTTTACGTAATCATATGTGAATAACTCTGACTGTTTTCAAGGAGAAATATCATTAGTTCTCAGCATAAATTAAGGATATGAAGCTTCCGAAATAATTGTTCATGTTAAGAAAAATAAATAGGCCAAATGCGTGTTGGACCACGCGCAATGAAGGGTTCCGTAGTTGGGATGAATTTATCCCAGAAACCAACTTAAAATTGTAGTTTGAAAATCATATTTTACCATACATCGATATACGTCACGGTCAATTCTCCAACTGAAAATATAAGTCTGTAATCGACAAAAAAAAAAAACAATGAAGGGTTCCGTAGCTGAAAAGAATTTATCCCAAAAACAAACACAACATTGTAATCCCAAAAAAATATTTTCTTACGTGATAAAATTATAAATTAACAATATTTGGACTTTTTCCTTTACTTGTGCTGAGAGACCTTGCTTCTTGCCAAATTTCATGATTTTAGGTCAACGGTAACTACCCTATAGGTTTTGATTTACTTGCGAGTATCAAAATATGTCGCATAAATAGCCGTATTTTTTATTACGTTGACTGAGAAGCATGACATTTTTAGAACTCCAAGGTATAAACTTGCGTATTTGATATTAATATCAACTTGATATCTTCACGCGTTCCTGAGAAAAAGGGTCTTGACAGACTGACAGACAGACAGACAGACGGACAACAAAGTGATCCTATAAGGGTTCCGTTTTTTCATTTTGTGGTACGGAACCCTAAAAATTGTGATAAAACTTTAAATGAGCTATTTTCGGACTTTTTCATTTACTTGTCCTGTAAGACCTTGCTTCTCGCCAAATGTCATGATTCTAGGTCAACGAGAAGTACCCTATAGGTATCAAGATCCAAGTTACCGTATTGGATATTAATTTCAACTTGATACCTCCACGCGTTCCTGAGAAAAAGGATCGTGACAAAGACAGCCAGACATACAACGAAGTGACCCTACAAAGGTTCCGTTTTTTTCTCTTTGAAGTACGAAACCCTTAAAATTATCGTAAGCGGGTATTTTTGCGAGATCTGCCATTCCGCACTTGAAGCTGAAACTCTCATGTCCATAAATGTTATTACAGGTACCTAACTTATATGGCTTATCGATGCACCTGCGCAGAAGATGAATTTTCAAAGCGCGGGAAATGCTATTGACCAATCGGCACGCTCCACGCACCGCGCTCCTTTTTCCTGTACCGCTATTGGTCGGCAGCAGCCGCCATGTCAGCGCGCGCCGCGTATGGCATGTTAGTCAGCCGCCATACTTGCGAGTGAGACGGAACTAACAGCTGCAATGTATTATGAACCTTATAGTAGTGATCTAAGGTTGATTGTAAGTTTTAAGCATTCTCGTTAATCTTCGTTAATTCTCGTTAAATACGCGCCTTATCAGTTGGGAAAAAAAAATCATAAAATATGGAAAATCGCGAATTTGGATTTTAGCGCTGACATCGTACAAACATTGCATTAGATCTTTCAGTCAACCCGGCTTGCCAAAACAACCAGTAAATTACCAATAATAACCCTCCAGCTACCCACAACAAACTTTTACCCTCCTTACCCCTCGACCTTGGCCTTCAACCCGTCACTGAGTAAGACTTCACCCCACGATACTTCCCAGCGTTTCGTATGCGTGACTGAGAGCCATTTATAGCGCAAACAAATGCTTGTTTACACGACCATTGCATGTTATGGATGCCTCAGACATGGTGGCATTGCTCGTGTCAGCACGTATGTACGTCGTACGTTGATGGCGGTGATAAATTATGGAAATGTGTGAGAATGAAAAGTTGGTTTGAAGTGTAAATGTGATTGCATTTAAAAGTTGTAAGAACTTTTTTGGTAGTTTAAAGGAGTACTTCCCGTTGATTAATACTCCGTGGTTGTGGTTAATACTCATTTAATACATGTGATGTGGTATCCTGGATGTGACAGCTAAAGTAGTGGTACACTTTCTATCTACCCCATTTTAAAATACGGGCATAAAATTATCTATCAAACGCTTCACCCCAAAGAACACAAGCATGACATTTACCTACCTATTTATATTACAACACCTTTCGTGCCTTATCAACACCATCGCATCTAAAACCGACCCTCGGATCGAAGGTCATTAATTGGGTCAAGGTCACCGCGTCCGCGTGTGACCTCGACTCAAGGGCAGTGATGTTATCCACCCGATATTTAAAACAGTTCGTTCTTTGGTGTGGGTTTAAAACTCGAAAGGTTGTGTTTTGTTTTTCTTGCATTTTCGCGTTTGGTTTTTTGTCATGAAAGAAAAAGAACAATGAGCTCTTCGCAATTGATTCGGGATTCATGTTTTTAGGGTTCCGTACCTAAATAGGAAAATTTGTCATTAGTTAATAGTCAGCATCGTCCTTTAAACAATCCATCTATCTCAATATTATTATTTTTGTTTAGGGTTCCGTACCAAAATGATAAAAAGGAATGCTTATGGTGCGACTCAGTCTGTCTGTCTGTCTGTCACAGCTGGATATCTCAAGAACTACTAATGCTATCAACTTGAAATTTGGAACAGTTTTAGATGACGACGATGATGACGATGACGTTTCCCTTTGCAAATAAGAAAGAAATATTTTTTTAAATTTTTTTTTTACAACAGCGACAAAATTTCACCGCGTCGCATCACATCGCCCGCTCGCTCTATTATTTTGTTTTCGCTTAGCGTTCTTTCTGACTTTTTTTTTATTTTTGTTTGGCTCCTAATACCAACTTTATAACCCTCCTCAAAAATTGAGCTTTCAAATGCAAAAATATTTTTTTTAGATCCGAATCTTAGTTCCAGTAAATACAGTCACCTAGAAATGATTTTATAAAACGAACATGGCCAATGTCCGTACTTGCGATTTCACAGTGAACTGAGCCTAAAAGCCCGCTTTATGTAAGAAATTAGAGGGTTAGATATATAGCCGAGTGAGGGCCGATGGATTGGAAGGGTTACTTCTGAGGGACGGAGGACTGTTCACTACTTTGTTACAAGTACTTGAGATATTGTGCGTCAGGGAGTTTCCTTATCACTTTGGGACTATTGATCTTTTTGACTGGATGACGGACTATGCCCAGAGGCGAGACGTAAGTACATACCTATATTACTGAAGTATGCGTAGGAGTTCATCGTCTTTTAATAGTTAGATATTCAATCAGTTCTTTCCTTAGGAAATTTGATATAAACCAACTGTTTAAATGCCTAACTGGGGATTTGAATGTTAGTAGACACAGCTGCAGCCCTTAGAATCATGAGTTTTTTAATTGTTTATTTTTTTTTTGTGTTACTCGTATAAAACAAACACTTAAGGCCTATTCTGATGTCCGAATAGCCACTGCTCACCGAATAAATTCAAAAAACCGGAAAACAAAGAGCGAGTTGGACTCGCGCACCGAGGGTTCCGTTCCGATTTCTGAAAAAGTGTGCTATTTAGAGACATCGTTTTATTTTTCCTGTAATCTTTACATAAACTTCTATCACATAGAATAATTCCAGATTTTTCTCTTTGCAAACTTCGGAGATAAAAGGGGGGGGGGGGGAACGGTATTTTTTTTACATTTTTCATCAGAAGTCGAAAACTATGCGCCCTAAAAAAAGAAAAAAAATGTTTGAGAATGTGCAAACAGCGCTCTTTCATATGATACCCCACATGCCCTATTATACCCACTTTGATTTTTTAAGACCCCCTTTCAGTGCCTGTTGCAAAAAAAATATAAATATTTTAATTTCTTTCTTATTTGCAAAATAGTTGGGTCAACGTCATCTAAAACTGTTCTAAATTTCAAGTTGATAGCATTAGTAGTTCTTCAGATATCCAGCTGTGACAGACAGGCAGACAGACTGAGTGACACCATAAGGGTTCCTTTTTTACCATTTTGGTACGGAACCCTAAAAATGGAACAGAATTTGTATGAAATTATCTGCCAAGTATGTTAATAGGAACTTAATCGTAGGTGAAACAGGGCCTTAGAATGAGTTTCAAAAAAAGTAGATTTTGATAGCGCTAGTTAAAGGTAGAATCAACTTAATAGAAATCTTAAATTCACTGACAGACAACGAACAACCTAAACCGTTGGGTCTAGAAGCTTGACATTTTGCAGAAGAGTTCCATGCATATAAGCAGCAACAGCATCCTGACTCCTGAGTGTGATAGCGGACAGGTTTGACTATCCGTGCTTTAAGCATTGTATGCGTTTATGTGTGAACCAATGAGGTAATATACAACGTGCCGCTGCTATAGCGACATTAACTAAAGACCTGGGTAGTGCTAGTGGCCAGTAATCATAAAAATTATAATTAGATAAAATAATAAATAAATTGAAAAATAATAAATTTCAAACAAACTAAATAATAAAATAATAACCAAAATTAGGATCACTCTATGCAAAGGACTCATTCATGAAGCTATTGTTATATGTCAGCTGGTAAGGTCTTTGACTTGGACCCTTTTCTTTTGTTCATCATTTGTCTATTGTTCTGACCCAGCTGTGAGTAGCTTCATGAATGATTTTTTTTTGCACAACCTCCAGAAAAAAACTCGAGTGGTGTGACCATTTCTTCTTTATTCGTTTGAATTTCATCTCTGTGCTAAAGGTTGCTCCAAGATGCTATTTTAGAAAATTGTAAATAAATCAATATATAATAACGTTTAATGAAATTGGAATATCTTTATAAAACGAAAACGCGGAACTGTACACGCATGTCAAGTTAATGTCGTCAAAGCAGCGCCACGCTGTATATAACATCATTGGTATATTGGTATATTTCACAGTTTTAAGCACTATTTTACTAACCCAATGGATCATGTTGTCTGAAAATAAACAAATAATAATTTGTATGGAACTTCCATGGGAAACCGGGCACACGGCTTGTGAGTCGACTTTCGCACGGACGTAAAATATCGCGGTGATTTTGTTTTGCGCACTAGATTTTCAACGCTCTGCTTAGCGCCAAGAGTTGAAAATCCAACAGTGTGTTTTTTCGACGCGCTAGAATGCACTCTGTTTTTTTCTGTTATTGTTAGGTTGGATTCTCAATGCTCGGCTCAACAACGAGAGTTGAAAATCTAGTGCGCGATAAAATCCCGCCGCGATATTTTTACGTCCGTGCGAACGTCGACTAAATCTATTTATACAACGTGTAACGTCGAATGCGCAAAACCTCTTAAGGGGTCATTGTACTCATTATTATGAACAACTTTTAGTATGGGACCAAACCTGAAATAGCGAAAAAAAATCAGCTGTTCAGTACATTTTGACGAATTATGCGAACAGAAATGTACTGAACAGCTGATTTTTTTTCGCGATTTCAGTTTTAGTCCCATAGTAAAAGTTGTTCATAATGATGAGTACAATGACCCCTTAAGAGGTTTTGCGCATTTAACGTTACACGTTGTATAAAAAATGGTAAACTGACTGATATATCAAGCCACAGCCAAAACCGCTGGACCTGCACATAGATACCTTCTGTAAGATATATATATGTACGACAATCAATTGGCGTCAAAATTGTAAAAATAAAATAAAATAAAATAAAATTCACGTAGAAAAGTCGTTCAACAGCTAAATGAGGCTTATTTTCATGAAAACACAAACCTAATAACATAAGCAAAATTGCCTCCCCCTATAAATACGCCCGTATTAAAATTAAAAAGATGGCCGATGAAGCAGCGACTAAGATTGTTTTTAATCATAGACCACAGTATCTTAGATACTGTTATCGATAAGATTACATTGCACTATGGAAGGAGGTCAGACTCCGGTCAGATAGGGTCACACTGGTGGTGCTTCAGGAAAATAAGTAAGTAGAAACTTTATTATCATTTTTATTGAAGATTTATTGATTGATGTAAATACTTAGTGTTATGACATTCTGGCTGCTCATTGGTGATTAGAGTTTGTAACTATTGCTTAGCATGGTGTACGACGGGTTCATAGGACTGCGGTGGCCGCCACATAGCGTCCGCGATTTAGCGTCCAATGCCGTCACTGAAACATTGTAATGAAAGTAAGTTGGTGTGCAGTTTCTGAAAGCGTTTTTGTTTTAATTTATTACAATTTTACTGGTAGATGTAAATTATGTCGACAAGATAGGAATTTTCGACGTATGCCACATTGGGCACCTGCTTTAACGGCACCTGAGGTAATGGCACCGTAGGTATTCTACATACGGCACCTATACATATTTTCGCAGGTGCCATTAGTGGAACAGTTTATTATTTAAACTATTCCACTAATGGCACCTACGGGTCAGCAGGTACCTACGCACTAGTGTTGAGACGTTTAATTTTTATGGGACGTTCAATTAGTTAATAGTAGAATGTTTACAAATAACGTTCTTGGGACGTTCTTCTTTTCTACCACCAATCCTTCGGCCATCACATTGGACGTTCTGTTCGGCCCTTCGACAAATACGGCCAGACCACTGATACTTCAGCTTCAAGTGCTATAGTCCGGATAATTTCATTTTTGATTTTATCCTTCAAAGAAACTCCGAGCAAAACCGCAAACTTCTAAAAAGGTGATTAAACAAAAACTCTCCCCCATAGCATTTCAGTAAGGACGTGACAATCCTCATACGAGGCGCTTGCGGACCTTAAAACTATCAGTTGTGCGCGCCCCCTTATAAAGCCTTGTTCACACAATGTTATCTGAGCTCGTCACTCGTCACTCGTCACTCGTCACGCTACCCTTGTCGACGCTTCACTCTCAGGTTTACTAATTAGGGTTGTCGGGATGGAAAAAATATCTTTTGATTAGGTACTTTGTGTATGTCATCGTGATGGATGGATTTTGTCGGGTTTTTGTATTACAAACCTACCTATATAGTTTAATGTGCGAGCCGGACCAGGGGGCCTACTCCCTAAGTCCGTCCGTTTATCCGTCCGTCTGACTTAACGATTCATCAAAACAAGTGTAAAAGTTAAATTTTTCGGACGGGCAAAAACACATCGGGAGTAGGGACAACTGTCGTATCGTGTTGTCATTCATACTTCGTTCGGGCCCCGAACCAATCATACGTCCGTAGGTGATACAGAGTAGGAAACGCCCGTAACGAAGGCCAAAACTACGGACTTCGTGCTTAAGGAGTAGACCCCTGCTTCGCACGGTTTTTACGACTCGACAAAACATCAAAAATGCTTAAAAGTTAAATTAATGTATTACTCGTAGAATTTCTGATGATGATGATGATGATGATGATGATGATGATGATGATGATGATGATGATGATGATGATGATGATGATGATGATGATGATGATGATGATGATGATGATGATGATGATGATGATGATGATGATGATGATGATGATGATGATGATGATGATGATGATGATGATGATGATGATGATGATGATGATGATGATGATGATGATTTTGATGATGATGATGATGATGATGATGATGATGATGATGATGATGATGATAAGTATAAAAATAAAATTTTATTACAATTCCTTCTCTAATTAATCGAAAGGAACTTCGTTCCATCCGGGTGTCCCTTGACAACTCTCAAGTTTTTTTTTTATGTGTCTATAATCAATTTCTCAATTTAAATTTTTGCTAATAACTAAGTAGGTACTTACTTACTTTTATCTATAAACCCAAATGTTTGCATGTCGCATTATTATGACTAAGTGTTATATATTTATTTATTATAAGACCGAAATTTGTACCAACAATTAGGGCGATTAAATTGATTTGATTTGATTTGATAAGAATACTAGCTTCGCTCCGCGTAGACCGGGATAAAAAGTAGCTTATGTGTTAATCCGGTACGGTATAAGCTATCTAGATACCACCAAATTTTATCCAAATCGGTCCCGCCGTTTGAGCGTGAAGAAGTAGCTAACATAACAAACAGACACACTCACAAACACACCCTCCCAAACTTTCGCCTTTATAATTGTGGCGGCATCTACATCGCCACATACGAACTACGCATCACAATGACATGACGTCACGCTATCCTGCATCGCGCAATTAGAGTTTACCACGTGACTAGCATATATACAACGTCCCGACATCGTTAGTAGTGACTTTTGTCTTATAGTTCCTATAAGACAAAAGTCATGTTTTTGTTTATTTTATACACGGTAGTGTAAACAGTAGCAATCTTTTAAGGGGTCACTGTACTCATCATTATGAACAACTTTTACTGTGGGACCAAACCTGAAATCGCGAAAAAAAAACCAGCTGTTCCCTACATTTTGACGAATTATGCGAAAATAAATGTACTGAACAGCTGATTTTTTTTTCACCATTTCAAGGTTGGTCCCATAGAAAAAGTTGTTCATAATGATGAGTACAATAACCCCTTAAAATATTGCCAACGTTTGCACTGACACCCTGTATTATAGCAGCTTTTCAGAACAAGCTTCAACCTTCTACAAACACCAGACGACTTCATTGCAAACATTTTTCAATCTTCCACACATTCCAGTTCTCACATTTCCTTTCGAATCAATCCGGGCACTTTCCTTCATTCTATTTCCTGCCAGCCCTACTCACAACCTACTATAATTCCGTGGAACTCGGCAAGTTTTTACTTCTCGGTAACAATGGGCGGGAAGCTTTGAGCCAAGTTGCCACTTTCCACCGCCAGGCGGCGTGCGCGGCAGTGACTGCCAATTAGATTGTGTGAACCGGGGCTTATAGGCTTTAGGAGAAGATTGGTTTGAAGGTGTCTTTTGACATAATTGGTGTTACGAGTACCGTCGATTTTGTGACTATACCGTTATACTGGAAAGTGGATAGAGAGAGGTGTATATATGCTATAGTCAAAACCCGAAGCTCCGGCGCTCCTAGGTTTGACTGGTCAGTCCTCAGGTCTGACTTGAAGTCTCAGTCAAAGCCCAAACAAATGAAGTTTTTCGGCCTCTGACTAAAGAATTTTAGTCAAACCCAGGAGAAACTAATTTGGTCAGGCAGACGTCGAAACTAAATTTAATTAAATCGGGGTTTGACCAGTCAAACTAATACTAACCTCAAAACACATAGGTTAGGCTTGGGTTAGGGTTTTCGTCAGCAGGTCGACTGAGTCCCGCTGTGCGGGGCTCCTATTTCTGTCTGCAGGGTTTAAAGGAACCTAACAAAACCGAACCTCGCGGTGCCCCTGACGTCGACGTTTGACCGAGTCTGCCAGTCGCTTCTAGGATCGACTAGGCAAAGCCCGAAACAGATTATTTTACTGTCGACGTTTGACTGAAAAGTTAGGAACTTCTAGGTTTGACTAAAAATACTTTAGTTAAAGGCCGAAATTGAAATTTATTTCGGGGTTTTCCCGAAGATTTTGGTCAAACCTAGGATAAACCAGTCATTCCGGGAAGAGACTGCATATCGACCTTTGACTATGACATATACATAAGCGTACAGTTTGCCTTGGTCGTTACGGTAAATTCCCGGCCCCCACAGAGCTTTGTCTCCACCGGGAATACACCCCATAGTAACTCTGTCTGTCCCTAGTAAATTGAGCCTGTCAGCACATACCATATATTCATTTATTTGTAAATTAGGTGTATTTATAACACTAATCTTATAAAGGCGAAAGTTTGTGTGTGTTGCAAGTTTGTTACTTCTTCACGCTCAAACCGCTGGACCGATTTGGATGAAATTTAATGTATAGATAGCTTATCCCATGGATTAACATATATGCTACTTTTAATCCCGGTCTAAAACCGCGGGGCGCAGCTAGTAAATCATATCCTTTCTTCAATCAACTTATTTTTATTTTCTTTATTGATTGTATAGGTACTTGCAGCATCTTCCATTTCGATTAAATTAGATTTCGTTGCACCAGAGACAATTTAGGTTAATTATTGGATCCATTGGCGAAAACAGCGAAATAACGAAACATACAGGGTGTAAGGGACAGCTCTCCGCAAACTGATAGGGTGAATTCAGTATGTCATACTAAGATGACCGGTACATGAAATTTTTTTAGGATCGTTAAGGGAATCCAATAAACCTGATTTGTTTGTGTTTTTGTGCACAAATCGGAGCGTCTATTACTGGTTGGGAGGGGAAGGTAATAGGTATGCGGTCAGTTCGATGACCTCTGTAGCTAGACAGAAAGTGAACATCTGATTTCACGCGTCTAACCAACGGGTTAGAGTATTTCAACATCCATTGCTGGTTTTTTTTTTTGCTGTTTTTTTTTTGTTGCAGTTTTACATAAATGGAGTGCTGCGAACACACAATGCAATTTTACATAGAAATAATGAAAATGTAAAAATAAAACTTGGGGGGTTTTCATAGAAAAAAATCTGAAATTATCTTATGTGATAGAAGTTTATGTAAATATTACAGGAAAAATAAAACGATGTCTCTAAACACACTTTTTCAGGAATCATCAACAAAAATTACATTATGATGGTACGGAACCCTTGGTGCACGAGTCCGACTCACTCTTGATCCGTTTTTTTTTTTAAATTAAACATATTATTGTGTAAGGCTAACCACGTTTTTCTACTGAAACCGCGTCCTTTTTTCTAGGAACAATAAAGTAAGGCGAAGCGCTGGTTGACCTGATTACTTAGATTGAACTTGGATTGAACACAACTTTAGTTAGGTACAATATAACTAGAACGTTTGTTTACACAATCAACATTGATGTAGTTTACATAATTATTGGGGCTTAATTTAAGATGAAATTTAATTGTTTAATCTGTAAATAAGATATCGAATCACTTTTACACGTCATAAGAGAAAAAAAAACCGGTCAAGAGCGAGTCGGACTCGCGCACCGATTTCTGAAAAAGTGTGCTATTTAGAGACATCGTTTTATTTTTCCTGTAATCTTTACATAAACTTCTATCACATAGAATAATTTCAGATTTTTATCTTTGCAAACTTTGGAGATAAGGGGGAGGGAACGGTATTTTTTTTTACATTTTTCATCAAAAGTCGAACACTGTGCGGCCTAAAAAAAAAATAAAAATATGTTTGAGAATGTGCAAACAGCGCTCTTTCATATGATACCCCAAATGACCTAGTAGCCCCACTTTGAATTTTTAAGACCCCCTTTCAGCCTATGTTGCAAAAAAAATGCATATATTTTTATTTCTTTCTTATTTGCAAAATAGTTGGGTAAATATTATCTAAAACTGTTCCAAATTTCAAGTTGATAGCATTAGTAGTTCTTGAGATATCCAGCTGTGACAGACAGACAGACAGACAGACTGAGTCACACCATAAGGGTTCCTTTTTTACCATTTTGGTACGGAACCCTAAAAAGCTAGATGGAGTCGACCATTCCTATCTTACTACCGCTGAGGAGAAAGGCGAATTAAACTCAGGGGTAAAAATCTCTTCCAGTCCAGACATAATCTTGGTCTGATCATGTGAGTACCATGTAGATTATCGTCTAAAATGATCTTTTGAGGAAATAATTGGAGTGGACCTGTCCAGTCAGTGCAAGCATTTTTCAGTAATCATGCAGCTCAACTCATGATTAACATTGATTTTTTCAGTAAATCTGGTTAGCTTGAAAACATTATGTATTGTGAAGTTGTGAAGCAAATAATACTATCATAAGGAACTAAAGCGTTCATTATAATTTCAATCAACAAATCTATTTTCTGCACGGAAAAGCAAAGGGTTCCAATGGAAAATTATAGACAAGAAACCGTTTTTCGGAAATAGATTAGATTTATAGTGTTGGCCATAAACCGAAACCGGATTGTTGTAATATCGAAAACAGTAGCCGAATACGTCAAGATTGTAGATAACGACAAAGACACAAAACACAAAAGCTGAAACCGAATTCTCACGGAAACCAAAAACCGTATACTTTAAAAAAAATCTATTATCAGAACTTTTTAGGCCGATTATATATATATATATATAATCGGCCTATAAAGTTCCCACTGTGAAAGGTGAGGAGGTGAGAGGGATTCGGATTAGTAGGTAAAAAAAGCACACTTTATCATTATCATCTGCATAGCCTTTTCCCAACTATGTAGGGGTTGCCCCCTAGTCTACCAGTAATTTACATGGACCGACTGCCTATCTGACCTCCGCAATCCAGTAACTGGGCAATATGATACCCCTGGGTAAGACTGGCTCAGACTTTCGGGCACTTGACTACCCATAACGATTGTCAATGATCGACAAATGACAGCCAGAAACAACGGTTTAACGTACATTCCGAGGCACGGAGGGTCTTGATATGTATTGGATGGTCACCCATCCAAAGACATACCTCAGCAAAAGTAGCTTAAAATTCGATCGACCCGGGTGGTTATTATTTAGACGAATGAATCGCATAAGCGAAGCATAAGTTGAATGTTTGGATGTAATAAACTTCACGAAGTTGGTGCAATCAATCCGTCGGGCGGCCGGCGAGCGACCCAATTTGATTGATCAGTCGTAATTATGTTGCGATATTAGAGCCACTGCTGTTTACACGAGTAAACTAGGTTCCTTGTTCACTAGGTTGTGTTGGAAATTGTAGTGTTTTTGATGAAAAATTGTAGTAGTAGAAAGAAATTATAGAAAACAATTATTATTTTATTTTAATTTTTAGATAAAAAACAGTCGAGAGGGTGTCGTGGCACAGGATAAGGAACTTCATTTCGATAAACACCAAAGTACCTAGGTTAAATTAGGTAAGTACTGTTTTATTAACTAATATTATCCCACCAAAAACATTTTCATGTAATATTAGGTCTTTACCTATGAAATTGCCGTTCTGCAGTACTGGCCATTTCAAATCAAAATAATTTTTGTTTGGCTAAGAATTCTAATTTCAAATTAATTTTATTTTAAAAACATGGATTTTTTTTTCCAAAAGTAGTCATTTGTTTACATTTTCATCGCATTTCAATCTTTTTCGTCATCATGGATACGTTAAAAATTCGAGTAATTATGGAATATGAGTACCGTCGTGGCAGCAACGCGGCACAAGCGGCACGCAACATCAACGACGTTTACTGAGCTAATACTACAAACCAACGCACCACCTGTTATTGGTTTGCTCGCTTCCGTTCTGGAAATTTCGACCTGAAAAATGAACCTCGCGGTCGTCCGAAGACTTTGGTCGACAATTACGAATTAAAGGCGATTGTGGAAGCTGATGATACACAATTTACGGCTGAATTAGCAGCAGCTTTCGACGTTAGCGTCAAAACAATATTGGTCCATTTGCGTCAAATTGGCAAGGTAAAAAAGCTTGACAAATGGGTGCCCCACGAACTCAATGATCGCCAGCGCGAAGTACGCGTCGAGACGTGCCTTGCACTGCTCAACAGACACGCAAATGAAAGAATTTTGAACCGCATTGTTACCTGCGATGAAAAATGGATTCTGTTTGATAACCGCAAGGGCTCAGCAAGTTGCCCTAAACGAAAACTTACCCCTAGAAAAGTGATGGTCACTGTTTGGTGGTTTGGAGAGTTAGGGCGTATAGAGTTAGAAGCTTGGCTCTACATGAGATCTGATAGCTTTTTGTCAGTGCGAGCTATATGTGGTCTCGTCTTGGCAACATAATAGGTCTTTACCTATGAAATTGCCGTTTTGTATGAAACAATTTAAACGAATTTTTTTCATGTATTTTTATTTGTATTAATCGAAGTAATCACCCATGCAATCAATGCATCTTTGCCAACGCAGTGGCAGTTTATTGATGCCCTTCTTAAAGAAATCAGCTGGTCGGGAGGCAACAAATTCTTCAAAGGCATTTTGTACTGCCTCTCGGGTATTGAATTTTTTTCCCGCCAAGAAGTTATCCAAATTCTGGAAAAAGTAGTAGTCTGTAGGCGCAAGACCTGGTGAGTAGGGCGGATGACGGAGAGCTTCCAACCCCAGTTCTTGCAACTTGGAGACCGTCTGCTGTGCAGTATGAGGTCGCGCTTTGTCGTGCAGGAGCAGCGGAGACGAGCGATTGACCAATGCTGGTTGGAGATGTGCCAGCTTCTCCATCATTGTGTTCAGTTCTTCACAGTACACATCTGCAGTAATGTTTACCCCGTTTGGTAAGAAGCTGTGATAATCACACCGGCGCTAGACCACCAAACAGTGACCATCACTTTTCTAGGGGTAAGTTTTCGTTTAGGGCAACTTGCTGAGCCCTTGCGGTTATCAAACAGAATCCATTTTTCATCGCAGGTAACAATGCGGTTCAAAATTCTTTCATTTGCGTGTCTGTTGAGCAGTGCAAGGCACGTCTCGACGCGTACTTCGCGCTGGCGATCATTGAGTTCGTGGGGCACCCATTTGTCAAGCTTTTTTACCTTGCCAATTTGACGCAAATGGACCAATATTGTTTTGACGCTAACGTCGAAAGCTGCTGCTAATTCAGCCGTAAATTGTGTATCATCAGCTTCCACAATCGCCTTTAATTCGTAATTGTCGACCAAAGTCTTCGGACGACCGCGAGGTTCATTTTTCAGGTCGAAATTTCCAGAACGGAAGCGAGCAAACCAATAACAGGTGGTGCGTTGGTTTGTAGTATTAGCTCAGTAAACGTCGTTGATGTTGCGTGCCGCTTGTGCCGCGTTGCTGCCACGACGGTACTCATATTCCATAATTACTCGAATTTTTAACGTATCCATGATGACGAAAAAGATTGAAATGCGATGAAAATGTAAACATAAAATAAACCTAATAAAGGAGATGCCCAACTTTTGTATGAATGCTTGCCCAAGATTATGAAATATTATGTACAGGAAAACTTATGATATTTAAATATTATAAAAACAAGTACCTTATTATTTTATTACTTTTTTCAAGAATTTCTGCAGGAATTTAGTAATAGTGTACTAAAATTGATCTTACGGATTTTTCATAAGTTAATTCATTTTGTACAGGTAAATTCAAACAATCCAAGCAAACAGTAATTTTTATGACTTCCAAGGTAATTTTAGGCCACCTCCTTTGTCTAGGCAATTCATTGTAACTAGAAAATTAAGGCTATTTACTATTTATCTAAATAAGTTTTGGGGAAAACTAAGGTCAACATTCGCTTTAGGCTTTAAGCTTCGTTGCCATAAATTTGTCGCTGTGGAGTAGCGTGACCCAATTAAAAATCCATATATCTATACTAATATTATAAATTCTAAAGTAACTCTGTCTGTGTGTCTTTTCACGACTAAACCGCTGAACGGATTTCGATAAAACTTGGCAAGGTGACAGATGGCATCCTGACGAAGGACATAGGTTAGTTTTTGTCTCAAAAATAATTCTACAAGGAGTGATATAGGGGATGGAAGTTTGTATGGGAAACCCAGCATTTCTTAAGTTAGGGATATGAAAATTCAAAAATAATTATGCTTTTGGTAGGAAATAAAGAATTATGTCGGTTAGTGTTTTGAAAAAATCATACTCTAACTGGGTAAAACAGGGGTTGATTTTAAAATTCACAAATTTTTTTTTTTTTAAAGTACAGACGCCAGCAGGTCTAGCCACCCGAAACTGTCAAATTTTCCCAATAAACCTTGAACCTAATGCTTAAGCGATAACGATGAAAATCTATTAAAGAAATTTGACAGATTGTAGTAGCTTGATGTGCTTGTCTGTACCTTTATTAAAAAGATAAATAAATAAAATAAATATCCTTGGACATTTCACACAACGCCATCTAGTCCCAAGCTAAGCAATCTAATGCTTGTGTTATGGTAACGAGATGGCTGATAAACTACTTATATACATTTTTTTTTTTTGTAAATACATACATATTATAGATAGAAAAACACCCAGATTCACCCAAAGACCCAGATATAGTTAAGGGATTGCATATGTAGTCATTGCAGTCATAGATCAGGTAGGTACTTTTAATCCCGGTAGTAGGTTCCCGTGGGATATTTTCCGACATCCACGCGGGCGATGCCGCGGGCAAAAGCTAGTATCTTCATATAATTCTGCCACGGTTGAACATGGACTACTTAATAACTGCTATAAGTAATCAATTTATTACACCTGCCGACCTATTCTGTGAAAATGAGCTGTCAGTAGTGTCAATCCATAGCTTCAGATGGAATGACAGCTCACTCCACGCTCAAGGAGGTATTACAACCACTGTACTTTAGCACCCGCCGCTTTTATATAGTAGCTATTTTTTTTTGGGTAGAATAGACCCTTTTTAGTGTATTTTTGAAAACGCCAAAGTGCGCAAAATAATAAACGCCGAGAAAAAAAAGTCGCATTTTTACAGTACTAGTAGTGCTATTGACCTTGAGGTCAATGACCCTGTGGTCAAGCTTTCATCGTCTAATATACGAGACATTCACCGCCTCATCTAACCCGAATGATTCACCAACAATAGAGGAGATCTGTCGTTAAGGCGAAAGCGCCAGGGTAGCCCGCGAAATTCAAAACTTCTTACGTTTTTTTGCAATTTGTAGGTCAGTGTGAGCTTGTATGTTGATTAAAATATGATTCGCGGGCGTAGCTAATATGGCTTTATAGAATTGTTATCATTAGAATCAGCAATACAACTCCATAAGTTAGCATTGACCTCAAATCTAGCGATTTCATGAAATCATGAGGTTTGAGGTAAATGCTAACTTATGGAGTTGTATTGCTGATTCTAATGATAACAATTCTATAAAGCCATATTAGCTACGCCCGCGAATCATATTTTAATCAACATACAAGCTCACACTGACCTACAAATTGCAAAAAAACGTAAGAAGTTTTGAATTTCACGGGCTACCCTGGCGCATCATCCTTAATAGTCGCTGTTCTAACCTAACCCAAATGATTAAACAACAATAAAGTTAAAAACATCGGGTGTTAATGTACAGTGGAGCCGAAGTATTTTTTACCATAATTTTAAAAGTGGACAATGATTGAGCACGTCTTTCCTACTCAGGCAAGGCATTCCTTAACTTTACTGCTTGTACAGTAACCCTCTTAGTAATAAACACAGAATAAAATTACTCCAAGTTTAAACCTATGAAAATGTATGGTTATTCCTTGGCTATTCCTGATATAACTTTATTCCGTGTTTTATTAGTAAGAGGGTTAAAGATTTCTCATTAAAACTGGTGGAATGAAATATTATATCTTTAGATCAATCAATCAATTTATGTTGACCTATAAATACCTTGCTAAAACTTAAAGCTATAAATATCTGGCAGCCGATAACTCTGGCTAGCCAGAGGAAGACGTAGATCTCAAAACAGACGGTATTTACACAATTTGTGTGAATAAACAAATCCCAAGTGTTTACTGAGGCGAGTGGTCCGTATTGTAAATAACACTTTTGGAGATAACATGGATTTAAAGACGTCGGGTTTCCTTAATCATCAAGATGGAGAGATTAATTTGTTCTGAATAACTTTATCGAAATAAATTATACACCATGTTTTCTTTTAGTAAAAAACTTTTCATTGCGACAATTCCTGAAGTCAGTTTTCTGCCTTCTTGTTTAAATGTTAAAAAAAACCGGTCAAGAGCCAGTCGGACTCGCGCACCGAGGGTTCTGTTCCGATTTCTGAAAAAGTGTGCTATTTACAGACATCGTTTTATTTTTCCAGTAATCTTTACACAAACTTCTAGCACATAGAATAATTTCAGATTTTTCTATATGCAAACTTTGGAGATAAGGGCTCGGTTAGGGTATTTTTTTTTACATTTTCATCATAAGTTGAAAACTATGCGGCCTAAAAAAAAGAAAAAAATGTTTGAGAATTTTAACAGCGCTCTTTCATAAATGATACCAAACATGTAACTTATTCGTAGCCCACATGTCCTAGTGCCCCACTTCGAATTTTAAAGACCCCCTTTCAGTGCCTGTTGCAAAAAAAATATACATTTTTTTCATTTTTTCATAATTGAAAAATAGTTGGCAAACGTCATCTATAACTGTTCCAAATTTCAAGTTGATAGCATTAGTAGTTCTTGAGATAATTATCCAGCTGTGACAGACAGACAGATAGACTGAGTCACACCATAAGGGTTCCTTTTTACCATTTTGGTACGGAACCCTAAAAAGAAGTTTATTTTAAAGCTATCAACTTAGCATGCAATGCCTTGCGAAACACGAAGACTGCTTCATCTTTTAACAATAATTTGCGTTGTCATATTTTTACTTATTTTGCCAAGTTGATGTCATGACATTTCAAAATCAGCAAAAAGTAATAAACCAAACAAAATAAACAACTCCAATTGTTTGCCGAGGGTAGTACAAAACAATTTGTCGTTACTATACATTCTGTGTATACAACGTGAACAACGAAATGTACGTCATATATCCGTTATTATTCGCGACACATCCGGAGTACAAACGTATGGTAGCTTACGTGAAACGGAACTTAATTTAGTAAAAAAAAAACGGTCAAGAGGAGTAGGACTCGCGCACCGAGGGTTCCGTTCCGATTTCTGAAAAAGTGTGCTATTTAGAGACATCATTTTATTTTTTATCGTAATCTTTACATAGACTTCTATTAAATTCAGATTTTTTTCTATGCAAACTTCGGAGGTAACGATAATGGAATGGTATTTTTTTTTACATTTTTCATCAAAAGCCGAAAATGTTAGAAAATGTGCAAATCATATCGTTTTTAGGGTGCCGTACCAAAATGGTAAAAAAGGAACCCTTATGGTGTGACTCAGTCTGTCTGTCTGTCTGTCTGTCACAGCTCGATATCTCAAGAACTACTAATGCTATCAACTTGAAATTTAGAACAGTTTTACATGACGTTTACTCAACTATTTTGCGAATAAAAAAGAAATAAAAATAAATATATTTTTTTTGCAACAGGGACTGAAAGGGGGTCTTAAAAATTCAAAGTGGGGCTACTAGGGCATATGGTATCATACGAAAGAGCGCTGTTTGCACATTCTCAAACATTTTTTAATTTTTTTTTAGGTTGCACAGTGTTCGACTTTTGATGAAAAATGTAAAAAAAAATACCGTCCCCCCCCCTTATCTCCGAAGTTTGCAAAGCGAAAAATCTGAAATTATTCTATGTGATAGAAGTTTATGTAAAGATTACAGGAAACATAAAACGATGTCTCTAAATAGCACAGTTTTTCAGAAATAATCAACAAAAATTACATATAAATGATGATACAGAACCCTCGGTGCGCGAGTCCGACTCGCTCTTGACCAGTTTTTTTTCATATGGTACACGACATGCTTTATTAGCCCTAATACGCGCATTGTCGTGGAGTTGCGGATACCAGCCCGTATTACCTATTACCTAGCCCTAAGCTGCTTCGAATTTTAAAGACCCCTTTCAGTCCTTGTTGCAAAAAAAAAAAAAACAATTCTTTCTTATTTGCAAAATAGTTGAGCGAACGTCATCTAAAACTGTTCCAAATTTCAAGTTGATAGCATTAGTAGTTCTTGATATATCCAGCTGTGACAGACGGATAGACAGACAGACTGAGTCGCACCATAAGGGAGGACCATTTTCGTACGTAACCCATAAAACACAGTACTGTAAGTACCAATCATACACCCTCCATAAGAGTGGCGTTAAATGCGACTGTGGGGTTGTCAGTAGAATGGGCACCATTTGGCTTATTGGGTTCATCCGGAGTACCTACTAATGAAACCATTCCTACTTTTGCAACGATTCATCGTGTTAGGTGAGAGTGCTCTTCTCTGAATATGTCGCCTTGTCAACATTTTCCAACCTATAATCGTTTCTATACTTCTTCGCGACGATAGGTCTTTGTGCAGTAAATGAAAGCTGTAGCGGACTGTATTACACGTATAATGATTAAGGTTGATTACAACGGTGTCGACTAGACAAACAAGCAAATAAGAATTAACGCTAAGAAGACGCGTAAGGGCAGCCGTGCGTGGAGGCGTACAACAGCTGACTGGTGAGACGCGCGGGGCCGCGCTGCAGCCGCTCGCCCGGCTGCCTCGCCGCTGCCCTGCAGGTGCAGCCCTCGTTCACTGCCGCCAGCGCGCGGCGTGGCATGTTGAGAAGAGCGGTCTCAACAATACTACGTTAGTACTATTATTTATTCTGTGACAATACTCTCAATATTATACATGGAATTCATATTAGCAGGGAAGTTTTAACAAGAATAAAGTTTAAAAAACCGACTACGGAAAGATAAAATTGATCTAAAAATATCAAAATCTGGGGGCACGGGAGTGCCCCCGCCAAGACGAGCCAAGCGAAGCGCAAGGGCACTACCTACCTTTTCTCGAAGCACTTCGTCGTATTTTTGAACATTCTTAACTTGGGTTTGGATTATACCAGATAAACAAAATTTTCGGGATATGATGTCAGTGGTTGACTCATTAAATCTATAAAGTTTCAATTGCATAGCTCTTATACTTTAGATTTTATTGATATCTAAAATACCCCGATTTCGTCACTGACTCACTGATGATCATAAAAATTCTTAGGGTACTTCCTGAAGTCCTAGAAATCTGAAATTTGAATGAGTAAAATCAAAATGACTTTTTAGACAGATTAAAAAAAAAAAAAAAAGTTTCTAGGTATAAAAATTACAAGCATGTAGTGAAATAGCATTAAATCAAAGTGCATAAATATAAACGGTATTAAATAAATTTAATATGCACGATTGTAAACCTGTCAATACACCAATGGAAAATAAACTTAAATATGACGCATTAAACTCTGAAGAAAAATATATAATGATACATGTTGAAACGTTATAGAACGTTTAATGTATGTCATGTTATGCACTCGTCCAGATTTAATTACTTACAAGCGTTAATATACTGAGAAGGTATACGAACAAAAATAGTAAAGAACTCTGGCAGTGTCTAAAGAGAGTGCTTCGGTACTTGAAAGGTACTGTTAATTTAAAATTAAGTTATAGGTAAAAGATGTGCCTACACTAACATTATATGTGGCTACGTAGATTCAGATTGGGGTGGCAGTGATTCAAATGACAGGAAAAGTACAACTGGGTATTTCAAGCTGCAAGCAAACCTGGAGTACAAAGAAACAAATGTCAGTTGCTGCCTCTTCAACTGAGGCAGATTGTATGGCATTGTATGAAACTGTCATGGGAGGCTTTAGGGCTTAAATCACTAGCAGTTAGTATTAAGATAGATATAATTAAATCTATCATATTCTATGAGGATAAAAATAGCTGCATAAGCATTGCAAATAATCCAACCCATCACAAACGTACAATACACATAGAAATAAAGTATCATTTTTCTAAGGAACAGATTGAGAAAAATGTAATAAAATAAAATTACATTCCAAAAGTTCAGCAGTTGGCAGATGTTCTGACCAAGGCATTAACCGCTATCACTTTTCAAGCGATGAGAAGTAAAATGGGCTTCGAATAAGATACTCATTGAATGTTTAGTGATTCTACATAATAATATGATTTATGATTAATTTAATTATTATTAAGAATAATTTAATGAAGTGGTTTGATTAAGGTTTTCTGGGTTTTCCTTAATCCTTGGCAGCAAATGTTGGACCATGATGTATTCCCAGCAAACACTAGGAAGTGAATATGTTCCGGTCAATTAGGTATTACCTACTTTGATTTAAGTTTTTTTTTTGTATAATTGGTAGATTAATTTTTGAGGGGGCGTGTTGATTTATTTGATTTAATTATTTACAAAAATCAATCTTTAGTCGATTTTATAATAATCGATATATCGTAGGTACCTACTTATTACATAAATACTACCCACCATTAGTAGTACTTCACTTCTCGTTAGCGCCTTAAGAAAGACGGACGTATAAACTTCCTAGTGACTTTTAATTGGCTAATAATAATCTATACATTTTAAAAAGCCCATAACTCGTTTTATTAAAGTGTTAGAACCTAGATTTCCTACAGGTATGTAAGCTAGTATTAGTACACAAACAACAAAAAAATTCTAAAACTTGGAACTTTTACCGCCCAACCCCTTAAACTAGGGGATGGAAATTTGTATGAGACTTCCGCAAATAATAAGTACTTATACTTACGAATAATATTAATACACTTGTATATACTTCGATAAGTGTTTATTAATCTCCTACCTATCAACCTATACATATAAGCAACTTACAAAAAGAAATGAAATCCTACCAAAAACATTTTCATGTAAAATGTTGCCAAGATCTCATGTAGAGCCAAGCTTGTAACTCTACACGCCCTAACTCTTCTTGTAGTAACGAAACGGCCAAGCCTCATATTTTGACTAAGGTGTAGAGTTTGTGAAATTAGGGCTTGGAGAGTTAGGGCGTGTAGAGTTAGAAGCTTGGCTCTACATGAGATCTGATAGCTTTTTGTCAGTGCGAGCTATTAATGTGTTCTCGTCTTGGCAACATTTTACATGAAAATGTTTTTGGTGGGATATTTATTTACTTAAACAATAATGACATTGGTATATACGTATACATATTTGTAATGTGCTCGTCAAGGCCATTATTTTGATACCAAACATGTCATGATTATCTCAATTTAATTTTTTTCGAGGTCAGAAATTTACGTGTAAAGTCCAGCGTATTAAATTTAGGAAGAATTTATGTAGCCAATGTCACCCGGACTATTATTACTAATCTATCGATACCTCATTCATCAAAATCGGTTCAGTAATTTACACGCTACGGTGGAACACACGTAAATACATACTTACATACCTATTTACATACTTACATACATACATAGACTGCTAAATCATACATAACCCTTCCTTTTGGCTTTGCCGTAGTCGGGTAAAACTAGAGACTTGAAATGATAAGATTATCATATTTTTAGGTATATACCTTGATAAATTAACAAAAAAATTATTAAAAAATTACGTGTAGTGATTTCCGTTGAGAAGATTGTATGTTTGTCGCCACACACAATGGATTAATCTAAATCTTCTTCTATAAGTTTTCCTTCATCCTTCGGATTAGACCTATTGATTTTCGTTATTAAACTCATAACCGTTTAAAAGATAATAACAAAAATCGATGAATTTTCTTAGATATACCTATTTCCGTATTTATCGTCAACATGTTTCTGTCTGTGGATTTGGATTTTACAATTTTTTTTACAATCTAACAGCATTGCTGTTTCGATTAGAAAGATTGGGCGTGGTACGAATGGGAGTGATACGTGAGTTCGAATGACATTATCGCGAAGGTCGCCATTTCGAAAAATTTTTCTAGTGGTACGCCAGTTCGAAAACTCATTAGATCGAAAACCAATATATCGAATGACGTTATCGCGAAGGTCGCCATTTCGAAAAATTTTGCTTGTGGTACGCCAGGTCGAAAACTCATTAGATCGAAAACCAATATATCGAATGACATTATCGCGAAGGTCGCCATTTCGAAAAATTTTGCTAGTGGTACGCCAGTTCGAAAACTCATTAGATCGAAAACCAATATATCGAATGACATTATCGCGAAGGTCGCCATTTCGAAAAATTTTGCTAGTGGTACGCCAGTTCGAAAACTCATTAGATCGAAAACCAATATATCGAATGACATTATCGCGAAGGTCGCCATTTCGAAAAATTTTGCTAGTGGTACGCCAGTTCGAAAACTCATTAGATCGAAAACCAATATATCGAATGACATTATCGCGAAGGTCGCCATTTCGAAAAATTTTGCTAGTGGTACGCCAGTTCGGAAACTCATTAGATCGAAAACCGCTATATCGAATGACGTTATCGCGAAAGTCACCATTTCGAAAAATTTTGCGAGCATTACACCAGTTCGGAAGTCATGGTGGTCAAAATCCGATGTTGAGTTAATTTGTCTGGGAATTGAACTCACGACCCCATGTCTGGAAATGTGCATATCCAATACTTACTGCCGCATGGGGCCAGGTCTGAAGGGTATGGTACGGGTAGGTAGGTATTTAAGGCGCAGATTTCCAGAAACGATCAAAAAGGTGGTTTTTTAAAGCTGTGTATCTCATAAACCGTAAATAATTTAGACATGTAAAAAAAATATATGATATTTTCAAGTCCTTTTCGCATACAGTGATGGAAGCCAAAACAAAACATACTTTAATGCACCAAAAAAAATCTTTAAACATACCTCCTCATAATCTTTAAAAGCTGTTTATCCCTTCATTAGCAATTATAATTATAATTAAAAATATACCATGAAATGCCAAATTCCAAACTGCATCCAGTGATGGATTACTTTTTATTAAATAGTTAATTTCTAATTTTATACGATTTTATTTGCACTTTTACGACATAATTCCGGTGCGCGTGAGAATCTTCTATCTCGTGCGTCAAACTAGACAGCCATAAAGCCATTTCACTTACACACCGAGCTAAACCAAGCTTGGAACCAGGGCCTTAAACTGTATTGTGAAATAACACTTTAATATGCCTCTCGGTTGGCTTTGTGGTAAAACCATAGTATTACAAATGCTTAAAAGAAATAAACAATTTCCATGAAATGGACACTCGCTCTGTTTGCCAACATATTACATTAAGTTCCAGGGTAGCCCGCGAAATTAAATTTTTCGCGACCGAAACAAATATGTACTTATTTACAGTATTATAATCATCAAAATCAGTAATACAACTACTTCCACAAATGTCAAGATTTCATAAAATAGTCATACAATAGGATTACCTGATTTTAAGAGTTGTATTGATGATTTGAATGATTATAATTCTGTATATGCATACTAAACTTGTTACGGTCATGAAACATATTTTGACTAATAACATACCTATAGCATTGACTTATATATTACTGCGTAAACTGACCTGCAAATTGCAAAAAACGTAAGAAAATTTGAATTAGCAAGCTACCCTGGTGCTTTCGCCTTAACCACTTTAACAGGTTTCAAATTACCAACCAAAACATACTTAGAACCTATAAACTTTTCCGCTAACTAAGTTCCAGGTACTTAAATTTTGTCACCTTTAAATATAAACTCTCAATCATCCAACATTCTTCATTTTCGTCGCGTCTAATGTCCCGGGGAGCCTCGGGAAGATCCGGGAAGATCCGAGATCTGTCCCAGTTAAGCTCACGCTTCAGAGGAGCTTCTTAAACGAATTTCACCTAATTCTGTTGAACGCCGCGACGACGGAATATTAAGTGCTATATGCTGATGTTAAATTTGACTGACAAAGGACGTTTGAGGATCTAAATCTAGGTTTACTCGTATTGTTATGCTAGTTATATTTTCTTTGTTGATTATTATCGTTGACTATACTTTTAAACCTTGTAGTGTAGAGGCATAAACCAAAATAAACAAGTACATAATGTGTACATCTCCCGCCTACACTACACCACAAGGCGGAGGACATCGCGGAGTACGTGCACCAGAACATGAGGTACACGTCGAAGGTGCAGTTACTGGAGTCGCGCCGCAACGTCAACTTCAAGGCGTTCGTGGTGCGAGTACCGAACTGTTACCTGCCCCTCGTCATGGAAGAAGACTTTTGGCCGCAGGACGTGGTGTTCCGTCGCTTCCGTGAACAAGTACCACAGTACAGCATAATGTCAAGCTGGTGCAAACACAAGTTTGTTTTGCAAACCGTTTCTTTCATATGATACCCCACATGCCCTAGTAGCCCCACTTCGAATTTTAAAGACCAAAAAAAAGGTATATATTTTTATTTCTTTCTTATTTGCAAAATAGTTATGCAAATGTCACCTGAAACTGTTCCTTAGTAGTTCTTGAGATATCCAGCTGTGACAGACGGACAGACAGACAGATTGAGTCGCACCATAATGGTTCCTTTTTTACCATTTGGGTACGGAACCCAAAAATTGACGGCTAGAAGAATTAAATTGATGTTATAAGAAACAGTTTTTAAGTCTGCTACTCAAATTACTTTTATTCACTTTTCTGCAGGTTACCATCTTAGCTTTGAATTCAGGAAGTGGTGGCGAATTCCTTGGTCTTCGTATGCCATCATTAAGTATTAGCCAAACAGACAGTAGCGGTGCATGGCATGCCGGACATACCTACATTCAAGTACCACCACCCTTAGAGCCTATTTCAATCGACCCCAGTAACATAATTATATAGTACCATATTTGGGAAACCCATGATCGACAAGCCGTTTCTAAACTGAATAATAAATAGTGAAGTCACACAAAGGTCCATTTATGAAGGTCTCACGTCCCGAACCCACCCCTATCACCAAGATTATATGGGTACATACCATGACATTAAACATCTAGACGTTGCCATGATTACAGTGTGAAGTGTGGAAGTGAGACACATATATACGAAATTAGTAGGAAAATTGATACAAAGCATCGTATCTTCTGTCTCCTACGGCGTGCCGTATTTTTGCTTGGCGAACTTTCAAATATTAGCCAAACAAAGTGCTTTCACTGTTACAAAATTTATCTTGCGTCGATTAATTTAACTTTCTTGGACAGTTTTTGCATTGTGCGAATGTATTGACATGGGTTTCAGTCCAAAATATGGAAGATTTCTTACGTTAAACCTCATTTCTAATACCACATAACCTAGAAAAAGTATTATATTGCTGTCTCATGACCGTCCACGCGGTGGCTCGATCTAGATGTATATTATCTAAGGTAGTACATACAGTACACACCCCGTATTACAATATGTGAACTCAGCTTAATACAACTCACACTTATGATCGCCCCGTTACTTACCATAGTTCTACTAAGTTTGCTCAAGCTACGCTAACTCAGGCCAGGCAATATAGCTCCGATGTCGTAGCCTCTTCGTTGAAGTTACTTCAAGTTGAGCTATTTCAAGGACTAATTGAAAACTGTAGTGTAAAATAGATTACTAAGTTCTGAATATGCTCGTGTGTGATATTGTCATTTGCTGTAGAGCTCTTTGTGATGGAGCTAAACCGGGGTAGAACTACCAATCTGCCTAGACTTTTACCAACTATGTTGGGTTCAGCTTCCAGTCTAACCAGATACACCTGAATACCAGGAGCTACTGCCTATCTGACCTGCACAATCCAGTAACTGGGTGATACGATTACCCCTTGGTAAGACTTTCGGGCCGTAACGACTGTCAAAGATCCACGAATGAAGGCCGGAACCAACGGCTGAAGGTGCTTTCCGAGGCACGGAGGAGTCTCGTTAGGTAAAAATGGTCACCTATCCATGGACCGGGGGGCCTACTCCCTAAGCACGAAGCCCGTAGTTTCGGCCTTTGTTACGGGCGTTTCCTACTCCGGTTCACCTACGGATCGATGATTGGTTCGCGGCCCAAACGAAGTATAAATGACAACATGATTTGCCAGTTGTCCCTACTCCCGATGTGTTTTTACCCATCCGAAAAATTTAACTTTTACACTTGTTTTGATGGATCGTAATGTCAGTCGGACGGATAAACGGACGGACGGAAAGACGGACGGACTTAGGGAGTAGGCCCCCTGTCCCGGAAAACGTAGCTTAAACTGATGGGTCCACCCGTGCAGCTGTTATTACTTAGAACTCCCAGCATCCTTATTTCTGCTGTTCAGCAGTGTTGATATGATATGGTCCAGTTTGTGTGGTGTATTTACAGGTACATAACTCATGAGGCATTTCAACTGTCTCTGGAATGGCAATGCAATACCAGTATAGCTTGGGGTTGTTACTGGTGGTTGTGACTTTGGTAGCCACTCACCGCTGGAATGCTTGTCCGACACGAAACAACATAAAACATTTTCTGGACAACAATTAATCCGATACACTGTTTTCTTATTTGCATTCCACATCCACAATAATATGATCTGCAAGAGCTATCGCAACAAACTGACGGATGCAAAGCTATCCTTCACTGTTTAATTAAGTTTATAGAGGCATGAGGAACAGGGTATAAAGTTCACTCATCCTCCATAGAAAAGGGAGGATCCGCCAATCAGACGGGTGTCATATCTGGTGGGCAACTGCCCCACGATTGATGTCGGAACATTGTATATATGCTAGTCGTAAACTATAATTGCGCGATGCAGGATTTTTGCGTGACGTCAGTGTGATGCGCAGTTCGCATGTGGCGATGTAGATGCCACCACAGGTTCTCGTTGAGTACTGGACTTGTACTCTTTTACCACGTTTAGTAACAGAATTTACCTTTTTACACACTGATGATACGTACCTGCCTCTTTTACATGACAAGTCCAGTCTTGACCATCCGCCTGTTACTCGTTCGTAGTTTGATTTTAAACATGGACTAAATTAAATACACTTGAGGCCTAAACATGACCTAGACCTCATCTCAACTATTCTGGCATATCTAATAACTAATTTACATGATTTTATCTCATCTTCTGTTAGACGTGACAGCTCAAAGTGAGTTGCAGCATTGTGTGAAATCTAATGCCATCAGATAAATTCCTGCTCATTTTGTGTGTCAAAAATGATTTCCGAGTCCTTTGGGTGACTAGTAACGTAACGTGTTGTGTAAAGTTTTTTCTCTATAGGATTATGTACTCATGTGACCACAGACATACTAAGAAACATTTCTAAACATTTCTACCATCCTAGTAGGTACCTAAAACAAAATCAAGGGTGCTTTTCCACGAGCTATGCTGCGAGAATGTGAAAGCTAAGCTACGAAACTGTGACCGTTTCCACTGATGCTAAGCTGTGTGGCGGAGCGAGTTAGATGTGCTATGAAGATGCGCCGCCGCGAGGTAGCTGTGCGAGGGAGACGCGCAGCTCGAGCTATGCGGTGCATCGACAGTAGGGAAGGCACGGGGAGCGGCAGCTACACCACTCGCGCATTCATAGCTCCCATCTATAGCGCTCATCCTTCCATATAGAAAACATAGCCTAGTTAACCCGTTTCCACTAGTGCTATGCTATGTGGACCAATGAATATGATTGGTGGATATCAAACGCATCCATAGCAACGTAGCATAGCACATCTCTGGTGGAAAATCAGCCTCATACCGTTCACAGTTCGCGTTCATAGCAATTAGAACAAAGGACTTAATCTGTCAGCCGCTGCAGCGCTTGATAGATTAATCCTTTAGACGCTCCGCAGCGATGCAGCTGCTAAATGTTCAGCTTAGCGGGATTGGAACGTCTTGCTCAATTAATAATTGCGGTGAATATTATGCTGGGGGTTGAAGAAAGGGATTAATTATAATATTAAAATAAGTTAACGAAGAGATAAATATACTAATTAAGTTAGACGCAGAGATGGCCGATGGAGTAAAGCTGTTACTGAATGGTGGCCAAGGTTATGCCAAAGAAACCAGGGCCGTCCAAAAGCGCGTTGGGTTGATGATATCGTCAAGTAGCGGGAAACACCTGGATGAGGGACGCACGGAACCGAGAACTATGGCGGAAAAACAGGAAGGACTATACCCAGCAGTTGATGATGATGATGATGAATGATGAACGAAGAGTTATCAAACTAATACTTATTATAAAGATGAAAGTATGTGAGTGTTTGTATGTTTGTTACTTCTTCACGGTCAAACGGCTGGACCGATTTGTATTAAATTTGGTATGTAGATAGCTTACACTCTGGATTAACACATAGGCCACATTTTTATTCCGGAAACCGTGGGGCGCAGCTTGTTGGTCATAAGAAACACTTTCGTAATCTTGCTAACATCAAAGAATGGGAAATAGGTTCTTTTCGGCATGTAGGTACAGACGCCAGCAGGTCAAGCCACCCGAAACTGACAAACTTTCCCAATCAATCTTGAACTTAATGCTTTAGCCATAAAGATGAAAATCTATTAAAGAAATTTGACAGATTGTAGTAGCTTGATGTGCTGGCGTCTGTACAGTGTCATGGCGTGGTATTTTTAATCCGTATATACCCTTAGAAGGTTCAATTACTAATGATAACTACAGGTTTTTACTTCAAAACGATCACTTGTATTTTCTTCCATACAGAAGCAATGTTCTATGTGCACTTTTTCTTCCTTTGAAATCGATTTCAGGTAAAATTTTCCTCTCTCAATTTCAAAGGAATTACCAACAAGAAATGATAAAATTAGTATTCAAAACGAGTTTTCGGACAGAAATCTTCACTAAACGTTCATTTTATTGACGTCTTCTTCCATAGACACCTTATTTTCTTGTCTACGGTTTCAGACGCCTTCTTCCAATTAGTAGGCTCTTTAAATAAGGATCACGTTTTTACGTTTACTACACTGAATGTTCTGTTTACCTCATTTAATTTTGTGTTCTGGTAACATTAAGGCTTTTCTTTTTTAATTTCCTGAATTGTTATCTGTTGTTATTGCTACGTCTCGGAAATGAAAAAGAAATTGCCTCTGAAACTAAAAAATATTCCCGATGTTCATTGATGAAAAAAAAATTAAATTAAAAAAAATTAAAAATGATGAAAATAAAATGACGAATCGTTGAATGATGATGATGATGATGATGAATGATGATGATGATGATGATGATGGTGATGAAATGATAAAAATGAATTCAAAATTTAAGAAACTAGCGACCTACTTTTGCTTCGCACAGTTTTTACGGTTTTTACTTAGACTTTTTAATCATCATCATCTGCCTAGCCTTTCCCAACGATGTTGGGGTCAGCTTCCAGTCTAACCGGATCCAGCTGAATACCACCAGACCTCCACAACTCGGATACTGGGTAATACGATACCTATTGGTAAGACTGGTTGTGAGACTTTCGGGATTCTGACGATCTTTATATAGGTACGTAGTATCATCATCATCTGCCTAGCCTTTTCCCAACTATTTTGGGGTCGGCTTCCAGTCTAACCGGATGCAGCTGCATACCAGTATTTTACAGGGAGCGACTGCCTATCTGACCTCCACAACCCAGTAACTGAGTAACGATACCCCTTGGTAAGACTAGTTGTCAGACTTTCAGGCTTCTGACGAACCGTAACAACCGTCAAAGATCCACGAATGACAGCCGGGACCAACGGCTTAACGTGCTTTTCGAGGCACGGAGGAGTCTCGGTGTGTAAAGATGGTCACCCACCCACGGACAACCCCGGCAAGCGTAGCTTAACCTGATGGATCGACCCGTGCGGCTGTTATTACTTAGCCACGAGCTCCTCTAGCGAGCGCGTAGTCCTATACAGGGTGTCCCGTAATTAATGGATAACCTCATAAGGGGTACTCATACTCATCATTATGAACAACTTTTACTATGGGACCAAACCTGAAATCGCGAAAAAAAATCTGCTGTTCAGTACATTTATGTTCGCATAATTCGTCAAAATGTAGGGAAGAGCTAATTTTTTTTTCGCGATTTCAGATTTGTTCCCATAGTAAAAGTTGTTCATATTGATGAGTATGAGTACCCCTTATGAGGTTATCCATTAATTACGGGACACCCTGTATGTCCCTTTATACTCGTATTGTTTATCTTCTACAGAACCTAGCCTGAATAGATCTTTATAGTATGAAAAGTTTAATAGGTAGGTAAGTAAGTTTTGTACGTAATCTTCTGAAATAAATTCTCTAAATGACGGTAAGACCGCATCAAAATCCGTTGCGTAGTTAAAAAGAACAATGCGGTCAGACAGACACGAAAAGCGACTCCAATTTATAGATATAGAAGCAATTAGTCGATATAAGGCAGGTCTACAAATTGTTAACTGACAAAGCTCTCAATCCCAAAATCCATCAAGCACTGCTTACCCTAAAGCCTTCAAACGACCAACCTAATTACAAGCCTGACATTAAAAAACCGGTCAAGAGCGAGTCGAACTCGCGCACCAAGGGTTCCGTTCCGATTTCTGAAAGTGTGCGTGTGTGTGAAAAGTGAGCTATTTAGAGTCATCGTTTTATTTTTCCTGTAATCTTTACATAAACTTCTATCACATAGAATAATTTCAGATTTTCCCCTTTGCAAACTTCGGAGATAAGGGGGGGAACGGTATTTTTTTTTACATTTTTCATCAAAACACGAAAACTATGGGGCCTAAAAAAAATAAAAAAATGTTTGAAAATGTGCAAACAGCGTTCTTTCAAATGATACCCCACATGCCTTAGTAGCTTCATTTTGTTTTTTTAAGACCCCCTTTCAGTCCCTGTTACAAAAAAAATTATAAATATTTTTATTTTTTTCTTATTTGTAAAACAGTTGGGTAAACGTCATCTAAAACTATTCTAAATTTCACGTTGATAGCATTAGTAGTTCTTGAGATATCCAGCTGTGACAGACAGACGGACAGACAGACTGAGTCACACCATAAGGGTTCCTTTTTTACCATTTTGGTACGGAACCCTAAAAACCATAAATTAAAAAACCTATTTCTGGCCTCACGTCCAAACTTCAGCCATAACTTTACAAGCTAGCCAAAGTTCGGCGTTCATGTGAAAATGGCGGCCAAAATTAATGATTAATATCAAAATTTGTTTTATCACGATACTGTAGATTAATAGAGATATAATTTGACTGATTGCAAAGAGTTAATCTGTTGGGAGTTATTTTGGTTTAATTATAAGATCTGTTTTTAATTAGAAAGCTTAATTATTAGGTACTCTTCAGTAGAGTCGTATCCACCATAGCTTTCCATTTTGAATAATGAAATAGCTGTAGTCATTTTAGCATTTAAATCTTTCAAGATGATTATTTATTAATATGGTACCGCGGGGCTAAGTAATAACAGCCGCACGGGTCGATCCAGCATGTTAAACTGCGGTTGCCGGGGTTGGTCCGTGGATGGGTGACCATGTTTACATACCGAGACTCCTCCATACCTTGGAAGGTCCCGACTGTGTTGCTCGTGGATCTTCGACAGTCGTTACGGGTGCTAATGTTACCATCTTCAAAACTCAGCAGTTTAAAAAAAACGGCCTAGTGCGTGTTGGACCACGCACACGTTCCGTAGTTGATAAGAATTTATCAGATAAAATTACAAATTAACAATTTTCGGCCTTTTTACTTTACTTGGGCTGTGCGACCTTGCTTCTTGCCAAATTTCATGATTCTAAGTCAATGGGAAGTCAACGGTCAACGGTTTTGATGTACTCGTGAATCTCAAAATATGTCGCAGTATTTTTTATTGCGTAAATATCATAATCAGCCTACAATGTTCCCACCGCTGGGACACAAACCTCCTCTCTGTGAGAGGGAGCGGGCCGTAATCCACCACGCGGGCTCAGTGCGGGTTGGTAGATGTCACATGTCTTCGAATTCTAGTTTCTAGGACATGCCGGTTTCCTCGCGATGTTTTCCTTCACCGTTTTGAGAGCAGTGGCGACGAAATTATTTACACAAAGTAAAACCTTCCTGGGTTCGAACTCACGACTGACCGATCGTTGTTCGACTTGTAAGTCGGAGATGTTACCGCTGGGCCAACATTGATCTTAAAAAAATACTTAGCTTAAAAAACAAGCCATTTAATAATAAATGCCCACCTTTTAGACCTGGATATAATGTGTATAACATCGGCGCTGTAGGCTGTGCCCAGCCGACTGGCACTAATCAGGCTCACTGGCGCTAAGCTTGGAGTAGTCTAGTCTAGGTACCTACTGCGTGAACATGGTACTTTGTTTTTGGATGTGTTCAAACGGCTCTATAGAGAGTAGAATGTTCGTCTGACGCATAGTCCCTGCACCTGGCTGGCGAGTTAATATTTTTATCACGGCAGAAACAAAGACGAGGCAAAAAAAAAACCGGTCAAGAGCGAGTCGGACTCGCGCACCGAGGGTTCCGTTCCGATTTCTGAAAAAGTGTGCTAGTTATTTTTATTTTATTTGGGAAACAAACAGATACGAAATATAATAAGAAAACGTTACAAAATAGCAATAGGTACATAATCCAAAACAGTTTCCACAGATTATTAATACAAATTTTGACAATTTAGAAAGTTACGACTGCCGCTATCCAAAAGGAAATCATAATTTTGCTGCAAGAACGTCTTGAACAGACTACTTGAATTTTGGGAGGGAAAGGTGAAATATATCCATGCAATCACATTCACTAGTGGCCAATAATGTGTCATATGAACGACAAGATCTTTTTATAAATGTGTTAGCACCATAGTTCGTCCTAGTAAAGGGAATGCAGAAGAGAGATTTCCTACGAGCACTAATACGCGGACATCTAAAACATAATATCTTACTAAGAAGATACGAAGAGTCCGCCTGATTACATATAATTTTATAGAGAAACACTAAATGACGCTTGATTCGTCGGGTTTCCAATGATGGTAGTTTAATTACAACTTGACAGTTAGAGACATCGTTTTATTTTTCCTGTAATAAAAAAAAAAAAAATCCCATAAACTTCTATCACATAGAATAATTTCAGAATTTTCTCTATGCTTCGGAGATAAGGGGGGACGGGGGGAAGAAAGGTATTACATTACATTTTTCATTAATAGTCCAAAACTGTGCAGCCTAAAAAAAATAAAAAAAATGTTTGAGAATGTGCAAACAGTGTTCTTTCAGTAGCAGTATTTTTTGAATTCTTCAGACCCCCTTACAGTCCGTTCCAAAGAAAAAAATATTTCTTTCTTAATTGCAAAATATTTGCGTAAACGTCATCTATAAATGTTCCAAATTTCAAGTTGATAGCATTAGTAGTTCTTGAGAATTTGAGATATCCAGCTGTGACAGACAGACAGACTGAGTCGCATAATAAGGGTTCTTTTTTACCATATTGATAGCATTAGTAGTTCTTGAAATATCCAGCTGTGAGAGACAGACAGACTGAGTCGCATAATAAGGGTTAGTTTTTACCATATTGATAGCATTAGTAGTTCTTGAAATATCCAGTTGTGAGAGACAGACAGACTGAGCCGCATAATAAGGGTTACTTTTTACCATATTGGTAAGGAACCCTAAAAAGAAGAGGCATAAATAGAAGAGGCATAAAAAAGAGGCTTAAAAAGAAGAGGCAAAAAAAGAAGAGGCATAAAAAAGAGGCATAAAAAGAAGAGGCAAAAAATACTAACTATTTAACATAACGTTACGCCTGCAATCCTCGAAGGTTTAGGCAGAGGTGTACCAGTTAGGGCACACCTCAAACACATATAAAGCGAACAAAGTCAGGGCTAACAACTTCTACCTACCCCATATCTTTCGCACTGATATTATAATCCCACAAAGCCCCGTGAACATGGAACTACCCCGTTAACGTGGTTATCTGGTGGTTACCGTATCGTGGCAGTAACCGGACGAGCTGGTTACATGTCCACGCTAGTCTTATCTGCCACATAAAACCTACAGATAAGGGATGGGCTATGTTACAAGCGGAAGCGGGGCGATTTCCAAAAGATTACTAACATGTGGATTTTTAGGGTTCCGTACCTCAAAAAAACGGAACCCTTATTAAAATACAATTCAGATTCAAAGATATACTCTGTTGTGGTCTCACCTTTAAGGTAAGCGTCCACTGGTCCGCACCGGCCGCAACGCACGTACGGCACGCAACGGATTTCGGTTTGCTTTGTATGGTTCCAAGCTTGGTTTAGCTCGGTGTATAAGTGAAATGCCTTTATGGCTGTCTAGTTTGACGCACGAGATAGAAGATTCTCACGCGCACCGGAATTATGTCGTAAAAGTGCAAATAAAATCGTATAAAATTAGAAATTAACTATTTAATAAAAAGTAATCCATCACTGGATGCAGTTTGGAATTTGACATTTCATGGTATATTTTTAATTATAATTATAATTGCTAATGAAGGGATAAACAGCTTTTAAAGATTATTAGGAGGTATGTTTAAAGATTTTTTTGTTGCATTAAAGTATGTCTAATTATGTTTTGGCTTCCATCACTGTATGCGAAAAGGACTTGAAAATATCATATTTTTTTACATGTCAAAATTATTTATGGTTTATGAGATACACAGCTTTAAAAAACCACCTTTTTGATTGTTTTCAGGAAATCTGCGCCTTAAATTAACTTTACATAGTTTATTATACTTTAATAATGCGTACTGTAATGTAGTTTCGTACTATTGAAAAGGTTTATGATATCCTAGCCAATTTTATTTTACTAAATTAATCAATATGCCTGGTATTTTCCCAACTAAGTTGGGGTCAGCTTCCAGTCTAACCGGATGCTGAATGCTAGTATTTTATTTACATGGAGGGGCTACCTACCTGATCTCCACAACCCAGTAATTGGGGTAACACGATACCCTTTGGTAAGACTGGTTGTCAGACTTTTGGGCTTTCGACTAGGGGAAGTCAGCTCAAAGCGGCCATAGGAGGCAAAGCGGCCACGCTTAATTTTTTTCGGTTATTTGAAATGATACCGCGGCGTGGCTGTTCTGTTCGCATAACCAATCTCCCGCACCGCGTCGTTCAATCATTCGGTAGCAGTAAGAGCGAGCGCGTGGTTGCAGTGACGAAATATATTTATTTGCGTGTTTTGTTAGAAAAATGCAAGCTAATTTCAGTCTGCTTTGGTCACACCTCTATATATTTCAATGCTTTTATTGAACGTGTATTGTTACTTATCTATTTGGCTTTGTTTGTGTTCTATTCTCTATGAAATATAATAAATTTGCCCGCGGCTTCGCCCGCGTGGATGTCGGAACATATCCCACGGGACCAAAAATCCTTATTTCTTGTCTACATTATAAAGGGAACCTCTATGCAAAATTTCAGCTTTATAGGTCCAAGGGTTTGGGCTGGGCGTTGATGAATCAGTCAGGACTTTTCTTTTCATTATATTGAGATAGCTTCTGCCCACGACTTCGTTCACGTGAAATTTCTTGTGCCCCCGACCCACCCCTCGCATCGCATTGCCTGCCCGCGCTATTTCTTCGTTTTCATTTAGTGTTCTTTCTGACTTTTTTTCTTTTTGCGCGGCACCTATCGGTCCTAGAGTGATGTTAAGTATGCCTATAACCTTCTTTAACAATTGGGCTTAGCAAATGCAAAAAAAATTACTAAAGTCCGACTGGCAGTTCCAGAGATTAGGCGTTCAAACAAACAAAAAAAGTTCAGCTCCGATGCACGACTGGAGTTTATTCCTGTTTTTGTGCCGTTCCGAGTTTCCGACTTTCTATTTTTCGGTTATTTCTGTCGGGCTGGGTTGCTTCAATGACTCAGTGCTATACGAATAGCAACTTTATGGTCTAAAGACACTCGTCTTGTTCTCCCTCTTACCCTCCTCCTCTCACTCTCACCCCCCCTCTTTCCACCCATAACCCTTCTCTCCCTTAGCATCCCTTTCACTGCCCCCTCTCACACCTTCACCCTCCCCAACCCCTCTCCCTCTCACCCCCCTCACCATATCCCCTTCCCACTAACCTCCCCCTCCCCCTCTCACACTCTCTCACATCCCCTTCACCGCTTCCTCTCCCCCTCTACCCTCACCAACTCCTCCCCTCCCCGTCTTTCCTTCTCCATAACCTACCCCTCACTACACCCTCCTCCCTAACAACACCCTCCCTCCATTATCCTCCCCTCTCCCTTCTCACCACCCCTCCCCACACTCTCTCTTTCACCAAACCCTGCCCTTCCCCCTTTCCCTCCTCACCACCCCATTCCCTTCCCCCTTTCCCTCCTCACCACACCTCCCGTTCCCTCCTCCCCCTCAACCCTTCCCTCTGGGGAAAAACTATTAGTGACAAACTTTATTACTTGCTTAGGTAAGTATTTGTGCCAAGTTTCAAGTTAATTAACCAAATGAATAAGATTTTTCATGTAAACTATATTCCCTTTTTTCACCCCCAGGGGTGGAATTTTAAAAAATCGTTTGGGATATTTCCGTAAATTGACTGAAAGATTATTTACACCAACTTTCGAGTTAATCAAGCCCCGCAGTAAATCCTGCCCTGTAAAATTAACTACCCCTTTTCACGCCTTTATGGGTAGATTTTCGAAAAACCCTGATACACGTTATTCTTCATTTTTGATCTCAAGTTTAAATACTGAGTTTCAAGTTAATCGGAATGCCCGTTAAAATTCCTCCATACAAAACTTTGACACCCCCCAATCCCTCCTGAGGGGGTAGTTTAGGAAAACTAAAAATGTCAAACTTTATAATTTACTTAAATAAATATTTATGCCAAATTTCAATTCTATTAACTCAAGGAATAAGATTTTTCATACAAACTTTCATGCCCTATTTGTACCCCTTAGGGATGGAATTTCCAAAAATCCTTCCTTAGTGGATGCCTACACTATATAAGGTATCAATGTGCAAAATTTCAAGTCTCTAGGTCCAGCGGTTTGGGCTGTGCGTTGATATATCAGTCAGTCAATCAGTCAGTCAGTCAGGACTTTGAATTTTATATATATAGATAATGTGAGAGCAGTTCATTATTAAAACAAAATGGCCGAAAAAAGCAAAGCAGCACCGCTTTTATTTTCATAGAAGATATTAAGACAGTTGAAATAATTAAGTAAGACTTACTGTTGATTAATACAAATGTTAAATATTGTCAAAAACTAAACCTGATTATAAGTTCCTAATTGTGTAATAGAAGTTTTTAAACTAAATATAACAATATATTTAAGTTAAATTATCCTCAAGACTGATTGTGATTAAAATAAAGTATAAAATGCTGATTATTTTATAAAAATGTTAAATAACATTTTACAATATTTTTGGTATTTTTATTTTGTCAAGCACGATATTTTTCAACAAAAAACAAATACATTTCTGGTTTACTTTTGGGGTGGCCACGTTGCCCCTACCCCCATGGCCGCTTTGGGCGGCCACTCGGGCAAAGCGGTTTTTTGACAAGTTTTCGTAATTTAAATCACAGGGTTATTTTTAAATTTGCGCGAGTTTTAATTTCTCATTATTAAAATTTTATAAATTCTCTGGATATTAATATAAAATTCTCTTCAAAAGTCTATCGTTTAATAGGTTTTTTGTTAACTCAAGGTTAAGGTGGCCGCTTTGAGCTGACCTCCCCTACCCGTAACTTTATTTTACTAAGGGCCTATTTGACGATGTCCGAATAGCCACAAGGGCAAATTCTGTTTCATTTCTGAATTTATTCGGTGAGTAATGACTACTCGAAAATCGTGAATTAGGCCCTAATCATCGTGGCGACATGGAGAGCGCGACTGTCGCAACCCAGCGCTGGGCACGCCACAATTGCGGCGATAAGTCCCCTCTTTGAGGAGTGGTTAGAGCGGCGCCACGGCGTCCTCACCTTCCGCCTGACGCAGGTCCTCACCGGACACGGCTGTTTCGGGAGGTTCCTGTTTCGCATAAGGCGAGAGGAAACGCCCGGGTGTCACCATTGTGTGGAGCGCCCGGAGGACACGGTGGAGCATACAGTGGAGGTCTGCCCGGCTTGGGCAGAGCACCGCCGTGTTCTCACGGAGGCGATCGGCGGCGGCGATCTCTCGCGTCCGAGCCTGGTCCAGGCCATGGTGCGGAGCGAGAGTGCATGGGAGGCCGTCACCTCCTTCTGCGAAGCAGTAATGCTCGCGAAGTAGGAGGCGGAACGCGTGAGAGAGAGGCAGCCTCACGCCCTCAGTCGTGGCGGCGGGAATCGCGAGGCGATTTCCGGCCACCGTAGGCCCGGGCCTGCGGACGGTGAGCAGCGGGTAGCTCGCCGTCCGGTAAGGACCAGGCCCGAGTCGACGGCGCGTTGTGTTCCACGCGCGCCTCAAAGAGATGTCAGCAAATGATGGGGTCCAATAGGGCCGACGCCGCTGGGGTCGCGGGTAGTTTTAAGAAGATACCGCGGCCCTGGCATAGGCAACTGAAGGAACACGGGTGGGTTTTAGTCAGTAAAAGTCTGACACGCCCTTCCACTCCACCCAGAGCGGGAGAAGTTATTTGATGGTTTCCCACCCTCAAAAAAAAAAAAAAAGGCCCTAATCATCGTAACTGTAATGGTCTCTTTGTGCACCCAGATAAGTTTTCATTTAACGTAATTTCAAACACATTCTGTTCCGTATTTATTAATGAGAGGATAAAGTGATTATCAGAAGTCTGTGAGACTTTTAATTTCTACATGGTGTTATTTCCACATTATGACACACAGCAATAACCCCACGAAAAATTAATCAAAACTTACTTGTACACAGTGCATTAGTGTGCATCTGCTTAATGTCACAGAATAAATAATAGTACTTACTAACTTAGGTTAACTAAATATTAATTTATGTAGTTGACATCTATTTACTGAGTACTGGCTAGCTAAAGTTTTCAATTAACGGGGTGCCCGGGTGCACTAATACATTGAAATCTGTTTTGGAATAGTTGGTATTTAATATTAATAATTCTCGGAAATGTGCACTGGTAAACATCGGGTTTCTAATTACTACTAGGTTTAATTAACGGTTAAACAAATATTGCCATTAACACTACGTTTAGCTGGCAAAATAGTGATAACAGTTTGTTCCTATATAAAAACCTATAAAAGAATCGTTCCCAGCATCTTCTTAAATAAATGATAATAATCATCAATCTATCTTCCAAGTTTGTTGTTTCCAGCAGTAAGTATTTTTGCACGATACATTAACTCTTTGCACGATACACAACACTTTTTGCACGATACACAACACTTTTTGCACGATACGCAATACTTTTTGCACGATACGCAATACTTTTTGCACGATACACAACACTTTTTGCACGATACGCAATACTTTTTGCACGATACACAACACTTTTTGCACGATACGCAACACTTTTTGCACGATACGCAATACTTTTTGCACGATACGCAATACTTTTTGCACGATACACAACACTTTTTGCACGATACGCAATACTTTTTGCACGATACGCAACACTTTTTGCACGATACACAACACTTTTTGCACGATACGCAACACTTTTTGCACGATACGCAATACTTTTTGCACGATACGCAACACTTTTTGCACGATACGCAATACTTTTTGCACGATACACAACACTTTTTGCACGATACGAAACAATTTTTGCACGATACGCAATACTTTTTGCACGATACGCAACACTTTTTGCACGATACACAACACTTTTTGCACGATACGCAACACTTTTTGCACGATACGCAACACTTTTTGCACGATACACAACACTTTTTGCACGATACACAGCACTTTTCACTAATATATGTCTAAGACTTATTAATCGTATTCAATAACTTGACAAGAAACGAATTTTCTGAGATGAATTCAGCTCTAACTATTTTTATCATTCATTCTTTTCGCAAATTCGTTTATTACCCCAACACTATTACTTTTCGTATACAGACCGTTCACTATACGTAACTGTAACTTGTCCCTTGGTGTAATATCATTTTTTTTCAAATTTCAAATCATTTATTTCAATCAGCAACTGGATCATAGTATTAGGTACATTAAAATAAAAATTACTAGAACTATAAATAAAAATCAGACAAAAACACAACACACAATTACGATTATTTCATTTTATTATTTACTGTCACTACATTAAGAGGAAATGGGGGCGGCCAGACTTTTGAAAATTAGGTATTTTAAGAAGGTATTGCTGTGGCTCTGCGAGCGCTCCGCCCTCGGATTCGTGCGATAAAGACAACTGCAGATCCGACTAAATAGCCTGTGTAAAAAGTCACATTTCGAGGTTTGGCTCTCGCCTATTTCCTCCTCCAATATTGGACCAATTTTAAAGATATTTCATAAACTGAATAAGAAGGATATATACTATGCCCTTATGTTTTTCTTTTTTCGTTAATAGTTGTCAAATTGGTACGCTAGGCGTCTGTTGACAGCGGTCTGAATGGGCAATTTTGATCATTTTTGGAGGGTTCTAGTTCTTATAAAAATAATATATCATCAAAAAGGAAAACATAGGGGCATACAAGTAACTGATATTTATATTTCTGTAAAAAATCATTGCTTTATGGTCATTAACCAGAAAGAAAACAGGCGAGAGCGTTTGTATCTTTTTGTATGGAGAAAAGAGCACCCACATTTCCTCTTAAGCATACAGCAATGGTAATGTTGACAGTGCCAACATTACGCCAAGGAACAATTAGAGTTGCTGCCAACTTGGCACCATTGCTTTTGGTTTAGCAATTATGCCAACATGGTCTGTAAAAGGTCTGTACTTACATTATTTTTCTTTAAACTGTCAAGTTACGGAATAAGATTAAGGGTCTGTTTCCCCACCTACGATTAAGTTCTTATTAACTTCACATAATCAGCCTATAATGTTTCCACTGCTGGGACACAGGCCTCCTCTCGGTGAGAGGGAGTGGGCCGTAATCCACCACGCGGGCCCAGTGCGGGTTGGTAGATGTCACATGTCTTCGAATTTTTGGTTCTAGGACATGCCGGTTTCCTCACGATGTTTTCCTTCACCGTTTTGAGAGCAGCGGTGATGAAATAATTTACACAAAATAAAGTGCCTGCCGGGGTTCGAACCTAGGACCTACAACTCGAAAGTCGCGGCCAATACCAATGGGCCGCCACTGCTCTCAATATTATCTCTTATTAACTTACTTGGCAGATGATTTCATACAAATTCTGTTCCATTCATGAATTTATTCGGTAAGTAGTGACTATTCGGGCATCGTGAAATAGGCTATAAAAATCTAAGTACTTATCACACAAGTACCAACAAAAAAAAACTTCTTTATGTAAAAAAAAAAATATTATTCCTAAATCTCTTCTTTCTTACACTCGGACCAAACACCCCTTGCCCTAGAAGTAGGGCGGCGCCCTAACCTTGCGGTGCTCACTTCCGGTACGTGGTAATATGATGTCCGCCCTACGCCGCGCCCGCCCGCCTTATGAGTAGGCGGTTAACCCTTAGAAACTGAGTTTACTTGGAAATGTTTTGGGCTATATTAAGGAGTTAGATCTTTTGCTTGGACTTTGGATGTAAAAAGGATGTCGGTATTATTGTTTTGTATTAGTAGGCCATTATAATAATATTGCACACCGAGACTCCTACGTGCCTCGGAAAGCACGTTAAGCCGTTGGCCCCGGCTATCATTTGTGGATCTTTGACAGTCGTTACGGGTCGTCAAAAGCCCGAAAGTCTGACTACGAGTCTTACCAAGGGGTATCGTATTACCCAGTTACTGGATTCTGGAGGTCAGACAGGCAGTCGCTCCATGTAAAATACATCAGCTGTATCCGGTTGGACTGGAAGCCAACGCCAACATAGTTGAGAAAAGGCTAGGCAGATTGATTGCCCAACTAACATTTTGGCGCTAAGGGCAACCTTTTTTTAGCTCTCATAGTTGTATAAATGATATATGTATAAGAGCTCCGATAATAACATTAGATTCTACTGTGGTGTTAGGATAAATAATTAAACCTTCAAGAGTTATAACAGTTATAAAGAAAAATGTTATAAAACTTAAGGTGGTAGTATGGAGTTGGTGGGAACCATTGTATAGCTCACTGTTTTCATAGCCGTTGTATGAGACGAACTAAACAGAGGATGAAACTTTATAGCAATATTTTAAAGTTCTTTACATATTTTAAAGTTGTTTTTACCTAGAAGTCTCCGACTGTGTGTGGCTTTCTCTAAGCAAAAACGTGGTAAAGAAAAATTTACTTTTGAAAAATTAAAAACCGACTTCAAAAACTTAAAACGAATAAAATAAATTTCTTAAAAAAAATAACAGTTTCTGAAGTCGGTGCCAAGCTAAGGTGCATTGAAGAACTGAAGACACTTCAGAAGCTGTTAAGGAAATTTATTTTTCCATTTTTAGTTGAATATATAATTACATAGGTAAGTAAGCCCAAGACGAACGAAAAGAAATATAACTTCGTACATAAGAATAATTAACTAGTGTATTATATACCTAAACCTTCCTGCAAGTATGTAGATCACGTTAGTGAAAGAATCATCAGAACTGGTTAATTATTGTTTGAGAAAATCGCGGGCATACCTAAATACATACTTACATACATATTTACATACATACATACGTGTCGAATACAGAACCTCCTTTTTTAAAGTCGGTTAAAAATAATTTAAAATTACATCTAAATAATGAGAATTGAACAGCGGGATAAGTGCTTAAGTGCCTATTATATTCTCAAAATAGTGTTTACAATTTTACTATTTTTTTAATGAAACAGCTTAGAAAATAAACAGATCCCGATATAAATCTTAACCAAGAATAAACGTGTTCGTTTCAACCGCGCGGCCATGGCGTTAAAAAAAAAAAAAACTATGCCAACATTTTGTAACAATTTGTAAAAGTTGACTCCCAAAACCACAAATTTGTCAAAGCTATGGTTAAAACTTAGAAGGGTTTGAACGTGGCCGCGCCATCGAAACGCGGAGAACCGCGCGGCCACGGAGATCTCAGACACTAAGCGTTGCACAGACCTGAAATTTTGGTAACTAACAGATTCAATTTGTAAACAATTTGTAAAAATATAGAAAAAAATCCTAGATTAATATTTTAGGAGCTGTGAGACTAAAACCCCGTGGCCGCGCCATCGAAACGGTGAAAAAAACGTGATAGCCGATATCTCGCTGAAAAAGTATCGCAGACTTCTAGAGTTTTTTGTAAAACCCAGATTTGAATTTGTCAAAACTTACAGAAATGCAACAAAAAATACTAGGTTAATATTTTAGGAGCTGTGAGACTAAAACCCCGTGGCCGCGCCATCGAAACGGTGACAAAAACGTTATCACCGATATCTCGCTGAAAAAGCATCGCAGAGGTCTGAAGTTTTTTGTAAAACCTAGATTTGAATTTGTCAAAACTTGTGAAAATAAAACAAAACATCCTAGGTTTATATTTCAGGACCCGCGCCATAGAAACGGTGAAAACCACGTTATCACCGATATCTCACTGAAAAAGCATCGCAGAGGTCTGAAATTATTTGTAAAACCTAGATTTGAATTTGTCAAAATTTGTAAAAATATAACAAAAAATCCTAGGTTTATATTTCAGGAGCCGCGCCATTGAAACGGTGAAAAACACGTTATCGCCGATATCTGACTGAAAAAGCATAGCAGAGGTCTGAAGTTTTTTGTAAAACCTAGATTTGAATTTGTCAAAATTTGTAAAAATACAAAAAAAAATCCTAGGTTTATATTTCAGGAGCTGTAAGACTAGAACCCCATGGCCGCGCCATTCAAACGGTGAAAAATATGTTATCGCCGATATCTCGCTGAAAAAGCATCGCAGAGGTCTGAAGTTTTTTGTAAAACCTAGATTTGAATTTGTCAAAACTTGTAAAAATACAACAAAAAATCCTAGGTTTATAGTTCAGGAGCTGTAAAACTAAAACCCCGTGGCCGCGCCATCGAAACGGTGACAAAAACGTGATAGCCGATATCTCGCTGAAAAACATCGCAGACTTCTAGAGTTTTTTGTAAAACCCAGATTTGAATTTGTCAAAACTTACAAAAATGCAACAAAAAATACTAGGTTTATATTTCAGGAGCTGTAAGACTAGAACCTCATGGCCGCGCCATCGAAACGGTGACAAAAATGTGATAGCCGATATCTCGCTGAAAAAGCATCGCAGCGGTCTGAAGTTTTTTTTAAAACCTAGATTTGAATTTGTCAAAACTTGTGAAAATACTACGAAAAATCCTAGGTTTATATTTCAGGAGACGCGCCATTGAAACGGTGAAAAACACGTTATCGCCGATATCTCACTGAAAAAGTGTCGCAAAGGTCTGAAGTTTTTTGTAAAACCTAGATGTGAATTTGTCAAAATTTTTAAAAATACATAAAAAAATCCAAGGTTTATATTTCAGGAGCCGCGCCATTGAAACAGAGAAAAACACGTTATCGCCGATATCTCACTGAAAAAGCATCGCAGAGGTCTGAAGTTTTTTGTAAAACCTAGATTTGAATTAGTTATTTTTTTTACAAATACAACAAAAATCCTAGGTTTACAAAAAACCGTATTTCACCGTTTCAATGGCGCGGCTCCTGAAATGTAAACCTGAGATTTTTTTTTGTATTTTTAAAAATTTTGACAAATTCACATCTAGGTTTTACAAAAAAATTCAGACCTTTGCGACACTTTTTCAGTGAGATATCGGCGATAACGTGTTTTTCACCGTTTCAATGGTGCGTCTCCTGAAATATAAACCTAGGATTTTTCGTAGTATTTTTACAAGTTTTTTCAAATTCAAATCTAGGTTTTACAAAAAACTTCAGACGTCTGCGATGCTTTTTCAGCGAGTTATCGGCTATCACGTTTTTGTCACCGTTTCGATGGCGCGGCCACGGGGTTTTAGTCTTACAGCTCCTGAAATATAAACCTAGTATTTTTTGTTGCATTTTTGTAAGTTTTGACAAATTCAAATCTGGGTTTTACAAAAAACTCTAGACGTCTGCGATGCTTTTTCAGCGAGATATCGGCTATTACGTTTTTGTCACCGTTTCGATGGCGCGGCCACGGGGTTTTAGTCTTACAGCTCCTGAACTATAAACCTAGGATTTTTTGTTGTATTTTTACAAGTTTTGACAAATTCAAATCTAGGTTTTACAAAAAACTTCAGACCTCTGCGATGCTTTTTCAGCGAGATATCGGCGATAACATATTTTTCACCGTTTGAATGGCGCGGCCATGGGGTTCTAGTCTTACAACTCCTGAAATATAAACCTAGGATTTTTTGTTGTATTTTTACAAATTTTGACAAATTCAAATCTAGGTTTTACAAAAAACTTCAGACCTTTGCGATGCTTTTTAAGTCAGATATCGGCGATAACGTGTTTTTCACCGTTTCAATGGCGCGGCTCCTGAAATATAAACCTAGGATTTTTTGTTATATTTTTACAAATTTTGACAAATTCAAATCTAGGTTTTAAAAATAATTTCAGACCTCTGCGATGCTTTTTCAGTGAGATATCGGTGATAACGTGTTTTTCACCGTTTCTATGGCGCGGGTCCTGAAATATAAACCTAGGATTTTTTGTTTTATTTTCACAAGTTTTGACAAATTCAAATCTAGGTTTTACAAAAAACTTCAGACCTCTGCGATGCTTTTTCAGCGAGATATCGGTGATAACGTTTTTGTCACCGTTTCGATGGCGCGGCCACGGGGTTTTAGTCTCACAGCTCCTAAAATATTAACCTAGTATTTTTTGTTGCATTTCTGTAAGTTTTGACAAATTCAAATCTGGGTTTTACAAAAAACTCTAGACGTCTGCGATGCTTTTTCAGCGAGATATCGGCTATCACGTTTTTGTCACCGTTTCGATGGCGCGGCCACGGGGTTTTAGTCTCACAGCTCCTAAAATATTAACCTAGGACTTTTTTCTATATTTTTACAAATTGTTTACAAATTGAATCTGTTATTTACCAAAATTTCAGGTCTGTGCAACGCTTAGTTTCTGAGATCTCCGTGGCCGCGCGGTTCTCCGCGTTTCGATGGCGCGGCCACGTTCAAACCCTTCTAACTTTTTAACCATAGCTTTGACAAATTTGTGGTTTTGGGAGTCAACTTTTGCAAATTGTTACAAAATGTTGGCATAGTTTTTTTTTTTTTTTAACGCCATGGCCGCGCGGTTGAAACGAACTCGAATAAACGGAACATGTAACCAACACATGTCTCAGTACGTACACGTGCTTCTCCCGGAAGCAGCGCTTCTCCTTGACCGACAGACTTAAAAGGATACTCTGACCTTACCCGGAGTTAACACACTTTGTTCTAGAGTATTTTTATTTACTGAGCAAGGCACACCAACAACATATTACAAGGTACACGAAACTTCAATACCTACTGTGTAAATACATACTTATGCACAACATTTAAGTGTTTCCCCAAACTTCAACCAATCTGCCTAAAAATGGTCACCCATCCACCGACCAACCAAAAAAATTTTTTTTTATTAAGTATATTTACTCTATTCTATTTCTGACAGGCTAAGTTACAACAGCCGTTCGGGTCGATCCATCAGGTTAAGCTACGCTTGCTGGGGTTGGTCCGTGGATGGGTGACCATTTTTACACACCGAGACTCCTCCATGCCTCGGAAAGTACGTTAAGCCGTTGGTCCCGGCTGTCATTCGTGGATCTTTGACAGTCGTTACGGGTCATTAGAAGCCCGTAAGTCTGACAGCCAGTCTTACCAAGAGGTTTCGTATTATCCAGTTACTGAGTCGTGGAAGTCAGATAGGCAGTCGCTCCATGTAAAATACTGGTGTTCAGCTGCATCCGGTTAGACTGGAAGCCGACCTTAACATATTTGGGAAAAGGCTAGGCAGACTGATTGATTGTTTTTTTTATATCTGGCAGGTCAAACAATATTTTTATTACAATTAGCCTCTCCTTAGATAAAGTGTACAAAAAGTAAATCCATTTCACTGGTCTACTCTATTTTGTTTTTAACCGACTTCTAAAAAGGAGGAGGTTCTCAATTCGGATGTTTGTATTTTTTTTTATATGTTTGTTCGCGCATAACTCCGTCGCTTGCCAACCGATTTGAAAAATTATTTTTATGTTGGAAAGGGTATACTTTCCAAATGGTCCCATTTTTGTCAAAATCTAGTTCTGATGATGGGATCCTGGAGAAATCGAAGGAACTCTTCAAATATTATAGGCACACCAATAGCGATTTGGGTATTTTTTATAGTAGCTCGTGCATTTGCTCTCGGAAAGCACCACTTGGTGAAGTGGAACTGATGATGAAGACCACAGATGGCTACCGGAACTACTCAATGATAAATATTTCACGGGTTGCGATTCGATTACTTTAATATGGTTGCTAAGCAATTTCCGCTCGTCACACAATGCGTGTGGTGAGTGGTTGTTGAGGAGTTCTCCTGGTTCTTACCAGCAGAACTCCTCAACAATTAACGTCCCAGCATCGGCAAAAGCAATATTTTGTAACATGTGATGAGCAATTGACATTAGACTATTGTAACTTATACAAATTATAAACAGACCCACAAAAAAGCGAGAAATAAAAACTTTTTAGCAAAAAACAAAAAACCGACTTCCAAAAATCACTACAAAGTGAAAAATAACTTTGATTTCGGAAGTCGGTGGCAAAAAAAAGAAAGTAGGTACTTAAATAAAAATTAAAAGACACCGACTTCCGAAATCAAAGTTATTTTTCACTTTGTAGTGATTTTTGGAAGTCGGTTTTTTGTTTTTTGCTAAAAAGTTTTTATTAATTTTCAGCTCACACGATCTCATAGATTTTTCCTTTTGTATTTAATAAACATTAACCATGATTGCATACCCACGCAGTTAACATCATTTCAATTGATAACAAACGTGTAAAATGTGTCTAAAGTTGTTTTAGATGCATATTTCTCCCTCCCCCAGGTGTAATATTACCTTAACAACCTACAAATCACACAATTTGCCCGAGACATGCAATCCCTTATACACTGCTGCAACAGTTTAAATTATGAGCCCGCAATACATTGCCGGTTTAAAACGTGGCAGTAACGCGCAGGCTGGTTCTTAGCCGTAAATAAGCTACAGACATTGATGTATGGGGGTAAATCACGCTATGTCGAACACGCGATTTTATTGGAACATCTGTGTTGTAAGGGAAATAGTCTGTATATAAAAATGTTACGTCTGCTTTTATTTTGTACCTTAGATTTCAGTCAAAAATTTTACTGCAGGGCAAAGATACCTACTCTCTTTTATTTAGGTATGTAATTAGGTGGAAAATAAGTAGGCGGTCTACCTGCCTACAGCCATGGAAGTCTGCAAGGCAGAATTCGCAGGTGATATGTCATCTCAGAGACAAAGCTGTTTTGTCTCATGCGCCAATTACACTCAAACTCAAAGCAGCAACTTTGAAATAAACCAATTACAGGCACTTTTGAATTGTCAAGGAGTCGGTCAGTCAGAAAGATGAAGCTAGTTGCTAGAAGTCGATATGGAGAAGAACGGGCAAGAAACCCCACGGACACTCTTTTAGGGTAGTTCTTCAGAGACAAAATTTTCGATTTCTATGGGTATATTTCTCTAACCAACTAACAAAACAGCATGTAATTTTTTTTTGTACAGTTTAGCTTTACCCCTAACTGGGACAAATGATATTTTTTAAATAATTGCTGTCTAGGTACAAAATAAAAATATTTGAAGTTTGTTCTTCTGATTCATATAACGCGTCCGTTTGCCATTTTCCGGAACAAAATGGTCGATGTCGCATTTTCCCTTTGATACATCAATATAAATAATAATATATCGAAAGGAAAAGAATTGTCCCCTTACAAAAAAAACGTGTTATAACTACGTTAGTGTGTTTATAACTTCTACTCGCACTCTAACTTCGCACTCTTAACCTTGTAGCAGAGGAGATAGACGTTTTTGCGTGTACACTAAGTGAATTCACAAGGATAACATTATATGTAATAAGTTTTAGATAATAAGTTATTAAGTTTGCTTCACTATTGCATTGGGTTATACCTGTAAAAATAGTTGTAAGTGAGGATATAAATAAATAAATAAATAAATAAATAAATAAGTAAATAAGAAGTGTCCGGCGTATAATACTGATTTATGTGGCATGAGCTGCATGCGTACTTGGTCGGGTAATAGCAATGAGAGTCTGGATTCCCGCGCGGGGGGAAGCCAGTCGTGCAACGAACGAGCGAGAAGGTGGATGTGCGGCTAGTTGGCTTAGATCCCGGTGTTACGAAGGTAAATATCTGATTCATCTGTGCTTGGTTAAGGTGGCATTCTGATTACAATGCCTACTTTATAAAACTATAACAAATTCTGATTCATCTGGGCACAAAATATTTGAACGTCGATATCTTGAAAATCACTATAAAAACGAGTCCTCATTGAAATATATGTTATTTGGTATACCTTTTTTCATATGAACATGTTACAGAGCTGAAAGTGAAATTAAATTTTGACCATATGAATCAGTCGAAGAATCAAATTTCGCAGAACTACCCTTTAAAACAAAATATGGTTACAAAATATTGGTCACATCATGTTGAAATTATAGAAATGAGAGCGATGCAGAACGTTAAAAGCATCCGCAATAAAAATAATTATAAAAAAAAACAAAAATTTAAATTGATTTAAAATAAGCCGTGGCAGCTAAGATTTGACTAGCCTCCACTGACAGCGCTTGTTCACGAACCTGGCACTTTCAAACCGAACACAGCAGTGTTCCTAGGTGGTAAAAAAAGCTATGGCGATCAGAGGGCTTAGTGCGAGTTTTCATACTTACCTACTCGATCACGTTAACGTAAACCTCAGTTTGTACTGAAAATGAATAAGCGCCGCCTGGTGACTGTAATGGGAAACACAATTATTTCATACGAATTGACATAAAGTAACGATACAGTAAACGCGATCGAGTAAGTATAAAAATTCGCCCTAAGCCCACAGTATGTAAACGTCGTTGTTGCAAGCCAAGCCACGAGAAACAGGTAGTAGTAAAATACAAGGAAATTCGTTCTACATTGTTTCAATGCATATAAATTAGCGTAATACTTCCTTGTTTAAAATGTATAGGCCTAAAATACTGCAAGATACAAATCTCTTTCTTTAATTTCTTGGCCCCTTGCCAACTCGCGATAGTTAGGGGCGGTTAGGCCAAGCCTTTCATCCGAGATTATAATGGCAAGATTTTTATTACCTAATAAAAAAAGGGTTTTTCTTATGCACACATGGGGGGCATTCGACACTTGAGGTGTTAAAATTATCTAGGCATGTTAGTATTTAACGAAGACAAATTTTCAGCAGTGAACCTTTTTAACCGACGATAAAAAAGGAGGAGGTTCTCAACTCGATACGTATACAGGGTTATTGGTAAAACACCAGCAACCTCTTAAGGAGTCATTGCACTCATCATTATGAATAACTTATACTATGGAAGCAAACTTGAAATCGCAAAAAAAAAATCAGCTAGTCAGTACATTTATCTACATTAAACTCGTCAAAATGTAGGGAGCATCTGATTTTTTTGGTCGAAAGGCCGCCTTAAGGGTAAGTATAGCCCGAAATTTAACTAACTGAAAATAATTTAGGTAAAGTCAGGGAATTTAATTGGTAAGGAAGTTTACTACCAACTTGAATTGTCCGCATATTCTAATGACATCGTGTATAATGTCTGTAATACGGTAAAACTTAGTAGGTATGTCAATTTGATAAGCAATTAATGTCCCTGACAGTACTTCAAACAAACAAAACATTAAGGGCTGATTTTTCAATAGTCAGATAAGTTTTATAAGAAGAATAAATATGACACTTGTTATATATTTATTAAAAGTATTGATTCTGTTCATATATATGTTTTATTTAATCTTCCTTTAATTATTACATTTTTGATGGCGCACACAAGTTACAGATTTTTATTCGCTTCTTTTTCATTCTTGTCATAGACTTAACATAACCACAGAGTAACATAAACCACAGAGTAATAAAACTATCAGATGTGTGTTCATTGATCCTCAACACTCTCCCTCAATGTTCACACATATGTATTACATCAGTTATTTAACATCTCAACAAGTTAAGCATACTACATAATCTTACAAATCTTTCTCCTGATAAGGGCTTCGTCAAAATGTCTGCAATTTGATCTGTGGTTGATATGTATTTAACAATTATTAATCCTTCCTCTACTTTCTGTTTAATGAAATTAAATTTAACATCAACATGTTTCAAACGTTTCTGATCTGGATTCTATACAACTTTCATAGTACTTTGATTATCCTCTAAAATCACATTATTACTTATTCTAATGTTAAAGTCACACAGAAGTTTCATTAACCAACAAGCTTCAACAGATGCTTCACATAACGCTATTAATTCTGCCTCTGTTGTACTCAACGAAACTGTACTTTGTTTCTTTGATTTCCAAGTTACTGTATTATTAAACAACTTGAACAAATATCCACTAGTGGATTTCCTATCATTATCACGTGCAAAGTCTGCATCTGCAAAGCCTGTTAAGCTGTCATATTGACACTTACAATATTTTAAATTAAAATCAATAGTTTGTTTGACATATCTTAGGACACGCTTTAAAGCTTGCCATAACTTCAAAGTTGGCTGTGACTGGAATCTACTCAAATATGATACAGCTGTTGCTAAGTCTGGTCTTGTGCTCACCATAGCATACATCAAAGAACCAATAAGAGACCTGCACTGATGTTCTAAAGTCATGTCAATTTCACATGCGTCAAAGTCCAGTTTAAAATTAAGATCCATAGGAGAATTGGTCCCTTTACAATTGTCCATGTTATAAAATTCAAGAACTTTTTGCAGATGTTTAGATTGATTAAGATAAATACCATCATGTTTCCTTTGAATACTTATGCCAAGATATGTCAGATTGCTGTCCCCTAAGTCTTTCATGCTAAATTTAGTTTTTAAGAAGTTCTTGACCTTTTCAATTTCTGTAGTACTAGGCCCTATTATTAATAAATCGTCCACATACAGAATCAAATAGAGATTGCCTTTACTATAGAGACAATAGTCATTTTGAGATCGCATAAAACCAAATTCAGTAATAACTTCTGTGAATTTTTCATACCAATATTTTGGACTCTTCTTTAAACCATAAAGAGATTTTTGTAATTTTAGAACTTGGCCTTCTGGAACTGCCAGTCCTTGTGGAGGTTTCAAGTAGACTTCCTCGTCAATACGTCCATATAAGAATGCCCCCTTGACATCCATCTGGTGTATTTCATAATCTTTCTGAGCAGCAACCGATAAAAGAACTCTCAAGGTTTGCAACTTCAATACAGGTGAGTATGTATTTTCTAATTTTCCCCTCTGTTGAAAACCTTTCACTACCAATCTTGCTTTACATATCTCTTCTTCTCCTATATTTTTCTTCGTAAAAACCCATTTACTGTCCAGTAGCTTTTCTTTCTGTGGTTCAGATACAAACTTCCATGTTTCATTTTCTATTAAAACTTTTAATTCCTCATTTATTGCCTTATTCCAATACTTCTCATCTTTTCTCCCTTTAATGTCATCAAAACTATTTGGAACTTCCTGGTAACTTGATAATAATGCATATAATGCTGTATCATCCTGGTATAAATCAATTTCATAATCCTTTTGCCATACTGGTTTTCTTATTTCTCTCTTTCCTCTCCCTCTTTCTAAACTCTCTGTCTTTTTGTCTGTATCATTCTCCATTTCTTGTGTCTCTTTTTCTTTACTATTTTTGCTATTTGCTTTATTCCTATTCTTTGATAATTTTCGCTCTATGGTTTCCGTTGATACATTTTCATTATCTCTTTCCTCCTCACTTTCTTCTTCTTGTTCACTTATTTCATCTTCTTTCTCTTCTATTTTGTCCTGTATGTATCTCACACAATTATCACGTCCAGGTTTTGTTTCATCAAATACTACATTCCGAGCCGATATTACTGACCTTGTTTCTGTATCATACAGCTTATATCCTGAATTGACATATCCAATAAAGATCATTTTCTTTCCTGAATTATCCAATTTATGTCGTAGCTCTTTAGGTACATGATTATAAGCTGTACACCCAAACACTCGCATAGCTCTCACATCAGGTTTCCTTCCTTCCCATAGTTCTGATGGTGTTTGACGTTTTCCTTCAGTCGGACTTCTGTTAGTAACATAGGCTGCAAACAAAATTGCATGGCCCCAAAACTCTTTACTAAGCTGTGAGTCTAATAAAACTGTTTTTGCCTTTTCTATTAATGTGCGGTTCATTCGTTCCGCTACTCCGTTCATCTGGGGATTGTATGGCACTGTATATTGCATTAAAATTCCTTTGCTGTAACAAAACTCCTGAAATTGCCTTGACACATATTCACCGCCATTATCTGATCTCAACTTTAATATATTAGCATTGAAATGGTTGGTTGCATAAAAATAGTACTGCTTGAATTTTTCAAAAACTTCACTTTTATTAGAAAGTAGATAGACCCAAACAAAATGAGTATAGTCGTCTATAAATGTCAGAAAGTACTTGTATCCTTCCTCAGTCAGTGGTGTGATAGGTCCGCAGACGTCTGTGTGTACTAATTCTAGTGGTCTAGTTGCCCTACGTCCTTGTCTATTAAAAGGTTGTCTTGTCATTTTACCTAGTAAGCACGGTTCACACACAGAATTATTATTATTACATTTAGTCAAGTCATCAATGCCACTTACCATTTGATTCTGTGAAAGCAAAGTTAAATTTTTTAATCCTAGGTGACCAAAGCGTCTGTGCCACAGCTGCATCACTTGATCATCATGACTGCTACTTAAGTTACATTCATCTTTTATTATTTGCATGTGAATAGTATACAAAGACCCTTCATTGTTCCCAATCATTGTCAATTGATCATACTTATAAACTCTAACTTTATTATTTAAAAATTCAATCCTATAACCATTACTCTCAATTTTAGCAACAGATAACAAGTTTTTTCTCAGTTCTGGCACATAATATACATTTTTAATAGTACAGTCTATATATCTCTTACCAACATAACATCTTGCCTTTATGTTACCAATTCCAACCGCCATTAAACTCACTCCATTCTTGGCTGCAGCAATTACTTTTGGTGAATTTAGTTCACAATAGTTATAAAACGCACTTTTGTCATTTGTTAGGTGGTCCGATGACCCCGAGTCCACACACCAAACTATTTCACACTGATCACCAATTTCTTGGTTCTGTCCATTGCTGGCCAGAAAAGCATGCTCATTTTCTGTTGATGCCGCATATGTCTGATGATTATTCCCTGGATAGTTAGGTCCTTGTCCTTGCCACGGTCTTCTGTCCGGGTTTCCACGACCTCTTCCTTGTGACCTGCTTCTGCCTACAAATGCTCCCCTGTGTGGCGCTCTATTTCCTCGTCCTTGACCTCTTGAATGATTTTGTTCATGTCCACGGGCTGGTCCCTGGTGGTGTCTCGCTCTGCATTCAAATTTCTTGTGGCCTGGCTTGCCGCATCCAAAGCACAAAAAAGAATTCCTCTGGTGCTCCATTGTTTGTGGACCCATCTTTTTTCTCTTTTCTTCCTCTTCTAGTAATCTGTCCTTAACTAGGTCTACTGTCAAGTTTGGAATTGACTCTAAAGTTGTTACAATGACTTCGTACGATTCGGGCATGGATAACAATATTACATTAACCTTTTCTTCCTCTGCTAAGGGGCTTCCAGCGTCTTTTAACTGTCCGAATATTTTTGACAACGTAGCAAAATGGTCTGCGAGTGAGGTTCCTTCTTTGTATTTTATATGGTTTAATTCCCGCCGTAAGAATAATTTACTTCTGGTGCCTTTTTTCATAAATTGTTGCTCTAATTTAAACATCATGTTGAACGCTGTATTCTCCTCTTGAATATAATCAATATGGCTGTCGGCGACGCCGCTTATGATAATACTTTGAGCACGAGCTTCAAGTTTTTTGTTCTCCGGGACGCTCGCAAAGGCTTTATTTTCTATTGCATTTAAACATTCATTTTCCCGTAGTATACTGCTAATGCGGAACTTCCATATCGAAAAATCTTCGCCGGCAAATTGCTTTATCTTAATACTTTCCGCCATTTTTCGTTGTCGCGTGCGCACTTCTTTTTCGAAAGCCAATTACGTCGGCGCGGGCGCGAACCACGCTCTGCTACCACTGTTATATATTTATTAAAAGTATTGATTCTGTTCATATATATGTTTTATTTAATCTTCCTTTGATTATTACATTTTTGATGGCGCACACAAGTTACAGATTTTTATTCGCTTCTTTTCAACCAGTAGAACAAGCCGGTTTTCGCAAGGGTTTCAGCACCATTGATCATATCTACACATTAGACCAGGTTACTGAAAAATACATCGAGTTTCGACAGCCCCTATACCTTGCTTATATAGACTACGCGAAAGCGTTTGACTCAATATCCCACGAAAGTATATGGAAAGCCCTCAAAGACCAAGGAATACCAAGAACTTACATAGACATTCTGAAAAATATCTACGAACAAAGCACAAGCAGAGTAAAGCTCGACCGTACTGGGCCTGAGATTAAAATTCGCCGAGGAGTAAAACAAGGGGACCCTTTATCACCGAAGCTCTTTATAGCAGTACTACAGTACATCATGAAAGATCTGAACTGGAATGGGAAAGGAATTAATATCAATGGAAACTACCTGAGCAACCTTCGTTTCGCAGACGACATAGTTATTTTCTCCGAATCACCTCAGAACCTCGAAGTCATGATCAATGAACTCGACTCTGTTAGCACCAGAATTGGTCTACAGCTAAATATAAATAAAACGAAGGTAGCTACAAATAGCCATAAGTATCCCATAACAGTAAATGGAACAGTACTTGAATACGTAGAAGACTATATATACCTGGGAAAACAAATATCTTTCAAACCCTCGAGAAACGAAGATGAAATCAGTAGGCGAGTGTCCATAACATGGAATAAGTTCTGGAGCCACAAGGAAGTCCTAAAAGCAAAACTACCCCTACAACTGAAAAAGAAAGTTATGGACTCGTATATACTACCATGTCTTACATACGCCTGCCAGACATGGAACTTCAACAAAAAGAACAGAAATAAAATACAAACATGCCAGCGCGCTATGGAAAGAAGCATACTAAAAATCAAACTTAAAGATAAACAAAAAAACACCACCATACGCGAGAAGACACGAGTGATAGACGCCCTACAACACTCGCAGAAACTGAAGTGGAAATGGGCGGGCCACGTAGCACGCTCCGAAGACGAAAAATGGAGTAAAAGAACCACCATGTGGGCAGGCCCAAAAGGAAACCGGAAACAAGGACGGCCCCGAGAAAGATGGGTCGACGAGATTGAAAAAGTAGCGGGGCAAAATTGGCCTGCAGCAGCACAGGACAGGAAAGAGTGGCAAGAAAGGGAGGAGGCCTAAAGGCCTCCTCCCTTTCTTGCCACTCTATAAATTAATTAAGGACCCCTCTTTGGGTAAACCCAAAGAGGGGTCCTTAATTAATTTATTATTTACTTGTTTTTAAATCATTTTTTTTGTTAACCATCTTTAAATTAAGGAATAAAGAGGCTTTTTTATTTTTTTTTATTTATTTATTTATTCCGTTTTATAATGAACCCGATCTATGAATGCCTATTGAAGAGATAATAATAATATCATTGGTTTTAGTGTATATTGTGGCGTAATTGTGTGGTTTATCTTCTGCAGTGGTCGTGTGCAGAGTTCTACAAAATTATGAGTTATTAATCACCTCGTTCACAAAGGAATGGACAGCAGGGATAGAATGAATGGAATGGGGGAATTGAATGGAATGGAGGATGACAGGACCGAATGGGAAAATATAAAATGTAATTAATTTCACCGCTCCTTTGTAATTTGCTCAACAAGAATATCGTCGATGTGCGAAAGAGGAAAGGATGAAAACTTAAACATCTATAAGAATAAAATGAATGGTTAACCCGTCGCACGCCAATTAGCAGACACAATAGATTTTTTATTGTTATCTGCACACCAGAGTCAATCAACGTTTAAAGAGCTAAATGTGTTGCTAAGTGCAAAACTCGAGAACGGCTGGACCAATTCGTACTTATACTTTTTTTTTCAAATATTCTTTGGAATCCGAGAAAGGTTCTTATGAAAAGAAAAATCGGAAAAGTTGCCGGAAAAATTGGAAAAACTGACAATGCATTTTCTATGGGAATTTTGTATGAATTATTGAAATTTGGACAGGGCAACGTCTGTCCGGTCCACCAGTTTGCACAAAAAAAGTAAGAATAAAAGTTGAAAGGGTATTGTTGAAGTTATTTGATTATTAGTACCTACATGGGCGACCGCGCGAGCTGCTCGGTTGAAAACAGAGAAAACTAATTTTACCAGACATTAGACCTAGTTAGATCAATTTTCCCCCCGTAAACCCCTATAGTGCAACTTTCATCGAAATCGAATCAAAATAGAGCCGTTTTCGATAAATGATAAATGATTTATTTTCTGTAAGTAGGTTTGTACAAACACTTTTACACGTCAAACATATTTTTTTTAAAACTAGATGAGTTCGACGTTTCCTATCTGACTACTCTGAGAAGAAACGCCGAAACAAACTCAGAGGTCACAGTCTCTTTTAAAGTCCAGACATAATCTTGTTCAGATCATGTGAAGAACATGTAGATTGCTGTCTGAAATGGTCTTTTGAGGAAAGAACCACACAGATTGAGTGGACCTGTCCAGTCAGTGCACGCATTTGTCAGTAATCGTGCAGCTCAACTCAAAACTTAAGGAGCTTAACGATTCGACGAACAATTCCAAAGAAAAGACATTTGGGTAGGCCGCATAAATTACTCAAACTCTCACACTATGACTAAAACTGAGAAAAGGATAAAATTAATCAAAAACAATGATCCACGTAGTCTTCACATTCACAATAATTAAAAATAGTATAAGTAATACTTTACAAAGTAAATATTCATGTCATTGTATAGAATATGTAAAAAGGTATTTAAATCAACATTAATTGTGTAAATTTATTGGAGCAGCTCAATCCCAAGCCTTTTTGTCCTCAATATAGTCTTTGACAGTATAAAAGGCTTTCTGATATAGTTTCCGCTTTATACAATTTTTGAATTTATTAAGGCTTAGTTCTTGAATGTGGCTAGGTAGTTTATTATAAAAACGTATACATTGGCATCTAAACGAACCACTTATTTTCTTAAGCCTGGTTGTAGGAACAAGAAATTTGTGTTTCACATTATGGATTATTGTTCTAGTATTCACATTATGGACGTCACTGTATTTTTTAAACAAATTGATATTTTTATGAGCATACAAAAGATTTTCATAGATATACTGAGAAGGCACAGTCATTATATTAATTTCTTTTTTATCTCTGAGGGAGTGTCTGGGACTTAATTTGTAAATTGAACGAAACTTGATTACAAAATAAATATACAAATAATGCTCATTTAATAGTATTGGATAATTATATACCTAACTTACTTAATATTACTTAAAAATAAAACTGGTACAAGATGTATGCATGTAGTTGGATCATATAGGTACAGAACATTCTGTACTTATGTGCAATGGCTTCCCCAAGGTAAATCATATTTCCACAATCTCATCACAATCGCCTTTTCCCTCTCAAAGCTATCTGAACTTCAAATCCTCTCTGAAACATAATAGCTCCCCCTTTGTGAAACCATTTCACGATCAAATTACTGATCTGCTACATAGGGTTGCAGCCCTCCTCTAACCTTGAATGTTTCTGCAAGACTCAATCAATTTTATATTTTTGATGTATGAGAATTTTATTTTATTCACTCTAATGTTGAGGAGGAGCTCGTGGCTAAGTAATAACAGCCTCACGGGTCGATCCGTCATGTTAAGCTACGCTGGCCTGTGTTGGTCCATGGAAGGGGCCATCTTTGCATACCGAGACTCCTCCGTGCCTCGGAAAGCACGTTCAGCCATCGTTCATCGACTTTTGTGCCTAACCGTACCTAGTGCAACTCATGGGATTCGAACTTATGACCTCTCGTTTACTAGAACAAACATTATGATATGATTAGTGGTGGCCCATTGGAATCGGCTGCAACTTACGAGTTGTCGTCGTAGATTCGAACCAAGCCAGACACTTTACTTTGTGTAAATCATTTCACCACCAGTGCTCTCAAAACGGTGAAGGAAAACAGCGTGAGGAAACTGACTTGAAAAACTAAAAAAATCTACCAACCCGCACTGGGCCCGCGTGTTATTTTACGGCCCACTCCTGGAGGCCTGTGTCCCAACAGTGGGAACATTATAGGCTTATTATGCTATGATACCAATTATTATAACAGATATAACAATAAATAAACTATTTTTTTATTTTTTTTTAATATCATAATTTATTTCATAATTTTAGTTACTTCATTTATATTATATACATTATATAAATTAATAGTTATTAATGCAACTGTTCTGACGCATACGCCTCGTGTGATAATAGTATCACATGAGTGTTTTAATACCTAATTATGTACAGTTGCATACAAGACTTTATCTACATCCATGTTATGAATCCTCTATAAAAGGTTCTGAAACAGTTTTTTGTAATACTAATACTCGTATCGAACATGGCGGCCGGCGTCATAGTATACGACGTGAATTCGAATAAGTTCTTTTTTTAAATTACGGCGCTGTTGTAGTGAAACGCACGTGTATTACAATGTTCTTTTTTTGAAAACGAGTTGCATTATGAAATTCAGTACAACATTGTAATATCCGTTTGGATGCTATTATGGTTACTATGACACTGGCTGTTTTAATGTTGGCAATAAGCTAACTGTTTCGGAAACTTTTAGAGCATGGGTGTAGATAAAACTATTTACACTAGGTACTAAAGTAAATGACTAACTAAATAATAATAAACTAATTATTACCCGACTTACTGATCATACATGAACAAGATGAATAATTTTCTGAATCAATTTTCTTCAAAAGCAATATAAACGCTATTTCAGACGAGGGTAGCCTCTCTACTGGCACACAAGTAAGATGTTATCAATGAAGCCCTTTCTCCTGCGATAATGTTCAATTTGTTATGAGCCTAATAATTTTGCTGTCTACATAAAGTCTAGTTCATACGGAGTTAGTAGGACTTTATTACTTGTATTACGTTAGTGCGAGAGTGAGAGTTACGTAACAAGATAATAATGTGTTCAGATTTAGATCGAAGGATTTTGTTGCTGGGAATTCTCTTTGTGTTTAATGAAATTGGAAGGAACGACACAATCTTATTTGACTTGAAGGCAAGGCAGAATGTGACATGAGAACTTTCCAACTCAAACTCAAAATCAAAGCATTTATTTCAAATAAACCAATTACAGGCACTTTTTAACTGTCAAGGGTTCGGTCAGTCAGAAAGATGAAGCTAGTTGCTCATTCCAAAGCGTAGTAGGTACCAATGGAGAAGAACGGGCAACAAACTCCACGGACTCTTTTTAGAACAAAACATGGTTACAAAGTATTGGTTACATCATGTTGAAATTATACATGTGAAAACGATGCAGAACGTTAAAAGCGTCCGTAATAAAAATGTATTTTATAAAAAAAAAACAATTCAAAATTTAAATTAAAACAAGTAGTTTACTTACCGACAAGTAAATATTATAAACAAGGTAAAGACGACACGGTTGGCGCAGTGGTTGAGCGATTGACTGCTGCGCAGCATGTCGCGGGTTCGATTCCCGCACGGAACAAATATTTGTACGACCTACAAGTATTTGTTCCGAGTCTGGGTGTTTTTCTATCTATAATATGTATGTATTTACAAAAAAAAATGTATATAAGTAGTTTATCAGCCATCTCGTTACCATAACACAAGCATTAGGTTGCTTAGCTTGGGACTAGATGGCGTTGTGTGAAATGTCCAAGGATATTTATTTATTTATTTATTTATTAAAGTAAAATAAATACTGACAACTTTAGAGAGGAAATCAATCACCCCTATTTATAATAATCAGCACATTTAGCAAGCCACTTCAGTCTCACAATATGTCTCGTAGATGAAATTATAAATAAGTCAATTTAACCAAACAAATAGAAGGTCTCTCTGTTCACACACTGAAAATAATTAGATTTTCTTTGACAACGTTTTCCTCAACTTGCCTAAATTACATTAAACCAGTACTATCCTCGTGTGAGCACAGCCTTAACGAGAGAGAACGTATTGTTCGGAATGCGGGGCATGTTGGTAAAGCGATATAACGTCAGTGAAGTTCTAACAGTGCGTAAGTCATTTTATGAGTGTTTTGAGATTTGAATGTAATTGGATAAAGCTTAATGGCGCGCATCGTATCGACTAATCAAAACACAGTAAACTGACCAATACGAACGCGTTATTTGAAAAATAGTTAACTCAAACTCAACTCAAACTCAAACTCAAAGCATTTATTTCAATTAAACCAATTACAGGCACTTTTGAATTGTCAAAGAGTCGGTCAGTAGGTAAGTCAGAAAGTTGAAGCTAGTTGCCCATTCCAAAACGTAGATCTATGGAGAAGAACGGGCAAGAAACTCCACGGACACTCTTTTAAATCAAAATATGGTTACAAAATATTGGTTACATCATTCATATTGAAATTATACATGTGAGAACGATGAACGTTAAAAGCGTCCGGAATAAAAAAATAAAAAAACAATTCAAAATTAAAATTAAAATAAGCCGTGGCAGCTAAGGTATGACCAGCCTCCACCAACAGCGCCCGTTCACGAACCTGACGTATGGATTCGTTAAATGATCCAACACACGCGCCACCATCAGCGAGGCATTAGAGTGAGCATGACACACTCTCAGCCGCCAGGGCACATCCAAGTCAAATAAAGACGTACCCAGTAAATGGTAGCTTTAGAGTAGGTACATAGTACTCACACATGTGCTAAGCAATTATACAATACAAGGTGATTGAGTCTACACAATGCAAAGCTATTCTTACAATCTTCAGCAGTTCCAACAGTATCTTCAAATGTTAATTAATTAGTTGAGGTTGTGGAGCAGGACCAGCATGGAGCCAAGCATTTTTATCATTTATGTAATCCCCCAATTTATAATATGCCTGCCTGCATAGTGTGCGTTTTATACAAGTTTTAAATTTCGTCTCATTTAGTTGAAGTATGTGTGGAGGTATTTTATTGTAACATTTTAAACAGTACCCCATGAACGATGAGTCTACTTTAGCCAGCCTAAAACCTGGTTGAGCTAATAGGTCCTTATTTCTAGTATTATAATTATGCCTTTCACCTCTTTTATTAAAAAGATGTAAATTTTTTCTTACGTACATGATGTTTTCGTAGATATATTGACAAGGTACCGTCATGATGTTAATATCCTTAAACAGTTCCCTTAGAGAATCGCGCCTGCGAAGATTATATATGGCTCTGATGGCTCGTTTCTGCAGAATAAAAATGGACTCGATATCTGCAGCCCGTCCCCAAAGTAAAATACCGTAAGACATGATACTATGAAAGTAACTAAAATAGACTAGCCTCGCGGTATCTACATCAGTAAATTGACGGATTTTTCTGACAGCATAAGCTGCTGAACTTAGCCGTCCTGCAAGTGATATTAAATGAGGACCCCATTGTAGCCTTGAGTCGAGCGTAATCCCCAGGAAAACGGTTTTATCGACGAATTCTAGTTTCTCTTGATTCAATACTATCTCACAATCACTACTTTTGACATTTGGTAAAGAAAATCTGATGCACTTAGTTTTTTTCCCATTTAATACTAAATTATTAGCAGTGAACCAATTTTGGATCTGCAGTAGGGCGTTATTAACGTCGTCAAAATTTGTAGCACGTCTATCTACCTTAAAAATTAATGAAGTATCATCAGCAAATAGCACCATTTGTGGTTGATTTTTTAATAAATGGAGTAAATCATTAATATACACTAAAAAGAGGAAAGGACCCAATATCGAGCCTTGTGGAACACCCATTTTCACTTTTAAACAGAGTGAATTGACACCATTTATTTGAACTTGCTGTTGTCTATCATTTAAATAAGATTTTACTAAACTGAGGGCAAGTTTTCCAAGTCCGTAATGCTCAAGTTTCAAGAGTAAGGTTTCATGGTCGACGCAATCAAATGCCTTGGAGAGGTCACAAAAAATGCCTATGGCGTCTTGTGCCTCTTCCCACGCGTTAAAAATGTGTTTTAATAAGGTTACACCGGCGTCGGTCGTACAACGTCCTTTGGTGAAACCAAACTGTTGATCGTGAAGTATTTTATTCGTGTTAAAGTGATTGAGCATTTGATTAAGCATTACCTTTTCAAACACCTTGCTGAAAACCGGCAACACGGATACTGGTCTATAATTATTTTTGTCTTTACTGTCTCCGGATTTAAAAAGTGGAATTACCTTACTGTATTTCATTAAATCCGGGAAAACTCCTTGATCTACACAAAAATTAAATATTAAGGCTAAGTAAGGCGCTATAGTCTCAATTATGGAGGTACAGACTTTAATGGACATTCCCCAAAGATCTTCGGTCAGTTTGATCTTAATTTGCTTAAAAGCTTTTATTACTGTTATGGGGTTAATATGCTTAAAGTTAAATTCAATCGGGCAGGCCGAAACGTTCGCCCTTACTAAATCAAAAGAGAGCGAGGGCGAGGAGTTTAAGACCTCAGTAGTTTTAAGTGGGATACTGGTAAAGAAATTTACAAATTCTTGAGCAACTTCTTTGCTATCGGAAATGAGACCACATGACGACTCCAGTGTGTAATCAATATTATGCTTTCTGTTCCTGTTCGTTTCATTGTTGATAATTTTCCAAACTGTCTTTATTTTATTATCTGCTGATTTAACCTTGTTGCTAATGTATAAGGCTTTAGCTGCCTTACAAGTGTTCTTAAAAATTTTAGAGTAAGTAGCAACATACTTATTAAAAGTTTCCGTGTTAATATAAGGCTTAAGGCCATACAGCTCGAAAAGTCTTTCCCTACTTTTCCTGAGTCCTTTAGTTGCCCAGTCACTAAATAGAAACTTAGGGCTGATGGTTTTTGTGATCTTCTTAAATGAATTATCGAACTCTGTTTGGACTACCGAAAAGAATTCTTTATACAAAATATTAACATTGTTCATTTTCAGTTCTTGATCATTTAACTTACAAATTAAAGTGTTATTAAATTTATTTAAATTAACAGATGTTATTGGTCTGGATTGTATCTGCACTTTTTGCATAGGTATGTTGGACTCAAAAGTTACGGTTTGACCACTGTGATCAGAAGGGAGATAATTAACAATGGATTTATCTAAATAGTCACAACAACAGAAAACATTATCAATACATGTGGCATTAGTCGTGGTTATTCGGGTAGGTTCTACAAACACATTTGATAAATTAAATGATTTAAACAAATTTAATAATCTACTGGTATTTGAATTATTTTCTAAAATATTAATATTGAAGTCGCCACAGATTATTACAGACTTCTTACCAGCTGCAAGTCTTGACATAACTTCCTCCATTACTGACTCGAATATAGTGTAATTTTGATAATTTGGGGGTCTGTAAACGCACACTATGACATGCTTATCTAGCTCAACACAGGAAAGTTCAATACTATGTTCAAACGATAGATCAACTATGTCTTTACGATTTTTCGATTTAATACAATTTTTAATTAGGATTAATGAACCACCACGCGCCATTGATGTTCGATTAAAACAACTGGCCACACTATAATTCTCATAATTAATTAACATTTCGTAATCTTTTAACCAATGCTCGGTTAAACAAATAATGTCAAACATTGTTTTTTCTAAAAACAATTCAATTTCCAATTGTTTGGATGAAAAACCTTGAATATTTTGATGAAATAATTTCAAGGATTTCTGCTTAGCCCCTTTTCTACAGTTAACTATTTTAGAGCTAGAAAATACCTTTTTGTTATTAAGTGTAACTATACTGTTAGTGGTACTTTCTGTTGTCTTACAAACTAGTTTAAATTAATAACCACCTTAACATTAGTACTATTACTAACTGTGGTGCTAATTAAAGATGACTTCGACATACTAATTATGTCTGGGTTAATATTAAAAGCTAATAGCCTAGCTATTTGATGTCTAAAACTACTGGGCAGATACACCGTATCCCTAGTCGAGCTTAGCTTATCAACAAAAATGTTGGTGTCAAAAAATATAAACTTGTCACTATGGTGACTAACTAAGAATTGCATGTAATTATTTAACATGTGAATGTAGTTGTTTTGTCTGTTTGACAAGTACTTAAAGTATGGAAAAGCACACAAAATTATTTTCTTACAATTTAACTTCAATAGCTCGGTGACACTATCAGTAATATCATCTTTTTTAACATTAAGGCTGCTACCTATAAGTATAGTAATAATGGCATTAGGATCATATTCATTCTTAGTTATTGAAGCCATTATTTGTTTGTAGGAAGACTGAGGCATACAATAGTTTAGAGAAGAATGACTCAGGTTGTTGCTAAGTAATTTTCCTAACCCTTTTCCAAAACTATCAGAAAACATAATGGAATTATAACATACTTTACAAGGAACAGCACTAGCATCTGTCTGAACTACTTGCAATGGACCTAGTTCAATATCTGGTGTATCTTGACAAGACATAGATACCTGAGCACTTCCTGACTGGGACGGGTCCTCCGTTACCTCGGGTTGAAAAGTGCCAAGATTGGATTTTCTATGCAATGAACATTGAGGGCTGCTAAGAGTCAGCGGGTCCACTTTGTCTGCATTAGCGTTGCACATGTCCACTAACTCCCTTGTAGCAAGTATGTGCTCCTGAATTTGTTTTTCAGACTTCACATACTTATTATACAGTGAATGAATTGACTCTTCTAGTACCTGAATTTCAGACTGTAATCGTTGAGTGTCAATCTCATAAATGTTCTTACTGTCTTCTAATTTAATTTGATAGTTTTTTAATTTATTTATAAGAAAAACACGCTCTTTCCTTAGTTTAATATTATTGGAACTGTGTTTTTGTTGTTTCCTAAATTTAATGCACTTATTTACCATTCTATTTAGTTTTGCATATTTTTTTATTTTATTTTGACTTACTTTAAAACTACTATTATTATGTGTCAATATTGACTCTTCAGTAAGGTCTATTGTTACTAAGGAATGATGGTTGCAATTAATGTTTAATAACTCATCATGCAAGCTAATATTACTCTGCTTAGCCTGAGTACATTCTTTTTGTTTTAGTAATTTAGTAATCTGTACATTTGCTAGAATTAATTCTTCTTCCAGGTCCCTAACCTTACACAAAGCCTCCTCATATATGTTACACTGCGTATCTCAGTTGTTGGCGCCAACACTGCATATGTCAGCCATTCACGTACAAATTCGTCGTGCATCAAGTGCTCCGATGTTGAAAAAACTGTATGAAATGAATGTAACTCACGCTTAAGGCCACATTGTGTTCAATTATTAATACAAATTTGTTATTAATAATTAAACACAATATGGCCCCAAGCGCAAGCCCCATTAATTTCATACAGTTTTTTCACTCTCCTGTAAAGTAGCCATTTTTGACTTCCGTACTGTTAGAACTTCACTGACGATAAAGTAGGAATGAAAGAAAATATAAGGGTACTTTTGCGTTAGGAGAGTACCTATGTATGTATGTATGTTGTTAAGAATGGGTAGCGTATTGAAATGTAAATGAGAAACTCCGTTTTAAAACCTAGTTTACATACGTGTAAACTAGGTGTTTTTCTATCTATAATATGTATGTATTTACAAAAAAAAAATGTATATAAGTAGTTTATCAGCCATCTCGTTACCATAACACAAGCATTAGGTTGCTTAGCTTGGGACTAGATGGCGTTGTGTGAAATTTCCAAAGATATTTATTATTTATTATTATTATTATTTATTATACGTGCTATACTTTGTCTTGAGCTCAAAGTTTCGTAATTGTTTTTAGGGTTCCGTACCAAAATGTTAAAAAGAAACCTGTTGACGCCATAAACTTCATAAAATCCTTAAAAAAATTTGAATAGGAAGGAACGAGCGTTTCGCATTTTTATTTCCTGTCTCCATCCCTTTCATTCCTATAACCCGATGAAGAGGCAAGAAGAAAATCTTCGAGCACTTTCGAAAAGTTTCGTAAAGTGCCGCGACGAGGCGCTGGCGACTACACTACGCTGATATATATCGTGTGAGAAAGCCGATCAATGAACATTGAATTATAGTTTTTTTTTATAAATCTTCTATAACCCCATATTTTCCATAAATATATCACCGCGAACATTAAGAGTGAGTGAGTGCAGTGGTTTCATGAAGAAGAAGAGGATCTTGGGCCCAAGAAATCCAGAAAAGCGCATCAACAGCCACGAGGTTTGAAGATCGTGTCAAGGTCAGTCCTAGATCCCTTCATTTCCAAAATCTGCGAAACGCTCCTCCTAATCGTACAATCAAGTAAATGCAATATAAATTCCCGCATAATAATTTGGTATTTTTCTCACAGCCGCAATACTTATTTATAACACTAGGTAATTAAAAAACCCATCAAAACCCTTAAGGTGCGACTCAGTCTGTCTGGCTGTCACAGCTGGATATCCCAAAAACTACGAATGCTTTTTAACTTGAAATTTGGAACAGTTTTAGATGACGTTGGCCCTACTATTTTGCAAATAAGAAAGAAATAAAGATATAAGTGCTTATTTTTTTTTGCAACAGGGACTGAAAGGGGGTTTTATAAATTCAAAGTGGGGCTATTAGATCATGTGGGGTATCATAATATGAAAGAGCGCTGTTTACACATTCTCAAACATTTTTTTCTTTTTTTAGGCCGCATAGGTATACTTTTCGACTTTTGATGAAAAATGTAAAAAAAAGTAGCGTTCCCTCCCACTTAAGTATCTCCGAAGTTTGCATAGAGAAAAATCTGAAATTATTCTATGTGATAGAAAATGTAAAGATTACTTAACAGGAAAAAAAAACTTGAGTGGTGTCAAGGGACACCCGGATGGAACGAAGTTCCTTTCGATTAATTAGTGAAGGAATTGTAACAAAATTTTATTTTTATACTTATCATCATCATCATCATCATCATCATCATCATCATCATCATCATCATCATCATCATCATCATCATCATCATCATCATCATCATCATCATCATCATCATCAACACCATCATCACCATCATCATCATCATCATCATCATCATCATCATCATCATCATCATCATCATCATCATCATCGCGACACCACACTGTTCAATGCGAAATAGAAATGAAAATATCTGGCTTGCTTTCTATAAGAGAGAGAGAGAGAGAGAGAGAGACAGACAGAGAAACATGCGCACGCCGCACGGCTTACAATAGCGACCTATAGCAAAAAGTGTCGTGACAACTTTTCGTGAGACTTTTTTCCGTCTAGCCCCCTTTCACAACGCGCGATAAGGAACTTCGTTCCAATAAAACGATGTCTCTAAATAGCACAATTTTTCAGAGATCGGAACGGAACCCTCGGTGCGCGAGTCTGACTTGCTCTTGACCTGTTTCTTTTTATATTTCAGAAGAACATTAGGTTTTAAATATTTTTTTAGAAGAGGACTTGAATTCTAGGCTTTTTTTTAAATTATGCAAATGCATAACTTTCTTTTACTATTTCTAGATACTTAGACAATATGTAACTTAGATAACACACAACCTCTTAAGGGGTGGTTGTCTCATCATTATGATCAACTTTTACTATGGGACCAAAGCTGAAATCTCAAAAAAACATCTGTTCACTACATTTTGACGAGTTATACGAACATAAATGAAGGGAACAGCTTCATTTTTTTTTCGCGATTTCAAGTTTGGTCAAATAAGTAGTAAAAGTGTAAATACCTTCCTACTCACTTAGATCTAAAATTATATAAAAATACAAACATACATAACATCAGGGTTAGGCAGAAGTGTACCTATACAACGTGTAACGTTAAATGCGCAAAACCTCTTAAGGGGTCATTGTACCCATCATTATGAACAACTTTTACTATGGGACCAAACCTGAAATCGCGAAAAAAAAATCAGCTGTTCAGTACATTTCTGTTCGCATACGTCAAAATGAACAGCTGATTTTTTTTTCGCGATTTCAGGTTTGGTCCCATACTAAAGTTGTTCATAATAATGAGTACAATGACCCCTTAAGAGGTTTTGCGCATTAAACGTTACACGTTGTATACACATACAGTGTACATACACCGACATTTCGCCAGTTATCAGGGGGCGACCCTACTGCCATCAACCGGGCACTAATCCTGACTGCGGCCTGCTACTGAGGAATGCCAGATGGAAAACCGCAATAAATCGCTGCCTGACCTGGGAATTGAACCAAGGACCTCGTGCTCAGCACTAGCGCTTGTGACCACTAAACCAATGAGGCAGTAAATAAAAATAAATTAACTGAAATCTATACTTAAATAAAAATTGCCTTATTACCGAGCTACCTTAAGAGGAAATGCGGGTGCTCTTTTCTCCATACAAACGCTCTCGCCTGTTTTCTTTGTGGTTAATGACCTTAGAGCAATGATTTTTTACAGAAATATAAATATTAGCTACTTGTATGCCCCTATGTTTTCCTTTTTGATGATATATTATTTTTATAAGAACTAGAACCCTCAACAAATGCTCAAAATTGCCTATTCAGACCGCTGTCAACAGAGGCCTTGTGTACAAATTTGACAACTTTTAACGAAAAAAGAAAAACAGATGGGCATAGTATATATCTTTCTTATTCAGTTTATGAAATATCTTTTAAATTGATCCAATATTGGATGAGGAAATAGGCGAGAGCCAAACCTCGAAATGTGACTTTTTACATATGCTATTTAGTTGGATTTGCAGTTGTCCTTATCGCACGAATTTGAGGGCGGAGCGCTCGCAGAGCGACAGCAATAGTTTCTTCAAATACCTAATTTTCAAAAGTCTGGTCGCCCACATTTCCTCTTAAAGACAACTGTAGCTCTAACAAATTGCATTTAAGCCATTCTACTCTTCAATATTTTATCTAAATAAAGTCCGGTATTAGTGAAGGCTAAAAGCTCCAATACATTTCAGACCTTATTCGTAATGAAACAAGCCTTTTAGTGAGAGTAGGACAAGCTCTATCGACAATGTTTTAGGATAAAAAAATGTTGAGTAGGTACTCCTGCTCTTTTTTAGAGTTTCGTACCCTGAGGGGCCAACGGGACCCTGTTACTAAGGCTCCGCTGTCCGTCCGTCTGTCACAGGCAGTGGTCTCGAACGTCATAGAGCGAGATCGGTACAGTTGCCGGTAAAATCGGTATATTTGTACCAAAAATCGGTATTTGAGAAAAAAATATAATATTCAATCAAATTCGTTTATTTATTGAAAAAAATATTTCGGTATAACAGAGCCCATGTAGGCAGAAATACCGAAAAATCGGTAGGTTCGAGACCACTGGCTCACAGGGCTGTACTTTTTGAACCGTAATAGGCAGACACTAAAAATTTTCAGAGTGTGTAGGTACTACTCTCAATGTCCGCTATAAGAATAAAGAATAAAAATGAAATTAAATTAAAGGTTGCGTTTATTTTGTTGAAGGTTAGACTTATTTCAGACAGTTTTTAGTTTATAAAGTTTTAGGTCTTTGCGACACTATTAAAAAACTATCTCGTATATGTGGCAATTATTATGCTTATGACAACACAGTTAAAACAAAATTACATATTGTCAATTATATTCTAATTTCTAAGAGTAATTTCCAAAATAACTGTCAAAAAATAGCATACATAATTATAAATACCAACGATCTAAGAATTTGTCAGAAGAAATCGTCCTTTGATTTAAAATTCATAAAATAAAAACCTCTAGAAATGCGACGTTGCAAGCAAGCGTGCGATCAACGCTCCATCGTAACCCCAAAAAGAGCCCACAAACATAACCACTCCACTTGAAACACATTTACCACTCGCAATATAGTCGGGGAGCGTGGGAACACTCCGCGACACTCATGCACAACACACGTAGACACGGAGCTAGCGCCGAAAGCGAGCTCTTTATTCTCTTTGTCACGCTATGTAAACGTTTTCGTGTAAACTGAAATATGTTGCTCTTGTATACGTCTTTCAGCAGATTGAATACGTGAAATGGAAAGTGTATAAATAAAAAACCGGTCAAGAGCGAGTCGGACTCGCGCACCGAGGGTTCCGTACCATCATTTATATGTAAATTTTGTTGATGATTTATGAAAAACTATGCTATTTAGAGTCATGGTTTTATTGTTCCTGTAATCTTTACATAAACTTCTATCACATAGAATAATTTCAGATTTTTCACCATGCAAACTTTGAAAATAAAAGGGAGGGGAGGTCTTATTTTTACATTTTTCATCAAAAGTCGAAAACTATGCAGCCTAAAAAAAATAAAAAAAATGTTTGAGAATGTGCAAAAAGCGCTCTTTTATTATGATACGCCACATGCCCTAGTAGCCCCACTTCGATTTTTTAAGACCCCCTTTCAGTCCCTGTTGCAAAAAAATAAATATACATTTTTATTTATACTCTGGGATACTATAAAGCGAGTTACGAATACTAATAAAAGTAAATCATCATCCACACAACTTCTGAATTGCTCATCATCGCCCGTACAATCTTGCAACGAAGTAAATTCCTTTTTTGCCAGCATTGGCAGTACACTAGCAGTCAATCTTACCTACCACACATTCTTACAGTCCACTATACCCTCACAAACCCAACCGAAATATGTTCCATTAACGTCTTTTGTCCTAGATCTAACAGATACTGATGAAATTATATCGGCTATAGGATCGCTGCGACTGAATGCAGCCACTGGTTGGGATACCATTTCACCGCTTTTCTTAAAGAAATACGCAAGTACCCTGGCACCCATACTATGCCATATATTCAACCTATGTTTTGAAACTGCCGTCTTTCCCACTTCTATGAAAAAGGCAATAATTCATCCAGTCTTCAAGGGTGGAGATGGGTATTTACCAAATAACTACCGTCCAATTGCGGTTCTAAGTGCGTTGTCCAAACTACTAGAACGTCTAATAAACAAAAGACTTGTCCACTACCTCGAACGTAATAACCTTTTATCCTCACAACAGTATGGCTTTCGTAAAAATAAATCTACTTGCGATGCAGTTCAAGATCTAACTTGTCATGTAATTCAGCAGTTAAACAAAAATAAAAAGGTTCTTACGCTGTTCTTGGATCTCGCAAAAGCGTTTGACACCGTTCCCATCCCCACCCTTCTGCTCAAGCTTGAGAGTATGGGTGTTAGAGGAACGCAACTGGAACTTTTCCGGAGTTACCTAACAAACCGCACTCAAATTGTTAGGATTGACAATCAAAACAGTAACGAGCTCCCCATCTGCTACGGGGTCCCTCAAGGTAGCATATTAGGCCCCACCCTCTTCTTGATATTTATTAATGATCTGTGCAACCTTGATATCCCTAATGGCAAAGTTATTGCATTTGCAGATGACACTGCCATCACATTTACAGCCGATAGTTGGTCAGAGCTTGAACATGTAGCTCAAAATGGTTTCAACACAGCTCTGGAATGGCTCACCTCACACACACTTACACTAAACACTAACAAAACAAACTTTCTTACTTACTCAATCAGCCCGATCACACAACCACACACTCCAATCACAATAAAAGCACATCTTTGTCAAACTAAAACCTCGTGTCACTGTTCATCTATAGCATCTGTTGAACATACAAAATATTTGGGCGTAGTGCTGGATAAGCACCTCAACTTTAAGACGCATATAAACCTGCTCACTACAAGAGTCCGTAAACTAATTTATGTATTTAGAAACCTACGACATGTAGCAAATATAAACACTATTCGAACCGTCTATTTTGCTTTATGCTCCTCTATTGCTACATATTGTATTTCCTGCTGGGGTGGTGCGGCAAAAACGACTCTGAAGCCTCTGGAAATAGCCCACAGAGCTGTTCTAAAAGTTGCTACTTTTCGCCCTATTTTATATCCTACCAGTGAGTTGTACAAAGATTGGAAAATTCTTAATGTAAGACAACACTACATTTTACAAGCCATCCTAATACAACATCGCAAAACCCCATTCAAAAAAATCACAAAACGACGAAAAGACCTAATATGTGCGGTACCGCAAACACGATCATCTAGCATTAAAAGATTCTGCTACTACCAAAGCCCGAATTTATACAATAAAATTAATAAACATTGTCCAATCTATGGTATGACGTACCATAAATGCAAAAAAGCAGTTTACTCATTTCTACAAAATAAAACTTACGATGAGACAGAAAAGTTTCTAACAGCATAAATAAAAATATGTTTCAAAACCATACCATTTCTCTCACAGAAGCAAACCCACATACCTACACACGACAGACGCGACAACGCACACCACACACACACGCACGTCCACAAACACGCACGTGCGCACACACATATACACACCCCCACATACATACACACACTCACACAATCACACTCACTTACCTTTGAGCAAATGTTTATCTTTTTATTATGTATTTTTTCCTTTTGTAATAAAATTGTAGTAGAAGGCCACGTACTGTGTACAATATCATTATACTACCCAATGGGGACTGGCACTGCACTCCCTTATACAGGTTATTCTGTAACCTAGCTGGGAATGCAGCACCTCACCACCATTTTAATTGTAGTTTTAGTAGTTACACTAATTTCTCAACCTTAAATTACCATGTACTACAATACTGTTTTTTATAAATAAACAATTTGATTTGATTTGATTTGATTTTATTTCTTTCTTATTTGCGGAATAGTTGGGCAAACTTCATCTAAAACTGTTCCAAATTTCAAGTTGATAGCATTAGTAGTTCTTGAGATATCCAGCTGTGACAGACAAACTGAGTCACACCATAAGGGTTACTTTTTATTACGATTTTGGTACGGAACCTTAAAAACCAGCCAAGTGAGTGTCAGACCACGCACAGTAAAGGGTTGTTAAAAAGAATTGATCCCAAAGACAAACTTAAAATTGTAGTTGAAAAACATGTCCTGTCAATTCTGGTACGAGGCCAAAAGACTCCTATCTCAGCACGCTCAAAGGCTCAAACCTATGTTAAGGTGTTATTCTATGTTATAGGTACCATCGCGGACATTTGCGGTGACCCACTTTTCTACATTGTTCAAAAGTGGTCACCGCAAATGTCCGCGATAGTACCATAGACGACACTACACAAATATGTGCATTTTATTAACCGTCGCTTACTGTACTAACTACATCTTATCGTGTAATATTGCTATAAAATCTGTCTGTTTGTTCACAGGTGGGCGTCCTGCCGCCCGTGCGCCGCGCGCGTCCGCCACGCCTCGCAGACATACCCAGGTACTCACAATAACTACAGTTTTACAAAGCCAGCTAGTGTAGGTATATCAGTTCCAGAGCAATAATTACTTCCATTATACGGTTAGGTTAACTTATTACTACAGATAATTATCTGTCACAATTTTGATCTTCTTTGAACCTGAATAGTAATCATCTGGCTTTTCTAACTACGTTAGTGTCAGGGGGTCTACTCCCTAAGTCCGTCCGTCCATCAGTCCGTCCGTCTGATATAAAGATCCATCAAACTTAAATTTTTCAGACGGGTAAAAACACATCGGGTGTAGGGACAATTGTCGAATCGTGTTGTCAGTCATACTTCGTTCGGGCCCCGAACCAATCATCTGTCCGTAGGTGATACGGAGTAGGAAACGTACGTAACGAAGGCTGAAATTACGGGCTTAGTGAGTAGTACCCCAGCTCCCCGCCCCACCAGCCGCCTAATGCAGCTGAATACCAGTATTTTACATGCCACAACACAGTAACTGGGTAACACGATACCCCTTGGTAAGACTGGTTCTAAGACTTTCGGTCTTCTAACGACACGTAACCACGGGACCAAATGCTGATAGCTGGGACCACTGGGACCAAAGTCCCAGCCGCAGCAGCTGGGGCCAGCGTCGTCGTCGTGTCTTGCTTTTCGAGGAGTGGTCTCGGTCACCCATCCATGGACCAGCCTATGTATATAGCCTAAACTGTCGAAGTAAATATTCGAGGGGCTTGTGGCTAAGTAATAACAGCCATACGGGTCGATTGGTCATGTTAAGCTACGCTTGCCGCGGTTGGTCCGTGGATGGGTGACCATCTCTAAATACCAAGAACCCTCCGTGCTTCGGAAAGCACGTTAAGCTGTTGGTCCCGGCTGTCATTCGTGGATCTTTGACAGTCGTTACGGGTCGTTAGAAGCCCGAAAGTCTGACAACCAATCTTACCAAGGGTTATCGTATTACCCAGTTACTGGGTTGTGGAGGTCAGTTATGTAATCGCTCCATGTAAAATACTGGTACTCAGCTGCATCCGTTTAGACTGGAAGCCGACCCCAACATAGTTTGGAAAAGGCTAGGCAAATGATGACTGTCGAAGTAAATATTCGTATGATAGGATCAACAATTTAATCTTCGTTGTTCGGAATAGTCCCAATGCGTAAAGTGATTGCGGTTGCAAAACAGGTCCGTCTATTTTATTTATCTTTCTTTGGAATGAAGACCCAATTTTCTGATACAACTTTCATACGTCACAACGGAAGAAAAAACCCCTCATTTATAACTTCCTATCGAAAATTAATGGGATGGTAACCTTCACCGTAATACATTACTTTCCTGTCTCTTGAGGCTCAATATTACGTTATCGATTTTATAATCATACTAACGATATTAAAAGTAATGTTCTCAAAAAAAAAATTGTGGAAAAACTCCTGCCGTTGCCCGATCTTAGGAAAACTATTATAAAGGCCAAAGTTTGTGAGTGTACTATGTGTGTTTGTATGTTTGTTACTTCTTCATGCTCAAATGGCTGGACCGATTTAGATGAAATTTGTTATGTAGATAGCTTATACCCTGGATTAACACATAGGCTACTTTTTATCCCGGTCTACGCGGGTGAAACCGCGGGGCGCAGCTAGTCCAACATAAAAATTATCTTCCGTATTTAGTATCATATATTTTATTTAGTCCAGGTAATTGTCTTTGTGTACCTAATCCTACTAATATTACAAACTCGAAAGTTTGTGCGGATGGATAGATGTTTGTTACTCTTTTACACAAAAACTACTGAACGGATTTTGATGAAATTTGGCACACAGATAGTTTATAAACTGGATTTATCAACGAATCAATCTGCCTAGCCTTTTTCCAACTGTGTTGCGGTCGGCTTCCAGTCTAATCGGATGCAGCTGAATAACAGTATTTTACATGGAGCGACTACATATCTGACCTCCACAACCCAGTTACTGAGTAATACGATCCCCATTGATAAGCCTGTTTGTCAGACTTTCGGGCTTCTGACGACCCGTAACGACTGTCAAAGATCCAGGAATGACAGCCGGGACCAACAGCGGAGTCTCGGTATGTAAAGACGGTCACCCATCCGCAGACCGACCCCGACAAGCGTAGCTTAACGTGAGGGATCTACCCGTGCGGCTGTTTATTAACTTAGGCACGAGCTCCTGGATTTATCAATAGGGTATTTTTTATCTCGATATTCCTACGGGTTCCAGACTTACGTAGGTGAAACCGCGGGGCGCTGCTAGTCGCCTATCTTTGTTGAGCCGCTAAGCGTGATGTGGTGACAAACATACAAACATCCAAACTTTAACATTTCTAATAGTATAGTAGGACGGATAGGAAGTAGGATTTTATTCTTCATCCCGTACAACCGTCTTTTGTAACTGCTACTTGCTAGAAAATGATTCCTCTCTGTAAACTGGACACGTAGACGCATCGACAAACTATTTAACTTGAGACTTGTTCAAAATAAGTTCCTAACTCACAAAGAAACTAGGTTTCTAGATCAAACTTAGATATTGAAAGCTCTCACGGTAATGGCGGAATGCTTTCTGCTTATCGTAGAATGTCTCTCGAGGACGAAGGTAAGAAGTGTTTAGGCAAATGATATTTGTTCAGTAAGTAAAGAGTAAAGAATAGAAAAGAGGGGCTCGTGGCTAAGTAATAAGAGCCACACGGTGGATGGGTGACCATCTTTCCATACCGAGACTCCTTCGTGCCTCGGTAAACACGTTAAGTCGTTGGTCCCGGCTGTCATTCGTGGATCTTTGCCAGTCGTTACGGATCGTCAGAAGCACGAAAGTCTGACAACCAGCATTACCCAGTAACTGGGTTGTGGAGGTCAGATAGGCAGTCGCTCCATGTAAAATACTGGTATTTAGCTGCATCCGGTTAGCCTAGAAGCCAACCCCAACATAGTTGGGAAAAGGCTAGGCAGATAATGATGTAAAGGGTAAAAATATTGTGGAATGTTGTTGGTAGTTGTTGTCTGTTGTATAATGGCGACATGTGGGTGTACTGTAGTCCACTTCTGCCTGTCCCTTCTGGGATTACAGGCGTGATGTTGTGTTAAAAATATTGTTGAACCTGTTCATGACTGTCTTAAATATTGTTGAACCTGTTCATGACTGTCTTAAATATTGTTGAACCTGTTCATGACTGTCTTAAATATTGTTGAACCTGTTCATGACTGTCTTAAATATTGTTGAACCTGTTCATGACTGTCTTAAATATTGTTGAACCTGTTCATGACTGTCTTAAATATTGTTGAACCTGTTCATGACTGTCTTAAATATGGTTGAACCTGTTCATGACTGTCTTAAATATGGTTGAACCTGTTCATGACTGTCTTAAATATGGTTGAACCTGTTCATGACTGTCTTAAATATTGTTGAACCTGTTCATGACTGTCTTAAATATTGTTGAACCTGTTCATGACTGTCTTAAATATTGTTGAACCTGTTCATGACTGTCTTGAATATTGTTGAACCTGTTCATGACTGTCTTAAATATTGTTGAACCTGTTCATGACTGTCTTAAATATTGTTGAACCTGTTCATGACTGTCTTAAATATTGTTGAACCTGTTCATGACTGTCTTAAATATTGTTGAACCTGTTCATGACTGTCTTAAATATTGTTGAACCTGTTCATGACTGTCTTAAATATTGTTGAACCTGTTCATGACTGTCTTAAATATTGTTGAACCTGTTCATGACTGTCTTAAATATTGTTGAACCTGTTCATGACTGTCTTAAATATTGTTGGACCTGTTCATGACTGTCTTAAATATTGTTGAACCTGTTCATGACTGTCTTAAATAACACGCATTGGCTTCATTATACACGGTTAAGGTTGATGCGCCAGGGTAGCCCACGAAATTCAAATTTTCTTACGTTTTTTGCAATTTGCACGTTAATGTCAGGTTGTATTTTGATTAAAATATGATTTGCGGCCGTAACTAACATGGCTTTACAGAATTATAATCATTAGGATCAGCAATACAACTCCATAAGTTACAATTGACCTTAAACCTCATGATTTCATGAAATCGCTAGATTGTGTGTTTCTATCAACATAGTGTTTAGACACAATTTTGTTTTCGAGCCAGGTGCCATGTTTACGCGCACGAGTTACTCGTATAATCACAAAGGGCCCTGCTGGAAACACAAAACCTTCATGCTGAATTTCTCCTGTTCTATCAAAAATTCCTAGAATTTAATACATGAATCGAGAGGTACATTAGGAGCAGATGCGATCAGTATTATTTTTATGTATTACGAGTGCAGTATAGCCGAGGGCCCCGCTGGATAGATGAGGCAATTTATCGTGATTTCTATCAAAATGATCGAGGTAATTGATAAATTCATGAGGTACAGTGAACAAACAAAGCATTGCTACTAGTTTTAAGAGCCTAGCTCGCGGGGCCCAGCTGGACAGAAACACATCGCTAGATTAACCATCGGAACCTACTTATAAATAACAACGATCTAAGAATTTGTCAGAGGAAATTGTCCTTTGATTTAAAGAAATAATCACGAAAAACCTCTAGAAATGCGACGTTGCCAGCCCGCGCTCGATTAACCCTTCCTTGGTAGTCGGGTAAAAATAGTGTTATTGATGTAACCGAAAACTTCTTAAGGGGTCATTGTACTTATCATTGTGAACAACTTTGACTGTGGGACAAAACAATCTGCGGCTCCACATTTGCTCTTAACAGCTTTATAGTAGGACTAGCTGTTGCTCGCGACTTCATCTGCGTGAATTTCGTATTTCATCATTTTCTATACAAATATCTAGAACTAGATTTTGCTAGCGGCTTCGCTCGCGTGGGTGTCGGAAATTATCCCACGGGAACGTGCTACTGGGAATTCCTTCCTTATTCCTTGTCTACATTATAAAGAGAACCTCTGTGCAAAATTTCAGCTTTCTAGGTACAAGGGTTTGGGCTGGGCGTTGATGAGTCAGTCAGTTAGGACTTCTCTTTTTAATAATATTGAAGACACTTTGATTGATACGAGTATATAATACTTTAACTAGCTATTTCTCGTTTTATATTTTTTTAATTGCTTCATTAGTGATGTAGAGTTCGATTTCTGTGTTAAGCAAAATGGATTGCAAACTCGTGTTAATTTCCAACAACTATTTCATTTTAAACAAATTCGATCAGAATATTCATAGAGATTTCACCATCAAAGGAATCCCAAGGAAACGAACTAAAAATAATTCCACTCACAAAGTAGGAACCCTCTGTACTACGGCTGTGTATTTTACCACCTACATGCAAAACTTCTAATGTTAGCTCCCAAGAAAATTTACAGGTAAATTCACATTTTCCGAGTTTAGCGTTTCATTGGGCTCCTTGAGAGATTGTGTTTATTCTCATATTATTTTCTGTTGAAATCTGATGTTGGGAAATGTACCATTTATGGAAATGAATGCTGGCGGAAATGATTCCTCATGAATTATGGAACCAGTCGAGCAGTTTGATAGCAAGACGAAAGCAATTGTAGGAAGTCATGTAAGGCTGACGTTTTGGAGGACTGACTTATGTAATTTTGATGTTCAAAGAGTGCTGATTCTCAGGTTCGTATTTATAATCAAAGTAATTACTTGAGTAATTACTTGCTACTAAGTAATTTCATACTTAAGTAAAGAAAATGGTGACTATTACTTGGCTAAGAATTCTAAGCTTGGACAGTTCTAACTTCAAGCAATTACTAAACTATAGAAAGAAAATCATTGCTTGAGCAATTACTTTTACTTAAGTAATTACTTTTACTTGACTATAAATACGAGTGTCAGCCTAATATAGACTTGATAATAATAGACTCTTTATTTTGATTTAGATGCTCTTTTGTATCCCCTAAAGTAGGTAATAGGCAGAAATGTATCACCAGATTTGCTAAAAGCCCCATTGAATACGCTGACGTGGATTTGCGGACACCAGCCCGATGTACAAACCACATTATATGTGTGCAAACTACAAATTTAATTAGCAGTTTCGTGCAGGGGCGAGCCTGCTGCCAATAACGTAACTCCGAGATCCTACTGATAAGTTTTCCTGATGAAAAAACTCGATACAATTATACCCCACCACCCTTGAATCCAGAGGGCGGGGAAGTGTTTCGTATTTCTACGACTACTATCAACAAGATGGACATTAGTTTTTCTGCGCCTCATATGAGTCCCGTACATTGTTGACTTCTTCATCATCGTTATCTCTGAGAGAATATCACTTTATCTTTCAGTCGCAGTTACAATTAATACAATAATCAGCCCATAATGTTCCCACTGCTTCCCAGCAGGCCTCCTCTCGGTGAGAGGGACAATTAATAGACCATCGAAACACATTTTTTTTTTCTTTAAAATAAGAAAAAACTGGTCAAGATCGAGTCGGACTCTCGCACCGAGGGTTCCGTACCATCATAATTATACAGGGTGAAATTGAATAGATGCGACAAAATTTAGGGGGGTGTTCTACGCATCAATATGAACAACTTTTACTATGGGACCAAACCTGAAATCGCGAAAAAAAAATCAGCTGTTCAGTACATTTAATGTTCGCATGATTCGTCAAAATGTACTGAACAGGTTCAGTAACAATTTCAGGTTTGGTCCCATAGTAAAAGTTGTTCATATTGATGCGTAGAACACCCCCTTAAATTTTGTCGCATCTATTCAATTTCACCCTGTATGTATGTAATTTTTGTTGATAATTTGTGAAAAAGTGTGCTATTTAGAGACATCGTTTTATTTTTCCGATACTTATAGTATTTTTTTTACGTGTTTTATCTAAAGTCGAAAACTATAGTATAGGTACTATGCGGTCTAAAATGATTAGAAAATTTTTGGAAATTTTTTTTTTTCGCTTTTCTTTGCAAACAGTGCTCTTTCATAGTGATACCCCACATACCCTAGTAGCCCCACTTCAAATTTCTAAAACCCGTTTTCAGTCCCAGTTGTAAAAAAAAAAAAATATTTCTTATTTGCAAAATAGTTGGGCAAACGTCATCTAAACCTGTTCCAAATTTCAAGTTGATAGCATTAGTAGAATTTGAGATAATTCCAGCTGTGACAGACAGACTGACTGAGTCGCACCATAAGGTTTCCTTTTTACCATTTTGGTACGGAACCCTAAAACATGGAAAACAAAATCTCTTAAGCCGCGTTTTCACTACATTGCCGAGCGAACATTTTGTACAGAGCAAATGTTTGCCCACTTGTTTGCAAAATAGAAAACATCTGTTTTCATTACATTGAGAAAACGTATTTATGCTCACTCGCCGTGACGTCGTTTTTACTAAAAGAATGAGCGAGCATTTCGTTCGCCGAGTCCAACCGATCGTCACTAAACAAACATGTTCGCTCGCTTTAGCCGACGTTCGCAAGGACATAAAAATATGGCGGGATTTTATCGCGCACTGGATTTTCAACTCTCGTTGTTGAGCCGAGCATTAAGGCTGCTCCTTCCAAAATACGGCGAAACTGAGTAACTTTGTAACCATTTTTTACAGTAACTATAGCATCTTTCTGACAGGAAAAAATACACAGTAATCTACAATACATTCGAAGTGATTTCATGTGTCTCGAAATCTATTTTAGTTGGTAGAACTAAGGAAAAAAAAACCTAAATCCAGGTCTATTTCGGTCTATTTTTTCGAGTTGTTACCATATTACTCCTACAGTTTTCATTAAAGTGTTCATAAATTTATACAGTTCTTTACAAACTAATAAGGAATGATTTCTTGTCATTACTTTTTTAGTTTAATCAACAGATTTTTTGTAAATCGATAATTACTTCATATTTTGCAAGCGTTGTGTCATCGCGCTTCTCTTTCTTTTCTATGCAGTCCGACAGTGACCGCGCTTTTTGCGACGGACAAGCCTTAAGAATCCAACCTAACAACAACACGTGCATTCTAGCGCGTCGAAAAAACACACTGTTGGATTTTCAACTTTTGGCGCTAATTCAATTCAATTCAAAATATTTATTTCGGACAACGTATATCCATATTTTGGTTAGTTACAATATTAAGTACTTACAAAACTATGTTAGTAACGACATATTAAATAAAACATTGATTGGGCAAAACCATGACCAATGAATAAAATTCTAATTAAGTCAGGAACTTCAGCCAACAACCACAGCTTCACCCCGACCGCGTCCACAAACAGACACCTCGTACACAAATGCGTGAGCACCCAATGCCCAAGAAAGCGACTGTCGACTTTACTGTACACTCAATGTCTTCAAGATAACGATCTTTTTTGTTTTTTATTTACTTATTTTTTTTTTATACAGGGTTATTTTTAAATGACTAGCTAAATTTTCACAGGGTGTTCTACCCATGAATATGAACAACTTTCACTATGGGACCAACTTTGAAATCGCAAAAAAAAAATCAGCTGTTTCATACATTTTGATCGAGTAGGTATTGAACTTTTGTAGGAAACCGCTGGTTTTTTTTTCGTGATTTCAAAGTTGGTCCCATAGTGAAAGTTGTTCATATTCATGGGTAGAACACCCTGTGAAAATTTAGCTAGTCATTTAAAAATAGCCCTGTATATTTTGTTTGTTTTCAACTTTTATTTTGTGTTTTAGTTTTAGTTCTGTGCGAGTCACAATAAATACTTTTTCTTTCTTTTCTTTCTTTCTTTCTTTCTATAATATTGGAAGCCTCACTCTGCTCATAACTGAGGCGATTCTCTTGCGCAAGATAGCGTAGAAATCGTCTGTTCGTGCACGCGCAAACATATCAGACGCACTACAGTAGCGAGGCAAACCCAACATTACCCTGAAGGCATTGTTGTATTGGACACGCAAGGCGTTGTAGGAGACTAAGCCGAGCGTTGAAAATCCAGTGCACGAAAAAAAAACCGGTCAAGAGCGAGTCGGACTCGCGCACCGAGCGTTCCGTTCTGATTTCTGAAAAAGTGTGCTACTTAGAGACATCGTTTTATTTTTCCTGTAATCTTTACATAAACTTCTATCACATAGAATAATTTCAGATTTTTCGCTTTGCAAACTTCGGACATAAGGGGGGGAACGGTATTTTTTTACATTCTACATCAAAAGTCGAAAACTATGCGACCTAAAAAAAATAAAAAATAGTTTGAGAATGTGCAAACAGCGCTCTTTCATGTGATACCCCACATACCCTAGTAGCCACACTTTAAATTTTTAAGACCCCTTTTCAGTCCCAGTTGCAAAAAAAATATAATTATTTTTATTTCATTCTTATTTGCAAAATAGTTGGGTCAACGTCATCTAAAACTATTCTAAATTTCAAGTTGATAGCATTAGTAGTTCTTGAGATATCCAGCTGTGACAGACAGACAGACCGACAGACAGACAGACTGAGTCACACCATAAGGGTTCCTTTTTTACCATTTTGGTACGGAACCCTAAAAATCACCGCGATATTTTTACGTCCGTGCGGACGTCGGCTACGTGTTGTCATTTACCGCGCGAACAAACGCTTGCTCGCTTTGAACGCTAAGTGGAAACACAGCTTGTCATTATCAAAGGACCAAAGAAGTTCTTCATGAGGTTTTCAGTTTGTGGGCATCACTCTTACGCCTACACCTATTAGAGGGCTGATGTAAGCTGCCAAGGGGAGAATTTGTGAATAAAAATTGTTTTTTGCAAGTTCGCGGAGTTTCATTGGATTCTCTGAGAGTTTCTTTGTGTGAATAGAAATAAGTTGTTGGGTGTGGAAATGTTTTTATGATGAAACGGTGCCGGTGAAAAATGGTTGTCACGTGTTTTTATTTCTTAATAAACAACGTTTTAAGGGTTCCGTACCAAAATGTTAAAAAGGAACCCTTATGGTACGACTCAGTCTGTCTGTCTGTCTGTCACAGCTGCATATCTCAAGAACTACTAATGCTATCAATTTGAAATTTGGAACAGTTTTATATGACTTACCCTACTATTTTGCAACAGACTTAAAGGGGTTCATAAAAATCAAAGTGTGACTACTAGGACATGTAGGATATCATAGTGTGACTACTAGGACATGTAGGATATCAAAGTGTGACTACTAGGACATGTAGGATATCAAAGTGTGACTACTAGGACATGTAGGATATCAAAGTGTGACTACTAGGACATGTAGGATATCAAAGTGTGACTACTAGGACATGTAGGATATCAAAGTGTGACTACTAGGACATGTAAGATATCAAAGTGTGACTACTAGGACATGTAGGATATCAAAGTGTGACTACTAGGACATGTAGGATATCATAATTATGTAAGAGCGCTGTTTGCAAATTCTCAAACATTTTTTATTTTATTTTAAGCTGCATAGTTTTCGACTTTTGATGAAAAATGTAAAAAAAATACCGTCGCCAACGCCCCCCCCCCCTTATCTCCGAAGTTTGCATAGAGAAAAATCTGAAATTATTCTATGTGATAGAAGTTTATGTAAAGATTACATGAAAAATAAAACAATAAATAGCACACTTTTTCAGAAATCGGAACGGAACCCTCGCTCGGTACGCGAGTCCGACTCGCTCTTGACTGGTTTTTTTTGTAATAAGAGCTATAGACACTGTTTATGATTACCATTACGTACCTACTATTTTATAAAGTTCACTTAGATTCTCACTGAAAATAATGCCGCACAGAATCCTTAAGCATAGAATAAACAAATCTCAATGTTTTATCAAGTTGCATTGTTGAGCGAAGAAAGGACGGGTTGCTATTAAAAAAAAACGGACAGGTGATAAAATGAAAAAAACCGGTCAAGAGCGAGTCGGCCTCGCGCACCGAGGCTTCCGTTCCGATTTCTAGAAAAGTGTGGTATTTAGAGACATCGTTTTATTTTTCCTGTAATCTTTACATAAACTTCTATTACATAGAATAATTTCAGATTTTTCTCTATGCAAACTTCGGAGATAATGGGGGAACGGTATTTTTTTTTTACATTTTTCATCATAAGTCGAAAACTATGTGGTCTAAAAAAAGAAAAACATGTTTGAGAATGTGTAAACAGCGTTCTTTCATATGATACCCCACATGACCTAGTAGTCCCACTTCGAATTTTGTACACCCTTAAATCAATCTGCCTAGCCTTTTCCCAACTATGTTGGGGTCGGCTTCCAGTCTAACCGGATGCAGCTGAATACCAGTATTTTACATGGAGCGACTGCCTGTCTGACCTCCACAACCAGTAACTGCGTAATACGATACCCCTTGGTAAGACTGGTTGTCAGACTTTCGGGCTTCTGACGACCCGTAACGACTGTCAAAGATCCACGAATGACAGCCGGGACCAACGCAACGGTATAACGTGCTTTCCGAGGCACGGAGAGGTCTCAATATGCCCATCCACGGACCAACCGCAGCAAGCGTAGCTTAACCTGATGGATCGACCTGTGTGGCTGTTATTACAAGCCCTTCTAATAGAGCCGCATGAGCGCCTATAATAATAGTATATTATGATATAAGAGCGGTAAGTTGAACATTACAACCGAGGCGATATTGCTACAAGAAAGCAGAGGCTGTAATTATCAAAGCGCACGTATGTCATACGACGTTTTATAACATATTTGCGAGGAAATAAATGAAACTCGGACTTTCATAAACGAATAAATCTTTAAAAACACACTTTCTGAAAATGAATTTGGATCTTTGCTTGTTTTCCATAACATGAAATTTTGATACGCTTGTAAGTATCTATCGGTCGATTTTTCAGGCAAGAGTAGACTTTTTCGCTGCCTCTGAGACTTCTGGCAGTGTCGAATTAATAAATTCATCATAACTTGACGACATTTTCAAATAAAAACAATATAGCGAAAAGAAAAAGCGCGCGGAATAATTTTTACTTGTTCACATTTCACAAATTAGCGATGCGCGCGCATCAGCGCTTTTTTTTTTAAAGCAAAGGCCCGTATTACTAATAAAGTAAATTAATATTTTTTTGTTTTTGTTTGTTGTCGTTGCAATTTATTGTCAAAATTAATTAAATTAAAGAATTAATTCTTTAATTTAATTAATGTTTATTTTTTTTATTTTATCTCCCAAAGTTAATTTTATTCATAAAATGTTGACCACTTTTCTGACATAAAAACTCTTTGCTAAGATTTAAAAAGTACCTTTCGTTTTAGACGGAGCATCTTGATAAACCTTACGTTATACCTTATTAAAAAGAAACCTGTGCGTTTTACATTACAATTACGCACAAGTACGTAATGACATACATTACAATATTGAAATTCGTGAAATAAGAGACCCTTTACGAGCAAATGTGTTATAAAATAATGTAATTCACAAATTATACCTACTCGTACGTTGGATGTCGGCTAATAAGATCTCGTCCCGAGCTAACTACCCCAAACTTAGTTTACTACTACCGACACTAAACTAACTCGAAACTAACTAAATAACATTAACAGTTCATTTTCTAACTAATCGAATATGTAATCAGCTAGCCTGGCTTCCACCGTTCCGACTAGACAGACCTGTTTACATATTATAGCAAAGCAGAAAATATTGCATTGTGGTTTATAGCCTATAATATACTACCTCAAATAGCTTAGCATGATCCTCCGTTATGTCGAAAATACTGCAGCATTAATTTTGAAATAAATATATGGTAAAGTTGAGGATTAATCTTAAGTACCTACTACAAGGTGGGCCAAAAGAAATCACCCTATTGCTCTATGCTCTTATTTTTGCAAATGGCGGCCAATGTCAAATCTGTTTTGACATTTGTGGACTAGACAGATGTAGAATACAAGTGAACAAGCCATGGAGCGATACACTAACCAAGAACGCGGAATAATCGTGTCTATTGAAGAAATGTTAAGAAATGAAGTGTAGTGATTTGCACTGACGTGTGCCCGATTAAGGCCGCGTTTCCACTGACGCGGAGCTGGGCGGAGCGGAGCGGAGACGTGCAGGAATCGTCCAATTACAGACGAGGCAAGAGACGCGATGAGGATTTCAACCATTATGATTGGTCGATTCCTGCACGTCTCCGCTCCGCTCCGCCCAGCTCCGCGTCAGTGGAAACGCACCCTTAACCGTTCCAAACTTTTTTGTGGGGTTTTTTGAAGCCTTGTGTTTACGTGAACAAGCCTGAGACCCTGGAAGCCCTCAAGGACAACATTCGACACGAGTGCGAGAATCTGTCGCCCGAAGTTGTCGCCGAAGTGATGAAAAATGCCATAAAACGAGCCCGTATGGCAATCAATTGTGACGGCGCCCATTTGGCCGATATCATCTTCTCGACTTGAACAATAAAATTCTAAAGGTTCAAATAAATATAATCAAAAAACAGAATCGAAGTTTTTCATTTAGAAAAAAAATAAGAGCCAAACAAAATCGGATGACTTCTTTTGGCCCACCTGTTATATGTTTCTTAATAGAAAAAAAAATCCAAAATTACCTCCAAACCGAACAATTCTCAAACTCAAACTCAAAGCATTTATTTCAATTAAACCAATTACAGGCACTTTTGAATTGTCAAAGAGTCGGTCAGTAGGTAAGTCAGAAAGTTGAAGCTAGTTGCCCATTCCAAAACGTAGATCTATGGAGAAGAACGGGCAAGAAACTCCACGGACACTCTTTTAAATCAAAATATGGTTACAAAATATTGGTTACATCATTCATATTGAAATTATACATGTGAGAACGATGAACGTTAAAAGCGTCCGGAATAAAAAAATAAAAAAACAATTCAAAATTAAAATTAAAATAAGCCGTGGCAGCTAAGGTATGACCAGCCTCCACCAACAGCGCCCGTTCACGAACCTGACGTATGGATTCGTTAAATGATCCAACACACGCGCCACCATCAGCGAGGCATTAGAGTGAGCATGACACACTCTCAGCCGCCAGGGCACATCCAAGTCAAATAAAGACGTACCCAGTAAATGGTAGCTTTAGAGTAGGTACATAGTACTCACACATGTGCTAAGCAATTATACAATACAAGGTGATTGAGTCTACACAATGCAAAGCTATTCTTACAATCTTCAGCAGTTCCAACAGTATCTTCAAATGTTAATTAATTAGTTGAGGTTGTGGAGCAGGACCAGCATGGAGCCAAGCATTTTTATCATTTATGTAATCCCCCAATTTATAATATGCCTGCCTGCATAGTGTGCGTTTTATACAAGTTTTAAATTTCGTCTCATTTAGTTGAAGTATGTGTGGAGGTATTTTATTGTAACATTTTAAACAGTACCCCATGAACGATGAGTCTACTTTAGCCAGCCTAAAACCTGGTTGAGCTAATAGGTCCTTATTTCTAGTATTATAATTATGCCTTTCACCTCTTTTATTAAAAAGATGTAAATTTTTTCTTACGTACATGATGTTTTCGTAGATATATTGACAAGGTACCGTCATGATGTTAATATCCTTAAACAGTTCCCTTAGAGAATCGCGCCTGCGAAGATTATATATGGCTCTGATGGCTCGTTTCTGCAGAATAAAAATGGACTCGATATCTGCAGCCCGTCCCCAAAGTAAAATACCGTAAGACATGATACTATGAAAGTAACTAAAATAGACTAGCCTCGCGGTATCTACATCAGTAAATTGACGGATTTTTCTGACAGCATAAGCTGCTGAACTTAGCCGTCCTGCAAGTGATATTAAATGAGGACCCCATTGTAGCCTTGAGTCGAGCGTAATCCCCAGGAAAACGGTTTTATCGACGAATTCTAGTTTCTCTTGATTCAATACTATCTCACAATCACTACTTTTGACATTTGGTAAAGAAAATCTGATGCACTTAGTTTTTTTCCCATTTAATACTAAATTATTAGCAGTGAACCAATTTTGGATCTGCAGTAGGGCGTTATTAACGTCGTCAAAATTTGTAGCACGTCTATCTACCTTAAAAATTAATGAAGTATCATCAGCAATGAAACGCTGGTAAAAAAAAATACGTCAAATTAGATCATGAAACTTTGCATACTAACTGAACTATATCAATTCAGGCCTATCTTCAGGCTTCAGGATAAAGCAGGTCTTATGTTTTTTTTTATTTTTTCCAAATTACCATTGTTTTGACCGTAAAAAGCAATTACCTAAACTATCGGCGCCCAGCACCGCACTCAGTCTCGCTCTCTCTCAATCCACGAGCTAAAAAGCAGAGTTATAGTATGGGCTCTAAACAACAAAACGGACCAGGGGGTCTACTCCCTGAATCCGTCCGTCCGTCCGTTCATCAGTCCGTCCGTCTGACACGTCCCTCAAGTGTTAAATGCACCCCAAAGCTGAGCGTCCATTGGTCCGCGCCGGCCGCACCGCACGCACGGCACGCAACGGATTTTGGTTTGCTCTGTATGAATTCATATAGCACTGCGTCCACTAGCGGTACCAGCCGCACCGACCGCCGGCATATATGAGCAAAAAAGGCGATGCGTGCCGGTGACGTCACAAGGAATGCCGGTGACGTCACACGGAATGCCTTGTGACGTCATCGGCACGGAACTGTGTAGTACGAGAGGCCATGACCAAAACCATGTCGCATCGTTTTACGACCAAACCCGTATAAAATCGTTACCTAGTTTAGATGATTCTGAACCCGACTCAGTGAGCAGCACCGGTCAAAAACGTCATAGTTTTATGGAAGTCCATTTCTGCTACGTCAAAAAAAATAGGCAGATGGTTTTATCACAATATGTCTGATAAAAATGTGCATAGGTTTCGTAATTTTATTACGAAAAGTTTGTTTTCAGACATTTTGCGCGTCACATGTGGCGAGAGCGCATTTTCAAAAATGTCAAAAAATTTAACCGATCTGTATCATTGCAAACTGCTTCAATATTTCATAAATTTTTTTGTTAGTTACCTGGGTTAGCATAAACCTCTTTTCAGAAATTTTAAATGTCACGTTAATTCCAAAAACCAAAAGCACGTTTCGGAGTCGCCCGACAAACGCGCGCGCGGTGCTTTTTACGCTCTTATCTTTCGCTTCACTAGCGCAAGCGTCAGCAGGTTATTCCCACCATTTGTAAGGTATATTAACATATATGTATATGCTCTGTGGTCTTGTATGAAAAATGGCTAACCTGAAAAAAAAAGACCTACCACGTGAAAAAACATCATGGATCCGTTGAGAAAAAAAGATGGTGCTATAGCTCCGTCTCTCTCTCACACTGGAACCGTTCAGCTTCTGGCCTGCTATAAGAGAGGTTCAAAATGCTTTAAACGCATACGATGCTCTTTCTTCTGAAAATTGTTTTATTCGCATCAACTGATCAACGTACACCTGAAAACATGATTTTCAGACGGGTTGCTTTGGGTTTTTTTCTGCCTCATTTTTAATTTTCTCAAATAGTCTCCTGGGTAGGCACGTGTGACGCTACTAGTTTCTAAAAATTGTGTTTTCGGTATCTAAAATCTATCGTTCAACTACATTCTGAAAATCAGATAGATTGCTATGAAACAGTATTTTTTATTTTAACATATTTGAAAATGCGGTCAGGTCAGACGTGACGCGGAAAATTTCTTAAATTCATATTTTTGGATTCAGAATAACCAAATCTATCGATTTTATACAGTTTTGATCTTAAAACGATAGGACAAAAATTTTGGTCATGGGCTCTCGTACCACTCACCGCATCTGTCAGTGTCATCTCTAGGTGATTCTAGGGATTGACCAAGCATAACATTTACAATTTTTTTTATCTAAACTAGTCCTTACATGTATAAAGATCAGTCTAGATAAAAAAAATAAAACAACATTGATTTTCTGACTGCATATCTGTTGTGCTTCATTATTAAAATTAAGTACAAAAAAAAAGGTTTAGACTCGTGCTCATAAACATGAGCGGCACGCATCAACGGGAAAGGCAACTGCACTGCAGTCGTCGACCTGTCGACGGGTGCAGTTGCTTCTGCCGTTAGAGCGTAGGTACTAGCTTTGCAATAATAAATAAAATCATCAATAGAATTAGCATAAAATTATTACATTACTCTTGCACTGGTACACACCGCTAGAGCTAAGCACTTACAGCTCTCGACAACTACACGTTGTTCTTGTTAGTCAGTCAGGGTCTATACGCACTCAGCGAAACACGTCTGACGCGATCACGCGACGCCCCACGCCGCCAAGTACTATTATTTATTCTGTGATGTGTGTGTGTGTTCTGTGATTTATTGTGTGTTGTGTGTGCTTGGTCAATCCCTTAATTCAATTCAAATTAAATTAAATTCCTAATTCAAGTCAATTCAATCGTGAACCCACTTTCTACGTTTAGTTTTACGTTCTTCTTCTTCCGCCAACAAGCAACTAATAATAATAATATCTTCGTCAATCTTCATGATAGACGACGTCTACTGATAACAATAAAATACACAGAATAAAAATAGTTGTTACGTACCGTTCTCTTTGCAGTTGGTATTACGTACCTACTGAATTAAATCTTGGAGATTTTAGAATAGTGTTTTCTTCACCCCACAACTGGTAATCAAGCTTTTTTGTGTAATTGCCGAGGGTGTTGATTTGAATAAGCTTCCGGTGTTTGCTCATCGCCCATTCGTGGAGCCTTCTGATTGGTTGCGGATGAGCACACTAGCGCCGCGCTCCTGCGTGTGTTTTTTCACTGTACTACGTACCATACGGTTGTCGGCGCATACACGCCACGCGCGATTTCTACTTTTCTACAAAAATAAGGTCCTTCGGTGAAAACGTGCTACAATCCCCGCAAGATACCAGATATACCCTGAACCAGCGCCTGTGGAAAAATATGTGAGGTGGAATTGAAGCAAGCTTCAGAACTATCGAGCGCGCCTTCTTAGCCCATCGGTGTGCGGCGGACGGGAGCGACCGGTAAGTCTTATTCGAATCTTCCCTTTCTACAGCACATAATTGTTTGGTCCTTCGAGCCGGATTTATATCTAGGTACTTGTTGTGGGGTTATTTTCCTAGTTTCCTAGTGTTCTTAGTTCAAAGTCCATTTGCGGCGTTACGCGTCCAAAATGGCGGAACTTATTCAACAAGACATTTTTGAACGTGAGATCATTATCGATGATCTCAAGCGTATTTTAGAGTTCATAGATTCAGACGAACAACAGTTTAGGTCACGCTCAAAAGAATTAACTTTGCAACAAAGAAAGTTCTTCAAACTTCAGGCAAAAATAGAAAAATTCTTAATAAAATCCAATACTTTCGACAAAGACGAACAACTGAAGATTCGTAACAATTTTAATGTTTGTTATTTCGCAATTAGTGTTCACTTAGATAAACTTAAGGAAGAGGATAATGAGCGTAAACGAAGAATGTCCTCTAGTACGTCATTTAATAATAACTCAGTGGTACATGTTCCATCTACTCATACGAGTAATAGTTGTGCAAGTAGATTACCTATTCTTCCAATGCCTACCTTCTCAGGGGAAACCACGGATTGGCCCCCATTTCACGATTTGTTTCGTTCATTAGTACATGGCAAAAATACCTACACGGAGACAGAGAAGTTTCGTTACCTGTTACTGTCATTAAAAGATGAACCCTATAATCTTATTAAATCGATACCAATTACAGACGAAAACTATAGTGTTGCGTGGGATATTTTAGTGTCTCGGTATGATAATAAACGGGCTATCGCCACGAAACATCTCGAAAAAATATTATACATTGAACCTAGTACCGAGAAAATGACTCAAAGTCTAAGAAACTTACTCAATGTTTATCAAGAAAACATCAAGGCATTGCAGGCCATGCAATTTCCGATAGATCAGTGGAGTTTCATAATAGTGACGATTTTACTACGTAAGATTCCGTCTAGTGTTCGAAAACGTTTCGAATTATCACTATCGAGGCCATCGGATATACCTGACATAAGTACATTGATAACTTTCTTAGAACGCGAGTTAGCTGCAAGCGAATTCTCTTCTCACCCACAAAATAGAAATAATCTTGAAAAGGTAGGTACTTCCCGCTCATCGCGCGGTAACGAAGGCTCGCGACGCGCGCTCGCAGCCAATGTCGCTTCATCGAGTTCGAATACAACAGACTTACAGTCTACCAAACAAAATAATTTAAAAAATAATTGTTTATGTTGTGATGCTCAACATACGTTGACAAAATGTTCGAAATTCCTTAATTTATCTCCCCGTGATAGGTATTCTTTTATTCAAAACAAGAACGTTTGTTTCAATTGTTTACATGTCGGTCATGATTTAAAACAATGCAAATCTAACTTTGTTTGTCGCTCATGCCATAAACGACATCATTCATTAATTCATTTCGAAAAGTCTAACAGTTTATCAGTTATTAGTGGTAGTAGTGATAATGCGGTCTCACTTTCTGTGAACGAAACGACAGAGACAGCGGTTCCCAGTACCTCGCACGCTGCGATGACTGCGGCGGTGAACGATCGCAAGAACGATTCGCGTTCTATTGCTCCGTCGGTTAGCGCGAGTACGGTGCTCCTATGTACGGCACTCATCAATGTGCATGTTGGCCCACAAAAACACACAGTTCGATGTATTATTGATACAGGCAGTCAGGCGACTTTTATTACCGAGTCTTGTGTTCAGCGGTTAGGGTTACATCGCAGCCAAGCGAACGTTCCGGTGTTCGGTGTTGGAGGGACCGAGGTCGGAGCGGTTTACCCAAAGGGTGTAGTATCTTGTCATATCACTCCTACACACGGGGATCAACCTTCAATTTCAGTTAACGCATTAATTTTATCTAATCTTATTTCACGTATGCCATGTGTGACATTGCCTTTTAAGGGATGGCCACACATACAAAACTTAACTTTAGCTGTTCCTAAGTTTTATCTTCCACAATCAGTGGAAATGCTTTTAGGTGCGGATATACTATCCCAAGTTTTATTAGGTCACGTGATCACGGGTCCACCCGGTTCACCGATGGCTATGAACAGTATCTTTGGTTATTTATTGATGGGTGATGTTTCATACAACCAAAATACATCTACTTCACTTCAAGTTTGTCTCAGTAGTTTAAGCTCATCCTACGATGACGACATCAACCTGAGACGGTTCTGGGAATTGGAATCTCTTCCGGAAAAAAGAATTCTAAGTCCCGACGAAGCGTTGTGTGAATCTATATTCGTAAATTCACATACTCGTGATGAAACTGGGCGATATGTTGTTCCACTCCCTTTCAAACCTGATGCACCCACCCTCGGCGCATCACGAGATACGGCGGTCTCCAGGTTTAAGAAATTAGAGTATAGGTTGGAACACAATCCTCAACTTAAGGTAGACTATCATGCGTGCCTCCAGGAGTACTTGGAACTCGGTCACATGGAGCCCGTTGATTTACCTGTTTTGTTAGCTAACAGCTATTACATTCCGCACCACTGCGTGGTCAAAGAGTCCAGTGAGACTACTCGTACTCGTGTCGTCTTTGACGCGGGTTGTAAAACTTCGAATGGAATATCACTTAATGATGTTCTACTGACTGGTCCGAAGCTGCACCAGGATATAGTAGACGTTTTATTGGGTTTTCGTATCCATGCTATTGCTGTCACTGCCGACATAAAGCAGATGTACAGAAACATAAAATTACAACAATCCGATTGGGATTTTCAACGCATTGTGTGGCGTAAATCACCCACTGAACCGTTGCGTGATTATCGATTGCGCACCGTCACCTTTGGTGTCAGCTCATCACCATACTTAGCCCTTCGTACTATTCAACAGTTGGCTCATGATGAAGCTGCTAACTTCTCGTTAGGTTCTAAGGTTCTCCAGAACCAGGTTTTTGTTGATGACATCGTCACCGGAGCAGGCGACGTAAAGCAGGCCCTGGTTTTACAACGTGAGTTAGTAGGTATTTGTTCGTCAGCTGGTTTCGAGCTACGTAAGTGGCAGAGCAATTCGCCAGCGTTAATCGCTGCTTTACAAACGTCAGTCGTTCAGGGCGAGCGGTCTGATAACGTTTCTTTCGCTCTGATGGAGAATGACAAACAAATAAAGGTTTTAGGACTTCAGTGGAATCCTGAATCTGATACTTTCATTTTTAGCGTTCAGTCAACTAATGATAAAATTACAAAGCGATCCATACTATCACAAATAGCGAAAAAATATGACCCTATGGGATGGTTATCTCCTGTAACTATTTATGCGAAACATCTCATTCAGTTGTTATGGATTTCAGCGGTCGACTGGGATGAGTCACCGCCTTTAGATATTATAAACGCTTGGTCTAGTTTTCTTAACGAGTTACCATTATTATCAAATTTTAAAATTCCACGTTTCGTTTTTGCAAACGTGAATGCAATTCAAATTCACGGGTTTTCCGACGCTTCCGAGCGGGCTTATGCCGCGTGTGTTTACGCCCGTATATCCGATAATAATGATAACGTTAAAACATTTCTTCTTCTCGCTAAAACGCGTGTAGCACCTATAAAACCGGTTCTTACTATTCCGCGCCTAGAGTTGTGCGCTGCTGTTTTGTTATCAAAGTTGATTGATAAAGTGAGAAGTGTGTATGATAACCACTTAAACTGTGAACATGTTTGTGCGTGGACTGATTCATCCATCGTGTTAGCGTGGCTTCGTTCTCCACCACACGAGTGGAAAACATTCGTTTCTAATCGCACTAGTGAAATCTTATCCAGGCTTCCGGCCAAAACTTGGAGACATGTCCCGTCAGCTGACAATCCAGCTGACGCACCTTCTCGAGGAATGCTTCCTACAAGTTTTGTCCAAAATGAGATGTGGCTCCATGGGCCCTGGTGGCTCGCGCGTGATTCTAGTTCTTGGCCAAGTCCCAAGAAAATACTAGAAGTCACTGAAGACAAACGCAATCTACCTATGTCTATGGTGTCAAACTCTTCCACCACAGCACTACCTGATGTGGTCGAGTATATTACTAGATTTTCTACTGTAGGTAAACTTGTTAGGATAACAGCACTGTTATTTCGATTCTATAATAAATGTAAGAAAGTTCAAAATTCCTATCCAAAATACATAACTGTATCCGAGTTTAATTTTTGTTTAAATCGACTTATCCATTTAGTTCAACATTCTTGTTTTTCCGAAGACATTAATAATATTTCACATGGAAAGTATCCATCAATTAAATTACGTCGACTCAACCCGTTCATGGATAACAAAAATAATCTTCGGGTAGGTGGGCGAATTCATAAATCACTTTTACCGTTTGTTTCCAAACATCAATTGATTTTGCCTAAGAAACATCATCTTACAGATATAATCATTGACCATGCACATATCACGCATCTACATGCTGGTCCGAAATCCGTGCAATACATTTTATTCCAAAAATATTGGATAATGTCTAGTCGTGACGCTATACGTACACGCATACATCGCTGTGTTCGTTGTTTTCGTGCGCGACCCGTGAATCCGCAGCCATGCATGGGTCCGTTACCGGCCGTCAGAGTGCGCCCCGAGCGGCCATTTCTTAAAACATCTGTTGATTTCGCGGGTCCGTTTTACGTTCGAGCAAATAAAGTTCGAAATGCGAAAATTATTAAATGTTATGTATCTGTTTTTGTGTGTATGTCTGTCAAGGCCATACACCTCGAACTCGTATCCGAGTTGTCAACGGATGCATTTTTGGCAACATTGCGACGCTTCACGTCCCGTAGAGGTTTATGCACCGACATTTACTCTGATTGTGGAAGGAACTTTGTTGGTTGTAATAATTATCTACAAGACTTGTATAATTTTTTACGTAATGATTCTGTTCAAGCCACTCTTAATAGTAAAATTTTAGAACAAGGCATTACTTGGCATTTTCAGCCTCCTTACGCCTCTCATTTTGGTGGCCTTTTTGAATCCGGTGTTAAAAGTTTTAAACATCATTTACATCGAGTCCTCGGTACGCAAACTCAAACTTATGATGAGATGCATACCCTTCTTTGTCAAATTGAAGCGGTACTTAATTCACGTCCACTTTGTGTATTAAGTGCTGACCCATTAGATCCGTTACCTTTGACACCAGCTCATTTTTTAATAGGAGGTCCGTTGACGTCCTTACCAGACATTTCATTAACCGATAATGTTTCAAATCGACTCACTAGATGGCGTAGAATACAACAATGTGTGCAACACTTTTGGAAACGTTGGAGTCGTGAATATTTACACGAAATTCAACAACGTAACAAGTGGTTTCGAGATCGCGGCTCACAACTCCGTGAAGGTATTATTGTCATTGTACGAGATGATAATTTGCCACCATTACAATGGAGACTGGCTCGTGTCCATACTCTCCACCCAGGTTCCGATAATATTACTCGTGTCGTAACTTTACAGATGGGCAAAACTTTCGTGAAACGCTCAGTAGTCAAAATATGTCCTTTGCCCTTAGAATAATCATTCTGTAAGTTTAGTTAATATTGTTGCGAATCTTAGTTAAGTAATCTTAAGTTAGAATAACTTTAGTTTAAAAAATTTAAGGCTTCATGCTTTCGTAGCATTTTTCATTCTTTTTTTTCGAATGTTACATTCTTTTTTGTCTTTTAATTTAAAGTTAAAAGTAATTCATTCTTTTAAGGCGAGCGGCATGTTACGTACCGTTCTCTTTGCAGTTGGTATTACGTACCTACTGAATTAAATCTTGGAGATTTTAGAATAGTGTTTTCTTCACCCCACAACTGGTAATCAAGCTTTTTTGTGTAATTGCCGAGGGTGTTGATTTGAATAAGCTTCCGGTGTTTGCTCATCGCCCATTCGTGGAGCCTTCTGATTGGTTGCGGATGAGCACACTAGCGCCGCGCTCCTGCGTGTGTTTTTTCACTGTACTACGTACCATACGGTTGTCGGCGCATACACGCCACGCGCGATTTCTACTTTTCTACAAAAATAAGGTCCTTCGGTGAAAACGTGCTACAATCCCCGCAAGATACCAGATATACCCTGAACCAGCGCCTGTGGAAAAATATGTGAGGTGGAATTGAAGCAAGCTTCAGAACTATCGAGCGCGCCTTCTTAGCCCATCGGTGTGCGGCGGACGGGAGCGACCGGTAAGTCTTATTCGAATCTTCCCTTTCTACAGCACAATAGTGGATGCATGACACCCCGAAAAAGGATGTGGGAAAGAGATAAAAATGACTTACTCTTGGTTTTACTTTTTTGGCATGACACAAGATGAACTGTCATTTGGTAATATTGGTTTTCATTCAACCCGGCCAAATTTGATAGTAGATACTTGCTTTAATGTCTGACAATTCGTTTATTGAACTACTTGACTTATTCGCGTGTTCATTGTCTATGTATTTGTCGTAATCGTCCATGGTTCTGGGATGTTCTAACAATAATATTTCTACTGTTTTTTGTTTAACTACAAATAGTGTCTGGACGTGTGGAGCAATGTCTAGTGTGGTTTGGGGCTGCAAGTTCTATTCATCACGAAAAGAAAATAAACAAGAAATATTAACCTTCCATCGATAAGTTTTTGCTCAATTTCTTGCCGAATATAAGCCGATCAACGAATATAAATACATAACAACTGTGTTTTGATGATGACGATGATAACGAATTATTTAATTCATACTTATTAAAGTATCGTTTCATTTTGAACTAACTTAAAAAAAAAACGATGAAGATACATATTATGTATTCCCTCCTAAGTAGGTATGCTTAGTAATTTATAAATTTTAGGTACCTACGGGTATTATTTTTGGCAGCATAAAAATGCATGTCATTGTAAATTCTATCGACGTTGAAATTTTGTGGATCACATCACTAGTCAGAATAAAATGAATAACAACCTACAAAATTTCGAAACGTCTTCTGTAGGTATACGTTGCCTTTTCTAACATCATACCGGCTCTATAAGTCAAAATGAAACAAATACAGGGTGTAAGGGACAGCCCTCCGCAAACTCACAGGGTGCATTCAGGTCCTCATTTTGAATCATATTCCACCGGAAATTTTCTCAGGAAAATTTTCATTTTTTCAATTTTTTTTTCAGTTACATTTTCATTATTTCAATGTAAAATTGCATTGTGTGTTCACAGCACTCCATTTATTTAAAAAAAAACTGCAAAAAAAAACAGCAAAAATAAACCAGCAATGGATGTTGAAATACTCTAACCAACGACGCGTGAAATCAGCTGTTCACTTTCTGTCTAGCTACAGAGTTCATCGAACTCACCGCATACCTATTACCTACCCCTCCCAACCAGTAATAGACGCTCCAATTTGTGCACAAAAACACAAACAAATCAGGTTTATTGGATTCCCTTAACGTTCCTGAAAAAAATTCATGTACCGGTCATCTTAGTATGACATACTGAATTCACCCTATCAGTTTGCGGAGGCCTGTCCCTTACACCCTGTATATTGAGTTCAGTTGCTATTTTAGCACTCCTTCCATGCTTTGTTATTATTCTAAAATGACACCGGCAAATCCGTCCAATACGCTGCGTGCCGGCGGCGTCCATTCCGGCCGGCGCACAGTGGTCTGGAAATCGAGCTCCTACTCTTAAAAGGAATTTTAAAAAATGTAATGCTTCTGGTTTACCTCCCTTTACGTAATTTAACCATAATCACGGTGATTAGCAAGTGAGTTAATTAGTTCTTGGAATGCAATTTTATAGAAGAAAACGATACAATCAAAATTCATTTAACCACGTCAAAGAATAGAATCGAAAATTCCAAATTTAAAAAAGCGGCACCCAAAGGTGCAAAATTGTATGTCATCTTGATCGCCGTGTATGGTATAATAGCTCGTGTGAGCACCAGCCTATCAGTTTCATTCAGTTTCAAAAAAAATACTAAGTATAAATGTGTTTTCTCCCGAATAACTCAAAACTTTTTTTCTCACGCGTGGAGCTACTTATACCATCCATAGGTAAAAACAGGTATACCAGGAGGCATTACATTTTTCTATTAATTCCTTACTTTAAGTTTCTATAAGGAGAGGAGATCATGGCTAAGTAATAACAGCCATACGGGTCGTTCCATCAGGTTAAGCTACGCTTTCCGGGGTTGGTCCGGGGATGGGTGACCGTCATTACATATCTGGGTATATCCTCCGTGCCTCGGAAAGCACGCTAAGCCGTTGGTCTCGGCTGTCATTCGTGGATCTTTGACAGTTACCCAGACGTCGTCTTTGACAGAATCCCGAAAGTCTGACAACGAGTCTTACCAAGGGGTATCGTATTACCCAGTTACTGGGTTGTGGAGGTCAGATAGGCAGTCGCTTCATGTAAAATACTGGTACTCAGCTGCATCCGGTTCGACTGGAAGCCGACCCCAACATATTTGGGAAAAGGGTAGGCAGATTGAATTTTTGACTTTAAGTTTCTATGACTATGGTACTAGCTTTTCAGACCACTGTGCGGCGCGGATCGGTGGACAGTGGACGCATGCCATCGGCAAATCCGTTCAATCCGTTGCGTGCCGTGCGTGCGGTGCGGCCGGCGCGGACCAATGGACGCTCAGCTCAAGTGTGCAAAAGGACAAAACTTTACATAATAAGTACCTACCTATATAAGCTTAGATCACATAAATATACACATTAAAAAACATCATCCGATGGTGAACATATCATCATCAGTAGTTGTGAACCTATGGGGTTCGCAACTAACCCCCAACCCTCCCCACTCGCTGTGGTTTTGGGTCTAAAATTACCCCAACTCAGACACTTGAGGGGATAACGATCCATCAAAACAAGAGTACCTAAAAGTTAAATTTTTCGAACGGGCCAAAACACATCAGGATTCGGGAGTAGCGACAACAACTGTCAAATCGTGTTGTCATTCATACCTACTTCGTTCGGGCCCCGAACCAATCATCCATCCGTAGGTGATACGGAGTAGAAAACGCCCGTAACGAAGGCCGAATCTACGGACTTCGTGCTTAGGGAGTATATTCAAACAAAAATAGCTCATTCTGTGGTAGGGAGAAATGCTACTGAGCAAGGTATACGTACGCCATCAGGGGTTAACATAATAATAATATCCTGCCGACCTAATGTCGCTCACGGCGGCTGGTCTAAATACAGACTGGTTAAGTCATCAATCAACTCAGCCCATTGCAGCCCACTGCTGGACATAGGCCTCTCCTAGGCCACAGCACCCTGTCTTCCGCGTCCAGTCTGTCCCAGCCACATTTTAGGGTCGTCGGTCCATCAAATTGACTAATTAAGTACGCAAGAGATATTACAGTGTACAAGTGTGCCCAGTGGTAACGGCCTCGACTCACAAGTTGTAGGTCGTAGGTTCGAACCGAGGCAGGCGCTTTACTTTGTGTAAATAATTTCATCACCACTGCTGTCAAAACGGTGAAGGAAACTCAACTCACTCAACTCAACTCACTCAAACTCAAAGCATTTATTTCAATTAAACCAATTACAGGCACTTTTGAATTGTCAAGGGGTCGGTCAGTAGATAAGTCAGAAAGTTGAAGCTAGTTGCCCATTCCAAAACGTAGATCTATGGAGAAGAACGGGCAAGAAACTCCACGGACACTCTTTTGAATCAAGATATGGTTACAAAATATTGGTTACATCATTCATGTTGAAATTATACATGTGAGAACGATGAACGTTAAAAGCGTCCGTATTAAAAAAATAAAAAAAAAACAATTCAAAATTAAAATTAAAATAAGCCGTGGCAGCTAAGGTATGACCAGCCTCCACCAACAGCGCCCGTTGACGAACCTGACGTATGGATTCGTTAAATGATCCAACACGCGTGTGTGTGCCACCATCAGCGAGGCATTAGAGTGAGCATGACACACTCAGCCGCCAGGGCACATCCAAGTCAAATAAAGACGTACCCAGTAAATGGTAGCTTTAGAGTAGGTACAAAGTACTCACACATGTGCTAAGCAATTATACAATACAATGGTGATTGAGTCTACACAATGCAAAGCTATTCTATTCGTTCGGAAAACATCGTGAGGAATCCGGCATGTCCTAGAACTGAAAATTCGAAGACATGTGACATCTACCAACCCGCACTGGACCCGCGTGGTAGATTACAGACCACTCCCTCTCATAGAGAGGAAGCCTGTGTCCCAGCGGTGGGAACCGATGGGTGGTAATCCGACGGCTGGGGAGAGGTCAGACGCAGCCCAACGACTTTTAGATACCTACTGCTTAATCTACCTTTTATTTGCTCATCTGTTCGCTAAACGAATACCTAATCTTATTTCCGAACTGACCCGAAAATAATATAAAAAGTTGGAACTTGTTACCCGCTGAAACTTTGTTAGTTAACAATTTACAAGGGAGGTTAAATAGGGGAGAAATAAGTGTTTTTTTTACGAGAAAAAAGTTTCATGTAATAGAACCCGGTTTCCTTTAGCTGAGAAAAAAAAATACTTAGAGGAAATTGTTATGTGCAACTTATCTGAAACTAGCTTGATAAAGCAAAAAAAAACCTGTCTAATATTTTTTTATTAGCTGACTGACAGACTAAATAGAATTTCTGTTTTTTTAACTAGTAAATAATTATGAAACTATTATTAAAGTACAAAAAATCTATTTTGAAATGTTTCGTCTGTCTGTCTGTTTGTTTGTTTTGGCTAATCTACGGAATGGCTGGACCGATTTCGACGGCATATTCATTGGCATATAGCTAATGTTTTAAGGAGTAACTTAGGCTACTTTTATTTTAGAAAAATAATTAGGGTTCCGTGCAAGAAAATTAAAACCCATGAAATCCGACATCCACGCGAAGAGCGAAGCCGCGGGCAGAAGTTATAGTTGACAAATAAAATAGTGGCAATCTTCATACTAATAACATGTTAGTCTAAATGAGTAAGTAATAACACAATGTACATTTACTGCATAAATCGTCGTTAATCTAAGTGACATAACTAATTCGAAGATAATTTTACAGGGCAAACTATTTTTCTTTGTCTCTTACTATTTTTATTTTTCTTATTTTTATTTTTTTTTTTTGTCTGTCAAGACCGTTTTTCTTAGGAACGGGTGGAGGTATCAAGTTGAAATTAATATGAAATACGTAGGTCTGCGGTCTTTTTTTAGTCCCTAAAAAAACCAAGCTTCTAAGTCAAAACAGTAAAGAAATACGGCCATTTATGCGATATATTTTGGTAATCGCAAGTAAATCAAAACCTATAGAGTAGGTACTTCCCGTTGACCTAGAATCATGAATATTGTCGTGAAGCAAGGTCTCACAGCAGAAGTAAAGGAAAAAGTCCGAAAATTGTTAATTTGTAATTTTATCGCATAAAAAAAATTTTCAACTAAAAGCTTGTTTTTGGGATAAATTATTTTCAACTACGGAACCCTTTATTGTGCGTGGTCCGACACCCACTTGGCCGGTATTTTTTTTTTGTAAACTGTAGATCTCGATTTTTGCATTATCATGGGAACCGTAAGGCATAGGTACAGATTCGCCGATTAGACAGATCGATTCGACTTGGAAAATGTATCAAATAGTTAGGTCGGCTATCGGCTTAGTCCAAAACTAGTTAAATTAGCGACGAAATATATTATGTAAACAATACATACAATAGTGCGTCAAATTATATTACCTAGCGAAACTCCGCATCCGAGATTGGTATCGATATTTTAATTAATTAATTTATTTATTTAAATAACATGGGAGACTTACAGCTAAAACCAACAGATCAAGAACAGTACATTAGTCTGAAAGCTAATTACAGGTCTCTACTTATAAAAAACAGAAGAAAAAAAAAACCTAAATTCTAAGGACATTCACACCTAGTTACTAAGTATACAGCATAATTGCTATGCTGCTCGCACTGCCTACCAACCCTCATAACATTTTTTTATATTTTTATTTTAAAAGTTCCGGCTTAAACACTTCCTGGCTGACGACACGCTATTTATTGTGGTCGCAGAAAAATAATTACATTGATATTGTAACATTAAGGATTTCCAACTTCTTGTGGAGACAAAGTCTTTCACGCACGAGTACCCAATATAACCCTTTTCCAAATCAAATTCATGAAAATTCCCTGAAGCTTTCGTTTTAGGGACGAATTTCACACATTAGACTAATTTATAGATCGTAAGTTTCACCATTTTCAATGAAAATGAAAGATGGGAGATGAAAAGTTTTAGAAATGGGGTCACTAGAAATGTTAGGATAGTTGTCATAATCATAATTGTTGACGACGGTGTTATGGTCCGCTCGTCTTTTTAAATTAAGTTTAATTTGTACTTTTTTTTTTTTTTTTTTTTTAATTGTAAAGCTCCAAGTATACTTCTAAAACACATATTTCCCAATAAAATAACTTAAAAATACAATATCTTAAACTAAAACTAATAAAAAACTAAAATATGGCGTCGAACTTGTACTTACTTTTGTTTCAAGTATGTTTCTTACAGTGTATGTAATATTTTTTATTAAATAAATAATGACCAACAAGAACGGACTGCATACGGGCGCTCTCATTGGCTAATGCGCGACACCCTCACTCCGCCTACCGCTGCGACCGCCATTGCTGCAGAACAAACGATCAGTGGATCAGTGTGTCAAAAAATCCCGCGAACACTCCACGCGCACAAAACGCGCCCGCGCATTCCGTTTCTAGTCGGTCTGTCAAAACATCAACTGTCGTTTCCTCATTTCTCACCACCAGCACCCACCAGCTACAATAATACTTAGGCGCGGTATTAGCTCAATATTCACAAAAATTGGTTTCTTGGACTGTCGAGTATGACGTAACACAATGAAACTATCTGACGCAAAAATACAGTGGACAGAGAAGGGTTTAAAAAAAAATAACCGAATGGAATAGTAATACAAAAAGTAATTAAAAAAACTAAAAAACCCGACTACGGTAAAAGTTAAGTTAAAAAAACTGAAAAGCTAAAAACAAGCCCATTTTAAATTAAATTAAATTTGGAAGCAGGCGGGACCCGTTTGTGTTTGAAAATATAAAAAAATGGAATGGGTCCCGCCTGCTTCCAAATTTAATTTAATTTAAAATGGGCTTGTTTTTAGCTTTTCAGTTTTTTTTAACTTAACTTTTACCGCAGTCGGGTTTTTTAGTTTTTTTAATTACTTTTTTTATTTCCAGCTTTTTAGTTTACAAATGTGAAAACATTTCGCAGACGATTTAGTTCTTGCAAGAAGTTTTGAGGGTTATTTTGATTTCGATTTTCTTTTCGTGTTTTTTGCGATTTGTCACTTCGAATTGCTTTTAACCATATAAGTTGTATATATTTTTGTAATCACCTTTTAAAACCCTTCAATTTGATATCCCACTCGATGGTATTAGAAGAAAAATCCGCCATTTTACTTTGTTTTTGATTTTAATGTAGCCAGTGACACTTGCGCTACCAAGACAAACCTAAAGACGTATAATTCATCCAAATCCGTTCATTCGTTTAGGAGTTACGAGGGAACAAAGAAACGGACATACATACATACTTACATACAGGTCAAATACATAACCCTCCTTTTGGGCTTCGCCGCAGTCGGGTAAAAAATAGTTTGATAATACCAATAAAAAATTTGGAAGTTGCTCCACAAAAATAAACTTTGGCGTCGAACATCTCTGTATTTTCAGCGTTAACGTATTCTTTTGGTAAGAATTTAATAGAATTAGCATTTATTTTAAAACTTTAAGCGAACAATTATATCTCGGGGTTCTAATAGACGAGTCGCTCTCATTTAGACCACATATTGACAGTTTGGTTACAAGAGTACGCAGGTTAATTTTTGTTTTTAAAAAACTGCGAGCAATTGCAGATAAAAAACTTATGTCACAAGTTTACTTGGCCCTAGGTCAATCTGTAATACAGTACTGTATTACTTCATGGGGTGGAGCACCAAACACTTACTTACTGCCTCTTGAAAGAGCACAGAGAGCTATTTTAAAAGTAGCAAACTTCCATCCCTTTCTCTATCCTACAGATCTGCTATACAAATCTTGTATAGCAGACAACCACCGACTGCACCACCGACTGTTGTGCTGACGGTTCGCCAGCTTTTCATATCGCACTTGGTATTAAAAACAGCACACCATGCTCTTCCTATAACATTGAAAGTACTAATAAGAGACGGAATGATATTGTATGTGAGTCAAATGCATCATCTAAATATGTCTTTGTAAACAGATTTTATACATTTTTAGGCCCATTTCTGTATAATAAATTAAATAGGAAATTAAGTATCTATAAATTAAATAATTACGACTGTAAAAAGATTATTCTGCAATTTTTACTTAGCATACCATACAGTGAGACAGAGGATTTACTCGTTGTCTGTAAATAAAACATGTTAGTCTTTTAAGTTAATATTTAAGTTTTAAGTAGTCTTGTACGTTGTTAATTTTATATTTTATAATTCTAAGCACCTCTATAGCCTGAAACACAGGTTCTACCTAGTTCAGGCAAATGAGAAACTGTGTCCTCTTTAATGTTTAAGATAAGTTATTGTAAATCTGCACCATTTCATAAATAAACGATTTTATTATTATTATTAATTATTTAATTTATAGTGTCTTTCTGAATAACCTAAAGAAAACCCGGAAAATAAATGCACAAATATTATTTTCAATTTTCAACCTTATTTCAAGCCAATGGTACAATAAATTACGCGGATGTGTGCCGTTTAAAATCGTAGTCAGTCCGCGCCTTAATGAATAATAACAGAGAAATTGATAATATATATATTATTACTAGAGTAAGGATTTTAATGTTCTTTGTGTTTGGGTTCATTTGACCCATTTGTCACCAAAACCTATACTGCACGCAGTTGGCTGAACGCTGAGTTCTTTAAAAGTGCATAGTGCTTTTGTACCTTTTAAATATTATGTAGGTATACAATATTTTTTTTTTTTTTTCTATAGTGCTTGTTAGTGATCCTAAGATTTCTACTACTTTTTCTGGTTTTACCCGTGAGAACCTGTAATTGGCTCTATTTTTTATATTCAATTGTTATCCTTCATTTAAATAAATAAATAAATTACATAAACACATATATGTAGGACGTTAATTCTGAACGCGAGAGAATATTTGTGGAAGGGAGACGGAAGAGGAATGGCGTGCGAGCATGAGACGAGTTAAGACCTCAGAAGAATAACAATTTTATTATTCTTCTGTACGATGTAAGAAGTTTTTTTTAAATAAAAATCAAGAAGTTTCAAGAAGTGAAGATTTTATTTCGGTCATCCACAAGCACCAACCCCTACATGTATTATTGTAATAAGAAAAGTTTGGTTGGACCATTAAATAAGGAAGTTTGACTGTAATGTAGATTATGATCATGATCAGACAAAGTTTCGTGACATCGATTTTATTTTGTCTGTGGATTTAGGACAAATTTTGGCATACGAGACCATTTCGTGCTTCGGAGAGCATCTGTGGGCAGACGATACCTACCCATGAACCCATAGATTAAATGAGGGAATTAGATAATACGATTAGTGGTTATCCGTTGGAGTAAGTTGTAAGTAGTGTGGGCTCTTAAATAGGGGAAAGTTGAATTAGATAATACGATTAGTGGTTATCCGTTGGAGTAAGTTGTAAGTAGTGTGGGCTCTTAAATAGGGGAAAGTTGAATTAGATAATACGATTAGTGGTTATCCGTTGGAGTAAGTTGTAAGTAGTGTGGGCTCTTAAATAGGGGAAAGTTGAATTAGATAATACGATTAGTGGTTATCCGTTGGAGTAAGTTGTAAGTAGTGTGGGCTCTTAAATAGGGGAAAGTTGAATTAGATAATACGATTAGTGGTTATCCGTTGGAGTAAGTTGTAAGTAGTGTGGGCTCTTAAATAGGGGAAAGTTGAATTAGATAATACGATTAGTGGTTATCCGTTGGAGTAAGTTGTAAGTAGTGTGGGCTCTTAAATAGGGGAAAGTTGAATTAGATAATACGATTAGTGGTTATCCGTTGGAGTAAGTTGTAAGTAGTGTGGGCTCTTAAATAGGGGAAAGTTGAATTAGATAATACGATTAGTGGTTATCCGTTGGAGTAAGTTGTAAGTAGTGTGGGCTCTTAAATAAGGGAAAGTTGAATTAGATAATACGATTAGTGGTTATCCGTTGGAGTAAGTTGTAAGTAGTGTGGGCTCTTAAATAGGGGAAAGTTGAATTAGATAATACGATTAGTGGTTATCCGTTGGAGTAAGTTGTAAGTAGTGTGGGCTCTTAAATAGGGGAAAGTTGAATTAGATAATACGATTAGTGGTTATCCGTTGGAGTAAGTTGTAAGTAGTGTGGGCTCTTAAATAGGGGAAAGTTGAATTAGATAATACGATTAGTGGTTATCCGTTGGAGTAAGTTGTAAGTAGTGTGGGCTCTTAAATAGGGGAAAGTTGAATTCAACCCGAAACTCTACCAAATTGATTTATTTCTTTACGGAAACTTGCGTAGTATCCGATCGATTATGATCAAGCTTCGAGATATTTATACCTACGGAGAGTGCTTACAAACTCCTACCTATGTCTAAGTACGTACTAAAATCTGTATTTGATCAGCCTTTTCCGTACGCCATAAATGGCAAAACATGTAGCCTACCTCAAATTAATATTATAAGACCTGTATACTCATGTTTCACAAAATAAATATTATCTTATCTTATCTTATCTTATCTTATCTTATCTTATCTTATCTTAACGATGTTGAGGTTGGCTTCCAGTCTAACGCAATAAATCTGAATACTGTATTTTACATGGAGCGACTGCCTATCTGACTTCCGCAACCCAGTTACTGAGTAATAAGATTCCCTTTGGTAAGTTGGTGATAGCCTCCACTCTACTCCAGTTCTTTTCAACTTCGGAACCCTTCATTGTGCGTGGTACGACACGCATTTGGCCGGTTTTTCAATACTATTTCGGAAAACAATTTCACAAATGTTTACCAACAACGCTCCCTGTTAATAAGCGCCAAAATATCCTTGCAGCAGCGTACTTTCCCTCCCGCTTCTCCAACCTGGATAATAACAGCAGAAAGTAAACCCTGACGATAGCGTAGCAGCGCGCGGCGCCGGCGCAGCGGTGTCATTATCAGCACGTTAGCTACGCCCCGTAGCGATAGTTGAATCCCGGTCTTTGTCCTCTACGAGCTGACGTAGCGGATAAATTCTATGTTTTGACATAGCGGCCTGGTATGAAACTTCTTATAATTTATTCAGTTGCAAATAACCGCCTAACCTTAACTGCCTAGCCTTTTCCCAACTATGTTGAGGTCGGCTTCCAGTCCAACTAAAAAAATAGAGAAACTAATTTGGTCAGGCAAACGTCGAAACCCAATTTAATGAAATCGAGGTTTGACCAGTCAAACTAACTAACCTCAAAACACATAGGTTAGGCTTGGGTTAGGGTTTTCGTCAGCAGGTCGACGGAGCCCCGCTGTGCGGGGCTCCTATTTATGTCTGCAGGGTTTAAAGAAGCCTAACAAAACTGAACCTCGGGGTGCCCCTGACGTCGACGTGTGACCGAGTCTGCCAGTCGCTAGGATCAACTAGGCAAAGCCCGAAACAGATTATTTTGCTTTCGACGTTTGACTGAAAAGTTAGGAACTTCTAGGTTTCACTAAAAATACTTTAATCAAAGGCCGAAATTAGAATTTATTTCGTGGTTTGCCCGAAGGCTTGGTCAAACCTAGGATAAACCCGTCATTCCGGGAAGAGACTGCATATCGACCTTTGTCCTTTTCATTATTGAATAATATTTTATCAGGAATTCGTATTAAAACTTACTCCAAAATGACCGTGTACATGGAAAAGTTTACTTTTGAATAAATTGCGAAACTTTGACAAGTTGTGACGTCATGAAAGCCTAAGTAGCCTATCTATGTCGTATGAATGGGTATATATACCTACTTGTAGCTGGACTTCTTGCTTTGTAAACTTCTCGGGTACCTAAAGGTCACCTAAAGGTCACATATTGCGTGGTCTTTGCGTTTTTTTCGGCACAATAATGGAAGTTTGGGAAATTATCCGGAAAAGGACTGGTGTTACTGACATAGCTTGCAGAGTAAGCAAGCTGAAATGGCTGGCCATGTTTGTCGACAGACCGATGGCCGGTGGAGCAGACGAGCTCTGGAGTGGAGACAGCGTATCGGGGCGCCCCCCAGCTAGATGGACAGACGACCGACGAAGGTGGCTGGGACAGACTGGATGCGGATGGCGGAGGACAGGGTGTTATGGCCCAGCCTGGGAGAGGCCTGTGTCCAGCAGTGACTGCGATAGCTCAGTTGATTGATTAGTTTGAACGGTGGGCACTAACAGTCGGTAACTTAGTGTTTTCATCAACAATTCAACAGGATACACAATTCTTTGCGTTTGTAATGCAAATTACATCAATGTGTTTAACATTGAATTATTTATCATGTCGTAAAGGCATTTTCACCTGAAATCACAAATCCATTCATAGTAATTTATATCCATGCTATCAAAGAAAAGAAAGAAAGAAAAAAAAAGAAAATTTAAATAGTCTATATTACTGTGCTAACTGGAATAAAAAACAAGACACACATGTGATAAGTCTATTTATTTAAACACTTTACTCTGCTAACGTTCTGACAACGCCATCTCGTGGTCAATTACTTAACATATTGCGGCTAAATAAATATCTTAATAACGATCACTCTGTAAGTTATTCAATATTTGTTACTTTGTGTAAATTAGAATTTAACGTATTATTAGGTATAAATGATATTATTTATGTATACAGAACTGGTTGCAATAACAGAAAGGGTAAAATAGTGTTAAAAGACGAATAATGCTAACTAAATCTAATGTTTTTGACATGTGAGATTTCATGAGCAATTCATGATCATGTGAGTATCTCAATCTGCCTAGCCTTTTCCTTCGTGTATCTTTGACAGTCGTTACGGGTCGTCAGAAGCCCGAAAGTCTGACAACCAGTCTTACCAAGGGGTATCGTATTACCAGTTACTAAGTTGTGGAGTTCAGATAGGCAGTTGCTCCATGTAAAATGCTGGTATTCAGCTGCATCCGGTTAGACTGGAAGCCGACACCAACATAGTTGGGAAAAGGCTAGGCAGACTGATTGAGTTAAAATGTGGCATGACGTCACTACTTGCTAGATTTTATAGGTAGATTGTTATAGTTGTGACGTAGCGCCCACTGGCCAACTTTAATGCGTTTTATCTAAGTATTTTTTTATTAATAGGTATTATAAAGCAAAGTGGCTAAGTAATAACAGCCGCACGGGTCGATCCATCAGGTTAAGCTACGCTAGCCGGGGTTGATCAGTGAAAGTTTGACCATCTTTACATACCGAGACTCCTCCGTGCCTCGGCGTTGGTCCCGGCTGTCATTCGTGAATGTTTGCCAGACGTCACGGGTCGTCAGAAGCCCGAAAGTCTGACAACCAGCCTTACCAAGGGGTATCGTATTACCAGTTACTGAGTTGTGGAGATCAGATAGGCAGTCGCTCCATGTAAAATACTGGTATTCAGCTGCATCCGTATAGACTGGAAGCCGACCCCAACGTAGTTGGGAAAAGGCGAGGCACGGAGGATGGACTAAATACAATTTCTTATTTTTACCCAGGCATCATCTCTATTAGACGTCTGTTCCACTCGCCTCTATTTCTTTGAAAAGTAAAGGATAAAGGAATACGATTTCCTCATACTATACTTACCCAAGTATGTAATTTGTCTAGATTAGAAACTGGTTGCTAATTGATTAATCAAGGCAAACGAAACAGTCTCGAGATCACGACTGTCATTAATCTTTCACAATTATTCAAGGGATCAACTTAACTAAGATTCATTATTATTGACTGAATCCTTATTTGTTTTTAGATCCGGGATTTATTAGCACACAAGCAATAGAACTTTCAATACGCCATTACACCCAATTTTTCGCTTTTCCGACATTATATTGACCTTATTGGTAATATTCTTTAGAAAGGTCTTCACAACCGGTGTGCGTAAACGAGGCAAAATGAGTATGTAAGGATTGTAGCAGGTAACGTTCTGTAGTTTCTGCTTACCCCCGTGGGAAGGAGGCGTAAGTTTATGTACGGTTGTGGCGGCATCTACATCACGCAAAACCTGCATCGCGCAATTAGAGTTTACCACGCGATTAGCATAATATAGGGTGACTTTTTTTTTTTTTTTTTTTGAGGGTGGTAAATCATCAAATAACTTCTCCCGCTCTGGGTGGAGCGGAAGGGCGTGTCAGACTTTTACTGACTAAAACCCACCCGTGTTCCTTCAGTTGCCTATGCCAGGGCCGCGGTAACCCCTTCGGACAATCCGCGACCCCAGCGATATATAGGGTGACTGGTAATTAGTGACCGATACCTAAACTCATGATTGTGCTCATGATAACAAACAACTTTTACTATGGGACCAAACCTGAAATCGCGAAAAAAAAAATCAGCTGCCTCATACATTAATGTTCGCATAACTCGTCAAAATGTAGGGAGCAGCTGATTTTTTTTTCGCGATTTCAGGTTTGGTCCCATAGTAAAAGTTGTTTGTTGTCATGAGAAAAATCATGTGTTTAGGTATCGGTCACTAATTACCAGTCACCCTATATACAACGTCCCGACATCAACCGTCGGGCAGTGGCCCACCATACAGGACACCCGTCTGATCGGAGGATCCTCCCTTTTCTATGGAGGATGAGTGAACTTTACATCCTGTTCCTCATGCCTCTAAATGGTCAGCAACAGAAGTCGGTTAACACTTTTTCTTTGTGACATCACCTAAATTAACACAAAATGATACGAGAACCTGCTTTTTAGCATTTCATTTATTAGATATGAGTTACTTTTCTTTAAAATTTATACAGGGTGACTTTGAAAACATGCGACAAAATTTAAGGGGGTGTTCTACGCATCAATATGAACAACTTTTACTAAGGGACCAACATCGAATTCGCAAAAAAAAATTACCTTCCCATATTATAGTTAAAGGTAGGTTGTGGAGGTCAGATAGGCAGTCGCTCCATGTAAAATACTGGTATTCAGCTGCATCCGGTTAGACTGGAAGCCGACCCCAACATAGTTGGGAAAAGGCTAGGCAGATTGATTGATTATAGTTAAAGGTATTGGACCCTTTTGTAAAAGAAGGTCGGATTTTTTTTTGCGAATTCGAAATTGTTCACATAGTAAAAGTTGTTCATATTGATGCGTAGAACACCCCCTTAAATTTTGTCGCATGTTTTCAAAGTCACCCTGTATATGTTCCGATTTCAATGAAGTACTTTTCTCAATAATTAAGATTTAGAAAACACAAGTGTTAATAGACTTTTTTTGCTGTATATATGTACAGGAGTGACCACATCCCATCTTGTGTATTGTAGGTTTAATAACCAACCTTAAACAACTTATAAACAACCCATAAATAACAATATTGCATCTAATATTAATTTGAATCTGTGCGGCAAATTAAGCGGGATCTTAGCTGTCACCGGCGCAGATATTATTACTATTTACTGCAGTTGAGATCACCGACGTAAACAACGGCTAGGGATGGGATGTGTTTACATTATACTCATGCTTTTTCTTGGGATAAATTTATCCCAACTACGGAACCCTTCATTGTGCGTGGTCCAATACGCACGTGGCCGGTTTTTAGGGTTCCGTACATCAAAAGGAAAAAACGGGACCATTATAGGATCACTTCGTTGTCTGTCTGTCTGTCAAGACCCTTTTTCTCAGGAACGCGTGGAAGTATCAAGTTGAAATTAATATCAAATACGTAGGTTTACTGTCCCTTAGAGTCCTTAAAAAGTCAACGAAATAAAAAATACCATTTATGTGACACATTTTTATACTCGCAAGTAAATCAAAACCTATAGGGTACTTCCCGTTGACCTACAATCATGTAATTTGGCAAGAAGCAAGATCTCACATTAGAAGTAAAGGAAAACAACCGAAAATTGTTAATTTGTAATTTTATCACGTGAACAATTTTTTTTTTGGGATTACAATGTTACGTCTGTTTTTGAGATAAATTCTTTTCAATTACGGAACCCTTCATTGTCCGTGGTCCGACACGCACTTAGCCGGTTTAATCTTCTAACAATTTACGTAGGTATAGGTAAATCCCAAAAAAGGTTGAGGGCGTCTGTCTAGGGCACTTGAAGTTCTCAGACCGTGTCTCAGGTGTCACCAAATGATTGGATATCGGAGTATTTCGACAGGATCGTGTGATAAAGTCGGGGCTCAGTTGATAGCCAGACGAGAGTCCCAGAAGGAACTTACGAGAGGTTCAACGAAGTTTTTCAATACCTATATCCTCCATAGGGCAAAATCGTTGTGTACCTATTAGAAAAGTAGTAACACAGAGTTACACACCACGAAGTCTTCAGTACTGTAGTCTGCAAACTTGTGAAGTAGGTATGTTTCTATTGGATTCTTGGAGTTTGAAGATTTCCTAAAATACGGCGAAACTAAGTAACTTTGTAACCATTTTTTACAGTAACTATCACCGAACAGTAAAAACAGAACTATAGCATCTTTCTGATAGGAAAAAATACACAGTAATCTACAATACATACATAATTTGATTGATTTGATTTGACATAAGAGTGATTTCATGTGTCCTGAAATCTATTTTAGTTTGTAGAACTAAGGAAAAATAACCTAAAGCCAGGTCTATTTCGGTCAATTTTTTCGAGTTGTTACCATTTTACTCCTACAGTTTTCATTATAAGTGTTCATAAATTTATACAGTTCTTTACAAACTAATGAGGAATGATTTCTTGTCACTACTTTTTTTGTTTAATCAACAAATTTTATTGTAAATCGATAATTACTTCATATTTTGCAAGCGTTGTGTCATCGCGCTTCTCTTTCTTTTCTATGCAGTCCGATAGTGACCGCGCTTTTTGCGACGGACAAGCCTTAATATGTAGAGGTAGTGACTCGCCCATGCTTCACACGGTTTTTACAGTTCGACAAAATATCGATATTGCTTTAATTATTACTATCATATTATTGGGAAACTTCGTTTTTGATGATTCGCACTTAATTTTTAGGTTTTTCATGTTATTGTTAATTAGTAATTTATTTCATTAACAATTTTAACATTGTATCGAAATGTATTACACTAAAAATTAAAACTACTTAAGACATATTGCCGCCTGTGATACCTACCTACAGGTATATCCTAGTACAGGCAACATACTTTGTAATACCTACGTTATTTCTAAGATTTATAAGTACTGTATTTTACCAATATCAAATTATGGATACAATGCGTGCCACGAAAGATGAGCCGCGAGCTCCCGCGCTCTTTCCGCCGCACCGATGACGCCCGGACCCTTCCGGTCTCAGCCTCATACCGCTAAAGAGACCTATAAATCAGAATAATCAGAATCAGAGAATTATAATCTACTGCGCAAGTCAAACTACGTTAAGGTTGCTCCTTCCTAAAATACGGCGAAACTAAGTAACTTTGTAACCATCTTTTACAGTAACTATAGCATCTTTCTGATAGGAAAAAATACACAGTAATCTACAATACATAAGAAGTGATTTCATGTGTCCCGAAATCTATTTTAGTTGGTAGAACTAAGGAAAAAAAACCGAAATCCAGGTCTATTTCGGTCTATTTTTTCCAGTTGTTACCATATTACTACCACAGTTTTCATTAAAAGTGTTCATAAATTTATACAGTTCTTTACAAACTAATAAGTAATGATAAATGATAAATGATAAATGATTTATTTTCTGTAAGTAGGTTTGTACAAACACTTTTACACGTCAAACATATTTTTTTTTGATTTCTTGTCATTACTTTTTTAGTTTAATCAACAGATTTTTTGTAAATTGATAATTACTTCATATTTTGCAAGCGTTGTGTCATCGCGCTTCTCTTTCTTGTCTATGCAGTCCGACAGTGACCGCGCTTTTTGCGACGGACAAGCCTTAAGTGTGTATCAAGACTCATCATTCGTGGCACGCATTAATTTAATTTAATTTATTTATTTATATCGGACAACAATATAGTCCATTTTGTTAGTAAACATCTTATAAGTAGTGTTAGTATAGAACACAAAAAAAGAGATGAGACAACCGTGGAGAGGTCAAGTCCCCCTGTCTCACACCGCACTCCAACCCATACGACTCAGAGAACGTTCCGGCCCACTTTACATGGTTCGTTTGGTTCGCATACCAATACTGCATGAGCTTAAGCACTGATGCCGGTACATTCCTGTCACCCAGCTTTCTCCAGAGCACATCATATGACACCAGGTCGAAGGCTCTGGAGAGATCCAGGAAGCAGGCATACACCGGCGTTTTTCGGTCTGTGTAATATTGGACAGTATTCTTCAAACTCAGCACAGCACTTTCGGTTGAAAGGTTAGGTTGAAAACCAAACTGTGCATCGTTCAAACACAAATATTTTTTCAGGCACGAGTCAAGCATACTGTCCAATACTTTAGCCGCTGTGGTTGCAAGGGAAATTGGACGGTAGTTTCCCCTGTCCGAGATATCCCCTGTCCTGTTTTTGACCAAAGGTACTACAATAGTTTGCATCAGCTCAGCAGGTAAATGAGAGTGACTAATGCACATTGTATAAAACCAGGACAGGACCCTCGGCAGGTGACCCCCCGCATGTTTGAAATGCTGGATGCTGAGTCCGTCGTGGCCGGGCGATTTACCTCTGCTCATGCCTTGAATGACGGATCTGACTTGTTTAGCCGAAAATAGTGTGAGTGGTTCCGCCCCCCCACTGTCAGACTCAGCATCGACCATTGCAACTGAGGGGCCCAGTGGTGATTGCACTTTGAAATGTTCCATAAACATATTTGCAATTCCCCGCGGGTCATTGATCCCTCCCACGCTCACCAGTAGACCCGGCAGGTCTACCGGTGAGCGTGGGAGGGATCAATTCCGGAGCCGCTCGATTCTGTAAAAATCTCACCGTGAAAACTTAGGTGAAGTGAATTTGTTTTTGCTAGGAATTGACACTATTGACAGCTCACTCCGCGCTCACTTCACATAAGTTTTCACGGTGAGATGGTTACAGAATCGCACTGCAGGCCTAGTATCCAACTTACGGGTCAACTTCCAAAATTTACTGAAATTATTCGTGGCTCTTTGATTTGCAATATTGTCCATTTTGACCTGTTCTTCGTTATTTTGGCACCATTTTAGGCGTCCCGCGTCCCTTGAAGATTCTACGGGTCTCACACATTTCTTCGAAAACTACTCCACCATTTGGTCTCCTATGTCTAACCCATTCCTTGAACTTAAGCCTGGCATTGTACTTAGCTAGCTACTTAGTGATAGGTTTCAAAACAATCCACATAAAAAAATATACTTATTCTAATTATTTTACAAATCCACTATTGTATTCAAATCACAAGCAACTCGCGTGTAACGTGTCCCATCACTATTTGAGTTCAATAATTAATTCTTGTTAGCGTCGTTTCTTGGCTCAGACATACATAAGATGAATCGTTATTTAATTATTTGTTATAGTTATATCATTATCTTACGATACAATAAAGTGCTGGGAAGTGTTCCTATTGACCTGTTAGCCATATGTATACGGTTCATTTTATTAGCACTTATACTAGGTACCTCTGCCTAACCTTTCGGCGAATACATCATCACGGCTGTACACACAAGCTTCGGCTTTGTAGATCCTATTTCACCAGTTACGAGTACATTTAGTAACCACTAGTGCGACCGGCCCCTCGCGTGACGTCATTAGAATTGTCCATGAAACTTTTTGTCGGCGCGTGACGGGGCGCCTAGCCACTTATACACAAAATACACAAAACACTTGGCTTGTACACAAAATATTTGTATGCATGGATAGGAAACCAATGACTGTCTCTTAAAGTGGATAGACTAGGCTAGATTACGAATTTTGTTTTAGAATATTAGATGACTTAGTTTTTTTTTCAATACAAAAAAAAACAATTTGTTTATATTACCGCCAATAAAAAACAATTAAAAAATTATAGGAAGTGGTGAAGGGCGGGAGTTTTGGCGGACTGTCTTATGTAATTTTGACATTCGAAAAGTGCTGATGCTCGCCTAATTTGAATAATAAATGACTTTTTACTTTAAAGAGAAACATAAATGAACGTGGAGCACACCTAGGCCCGCCAGCACCGCTGCCATCTTGCTGAATGGCTAACATTGTAACCATGGCATGACATTCTTAAATGGTCGGTTTGACAGAAGAAGAATCATGAACTTCTTCTTCATCTTAGCGTATCAGCTGCGCGAATTCCATTCATTGATGCACTCACAAATGATGAGCCAACTTCGGTGCGGTATTCCATCAATCAATCTGGAACCCCCATGAAAAGTTGTACACACTGGTCATCGAAAAGGTTCAGAAGTCTTTTGTCCGCTACCTTTACTTTAAACTTTATGGGTATTACCCGTACATGTACCCAACACCATTTGTGCTGGGTATGGTGGGGTACCAAAGTTTAGAAGTAAGGAGAAATATTAGTCTGGTAAAATATTTCATCCGCCTAATTCGTGGTACCCACTTCAATTCCTCCTTACTACAATACATCTCCTTTAACATCCCACTACCCATTAGACACACACTTCGCCCTCGCCTACGTCCTCTATTCTCAATACCTCAATCCAGTACCCTATCCCTTAGGACCAGTCCTTTGTACCAAGCCCTAACCCATATTAATAACATTTTGCTATATGATGTATCCTCAGATGTCTTCGCGAGTACTGAACTGAGATTCCTGAACACTGCTACTCGATACTTTGAGTCCATTGCTACTCCAAGTACAATCTCCTTGGAGTAAATAAATCAGATTGTATCATGTTTTATACTTAATATTATTTTAATTCCAATTTTATCCTAATTGTACCTACATTATATACTAATTTTATCTAATTGTCTACTTTTATCTAATTCTATCTAATTTTACCAATTTTATCAATTTTTTCTCAAGTTTTAATCTATTTTGTTCAATTTAATTTATCAATTTTTTTTCAAGTTTTAAATGTATGTATGTTTTGTATGTATGTTGTCTATAATGTTCTTATTTAATATAATTTTATGATTGTATTAGTACTAGTACCTATTGATTGACCGATAACTTGTATGTGTGGTGAAAACTGTAAGTATAAGTTGGTTGTTTTTAAATAAATAAATAAATCTACCTAGCCTTTTCCCAAGTGTCTTGGGGTCGGCTTTCAGTATACCGACGACCTACACAACCCAGTTACTGTATAATACGATATCGCTAGTAAAACTGGTTGTCAGACTGTTTGGGCTTCCGTAACGACTATCAAAGATCTACGTATGACAGCTGGGTCCAACAGCTTAGCGTGCTTTCTGAGGCACAGAAGAGTCTCGATATGTTATGGACCCATCCACGACCCCACCGCGGGAAGCGATCGACCCATGCGGCGGTTATTATTTCGCCACGAATCCACTTACAATACAAATTATTGCCTAAATAATTTCTACCCCCAAACATAATTCGGTACTCCCTGATCCGTTGAAAACAACAACGCATTCGAATGTAATTACTTAAACAATAAATAATTCTATTCTAAAAAAAAAAAAATTACTTTATTATTTTTTTTTATTATATTTTTTTTTTATATTTTTTTTATTATTATTTTTTCTTAGCACGGAACTGGGTTTTGCTCCGCTATCCATTATGACGTTCCTAACTCTCACTCGGGATGTAGTATTTAAGCTAACCTGTACTCAAAGTTTTGAAAAATTCTATTCTCTTCTATAAAATAAGGACAGAAATGATCACTAAATATTTTAGTCACGATACTCCGTTAAACCGTAGATTTCCCATCACTATAGCTACAGTGATAGAGTTCGTTAATTAACAGTTATAGTTCCGAGACGCTGATTGTGTAATTAATGGTTATTTAATTATTATTGTTTCGGTACACACTATGTTATGTACTGTAGAGTTTATAGCGCATTTACTACCATGTTCATGTGTAAGAGATGCGTCATTCATCATGAATTCGGATGGTGTGATTGTGGGGTGTAAGAGGAGCTCGTGGTTAAGTAATAACAGCCACACGGGTCGACCCATCAGGTTAAGCTACGCTTGCCGGGGTTGGTCTGTGGATGGGTGACCATCTTTACAAACTGAGACGCCGTTGGTCCCGGCTGTCCGTCGCGGATCTTTGACAGTCGTTACGGGTCGTCAGAAGCCCGTAAGTCTGACAACTAGTCTTACCAAGGGGTATCGTATTATCCAGTTACTGGGTTGTGGAGGTCAGATAGGCAGTCGCTCCATGTAAAATACTGGTATTCAGCTGCATCTGGTTAGACTGGAAGCCGACCCCAACATAGTTGGGAAAAGTATAGGCAGATTGATTTTTGATTGTAGGATGTAGGGCCACAAATAAATTGTAGGTACTCGCAGGGCAGTAAGAAGCTGATGGTGTGATTTGAAGTGAAAAAAATACATCGCCCTCTTCTTGTTGGTTTTGGTAATCATCGCTTATAGGCAACTAAAGAATTATCTGGAGGTTGGCCATTTTTACAAAATCCTGCGTTTTTTTTAGTGTAGCATTGAGATACTGATGCTCTTTGTTGCATGTTTTAGAACTTGTTTCATTATAAGGATACTTGTGACACAACACAACATCACTCCTTATGTCCCCAAAGGGTTGGGCAGAGTCAAGTACACCCAAATCAATCATCATCATCAATTTATTTTTGTTTTTCCAAAAATCATGCGTTCGGGGGTCTAAAACGGCCACTTTGGCAGAATCATAATAGGATAATATTATGAATAATATTGAAATCGCAAAACGGTCACAAACTGACAATAAATTTTTAATATGAATTGACAGTTTGTGACCGTTTTACGATTTCAAATATTATTCATAATATTATCCTATTATGATTCTGCCAAATTGGCCGTTTTAGACCCCGCGCTCGCGGACTAAGTGAGTTTTTACGATGAAAATAATGGTAATTTGAATAAAAATTAAAAAAAACTTAGGACCTGCGTTATAGTTGGATCAATTAGTATACAAAATTTCATGATCTAATTTGAAGTATTTTTGGAATACCAGTGGTTAGTCCGTTTTAACTTTGGACATAAAGGTAACTTCGGATTTTTTGTCTATTGAGAAAATTTTATGGCATCGTGTTTTCGTCAAACATGGTACCTACCTAACTTACTTAACAGTAATCCTCAACTTTACCATAATTAAGTATATTTATTTCAAAATTAATGCTGCATTATTTTCGATATAACGATGGATCATGCTAAGCCATTTTTTTTTTTTTTTTGAGGGTGGGAAATCATCAAATAACTTCTCCCGCTCTGGGTAGATAAAATAAATAAGATAGATAAATAAGAGATGGGTGGAGCGGAAGGGCGTGTCAGACTTTTACTGACTAAAACCCACCCGTGTTCCTTCAGTTGCCTATGCCAGGGCCGCGGTATCTTCTTCAAACAACCCGCGACCCCAGCGGCTCAAACAACCCGCGACCCCAGCGGCATGCTAAGCCATTTGAGGTAGTATTGTACTAATAAGCGTACTATTTTAGTAGGTAGTCCACAAACCAACCTACGTTTTAATTCTCGTTTATAATTTTGCACAAATACCTATCGATAAAATCGACTGGAATGTTCTCAAAGAGCACAACAGTCGCTCTACCAACACAGCTGACTATTGACGCGTGTTCAGACTACTTCAAGCACAAATATTTACTTTCCAAGCGTCCTTCACTATCGAGTCGCGAAGCAGACAGAATCGTTTAGCAATCGCACTCTTTTATTGTCGTGTAAAATGTCTGTTTCATCGAAACGTGTGTACACCGATTATGTGAGTTTAAAGCAAGCAAAGGATTGTTTTTTGTTTGTTTTTTTTTCTTTGTGATTCCTAGCATGGGAACTGGGAACGCCACTAATTTTCTTGAAAGGTGTCAAAAAATTACTAATGCTATGTTTCTGAGGTTTTTAACGGTGTTAAACCATTCGATAGTGATTAATAGTTCGATATCGTGTTTCCGAACACTTTGTTATGGGAGAATTTTGCTTAAAAGTCAGGTCAATTACTATCTATGGTTTAGCTGAGGATCTCAAAAACCGAGCATAATCAAGGAATTCGCTTTGTCGAATCAATAGCTATTGAGTTGAGAGTTTAAACTCTGGTTTCTGAATTCCTCAGAAACCAGTCATGCATATGGGATTCAAAATCAAAATAAAATATATACCGGATGACTTTTTTTACCGTCTCGAAAAAAATTGGGCGTATTAGGTGAACAAAGTAGAAGCCTATGGCATACATAGTTTTTTTTTTTTTAATAGTTTAAACAGAAAAAAATATCAAAGTACCAATAAATACTACAAATTCGATGTAAACTTTTCATTGTTGTACAATAAAAACAGAAATTTTGAAAAAAAATAATAAATCGTTTAAAAATATCGAAATTCAAATCATAGGCAGCCCTGCATATGATTAGAATTTTAGATTTTTTTTAATAAAAAAAAAAAAAAAAGTTAGGTATGCCATAGGCTTCTACTCCGTTCACCTAATATTCCCAATTTTTTTCGAGACGGTAAAAAAAATTAACCGGTATATTTCACATAAACCTACATAGGCACTTATGAAACGTCAGAAGCTAGGTGCACGGTTCCAATAAATAAATAAATAAAGAAAATAATTGTCTTTTACAATGTTTTCTTAGGAGGACAGTGGGCCTGTGATCAAGTATCACGTATCTATCAAAATAAAAAATTGATCTTCTCCTGTCTAAAACCAATCGGTGTCTATCCTTAAAAAATCAGCACCATTCTGCTCAACCATTTTGAAGGGAGCTAAATGATCCAACACACGCGCCACCACCAGCGAAACATTTTGAGTGAGCATGACATACTCTCAGCCGCCAGGGCACTTTCAAGTCAGTGAAAGACAACAAGACGGCCATGTGACGTCACACCGTACTGTAGCATCCCAGGAGATGTAGTACACCATGCATGTAATAATATTTTTAAAGGTATATACAGGGTGTTAGAGAAATTGCGCGCCATAGCTTAGGAGTAGGTTCGGTTTCGATAAAGGAACCCAGGAAAAATAAAAATATAAATAAAAATAAAACATTAAAAAAGTTTATTGCAAGTTCAACCTAATTTAGTACGGTCAGCAACAGAAGTCGGTTAACACTGCTACTTTTTGACATCATCTAAATTAACACAAAATGATAGGATAACCTGCTTTTAGTATTTCATTTATTAGATAAGAGTTAATTTTAATGAAGTATTTTTCTCAATAATTAAGATTTAAAAACTGAAGTATTAATCGACTTTTGCTGCTGACTGTACCTACCTAGTAACTTAAAATAGCAATCGTTCAGAATCCAAATTATTGGATTTGTTTAAATGCTTTTTTTACTTACGTTATCATTTTTGTCCTTCACTTCTCGCGTCCGAATATTAAGGGCCGGCGCACTATTTACTACTGAAAATGGCTTGCGATAATTTTAAGGTGATACAAAAAAAGTGAACTGGGCGGAAATAAGAAAGTGACAGAGTCAATTACTTCCACATGCGAAAAAAGAGAGCGCAACAACGCGCTGGAACCAAAATAAAAGCGCCAAATGAAATAAAAATTGATTAAAAATAAATTAAGCTATCTATCAAAATTATGTTTAGCCAGAATTTTCAATTACCTAATACGCACATTTTAAATGCAATTTTGCAATGAAATTACTTAGGATTTTAGAATTATAGAAAAAAACATAAAAAAGTAGAGGTCTTTTCGGAATTAAATTATATCGAGGAAATTTAACCCAATCGTGTTTTCCTTCAGTCAAAGTATTAATCAAATAGTCAATAAACATCAAAAATTAAATCCATACATGCTGCAATAGTGAAATAAATGGTTACGAAAAATCCTCCAATTTATTTTGGTAGCGCCTTAATTCTAAACTGTTGCTATTTTAAGTACGTACTAAATTAGTTTGATTTTGCAATATTTACTTGTTTTTTTTTTATTTTTTTTTTCCTGGGTTTCTTTATCGATAGCTGAACCTACCCCTAAGTTATGCCACACAATTTATTTAACACCCTGTACAGGTTTAGAATACCCCAGTTACAATAACACAAATTCCTCTGGGATTGCACGTTTCCACCATTATTTATTTATTTATTTATTTATATATATTATAGGCACAAGTATGTATATAATGTTAATAGTTACAGATATGAAAGATGATGTTATAACAGGCCCCACCACTACGACATAATGGCCCCAGGGATGTCACATTACGTCGAAAGGTCATTGCAGAAACAAGCACAATTTACCTCCCCACCCACGCAAGCATTATCATTATTTACTTCAGTTTACGCATTAGGATAGTAGGATAATGTTGCTAAAAATGGCCGTTTATTCCTAGGGCTGTTACTGCTTATTTTATTCCTAGGGCTGTTACTGCTTATTTTATTCCTAGGGCTGTTACTGCTTATTTTATTCCTAGGGCTGTTACTGCTTATTTTATTCCTAGGGCTATTACTGCTTATTTTATTCCTAGGGCTGTTACTGCTTATTTTATTCCTAGGGCTGTTACTGCTTATTTTATTCCTAGGGCTGTTACTGCTTATTTTTAATACAGAAAAAAAAACCTTAGGAATCGTAAAAGGTTTAAAGGCTTCCTGTTTGTTTGTTAAAATATTTGCCTGAAACAGCAATATGCTGGACTTTTGACTGGACTTAATTAATCTATATTTTTAGACACTGAGGAGATTGCGACTTGAATTTTAGTTTTGAAGTACTTACTAGAATGGGCCTTCAGCTTTGCTCTTGCCCTTATTTTAGTTTTGAAGTACTTACTAGAATGGGCCTTCAGGTTTGATATTGCCCTTATTTTAGTTTTGGAGTACTTACTAGAATGGGCCTTCAGCTTTGCTCTTGCCCTTATTTTAGTTTTGAAGTACTTACTAGAATGGGGCTTCAGGTTTGCTCTTGCCCTTATTTTAGTTTTGAAGTACTTACTAGAATGGGCCTTCAAGTTTCCTATTGCCCTTATTTTAGTTTTGAAGTACTTACTAGAATGGGCCTTCAGCTTTGCTTTGCATATTGCACTACCACGGGGAGATAGTGAAGTTATGTGGGACTCTAACGCACTAAAACTCCACGGTGTCCTCCTCTGCCGCTTACGGCGGGAACACGGGCACGCGTTAGCACTCATCCGGGAACCCGCCGCGGCTGTCCGTCACCGGACCCTCCTCTGGGGAGTACCTACTCCCCACCACCGGCGCACCAGAACACCTTGCACGCCGTGACCACCCCAGGGACTAAATCAGCACATGGGCGCCAGACGACCCCTGGTGTCTGGGCACCCTTGGTCCCCCTACGACGGGTCAGGTCATTGGCCTCGCCGCCTGCTAAATTTCATACCGACACTCTTGCTCCCCTGCGGCCCCACCGCATCCGCCATCAAACGGTGGCGACCCGGGTAAGGTTTGCTATTGCCCTGGGGCCTTACTATGAGCTCTTAGAGCAGGGCAGAAGTTGAACTTTTCCAGTGAGAGTGAGAGACGGAGCTATATACGACCTATAGCACCGTCACTCTCTCTCACTATAAACATTCAACTTCTGTCCTGCTCTAAGAGCTCATAGACACCCCCCCCCCCCCTCCCCCTGGCCCGTAAAGCGATCGCTCTCTTTGTTAAAATCTCCAAAAGGCTGTCTACAGCCACTGTCTATCAAAATCTGTTGACATTAGACCCTACACCAATTTCTGTCACAAGTTCACTGAAACTTAATCATTTTGACGTTCATTAGTTTTAAGATACCCGTTTAAGGCATCGGTATTTAAACAGGTTCACAATTTATAAATAATCACCTAACCGCAATTTAGGTTTTTCAAAAATGGTTATAAAGAATCTTAATGAAGCCCCTAAATAGTTTTTATATATAGTTGCAATTGGTTATAGCTTCGATATTTATGTGTCTAATCCATAATGAGATAGTAAAGGTGCCGGCCACACTATGAGCTAGATACTAGAAACTTAAGTAATTTTATAGCCATAGTTCGTAAGCCATAGCAAGTAAGTAATGCAATTTGTTTTCATCGATGAACTGTATTAACAATATTGATGGATGGAGAGGAAGGGGATAGAGGAAGGCCAGAGATAAGATGGATATATTGTGTAGGAATGATATGAAAGAGAAGGGAGTGAATGATAGCGTGACAGGGGAGAATGGAAGAAGAATACGTGTTGCGCCGACCCCACTTTAGGACAAAAGTTGTTCAAACCGGAGAGAGTTGTTCAAGCTTCTGACCTCCACAACCCAGACACTGGGTAATACGATACCCCTTGGTAAGACTGGTTGTCAGACTTTCTGGTTTCTGACGACCCGTAACGACTGTCAAAGGTCCACGAATGACTGTCGGCACCATATCGGCTTAACGTGCTTTCCGAGGCACGGAGGAGTCTCGTTATGTAGAGATATGGTCACCGATCCATGTACCAACCCCTGTTATTAGTTAACCACGAGCTTAAACATAAGACATAAGCTTGATTTTACTTCAAGCTTTCCAAGTTTTTGAATTCACGATCATTTTGAATGACCTATTATGTCCCAAAGGGCCCTCGCTCACGGCGACTTTTTGTAGCGATGCTGTCGCACGTTTCGTAAACGCGCGACAGCATCGCTACTCGAATCGAGAATCCAGCGGGCGAGGGCAAACAGCTGGCACCGCATCGCAACTGTATCGATGCGGACGCGCGACAGCATCGCTACTGCATCGCTACAAAAAGTCGCCGTGAGCGAGGGCCCTAAGGTCTATCACTTGCGGCACAGAAACAAAACAAGCTTTTAAATTCCTTTAGCGCTAAACGTATTTAGTTATTCGTGGTGCAAGTGGACCCCAATGTTAACACATGACATTATAATTATAATTATCTAAGTACATTTTGATTATATTAAAGTATGATGTCTTATTCTTTTAAGGAAAACTGTATTTAACGTTAGTCCTTATATTTTTGAATAAATTTGATTTGATTTGATTTTATTTGTACAATAAACCGTCGATGAGCAGTGTTTTCGCACAGGCTCGCAAAAACAATTTTATATATACAATGTGCGTCACTTTCTCGTGATTAAACAGTTTTTCTTTCTTTTCTTTATTTCTTTTAACTTCAAACATACCTATATAACGTTCCAATACTCATTACAAATGCATATGCAAATAAACGACACGGTTGGCGCAGTGGTTGAGCGATTGACTGCTGCGCAGCATGTCGCGAGTTCGATTCCCGCACGGAACAAATATTTGTACGACCTACAAGTATTTGTTCCGAGTCTGGGTGTTTTTCTATCTATAATATGTAGGTATGTATTTACAAAAAAAAATGTATATACCTAAGTCTGTAGTTTATCAGCCATCTCGTTACCATAACACAAGCATTAGGTTGCTTAGCTTGGGCCTAGATGGCGTTGTTTGAAATGTCCAAGGATATTATTATTATTTGATATTAAACGTCCAAATTTATTTGTATGCAATCTGCGTTTCTCATTTTAAGAATCTAAGTGAATAAATTGTACTTATTCTGTTTTTGACCTTATACCATAAAAAATGTTTTTAAATTAATTGATTTACGTGACACAAGGATAAATAAGAAATACCAGTAGGTATCAATATTACGTACAGTCACGTTCAAAAGTAGGTAAGTATATAAACTCAACAGTGGCTCAATATTTTAAGTGTAGGAGTTACGAAACGTCGAGTTATCATAATAATATGCAATAAGTTGTGCAGCACCTACTCGGTGTTGCACTGTTCCCTATTGAAGTTATTACAAACTCGTTGAATAGCAGTTGAAGTTACAATATAGGCTTGCCTTGCTGTGTTGGTTCAAAGTCATACGTCATAAATAATAAAATAAATTGGTCATAAAAGTCAAAAACTGTGCGGCCTAAAAAAAAGAAAAAAAAATATTTGAGAATGTGCAAACAGTGCTCTTTCATATGATACCTCACATGCCCTAGTAGCCCCACTTTTATTTTTTAAGACCCCATTTCAGTCCCTATTGCAAAAAAAATATAAATATTTTTATTGCTTTCTTATTTGCTGTTCCAAATTTCAAGTTAGTAGTTCTTGAGATATCCAGCTGTAACAGACAGACAGACAGACTGAGTCGCACCATAAGGGTTCCTTTTTTACCATTTTGGTACAGAACCCTAATAAATTAAATGCAAGCATAAAATAAAACATGTTTGCTCGATGTTATTTCACTAAATATTCAATTTCCTTCGACGAACGAGTCGGTACCCACGAACAGTACCTACATACGTAACATTTTTAAATCATTATTAATTGAAATTCCAAAACAATCAAAATATTATGGTCATCATCTTTGATTTATGACTGAAATAAAAACATGGAGTCTCCCGGAGAAGTTATTTGATGGGCTCTAATTTGTTGATCACATAAAAGTCGTTCAGCGAGAGAATTGACGAGGTTAGCTCGATCGGCACAGTGGTTAAGTGATTGTCTTTTACAATGCGGTCAGAAGGTACCATTCCCGCATGTACCTAACAAAAATATTTTTTACTCAAGTATATAGACGGGGTCTGATTGAGACATAATTTAGTTTTTTTAGACATCACAAAAACAAAATATTATCGGGAAAGGTCAAGGTCAAGGGTCTGGTCTGGTCTGGTCTGGTCAAGGTTTTTTCTACGTAAAATGATTCAGAATTTATTCATTAGGTAGTAGCTGACCCGCCAGACGGTGTTCTGTGAAATTTTCAATTTCATTTATTTTTTAAACCACCCAGAAAAGATGGATGAAATAAAAAAAAAATCGGTCAAACCTTTTTTGAGTTTTAGCGAGACTAACGGACAACAATTGATATTCATATACAGGGTTACTTGTAATTCGACTTATTTCTTGCATGACGTTATAGTAGGGTTAAAATGCAACAAATTAATCCACCAAATAAATATTCTACCAAAATTCATTAATTTTTGCCTAAGCAAAATATCAATTACGAAAAATAAAATGTTTAATTAATGATCATTGCCAAAGTTTTTGGCATTTTTCAAATTTCAATTTTTAGCAACGATCTGCTACGGCATCAGCTATGATAATAATTTAAATTCCAGTAAAGTAGCACCGTAAATTATTTTTGAATTGTATTTTTCATAAATGAAATAAAAAATCTAACTAACTCAAAAACTATTGAATTTCAGTAGTACATTTGGTGGCTTAATTTGTTACGTCCATTTACAAGTAACCATGTAATAAGAAGTAGATAGTGAGAAAAATCTAACTAGTGTTTATTGAGAACAAGGATTTTGTACACTGTATTCCATTCAGGATAAGTCCTATCGGGCTGTGGACGACGTGGCTAACGTGAAGAAAAAGAACGTAAATATTCTTACATTATTTCGATATAAGCAAAGCCTGGGTCATAATAAATACCTACAAGCAATGTAATGGTAAAATTTACTGACCTTATTATAAATTCAAACAACAAAATGCACTAATTTCAATAATGTAACTAATGTACATACTTGCGATATTTCAAGGTTGTTTTTCAAAAGTTATCCTGTAGTCTTCATTATTTTATTAAGTAAATATGAACGGAACTAAAACATAAACTTTTTCCCGCCGCTTCGCCCGCGTGGATAACGGAAAATATTCCATCACGGGATCGTACTTTCAGGAAATCCTACCTTATTCCTAGTCTACATTATAAAGGGAACCTCTGTGCAAAATTTCAGTTTTCTAGGTCCAAGGGTTTGGGCTGGGCGTTGATGAGTCAGTCAATCAGTCAGGACTTCTATATCTATTTGTATATAAATAGATAGATAGAAGATTATTAGAGAGTCAGATAGGAATATAGGAAACGCCGACCTCATCTAGCTTTTAAAAATATGATGGACTAAAAAGTTTGATTGTTTAAAAAGTTTTTGTATGTAAACCTTCTTACAGAAATAAATCATTTATAATATTAACTATTACATAAAATTATTATATCATTTGCAAAAAAGCATATTAGCTGATCATTTTGTGTCAATTTTGATGATTGTGTATAAGTAGCACTTCTGTTGTTGACAGTACCTATGCGATCGTATCATCAGGCACACAAGAAACGCTCTCACCACAAAAAAAACGGTCAAGAGCGAGTCGGACTCGCGCATCGAGGGTTTTGTTCCGATTTCTGAAAAGTTTGCTATTTAGAGACATCGTTTTTTTTCCTGTAATCATTACAATACATAAACTTCTATTACACAGAATTATTTCAGATTTTTCTGTATGCAAACTTCGGAGAATAGGTGGGGAACGGTATTTTTTTTTACATTTTTCATCAAAAGTCGAAAACTATACGGCCTAAAAAAAAATAAAAAATGTTTGAGAATGTGCAAACAGCGCTCTTTCATATGATACCCCACATGCCCTAGTAGCCCCACTTTGAATTTTAAGACCCCTTTCAGTCCCGGTTTCAAAACAAAAAAAAATCAATCTTATGCAAACGTCATCTAAAACTGTCCCAAATTTCAAATTGATAGCATTAGTAGTTCTTCAGATATTCAGCTGTGAGTGCTGTGACAGACGGACAGACAGCAGACAGACACACTGAGTCGCACCATGCTAGTTGTGTCATACCTATCTACTAATAAAATTTAAGAAACTAAAACCATGTTATTTTACCAACAATAGGGATGATGCCTGGGTAAAAAAAAAGAAATTCTATTTAGTCCGTCAGTCAGATAATAAAAAAATATTAGACACGTATTTTTTGCTTTATCATATTAATAAAAAAATACTTAGCTATCACGCATTAAAGTTGGGGAGTTGGGGCTCGCTACGTCACTTGTACGTATATAACCTAGCTACGCGTGACGTCATGCCATATTTTAACTCAATGTATCGCCGTAATTTTTTGATTACGTAAAAAAAGAAAACATACGTGTCCAATATTTTTTAATAATCTCTATGACGGACAAAAAATAAATTTTTAGTCATCATCCCTATCTATATCTATCTATACCTATACATATAATAAATCTGTAGACGAAGCGTTTCTGTACATTACAAATATAAAAAAAAAAATAGTTGGGGTGTTAAAGAATGACCAGCAGATGCCATTTCTACCATTTTTGTCATTTTTATCTGTTTGTCTGTTTGTCTGTTTGTCTGTGAGAGTTCATTTTTTTGTTCAAGTATCACGTCAAAAGTACAAAACCAATATGGTTAAATGTTATACTCAAATATTGTGTGTAACTCAGAGTCATATTTAGTTTTTGTTTCATCGCAATCGCTTCAGTCTTTCAAAAGATATATGAATTTAAATTGTTCAGGAAAAACTTTTCATTACGGTGTCTAAAGTTCATACGTTCCTACACGTAACGACATCTATTGATACCAAATGGTACTAACAAAATAAAATATTATAAACACGTCCTGTGTCTGTGTTATTTCAATAAAAATCACTTTCCACTGGTGGTTAACCTAATGGGTCGATCCAGCAGGATAAGCTACGCTTGCCGGGGTTGGTCAGTGGATGGGTGACCATCTTTACATACCGAAACTCCTCCGTGCCTCGGGAAGCACGGTAAGCCGTTGGTCCCGGCTATCATTCGTGGATCTTTGACAGTCGTTATGGGTCGTCAGAAGCCCGAAAGTCTGACAACCAGTCTTACCAAGGGGTATCGTATTACCCAGTAACTGGGTTGTGGAGGTCAGATAGGCAATCGGTCCATGTAAAATACTGGTATTCAGCTGCATCCGGTTAGACTGGAAGCCGACCTCAACATAGTTGGGAAAAGGCTAGGCAGATTGATTCTATTGGTCGTTGATTAGTAACGCTAAAATAATTTCAAATATAAAAAACCGGACAAGTGCGTGTTGGACCACGCTCAATGAAGGGTTCCGTAGTTGGGATGAGTTTATCCCAAGAACAAACTTAACATTGTAGTTGAAACATGTTCTCCCATACATTCCAACTGTGAATGTAAGTTTGTACTCACAATATTGAGAGATTTACCATGTCATTTTAAGACCACAGACTTCTTATAGGTTTTCCTGTGATCTACATGTAAAGAACTATTTTTTGTATTTTTTTCAAAATTTTAGTAGTAGTTTTGGAGATAAGGTGGAGGAATGGTCAATGTTCGTCTATTTGCTTAAATAACTCTAAAACGATTTATTTTAAAATAATTATATAGTAAGCCCTTTTATTTGATATGTCACAGTACAGTTTGCAAAACATTTTTTTAGAATTTTCTTATTTGCCCCCTAAAAGTGACCCCCATATTCAAAATTCATTTATTTACTTTAGCCGTACGTGTTTGGGTCACAGAAATCCATATGTGTACCAAATTTCAACTTAATCGGTCTATTACATTCGGAGCAAATTGGCTGTGACAGACGGACAGACAGAGACACACGAGTGATCCTACAAGGGTTCCGTTTTTTCCTTTTGAGGTAAGGAACCCTAAAAAGGAGTAAACGTCAGTCGTCGTCAGAGCTGACCATACGTGGAGCTGACACACACACTTTTTTTTAAAATGGGTTTCCCTTTGAAATATAGCAGTTTCGTATATGCTGTCCAGGAATTCCGGTCTCTGGACCTGGATTTCTCTCTAGAGGTCGAGATTATTTGAGGCATCTTTATAACCGACTTCAAAAGAAAGAAGTTTTCAATTCTTCTGTTTTAGGGTTCCGTAGCCAAATAGTACATAGAAAGGGAAGTCTTATCATTACGTCCTGTCCGTCTGTCCGTCCGTATGTCACACACCTAATGTTTGAAAGAGTTTTCTCCAAAGATGGTCACCTTTACTATGGTGAAGATCTGACAATTGAACTCTTCAATAACGCAGATACAGTAGGTATACGTACAGTGATTGGTTATTGTACAGAAATCAAAGAAAATTACTGGGTAGTTGCATCCGTGGTCACTAATTATGGACTTCGATAGTTTTTAAAAGTTTTGCCTCCCTATACATGGATGTTCACGGTATAAACGAAAGACCGTTTGATGCGCAGTCCAAACCGCACAGATCCATCCGCGGATTGGAATGCAGTCCACAGATCCGTGGTCCAAACTGTAGGTACCTAAACCCCGCTATTCGTTCGTTCCGAAACGATAGTTTAAATAATATCCTTGGACATTTCACACAACGCCATCTAGTCCCAAGCTAAGCAACCTAATGCTTGTGTTATGGTAACGAGATGGCTGATAAACTACTTAATAGAACGGGAATATTGAAATCAAAACACGTGAATACTGTGAACGCTAATAATGACAAGGACCGTTTATTCTGGAAAAGTACAGAGATCATAGACACACAATGTTCTATAAAACTAACCATAGTTTATTTGGTGTTTCCACGACATCAATCCAAACGACTTTCTAACACCCCAACTACAGCAAATAAACAAACATTTCTATAAAACAATAATAGTTACAATTATTATTAACACTATGACTCTATCTGACTAATCCCCAAGCCTTCAATACATTTATAATGTGTCACAGGACTTAAAGCTTTAGTAAGAACATCAGCTGGCATAGCAGTTGTTGGCAAATATTCCAATCTAATAATTTTATTATTAACAGCATCCTTTACAAAATGATATCTAATATCTATGTGTTTACTTTTTCTATGATACACATCATTTGCCACCAACTTCTGTGCGCTTTGACTGTCATTGTATATTAACAATGTACCCAAATTACCAGTCAGTTCATATAGCAAGGATCTTAAATACATAGCCTCTTTACTGGCTTCTGCTATGGCCATATATTCCGCTTCCATGCTAGACAATGCCACAGTTCTCTGCTTTTTGCTTTCCCAAGAAACAGCTGACCCTGACATGGTAAAACAATAACCAGTATATGACCTGCGGTCTACAGTGTTACTAGCCCAGTCGGCATCAACAAAACCAACAAGCTCAGCTTTTTCTTTTACATATTTTAAACAATAATTCTTTGTTTTCTTTAAATATCTGAGTATTCTCTTTGCATAATTCCAATGTACATTTGTATGACATTTATTAAACTGACTGAGAAAGCTGACACAAAAAGAAATATCAGGTCTGGTAAGAACCGACAGATACATTATACTACCAATCAGTTGTTGGTATGGAATTTCATGATCACAAGTCTCACACTTGTCAATATCTAATTTACATTCCATAGGAGTACTAGCAACTTTACAATTTAACATATTAAATTTATCTAGCAACTGATCTATGTATTGTTCCTGATCCAGAGTAATAACATTCAATTCTTTATCAATTTTAACTCTTACACCTAAACATTGCTGAACCTGTCCTAAATTTTTTATCTTAAAATTAGAACTCAACACAGAGATTAATTTTTCAGTCTCTACTTTACAATTTGAGTAAACAAAAAAATCATCTACATACAAGGCAATAATTATTTTAACATCATCATACATTTTTGTAAAAACACAAGGCTCTAGTTTACTCCTTTTGAAACCTAGTTCACAAAGACATTGCTCTACTCTCTCATACCATGAGCGAGAGGACTGCTTCAAACCATAAATTGCTTTATTCAATTTTACAATTACCTTTTTCTTATTATCACAATTAATATCTGGTTGAACCATATAAATGTCTTCCTTGAGATAACCATTCAAGAAAGCAGTTTTTACATCTAAGTGAGTAATATCAAAATTAAGCTGTACAGACAGTGCAAATAACAATTTAATAGTAGAATGCCTGACAACAGGCGAAAAAGTCTCGTCATAATCGATACCTGCCCTCTGTGTGAAGCCTTTTGCCACTAAACGCGCTCTGTATCGCACACTTTTATCACTATTTGCTTTCTTTTTAAACACCCACTTACACTGCACTAAAGTTTTGTTAGAAGGTAACTCTTCAACCGGAACCCACGCATCATTCTCTTCAAATGCCTGCAACTCGTCCTTCATTGCTTCAATCCATTTGTCTCGATCTGTACAATTTAGTGCCTCTCGGACACTAACAGGATCACTGGATAGGTCTGAACTGGACGTTGTGCATAGGTTGGTATACCCATACCGCACAGGCTGCTTCCTCACGCGTTTCGTAATTACTGGTTCTGGTGACACTGGTTCCTCCTCTTCTTCAGATTCTTGCTGCAAGGTTAAATCCGTATCAGTCAAACCGTCAGCATACTCTGATTCCGAAGAAGTGTTAAGACTTATTACAGTTTCATCATGAGACTTTTCATTATTTTCTGTGAGATCTACAGGACTCATAATGACCTTCAACTTTTCATCATCTTTAATATCCCCAACTGAAACTGATACATTTGAATCTGATGTACAGTTTCCTTCTGTATCCTCATGAATGACAACGTCTCTACTAGTTGTGATACATCTTTTAATTGTGTCATAAACTCTGTATCCTTTCACATTTTCGGAAAAACCAACTAGTATATGCTTTTTCGATTTACTGTCCCACTTTAGTCGTTTCTCTTTAGGTATATGTACCATCACCGGACTTCCAAATATTCGAACATGACTTAAATCTGGTTTTTTATTTGTCCAGAGCTCATACGGAGTTTTATTATTTAATACTGATGTAACAGATCTATTCTTAAGATAGACAGCGGTGTTTGTCGCCTCTGCCCAAAACTTCTTATCTAAACTCGCATCAAATAATAAGCATCGAGCTCTTTCAACAATGGTTCGATTGACACGTTCGCTCAAACCATTTTGTTCTGGAGTGTAGCTATTAGTCTTCTGATGTATAATGCCACTATCCTTTAGAAAATTCTCAAACAAATTGCTACAAAACTCTAAGCCATTATCAGTTCTGAATATTTTAATCTTTCTACTTTGCTGGTTCTCCACCATTGATTTAAATTCTTTGAAGTACTTGAAAACTTCACTTTTCTCTTTGAGAAAATAAACAAACACCATACGAGTAAAGTCATCAACAAAAATAAGAAAATACCTTGCTCCGCCCAATGACTTAGCCTCCATGGGGCCGCAGACGTCAGCATGGACTACATCCAATGGCTCGCTGCTCCTCGTTCCCGTATGACCAAATGGTAAGCGTGACTGCTTTCCCTCACAACACACGGTGCATGTTTTCTTGCTGATCACTGACTTATCACTGTATGATATTCCTGTGACTGCTCCATCTTTCATCTTATTCTGGTCATTGATATTCAAATGGCCAAGTCTCCGGTGCCAAACTTCACTGCTAGCTGCTGAAGAAGTTGATGTAAACAAACACTGTTTCTGTTCCAGGACCATCTTGTAAACACCATCAATCTGTTTAGCTACAGCCACTAAACTGTTTTCTCTGTTGTAAACATAACAACAATTCTCTTTAAACTCAACTTTATTGCCATTCCTGATGAGCTGACTAATTGAGATTAAGTTTGTGGTTAGATTAGGCACACACAAAGCGTCTTTCAAAGTAACTTCATACAGACAATCTGGAGTAACGGTCATGATATCAACATCACCCGAGCACAACACTGGCATTGCGCTGTGATTAGCTGCAATAATCTCCTTGATACTCGTAGTAAAAGATGCATTCTGTATCATGTTTACGTCCGTAACCATATGAACACTCGCGCCGCTATCCAAGTAAAAGTCTTGTTTACTGTAATTTCCGCTCAAGAAAACTGCCGAAAACGCGTTTGTCTTCTTTATCTGAGGCTGATTACTTTGTTTACACTGTGATTTATAATGTCCGAACTGCTTACAACGGTAACATTTCACTTTCGACTTGTCAGACTTGTCACTGTCAGATTTGACATTTGATGAGCCGGACGTTCCACCGCCATGACGTTGGCTGGAGTTGTCACTTTTTCCAGTACTACCAACTTTCGAACTTTGACGACTATGCCCTCTGCTCAAGAATGCATTTCCCGCCTCGCAATCGTTACCTGTCAAATCTATTAGCTTTGTTTTCACTACGTCGGCTGTAATGGCGATTCCGGAATGTTCTATTGCCATCAACATAGGGAAATATTTTTCAGGCAAACCAGCTAACATTAAACAGCCAATCCACTCGTCGTTAACGGAAAAACCTGTTCCTGATAATTTTTGAGCCGTCTCGATAATCTGCGTAACGTAACTCGTCATTGACTCACAGTTATCAAGACGAATCGATATCAAATTCTTCAACAATGTTATTCGTCGTGAAAATCCTGAGTCATCAAACATGGTCTTCACTTTCTGCCACAATTCTTTTGTACTTTTAGCTTCCTTAATGTGAACGTATAACGACGGGTCTATTGTTAAAATTAGCTTCGCCATCGCCTTTCTGTCTTCTGTAGCCCTGGCATCTGAACTTTCTTGCTTGATGCAGTCAGACATGCCCTCCAAGACTAGCAAGTTCTCCGCTGCGAACGCCCATTCGTGATAATTTTCACGACCCAACAGCTTAGGCACGTTGGTCAAGAAAGCGTTCGACATTTTCGTTATTTTCACTAGGTAGCACACCTGATAGCACACACACCTATTCTAGCTAAAACAACGTATTTACTAGTACTTAGACTTCCTAAACGGGGTTTCTGGGCCCATAACCTAATAGAACGGGAATATTGAAATCAAAACACGTGAATACTGTGAACGCTAATAATGACAAGGACCGTTTATTCTGGAAAAGTACAGAGATCATAGACACACAATGTTCTATAAAACTAACCATAGTTTATTTGGTGTTTCCACGACATCAATCCAAACGACTTTCTAACACTACTTATATACATTTTTTTTTTTTGTAAATACATACATATTATAGATAGAAAAACACCCAGACTCGGAACAAATACTTGTAGGTCGTACAAATATTGGTTCCGTGCGGGAATCGAACCCGCGACATGCTGCGCAGCAGTCAATCGCTCAACCACTGCGCCAACCGTGTCGTCGTTTGGAATGGCGCATTGTGTTTCCAGCAGTCCGAATACGTGTAAAACCCCGCTATTATAAACCGCAGTAACTGCAGGGCTGTGGTAGAGAATTTAACCCCACGTAGCGGTTTCAACCAGGCAAGATCGGAAGATTCTTCATTTTATTGGAGGAGTGATACCTACACCGACATGCACGCGAACGAAGTCGCGGGCACAGCTAGTTGAACATAAGTTTGTACTTTATCGCCATGATGTACGCAATGACGTCATATTTCTAGTCCATGTATGGCTGTTGCCCACGACTTCGGCCGCGTAGAACTCACTCAGAAATTACTAACTGTGTGTCAAATTTCATTTAAATTCGTACAGCTGAAATATAATAGACAAACAGACAGACTTACTTTCGCATTTATAATATTATTAGTATGAAAGTCATCATCATCTGCCTAGCCTTTCCCCAAATATGTTGGGATCGGCTTCAGTCTAACCCGATGCAGCTGAATACCTGTATTTTACATGGAGCGACTGCCTATCTGACCTCCACAACCAAGTTACTGGTAACACTGGCTAAGACTGGTAAGACTGGTTGTCAGACTTTTGAGCACCTTTTTTTTGTGGATGGGAAATCATCAAATGACTTCTCCCGCTCTGGGTGGAGCGGAAGGGCGTGTCAGACTTTTACTGACTAAAACCCACCCGTGTTCCTTCAGTTGCCTATGCCAGGGCCACGGTATCTCTTTCGAACACCCCGCGACCCCGGCGGCGGCACCAGCACCTGACTACATAGACTAAAATTAGGATGGAAGTATGGATGAATTTATGACTAATTAGAAGCCTTCCACCACGCAAAATTAAAAAAAAAAAAAAAAAAAAAAAAAAAAAATAATAATAGTGATGTTCAATTCATAACTACATAAACCGTGGCTCGAGCAGGCGGGGTATCAAGTTCGTATCGCAGCATTTTGCGTGTCACCTCCCTATCAGTAAAGGTTATCAGCTAAATGTCAAATAGGTGCCTACTTATGTTTACTTTTAACAATATTAATAAGTAAGTAAACTGTTTATCCAACATATAGCTGTTGTTTTGAAGTTCTGAATGATTTACAATGTACTGAGTGTACCTACTGATGTTTTTTCGATTAAATTAATCAAGGTCACAGATTAACACAGACACATGATAGATGGGACACTCCGCAAAATCATTTAAATAAAAAGCGACACAATAAAGTGCAATTCAGGTCGCACTACGCTTATTACCTACAGTTAATTCAACTACAAGTTGCCTCTCTTTCTATCGCGTAATTCTTATACCTTCTGACCTACTGAATTGGCCCAGTGAGAGGGGCCCGCCGCGTACTTGTAGCTTGTCCCATCTGTATTAATCTGTGTCTAGGTTAAGAATGTTCAGAATAATTTAGGTATCTACTGTAAAATCATTATGAACTAAGTCAGTTGTCGGCTGCTCCACCGGTCTTGCCTGTGGGTGCCTCAATAAATTAAGGCCTCCAGGCAGGGCATAAAAACTTATAAACTATTAGCGACTGTGGAGACGGGCCTCGGCTCAGGGCGTCGCTGGGTGGAGGATAGCAGGGGACAAGCTGGATCGGATTATACCCGTTTATATTTCGAGTTTAAATTCTTCTATTTATACCTTGGTTTAATCCTGCTAAGGCACATGTCCCACCGGTGCGGCGAAGAACGAGTTGGCGAGCAACGAGCAGCGACGATGGTGAGGAGTGATTAGTCCCTGGTTGGCGTATGTACCCCGTTTCCACGGCAACTTGCAAGGAAATGGGAAATAAAATGGGCAACGCGAATGTGTAAACAGGTCGCTTCCCTTGCCGTTGACGTTGCCGCTTGCTTTGCCTGGCGATCCCCAAATTGGCGGTTTTTTGGCGGACATCGCAGGGCGAATGAGTTTTTATGTAGGTATTGCTCTTTCGCTCACTTGCTATCGAATTTCTACGTTCTCCATTGTTAGAAAGACATGTGACGCGGCAGTGTAAACACTAATTTCTCTTGACGTTGCCACAGAAATATTTAGGGAAATATTTCCGGCAGCGCGGATGACAATGGCAATGGCTGAATGTAAACGGGAAGCGTGGGTGTCACACCCGCCGCGCGGTTTGACCGCCAAGCGAGCGTCGCTACGCTAAGCGAGTAGTCTCTTTGATAGCTCTTGTCACTGCGACAAATGAGTATTCGTGGGGCGGTGTGAACACTCAGCTATAATTGTATCTATTTTACTTACACGGGACCAGCAATCCATAGTACCTAACTTTCTCTTGAGCGAGTAAATCGTTGATGCTAGTCGCTTCCTCGCGGACAGGTGGCAGTGGGACAGGTGCCTAAGATAGCCAAAATATAAGGTCAAATGTTAGACTTAACCACTAGTTACCGTTAGCCACAGCTCGTAGGCGGCCGTGGGTGGACAGCGGATTAAGCTAACTCTTTCTATTTTATTTAGCGGAGAGTTAACACTAATCTGAGATAAATATTGTTTTAGATTAAGTATGTTGGAACCATTGTATTTGCGGATTGGGCAGATTCGTTTTACGGCAAAAGTAACATGACCAGCATAAACCATACTTATTAATTTATTTGTGTTTTTTTTTTAATTCGCTCCTCAAATGAACATATCAGGCATCAGATCAGAGGGGCAATCCAAGAAGTCCAAGAGTTTGGGCTGGGCGTTGATGAGTCAGTCAGTCAGGACTCTTTTTATTTATTTACTAGCTCACCCGACAGACAGTTGTCCTGTCCCAATTTCAAAATTCCCATAGAAAATACACTTTCACTTTTCCCGAATTTTCCAATTTTCTCGGCAACTTTTCCAATTTTTCTCACCGTTTAAACCTTCCCTAGACTACGGCACACTTCAAAAACCAAAATCAGCTAAATCAGCCCAGCCGTTCTCGATTTTTAGCCAGACAAACGAACAGCAATTGATTTTTATATACATAATATATAATGTAGAAGATTTATATACATTTTTAGTAAACATTTTTGGATATCATAACTTTACACAATTATGACAAGGATAATGTTGCTCACAACACAAGTATCAGGAAGTCCATATTATATCTGTGGTTTTTAAATATTGGAAAGATTACTGTATATTATTTGCGAACTAAATTAACGTTCATCAACCTCTCTGTTAAGGAAAAGATAAAACCTACTCGTTTTAAACTAATCCAACAGTTTCAGCACGTGTACAGCATAGCCACGTTTTTTCGACGGAAGAATAGACAAAGTGGCACATCGCCATGCTAAACGTTAGAATTTTTTCTACAATCCGTCATTTTGTCTATTCTTCCGTCGACAAAACCCGCGTTTCTATGGAGGTCATGCTACAGCTATGAAGGCAATTCTTTACCATTTGCCATTCGATGAAACGGCTTTGTTATTTTCCAACTTATTTGAGTCGCGATGGTCTATGGACGAGATGGTGTTTCAATCCCGGGCAATGTGCATGGTTTTTTTAATTCATTCAGTTTATAAGGGCTTCATCTGCTTATCATCTTTACATATCGAGATCTTTGATCGTGGATCCTTTGACAGTCATTACGGGTCGTCAGAAGCCCGAAAGTCTGACAGACAGTCTTACCAAGGGGTTTCAAATTGCCCAGTAGGTAACTGGGTTGTGGAGGTCAGATAGGCAGACGCTTCAGGTAAAATACTGGTATTCAGCTACACCCGGTTAGACTGGAAGCAGACCCCAATATTATAGTAATTGGGAAAAAGGGTGGGCAAATGAAATGACGTACTTTCTCAGTTTATCTTGGACGAGCTGCGCCCCGCGGTTTCACCCGCGTAGACCGGGATAAAAAAGCTATCTACTTACCAAATATCATGCGAATCGGTCCAGCCGTTTGAGCGTGAAGAAGTAACAGACATACAAAGACACACAATCACAAACTTTCGTCTTTATAATATTAGTGTGTTATTACTGGAATCTAGGAAGGAAAACATCGTGAGGAAACCTGGACTTAATAAGTCTGAGATCACCAACCCGTCTTTAGCAAGCGAGATGATCAATGCGCGTGCCTTCTGTGTGAGAACAGGCCTTTGCCCAGCAGTAGGGCAGTAAGAGGCTGGTATTTTTAGGGTTCCGTACCTCAAATGGAAAAAACGGAACCCTTATAGGATCACTTCGTTGTCCGTCTGTCTGTCTGTCTGCCTGTCTGTCAGTCAGCCAAGACCCTTTATCTCAGGAACGCGTGGAGATATCAAGTTGAAATTAATATCAAATACGTAGGTCTATGGTCCCTTGGAGCTCTAAAAAAATCAAGCTTTTAAGTCAAACAATAAAAATATGCGGCCATTTATGTGCCATATTTTCATACTCGCAAGTAAATCAAAACCAGGTACTTCCCGTTGTCCTAGAATCATAAAATTTGGCAAGAAGCAAGGTCTCACATCACAAGTAAAGGAAAAAGTCCGAAAATTATTAATTTGTAGTTTATCACTAAAAAAAGTTTTTATTTCGGTAACAATGTTTAATTGTTTTTGGCATAAATTCTTATCAACTACGGAACCCTTCATTGTGCGTGGTCCCACTCGCTCTTGACCGGTTTTTGGGGTTCCGTACCTCAAAAGGAAAAAACGGAACCCTATAGGATCACTTGTTTGTCCGTCTGTCTGTCTGTCTGTCAGTCTGTCTGTCAAGACCGTTTTTCTCAGGAACGCGTGGAGGTATCAAGTTGAAATTAATATCAAATGCGTAGGTCTGTGGTCTCTTGAAGTCCTAAAAAACTCAAGTTTCTAAGTCAATGCAATAAAAACATACCTACGGCCAATTATGCGACATATTTTGATACTCGCAAGTAAATCAAAACGTATAGGGTACTTCCCGTTGTTCTAGAATCATGAAATTTGGTAAGAAGCAAGGTCATACAACACAAATAAAGGAAAAAGTCCGAAAATTGTTAATTTGTAATTCTATCACATAAAAAAAATAGTCAAGTCTGTCAGTCTGTCAAGACCCTTTTTCTCAAGGATGCGTGGAGATATCAAGTTGAAATTAATATTACATACGTAAGTCTATTGTCCCTTATAGTTCTAAAAAAATCAAGCGTCTAAGTCAACGCAATAAAAAAATACGGCCATTTTGCGACACATTTTGATACTCGCAACTGTCACAAGTAAATCAAAACCTATAGCGTACTTCCCGTTGACCTAGAATAATGAAATTTGGCAAGAAGCAAGGTCTCCCAGCACAAGTAAAAAAGGAAAAAGTCCGAAAATTGTGAATTTGTAATTTATTGACATAAAAAAAAAAAATTTGCGATCCAATGTTAACTTTGTTTTTGGGATAAATTCTTTTCACTGTGCGTGGTCCAACACGCACTTGGCCGGTTTTTTTTATTTTTATTAGCAGTTGCGATCCGGAAACCAATTAATAATGGCATAAGCAACTTGCAATGATTGCTCATGCAACCGGCTAATAACTCATACCAAGTGGTTTTAATACGATCAGGTTAATTAATTTTGCTAATTAACTAACCTGATCTTTAGTTTGGTTCCTAAATCATTTCCAAAGTCAATTAAGGAGGAATAAATTATTATGAACTTTAATTTCCAAGTTCCTTCATAATAACATTGTTGCTGGGGAGTACCATTTCAAATTCATTTCATTTCAAATTCATTTATTCATTTAAATAATGCATATTTACAATATTAAGGCTTAAACTAAAATGGTAGGTATATAATAATGGGATTAACCTGAACTAGGATAAACCTGTATCTCAGGTATCATAAGTGCAAATTTGTTTAGATAAATATTTCCTAAGATTGATGATAATACATAAAATGGATAACATAACAGACTAATGAAATGGAAACATTGAATTAAAAATAACATTTAACTTAAAACAAGCAGTAACTTTTCTGTGTCATCATAAGACAATTTTTGTAACCAAGTTTTAATTACATTTTTGCAATGAACCGTGTTTAATGCAGACATAGACAAAATTGCGTTTACTTTATTATAAAGAAATGGTCCTAAGAATATAAAAAATCTATACATAAAAGAATGCCTTAATCTATAATTATCCATACAGATGTCTTTACGTCTTTTATCAGTGACAACTCTATTGTAAGGCAATTTAGAGTGCTGTTTTAATAAAGTATTCATAATAAATAACTGCCGCACTGTCAGAACATTGCAAGATTGATATAAAAGTTGGGTCGGGAATAGGATAGGCCGGAATGTGGATACTTTCAATACAGCTCTTTGAGCGCGCTCCAATGGTAGCAAAACTGTTTTAGCCGCTCCTCCCCATGAGGTAATGCAATATGTAATGATCGATTGACACAAAGCATAATATACCTGTTTTATCACCTTAGAGTCGGCAAAAGGACGAATTTTCTTGAAAATGAACATCAATTTACGGACTCTACTGCATAATAGGTCAATGTGATTTTTAAATGTAAGAGTAGCATCTATAATTACTCCAAGATATTTAATAGTTTTCGTATTAAGGATAATTGGGCAATTACATTTCGAGTTTGCAGCTGTGTTACAAACATGTGCATGAATATCTGGAATTATTATAGATGGCTTTGAGTTGCGTAAGGAAAAGCGTATATATTTAGTTTTGTCAGCATTTAATGTCAATAAGTTATGTTGTAACCATCGATTAACTATATTGAAACCTTGCTGTGCACATAACCAAACTTCATGTAATGTATTTGCGGAGAACAGGAGTACGGTATCATCAGCATATGATATTATTTTACCCGAATTTAGATTGAGACTGCAGAGGTCATTTATATAAATAAGAAATAAGGTTGGACCTAATATACTTCCTTGCGGGACCCCAAATGAAGTATTTTTTAGTTCTGAGCTATTAAAATTATCAATTTTCAAACGTTGACTGCGGTTATTTAGATAGTCTGCAAAAAGATTAAGCTGCTTTCCTCGAATACCTATTTTCTCGAGCTTATTCAACAAGATAGGAACAGATACGGTATCAAAAGCTTTTGCTAAGTCAAGAAAAATACCAATTGAATGATTGCCTTTGTCTAGTTCTTGAGATATATAATCGGTCATATCTTGTACAGCATCAGTTGTGGATAATTTTGGTCTAAAACCAAATTGTTTATCCGAGAGGATGGCTTTAGACTCTAAATACTTCATTAACCTATTGTTAATTAATTTTTCTAGTATTTTAGATGTAGATGATAGTATTGAAATAGGTCGGTAATTTGAAGCTACTGTTTTGTCACCTGCTTTATGCACTGGGACAACTAAAGCTTTTTTCAGATAGTCGGGAAAAATGCCTTCAGAGAGGCAAATTTGGAAAATATGAGTTAATGGCGGAACCAAAATTTGCCTGAATTTCCTTAACACACTATTTGAGATACCGTCCCATCCAACCGCACAGACTTCTTTCAGCCCCATAATAACCCTTTCGACTTCGGCTTTGTCTGTGTTCAATAAAACAAATGAAGTTAATTGGCTATTTTCCGATGACACAGTGGCCCTGTTTCCGTGTATGTTGTAATTTGTGTTATAATTACGTTTTATTTGCTCAGCAAGATTTTGACCCACATTAACAAAGTAACTATTGACATGATTTGCTGATGTAAGCGGCGAGGCGTGCGTTTGTAATAATTCTGATGATGATTCATGCTGTTTAGATACAAAAGCTAGATTTTTTATATGGCCCCACAACTTTTTATTGTCTTTTCCTGATTCTTCAAGTAAATTTCTGTTATACGTATTTTTCAACTTTTTTAGTAGATTGTTACAGAAATTTCTGTATCTTTTATATGAAGTTTGTAAAATGGTATTATCTGGAAAGGATTTTGCATGCATGTGAAGTTTATCCCTGTGCTGAATGCATTTTACTAGCCCGGGTGTGACCCATGGTTTTAGGTTATTGTTTTTCTTAGTTAGTTTTATGTTCGAAGTATTATTTACAATAGCATATTGCACTTTATTAATAAAGTAAGGCAGAGAAATGTTCACATCATCAGTTTTGTAAACTGGGTCAAAGTCGATATGATGTAAATCGTATTCAAGGTTTTTCATATTTATTTTAGAAAAGGTATTTGTGCACTTAGATCTAGAGATTTTTACTTTTAAACTAAATAGGACTGCGCTATGATCGGTAACTGTCGGATCTGTTACTAGGGTAATGGATGCAAGGTTAGTTTTAAGCATGGTGTGGTCTAAACAGGATCCACTCAAATGTGTTGGAAGCAAATGGGCCGGAAGCAATCCCTTGCATGCGCACATGTTAAGGTAGTCTTTGGCAACTCTATCACTGTCTTCTGGGTTAATATCTATATTCATATCACCTGTTAGTACTACATTTTTGTATAGAGTTAGTTTTTGAAGTGCTTCATCCAACGACGCAACAAAATTATCAGTTTGCTTAAAAGCACAAGGCCTATAAATAGCTAGGATAGCAGTATCTAGGCCCACTTTTAGTAATAATCTGCTACAATCTTGTATGGGAGGTTCTTCTACCGATATGTTTAAACTTTGTTTGGCATAAACAACTACACCGTCATTTTGATTATGAACGGTTTTACTACTGAACATTTGGTAACCTGACAGAGATGGAAGGTTCTGTTGACATTTAGATAGCCAACATTCTGTCAGTACAATAATGTCACACTCAAAATTCAGACGTTTCAACAGAATGTGTAGGTTGTCCATGTTTTTATTTATACTGCGAATATTTTGCGTAAGAATAGTAAGCGATTTAGAGGGATCAGGGAGATATTGCTTAACTTTTTCAATCTTGCATGATTTTGCCACTGATAGGGAGACTACATCAAAATCAGTAAGTAACTTATCCATAATCTTATTTACTTTAAACTCCTAGTATAAAATTAAAAATGTATAAATTAAAAACTACTTATTGATTAATGCAGCATAAAAGAGTAGGGGCGGCGCTCTTAGGCGCCTTCATTATAATCTATAGAGTTAATGTACCTGCTTTCAGCAATTTTCCTTGCCGGGCATTCCAGATCACCTGTTTTGTGGTTGCAGGGTTTTTTGAATCGCAAACAAGTTGCACACTGTGATGGTTCAGCACTCTTAGTACAATCATTTGACTGGTGACCTTGTTGTCCACAATGTCCACACGTGTGGGTAGCCTCCCGACAGGTCCTTGCAGCATGGCCGTACTGTTGGCATTTAAAGCACCTCGTCACAAGTGTGAAGTCCCTAACTAGGCAGGATGTCCAATTTATAAATACTCGATCCTGGTTAATAAGGGCTTTTCTTATGTTGGCAGGTACTTCTAAAATAAAATTGCACGTAGGTCCTTCTTTTTTACCCGACTTGTGACTTAATTTTAAAGAGGCCAGGAAAGAGTCACGAGTCAAATTAGGCATCTTGTCGGATAGGTTTTGTTTATATATGTAGTCAAAGACTTCTTGGTCAGTAAGGGCTGTGGGTACTCCTATCACTATAATTCTTGGTCTTCTCTTATGGGGCTCTTCCACTTTCAGGCCAGAACTACTTAGCTGTGATGAGTTTCGTAGTTTTTCTATGTCATCCTTTGTTTCGGTGCTGATAATAACTCCTGCGTTTTTGGTTTTACGCAATCCTCTAACGTGCAGTTTCATTTGTTCTGGGCATATAATTTTCTGGACAAGAGATTTAGTGTCGTCACTAGTCTTTAATTTATCATCAGGATAAATTGCGATAGAGCTGAGATTACTGGGGCGCAAGTAATTATTTTTGTTCATCTTTACCATATCAGCAAAAGAAACATTTTCTGCATTTGTTGATTGGGCGCAATTTTCTTTAATGCTGACTTGGATTGATTTACGGAAGTTATCAAGGCAATCCGCGAGGTCTCGTTTTTCTCTCAATGCTTGTAGTGAGTTTTGTACTTCTCTGGCCTTTTGTTTCAAGTCCTGGTAGAATACTGCCATCTGGGATACGCCATTTCCTACCTTGCGCGATAGGGAATTGATCCTTAGTTTTTGTTCGGAGTTCAGTTTTCCATCCTGAGCAATGGTACACACTTCATTCAGGCATTTTTCTATTTAGGTCATCCAGTTACTAATTTCATTAGTGTCCAAAGACTCAATTTTTTCTTCAGCCGCGTGGTGTTGGTCCTGTCTTGGTTTTTGGGGCGATGTAGGAGCCGGTGTCGGTACCGGGGTCGGTGTTGGTGAAGGGCTGCGCCGTATCATCGTGCTCCGATTAAAGGGGCTGCCTTCCATTTTTAACTTATATTTTATTTAGTCAGTCCATAATTATAACCTATCACAATGATTATTTGTATAACTCGCTAATACACTAAAACTAGGTCACTGTTTATTCAAGCGTTAATTTATGTTATTGTTATTTTGCATTGATGAGCACGTCTGTATGCGTTGAATGCAGAAATATCAGTCAGTATGTTTTGGATTGTCATCTGCCTAGCCTTGTCTCAACTATGTCGGGGTCGCTTCCAGTCTAACCAAATGCAGCTGAATAACTGTATTTTTAACCGACTTCCAAAAGGAGGAGGTTCTCAATTCGTCGGAACCTTTTTTTTTTATGTATGTTCCCCGATTACTCGAAAATGGCTAGACCGATTTTTGAATTTTTCTTTTTTTGTTCGAAAGGGTATACGTCCCAAGTGGTCCCATGATCATCAAGTCAGGATCTGATGATGGGATCCCATGGAAATCGAGGGAAACCCTCAAATACATATACATACATTAGGCAAAATATACATTTGTACAGTAATAACAGTGATATTCACAATATTAACACCAGAAATAAGGACAAATTACGTGCTCCATTTCATCGGCTTCATAAGGTTCATAACTCATTTGTTGGTCTTGGTATAGCTTTTTATAACAAGCTACCTTATTCTTTGCTAGATTTGCCTTTTAATGCGTTTAAAATTAAAGTTAAATCCAATCTTTGTTCAAAGGCATACTATTCTATCAACGATTACTTAAACGATAAGAATAGTTGGTCGCTGTGATTAACTCAAGACAATGTTTATGTTATGTTCTTTCTCCAGGATCAGCTTACATAATGACAGGTTACATGAGTTAAGTACTAAAATTGTTTATTTTATTTGACAAAAATATAATTTAATGTATTGTGTTGCGTAAATTATTTTGCATAGGTACTATTGTATAGAATCTAGTTCTTCTAACTGAACAGACAGCTGTGCTGCTGGGGAGTTTGTTCCGCTACTTCTTCTTCCCAGCTAAACCACTAGGAAGTGGTGAAGGGAGGGCGTTTTGTGGGGACTGTCTTACTGTAATTTTGACGTTCAAAAAGTGCTGATTCTCAGCCTAATTTGAATAAAGGACTTTTGATTTTGATTTTGATTTTGAAATTTTAGGGGCACACCTATATCGATTTCGGTATTTTTTATAGTAACTCGTGCATTTGCTCTCGGAAAGTACCATTCGGTGAGCTGGAACTGATGATGAAGACCACAGAGGGCCATCGGAAATACTCAATTATATCTAAGTATATAACAGGTTGCGATTCGATTACTTTAATATGGTTTATGCTCGTCAAAATAATGGTAATGGTGACTTCACCATGAGCTCCATTTCTCCTGGTTCTTACTAGGAGAACTCCTCAAAAATTAACGGCCCTGCATCGGGAAAAGCAACATTTTGTAAAACGTGATGAGCAGCTGACATTGGGTTATTGTAACTTAGATAAATTACAAACTGAACCACTAAAAAGTGAAAAATAAAAACTTTTTTACAAAAACAAAAACCGACTTCCAAAAAAACACTACAAAGTGAAAAATAACTTTAATTTCGGAAGTCGGTGGCAAAAAACTAAAATACAGATTCAAAGACACCGACTTCCGAAATTAAAGTTATTTTTTACTTTGTAGTGTTTTTTTGGAAGTCGGTTTTTGTTTTTGTAAAAAAGTTTTTTACATGAAAGCAATTGCCAGTCTGACTAACAACCCAGTTCCTGAGTAACACGACAATACCCCTCAGAAAGACCGGTTGTCAGACTGTACCACGTTACATACAGGGTTACTTGTAATTCGACGTATTCCTTGCAGGACATCACAGTAGGGTTAAAATGCAATAAATTAAGCCACCAAATGTTCTACCGAAATTCAGTTTTTTTTTGTATTTTTTGTCTAAGAAAAATATAAATTACGAAAAATAAAATGTTAAATTAGTGATATTTGCCAAAGTTTTAGGCATTTTTCAACTTTTATTTTTTAACAAAGATCTGCTACGGCATCAGCTGTGATAATAACTTAAATTCTAATAAAGTCGCGCCGTAAATCATTTTTAGGGTTCCGTACCTCAAAAGGAAAAAACGGAACCCTTATAGGATCACTCGTGTGTCTGTCTGTCTGTCCGTCTGTCCGTCTGTCACAGCCAATTTGCTCCGAATCTAATGGACCGATTAAGTTAAAATTTGGTACACATATGGATTTCTGTGACCCAAACACGTACAGCTAAAGTAAATATATGAATTTTGAATATGAGAGTCACTTTTAGGGGGAAAATAAGAAAATGTTAAAAAAAAGTTTTGTAAACCGTACCGTGTGACATATCAAATGAAAGGGCTTACTATGAGGGTCTCAAATATATTTTTTTTTATAATTTTAAAATATATTGTTTTAAAGTTATTTAAGAAAATAGACGAAAATTGACCATTCCCCCCCCCTTATCTCCGAAACTACTGAGCCAAAAATTTTGAAAAAAATATAGAGAATAGTTCTATACCTGTAGATTACAGGAAAACCTATAAGAAGTCTGTTGTCTTAAAATAACATGGTAAATCTATATATATAAAAAAATCAAAGTCCTGACTGAGTCACTGACTAATATATCAACGCACAGCCCAAACCAATGGACCTAGAGAGTTGAAATTTTGCACATATAGATACCTTATATAGTGTAAACATCCACTAAGGAAGGATTTTTGGAAATTCTATCCCTAAGGGTGTAAAATAGGGGATGAAGGTTTGTATGTAAAATCCTATCCCTTGAGTTAATAGACTTGAATAAGTTTAAGCACGAATATTCATCTAAGTAAATTATAAAGTTTATCATTTTGAGTTTTCCTAAACTACCCCCTAAAGAGGGATTGGCCGTGTCAAAGTTTGTATGGAGGAATTTTAACACGCGGTCCGATTAACTCAAAACTCATTTTTTATACTTGAGACCAAAAATGAAGACTAACGTGTATCAGGGTTTTCCAAAAATCTACCCCTAAGGGGTGAAAAGTTAATTTTATAGCAGAGGATTTTATGGGGGGCTTGATTAACTCTAAAATTGGTGTAAATAATGTTTGAGTCAAGTTATGGAAACATACCAGACGATTTTTGAAATTCTTTATCTGTGTTCGTGAAAACAGAGATACAGTTTATATGAAAAATCTTATTAATTTGGTTAATGAACTTGAAACTTAGCACAAATACTTGCATAAGTAATTAATAATGTTTGTCATTATTAGTTTTTCAAAACTACGCCTCAAATGAGGATTAGGGATGTTAAAGTTTGTATAGAAGAATTTTAAAGCGCAGTCCGATTAAAAAAATGGTACTTGCCAAACGAATTTTCACCGATTTTGGCGGCATATAGCTGATGTTTTAAGGAGTAACTAAAGCTATTTTTATTTTAGAAAAATAATTAGGGTTCCGCGCAAGAAAATTAAAATCCATGAAATCAGACAACCACGTCCAGTCCAGTACAAACTTACTAAGCCTCCGCTGTCTATTACGGCTATAACAACAAATAATAAAAATAAAGCAAAGTTGAAAATTTAAGGGGTCAGTCCCCATACAATAAACTTTTCATTTTGAAAAAAAAAAAGAAATAATAATCTAGCATGTGGGGTGTCATCGTCTAGAACTCATTGAGTAGAGTACAAAAACATTACTTTTTATCTTCTAAAATTAAGAAATTTTAGACCATTTTTGTACGAGCTCTAGCGCAACAATTCAACAAATTAGGAATTTGAAACTTCTTTATACCATGTAGGTACCATAAATACTGTATTTAAGCAACAATACTGAAAACGGCGATTCATAAGGTATTTTGTTTAAACATGGGTGATTTTCTGCAACTGCAAAAAATAACCTTGTAATTCACAGTATCATTATAAAATAAGTAAAAAGTTATATTTGCGATTGTTAAACATATAATATGGTACGGAACCCTTCGTGCGCGAGTCCGACTCGCACTTGACCGGTTTTTTTAATTGTATTTTTCATAAAAAAACTAAAATTCTAACTAACTCAAAAACTACTGAATTTCGGTAGAACATTTGGTGGCTTAATTTGTTGCATTTTAACCCTACTATGACGACCTGCAAGGAATTCGTCGAATTACAAGTAACCCTTTATACCTAACACACTGAACTATTTTCTCTAACAGACCCTTTACACGCTCAATCCTTCTTAACCGCTTCTTAACACCTGATCGGGAGGTGTGTAAGCTCCTCCACAATCCCATGAATGGCCGTATTGTGGCAACGTGCACAGGATGCGCGCGCAACTCGCTCTACAAGCAACTGGTTTCAACATAGAGCAACTAGGAGGTATGTAGAGCCGCCTGTAGGCAGAAATAAGGTCGGAGAGATGTGAAAAAGAAATTAGAAAATTTTAATATAGGTAATAGTAGTAGAGTATTAGTATTTATCTTTAACTAATCAATTTAATTGGCCTTTGGCCGTTTTGTGTTGAATAAATAAATAATCTATGTACTTAAAACAAAATAAGTAGGTACCTAAAGGTAGGTAGATGTGCTGGTAACTATTAAATTATAATAATAAACAGTTAATATCATATCAGCTTAATAACATATAGTCATCGGAAATGTAAAGTCAAGGATATTACTTATTTGTTAAGCAAATTGAGACAAATTACCTGTTAGCCATTTTATACAACTGTTAAATGAATAGTGTCAGTTGTAATTTCAATATACGGACAATTTAAATTGGTACTCAATTTAATGAATTGAATCATCTTAATATCATTTACAAACCACTGTCTTGTAAATACTCAAAGTACATATAAAGTATGTAAGTAGCTATGCTATATGTCACATCACATTATAAAACATCATAGGTAGATAAATAGGTAGAATATAATAATATACTCTGTATTGTACACCTTAAAAATAAAAACAAATCATTCAAATTATATTTATTGTGAATTCTAAATAAGGTATTTGCTATTGTAGATATTTTTCCTTATTGTAATACCCATGACCTAAATACATTAATTATTGTAAGCTTTAGCTCAATGGGTATTAAGTAGGTTAATAATTTCGATAAATTGCACACAAAATTATGAATATATACTTGTTATAAAAAGTAAAGTCGCTTTTCGTGTCTGTCTGTGTGGCCGCGTTCTTCTAAACTATGCAACGGATTTTTATGCGGTTTTCATTATTATTTAGATAATTTATTCCGTAAGGTTTATATAATACCTAAATTATTAACTTAGGTCTAAGTTATCTTTATCTATCTATCTATATAAATAAAAACAGAAGTCCTGACTGACTGACTGACCGATTGACTGACTCATCAACACCCAGCCCAAACCCTTGGACCTAGAAAGCTGAAATTTTGCACAGAGGTTCCCTTGATGATTTCCCACCCTCAAAAAAAAAAAAAAAAAAAAAAAAAAAGGTTCCCTTTATAAGGTAGACAAGGAATAAGGAAGGAATTCCCGCTAGTACGTTCCCGTGGGATATTTTCCGACATCCACGCTGGCGAAGCCGCTGGCAAAAGCTAGTAGTTTATAAGAATAACGCGGTCACACGGACTGAAACGAAAAGCGATTTTAATTTATAATATGTATAGTGTACACCTAGACATAGATTAATTTCAACATTCAAGCCGTCTGAGAGCTGTGTCCCATCTGCTCTGTATACTACATTCTATGACTGTGATGTCTTGGCACCACGCGTACCGCTCTGTAGAGGCAGTAGGCAGTAGGCACAAAACATCCAGCCAGCACACACGTGTCACACTCTCGCTTGCTACTCCCGCGAACTTTACAAACTTTACAACAAAACTCTTTTTACAAAAATAAAAAATATTTTTTATATTTCGAGGATTATAGTGAAGAAGTGCCTTTATAGTGATAGTTCTAAAAGTGATGTGATACAAAATGAATGGTGTTATCGTCAATACTGATGTTGCTAAAGATGCTGGACTTATTGAAAGGTAAGTTTGATAATTATTCATTAAAATATTCTAATCAGTAGTGCATTTTAATTGCGTCATCAATAATCATGAAATAATCTTTACGGTTTTTAACATAAAACAACACACGTTTATCGAAATCGAAGTTTATTTCAAGTGACGCAAGGACAGGTTTCGCGGGTTAACGTGTTTAATACTTTATAAGGAATAATATTTCGTTGCAAGAACTTTTGTGAGAATGTATCACAAGTTAAACTATGATGTAAGTTAATGTTAGCTCTAAATATTCGTTTCAATCGAGAATTTAAAAGATATAGAAAACAGATCAAGTTCGTAGCTACGAATATTATTAAACTAATATTAATTACGAAAAAAAATATTTCAATAATATTAGTAGCTACGAACTAAGATATTTTCTTCTGTTCTGTTTTCTATAACTTTTAAATTCTCGATTGAAACTAATATCTTTTTCGAAATTAATATTAGTTAGCTAAAAGATACACCTAGATATATGCCGTTAATATATTTTTAAAAATTGCAGCTTATGTTTAAGTTCGAAGCAAAACTTCAAAGTTTACAAAGAACACAGGAATTCTTTGACAGATATTATTCATCAACAATTAACTCATCACTAACTGGACTAAATGTTGTTTGACGTAGGTTACCACATCGAAAAAAGAAAGATCTCAGGCTTTATAGCCTTTCGATAAACGGTCACGAAATAACGGCTGTACAAATACAGAGCATTTTTTGACCGCTTAGTGTCAAATACTTGTAAAAATGACAGATTTTTATGACGGCCGGTATACAATGACGGAACCGCTTAACCTAGGAAACTAAAGCTTTAAATGGCCAAGTTTTGGGTTAATATCACCTGTCTTCGTAACATTAAACTGGAATTTATAAAACGAAAACTTTTATTATTATTATTTTTTTATGATGAGCGACTATTAATCCCAATTATAAATACTGAAAAAGCAAACTAATTTTAAATAAATTTTCCAACTAACTTTATCAGCGCTCTCACAAAAGTTTATAACAAAACTTAAAACCTCGCTAAAATTATCCTCGATTTGAAATCGACAAGGTCACCATCGTGTTAAAAACTTTAAACGCGAACTACCAAATAAATAACTAGTTTGGTAAAAAAACGCTTCAAATTAAAGTTCTAGCTTTTTGGTTACGTTTTTTTTAAACTGGTTCCACAGTCACATTTGGTGAGTTTAGATGACTTTTGTTTCACCTCTTGGAAAACAAGCCTAACTTGTGATACTACATAGATACCACAAACACTAGCTAGTGCATATAACTTCGCTTATAAACTTAACTATCATGAAAAATGTGAGACATCAGACTTTGTTTAAAGTGCGTTTGTTTGTGTATCTTTCCAGCAATGTCTTTAGTTAGTCTGCTGGGTTGCACTAAGGTCCACATTATAGTTTCCGTCAAAGTTAATATGACCATAAAATTACTATCTGCTGTTGCACCGTCATGTCAAATGTAAAAGCTAAAGTTCTGAGGAAGCCCGTAGTTGCGGCCTTCGTTACGGGCTTTTGCTACTCCGTATCACATACGGATGTATGATTGGTTCGGGGCCCGAACGAAGTATGAATAACAACATGATTTGACAGTTGTCCCTACTCCCGATGTGTTTTTGCCCGTCCGAAATATTTAACTTTTACACTTGTTTTGATGGATCGTAATGTCAGACGGACGGACGAATGGACGGACGGACGGACGGACGGAGTTCGGGAGTAGACCCCCAGGGACGTGACATTCGACGCGTCTGACAGAAGCGACGGATATTTAACAATAACTTTAACCAGCGAAGCGATTACAGTTAAAATGATAACGTCAGCTAACAAATTGTCAAATGGAACAACCCATATTTTGTCTAACAGGAACTTAAACAAGCGTGGGTTGCACCATCTTACTTTAACAATAACAAACATCGAACTGAAGGCGCCATGTTTGTTATTGTTAAAGTAAGATGGTGCAACCCACTCTAAGCGATTTAAATATAACTAACGATTGGAAGTAGCAGAAACAAAAAGTATTAAGGTTGATGCGCCAAGGTAGCCCGCGAAATTCAAAATTTCTTACGTTTTTTGCAATTTGTAGGTCAGTGTGAGCTTGTATGTTGATTAAAATATGATTCGCGGCCGTAACTAATATGGCTTTACAGAATTATATTCATTAGAATCAGCAATACAACTCCATAAGTTAGCATTTACCTCAAATCTAGCGATTTCATGAAATCATGAGGTTTGAGGTAAATGCTAACTTATGGAGCTGTATTGCTGATTCTAATTATTATAATTCTGTAAAGCCATATTAGTTACGGCCGCGAATCATATTTTAATCAACATACAAGCTCACACTGACCTACAAATTGCAAAAAACATAACAAATTTTGAATTTCGCGGGCTACCCTGGCGCTTTCGCCTTAACAATCTATTTTAGTTCGTGAAAAACCTTATAGAAACCTACCTCAATATGCTTAGTTTATACATCTGTTTAAACGTACAAATATATGATATCTAATATACGATTACTCTGCCCTGAATAATCTGCAAAAACAAACGCACGTTATTTATTTCGTAACTAAGTATTTAAAACTTAAAGGTACTATCGAGGTATTCTTTAGAACCTTGAGAATATACGTATAAGTTTTTAAACTGTCATGGTCACTAATATTAAACCAAACAAAAAAATAATAAAATAAAAATAATGTTTATTTTTTTTATTTTTATTATTTTATTTTTGTAATAACGGGAACTCGTGTCTAACAGTAAAAAACCGGTCAAGAGCGAGTCGGACTCGCACACCGAGGGTTCCGTTCCGATTTCTGGAAAAGTGTGCTATTTAGAGACATCTTTTTATTTTTCCTGTAATCTTTACATAAACTTCTATGAATAATTTCAGATTTTTCGCTTTGCAAACTTCGGAGATAAGGGGGGGGGGGGGGGGGGGTTGACGCTATTTTTTTTAACATTTTTCATCAAAAGTCGAAAACTATGCGGCCTAAAAAAAATGTTTAAGAATGTACAAGCAGCCTGCTTTCATATGATACCCCACATGCCCTAGTAGCTCCACTTTGAATTTTCAGTCCCTGTTACAAAAAAAATATAAATATTTTTACTTCTTTCTTATCTGCAAAATAGTTAGGTAAACGTCATCTAAAACTGTTCCAAATTTTAAGTTGATAGGATTAGTAGTTCTTGAGATATCCAGCTGTGACAGACAGACAGACAGACAGACTGAGTCACACCATAAGGGTTCCTTTTTTACCATTTTGGTACGGAACCCTAAAAATGGTAAATATACCTTTTGTGTTAATAATAATCTTGAGAATATAAGTTCTTACAGAATATCTACTACAGAATGCACCTCATATAGCTTTACCCCCCCCGCAATCCGGAGTTTGACATTACTCTAACTTGAACTGGTTTTGTTTTTATAATTTAAAATAAATGGCACCTCACGACAACTTTGCTCAAGGTCACTAAGAATTTATGTTAATCTTAAAACTTATTTAACTTTTACAATCATGCTGTGTGTCCACCTCTTTATGAAACCATCCTAGATTATACCTAGAGCAAGATTGAAGAGGAGGTCTAAAGTTAAATATCAAGCAAGAAACTAACTGGTTCTGATGGTTCTAGGTTTGTTCCCGGTTGATGGCAAATAGGCTACCTAAGTTAGGACTACGCTTAGGAATTGGCAACTAGCTTCATCTTCCTGACTGACCGACCCCTTGACAATTCAAAACTGTAATTGTTTTATTTAATTGAACTAAATGCTTTGACTTTCATAGTCTAATTAACTCAGATTTTCATGAATATTAAAAATATATATACAGGGTGGAATTTTGTAATGCCACCTGAAGGGAAAGTACTCTTAATACTGTAGATAGAAAATTTTACTCAAAGAAAACATTCCTTTATTTTTTAATATAAAGAAAACTACATTCAAAGATTTTCGAAAATTCGTTTGCCACACCCGGGAATCGAACAGACTAAAATCTGTAAAAATTACACCCTGTACTTTTATTGCATTGATCGTTAGGATCAAATAAGGATGAAATCTCTCTAACAAACTTGATAAATTAAATGATAGGAAAACCATGAAATCTTCAATTTTATTTTTTTAATATTTTTTAAATCTTAAATTTCAAGCGAATTTTTGAAAATCTTTGTATGCAGTTTTCTTTCTATTCAAAAATAAAGGAATGTTTTCTTTGAGTAAAATTTTCTATCTACAGTATTAAGAGTACTTTCCCTTCAGGTGGCATTACAAAATTCCACCCTGTATATTATAAATATTTTTATAAATATTAAAAGTTATCAGCAAAAAAAAGCAATTAAAACAAACTTGTGATAACAAAAACAAACATAAATTAAAGGTTTTTTCTACCAATTTTAATTTCCTGTTAAACTCGTATTGATTATATTACCTACTTGATAAATACCTAAATACTTATAGTTATCTACATAAGCCGTGTTAATGAGACATCGGATGTTTCCGTGAGCAATCGGCTAATATTGTCGCGTAATGTTGTATTAGGTACATCAACCATATTGTTGGTCAATACATAGGTAGGTACCTACTTACATAACATTGCATGAAGACATTTACTTTGTTTTAAGTAAATGACTAGAATGCTAATAGAGTTTTTGTTAATACAATATTGTAAACGGCCTTATACGAGGGGCTTTTACGAGAGAACCGGTTTTTCAAAATCATTCATAAAATTATTTGAATATTAAATTGGTTTACCTTTTAACTTAAAAGCCTGCTTGCTTACTAAATGTAGTTGCAGTAAAGTTTGTAAGAGAGTCGAAACGTTCAAGCTTGAGTGGTGTACATCCACCCTTAACAGATGTCACGCAAGGCCGCAATACTGTTAAAGGTGCGATGGTACATGTAGCTATGTGATAAGTTACGGGAACCTACTAAGACCTACAAGCCTAACGGTACCTACGACCATAAGCCCTATAAGCCCTACAGCCCTAACCTACCATATACCTAATACGTGATAAATAAATATATAGATAAATTCAGGATGTCTGCACCACGCGACCTAAGGTAACAGACGGACAGTAGACAGGAATCCAGGGTGCGGGAAGGGTACACTCACTGCCAGTTCCGCAGACTCACGAGACTGATCAGAGATGGCTAAAGGTGTCTTGGCCACAGTGAGGGTAATGAGACAAGAATATAAATTTCTAATCTGATTTATTTACATAAAGATTCCGCTTATATACTACGTTTACCTAACACACACTATTGCACAAAATCTTTGTGTTTCATGCGTGTTAGATGCAACGAAATCACTTATTTTTATCTGGGCCGCGTGCTGAGTCAATGTTCAATGCTACCTTTACCAAATAAAATATCAAAATAATCATCAACAGAGCATACTTAAGACATAGCAATGCTAAAATGGGTAATTTTACAAACAATAATCATTCTACATAACTGTAACAACAATATTTGACACTTTAGAAATAGAGAATTTCAGTAGGTAATAATTAAAGTAATTATTGTATCACAATCATTTTACTAAGACTAAAATAATAAAGAGATCAATAAAATCAACAGTAAAACATTAACCTGACTGTACCTTTTTTTTTTTTGCAAAAAAACCGTGTGTGTCCAGTTGGCGAAAACATAAAAGTGCTTTAATTAAATTTCACTATGTGGACACGCGTAAAAATTTTGGCGTGTCCAGATGACGAAATAATAAGTGATACTAATTTTGATTTTCACCAACTGGACACACGTGTGTCCAGTCTCTCGTGTCCAGTTGGTGACTAACCCAAATAATAAGCACGTAGGTATGTATTTATGAAGAACTAGCACTACCCGCGTGGCTTCGGCCGCGTAGATGTCGAAAAATATCCCGTGGGAACGTACCACCAGGAACTCCTTCCTTGTGCCTTGTCTACATTAAAAAAAAACTTGAGAGGTGTCAAGGGACACCCGGATGGAACGAAGTTCCTTTCGATTAATTAGTGAAGGAATTGTAATAAAATTTTATTTTTATACGTATCACCACCATCATCATCATCATCACCATCATCATCATCATCATCAGATTCAGATTCAGATTCAGATTAATTTATTTGCAAAAACATGTGTAGATAATATACATGGTATGATGCTTATTATAGGTGTTACAAGTTATTTTTTGGCTCAACATGTTTGACCATTGCTGGTGTACAAATTAGGTCGAAAGACATTACCATTTCAAAATAAAAATACACAAAATAATAATTTAAATAAACCAACAATTAACATTAACATTCAATTAAATAAAAAATTAGGTCAATAGTCATGCGATTCAAAATAAATAGAATATAATCAGTCAGGATCTTCAGAGCGATTTATCATTTAAAAATTCATTAACATTATAATAGGCTTTTTCTGTCAGTATTTTTTTAAATGTTTTCTTAAACTGTTCTATATTTAATTTCTTAACACAGTCAGGGATATTATTATAAATTATTGGCGCTCTGCATACAACGCTTTTATACAGGAGCGCTGTCTTAGCTGGCTGAACACGAATTTTACTATTATCCCGGCGATTACGTATTATAATGTCCGATATTCGAGGAAACAAATGGGGGTTATTTCTGACAAATAAGGCTATTTCCAAAATATAAAGTGACGGAAGTGTGAGTATTTTATACTTTTTAAAAAGTGGCTTACAGCTCTCCGTACTTTGGATACCGAACATGGCACGTAGGCATCGCTTTTGCATTATAAATGCCATATCTTTATTTGATGAGTTGCCCCAAAAGATAATGCCATATCTGAGGACAGATTCAACAAGTCCATAATAAGCCGAGAGTAACACATCAGTGTTGATGGATGAAGCAAGATGGTACAAAGCATATGATTGACTGCTAATTTTTTTACATAGTTTGTCAATATGTTCTTTCCAATTTAGTTTACTGTCTATAATTAAACCTAGAAAACGGACATTATTTACTTCATTTATAGTGTAATTATCATAAATCAAATTAACATTTAATGGATTATGCAGTCTTTGTCCAAAGTGCATTATATTTGTTTTTGATAAATTTATTTTTAAATTATTATTGTCAAGCCAAGAAATTATAGATGTCAGTGAATTATTTATGTCAGGTTTATAATTATTAATGTCCTTACATGCAATTGAGACTGTACTGTCAAAAGTGTCGTGACAACTTTTCGTGAGACTTTTTTCCGTCTAGCCCCCTTTCACAACGCGCGATAAGGAACTTCGTTCCAAAATGGAACCTCTGTGCAAAATTTCAGCTTTCTAAGTTCATGGGTTTGGGTTGGGTGTTGATGAGTCCGTCAGTCAGTCAGTCAGTCAGTCAGTCAGTCAGTCAGTCAGTCAGTCAGTCAGGACTTCTCTTTTTATTTATATTGATTCAGTCTCGACCAAATGCAACAGGAGAGGTTCGAACTCATGACTTCTCACTTGCTTCTCCGACTCTTGTCATTATGTTAGATGGATATGCCAACCCTCACTGCGGGCAGTGAGGGTTGGGTGGTGCATTCGGGCCCACTCCCTCTCACAGAGAGAAGGTCTGTGCCCCCGCAGTGGGAACTATACGTTGTTGATGCTATGTTAAATGGCTACACGTTTCCTTGAGACTGAATATGGAGGTCAAAACATGCCTGCCTACCTTCGGAAGTACAGGCGAGAATGGAAAACAAAATCAAATCAAAAAGTGAAATTATAATCAACCGACAATTTCCTAGGGATGTTGTAAAGGTGAGGCCCTTTACTATACATTGTTGTACAGGGTGACCTTGGATTCATTTGAATTTTTCAAGGGGTGAAAGCACTCACGAATTTAAACAACTTTTATTATGGCACCAATGGTGAAATAGTGAAGAAAACCGGTCAAGAGCGAGTCCGACTCGCGCACCGAGGTTTCCGTTCCGATTTCTGAAAAACATCGTTTTAATTTCTCTGTAATCTTTTAAACTTCTATCGTAAAGAATAATTTCAGATTTTTTCTAAGCACATTTTGGAAATACGGGGATTTTTTTTTACATTTTTCATCAAAAATCGAAAACTATGCAGCCTAAAAAAAAGAAAAAAATGTTTGAGATTGTGCAAACAGCGCTCTTTTATTATGATACCCCACATGCCCTGTAGCCCCACTTCTAATTTTTAAGACACTTCTCAGTCCCTGTTGAAAAAAACATTAAAATCAAATTATTTCTTTCTTATTTGCAAAAATTGTTTGGCAAACGTCATCTAAAATAGTTCCAAATTTCAAGTTGATAGCATTCGTAGTTATTGAGATATCCTGCTGTGACAGACAGACAGACTGAGTCGCACTATCAGGGTTTTTTTTTACCATTTTCGTACGGAACTCTAAAAAGAGCATCGATCATTGTGTCTTATAAAATTTTATGAGACTATAGCATTTTTGTATGAAACATCAGATTTGATAGTTGGTCATGTCGTAAAAGTTGTTTATATGTTTTATGAGTACTTTCACTCCTTGAAAGATTGCCAATAAATTTAAAGTGGCTGACTTTGTATTTGAAATAAAAGACTTTCCTACAGTTTCGATAACGTGGAATTTCAACTATAAAACAACAAAATAAGGATCTAAGGATCTAAAGTTAAACCTACAGAGAGCAGTGTGGCGCAGTGGTGACGGCCCCGATGTTCGAGTTGTAGGTCGTGGGTTAACACCCAGACAGGCGCTAAGCGTCGCGACAGGAACCCTTATAGTATCACTTCGTTGTCCGTCTGTCTGTCTTCCTTAGACAAAACGCATTAAAGTTGGCCAGTGGGCGCTACGTCAAAAAGAAAAATACGCGTCCAATGTTTTTAGGGTTCCGTACCAAAATGGTAAAAAAGGAACCCTTATGGTGTGACTCAGTCTGTCTGTCTGTCTGTCTGTCTGTCTGTCACAGCTGGATATCTCAAGAACTACTAATGCTATCAACTTGAAATTTGGAACATCTATGACGCTTACCCAACTATTTAGCAAATAAGAAAGAAGTAAAAATATTTATATTTTTTTTTGTAACAGGGACTGAAAGGGGGTCTTAAAAATTCAAAGTGTGGCTACTAGGGCATGTGGGGTATCATAATGAAAGAACGCTGCTTGCACATTCTCAACCAATTTTTATTTTATTTTTAGGCCCCATAGTTTTCGACTTTTGATGAAAAATGTAAAAAAAAAATACCGTTCCCCCTTATCTCCGAAGTTTGCAAAGATAAAAATCTGAAATTATTCTATGTGATAGAAGTTTATGTAAAGATTACAGGAAAAATAAAACGATGTCTCTAAATAGCATACTTTTTCAGAAATCGGAATTCCGTTCCGATTTCTGAAAAAGTGTGCGCCCTCGGTGCGCGAGTCAGACTCGCTCTTGACCGGTTTTTTCTTAATCAATATGACGGACAAAAAACAATTAAGTATCATCCGTGTTGACGTTGACATTAACACATTTTTTTTTCTTTTGTTCTTGTAGAACAGGCTAGAGTCAGGGACCATGCTGCCTATTCACAGTCAGATAGAAACACGTATACAAACTTAGTTTCAGGTAGTTCCTGAAACTAAGTTTGTATACGTGTTTCTATCTTAAAATTCTATCGTAAACTTAGAGCATTTAACTATGGAGATGGCAAGCAGCGAATCACCGAACAAGATTTTCTGCCACTTTATGCGGGGGGCGAGGAAAACACATACAGCACACTACGAAAATTTGACAGTGCTAGTGATGTGACACAAACAATGAGTGATATTTCATTACATGAATGAATGAATAAATGTTCATTCATTTTAATTTCTTGTATGTATACGCACGGCTACAGATCACGCTATACAGGGTTATTGATAAAACACCAGCAACCTCTTTAGGGGTCATTGTACTCATCATTATGAACAACTTTTAATGAAGGACCAAACCTGAAATCGCGAAAAAAAAATCAGCTGCTCCCTACATTTTGACGAGTTTGATGTACTTAGATAAAAATGTACTGAACAGCTGTTTTTTTTTTCGCGATTTCGTGTTTGGGCCCATAGTAAAAGTTGTTCATAATGATGAGTAAAATGACCCTTTAAGAGGTTGCTGGTGTTTTACCAATAACCCTGTATATTTCCAGTATAAGCTGATCTCGCATTGTATAGGATTTCCTTATAATTAGAGATCAGTGTAAACTGGAAATGTATATAGCTTGATGTGTAGTCGTGTGTACCTACACAAAAATACGCAATATGATTAATGCCTGCGAAACTACGTAGGTAGCCAGTAATGACCAAAAAATGTATAGTGCTTTAGAAAAAGAACGATTGTATTTATTTATAGAGTCAAATATTTTTTCAAATAACATATTGCTGGACCAGCCGGTCGATTCAGTAAAAATCTCACCGTGAAAACTTAAGTGAAGTAAGTTTGTTTTTGCTAGGAATTGACACTATTGGCAGCTCACTCGACGCTCACTTCACCTAAGTTTTCACGGTGAGATGGTTACAGAATCGCACTGCAGTGCCTTTCCCTATCATTCTGCATTTAGGGTCGGCAATTCGGGATACATACTGAGCCCCATTTTATAATGCGGGCTTATTGTAGGTATACGTGTCAAAAAAGTAGGAAGTGTAGAATATAAATAATAAAACAACACAGCCAATTTTATTATTTCGTTAAAAATAACACTTTTATTTTTATTTATTTATTATTTATTAAAACTTTATGCACAAGTAAAAAAATACTATACAAAGGCGAACTTAATGCCTTAGGCATTTTCTACCAGTCAACCTTAGGGTGATGCAGAGACAAAACATGGTAGGTGCAACACAAGGGATAGATAACTGGCAAAAGAATAAATACTAATAAATACACGTCTTTTACCCGTTCGGTTTCTTTTTTTTACAACTATTTGAGTTCGGTGTTTACTAGCTAACTAATTAAATAAACTAAATGAGGTGTTTGATATTTTAGTATGAAATGAAAACATGCGAGTGTTTCATAGCCATAGTCTAGTTCATAGCGGCTTCATAGCCATGGGCTAGTTCATAGTGGCTTCATAGCCATAGTCTAGTTCAATGACATTAAACATCTAGACGTTGCCATGATTACAGTGTGAAGCGTGGAAGTGAGACACATATATACGAAATTTTATTATTATCTCCTCACCGCTGTCACTGTGGCGAAGTTGTCAACAGCCTCGGACACCACGGCCTGTCTTGCAGCCGAATTGCGGGTCGCTTAGCGCGGCACGCTAACATCAATGACATCATCCGACGAGCCCTTGTCACCGTCGGCGTTACAGCTGTATTAGAACCCAATGGCTTGGCACGCGACGATGGCAAGAGACCAGACGGCATGTCATTATTTCCATGGAAGGTGGGTAGGCCTTTAGTGTGGGACGCAACGTGTGTCGATACTCTTGCGCCATCCCACCTTCATGGCTCGGCGTGCTGTGCTGACACTGCTGCTGCGGCTGCGGAAAACCTCAAGCGGCGGAAGTATAATAACCTTATCGGTAATTATATTTTTGAGCGGTTTGGGGTTTGAAAGCGGTGGAATAATTATTAAATTAATCCACCGCGGATTATTTTTTTTTCAAATTGCACGAGCTGCAAAAACTCACATTCGAAACAGTTATTTTTTAATAGCCTAAGCCTACAAAAGAAAAGAATTTAAATCGACTCACAAAGAACTGAAATTAATATTTTATAAATAATATTTTTTTTAATTTCATCCTGACTTATCCAGATACATTCACAAAAAAAAACTGAACTATGTTTACTAACCATACTGACTGAAAAAATCATTTATTGTATCAATCATTCATTCACGTTGTCCCTGCACTATGCAAATTCCTTTAATTCCTTCCTGTACTACGTTTGCGCTACCAACGTACCACTGTATTTTTCTATCGTAATGTCAACAACGATTATTTCGACATTGTACTTAAATAAAAGTATTTGAATGTATTATTTATACTAACATGTGGTAAGAAACACCATGGTTTCGCAAATTTGAAGTGGCAGATCGCTTTTCGCACGAGGAAACTGCACAATTCACCATTTGTTGGGAGCACTTTCTTGCGACACAATACGATACACAATGACAGCTGTCGCCAAATGAATTAGTTTTATATAACGTGCATGGCCATATGGCCAGTCGACTTTGGCAGAGGGGTTCGCTCAGCTATGCCATCTCCATAGTTTAAATGCTCTAAGATCGTAAAACCTTTTGTGTTAAGTACACTTTTTACATCACAAGTGATATAATCCAAATAGTACTTGCTAATACCATGATATAATTTAAATTAAAGTACCACAAAAACTACACGAGCCATCAATCTGACGCAACGCTTTTTGTGAAGACATTATCAAGAGTTCAAAGATCTTCAATTATTTTCAAGAGTTCTACGTTACAAATTACTGTTATTATATTATTATGATTAGCTTTATAAAAACTTAGCTCAAAAACTAGTATGTACTTACGGCTATTCGATTATTCATTGCACTATAGGTACCTAATTGATCGGTTGTATGTAGGAACGGTTTTTAGGGTTCCGTACCAAAATGGTAAAAAAGAAACCCTTATGGTGTAACTCAGTCTGTCTGTCTGTCTGTCACAGCTGGATATCTCAAGAACTACTAATGCTATCAACTTGAAATTTGGAACAGTTTTAGATGAAGTTTACCCAACTATTTTACAAATAAGAAAAAAGTAAAAATATTTATATTTTTTTTTTGTAACCGGGACTGAAAGGGGGTCTTAAAAATTCAAAGTGGGGCTACTAGGGCATGTGGGGTATCATTTGAAAGAGCCAGCGCTCTTTCAAATGCACATTCTCAAACATTTTTTATTTTTTTTTAGGTCCCATAGTTTTCGTGTTTTGATGAAAAATGTAAAAAAAAATACCGTTCCCCCCCCCCCCCCCCCTTATCTCTGAAGTTTGCAAAGATAAAAATCTGAAATTATTCTATGTGATAGAAGTTTATGTAAAGATTACAGGAAAAATAAAAAGACGTCTCTAAATAGCACACTTTTCACACACACGCACACTTTCAGAAATCGGAACGGAACCCTCGGTGCGCGAGTCCGACTCGCTCTTGACCGGTTTTTTTTTTATAAAATTCTATTTGTCGGTCACATAAACAATTAAAGCTTTCTACAGAGGATGGAACTTCGGGATAACAACATTGGGTTCCGTACCTCTAAAACTTTTATGATTATCTTTCTTTTTACCAGACTGACCCAGAAGGAGGGTAATGTTGACACTGAAATCAATCTGCCTAGCCTTTTCCCAATTATGTTTAGGTCGGCTTCCAGTCTAACCGGATGCAGCTGAATACCAGTATTTTACATGGAGCGACTGCCTATCTGACCTCCACAACCCAGTTACTGGGTAAAGGCTCTTACAGACAGAGGCGATATCGCGGTCGCGACGCGATATTTCGATATTATATCCGTACAAAAATATTGCGACGCGACGCGATATCGCATCTGTCTGTAAGAGCCTTAATACGATACCCCTTGGTAAGACTGGTTGTCAGAATCCTGAAAGTCTGACAATCAGTCGGTTGTCAGACTTTCAGGATTCTGACAACCCGTAGGTAACGACTGTCAAAGATCGAATGACAGCCGGGACCAACGGCATAACGTGCTTTCCGAGGCACGGAGGAGTCTCGGTATGTCAAGATGGTCATCCACGGACCAACCCCGGCAAGCGTAGCTTAACCTGATGGATCAGCTGTCTACCTGTTACCATTAAATCGTAAGACCTGTGAATGACCTGTGACGATTTCATCCTTTGTGTACGGAACTCTAAAATTTATCATGAGCACAGTTAGTGAGAAAACCAAAACCGTATTTATTTTTTCAATCTGATGTACAGACGCCAGCAGGTCAAGCCGACCGAAACTGTCAAATTTTCCCAATCAACCTTGAACCTAATGCTTTAGCGATATAAAGATGAAAATCTATTAAAGAAATTTGACAGCTTGTAGTAGCTTGATGTGCTGGCGTCTGTACTTACTTGAAGTTTTATAAAAATCTCAACATTAGGACAGCAACAAATAATAAAACACGCGCTGAAGACTTCCAATACAACTTCCACGGACAAGTTTTCAATCCAGACTTTTAAAACGATCTTGCAGAGTTTAACAAAGTGTTAAACGGTCTCAACACTTACTAGGACACAAACGATTGAACGTTTCAGTATTTTCAGAACATCAATCAATCTGCCCAGCCTTTTCCCAACTATGTTGGGGTCGGCTTCCAGTCTAACCGGATGCAGCTGAATACCAGTATTTTACATGGAGCGACTGCCTGTCTGACCTCCACAACCCAGTAACTGGGTAATACGATACCCCTTGGTAAGACTGGTTGTCAGACTTTCGGGCTTCTGACGACCCGTAACGACTGTCAAAGATCCACGAATGACAGCCGGGACCAACGGCTTAACGTGCTTTCCGAGGCACGGAGGAGTCTCGGTATGTAAAGATGGTCACCCATCCACTGACCAACCCCGGCAAGCGTAGCTTAACTTCATGGATCGACCCGTGCGGCTGTTATTACTTAGCCACGAGCTCCTCTATACCCTATACATACTCCTATACATATAGAATGAAATAATAATAGTCTTGAAACTTTAAAAGTACCAAAAGAAAAAAATAATAATACGGATGCTGCCCGGGTAAAAAAAAAGAAATTGCATTTAGTCCCTCAGTCATATAATAAAAAAATATTAGACACGTATATTTTGCTTTATCATATTAATAAAAAAAATCTTAGATTTATCGCATTAAAGTTGGGGAGTGGGGGCTCGCTACGTCACTTCTACCTACGTATAAAATCTAGCTAGGCGTGACGTCATGCCACTTTTTAACTCGATGTATCGCCGCAATCTTTTGATTACTTAGGTACGTAAAAAAAGAAAAAAACACGTGTCCAATATTTTCTAGTACATACATGACTAAAACTAAAAATTTTAGTCAACATCCCTATTCAAGATTACTATAAGCCTATAATGTTCCCACTGCTGGGACACAGGCCTCCTCTCTGTGAGAGGGAGCGGGCTGTAATCCACCACGCGAGACCAGTGCGGGTTGGTAGATGTCACAAGTCTTCGAATTTTTGGTTCTAGGACATGCCGGTTTCCTCACGATGTTTTCCTTCACTGCTTTGAGAACGGTGGTGATGAAACAATTTACACAAAGTAAAGCGCCTGTCTTGGTTCGAATTTACAACGTACAACTCAATAATTATAATAAATCAAGATACACAGTATACACAATTATTTGCATTTTAATGTCTTTGGAAATAAACAATGCAGTCATAAATTATTTAAAAATAAATAAAATAAGATTACCCAATAAAATATTCCAAGTTATGCCCTTTAAATAACTTTTGGATGAGTAAACAATGTCATATATTTTTAATCACGCAACAATATTAAAACTTTATTTATAAACAAATTACTTCGTAGGTGTTACACATAAATATGTTAATGAAGTAACTCAATGAATATCAAATTAGGCAAATAAGTAACAAAATGACTAACGTTTCAAGCATATTTTAGGCAAATAAGTAACAAAATGACTAACGTTTCAAGCATATTTTAGGCAAATAAGTAACAAAATGACTAACGTTTCAAGCATATTTTAGGCAAATAAGTAAGAAAATGACTAACATTTCAAGCATATTTTAGTTATAATTACTGCACAATTTGACGTAGACAACCGACTTGCACAGTGTTGATGGATGGAGAGGGAGAGGAGTGAGGAAAAGGACAGGAAAGAGAAGGGAGTAAATGATAGCGTGACGGTTGGCAGGAGAGAATGGAAGATTTGAAGACTAAAATATTATTTTTTTTGTGTTCTCTTGTTTAGATATCGATAATTTTAAAACCTTTTAACAACGAGTTTGCTAGTTAATTTAATTTGACCTTGTTTATAGCTCTTTTATGGACAGCCAACTCCCAACTCGATTTCAAGACCCGATTGTCTACAATTTGCCTACAGCGTATTTTGACCTACAATGCGATTCAACTAAGAGTAGGAACGTCAATGACCTCTAACTGTCAAATGAAACTAGAAATCTAAGGCTTGCAAAGTTTTGTAGTGTTAACCTTATCCATTTTAGTTCTATTTTTGGAATTGTTTTTGTTAAAATATGTCACTGACTTTGCAAATGTGTAAACGAGGTGCTGTTTTGCTAAATCTTCACAATATGGCGCAAGGTCATTCCTATTCTTAGTTGAAATGCATTGTATTTCGGCCACATAATGCGAAGGGAAGATAGCAGCCTTGCAGAGCTGGTTATTGTTGGCAATACCGAAGGAAACCACGAGGCCGGTCGCCAACAAGTTGCTCCGATCAAGTAAAAGAAGCTACGTCCTCAAGCTAACTTCATCAGGTGGTGATGGCGACCTTGTACCAGAGTCAAAGGAGACAGACTGTCTGCTTAAAGGAGTCCAGTGACCACGATCCTCAGTAATGGCGACCGATTGAAGAAGAAGAATCGCTCCTTTAAAATAAAGCAAACGAGAAATCCATTCACCTAAGCCTCTTACCAACAAAACATTGTTTCTGTAAAGTTCCTCCGGACATTGACTCCTACGGCCCTGAATTCAGTACCGCTGTACCGCACCAATGTTAAATATAGATCAGGAAATACACAAAAATAAACATTAAGTAAATTGATATTTAAATACAAATGCAATTTAGTTGTTATTAAGAACGCAATAATCACGTTATATTTCAATTAACTTAATGATTTTGAAGTTTACGGAAAAGTTTATCGTGTTCACGGAAATCGTTTCAATAATGTATTTAGTAGGAAGACCTTTTTGCGGAATTCATCCGTGGAAGTACTTACCAATATCAATCTTCATGTCTTTTCCCAACTATGTTGGGGTAGGTAGGGACACCCCTTGGTAAGACTGGTTGTCAGACTTTCGGGCTTCTGACGACCCGTAACGACTGTCAAAGATCCACGATAACAGCCGGGACCAACGGGTTAACGTGCTTTCCGAGGCACGGGGAGGAGTCTCGGTATATGTGTGTAATTTGTCTGTCTTTTCTGATTTCAGATGAGAATGTTTTCTTGTTCTATAATTTAAATAGCGTGATTTTTCAGCAGTCGGGTTTTAGTTTTTAAACTTACTTTTATTCTATTCACATCTAAATCTCCATAGGCGTCGGTGACCACTTATTTTTATAAATTCTCTGTGTTAAATGTAATTTGTAATGGCATGTCGTTAGCTGCGCATTGGCAATGACAGCTTTGTGGAAATAGACAAATGTGTGTAATGTCAAATGTGCCAGTTTTTGTGACCTATTATTATTATTAAAAAATCAGATTGATTGATATTTTTCGAGCACCAATTTTTTAATAATAATAATAGGATAACTATTTTTATTCATGAGTATGATTAAGTTAAAAATATAATATCCTAAACTAAAACTATTAAAAAACTAAAATATGGCGTCGAAAAATTCCTCCGCATCGCTGTCGACTGGTAAAGTACCCAAGAGACCGGCGGCATACACGTTGTATGGCAATGCTAATCCATAATAATTGATAAGTACCTAATTGAAGTTTTCCAATATTAAGAAATGCAATCACTATCCGTGTATCATATCGTCGCTAATCTAAGTGACGTAACTGGGGGCCTACTCCCTAAGCACGAAGCCCGTAGTTTCAGCCTTTGTTACGGGCGTTTCTTACTCCGTATCATCTACGGATGGATGATTGGTTCGGGGCCCGAACGAAGTATGAATGACAACATGATTTGCCAGTTGTTCCTACTCCCGATGTGTTTTTGCCCGTCCGAAAAATTTAATTTTTAAACTTGTTTTGATGGATCGTAATGTCAGACGGACGGATGTGCGGACGGACGGAAAGACGGACGTACTTAGGGAGTAGGCCCCCTGATTTGATGAAAATTTTACGGGGCATGCTATTTTTCTTGTTTTTTTTTAACTGTGGATATGTGGCAGCATCTACATCGCCATACACATATGAACTACGCATCAATGACATGACGTCACGTAAACCTGCATCGCGCAATAAGAGTTTACCACGCGATTAGCATATATACAACGTCCCGACATCAACCGTCGGGCAGTAGCCCACCAGACACAACACCCGTCTGGTCGGAGGATCCTCCCTTTTCTATGGAGGATGAGTGAACTTTACATCCTGTTCCTCATGCCTCCAAAGATATATCGGTCTTGATTTTTGCATTATCATGGAGACCGTAAGGCATAGGTACAGATTCGCCAATTAGACAGATCGATTCGACTTGGAAAATGTATCAAATTACTATAGTTAGGTCGGCTATCGGCTTAGTCCAAAATGTCAGATACGTCAGTTAGTTATATTAGCGACGATATATCGTTTATGGCTCGACATTTATCGCCAAATGCAGGAAGTTCTATAAGGTTTACATTAATGCCGCTGATGACCGCCTCTGTTCAGAGTTCGATACATGGTTTATTACTGTTATTTTCTGGCTTCATCAGACAATGGTCTTTCACGCAAATCCATCACTCACAAGACATTATGATGACGTATTCTTCTGCATATTTTTCTGAAGTATGAGTTTCGGCCAAGCAAGATATTCTACTCAGCACATTAAAATACATCAGTACAACAATATCCTGTTTCTTACGACCTAATTTAAAGCCAAACGCTGTAATAACCCGACCAAATTGAGACACACACACTCCTATTCCACTTTCAACTATTATAACAGTGTTATTAAAATCGGTCGCCTAATACCAGCCGATAACCTGTCGATAAACCTATGAGCTTATGACTTAGGGAATGATGACGCTCGATGTTATTTTTGTAACGACAATGCATCATACATAATATAAATTAAAGTCGCTTTTCGTGTCTGTCTGTGTGACCACGTTGTTCTTCTATATTGCACGACGGATTTTGATGCGGTTTTCACTATCATTTAGAGAATTTATTCCGGAAGACATTAAGGATGATGGGCAGTGGTATAGCCCGCGAAATTAATTTTTTTTTGGGTTTTTTGCAATTTGCAGGTCCGTGTCAGGTTGTATCTTGATCAAAGTATGATACGCGGCAATAAAACATATGTATTATATAATTTTAACCATAAAAATCATCAATACATCTCTTAGTTAGATTTCGTGCAGATTCGTTAGATTTCGTTCGTTTGACGACTCTGCACGAAATCTAACTTAGAGAGATGTATTGATGATTTTTATGGTTAAAATTATGTAAATAGATATGTTTTATTGCCGCGTATCACATTTTAATCAAGATACAACGTGACAGGGACCTGCAAATTGCAAAAAACCCAAAAAAAAATTGAATTTCGTGGGCTACACAGCGCAATCACTTTAACATTAAACTCACGTGAGCAGTAGTGGCCCAGTAGTAACGGCCCCGACTCACGAGTTGTAGGTCATGGGTTAGATCCCAAGCAGGCGTTTTAGTTTGTGTAAATAATTTCATCACCGCTGCTCTCAAAACGGTGAAGGAAAACATGGTGAGGAAACCGGCATGTCCTTAGAACAAAAAAATCGAAGACATGTGACATAGTCTGCCAAGCCGCACTGGGCCCGCGTGGTGGATTACAGTCCGCTCCCTCTCACAGAGAGGAGGCCTGTGTCCCAGCAGTGGGAACATTATAGACTGATTATGTACGGGTAATAAAGAAATATTGATGTTTTGTCTAGTCGTAAAAACCGTGGGATGCAGGGGCGATTCACTAGCTATTCTAAAGTGAGATTGAGGTGTGGGAAAATTTATAACATAGATTTTATAAATATCTGATTTTTATGATTTATAGTAGATACCTACCCTTTTGTGTAATGATTTCAGTTAGAATAAATAGCTCATAGCTTTGTGTAAACAATAAGCTGTGCAAGGCTCTTTTAGCGCGCGGCCGAAATAGGAACTAACGCAGCCATATTGTTTTTTCAAAACATTTCACAAAACATTACTGTACATGCTGCGGTCATTCGAGTGCCATATAGCATAAGAGACTTTAATTATCGCCCTCATAATATGGCACTACGGCTGTAGGCGGCGATTTTAAATACACCAAAATGTAGAATTCCGTCGACGGCTGACTATTTCCCCTAGCATTTATAGGAAGCATATGACTCTGTGCCGTTTTAGGCTATAATACAGACCGCTAGTGCCACAGCAAACACTCCTGCACACACAAGGTGGCTCTGTCACGCAACCATTGACAAAACACGTCCGCCTACAGGCGATTACGTCTCTGACCGTTACTGCCGCAACACGTACTTTTAAAACCGAGTAATGTGGCAATCCGTCCCCAGACGTGATGACACTTTATATGGAAAGTTTGTGTGCCATATCACAAATAATTGAGAGTGGTTTTGTGTCCGTAAACGTGTTAAGGTCCAGCGGGGAAATATGCGTAACACACTACGAGTATCAATCGGAAAAGTTCAACAACATTCATTTAGTTATTTCACGTTGTCGAGCAGACAAATTTTTCGATAGTCAGTACTTAGCAGTTGATGTCATCCTCAGCTTCACCTTTTCCCAACTATGTTGGGGTCGGCTACCAGTCGTAACTGAATGCAGCTGAATGTGAGTATTTTACATGGAGCGACTGCCTATCTGACCTCCACAGCCCAGTAACTGGGTAATACGATACCCCTCTGTTACGTTTCAATATAAATACTAACATCTAGCTACGTTACAGCCTGAAGCTTCAGGCAGTAATGCATGTTAATTGTCACCGCTCCATTGGCTCGGACAGCGCTTGTTACTCAAAGGTTGGCAGGGCAGTAGGTGCTGTGTGCTTTAACATCGAGATTTATAGTCGATACCTACACAATTAAATGAGGGGCTTGTGGCTTATTAATAACAGCCGCACGGGTCGATTGATCAGGTTAAGTTACGCTTGCCGCGGTTGGTCCATGGATGGGTGATCATCTTTACATACCAAGACCCCTCCGTCCCGGCTGTCATTCGTGGATCTTTGACAGTCGTTACGGGTTGTTAGAAGAACGAAAGTCTGACAACCAGTCCTACCAAGGGGTATCGTATTGCCCTGTTACTGGGTTGTGGAGGTCAGATAGGCAGTCGCTCCATGTAAAATACAGGTATTCAGCTGCACCCGGGTAGACTGGAAGCCGACCCCAACATAGTTGGGAAAAGGCTAGGCAGGTGACCTATAAAATTAAATCAAATTAAAGTCTTAATTTTGTTATGTCAAAATAATAGATTTTTACTAAAATGTTAAGAAAGTACATATACAACGTGTCGTATTGCATCCTCGTCAAATTTAAGGCTGTGGTATAGACCATCAAACCGAACAACTTTTTTCATGGCACCAACATCGTAATCGCGAAAAAATAATCAGCCGTCCCATACGAATATTTTTATGTCCATGTGTCGTTTGTCGCGTCAAGTAGGTATTAAAGTTTTATTTCGAAATTACGATGTTGGTCATATGGAGAAAATTGTTCGGATGCAAAACGACACGTTGTATGCGGTACTTATAACAATTTTTTTTTAAATTTTGAAGCATAACCAAATGGTTAAATAATTCTTGATTTAAATAGAGCAGTTCTAAAGTTCTAATGTTATAAATACTTTTTATAAACATCTAATCTCAGTTTGTTCCAAACAAAAACTTCTGCTAACTGATTAATTTGTAACAGTTTCTAGAACTCAGTTTTCTAAATTAATTTTCTTGCTCAATGTATGTTGTATTCTCGACAGAAATACCAGTTTGTACCCGTGACATATCAGAGGATGCACAGCAGCGTCCTCGTGTCTGGTTTAACAACATAATACTATCACAAATCCGTTTCCCAAGCTTTGTAGATAAAGAAAGAAAGAAAAAAAGAAAGAAAGAAAGGAAGAAAAAAAGAAAGAAAGAAAGAAAATACATTTATTTAACACAGACTAAAAGTCACACAAAATAATAACAGCAGATTGAAATAAGAATAATAAAAACCGGCGAAGTGCGTGTCGGATCACGCACAATGAAGGGTTCCGTAGTTACAAAGAATTTATCCCAAAAACAGACTTGACGTTGTAATCCCAAAAAAAAAATTATAAGTGATTCAATTACAAATTAAAAATTTTCGGACTTTTTCCTTTACCTGCGCTGTGAGACCTTGCTTCTTGCCAAATTTCATAATTCTAGGATAACGGGAAGGATCCTATAGGTTTTGATTTACTTGCGATTGTTAAAATAATGTCGCATAAATAGCCGTATTTTTTTATTGCGTTGACTTAGAAGCTTGATTTTTTTAGAACTTTAATGGACCATAGACCTTCGTATTTCATATTAATTTCAACTTGATACCTCTACGCGTTCCTGAGAAAAAGGGTCTTGACAGACAGACGGACAACGCAGTGATCCATAAGGGTTCCATTTTTTTCCTTTTGGAGGTACGGAACCCTAAAAAATAATAAAAAAACAACATAATGAGACAACAACAACAATTACGATGCCTGGAATGTGTGCCTCACGGCTGCGACAAAAAGTCCACCCAAGTTTAACCCTTTTAGCTTCACTTTCGTTGCCATGCAAAAAATAAATATCTATTCCATGGTTGTAGCGATCATTGAGAGGTTCATGTAGGTCATCATCATCAGCATTTCAGCCGAAGGACGTCCACTACTGAACATGGCCTCCCCAAAGGATCGCCACTTTGACCGGTTCTGTACTTCTATCTCATCCTGTGGATAAGTACCTTTTTTTTCTGGATGGTAAATCATCAAATGACTTCTCCCGCTCTGGGCGGAGCGGAAGGTCGTGTCAGACTTTTACTGACTAAAACCTACCCGTGTTCCTTCAGTTGCCTGTGCCAGGGCCACGGTATCTCTTTCCAACAACCCCGACGGCATCCTGTGGATTCCTGCTGTCTTCACAAGGTCATCGGTTCAGTAGGAAGTGTATTTCAATGGGCTGATAGTTTACTATGTTTTTTTTACATATTTTGAAGCAAAAACAAACGTTGGTTTGGCAGCCGAACTCGGTACTGTAAAAGAAATGGGGTATTTTCAGTAGATAAGGAATCTTAATACCGGTATAACCCAAACACCAATAAAGTTATAATAGACCACAGATTAATATCAACAAAACTAGGTTTATACCTACGTTTAATTTACTAATTCCATTTATAAAGCCAGGGGCGGTGGCTCGCGTGAAGACACAACACAAATATTTAGTCTCCATGGCTCTCGTGTGACCAGAACAAATAAAATGGTCGTGGACCCAATTCGTGGGTGCCAACACGCGAATTGTGTACTATTTTCATTATTTATTTACTTGGCTATTTGTGTTTTTTTTTTTATTACTGTTAGATACGTCTATATTTACTTAGTGGTAATTGGTCGGTGTGCTTAGGGATCGATTTAACCTGTCAAATATTGACTTTGAGACAAAATTAACTATCGCGATTGTTGCAAGACCCCAGGGAAACGAAAGGATAATTGGACGAAATATTTTACATACATAGTACATAAATTCACGCCTTCGTCTCATGGGTGTAGGCAGAAACTACAGAACGTCATCTCCACGCGCGATTCTTACATACTCCTTAGCCTCGTTTACATCCATACATCTGGTCACACACGCAGCCGGCTGCGAGTACTACGCACCTGACCTTCCTGAAGATCATCACCAATAAGGTCACTACAATGTCTTCCTAGGACGTGGGGTCCCAGCGTTTCTACTCACATCTGCCTTGTAAAGAACATCACCAATAAGGTCACTACAATGTCTTCCTAGGACGTGGGGTCCCAGCGTTTCTACTCACATCTGCCTTGTAAAGAACATCACCAATAAGGTCACTACAATGTCTTCCTAGGACGTGGGGTCCCAGCGTTTCTACTCACATCTGCCTTGTAAAGAACATCACCAATAAGGTCACTACAATGTCTTCCTAGGACGTGGGGTCCCAGCGTTTCTACTCACATCTGCCTTGTAAAGTTGTAAATATCTTTTGTTAGTCGCCTTTCATTAAGGCTTGTCCTCCCTAAAATACGGCGAAAATAAGCTAATTTGTTTCCATTTTTTTACAGTACCTAACTATAGCACCTTTTTGATAGAAAAAAAAACAAAATACTCTAGAATACATAAGAAGTGATTTCATGTGTCTATCTGAGAGAAATCTATTTTAGTTTGTAGAACTAAAGAAAAAAAAAACCGGTCAAGAGCGAGTCGGACTCGCGCACCGAGGGTTCCGTTCCGATTTCTGAAAAAGTGTGCTATTTAGAGACATTGTTTTATTTTTCCTGTAATCTTTACATAAACTTATATCACATAGAATAATTTCAGATTTTACTCTTTGCAAACTTCGGAGATAAGGGGGGGAGCGGTATTTTTTTACATTTTTCATCAAAAGTCGAAAACTATGCGGCCTAAAAAAAGAAAAAAAATGTTTGAGAGTGTGCAAACAGCGTTCTTTTATATGATACCCCACATGCCCTAGTAGCTTCACTTTGAATTTTTAAGACCCCCTTTCAGTCCCTGTTGCAAAAAAAAATATAAATATTTTTATTTCTTTCTTATTTGCAAAATAGTTGGGTAAACGTCATCTAAAACTGTTCCAAATTTCAAGTTGATAGCATTAGTAGTTCTCGAGATATCCAGCTGTGACAGACAGACAGACAGACAGACAGACCGACAGACAGACAGACAGACTTAGTCACACCATAAGGCTTCTTTTTTTACCATTTTGGTACGGAACCCTAAAAAGGCTAAACCCAGGTTTATTTCTGTCTATTTTTTTCGAGTTTATACGTTCATAAATTTATACAGTTCTTTACAAAATAATAAGGAATGATTTCATGTGTTTACTTTTTTAGTCCAATCCCTAGATTCTTTGTAAATCGGTAATTACTTCATATTTTGCAAGCGTTGTGTCATCGCGCTTCTCTTTCTTTTCTATGCAGTCCGACATTGACCGCGCTTTTTACGGCGGATAAGCCTTATTCCTCTCAACAAGACCAAAACCATCTAAGCAGACTTTTTCAATTTGAAAATATTTTGCCTGCAACATTTAAGATTTTTTCCCAAAAAAAACTTGTCAGTTGTCACATCACTTAGATATCTACTTACCCATTAAAGAGGATCGTGCGTGAAGCTTAACAAACGAATGTCACACCGGTTTGCGAGTCCAAGGCTACCGTCAAAACAAAATAGACAAGTTAACCTAAGATTCGTAAATACTTCATTAGAATAATACTTATTAATAAATAAAACCTTTAACTACCTAATAGTATAAATTGCGACATCAATGAGTTATATTATTCTCGTACCGATATTATATTACTAAACATATTTGTTTTGAAAAATATTTAGGTATTGATATTTTTCCTCAATTCAATTTTGTGGTTTTATTTCGCATAAAATTAGCTGTGGTTACCCAGGACGTCGCGACCGTATAGTAACTTTTAAGGTCACTTTATAGTATTTGTGACTCAATTTTGTTTGTTTGTTTCTGAGGTTTTTAGACGTAGTTTATCGATTTCGAGGAGCTCGTGGCTAAGTAATAACAGCCGCACAGGTCGATCCATCAGGTTAAGCTACGCTTGCCGGGGTTGGTCCGTGGATGGGTGACCATCTTTACATACCGAGACTCCTCCGTGCCTCGGAAAGCACGTTAAGCCGTTGGTCCCGGCTGTCATCCGTGGATCTTTGACCGTCGTTACCGGTCGTCAGAAGCCCAAAAGTCTGACAACCAGTCTTACCATGGGGTATCGTATTACCCAGTACTGGGTTGTGGAGGTCAGATAGGCGTCGCTCCATGTAAAATACTGGTATTCAGCTGCATCTGGTTAGACTGGAAACCGACCCCAACATAGTTGGGAAAAGGCTAGGCAGATTGATTGATTATCGATTTGATATTGATTATTGGTTCGATATCGTGTTTCTGAACATTTCGTTCGGGAAGGTCGAGTTAACCGAGCATAAGGAAGGAATTCGCTTAAATAGATAATTTTGTTGAATTTTTTTTTTTTTTTTGTTGAGCTATTTAGAGTTTAAACTGCGTTTAAGAATTCTCCAGAACCTTAATGTTTCATATTCTGCACTTAGTAAACCACCTCTATTTTAAACTCTTCGAGAATATTTCAATGACTTTTAGGGTTCCGTACATCAAAAGGAAAAAAACTCAACCCTTATAAGATTACTTCGTTGTACGTCCGTCTGTCTGTCTGTCAGTCTGTCAAGACCCTTTTTCTCACGAATGCGTGGAGGTATCAAGTTGAAATTAATTATCAAATACGTAGATCTACGATCCCTTTGAGTTCTAAAAAAAATCAAGCTTCTACCTCTACGCAGTAAAAAAAATACAGCCATGTATGCGACATATTTCGACACTCTCAATTAAATCAAAACTTATAGGGTACCTACTTCCCGTTGTCCTAGAATCATAACATTTGGCAAGAAGCAAGGTCACACACACTACACACAAAAACACACACACACACACACACACACACACACACACACACACACACACACACGGCTTTACACTAGTAAAGGAAAAAGTCCGAAAATGATTAATTTTTAATTTTATCACTTAAAAAATACTTCGTGGGTTACAGTATGTACAATGTTAAGTTTGTTTTTGCGATAAATTCTTTTCAACTACGGAACCCTTCATTGTGCGTGGTCCGACACGTACTTGGCTATTTTTAGGGTTCCGTACCAAAATGGTAAAAAAGGAACCCTTATGGTGTGACTCAGTCTGTCTGTTTGTCTGTCTGTCACAGCTGGATATCTCAAGAACTACTAAAGCTATCAACTTAAAATTTGGAACAGTTTTATATGACGTTTGTCCAACTATTTTGCAAATAGGAAAGAAACAAAAAATCCATATAATTTTTTTCCAACAGGGACTGAAAGGGGTTCTTAAAAATTCGAAGTGGGGTTACTAGGGCATGTGGAGTATCATATGAAAGAACGCTGTTTGCACATTCTCAAACATTTTTATTTCTTTTTTTTTTAGGCCGCATAGTTTTCGACTTTTGATGAAAAATGTAAAAAAATACCGTTAAAATACCCTTTTCTCAGAAGTTAGCATAGAGAAAAATCTGAAAATACAGGAAAAATAAGACGATATCGCTAAATAGCACGGTTTTTCAGAAATCATTAAATAAAAATTACATATAAATGAAGGTACGGAACCCTTGACCGGTTTTTTGCTACTTAAACTGACCTAAACTAAAACACGTGAAGAATACCTGCGAATAAACGTGCTCACTTTGCATTTGTCAGACAGGTCACTAGACCCCGTAGACAATCTAGTCATAATGTACTATCGGCCCAACTGCCGCTTGCTCACCTTTAAGGTGATAATTGCATAGCACGGCTCACGACTCGATCGCCCGATGCATGCGTTTTGACCAATAGAATGCACGTTTGTTTTTGATTTGATTTGTTGCTAAGGTATACGCCCTGTAAAAAACACAAAAGCATACTGTCTATAATTTGGGTGAAACCAGGAAAAGGTGTGGTCTGTCACTAGCTGCGCTTCCGCAGAAATATTGTCTAAACTGAGCATGCTTAAGTTTTGCCGATAATACAGAGGTTATGTCTGAACAAAACGGTGAATAATATGTAATGTTATGTTACATTAGCATTACTATGCATTGGTCAAGCCATTTCGCAAACAACTGAGCTATTTATCTTTAATTACAGCCACACGTGGCTCTTCCTAATGTTTTATTTCCGCGTGATTGTCGCTGACCCTGGCCTTGGCTGATCAGCTCCGTAATCCTGACCGCGGCACCCTCAGGGGCTTCCGGACGCCGAATTCATTTGTTTTGTACACGCATCATTTTGAGGTTAAGGCTGCGTTTCCACCAGAAATGAGCGAGTATGCGTAGCGAGGGATGTGTGTAAAACTAACCAATAAGAGCATTAGCTTAGCTCAAGCTATGACAATGAAGCGATGTTATTCGTTAGTTAACACACATCCCTCGCTACGCATCCTCGCTAATTTCTGGTGGAAACGCAGTCTTACGCCTGTTGTAAGTACACACACGTGTTTCTTGCCGTGAAAAACTATTCGCCGCGTGTAGACACGGTCGTTAGTGTTGATGGATCATTAGGGAAGCTTCTTGACTGACACATTTTTTCTACGGCGCTGTTTGTACGACCACAGATTAATACAGATGGGACACTCCGCAGTTTAGGTATGAAGCTACAAGTACGCGGCAAGCCCCGTCCGCGGGGCTAATTCAGTAGGTCAGAAGGTATAAGAGTTACGCGATAGAAAGAGAGGCAACTTGTAGTTGAATATAACTGTAGGTAATAAGCGTTGTGTGACCTGATTTGCACTTTATTGTGTCGTAGCAAGAGTCAGTTATGTTACAGCCCCATGTAATAGGGGGCGAGCCTATTGCCATCAACCGGGCACTAATGCAGACTGCGGGCAGCTATAGTTATGTTGCAGCCCCATGTAATAGGGGCGAGCCTATTGCCATCAACCGGGCACTAATACAGACTGCGGGCAGCTACAGTTATGTTACAGCCCCATGTAATAGGGGGCGAGCCTGTTGCCATCAACCGGGCACTAATGCAGACTGCGGGCAGCTATAGTTATGTTGCAGCCCCATGTAATAGGGGCGAGCCTATTGCCATCAACCGGGCACTAATACAGACTGCGGGCAGCTACAGTTATGTTGCAGCCCCATGTAATAGGGGGCGAGCCTATTGCCACCAACCGGGCACTAATGCAGACTGCGGGCAGCTACAGTTATGTTACAGCCCCATGTAATAGGGGGCGAGCCTATTGCCATCAACCGGGCACTAATGCAGACTGCGGGCAGCTACAGTTATGTTACAGCCCCATGTAATAGGGGGCGAGCCTATTGCCACCAACCGGGCACTAATGCAGACTGCGGGCAGCTACAGTTATGTTACAGCCCCATGTAATAGGGGGCGAGCCTGTTGCCATCAACCGGGCACTAATGCAGACTGCGGGCAGCTATAGTTATGTTGCAGCCCCATGTAATAGGGGCGAGCCTATTGCCATCAACCGGGCACTAATACAGACTGCGGGCAGCTACAGTTATGTTGCAGCCCCATGTAATAGGGGGCGAGCCTATTGCCACCAACCGGGCACTAATGCAGACTGCGGGCAGCTACAGTTATGTTACAGCCCCATGTAATAGGGGGCGAGCCTATTGCCATCAACCGGGCACTAATGCAGACTGCGGGCAGCTACAGTTATGTTACAGCCCCATGTAATAGGGGGCGAGCCTATTGCCATCAACCGGGCACTAATGCAGACTGCGGGCAGCTACAGTTATGTTACAGCCCCATGTAATAGGGGGCGAGCCTATTGCCATCGACCGGGCACTAATGCAGACTGCGGGCAGCTACAGTTATGTTACAGCCCCATGTAATAGGGGGCGAGCCTATTGCCATCAACCGGGCACTAATGCAGACTGCGGGCAGCTACAGTTATGTTACAGCCCCATGTAATAGGGGGCGAGCCTATTGCCATCAACCGGGCACTAATGCAGACTGCGGGCAGCTACAGTTATGTTACAGCCCCATGTAATAGGGGGCGAGCCTATTGCCATCAACCGGGCACTAATGCAGACTGCGGGCAGCTACAGTTATGTTACAGCCCCATGTAATAGGGGGCGAGCCTATTGCCATCAACCGGGCACTAATGCAGACTGCGGGCAGCTACAGTTATGTTACAGCCCCAAGTAATAGGGGGCGAGCCTATTGCCATCAACCGGGCACTAATGCAGACTGCGGGCAGCTATAGTTATGTTGCAGCCCTATGTAATAGGGGCGAGCCTATTGCCATCAACCGGGCACTAATACAGACTGCGGGCAGCTACAGTTATGTTGCAGCCCCATGTAATAGGGGGCGAGCCTATTGCCACCAACCGGGCACTAATGCAGACTGCGGGCAGCTACAGTTATGTTACAGCCCCATGTAATAGGGAGCGAGCCTATTGCCATCAACCGGGCACTAATGCTGACTGCGGGCAGCTACAGTTATGTTACAGCCCCATGTAATAGGGGGCGAGCCTGTTGCCATCAACCGGGCACTAATGCAGACTGCGGGCAGCTATAGTTATGTTGCAGCCCCATGTAATAGGGGCGAGCCTATTGCCATCAACCGGGCACTAATACAGACTGCGGGCAGCTACAGTTATGTTGCAGCCCCATGTAATAGGGGGCGAGCCTATTGCCACCAACCGGGCACTAATGCAGACTGCGGGCAGCTACAGTTATGTTGCAGCCCCATGTAATAGGGGGCGAGCCTGTTGCCATCAACCGGGCACTAATGCAGACTGCGGGCAGCTACAGTTATGTTACAGCCCCATGTAATAGGGGGCGAGCCTATTGCCATCGACCGGGCACTAATGCAGACTGCGGGCAGCTACAGTTATGTTACAGCCCCATGTAATAGGGGGCGAGCCTATTGCCATCAACCGGGCACTAATGCAGACTGCGGGCAGCTACAGTTATGTTACAGCCCCATGTAATAGGGGGCAAGCCTATTGCCATCAACCGGGCACTAATGCAGACTGCGGGCAGCTACAGTTATGTTACAGCCCCATGTAATAGGGGGCGAGCCTATTGCCATCAACCGGGCACTAATGCAGACTGCGGGCAGCTACAGTTATGTTACAGCCCCATGTAATAGGGGGCGAGCCTATTGCCATCAACCGGGCACTAATACAGACTGCGGGCAGCTACAGTTATGTTGCAGCCCCATGTAATAGGGGGCGAGCCTATTGCCACCAACCGGGCACTAATGCAGACTGCGGGCAGCTACAGTTATGTTACAGCCCCATGTAATAGGGGGCGAGCCTATTGCCATCAACCGGGCACTAATGCAGACTGCGGGCAGCTACAGTTATGTTACAGCCCCATGTAATAGGGGGCGAGCCTATTGCCATCAACCGGGCACTAATGCAGACTGCGGGCAGCTACAGTTATGTTACAGCCCCATGTAATAGGGGGCGAGCCTATTGCCATCGACCGGGCACTAATGCAGACTGCGGGCAGCTACAGTTATGTTACAGCCCCATGTAATAGGGGGCGAGCCTATTGCCATCAACCGGGCACTAATGCAGACCGCGGGCAGCTACAGTTATGTTACAGCCCCATGTAATAGGGGGCGAGCCTATTGCCATCAACCGGGCACTAATGCAGACTGCGGGCAGCTACAGTTATGTTACAGCCCCATGTAATAGGGGGCGAGCCTATTGCCATCAACCGGGCACTAATGCAGACTGCGGGCAGCTACAGTTATGTTACAGCCCCATGTAATAGGGGGCGAGCCTATTGCCATCAACCGGGCACTAACCCAGACTTAGGGCTAGTACTGAGAAATTCCTGATGGATAACCCAGTAATACTTTGGCTGACCTGGGAATCGAAGCCAGGACCTGAAGCTCACTCAGCAGTAGCACATGCAACCAACGAGGCAATTTAGGGTTGCTGATAATCCTACTGATATTATAAAGGCGAAATTTTGTGAGTGGTGTGTGTGTTAGTATGTTTGTTACTTCTTCACGCTCAAACGGCTAGACCGTTATGGATGAAATTTGCTATGTAGATCTATACTCTGGTCATTAACACATAGGCTACTTTTTATTCCGGTCTACGCGGGTGAAACCGCAGGGTGCAGGTAGTTATTAAAGGAGGAAATCATAAAAGAACTGAAATTATTTTTGTAGGAAAAATGTTTTAAAACGCACCCAACGTTAATGGAACAAGTATATTATTTTTATTTTGTCTCCTCTAAGCGCTTTTGACACATAGACATAGATTCTATTAAAAATACGCCTCAATTCTAATAACAACTTTGTTTACACCAGTAATGCTAATTGTGTAACAAAATTAAAATGGAGGCCACGCGCACTGGCGCCCCCTAATAAGACGGACCAATGACCTTCAAAAGTTGAGACAGATTGGATGTGAAAATTGAAAACCAGGTGTTTTGGAGCAAATTGGGAGAGGACTAACTCCGATTTTATACCGTATGGTGTCTTGGTTTAGGTTAGGTTTAAGGTATAATAAATGAAACTAGATTGCAATATCACTGCATTAGGCGTGCTGTCACAACGACCGCTCGGAGAAGACTGAGTGCGGCGGTGGCGCACTGCTCCACAATCCCTCCACCCACAACCCCTACCACAGCACGCATAAAGGCTCTTACAGACAGAGGCGATATCGCGTCGCGACGCGGTATTGCGATATTATATCCGTAGAACAATATCGCGTCGCGACGCGATATCGCCTGTCTGTAAGAGCCATAACTTGTTTATTAAACGTCACATACCCTTCAAACCAGAATAGACTAATACGGCTTAGCGGGAGAATCAATTGTATTCAAAATTGCCCAGAAAAATCCTGCTATACATAACATATACACATAATATATCATCACTCATATGAGGAGCTCGTGGCTAAGTAATAACAGCCGCACGGGTCGATCCGTCAGGTTAAGCTACGCTTGCCGGGGTTGGTCAGTGGATGGGTGACCATGTTTACATACCGAGATTCCTCCGTGCCTCGGAAAGCACGTTAAGCCGTTGGTCCGGCTGTCATTCGTGGATCTTTGACAGTCGTTACGGGTCGTCAGAAGCCCGAAAGTCTGACAACCAGTCTTACCAAGGGGTATCGTATTACCTACCCAGTAACTGGGTTGTGGAGGTCAGATAGGCAGTCGCTCCATGTAAAATACTGGTATTCAGCTGCATCCGGTTACACTGGAAGCCGACCCCAAAATATGTAGTTGGGAAAAGGCTAGGCAGATTGATTGATATCATCACACATATATTCTCCTCAAAGGGTTAGTCACAGGTGAACCATATGTAGAACACCCACGACTACGCTATTACCTGCTATAATATGTTTAAAATTATTCTCCTTTCAACACCCACAGGTTGAATAAAACCAGCTATTCTTAGCCAAAATCCCAGCTTAGCACACTGTAACTGAACGTAGTAATGTGCGTTACGTATATGAAGGCGGCTTATCAACAGCTCACGCGGCCGCCGATCCGTCATGCCCAGTGGTGAGCTGATCGTAAAATGAACGTACGGCTTTAAGCTGGAACTGAGGTAGTACGAAAGAACGGTGTACTAGAAGTATGAGAACTAGTTTACTGTACCTGGTATTTTGTTTGTCTGGCAGTTCCGTCTGTTGGGTGCGAATTTTCGAAAGATAAGCAGAGATTCAACTTATTCTGGCCGAGTCTAGCGTGGTGTGGGGGCGTTATACTTACTTAGGTACATATGATATGTAAAAATGGCCGTGTTCAAAAGAGAATTGTGTTATCTAAATCATTCTTCTGGTATAAAACCTTTAAAATGTCTGATAAAAATCAGGTCTGGTAAATGTCTGCTACTAAAATGCCTTGTGTGGTTATGTTACATTGAACAAATGTTATGCTTATTTCATACTGCATTTGTTTTTTTTTTTTTTTTTTTGTTTAATGCTTTGAATGGGGTTGGCTCCTTAAAACTTTTGGCAGATGACGCTAGCATAGCTTTCACCTGTCACATTTATTTACTCAATTTGTGTGTTCGGTTTTGTAAATTTTTTCATCAAAATACCAGGATGTATGATATGATAAACATGTACTCAACATGGAGAATAAGCGAGCTAATGGCTGAACTGAAAAAAACGAGGTGCTTCTTTACAAGGAAGAAAAGCAGACCTTATTGAAGGGTATATACTCTTAAAATTATACATCAAGCTATTTTATTTATGAAATAGTTTTGTTTGTAGGAAGTATACATTTCATAATACTTTTCGCCAATTAGGATTACTACAAAAAGCCGAATTAGACCACTTTTTTTAATTACTTTTTTAACCACTTTTTTTTTATTCTACAGCTATCGGAAATTGGTGTGCACCTATTTCTTTGCAATAAGGCACTTCACATTTCTTAGGCATTTTGTAAAATCTTAAACAAACAAAACATACTTCATACAAATGAATATAATTTTGGTTAAAGCTATGCTAGCGCCACTTTGACAGTAGCCAACCCCATTGTGTGCTAGTGTTTGAAGTATCAAGTCAACCTGCCGATCTATTAGCCTAAATCTAGATCTAGAACTTTTTTTGGACAAAATCGAAGAAAATCCACAATGTTAAGCAAATCCTATGACGAATACGATAATGTATAAGTACTATGTCATAGTGCGGTATCGTAACAACCGAACTACAGTAAACTAGTTCAGGGGTACCTAACTTTGTGAACGAATACAGCACTATTCTAAAATGTATTCATACAAAGGAATGCGGTGTTTCAGAACAAAAATATTATGAGTACATTTTCGTTTTACCTATTTTATGATGTTTAAGAATTATGTTTTTGGTTTAAAAGCTATTTTTGTTACGGATTTGGGTAGGCTTAGATGTGGGTAGAAGATTTCTTATTGTTAGGCTTTTGCGATTGTTATCTTATTGCTAAAATGGACATAACAATAAAGGCTCCTTCAAATAGGCCCGACACGCGATATAAAGGCACCGCGTGTTGCGCGCGATTAGGTATATCGCGTGTCGCGCATGTTTGTAGGAGCCTTAAACACGCCTACACAAATTGATGTTTTCCTTCTTTTAAATTGCTCATTTGTTCAAAACCATTAATATTAAGGGTAAGTACAGCAAGCCGCGAGTAGGTGATAACTCTGGAGCTGGCCTGGCCTAGTACCAACGGATGAAGTTGCAGTAGAATGCGATGCGAGGCCATCTTATACTGGTTTTGATACCATAAACGTGTGGTCTATAAGTTTTTTACTAAGCTGAAGAGCCTATTCTACCTCAGGTTTTTATCTCGCTCGCACGATACTGCTCGCAGACTAAGTGAGAGCGAGACTATGTGGTGCTGGGCACCTATAGTTTAGGTAATTGCTTTTTACGGTGAAAATAATGGTAATTCAAAAAAAAAAATACATAAGACCTGCTTTATCGTTAGTTCAGCTAGTAGGTATGCAAAGTTTCATGATCTAATTTGAAGTACTTCTTGAATATCAGTGTTTTATTGTTCGGTTTGGAGGTAACTTTGGATTTTTTTTCTATCGAGAAAATTTTATGGAATCGTGTTTTCGTCTAATTTAGTACTTAATATAAATCCTCAACTTTACCATATATTTATTTCAAAATTAATGCTGCAGTATTTTCGACATAACGGAGGATCATGATAAGTCATTTGAGGTAGTATAGGCTCTTAATAATATCATCAGTATAAACATCAGGCTGTAGCCCCCACCTGAGACGGTACTTACTTATGACTACGTGGGATGAATTCCCGCCATCAACTTCGCTATATGGCTAAACTTTTCACTAAACTATTCATGATATTATGTACTAGCATTTGCCTCTGACTTCTCTTGCGTTAATTTAGAATTTGACAATCAATTCGGGATGTACTGTGCTTGTAATAAATCATGAGTCGAAAGACACATGGCGCCATCTATTATCATAAGAACGTTACTGTTGTTTTCCTCGGGAACAGTATTTTTTTCGGGATAAAAGGTACCTTAGATCCGTTTCTGTACACCTGACAACGTATATGCAAAATTTGAGGATGATCGGTTCAGTGGTTTAGACGTGAAAAGGTAACAAACAAACAACTTTGGCATTTTTTGGATGGATTGTAAAATACTTTAAGACTATGTAACTGTGGAGTTTCTTGACAGTAGTTTCTTGACAGTCATATGGAGAAGAATGGGTTCTCCATATGAAACTGTCTTTTGAAAGTTACAACTAGAATCAGTTCAATTTTCTTTTATTTTTAATTGCACGGTCTAATTGAAATAACTGATTTGACTTTGACTTTAAGACCTTTTCCTCTAACACTCTTTCTCTTTTGACAGTCAAAGAAAGAATGGCACTTGCTTCCACTCGATCTCACAATCAAAGTGCTACAATAATTGGAAATAAATGTACATTTAAAATGTAGAACATTTCCTTCTGTCCGGGATATTTACTGTCCTTTGACAATGTCCCCTCTCTCTCAAAGAAGCTGATCAAAGAATCATTAGTTGCACGACTATTTCCTTCGTCTTTCCTTTTAGATGTCCAATAACTCGATACAGTGGATCCACCTGATGTATCCTTTGATCAGTGCTTGAGAGTAGTAGGTACACAATTGCTGAAAACATTGCATTTTGAGCCGTACGTACTAAGGTATCGTCAATATGTATGTAGTGTTCTAGATTTCTAGATTTAAGATTACCGGTTTGTTACCATTAGTAAAAAAACCGGTCAAGAGCAAGAGCAAGTCGGACTCGCGCACCAAGAGTTCCGCTGGTCGATTCTGTAAAATTCTCACCGTGAAAACTTGCGTGGAGTGAGCTGTCAGTGTCATCCCACGGATGCTAGGGATTGACCAAATTACATTTACAATCAAGTTACAATCATAATCGAGATTTTAATTACATTTTTTATGCGAATTCTATTAATAATGATTTTATATTATTTGGAAGATAGTAAGTAAGTACTTATTGTGTCTAAACATTGCTATTTATGGGGTTTTAAAATAAAATAGTCAAACAGAAATTCAGACAAAACTCAATTTTTTGCCTAGACTTGGCCATTATATAGCCTGGGGCGCGAGCACGTCACGCGCGAACAATATATAAAATAAAACATAGGTGTTTGATAATCGCGATGTGTTTTGAAGAAGCGATAGTAGTTATAGTCGAGTAGACTGTGAGACGTTGTTCAGCGTTGTTATTAACCGAAACCTATTCAATAAGAAGAGATAACCGATTGCTAAAAGTGAGCCTGGCTGCATTGATATAAAAAGCAGTAATATATAAGTCAATGCCTGGCTGACTAGAATTTAACCCCTAGAATAAAACGACGTGCGGATTATAAGTAGGTACCTACTTACCTAATAATTCATTGCAGGATGTAGGCACCTACCTACCTACGCGTTGCCAATAATACACAACACCATAATCACATTACTATAAGCACACTTGAATTTGGATGAAGTGATAAGTTCACGCTAAGCACTCTCATTACCACATGGATGCGCATTGAGTTATTTTTACCTTACGTACTTATTTAACTCGTAACGCGTCACGTATGCGCCACCAGCTTAACTAGTCGCAGCGAATAACAAAAGAATATTCATCAAACCATCGTCATGCATTTAGACAAATGACCAAATTCAACAGTTCAAGTGACAATTTACTGACACAAATACGCTGCGCGCGCACTTCACTTCGCTGATACGTTCACCTGGATTCGGTGAAATGCATAAGTGATCACATCACATCACGCACTAACGAATTGAGTTTTTTTACTTTCTAGTTACTTATTTAACTTGTAACGCGTCACGTATGCATTACGTAGGTACACATTAAGAAAATGCAATACTTAACTAGTCATTGCCAATAACAAAAGAATCAAATTATTACTAAATTCAACGAACACACATATGACAGTGAAGTGATGTTGCTAGGCGTCGAGCTGAATCACGGGAAGGGAAGTGGAAGTGATCGCCCCCCCCCCCCTCGCGCAAGCGTGTTAGGATTTTTTTTTTTTTAATTTTCCGTTATTGATGGCTATGTCCATATGCCTTTAAGCCTATTCGTATTCGGGTTAAGACAGTAATTAGCACCTGTTTATTTCAATGCTTTTAGATATTTTAATGTCTAAATCCAACTGTCTTTGTGCATCTAAAAAGTCCTTAAACTACACGGTTTTTTACTAACTAGGTAATTACTGCTTTATCGTGTCACGCATGCGCACTAAGAAAATGCCTAATAATACCTATTTAATCTTGTAAGTATTTTTCTCTCTTTACACGCACCTAGAGCCAAGAATTAAAAAGTTTTTACAAAAATCCATAAAATATGATACCTACTTTGTGAGAGACTGGCGTGGCGTCCATATTAGGATAGGTACCCTGTGTGACAGACGACCAGGCTCTCACCCTGAATGTAATATATATTGTTTATTGTAGATACATAGCTACTTCACTATTCGTTGCCAATAATAAAAGAACATTCATCAAAATATCATCATCATCAACAAACTTTACAAAATTCATTCAACAGTTGAACCATCTCACCCTGCCGAAGCGCATGCGTGAGAATATCACCCTGGTCTGACGACTAACCAACCACGGCACGTCGCGCCGTGAAATCGCCCCTAGCAACGGAGAACTCCGTGAACAGCAATAATGCTGTCATTCATTGTCATGTCATTAGTATCTTATGACAAATTTTTTAAACGTTCAGCAGCACGTTCAGCAGCAAGTATTGACGTATTTGAGAGTTTAAGAGACAATAAGTACCTACATAGCTATTTATTTCAATGCTTTTAGATTTCAATCTCACCTCTTAGGTATGGATATTGCGTACACAAGAGGTGAGATTGAGCAACTTCATAAATGTGTCTGTGCAAGTATTCAGTGATTGGTGTATTGTTCGTTTACCTAAGCACATAATACTTACGTAAAAAGCACATAGTTAGTAATATCCCACCATCTAGATAAACCACAGTACAAGATACAAACCTTATAACATAAATATAGAAGCACATCAATAATGTAGTTATGGGTGCTGTTAATATCTTTAGAACTACACACAAATTGCGCCTCTCTTGCTAACAAGAAATTCATAAATTCATGTTGCTTTAAAATCGAATTTATGTTTTCCTATGTACTATTTTACACACTGAGTCTACATCTGTCATCCAACTCTCCTGTCGCAGGTCTGCTGGAAGAAATTTCTTATGATACAAGCTTTACTTTATTAGGTTGTTTAGTGGGTACATCGGTACATAAGTTAATAAAATTTATTCATCGAGTATCACATCAAATAACATTGCTAATACATAGTTTCTACTGCATGGTGAGCCAGCAGCAGCCTCCTCAACTTCTTTATGCCTGGTGAGAACGGATTGGCATCCGTCAAATGTATGTGTGGACTGCACAGCTCCACTGAAAATAATGGTAAGCATTTATTAATATATTTATTTTTTATTTGTTTTATTTAATTCCTACACATAATGAGAGTATATTTTTTTAAATCAATATTGAACCACTTATTAAATCACATGGGCCAATTCCTATATTTTGAGTACCTACAGTGATTGTAATGTAATTCTTAATTTCATGCTCCATGCCCGTTCATTCCATATCCTAATTTATTTTCTCCAGAATGTGTTTATAAAATAAATATAGTGTGTGAAATGATGACCTTGGAAAGCAGCCACATTATTGAGTGTTCCTTTACAGTCTTGCCTCAGCAACAACATCAAAGAGGCTCTTCTGCAGCTGAGAGATAGAATATAATTATTATCAGATTAATAAAATTTACTCCCCTCAGCTATTGGGACAGGACAGATTTTATTATGGAAGCTTGTGACATTCTGCATCGTTCTCACATGTATAATATTTCAACATGATGATGTAACCACTATTTTGTAACCATATTTTGATTTAAAAGAGTGTCCGTGGAGTTTCTTGCGCGTTCTTCTCCTTATGTACCTACCTAATATGCTTTGGAATGGGCGATTACCTTGTTTGTTCTGACTGACCAACCCTATGACAACAAAATTCAAAAGTGCTTGTAATTGGTTTCTTTGAAATAAATGCTTTGGACTTTTGAGTTTGTCAAGATAGCCGAAATGTCGTAACATACAAATGCGTTTCAACTAAGAATAGGAATGACCTTGCGCCATATTGTAAAGATTTAGCAAAACAGCATCTCGTTTACACATTAATTGCAAAGTCAGTGACATATTTTAACAAAAACAAATTCCAAAAACAGAACTAAAATGGATAAGGATAACGCTACAAAACTTTGCAAGCCCTAGATTTCTAGCTTCAGTTGACAGTTAGAGGTCATTGACGTTCCTATTCTTAGTTGAAACGCATTGTACGACATGTCATTAGATTATGTTCAGCTCTAATATAAATCCTAAGAGATATCGTCATTTTAAATCACACGCTCCCGCTGACATTAAATCGTGCCATTATGTCTTACTTACTATCACATTCACGACTGTCTGTAGCGCACTAATAATTCTGTGACTGACAAAGATTCATTTGTTTAACAATCTAAATACTGTTAATTACACTTTGGATAATTGAAAATAGTTTTTTTTCTTGATGTCAGTCATTAAATTGTGCCAGCCAGAGACCAACGCACGCTTCCACCACAGATGATAAAGTTTAGTAATCTTTGTCTATGGATGGATTATTTTACTAAAAATATCACTGACAATGTAGTTACTAAATTCAAAAATTCTTTTGTTTATTTCCAGCATAGTGCAGTTGTTTTTGGAATTTAGGGAGGATGCGCAGTGGTAGCCAGCGAAATTAAATTTTTTTCGGGTTTTTTGTAATTTGCAGGTCCGTGTCAGGTTGTATCTTGATCAAAATATAATACGCGACAGTAAAACATATGTGGTTACCTACATAATATTATTATACCATAAGAATCATCAACATATCTCTCTAAGTTAGATTTGCCGATTGATTTGATTTTTTTTAGTTCGTAAAATAACAATATAATTTTTAAAATTCAATTCAAAGTTTTCAGTTTTTGAATCTGTTTTCGAACACCATGAAAGTAGCCGCCATGTTATTACGTCATACCGCTGTGTAAATTAGAAAGTGTCAATGTCAACTGTCAACATTATAAAGTGATCGTTTACACTACCAACTCACGTCATGACCACAGAGCAATATGGCATCCTAGCGTTTTCGCGCGAAATATGAAAATGGAAAATTTTAATGCATTTTTATGGCACTTGTCGATTGAATAAAATTTTGTTTTTTTTTCAACAACCACAGAGTGTATCACTGAAGTATTTATTTAACTGCCCACACCACGTAAACTAGCAAATAGAAATTATAAAGGTATTGCTGGAAAGGTATTGAAGGAATACAGGATAATAACGCGGAGTCGGCGCCGCGGAGTCACGGTCGCACGCAAGTGAAAGAAAAGAAATGTGAGGGAAAGAGAAGAGAGAGATAACACTTACTGTCAAATGTCAGTTACTGTGAGTGTGACTTTCTTGTTGGATGACATACTTGACATTGACATTTTGTCGATTTTTTTCTGCGTTTAATTTCGTCTGATAAATACGTTTTGTTATAGGAAGTTTTTTTTTCTTAAACCTCAAAATTATCGTACATTTAACGTAATTTCGACATACACTATCGTACATCGTATCGTAGCCCCCATAATTATCGTCGTTAGCAACCCTGATACACGTTTGAAATTGTTCGGTTAATAATCACTAAAGGTACACTCACGGTGTGAGCCGGAATTCTATATCTATGGTGTGAGCAGTTTCACTCTGTGGCCTGGCGGGAATTCTCGTCAACTAACTGATTCAAAACCATAATTATCGTTTGGAAACTTGAAAAAAAAGTAAAAATAAAAAAAAATACGTTTTAAAAATTTCATAAGTACCGCGCAGATTCTGTACTTGACCAACAACGCTGTGTCAAGTTTTTGTGAGAGAACAGAATTTAAAATTCTTGTTGGCAATAATGGTGGCTCGCGCTGCGTTTTGCTATAACTAAATAAATGAAAGTTTGAATTTAGTACCTACTTGGAATTAAGGTTGATGCGCCAGGGTAGCCAGCGAAATTCAAAATTATTATTATTATGATATTATTCATATTTTGATAACGCTACTAATTCGTTAGTTCCAATTAAAGCCACCGGGTCAAATATACTACGAGCACTATACCACGCGGAGTCACGATTGTGAAACTCAATTTTAGTTGTGTCAAAATTTTTTCTTAGAGGTTTTTTTTGCATAATAGCTCTAAGATTCTCATAGAAAAAAGTAAGGAATTTTAGTGATAGTTTAGTTAGTTTAGTTCGGTGTACAACAGAATCGGCATCATTGCTCTGTGGTCATGACGTCAGTGGCCAGTGTAAACAAACACTTTAAATATACGCTGATCAGTTGACAGTTGACATTGACACTTTTTAATTTACACAGCGGTATGACATACATAACAACATGGCTGCTACTTTCATGGTTTAAAAAACTGAACTGAACTGGTAAACAGATTTAAAAAACTGAAAACTTTGAATGGAATTTTAAAATTTATATTCTTATTTTACTAACATTTTCCGACTGCTTTTTGCCTAGCTATCTAAATAATACATTTTTAGATTTTTTCTCTTATAGAGTAAAATACCGTGAGCGTTGTTGTATTTGGTAAGTAGATCATTTTTTTATTAACCTTTCTGCAATTCCGCGAAATTCAAATTTTCTTACTTTTTTGCAATTTGCAGGTAAGTGTTAGGTTGTACTTATGTTGATTAAAATATAATTCGCGACCGTAACTAACATGGCTTTACAGAATTATAATCTTTAGAATCAGCAATACAACTCCATAAGTTAGAATTGACCTCAAACCTCATGATTTCATGAAATCGCTAGATTTGAAGTCAATTCTAACTTGTTCTATTGCTGATTCTAATGATTATAATTCTGTAATGCCATATTAGTTACGACCGCGAATCATATATTAATCAACAACCTGACACTGACCTGCAATCCTGCGAATTGCAAAAAAAAACATAAGAAGATTTGAATTTCGCGGGCAATTTTTAAAAAAATTTAATATTACGGTAATATTTACTTCCACTTTGACTGTAGAGTCTAGACATTAGTATACAAAACGCCAAAAACTTTTGGAGTTGGCAACACTGATATAGTGATATTTTAGTAAAAGTTTGGTGAGTTTATTTTTTCCTAAGCGGCAACACTGCTGTACTGTGTCAAATTTAGGCGGTTTTGTTTTCGTAAGTTAAGACTTTTCCAGTTTTCTGATAAACTTAGTAAAGTTTGTGTTGTTTTTTCGATCTTCTCTTGTCAGTATTGAAAGGATGCATATGTACGTTTCCTGTTAGTGACATCGGACTCCAAAAGTGGCTCAAGATCTCCACAAACTGTGCACGTGCCAGAAACACCTTGAAAAAGGTACATCAGTACAACGATGAGAAGTATTAAAGGCTCAAAGTTTGTCTTACCATTGTTTCGGGCGAGGAAATTACTACAGGATTAGTCACAAAAGTTTACAAAGGTTCGTACAATCACTACCTGCTAATCTTGAAAAAGGAGTAAGTAATTACATAGATTTAATTCCAACACCCACTCAAGTTTTCTTGCCAGCATTACTTAACTGAGCTTCTGACAGGCAGTCCAACTTTAAATATATGAATTATTGTCATATTGAATTAGGCTGACTGCAACCTACAATGTTAATGGCAAACATTATTGATTACCACTTTATCACCCCTTACATTTATGTAAAACGAGACTTTCAACATTATTATAAAGAATATGTGTTAATGTACTTAAGTATACATTTCTTTTTTCAGATGAAATTTTATCAGAATTATTCAATTACACAAAGTCAATTTTTTTTTTTAATTAACGTACCACCACTTACACCAAGTTCAATTCAAGTGTTATTTGTTTCAGCTCAACATGCTGATGGAAGAGAAGTGAGTTCCACACTCGACGAAAACACTATCTGTTTGAATGAATGAATGGTGCTAGTTTAAATAGTAGAAGGGAAACCCTTACATCCTGTACATCACGTTCACAACACCAACGTTTTTGGCAAGAAGCCATACAAAAATTAAAAGAGATATATTTATATATACTATTTATTTTTGGTTACAAAAGTAGGGAGACAGTAGTGCCTTCATAATAAATTTAATTTTAACACTTCCAAATTATCTAAAGTTGTGTTTTTAATGTTTCCTAAATAATAAAAAGCCAGCCATTATGCCTAACTAGGTACTCATTTGACTTTCTTTCTTGAGAAACACACAAAAAGGAAATGAAAAAGACCATGGGATAAAATTAATCATTTTCAACTGATATTGTAATATAAATAAATGATTATAAGACAGAGATGTATTCAGAAATAGGAAAATCTCTGAGAATGCAAAATGAAGTATATCATCAAGTTGAAATTATTTTGCACACTATATTAATATAATAAACTTATTCTAGAGAAAATAAATTAGGCCACGGAATGAACAGGCATGGAGCATGAAATTAAGAAATGTTGAATTGTACTCCAAATATAGGAATTGGCACATGTGATTGATTCAGACGCTGATCTTTTAGTGTTTATAAACAAATCATAGCGCTATACTTGTTGAAAGTATTGGTGCACATACTATACTGATGATAATAAGAATAGTAATTCTATTATAATAATATATGGTTCAATATTGATTTTAAAAAAATTACTCTCTATGAGTGTAGGAATGAAATAAATAGTAATAAATGCTTACCATTATTTCCAGCGGTGGCAGTCCACACACACCCAACCACATGCCAATCCGTTCTCGCCGGCCATAAAGATGTTGAATTTCGTTGGAAGGAGGCAGCTGACTCACCGTGCAGTAGAAAATGTGTATTAGCAATGTTTTTTAATGTGATATTGATGAATAAATTTTATTAATTTATGTATGTATACACACTAAGCACAACTTAATAAAGTAAAGCCTATTTTGTGTCTTGTACCTGTGGTGTAGCTAGATGGTGGGATATGTGCTTTTTACATAGGTACTATGTGCTTAGGTAAACAAACAATCTCCAATCACTGAATTCTTACTTGCATAGGACAGTTTTATGAAGTTGATCAATCTCACCTCTTATGTAAGGTAAACTAATATCCATTGCTAAGAGGTGAGATTGAAATCTAAATGCAATGAAAAAAATAGGTAGTAGTTACTTATTGTCTCTAAACTCAAAGACGTCAATGCTTACAGACAGAGACATGGTATAGGGTGCTGAACGTTTAAACTCATTATGAAACTAATGACACTTCATATTCATGACACCATTCCGTAACGCGCGCTGTTAGTATCACGCGCAAGCGTACTCGTTGTCGTCATGGCAACATCACTTGGGAATAATAGGTACCTACATACCTACATTATTAATTATAACACAGTGGGTTCAACTGTTGAATGAATTTTGTAATAGGTTTGATGACGATGATGAGATATTTTGATGAATGTTTTTAGGGTTCCGTACCAAAATGGTGAGAAAACTGCGGTGCGATGCCCTAAGGTCGATTTAGTAGGTATTATGTTAGAATTAGCTAAAAAGAGAACGTACCTACCTGTGCAACCTATAAGTGTCTGTGTGTGCCTACTCCGTTCGCAAAAGCGCACCTAATACCTATTTTATTGAAGATGCATAACTACTTTACTATTTGTTACCAATAATAAAAAAACCGGTCAAGAGCGAGTCGGACTCGCGCACCGAGGGTTCCGTTCAGATTTCTGAAAAAGTGTGCTATGAGACATCGTTTTATTTTTCCTGTAATCTTTACATAAACTTCTATCACATAGAATAATTTCAGATTTTTCTCTTTGCAAACTTCGGAGATAAGGGGGGGGGGGGGGAAGAATATTTTTTTTCATTTTTCATCGTGTGGCTGACACTGGCTTGGCCACCATCAGGGATTTTACTTTTGATAACACAAAGATTTAGTCGTTAATTAGTCGAAATTTGTCGCCAAATATCAGAATTTGTCGGTCACTGGTTCAAAAGTTATAAGGGGTCATTGGTGGCCGATCTGGAGAGAGTCTACCCAGCTTGGCCACCTTTATATCTCAAAAACTAGGGCACCTAGCGAAGATCTGTTTTCTCCCAGATTTAGTCGCTAATTAGTCGAAATTAGTCGCCAAGTCACAGATTTAATCGGGTCTTAGTTTAGAAGATATTATTATAATGAGTTCAATTTTTAAGTATAGACCAAGAGCTATAACAAAGATTTTATCGTAAACTCTTCAATCTAGCTCTTGAACTATACTTAAAAATTGAACTCATTATATCTTCCAAACTACGACCAGATTAAATCTGTGACTTGGCGACTAAATCTGGGAGGTATAAAGGTGGCCAAGCTGGGGAGACTCTCTCCAGATCGGCCACCAATGACCCCTTATAACTTTTGAACCAGTGACCGACAAATTCTGATATTTGGCGACAAAGTTCGACTAATTAACGACTAAATTTTTGTGTTATCAAAAGTAAAATCCCTGATGGTGGCCAAGCCAGTGTCGGCCACACTTTTTCATCAAAAGTCGAAAACTGTGCGGCCTAAAAAAAATAAAAAATGTTTGAGAATGTGCAAACAGCGTTCTTTCATAATTATGATACCCCACATGCCCTAGTAGCCCCACTTTGAATTTTTAAGACCCCCTTTCGGTCCCTGTTGCAGAAAAATACATATACTTAAGTATTTTTATTTCTTTTTTATGTGCAAAATAGTTGGGTAAACGTCATCTAAAACTGTTCCAAATTGCAAGTTGATAGCATTAGTAGTTCTTGAGATATCCAGCTGTGACAGACAGACAGACTGAGTCACACCATAAGGGTTCCTTTGTTACCATATTGGTACGGAACCCTAAAAACCGTGTAGTTATTGAAAACAAAATGTAAGCACTAAACCGACTATAAAAATGCACACAAAGACAGTTGGATTGGACAATAAAATATGTAAAAGCATTGAAATAAATAGGTAAGTAAGTACTAATTACTGTCTGAACTCGAATACGAATAGGCATAAAAGCATATGGACATAGCCGTCAATAACGGAAAATTAAAAAAAAAACAATGCATAGGTAGGTACCTACTGCGCCGGCGCGTGAACAGATCACTTCACGGCACGGGATTCCGCTAATAACACTCCACGTGATTCAGCTCGACGCCTAGCAACATCACTTCACTGTCATATGTGTGTTCGTTGAATTTAGTAATAATTTGATTCTTTTGTTATTGGCAACGACTAGTTAAGTATGTGTAGCTACGTAATGCATACCTACGTGACGCGTTACAAGTTAATTATGTAACTAGAAAGTAAAAAAAACTCAATTCGTTAGTGCGTGATGTGATGATTTCACGCCATTAAAGTGAAGTGAACATGTGAATCGCGTGAGAAGGTGACGTCACGCGAGGGTGCACCTGGCGTGACGTCACCTCAGCGCAGCGCAGGTTGTGTCAGTAAATTGTCAGTTCACAGTCTGTTGAACTGTTGAATTTGGTCATTTGTAATATCATGACGATGGTTTGATAAATATTCTTTTGTTATTGGCTACGACTAGTTAAGCTGGTGGCGCCTATGTGACGCGTTACGAGTTAAATAAGTACGTAAGGTAAAAAAATAAGTCAATGTGGTACCTAATGAGAGTGCTTAGCGTGAACTTATCACTTCATCCAAATTCAAGTGTGCATATAATAATGTGATTACGGTATATGGTGTTTTATTATTGGCAACGCGTAGGTAGGTAGGTGCCTACATACCTACAATGAATTATTAGGTACCTAAGTACCTACTTATAATCCGCACGTCGTTTTATTTGTGGGGTTAAATTCTAGTCAGCCGGGCTCACTCAATCGTTATCTCTTCTTATCGTCTCACAGTCTTTACTCGACTCGATCTAAGGTACTAGGTATCGCTTCTTCAAAATACATCGCGATTGGGCATACCTACTTAATATCAAACAATATTGATGGGCATTTTCTTTAGTTGATAACTTAACCATGTAGGTAGTACACAGAGTACCGAGGTACTTTGAATATAGTACCTGGGCGACCGAGCTCTGCTCGGGTGAAAATAGAGAAAACGAATTTTCCCAGATTCCCGTAAACCTCCCTATTGCAACTTTCATGGAAATCGACAGATTCGATTTTGAGAATGTGATTGCTCATTTTTTTATTTTATTTATTGTTCGTGCTTGACGCGCTCACACCTCAGTATAAATACTTACCTACTTATGGACTAGTCTTGCAAAATAAAAAAACGAAATTGAGTTTGTGACTGAATTTCTGTTTTGAAATTTTGATTTAAAAATACCGTAAATAGTAATGTTTAGACACTTAAATACTAGCTTTGAATTAATATAAAATGATCACTAGAAAATAGCGTAAAAAATATTATTAAAATCTCGATTATGACTGTAAAAATGTGCTTGGTCCATCCCTAGCATCAGGTGGAATGACACTGACACTTCACTCCACGCTCGCTTCACGCAAATTTTCACGGTGAGATGGTTACAGAATCGCAGTACCGTTCCGATTTCTGAAAAAGTGTGCTATTTAGAGACTTTGTTTTATTTTTCCTGTAATCGTTACATTCCCAACTTCTATCACATAGAATATTTTCAGATTTTTCTCTATGCAAACTTCGGAGATAAGGGGGGGGGGGGGGGAGGGTTTTTTTGAAATATTTCATGAAAAGTCGAAAATAATGCGGCCTAAAAAAAATTAAAAATTGTTTGAGAATGTGCAAACAGTGTTCTTTCATACGATACCCCACATGGCCTAGTAGCTCCACTTTTAATTTTCAAGACCCCATTTCAGTCCCTGTTGAAAAAAAAACATAAACATTTTTATTTCTTTCTTATTTGCAAAATAGTTGGGTAATCGTCATCTAAAACTGTTCTAAATTTCAAGTTGATAGCATTAGTAGTTCTTGAGATATCCAGCTGTGACAGACAGACAGACAGACAGACAGACAGACGGACAGACAGACAGACAGACAGACAAACTGAGTCACACCATAAGGGTTCCTTTTTTACCATTTTGTTACGGAACCCTAAAAATTAATGAGCAAATAGTGCTCTTTCTAGCTAGTATCCACATGTCCTGTAGCCCCACTTATCCTATCCTTATCATCCTTATCTTTATCCTCTCCTATCCTTATCCGTCCTACCGTTATTGAGAAACTGTAGCTGCATACCTAAACTGCGGAGTGTACCAGCCACCACTGCAAATAAAATAGGTATATTCAAGGAAATCAACTTTAACATAATTATACTATGGCCATCAACCGGGCCCACCAGCCCAGCCTACGGACTGCGTATATAGAAATGCTAATTCAGTACGTCCCGAAATTTCTGATGAAAAAATAACGCACCTGTAACTATATCCATTCTAAACTGAACTCAAAGGATTCTCAAAATCTAGGTTCTAGACCACATTTTGCAATTTTCAATCGATGTGTGAATTCATGACTAGATTTCTGCGAAGTGAGGTTCCAATTAATAGAGCGATTGGCGCCTGACGCCACCACCGACATGTGCTTGCTTTGATAACCTGACCCAGTCATGTTGGTAACGTTTAGTGTCCAACTGTCCACTAGCCCGAGCACAAACATTATCTACGTAACGTTACAGTAGGGGACGTGTTTCTTGATAGAATAGAATAGAATAGAATACTCTATAATACATACAGACAACAGAACATCGTTATAAATACCAAACTGTCAAATTTCTCCAAATGATTTTAAACCCTAAAATGTTGAAGGTTAAGTTCAAAACCGGAAGAGAAATTTTTACAGTTTGTGGTAACTTGACATTGTGCTGTGTGTACATAATATAGAATAAATGCAGAAATTTCACATAGGGTGACAAAATGGGCGGTCTTACCGCTACGAGCGATCTTTTACATCAATAAAATCATATTTTGCTAACCCACAAAATTAACGAAATAATAAAAATCTTTATGAACGGTAACTCGTACCATAACTATTTTACTAAAAGTTCTTGCTGTTGTCAAATATCAAAGACAAATAACAGGAAAAGAATACTCAATATTAAAAACGTGACAACACTTTGCTGTACCTGGGAATTGATCCCTGTACCTTTCTTAGAACAGCCGAGTTTACATCCAATAAAAAGCGTACTAGAAAGCTTTCAGTCAAACAGTACTTTACAAGGATAGTTTTTCAAAGCGTTGTTTCAAGTTATATTGGATTTTCTGAAACTCGTACACAATACAGAAAAAAAAGAAAGAAAGAAAATACATTTATTTAGCACAGACTAACTAAAAGGCACACAAGAAAATAACAGCAGAACATAACAAACTCAAACTTAACTCTCAGCATTTATTTCAAATAAACAATTTAATGCACTTTTGAATTGTCATCGGGTCGGCCAGAGAGAGCAGAACTATGGGTCAGACCTTAGATAATATACATCTAGATGGAGCCACCGCGTGGCCGGTCATGAGACAGCAATATAATCCTTTTCTAGTTTATGTGGTATGATAAATGAAGTTTAACGTAAGAAATCTTCCATAATTTGGACTGAAACCCATGTCAATACATACGCACAATGCAAAAACTGTCAAAAAAACTTGAATTAATCGACGCAAGATAAATTCTGTAACAGTGAAATCACTTTGTTTGGCTATCATTCAAAAGTTTGCCAAGCAAAAATACGGCACGCCGTAAGAAACAGAAGATACGATGCTTTGTCTCAATTTCCCTATTAATTTCGTATATTTATGTGTATCATTTCCGCACTTCAGACTGTAATCATGGCAACGTCTAGACGTTGCCATGATTCTCTAGAGGTTCAATGTCTTTGGGCTAGACAAAATCCCTTCTCTGTAAGCGTTAACACCAACGGTAAGATCAAATAGTATGTAGTTGACAGCAGCAGTCACGTGACATCTCTGAAGCTAATGTCAACTCCATACAGTTTGATCTTTCCGTTGGCGTTATCGCTTACAGAAAAAGGATTTTGTCCAGGCCCCCTGAGCTAGTAGATAATATATATCTATAGAAACACCTTTGTCTAGGCCCCCCGAGCTAGTAGATATATCTATAGAAACACCTTTGTCTAGGCCCCCTGAGCTAGTAGATATATCTATAGAAACACCTTTGTCTAGGCCCCCTGAGCTAGTAGATATATCTATAGAAACACCTTTGTCTAGGCCCCCCGAGCTAGTAGATATATCTATAGAAACACCTTTGTCTAGGCCCCCCGAGCTAGTAGATATATCTATAGAAACACCTTTGTCTAGGCCCCCCGAGCTAGTAGATATATCTATAGAAACACCTTTGTCTAGGCCCCCTGAGCTAGTAGATAAATCTATAGAAACACCTTTGTCTAGGCCCCCCGAGCTAGTAGATATATCTATAGAAACACCTTTGTCTAGGCCCCCTGAGCTAGTAGATAAATCTATAGAAACACCTTTGTCCCTCAGATCACAATCAATAACAAAAAGAAACCCGGATGCTTCGTTGGTCTCGTGGACTCCAGCGAGAATGAGGTCCTGGGTTCAGGCAAAATGCTGTCCCACATTTGTCAGTAGCAGACCGGAGTCTGGATTAGTCCGGTTGATGGCTTGCCCCCTATTTTTATTTATTTTATTTAATTCACAATTTTAACCCTCCTCCCCTTCCTCCCCCCCCCCCTCCCCTCCTTCTTCCCTTCCTTTTTTGGCCCTTAGTATCTTAGTATCCTTAGTAATTATAGGCCTCCTCCATCTCACTCCACTTTTTCCTATCTTGGGCTGTTCTCATCCAGTCGTTGTTTGCGAATTTTATAAGTTCGTCTTCCCATCTTTCCAGGGGGCGACTTCTTTTCCTTTTTCCGAGGGGGCCAGCCCATGTAGTAATTTTTCTAATCCATCTCTTTACCTTCCCGTGCAATGTGATCAGCCCACTTCCATTTAAGTATCTTGCAGTGGGTTAGCGCATCAATAACTTTTGTCATTTCTCTTATTTCGCTGTGTCGTGTTTTGTCTCCGAGTTTCAAGTTAAGAATGCTTCTCTCCGTGGCTCTTTGGCATTTTTCAATTTTATCTTTCTTGTGCGTATTATAAATCCAGGTTTGATTTGCATATTATTATGAGAGGCAAGGTAAAAGATATGAGTTTAATTTTTTCTTTTGTAATCTTAAAGGTAGATCAGATTTTAGAACTTCTTTGTGACTCCAGAACTTTAATTCGGCTCGCCCCCTATTACACGGGTGGTATTACCCCTTCGGGGATACAAAGCATGATGTTATGTTACGTTAATTTCCGGGCTACTATCGCGATGATGGACGCAGGCCGTAGGTGTATTCCACAACTTATCGCGATAATTATACAACAGCATTACCATTGCCGATTGACGTGGCGATAACTCGGTTACGGCGTTTAAGTGTGCCCTTTCAATTTATCGCGATAATTATCGGAACAATTACCGTGATGTCTATGGCGATGATGGGCATTGACGTTGATGTTGGTATGGCCCCGACATAACAAAGAGAAAATATAACAACGCCAAGTTTTTGTTTCTCAAAAGTTTACTTATACAGTCAGCAAAAAAGGAATTGGGCGTATAGTGGAAAGTGTGAGAGATCTCATAATGCTCATAAAGTTTGGTAAACATCGGAAAACTTTTGTGAGACATTCTTTCAATATTTGATAGATGTGCTAAAAGCTTTTTCAAATAACTCTCAACTTTCAATGTCAAAAACCCAGAATTTAGAGCCCACTTTTTTGGGAGGCAAATTCCGTCACCTTCTATGACACAGACAGGAAACCCCAATAAGAATCCAGTCAGTGGAAAACCCAGAACCACCAATATCCGACGAATAAATCAAACCTATCACCATTATAAAACCGGCTACACTTATCTTAGTCTTATTTCGCAGACTACCCGCCGAGATGGCCCCAAGAACGAAAAGCAAACTCGCAAACTCCGAACAGAAAATTCACATTCATACAAACAGCAGGTATCATGCAGAATAAAGGTTTTGACCTCTTAATGTGAAACAGATCCCAATACGAATGGCTAACATTGCTGCTGAAAACATTCAATAAACGATCCGGTTTTATTTTTACGGCAATTTTTTCTTTATACAACATAACATCACGCCTGCAATCCAGAAAGGGTCTGGCAGAGGTGTCCCTAATAGTACACCCCATTTCACCAGATAGGTTTATGTCCCATGTAATAAGGGGCGAGGGAGGGTATTGGACTGTTAATGTTGTAAAATGGGAAGAGAAATATTTTAAATGGCTTGTGAGAAACTCGGAAGTTAGTAAATACATACCTAATAACTTTACGTAGATCCATAATTAATTACTCAATAATTTCGTGGTTAGTCACATGTCATTCGCACGACCTTGTGCAAATCAAAGCAAATTATTTAGCAACTACTATCCTATTATTAGTTGCTAAATAATTTGCTTTGATCGAGCTGTCACTTTTGACAGCTGACAGGAGAGAGTGAACTCCTGCTCGTGTAGCATGACGACGTTTTTTCGACGGAAGAATAGACACATTGCGTAGAATGCGCAGAAGTGTTTCTACAATTTGTCATTTTGTCTATTCTTCCGTCGACAAAACCCGTTTCTATGCTGGTCATGCTACGCTTTCTGCTGTTCTAATTTTCGTAATTTTTGGACCCCTCTTCTATCTGCCCTTGTTACTTGGTTTTGAAGCAAAATGGTTTCTCTTACACTCTCCTGTCAACTGTCACTTTATCAGCTTTTTAATCTCTTTTCCTTCCAACATTGCAAAAAGATTTTTGGTCGTGTAATGCGGAGGAATGAGGAAAATGTGGTGGGGAAAGTTTTGAGTATGAAAGTGGAGGGATATAAGAGTAGGGGAAGACCAAAGAAACGATGGACGGACTGTGTGAAAGATGATATGGATAGAAAGGGAGTACCTACCGAGATGACGATCAGAGAAGTAAGGAACAAAAACACAAGTTGCGCCGAACCCAAAACAAATTGGGATATGGGCAGGAAAGTGATGATATTGCATAAAGATTTTAGCATAATTTAATGATTTTTATACTCAAACTCAAAGCATTTATTTCAAATAAACCAATTACAGGCACTTTTGAATTGTCAAAGGGTCGGTCTTGGGTCGGTCAGTCAGAAAAATGAAGCTAGATTGCCCATTCCAAAGCGTAGATCCTATGGAGAAGAACGGGCAAGAAACTCCACGGACACTCTTTTAAAATCAAATATTTTACAAAATATTGGTTAAGTACATCGTTCATATTGAAAATATACATGTGAGAACAATGTAGAAAGACGTGCACGTTAAAAGCGTCCGTAATAAAAAAAAAGATAAAAACTAAAAACAACTAAATAAAAAAAATAAAAATAAGCCGTGGCAGCTAAGAGACGACCAGTCCCAACTGACGGCGCCCGTTCACGAACATGACGCATGGATCAGCACCAATTAGCTCAACCATTTTGAAGGGAACTTAATGATCCAACACACACGCCACCACCAGCGAGACATTTGAGTGAGCATGACATACTCTCAACCGCCAGGGCACATTCAAGTCAGTGAAAGACGAACCCAGTAAAAGGTAGCTTTATATTAGCTACATAGTGCTCACATATGTGCTATGAAATTATACAATACTAAGAGAATTAACACAATGCAAAGAAAAATTTTGTTTCTTCTTAATCTTCAGCAGGTCCAACAATATTTTTGAATGCTAATCAATTAGTTTAAGCGTCCTTGTGGAGCAGGACCAGCATTTAGCCAAGCATTTTTGTCAGCGATGTAATCTCCTAACTTATAATATGCCTGGCTACATAGTGTGCGTTTTATACATGATTTAAATTTCGTTTCATTCAGCATACTCTAGGATGCATATCCGGTACAGCTTCGGTCCTTCCATATCCTAAGGGCATGTCTTCCCTACCATTACCGCGCCCCCCGGTCTACTCCTTGATATACAATGCTCTCTGTTGCACCATATAACATGAGGCAACAGGGGCTAGTGTGATTCTCTGGGTTCATTCGAGAAATCGAGTCTGTGTAAACCACGCTGGGGTCGGTGCATTTCATTCATTCATCCAATCAAATATAGCATTAAAATTACTTATGACACTAAGATATTGTACCTACAATAATCACATCACACTGACATTTTAGAGGCGAAAGTTTGTGTATGTGTGTGTGTTTGTTACTTCTTTACGGTCAAACGGCTGGACCGATTTAGATGAAATTTTGCATATAGATAGCTTATACCCTAGATTAACACATAGGCTACTTTTTATCCAGGTCTACGCACCTAGTACTGAATAATATCTCAACAAAGTCTCGACCAATAACAACAACCTTAGAATAGAATAGAATAGATTTAGAATAGAATAGATTTATTTATTTGCATAGAATGTAAGTAATACAATTAGGTGTTACAATATTATGAGTCCTTATACATTCTGCCTCATGGCATGCAAAAATTTTTATAACTTACTATATTGTATACTTTTAACTTACACTACAATTTATTACATGAAGCTATAAAGTCTTGTCATTTAAAAAATCTGATACAGAGTAATAGCATTTTTGGCTTAGTATTTTTTAAAGTATTTTTTAAATCTTCCTAAAGGTTGCTCCTTAATACTTTTTGGTATATGGTTATAAATAAGAGGCGCCATGCACATAACACTCTTTCTCAATAGTGCAGTTTTATATCCACCTATGCATAACTTGTCTTTGTATTGAGTTCTTAAACTTGTAGTCCTGGTTCTAGTATTTTGCAAAGTCGGGAATAATTGATCATTTGTTTTAACAAAAATGGCTATTTCTAATATATATAAGCATGCAAAAGTTAAAAGATTATATTTTTTAAAAACAGGTATGCAGCTGTCGGTCACTTTGAGATTAAAAATAGACCTAATACAGCGTTTTTGCGCCTTAAAAATATTTTCTCTCTCGCTACAGTTTCCCCAGAATATTATACCATACCTCAATACAGAAACAACTAAACTGTGGTATGCTATCAGTACTGTCTGAAAGTTAACTTTTTTTGATAAATTATATAAAGCATAAGCAGCTGAACTTAGTTTATTGCATACAGTATCTGCTTGAATTTTCCATGTCAGTCGACTATCAATTGAAATTCCCAGAAATTTTGCGTCACATACCTTGTCTATTGTTTGTCCATTATAATTTATATCCATATTTGAATCTAATATTCTTTGATAGAAATGCATCACTTTTGTTTTCTCTAAATTTATAATTAAGTTATTTTTACTAAGCCAATTTATAAATTTTTCAAGCGTACTATTGACATTAGCTTCATATGACTCTTTATTATGACATTTAATTATCAAAGTGCTGTCATCAGCAAAAAGGACCATTGGATTTGGCATTTGACTTGGCAAATCATTTACATACAATAAAAATAATAAGGAGCCGATTACACTGCCCTGTGGAACACCAAATTTGATATTTCTTCTAGAAGAAACATACTTTACTTCTTTTTTTGTTTTAACACAAACTCTAGAAATTTCTGTAAACTGTTTGCGTCCTTTTAGGTAAGTTTTAATAAGATTAAGCACATTTCCTCGTATACCGTATGATTCAATTTTACTTAAAAGTATGTCATGATCTACATAATCAAACGCTTTTGATAAATCAGTGAATAATGCACATACAGGTATTTTTTTATCAACATTTGGCATTATGATATTCAAGAAATCGAAAATAGCCATATTAACATTATTATTTTTTCTAAACCCCTTCTGCTCGTTACATAAAATATTAAATTTTGTTAAAAAGGTGTATATGGAATTGTAAATTACTTTTTCTATTATTTTGGAAAAAATCGAAATTAAGGAAATTGGTCTATAGTTTGAAATTTCATCTCTGGCGTTCTTTTTATGAAGTGGCTTCACCTTTACAATTTTAAGTTTTTCTGGAAATTTTCCAGCTGATATACATGCATTAATTACATGAGCTAGAGGGGCAGCTATATAACTACCGACATATTTTATGACCTTTGTAGAAACACCATCATAGCCAAAGCTTTTTTTGTCTTTTAAAGATTTAATTATGCGTGTGATATCTTGAGGAATTACTGGAGGTAAAAAAATGGAGTGTTGATTTTCCTTTATAACATTATTAAACTTACGTTGCGATACTGCAGCAACTTGATCCACGAAAACATTATTAAAAGTTTCAGCTAAGTCATTAGGATCAGTTAATACTTTGTTATTGTATTTTATTTGAGAAATGGGTTCACTTATACTTTTATTGTTATTTATTATTTGCCAGGCTGTTTTAGATTTATTCTTAGATTGATTAATTAAGTAATTATTTTGCGATTTCTGAGTCAATTTAACAATTTTCTTAAATTTACGCGAATAATTAATGTATAATGTCTTATTTTCTTTTGATGGTTTTAATCTCTGTTGCCATAGTAAATGTCGTTGTTTTCTGCTACAAATGCGTATGCCTCGCGATATCCAAGTAATCTTTTTTTCAGATTTTATTGTGACTTTTTTAAAAGGAAAACATAAATTGTGTAATAACCGAAAAATATCCATGAAGGTATTATATGATTCATCAGGATCTTCTGTATTGTACACGTTATTAAATGATAGACTTTGGAGATGATCCCTAAAAGTTTCAAGATTTTCCTTGGAAGTATCTCTTTGCATGGTGTGCCAAGATTTTATCAAGCAAGTTTTGTTTGTTTTCACATTTATTATTTGTGCAGTATGATCTGACAATCCAAAATCCTTTACTTTGTATTGACAACTTTGTTTAAAGTTGTGAGCAAAATTATCAAGACAAGCATTGCTAGCAAGTCGAGTTGCTTCATTAATGTGTAACTTTAGATTGTAGCTTAAGAGAAAGTATTTAAATTCCAAAGTATGTCTATTATTTTTTTAAATATCTATATTGAAATCCCCGCACACAATTAGTTTTTTATTTTTAATACAAACTTTTTTTAAAATGGCATCTAAATTTTCATAAAATTTACTTAAATTTGTAAACTTGGGGGGTCTATACACACATATTATAATCAACTTCTGCTGCGTCAGTTCAATAGCGCAACACTCAATTATTCCCGCTATAGAGAACTTCATGATCTCCGGCAATTCCTTATATTCGTAACCGTATTTAACTAAGATACACGAACCTCCACGTTTTATATTACTTCTTGCATAGCTTGCTGCAAGTTTATAATTCGGTAAATAAAGTAACTTTTCCTGACCGGACATTATGAAGTGCTCAGTTATGCATATAACATCTATCAATATTTGCTCGCTTGACAATTCCTGGATGTACATAGTTAAAAGATCCGACTTGTTTAAAAGTCCAGCAATATTTTGATGAAAAATACACAAATTATTCGAGAAAAAACTGGTTCGAAACAAGATCAATTACATTGTCCTGTGGTTGTACAGATTCGTTGTTGTTAACAAGTAGCAATAAGTTTTTAAAAACGTTTTTCATTCCTCGGTTATTCAATTTTCTGTCATACTTAGAGAACATAGTAAAGTCGTATAATAAATCTAGATTAGAGTCCAACACCATGGTGTAATTGTGAGACTGAAGATCCAAATGAAGTAAGCTGTTAAAAGTTTCTATACGCCAGTTAAACATTGTCGAATAATTGCTCAATTTAAAAGTCGGTACGCACAATATTATATTTGTATGTTGTATTTTTTGCAATTGATTTCTAAGTTCTACTACAATCTCAACATAGTTTTCTGTTCTTTTGAAATCTTCCTCTCCTATTAAGACTACACAATAGTCGTCCATTGAAAAATCTTTAACCTTTTGATGCAAATTACGAATAAGCTGTATGATTCCACAATTTGGTGTGACATAATGACATATTTGTGAATATTGAAAAGTTTCCTCAGCAATTGATAAAACATTATTAATAGTATTGGAGCTAATGATGCAGATTTTATTTTTTCGGGTTTTTATATCTCTAATTTCAGTATTTTCTTTTTGGGCCGATGTATTTTGAGATGGTTTTGTTCTCTCACAGATTAAAGTTGTTTTTTGTTCCAAAGGTGTCGATGTAGACTGAGTTTGTTCACTCCGTTGTGTACGAGGCTTGATGTTATGAGAGCTGCTACGTGGAGTTGACTTGAGTTGAGTGGTGTCATTTGCGAGTTCAAAAGTTGCTTTTTTCAGGACATCGTTTTTAGATGTCACTTCACTCAAGCTTTTTTTCAGTTCGCAGTTTTCTAAAGATAAATTATTAATCTCTTCGTGTGCGGAGTTTAGTTTTAAAGTGAGATCTTCTATTTGTAATTTAAGTTGTTGTACTTGCAAAGTATCATCGTCAGCTGATATATTCGGTAAACTACTGGTGCTGCCATCTATTTTTGTACTATTTGCATGCGTTCCATCAAACGATATGTCTGTCATGGAGTGTTTCTGCTTTTTTCTAAACGTTATGTTCTCAAAGAAACTCATTTTATGTGATAGATATCAATAATAGAATGAATTCAAAAATGGAAAAAGAACAAATTATCACTGCAGGTCTCGAACTCGCAACAGTGCGTGTACAACGTTTAATTCCACTACGTAAACCGCTCGACCAACAAGTCATTAATTCTTGTTTTCAAATTACGGTTCTGTAGGCGAGCAGTAGCAAATTCGTTCCGTTATGAGAATATTTGTAATTTTAAATTGACGGTTGCTTGAAAAAAGTTTTTTTTTTTGTTTTTGTTTATTAAAAACATAGATTTTAACACTGAGTTTGTATAGAACTATTGAAAATATTGTTAAATTATCACTGAAATGTTAATATTTGTCAGCAATTCACCAGAGCAACACAGTTTTCGTCCTATTTTTATCGGCACATTTAGATCGTACTATGTAAATGAAGCGAAGTGTGATTACATTATATGTAAAGAGTCTCTGCATGTCAAATGTCAGTGTCAGTGCTTATGATGTACAGATAGTGACGTCATGTGGAGTTATCTAGGCAATTGTGTGCATAATCTGAGCTATGTGACTTGAAAATCGGCTAAGGCCTTATTTGGTAAACTGCGTCTCATTTGCCTGATTTTATATTTTTGCAAAGATAAACATAATCTTTAGGTATTGCATGAATGAGACAACCATAGTAACTTAACAATAAACAAGATAGACAGAAATCGTTTAAAGCTATTTTGACAATAAAATTTAAGCAGGTCAACAGTTGGAGAGTGTGAAGTGAGTGAGTGAGTGTGTTGTGATGGTTAAAAAATGGTCAACTTTACGGTTTGACAGCTTTTATGAGTAGACATACATACCTACATACGTATACGTAACATAACGCTGTATTCAAACTCAAACTCAAAGCATTTTTTTTTTTAAATCTTTATTTAATTTAGAGGCTTTTGGTCATACATATTATAACCATGTCAGCCCCATAATAACACATACATAGGTTATAGGTACACTTTAAAACTACTACTACAGACTATTTTAGGTAAGAGTTATAAACAAACTTGTTAGCTTCAATGCTGCAAGGTTTCGCTATGAGACTTTGAAAAGCACCCAGATCTAGCCTATTTATATTTAATTCGGCCATCAACACATCTCTTTCTCTGCTCATCCTCCACAGTCCCGCACTGTTCACAATTTGGAGTAGTCACTTTTTTCATTAAAAAGCCAAACTTGTTGAGTGGCATTTATTTCAAATAAACCAATTACAGGCACTTTTGAATTGTCAATGAGTATTCGCCGAAGAGTTAGGCAGAGGTGTGGTACACACGGCTACACATCAAGCTATACATTTCCAGTTTACACTGACCTCTTATTGTAAGGAAATCCTATACAATGCGAGGTCAGCTTATACTGGAAATGTATAGCTTGATCTGTAGTCGTGCGTACACGCACATTTCGCCAGGTATTTTTAAGTTCCATGTAATGTGGGCGAGCCTACTGCCATTACGAGTTGTCTCCCTAATAAAGTTGTTTAAGCCGATTTCAGAAAAGAGCCAAAAGAGAAAAGAGAGAGAGAGATTTTTTTATATAGAAAGCCTCTCCAAAGAAACAGACAATTCATTCAAACATACTAGATACCTATACTTAGTATGTAAGAATTAATTTTCTAAATAACGAATGAATAAAAAAAAACTACGGGAAGGTTTCAGCATAGGTGACACAAATTACAGGAATCTGGCATACCTACAAAGGAGAGGGGAGTCCTGACTGAAGCTGAGCCAGGAAATAAACCAGAAAATAAATCTTATAAAACAACAAGTAGAGCAGCATTCCTCTATAAAAATGATGTCATATGCGTAAAAACTAGTTTCTAACACCGCTAGAGAGGTCACACAGCGGTTACAAAAAACCAAAAATAATTTATTAAGTATCAACTATGAAAATATCTAATTAATCAAAACGTTTCATTATTGTTAATGAGTACGAGATGGATTTTACGCACACGCCGTTTTTTTACGCCCCGTCTACGCGCTTATTATGCACTGGAAACGCAAATAGAGCCGCACACAGAACGCGCGTTTAAAAACCGCCACGCGCATAGACACTAAACCAAACTGATAATAAGTTTATGCAATGATGAATGATCCTTTGAGAAACTTGTAGGTAACCGAGTTGTTTATGTTTCTTAATAATTGACATTAAGCACTCTATGCAGTAAGATTTGTATTAAGAGCGTTGGCTCGGTAAGGCATTTCATACAAACTTTGAAGCCCTTTTTTATCGAAATGAATAAACCGATTATTATTTTTTATTTTATTTTTTAAGTTAGATAAGCACATTTTCGAAAAATAGTGTTGCAGTTAAATTGGACCGATTTTAAATATTCCTTAGAAACAGAGATTCCCAATTATCTTTTTTTAAATAAGACATTTCGAAAATGGTCTTAACTAACTTTTTAGGCCTATGTATCCTGCTTATGCGTATGAAGTTTCATTAAAATCGGTTTATTCATTTCGATAAAAAAAGGACTTGAAAGTTTGTATGAAATGGCGTACCGAGCTCTCCGAGGGCTCTTAACGGACAAATTATTTTAGAGGAAAGATAGAACGTACTTTATTATTAATCCAATTAGACAATAGAATCAAAAGAAATTTTGACAGCTGAATTGTTCCAATATGGCGGGCTGTCAGCCGTGCTTATCACGATAGAACAATGGAGTGTATTATTATCAGTGTCAATAACATCGCAAAGAATGTGCGTAATATGGATGCAGTTAAGAGGAAATGTGGCTCTTTTCTCCATACAAAAAGATATAAACGCTTTCGCCTGTTTTCTTTCTGGTTAATGACAATAAAGCAATGATTTTTTACAGAAATATAAATATCAGCTACTTGTATGCCCCTATGTTTTCCTTTTTGATGATATATTATTTTTATAAGAAGTAGAACCCTCAAAAAATGCTCAAAATTGCCTATTCAGACCGCTGTCAACAGACGCCTAGTGTACCAATTTGACAACTGTCAACGAAAAAAGAAAAACATAGGGGCATAGTATATGTCCTTCTTATTCAGTTTATGAAATATCTTTTAAATTGGTCCAATATTGGAGGAGGAAATAGCCGAGAGCCAAACCTCGAAATGTGACTTTTTACATAGGCTATTTAGTCGGATCTGCAGTTGTCCTTATCGCACGAATTGGAGGGCGGAGCGGTCGCAGAGCGACAGCAATACCTTCTTAAAATACCTAGTTTTCTAAAGTCTGGCCGCCCCCATTTCCTCTTAAGGAACTGTGGAGACGTGTCTTGAAGCTGCGGGCCAGCGTAGCGTGGGTGACCCAGGCCGCCCGCGCCCGCTCGATGTCCACCGCTCACAGGATGGATGGAAACCAGCACATGAAGTGATTTTTTGCTCCGTTGGTAAAATTGCTGTATGGCGTTCCAGTGGGAAGATAAATTCGTCAGTGAAGTTCTAACAGTGCGTAAGTCATGAGTGTTTTGAGATTTGAATGTCATTGGATAAAGCTTAATGGCACGCATCGTATCGACCAATCAAAACACAGTAAACTGACCAATACGAATGCGTTATTTGAAAAATAGTTACACTGCGTATCTCAGTTGTTGGCGCCAACACTGCATACGTCAGCCATTCACGTACAAATTTGTCGTGCATCAAGTGCTCCGATTTTGAAAAATTGAATGAAATGAATGTAACTCACGCTTAAGGCCACATTGTGTTCAAATATTAATACAAATTTGTTATTAATAATTAAACACAATATGGCCCCAAGCGCAAGCCCCATTAATCTCATACAGTTTTTTCACTCTCCTGTAAAGTAGCCATTTTTGACTTCCGTACTGTTAGAACTTCACTGACGAAATAAATAAATTAAATAAATAAATAAATGGAATAAAGTATTTCGAAGGCTTCAATAATAATTATGTATAGGTACTAGTTTGATCAATCGTACAACTATTTATAATTTACAAAATTTGTACCATTTGTACCAATTTGTACCAACTGTACCAACATACAAGACGGTGTTAAATTAAACCGCATTTGTTTAAACACATTAACATAAACAGCTGTTTTCTTTTATTTAATTTTATGCGTGTTAACCTCAGAAGCAGCTGAACTGTTTAATATAAACTCGACTTTTACGAAGAAAACGAAGGAATTCGATAAATCTGATTGTTTTATGTAAATAAACAAATATATTGATGTTAAACAAAAATGTAGATTATTCAGCAGCGAGTCATTAAACTGAGGAAAGAAAGGAAATACATTTATTTAAATTTCGCATTTACATGATGTTGATGAGTCATTGATAGCGAATGTATTCATTCTTTACTTAAAGCTTCCTGCGGCTTCGCCCACGGAGAAAGAGGTCAGAAATTATCCCATGAGAAAGTAATACCGGAATAAAATGTGTTTATCCAGGTTATAAACTATCTTTGTGCCAAATTTCATCCAAATCCGTTCTGCCATTTTTGCGTGACTGAGTAACAAACATCCAAACTTTCATAGGTATTTAAAATAATAGTAGGATACAGAAATATTAGTAGGGTACAGAAATATTAGTAGGATACAGAAATATTAGTAGGATACAGAAATATTAGTAGGATACAGAAATATTAGTAGGGTACAGAAATATTAGTAGGATACAGAAATATTAGTAGGATACAGAAATATTAGTAGGATACAGAAATATTAGTAGGATACAGAAATATTAGTAGGGTACAGAAATATTAGTAGGGTACAGAAATATTAGTAGGGTACAGAAATATTAGTAGGGTACAGAAATATTAGTAGGGTACAGAAATATTAGTAGGATACAGAAATATTAGTAGGGTACAGAAATATTAGTAGGGTACAGAAATATTAGTAGGATACAGAAATATTAGTAGGGTACAGAAATATTAGTAGGATACAGAAATATTAGTAGGGTACAGAAATATTAGTAGGATACAGAAATATTAGTAGGATACAGAAATATTAGTAGGATATTGAAATATTAGTAGGATACAGAAATATTAGTAGGGTACAGAAATATTACTAGGGTACAGAAATATTAGTAGGATACAGAAATATTAGTAGGATACAGAAATATTAGTAGGATACAGAAATATTAGTAGGATACAGAAATATTAGTAGGATACAGAAATATTAGTAGGATATTGAAATATTAGTAGGATACAGAAATATTAGTAGGATACAGAAATATTAGTAGCATACAGAAATATTGGTAGGATACAGAAGTAAAGGTGACGGCGCTTGACATCAGCCTACTCACGTGCGACTTGTTGCATGATATGTCGCGACAGTCACTCCTTATGGAGTTGGCTGGCTACCAGGCTTATCAGATGCGGCTGAATAGAAGTATTAACATGAAATGTCTGCTATCTGACCTCCGTAACCTAGTGACTAGAATATGATAATGTTATGTGGAGAACATAATGCCTAAAAAAGACATGTGTCAATCTGACATTTGTACCAACTCCCACGTCGATGTATGTCACAGATGGATTATTGGATCCGCTGTTTTACATAACCGCTAGCTGTTTTACAAAACCGATAATAAGAAATCAATCTGGTACCTTTTTGACTGGCTAATGTATTTACCACGGATTGAGCTTTTCTAAATTAAAATTCATGCCGATATAGGAGATTAGAAAGACCATAAAGATTTTTCTTTCCTTGTATTGTCTTATTGAAGTATACGATTTTTCTTTGACAAAAAATAACTATCTATAGTCTTATAACAGGGGCTTGTTTGTGGCTAAGTAATAACAGCCGCACGGGTCGGTCAATCAGATTAAGCTACACTTGCCGCGGTTGGTTCGTGGATGGGTGACCATCTTCACATAGCAACACTCCTCCGTGCCTCCGTTGGTCCCGGCTGTCATTCGTGGATCTTTAACAATCGTTACGGGTCGTCAGAAGCCCGAAAGTCTGACAACCAGTCTTACCAAGGGGTAGGTCAGATCGGTAGTCACTCCATGTGAAATACTGGTATTCAGCTGCATCCGGTTATATTGCAAATCGACTCCAATATAGTTGGGAAAAGGCTACGCAGATGATGAATCCTTCATCAGACTGCGACAAGTTAAGGTTGATGCGCCAGGGTAGCCCGCGAGATTCAAAATTTCTTACGTATTTTGCAATTTGTAGGTCAGTGTGAGCTTGTATGTTGATTAAAATATGATTCGCGGCCGTAGCTAATATGGCTTTACAGAATTATAATCATTAGAATCAGCAATACAACTCCATAAGTTAACATTTACCTCAAATCTAGCGATTTCATGAAATCATGAGGTTTGAGGTAAATGCTAACTTATGGAGCAGTATTGCTGATTCTAATGATTATAATTCTGTAAAGCCATATTAGCTACACCCGCGAATCATATTTTAATCAACATACAAGCTCACACTGACCTACAAATTGCAAAAAACGTAAGTAATTTTGAATTTCGCGGGCTACCCTGGCGCTTTCGCCTTAACAAGTCGGATCACCGGAACGCTGACCGCTGTCCGGCCGGACACGTCCCGTTTGGCCGCTGCCGCGCTGTACGCCAGTGTAACCGGTCCTTCCCGCGGGTCGACGAACCCGCGGTCGAGACGTTGCCGGGTTGGCAACACGCAGACATACTAACAAGTACTCAGTGGAGTATATTCACGCAGTTGTAAGTTGTAACGGTATAGGGTAGGAAGGTATTTGTGTAGCTGTCATGTTTTTATTAACTGCTAAATATCGGCTTTGTTCGCTAGAATGCTCCTGTTTTTTTAACTACAATCCGCTTGACTGGTTTTCTTCATCATCTGCGTACCCTTTTTCAAATTATGTTGTAGTCAGCTCCCAGTCTATCCGGATTCAGCTGAATACTAGGTATTCCACGGAGTGACTGCTTATCTGACCTCCACACCCAGTTACTAGGTACTCCATATTCTTGTATTTTAAATTTCTTTGAATGTAAAGTTATATTTTTAGGGTTCCGTACCAAAATGATAAAATTAAGGAACCCTTATGGTGCGACTCAGTCTGTCTGTCTACCTGTCCGTCTGTTACAGCTTGGATATCTCAAGAACTACTAATGCTATCAACTTGAAAGGAACAGTTTTAGATGACGTTTGCCCAAGTTATTATTTATTAAATAAGAAAAATTTTTTTTTTCAACGGGCTGAAACCGGCTCTTAAAAATTCGAAGTGGTGCTACTAGACCAAGTTTGGTGTGGTATCATATGAAAGAGCGCTATTTCCACATTCTCATTTTTGGAACGAAGTTCCTTATCGCGCGTTGTGAAAGGGGGCTAGACGGAAAAAAGTCTCACGAAAAGTTGTCACGACACTTTTTGCTATAGGTAGCTATATGTAGATGTTTTTGCTGTAGTAGTTTCTCTGTCTGTCTTTCTCTCTCTCTCTCTCTTATAGAAAGCAAGCCAGATATTTTCATTTCTATTTCGCATTGAACAGTGTGGTGTCGCGATGATGATGGTGATGATGATGACGATGATGATGGTGATGATGATGATGATGATGATGATGATGATGATGATGATGATGATGATGATGATGATGATGATGATGATGATGATGATGATGATGATGATGATGATGATGATGATGATGATGATGATGATGATGATGATGATGATGATGATGATGATGGTGATGATGATGATGATGATGATGATGATGATGATGATGATGATGATGATGATGATGATGATGATGATAAGTATAAAAATAAAATTTTGTTACAATTCCTTTACTAATTAATCGAAAGGAACTTCGTTCCATCCGGGTGTCACTTGACACCTCTCAAGTTTTTTTTTCTTTTTTTACGCCGCCTAGTTTTCGACTTTTGATGAAAAATGTAAAAAAAATACCGTTCTCCCTTTTTCCCGAAGTTTATTCAAAGATTACAGGAAAAATAAAACGATGTCTCCAAGATGTCTCTACATAGCACACTTCTTCAGAAACCTGAACGGAACCCTCGGTGCGCGAGTCCGACTCGCTCTTGATCGGTTTTTTTTTCACATCCAGATTAAAACCAACCAAACCATTTTGTGTGTAATCTAAGACATGTCTACTTACCTTTTTTTTTTTGTGAATGGGATATCATCAAATGACTTCTCCCGCTCTGCGTGGAGCGGAAGGGCGTGTCAGACTTTTACTGACTAAAACCCACCGTGTTCCTTCAGTTGCCTATGCCAGGGCCACGGTATCTCTTTCGAACAACCCACGACCCCGGCGGCAACACATGTCTACCTGTGAGTAGATTCAGCTGTGACCTGAGCATTGAATGTCGATTGCTGAATCTCTCTGGCAGATGGTGTCTCAGGGCACAGCAGTATTGTTACCTTATGTTAGCTGAGCATTCAACCTAACTTCTTCTAACAAGGAGATCTCCAACACATTTATGTCAAAGCACTTTGTAATTGAAATAAACTTTCTTTTTTTTTTTTTTTTTTTCTTCTAACAAAGTTGGAGTCTGTTTCACTGCCCGATACATAACAATATTTTCACACTGTAGAACTAACTATTGCCACCAGTACTGTACTGTATTGTACTAATTCAAACAACGTGCTAAATGTATTGAAAACACGGACGCATTCAAATATAGGTAACTATTGACCGACCACGTGAGGTTCAAATAACTACTTCAAACTGAGTTGAATAACACTGTAAGTACTTGAAATGTATAATGTAGCATCTAAATATAGGTAATACATTAGTAAAACGTGAAAATAAAGATGTTTGCTACTCAATCATGTTGAATGGCTGAACGGAATTGGATGATGATCGGCGGTCAATTAATCTGCCTAGTCTTTTCCCAACTATGTTGGGGTCGGCTTCCAGTCTAACCGGATGCAGCTGAATACCAGTATTTTACATGGAGCGACTGCCTATCTGACGTCCAAAACCCAGTAACTAGATAATACGATACCCCTTGGTAAGATTGGTTTTCAGAATTTCGGGCTTCTGACAACCCGTAACGACTGTCAAAGATCCACGAATGACAGCCGGGACCAACGGTTTAATGTGCTTTCCGAGGCATGGAGGAGTCTCGGTGTGTAAAAATGGTCATTCATCCAATGACCGACTCGGGCAAGCGTAGCACGGGATCGACCCTTGCGGCTGTTATTACTTAGCCACGAGCTCCTCGGTACGATACAAATAGACCATAAATAACACCGGCCTATTATTGCCCACAGCTGGGCAAAGCCCTCTTCTCACACACACAAGGCACCAGCATTCACCACCACGTTTGCTAAAGACGGGTTGGCGATTTCTGACTTATATTAACGGCAAGTCCAGGTTTCCTCACGATGTTATTCTTCACTGATGTCAGTAATGTCCAAAATAAACTCAGAAAGACATATGACTTGAAAAAGTGACATTTGTATTTGCCCGGATTTGAACCCTGCTTGATAAGAGATTCCGTAACGACTGGGCAATCACGACATACGAAATAGATGGGCTTAAAATAAATAGCTTCAACTTTCTGACTAACTGACCGACTCTTTGACAATTCAAAAGTGCCAGTAATTGGTTTAATTGAAATAAATGCTTTGAATTTGTGTTAGAGTTTGACCACGTCCTCAATTAACAATTTAGGGATTTCTTAGAGAATTTAATTGAGCCCTTAAACTTTAATTCAAATTAATTAAATATACAAGTAACTCCAATTTTATATTGTATCTAATTCAGAGAATTTGTGTATTTCTACCACAAGTTGATTGATGAGGTAAGGTAAGTTTTAAATAGTTCAGCGCCCACAGTAACTTAGAACTTCGAAAGAACTGTCGAAAAAAAACCGATCAAGAGCGAGTCGGACTCGCACACAGAGGGTTCCATTCCGATTTCTGAAAAAGTGTGCTATTTAGAGACATCGTTTTATTTTTCCTGTAATCTATATCAATAAAAAGAGAAGTCCTGACTGACTGACTGACTGATTGACTGACTCATCAACGCCCAGCCAACCCTTGAACCTAGAAAGCTGAAATTTTGCACAGAGGTTCCCTTTATAATGTAGACTAGGAATAAGGAAGGAATTCCCGGTAGTATGTTCCCGTGGGATATTTTCCGACATGCACGCGGGTGAAGCCGCGGGCAAAAGCTAGTCTTTACATAAACTTCTATCACATAGAATAATTTCAGATTTTTCTCTATGCAAACTTCGGAGATAAGAGGGGCAACGGATATTTTTTTACATTTTTCATCAAAAGTCGAAAACTATGCGGCCTAAAATAAAGAAAATAAATGTTTGAGAATGTGCAAACAGCGCTCTTTTATATGCCCTAGTAGCCCCACTTCAATTTTTTAAGACTGCCTTTCAGTCCCTGTTGCAAAAAAAAAACGTATATTTTTATTTCTTTCTTATTTGCAAAATAGTTGTGCAAACATCATCTAAAACTGTTCCAAATTTCAATTTGATAGCATTAGTAGTTCTTGAGATCCAGCTGTGACAGACGGACAGTCAGACAGACTGAATCGCACCATAAGGTTTCCTTTTTACCATTTTGGTACGGAAACCTAAAGATGCTTTTTTACTGTAAACACTTGCAGTACAGTCAGGAAAATGAATGTCTATCAAATTGACACTACGTCAATTTGCCATTTTATACAACTGTCAAAGAATGATTTTTGTGATTTGATTAAACGGGCAATTTCAGCTGGTAGTCAATTTGTTATGCAATTAATTTCCCTGACTGTACGTGCGGTTGACTATACTATACTGTTACCAAAAGTATTCCTATGTAAATCAAGCGTTTGCTCCTTTTATAGATCAACATGATATTGTTCAATCTCATATAAGTACACAGTTTTATCCTTTTTATCAGCAATATCTAGAACGAGCTTTGGGTTTCTTAGAACATTGGAAGTTTTATGATTCTGTTGTACACGGATATCTATGGTTGTACACATGTGCGGTTTGTGAATGCTCACTTAGTTTTTTTTATGCGTTTGTATCTCGTTTCGTTACGTGTTTCTAGAGTTACCTAGTTTATTGATCATAACATCACGCCTTCCTGATAACGGGTAAGCAGAGCAGAGGTGGAAGCACCTATATTTCGTCATTTTTAGGGTTCCATCAAAAGAAAAAACGGAATCCTTATACGATCACTTCGTTGTCCGTCTGTCTGTCTGTCTGTCTGTCTGTCAAGACCCTGTTTCTCAGGAACACGTAGTCAAGTTGAAATGAATATCTAACACGTAGGTCTATGGTCCCTTGGAGTCCTAAAAAATCAAGCTTCTAAGTTAACGCAATAAAAAGATATGGCCATTTAATGTACATATTTTGATACTCGCAAGTAAATCAAAACCTATAGGATACTTCCCGTTGTCCTAAAATCATGAAATTTGGCAAGAAGCAAGGTCTTATGTACAGCAAAAGTAAAGGAAAAATTCCGAAAATTGTTAATTTGTAATTTTATCACTTTTTTTTGGGATTACCATGTTAAGTTTGGTTTTGAGAATTAAAATTCTTTTTAGCTACGGAATCCTTCATTGTGCGTGGTCTGATACGCACTTGGCCGGTTTTTCTAATACGAGTATGAGATTATCCGACTTCATCTAGCTTTTAAAAATTATTTTCTTAATGTGTAAAAGTGTAAATGGACAATTCTTCTTTTCTACCGAGAACATCTCCGTCACACATTTTGATTATTATGTCATAATTATTTTGTAAAAAGAAAAAACGGAAGTGTTTAATAATTATTATTTTAATGGTTGTATTGTCAAAAGAATTTTTAAGAAAAAAAAATATCGTGAAACTGAATATTATTAGGAAGAAAAGGTTTTTTTTTCGGAGGGGACATGTCTTTGTCGACGAAAAAGAAGAACGACCCAAGTAACTAATTTACAGAAATAAATATAATTTATCTTCATCCATAAATCCGAGGACCTCAGGTATAAATAACATTAACTCTCCAACAGAGCTCTATCTATATAACCTACTTTGACCCTATATTATCCCTAACCTTACCGAAAAGGCCAGTACAATGTATTATCTATATGTATGATATTGACACCGACGCCATTACTTAGGATATCGGATTCACGCTCGACCTATCAATTAAATTAGGCCATTATGTGTCTGCTGTTAATTCAATTAGTATCTCTTGTCTCGTGTTGCTTAAGCTACCACAAACCTACTACAAATTTTCATTTGACAGATTTTTTCAAATTCAAGATCAAAGATTACACCGATTCCACAATGTATCATCTATATGACTATGATATTGACACCGACGCCATTACTTAGGATATCGGATTCACGCTCGACCTATCAATTAAATTAGGCCATTATGTGTCTGCTGTTAATTCAATTAGTATCTCTTGTCTCGTGTTGCTTAAGCTACCACAAACCTACTACAAATTTTCATTTGACAGATTTTTTCAAATTCAAGATCAAAGATTACACCGATTCCTATCTGCTATCCTCGTGAATTCATTAAAACGTACCTAATTAATTCAATAATCTGTGTGGTTCTTTTATTTCAGACCTACCAATCTACATGGTCTTCACATGATCTGACCAAGATTATGTCTGTACCTACTTTAAAAGGGACTGTGGCTCCGAGTTTGTTTTGGCCTTTCTTCTCAGAGTAGTCAGATAAGAAACACCGGTCTCAAAATCATTCTCGTGCCCTTCAATCAATCTGCCTAGCCTTTTCCCAACTATGTTGGGGTCGGCTTCCAGTCTAACCGGATGCAGCTGAATACCAGTATTTTACATGGAGCGACTGCCTATCTGACCTCCACAACCCAGTAACTGGGTAATACGATACCCCTTGGTAAGACTGGTTGTCAGACTTTCGGGCTTCTGACGACCCGTAACGACTGTCAAAGATCCACGAATAACAGCCGGGACCAACGGCTTAACGTGCTTTCCGAGGCACGGAGGTATCTCGATATGTAAAGATGGTCACCCATCCACTGACCAACCCCGGCAAGCGTAGCTTAACCTGACGGATCGACCCTTGCGGCTGTTATTACTTAGCCACGAGCTCCTCTCGTGCCCTTATCCCAATCTATTTGGTAAACATGCAACATGTCTTTTCCTTCCATACTTCTCTATCAGTCGTCATCTCGGTAGTCACCCCCTTTCTCCCCATGTCATCTTTCACACAGTCCATCCATCGTTTCTTTGGTCTTCCCCTACTCGTATAGCCATCGACATTCATACTCAGAACTTTCCTCACGACATTTTCCTCATTCCTCCGCATCACATGCCCATACCATGACAACCGATTTCCGCACAACTTTTCAGTCACTGGTTTTTAAACATAATTTAATTAACGTGAGTGCTTTTTAACAATCAATTTACTATTTTTAAATTTAGTTTAGTTTAATTTTAGTTTGTTTAAATGTGTCAGTTGTACTCTTCAATTTAGCAACTTTATAATTCGTTGTATTTATAACGTTAAACGTTTGGTTGCTAAATTGAAGAGTACAACTGTGTCGTAGCATGACAACTGAAGTGACAGGTATTACGTTTAGTCGGATATCCAGACACGTGGTTTTTTTACCTTTATTTAATTACCTAAACCGATGGAGTATACAACAAAAACCATAAATAGATATAATTGTAACGTATTGAATACAATACATGACCCAACGCTATTTGTTTGGTGTTAAGTTTGCACTTCCCACATTCTGAATCAGCAGTAAGTACCTACCATTCTACGGGAAATATTTCGCAATGTATATTAAAGAGTGTTTTATTAAATAAATATCCGTTCGCACCGCATTTCAGTGCTGCCAGGTGTAACAATTTATTATATTTTACAATTTTCGCATTCTGACATCGTATGAATATTGTTTTGTTGACTTCGAAATAAAAATGTGGAATGGAATCCTAGGGATGTGCTAAGAGTAAAAAGTTATTTTTCAAGTTTTTTTTCAAGTTTTAAACTCATTTCTTTTAACCAACATACAATAAAAGTACGTTTTAATGGCTCTACACAAAGAAAAACCTACCTTCAGTTACTTCTTCATGTGTAAGCTGAAAAAAGAAGGAATTTCGAGCAAATAAATAATTTAAAAAAATGCAATCAAACACTTTTGAACTTTTTCTAGGTAATAACTGTTACCTACTTATTATGTTATTAACGTAAAAAATGTAACAAATGCTCTCAAATTCGTTCACATCCAGAGACAGCTAAAGTAGTAATAACTAATTTGGTCCCTAAAAGTCGCCTAAAAACATCCAAAAAACCGTGTGACCTAATTTCCAGACCGCACTCACGAAACACATAAAAACAAAAAATAAATTAAGCACATCAAAAAAATAAATTTGTCAACCCTACTCAAAGATTTACCTGTCTACTTTGCCCAATATATCTTGATCCGTGGCGGAATACAGAACTAAATTGAAATATACTGAAGTTGACATGACTGGTCGACTTTGCCTTGACAAGCAGTGCCATCTCCCGGCTACATGGAGTACTAAATTACATTGGTGCCTGCAAATCCATTCGCGTCGGATGCTCCGTGTGTGTGGGGTACAAATGGGCATGCTAACCGTAGTCTAGACAGATTTCAGAGGGTTATCAAGAAATAGAGAGAAGAAATACTGACATTAGTTTTGAAAAAGGATTTTCTGTTGAGATTTTTTGGGCAAGTTCTCGAACAAGATTGGTTACTACATTTCTGTTTCTGATAGAATAACGTACATGTCAATTCGTAGGTGTTTTTCTTGCAAGTGTCCACTTCACTTGCAAGAAAAACACCTACGAATTGACATGTGTACGAAACCCTAATATACGTGGCGACTTGAGAACCTCTTCCTTTTTTTTCGTCGGTTAATAAATAGCACTATAGCAGTGTCTTTTTGAATTGTGCTAAACAAAGTCAAGTGTGCTTACAGTGGCCAGTAGAAGTCCGACAAAACCCTCTCAGGCGGTAGATAAAAATTAAATAAGTTCACAATAAAGTACCTATCAAGTTTACCAAAAAATATACAGCTACTGAATATATTAATTATTTCAGCAAACTCCACATCAAATTCAGCCTCAATGAAATTAGGAATATATAAAATCAATACAAATAATTGTAATGCATGAGGCGCGCAGATTGAATTTATTTGCGTTATCTAATCGCAGCTAGGGCTGTGCCGACACAATTATTGTAATGTATCGCCGCCAATAAAATGATACTGCTGTGGTTCAGATTGTTATTCAAACCGTGTCTGAAAATGTACGCTGAATTTGTGGAAATTGTGTAAAATATTACCTACCTCATGTCGTGTGTACTGACAATTTTAGGGTTCCGTACCAAAATGGTAATAAGGAACCCTTATGGTGCGACTCAGTCTGTCCGTCTGTCACATCTGGACATCTCAAGAACTACTAATGCTATCAACTTGTTTGGAACAGTTTTAGATGACGTTTGCCCAACTATTTCGCAAATAAGAAAGAAATAAAAATATGTATGATTTTTTTGCAACAGGGACTGAAATGGGCCTTAAAATTCGAAGTGGGGCTACTAGGGCATTTTTTTTAGGCCGCATAGTTTTCGACTTTTGATGAAAAATGTAAAAAAATACCTTCCCCCCCCACCCCTTATCTCCGAAGTTTGCATAGAGAAAAATCGGAAAAAAGTGATGGAAGTATATTTAAAAATTACAGGAAAAATAAAACGGTGTCTCTAAACAGCACACTTTTTCAGAAATCGGAACGGAACCCTCGGTGCGCGAGTAAAACTTACTCTTGACCGGTTTTTTTAACGTATTTAGCGTAGCAGAACCTGTACGTGCAAGCGACAGTTTGCGCATTTATTTTTGTCTGAGAAAATTTATAACAAGGGCGCAAAAAATCTGTCACGCATAACTCTTTTTTTTTTCACCGCAGACATAAGGCCACACAGTGTTCCAATCGATCAAAAAAATTTCCCTCTGCTGTTTATGATATTTTATGAAAAAAAAGTTTATGTGAAAATTTCATGAAAAAAATTAAAATAAATTCTGAAAACGTAACTGTCCAAGATATTTTTTTATATAAATATATTCTGTTAAAAGCATTTTTAGGCTCATATTTTCCAGTTTTTATTTTTGGAAAATCACCTCCCTATACCGAGTAATAATTTTTTTCCAGATTTTTGTTTTTATTTTTTTTTCTCCCTAAAAACTCAAAAGTGCGACTTGTCACTAGGACTAAAATATTGTTCGTAATAAGGCCTATCATTCATAAAAACCATGTCGCACGATTGCGGTTTTTGGGAAGAATACGCTATTTCATTCTAAGGTCAAATAATACTACATAGGGTTGTCGCAAATGGTCCAACAAGTTTTTTTTTTTTGTAAGTGTGCGTATACAAGGAAAGAAGCGTTATCACTGACATACTTATCATATCGCAAGCTCGAATCTATGTCATCCCGAATCAAGGAACAAAGAATTTTGTATTCAAAGCCAACTAAACGCGAAAAAAAAAACTAAAAGAAAAGGTCTTCCAAACATGTCAAAGGATTGAATGTTTAAATGAGATAAGCTATTGTATTAAAGAAAAAAATATAGTTCAAAACAAAATAAAATGAATTAAGGTCAAATACAGTGACAGCCCCTAACACTATGTTTTGAAATTTAATTCCTTCTAAAAACCGCGATAGTGTGACGTGATTTTTTATTAGTGATAGGCCTTGTTACAAGCAATATTTTTGTGCTAGTGACAAGTCGCACTTTTGAGTTTTTAGGGAGAAAAAAAAATAAAACAAAAATCTGAAAAAAAAATATTACTCGGTATACGGAGGTGATTTTCCAAAAATAAAAACTGGAAAATATGCGCCTAAGGATGCTTTATCAGACTATATTTATATAAAAAAAATATCTTGGACATTTACGTTTTCAGAATTTATTTAAATTTTTTTCATGAAATTTTCACATAAACTTCATATTTTTTTTATAAAAAAAAACATTTGAAATTGACACGTGGGTGTTCTACTCGTGCATTTTAAATGCATCCCTTGATCGATAAATATCATAAACAGCAGAGGAAAATTTTTTTGATTGATTGGAACACTGCCAGTTCCTCGAAAGAAAATTAATTATTATATAATTAGTTAATTAATGTGACAAATTTTCAAGTGCCCGTAAACAGCTGCGATTGGTTGAATTATGTCTCAACAGCCAATTGCAGCAGTTCTTGTCAATTTGTCACATTAGTTTTGCGATTTTTGCGAGTTTTGCACCAAATATCTTCCGTCTTCGTTGGTCTGTAGCGTTAGTTTTCAGCAATGGCAAGCATGTTTTAAGCCCATTTGTTATATATTTCCACTTCATCTCAGTGTACAGTTAAAAATATCTATCTATTAGCTATCCTATCCAAATTTCTCTCAAATCTATGAGAAAATGAATTTTCTTCATAATTTTTTTTTTATTAATTTTTCCAATGTTTAAATATGTAATTCTACTATTATCGGATTAGACGAATCTCTTGATTTAAAAATGGTGTAAATAACCAGACTTTGTTTTATTTATAAAGATATCATTTATTCCAAAAATATAAGGTTCCAAACAACGCCTTCATTGTTAAACGTTCTGAAGCTACGTTGAGTAGAGTTATGCTCGATAAAACTTGCTCGTTAGTTTGAATATGAGAAGCCATAAATATGAAACACATGTTATCTACGTATTTCACTTTAGCAGTGAATTCAGTAGTGAAAATTAACGAGAATGAGCCATTATTTTTAACCGACGGTAAAAAGGAGGAGGTTCTCAATTCGACACGTTTAAAAGTACTTAACCAGTATGTCACACATTATTTGTGAAAGCTTGAAAGCACATTACGGTTGAGGGGGTGCTTGTAAACTCAAATACTAACAACACATACATAACATATACACCACGCCTTTGGCAAAGGTTTATCTATTTACATACAGAATGGTCCTAATAGTGACGTCAAAAAGAGAAATCTGAATTCCTCATACCCAGTGTAATATCTCTGGGGCCAATAAAACACTCACTCAGGTAGATATACGGTATGCGAAGACAAACACGTGCGCACTCGCTTACAGCCAGTAAGCGAGTGACACCACAATGCGCCCGCGCATACACTACACCCAGCGGTATTCGAAAATACCCCGTGTATGTTCTGCGATTTTTGTAGTTTTCGAGTTATTTTTGTTTTTGTTGTAATTGTTTACAGTTTTCTGCTGGTGGAGCTTCAAAACTTCATATCTTTTTTTTTGTAGTGTATTTTTCAGATGTTTTTTGTGACATGAAAGTAACATTCAAGACGACAATGTCACAAAAAAAAAATCTGAAAAATTGCCACTACAAAAAAAGATATGAATTTTTGAAGCTCCACCGGCAGAAAACTGTAAAAAATAACTCGAAAAATACAAAAATCGCTGAACTTACCCCTATTTTCGAATACCCCAGGGTATGAGGAATTCAGATTTTTCTTTTTGACGTCACTATTTGGACCACCTTATAGTTGCAGCCACATTTCGCCAGTTACGTAATAGGGGGCGAGCCTATTGCCATCAACGGAGCACAAATCCAAACTCCGGGCGGCTACTGAGAAATTCCAGATGGAAACACCCAATAACACTTTGCCTGACCTGGGAATCAAACTGAGGGCCTCGTGCTCGCTTTACGACCACTAGACCCACGAGGCAGTAAAACTGACTTGCAGCCACATTTCGCCAGTTACGTAATAGGGGGCGAGCCTATTGCCATCAACGGATCACAAATCCAAACTCCGGGCGGCTACTGAGAAATTCCAGATGGAAACACCCAATAACACTTTGCCTGACCTGGGAATCAAACTGAGGGCCTCGTGCTCGCTTTACGACCACTAGACCCACGAGGCAGTAAAACTGACAATAATGTGACATTTAAAATTTAAAATCTCATGATGTCATCTCATCTCATGAAGATATGTCTCATCTCATGTCACAGAACAGATAATATCTGTTCTGTGGTACTAGTAGTAAGTACGATGTCAACTATACTAGGTTCATGAGATTTTAATCCTAAGATCAAAATCTTCCTGAATTTTGACATTACTGTCAGTATTACTGTCTTGTGGGTCTAATGGTCGTGAAGTTCGCCCTAAAGTTAAATGTCACTGCGTTTACTACGAATCAATTGCGGGATCAATTATACAAAATAATTAAAATAAAATTGGTTCTCTATTGTGGTATTGGTCATATTTTATGAAGATCGCAACTACTTAAAAAGTGCAAGAGAGCCATATTAATAAAAAACCGGTCAAGAGCGAATCGGACTTGCGCGCCGAGCCACCGAGGGTTCCGTTCCGATTTCTGAAACTATTTAGTGACATCGTTTTATTTTTCCTGTAATCTTTAGTCAAACTTCTATTACATAGAATAATTTCAGATTTTTCTGTATGGAAACTTTGGAGAAAGGGGGGTTTGGGGGGTTGGGGGGGAGTGGTATTTTTTTTGAATTTTTCATCAAAGGCGAAATGCAGTCTATGCAGCCTAAAAAAAGAAAAAAAATGTTTGAGAATGTGCAAACAACGCTCTTTCATATAATACCCCATGCCCTAGTAGCCCCACTTCGAATTTTTAAGACCCCCTTTCAGTAACTGTTGCTAAAAAAAATAAAATATTTCTTATTTGCAAAATATTTGGGCAACGTCATCTAAAACTATTCCAAATTTCAAGTTGATAGCATTCTTGAGATATCCAGCCGTGACAGTCGGACAGACAGACTGAGTCGCACCATAAGAGTTCTTTTTTTACCATTTTGGTACGGAACCCTAATTAACCCTATCATTACGCTTCACAAACAGTAGTATAAAGCAGATATAAATAGAATTAACAACATGTTTGTGGTACCTACTGGCATGCGCTCATCTGCCGTGTAGTGGCCTCCCCGCTCTTGAGATTGTCGCACTTGGGCGGCCAAGTGCGGACGTGAGAGCTGTGGTCACTCTGAAGGCGGAGAAAGAAAGAAAATACATTTATTTAGCACAGACTCACTAAGAGGCACACAAAATAATATACCTACTTAACAATATCTAATAAAAAAAAAAAAATAGTAAAAAGAATCTGTTATATCTTCTACTTTATTGGTAATTAATGAATACCACTTTAGAATATAAGTATAAACCTTTATTAGCGATAGCGTACAACGTGTTAGGTACCACAGTCTATATAAAACATAATTCACATGGCGGCGATAGTGCTGCCCCTGTTTACTAATAGTGCTGGGCACATATTTAGTTTACTATGACAGAATCAACATGTGCTAAAACAATAACAGAGCGATGCAGGAATGTGTGTGCCCCATGTGAAGACGTGAAGAGAGAGTGAATTTGTGAACAAAAAAAAAACAATTTTTTAAATTTTTTAATTTTTTTTGTTCAATTCAAACAAATTTATTTGTTTTACGAAAATGTTAAGAATCATTGCTGTGCCTGCCTACGGCTTTGTGTGCGTGGATTTTGGATGTAAACTTAATTTTTTTTTTTGTTCATATTAAATCAATACTTAATACTTATCTACGAACTAAAGTATTTTTGTAGAACGCATTACAGATTTTTTTTATTTATTTATTTATTAAAACTTTATGCACAAGTAAAAAAATACTGTACAAAGGCGGACTTAATACCTGAGGCATTTTCTACCAGTACCTAGGGTGATGTTTTTTCTCAAACTAATTTAAATTTTAGTAAATTAAAATACAATATTATTAAAAGCATGTTTATTATCAGTGTTCGTTAATTATCAGGATTTGTGTGATTAGTGGCTAGGTTCAATTATTTTAAATTTAAATTAGTGCATAATTACGTGGTTTCAATGCGTGGTTTTGGTGCCATTGATGTCAAACTCTGGTCTGCTACTGTCAGCTACAATATTTTAATCTCGATGTATATAAATTGTAATTTTTGTCTTTGTAAGTCAGGTTTCCAAACGATGCCTTAAATTGACCATCTACCTATTTAAGGCCCTGGTTCCAGGCGTGGTTTAGCTCGTTGTGTAAGTGAAATGGCTTTATGGCTGTCTAGTTTGACGCACGAGATAGAAGATTCTCACGCGCACCGGAATTATGTCGTAAAAGTGCAAATAAAATCGTATAAAATTAGAAATTAACTATTTAATAAAAAGTAATCCATCACTGGATGCAGTTTGGAATTTGACATTTCATGGTATATTTTTAATTATAATAATAGTAAGAATAAAGGGATAATGAAGGGATAAACAGCTTTTAAAGATTATTAGGAGGTATGTTTAAATATATTTTTGGTGCATTAAAGTATGTTTAATTATATTTTGGCTTCCATCACTGTATGCGAAAAGGACTTGCAAACATCATATTTTTTACATGTCAAAATTATTTACGGTTTATGAGATACACAGCTTTAAAAAACCATCTTTTTGATCGTTTTCAGGAAATCTGCGCCTTAAGAGGAAATGTGGGTGCTCTTTTCTCCATACAAAAAGATACAAACGCTCTCGCCTGTTTTCTTTCTGGTTAATGACCATAAAGCAATGATTTTTTACAGAAATATAAATATCAGTTAATTGTATGCCCCTATGTTTTCCTTTTTGATGATATATTATTTTTATAGGAACTAGAACCCTCCAAAAATGCTCAAAATTGCCTATTCAGACCGCTGTCAACAGACACCTAGTGTACCAATTTGACAACTATTAACGAAAAAAGAAAAACATATGGGCATAGTATATATCCTTCATATTCAGTTTATGAAATATCTTTTAAATTGGTCCAATATTGGAGGAGGAAATAGGCGAGAGCCAAACCTCGAAATGTGACTTTTTACATAGGCTATTTAGTCGGATCTGCAGTTGTCCTTATCGCACGAATTCTAGGGCGGAGCGCTCGCAGAGCGACAGCAATACCTTCTTAAAATACCTAGCTGGCCACCCGCCTTTCCTCTTAAAACCCTTTTTCGCCGCTCTCCGCTCTCAGTCCCACCTTACCTTTACAGACACATCTTCACCAGCTAGCACAACATAGCATTACTTCGCATTGTAACCTATTATTGTACGTTTCAGGTACGTTCAGATGTTTAACAATACACCTACAACAATACGATAATGGTATGTATTCATTTCATTCCAGCCTTCACTTGTTTTCGGTAAGACCTTAACCACTTGGTTGATTTTAATAGCTTGAATGACACATCGCATTAAAAAGATTATAAACATTCTTACAATAATACGTATAATAAGTATAATTAAATATACAACATTAGTTTTTCTTTACACTAAACCTCTTAAGAGTAATTGTACTCATCATTTTGAACAACTTTTACTATGGGAACAAACCTGAAATAGCAAAAAAAAAACAGCTGTTCAGTACATTTATCTACATCAAACTCGTCAAAATGTACTGAACAGCTGATTTTTTTTTCGAGTTTTGACGAGTTACATTTTGACGAGAGACATTTTGACGAGTTTGATGTAGATGTACTGAACAGCTGATTTCAGATTTAGTCATAGTAAAAGTTGTTCAAAATGATGAGTACAATGACCCCTTAAGAGGTTTAGTGTAAACAAAAAATAATGTTGTATATAAGTCTGAATGGTTTCATGTCTGTAAAAGTTGCTGAACGACAGGTCTTGTTATGTTTAGGTACCTACTTTAATTTCTAAAGGAGGAAGTTCTATCTAAGTCAAAACGTATATTTTTTTTTGTATATATAATTTTTACAGCGTAGTCCGATTTGAAAATTTTTTTTTTTTTCGAGTAATTATACCTCAAAGTTGGCCCCTTAAAAAGTTTATTAATATTGCTTGGGTAGTTTTTCAGTTAGCTTCAATAATACAATTTTTTCCCACTTTTTATGTGGATGATGTTCAAATTTTTTTTTGCTAAAAAGTAAAAAATAAAAACTTTGTTATATAAAAATACAACCGAATTCCAAAAAGAACACTACAAAGTGAAAAATAACTTTAATTTCTGAAGTCGGCAGCACAGGGAATACATTTAACCAGACACCGACTTCCGAAATAAAGATTACCTATTTTTAATTTTTAGTGTTGTTTTTGGAAGTCGGTTGTATTTTTTTGTAAAAAAGTGTTCATAATAATAATCATAATCATAATCTTTATTTGTGAAACATAGGTAGGTATACAATTAGGTCTTACACATAAAATAGTACGCTATGTTTTGTCTTAAGACATACAAATCTAATAATATGCAAAGTAAATCTGCTAAAGATAATTAAATCATTAATAAAAAGAAACATACCAATATTCATTAAAAATTACTTACAATGTCATATTTTTTTTTTGCAGCATTAATATATCTCATTATTATAACTCTTTATTATTAAAAAACTTATCCATTGTATAGTAGCATTGCCAAAAATGTCATTAATTAAAAGAAAAATTCCAATAGTCACCAAAAATTACAGATGTCAAAAATTAAAAATTTAAAAAAATAAATTTAAATGCATTATTAATAATTACTTATAACTCTTTATCGTTTAAAAACTCGTCTATTGTATAGTAGCATTTGTCAAGAAGAAGTTTCTGCAGTGCGATTTTAAATTTTGACAGTGGCATAATTTTTATGGTATTAGGAATGTTATTATATATTCTAGGAGCAATTCCGAAAAAGCTTTTATACATTAAAGCAGTCTTACATTTTATGTTACATAATTGATTTTTGTACTGAGCACGCAATTCAGTTTTCTTGACTGCTGATAGTTTAATAAATAAATGCGGGTTTTTCTTTACAAAAAGTGCAGCTTCTAATATGTACAGTGCAGGAAATGTTAACAGTTTTAATGATTTGAAGTAGGGGAGACAACTGTCTGTGTTTTTTAAACCGCACATAGACCTAATGCAACGCTTTTGCACCCTGAACACGGTCTCTCTATCAGTTGATTGTCCCCAAAAAATAACACCGTATCGGAGAACTGAACCTACCAAACCATGATACGCTGTCAGTAACGTTTCAATATTTACTTTTTTTGACAACTGGAACAGTGCGTATGCGGATTTACTCATGCGCTTACATATATCTTCTAAGTGGAGTTTCCAAGTGAGTTTATTGTCGATAGTTATACCTAGAAACTTACTACTAGTGACCTCTTCTATCAAACAGTCGTTATAAGTAACGGTAATCGTTGGGTTTGGACGACGTTGATGGAAATGCATTATTTTAGTTTTACTCAAATTTATTCTTAAGTTATTCTTATCAAGCCACTTTATAATTTCACCCACAGAGCTATTGATTTCATTTTGGTAATCATTAGGATTAGTACATTCAATAATTGCTGTGCTATCATCAGCAAAGAGAACCATTTTGTGTGTTATCGCTTTTGGGAGATCGTTAATGTATATTAAAAACAATAACGATCCCACTACACTGCCTTGAGGCACACCATATTTTACATGTCTAAATTCAGATGTGTATTTATATTCTATCTTACTGATTGGGCATATTCTGGAGATTTCTGTACACTGCAACCTGTCACTGAGGTATGATTCTACGAGTTTGAGGATATTTCCTCTTATTCCATAGCCGTGCAATTTTCGAAGTAGTATGTTATGATCAACAAAATCAAATGCTCGCGTCATGTCAGTATAAATAGCACATATTGGATTCCTTTTATCTATGGAACTCATAATATTAGATATTAAGTCAAAAAATGCCATATTCACTGTAGTGTTCCTTCGAAACCCTTTTTGTTCAGTACAGAATAGTTTATGTTTTTCAAAGTAATTATACACAGCATTATATATTACCTTCTCTATTATTTTTGAAAATATCGGAATTTTGGCAAGTGGTCTGTAATTTTTTACATCTGTTTTATCATTTCGCTTGAAAAGGGGTTTTATAATGGTTTTTTTTATACATACTTTTTAAAGAGGATTTAAGATTGACAGACTGTGCCACTTTCATCATCTAACTTTTATAAAACCTGAAAAATAATGAACACTAATGTTCCCGCTGCATGGCAATTGCCACAAACTTACAAAAACTTTTTTCCAAAAAAAAAACACTACAAAGTGAAAAATAACTTTAATTTTGGAAGTCGGTGTCTTTGGATATGTATTTTAGTTTTTTGCCACCGACTTCCAAAATTAAAGTTATTTTTCACTTTGTACTGTTTTTTTTTGAAGACGGTTGTTTTTTTTTTTTGTAAAAAAGTATTTATTTTTCATTTTTAGTGGGTCAGTTTGTAATTTATCTAAGTTACAATTTCAATTTAATTACAATGTCAACTGCTCATCACCTTTTACAAAATTTTGTTTTTCCGATGCAGGGACGTTAATTGTTGAGGAGTTCTCCTAGTAAGAACCAGGAGAACTGGAGCTCATGGTGAAGTCACCATCACCATATGCATTTTGACGAGCCTAAATTGCTTAGCAACCATATTAAAGTAATCGAATCGCAACCCGTGAAATACTTAGGTATAGTAATTGAGTAGTTCCGATGGCCATCTGTGGTCTCCATAATCAGTTCCACTTCACCAAATGGTGCTTTCCGAGAGCAAATGTACGAGTTACTATAAAAAATACCCAAATCGCTATAGGTGTGCCTGTAAAATTTGAGGGTTTCCTCCGATTTCCATGGAATCCCCTCATCTGATTCTGACTTGGTGACAATGGGACCACCTCGAAAACTAGAAACATCCGAATTCATAACCTCCTCCTTTTTAAGAAGTCGGTTAAAAAAAGAATCGAGCATTCATCTCTGCGTGTAGCATATTTCATTATCATCATAAGTCTAGGATTCCTCTTGATGTTTTTCATATACTTACCGACACTCGGTGCTGTCAAAAGTTTTTACTGACAATACCATTACAATTTGCTATTATAAGTAGGTACAGCAGGTTCTAAAACCGCAACCTGGTGCTTCAAAACAAGGTAAATAACTACCTACAGCTACAGCATTTCTTAACCCAGGGACCTATAAACTTTACCAACGTACACTGCAACACTTCTACCCATGATTTATATTCCGGCCAGCGCTGCAGTGTTTCGAACACGAGAATTCGGACTAGGTACTTACTGGTGCACGCTGAAATTCATGAAACATTGGCTAACTGTCTGCAGTGAAACCTCGGCTGAGAATTACTTTGTAAAGTTCAGAATACTGCTATGTTAAATTATAAAAAAAACCGGTCAGGTGCGAGTTGGACTTGCACATGAAGGGTTCTGTACCACCAAAAAAATACTTCAGTTTAAAAAACATGTTTCTTGTATGGATAAGATACAGCCCTGTGAGAGACAGACAGACGGAAGGACGAACTGACAGCGGAGGCTTAGTAATAGGTTTCCGTTTGGTATTTGGTAAAAAGAAGCCTGATAAGAGGCTATACTGAAATTTGATAGATGATATCCGCTATGTAGGAGTCTAATTTGATTAATCATCCCATGTTCTTATTCTTTGTCGAGATAAGTGAGAATAATAATACCATTTTATAACGTTTAGCCAGTCAAAGAACTTGGCAACAAGGCAAGGCCAATAAAACCCTAATAGCAACATTTTATTTTACCATAAAATAATCACATACATATTTCAACAATAAGATTTACCTAGGGTCGACTTTAACAGCCAAAACCAAAGTCTACATAGCTTTGTTTTAGCCAACATTGAGGATCAGAAGACATAAAAGAAATCCCGATGTACTAGTAAATGATAAATGTAAATTGCACCGATTCTTGTCACTTCTAACAAATCGTAAATTCATGGCAGCCCTCAACGGTTGTTCTTCCTCATCGTGAATTAATAGTCTAAGAACGTTGTTCTCGTTGTTCTCGACAGAACATGGCAATTAGCGAGGAGAGGAAGTAAACAGTTGTACGTAAACAAACAGCACATGCGAATTAAATGGCGACACAGACGGGCTACTTTGGTGGTATTTTTGGAACACAAAATATTGCCGAAGATTCATGAAACCTATCCTAAAATTTGGTTGTGGTTTGTTGTCAAAACTGTGTGTCTTTTAGATCACTATTTGCGGATAGCTGTTTCTAGGATCCAGATCACGAAGTTTATTTGTCTGATAATGTGTGTCGAGATTCACTATGGTGCATCACAATAATGTTATCTGGGAGATGTTTGACCGCTACGACTGATCAGCACCCTAATTGCGTAACTCATTATCCATCGGAGTTTGAATCATTTTGAAACAAATTGCTAATCCATTGCTTCATATGTTCGAAAAATTTGTCTGCTTGACAACGTAAATAACGCAATGAATGTTGTTGAACTGTCAAAATGATAACCAACCCGATTGATAATATTGCTACGCAATTAGGGTGCTGGCTGCTTACAAAAAAAACTATACGCTATATGCTTATATAAAAAATAAGAATCAAACTATAAGTATGATGACGTCATTTTTGGCGAGCTTTAAAGCCTCTGGCTGAAAAAACCGCCAACGAGAAGTGTCTGGCAGTATTGATTATTAATGATTAGCAGTATTCTGTAAAACATACATCAAAATCAGCAGTCAGACTTGTGAGTAATATTTTTACGTAACTTTGGTACCTGGAGGCCTACTCCCTAAGCAAGTAGCCCGTAGTTTCAGCCTTCGTTACGGGCGTTTCTTACTCCGTATCACCTACGGATGGATGATTGGTTCGGGGCCCAAACGAAGTATGAATGACAACATGATTTGCCGGTTGTCCCTACTCCCGATGTGTGTTTGCCCGTCCGAAAAAAGTAACTTTTACACTTGTTTTGATGGATTGTAATGTCAGACGGATGAACGGACGGACGGGAAGACGGACGGACTTAGGGAGTAGGCCCCCTGATACATGAAAATTGTCCGTCGGCCCAAGCTAGTAGGTATGCGTACGTTCAAAATACATACTAACACTACTCCATCCCATTTGGTTAATCAGAAAATAAGTAAGGTCTGGCGGCCCTGGGGTCTTGGACTATAGTGCCTGATGCTGGTATTCAACTGAAGTGTGAGGTGACGGATGTAAATTAGTTTTAAAATGCAACGTGTGTACGCATACCTACAATAAGTATAAGACTACAAATAGTTGCCAAACTGTTGCCCGTTTGTAAAATCCAATAATCCATAAAGGAGCTTAGTCTAAACTCGGTGAACATTTTGTAACAAGAAGGGCAAAGGTGACGTAGAATATCTCCATATTTGTATATATGAGGGACGAGAATAGCACCATAAAAGGTCGTTCATTCGGCACGCCATATTCTTAACATAGAAGGAGAATTTGTGCGAGAATGTGGAATTCATAATACTTATGAATATTATGATGCAAAACGTCGACGTATTCCTTTACAAGTAGTTTTTTTTTTTATCCAGGCATCATCCCTATGCCAAGCCCTGTAGATAGTCTGTTAAGACACACACACACGCACATGTACAGCTATAGAATGCATAAAAAGAAACAACCGACTTCCAAAAAAAACACTACAAAGTGAAAATTAACTTTAATTTCGGAAGTCGGTTTCTTTGGATCTGTATTTTAGTTTTTTGCCACCGACTTCCAAAATTAAAGTTATTTTTCACTTTGTTGTTTTTTTTTTTGGTAGTCGGTTGTTTTTTTTTTTGAAATAAAGTTTTTATTTTTCACTTTTTAGTGGGTCAGTTTGTAATTTATCTAAGTTACAATAGCCTAATGTCAACTGCTCATCACCTTTTACAAATTATTGCTTTTCCTGATGCAGGGACGTTAATTGTTGAGGAGTTCTTCTAGTAAGAACCAGGAGAACTGGAGCTCGTGGTGAATTCACCATCATCATTATGCATTTTGACGAGCATAAACTGCTTCGCGATCCGTGAAATACTTAGATATAATTGAGTATTTCCGTCGGCCATCTGTGGTCTTCATCATCAGTTCCAGTTCACCAAATGGTACTTTTCGAGAAAAAATGCACGAGTTACTATAAAAAATACCGAAATCGCTATAGGTGTGCCCATACAATTTGAGGGTTCCCCTCGATTTCCATGGGATCGCATCATCAGATCCTGACTTGATGATCATGGACCACCAGGGTCGCATACCCTTTCAAACAAAAAAAAAATCAAATCGGTCCAGCCATTTTCCAGTAATCGGGGAACATAAAAAAAGGTTCCGACGAATTATTCAGAACCTCCTCCTTTTTGAAGTCGGTTTAAGAAAACGTTTTTGCCTACCGTACTATAGTACAATTTACTCGTAGATACCAACTGTATTGTTTAGTCTGCTCAGCTACAAAACTAAGAATAGACGGACACTGGTGCTGCTTCTGTTGTGCACAAACTAAATTTAATTTAGGCTATTGCTAACTTTTTCTCTCTAATAAAACAAGAAAGAGACGGACGTAAATTAGAGCTGTCAAAAGTTGAACTAATATTTCCATACAAACGACAGACGACAGACTAAAAACTGACATCTGTAACTTAGTTCATAACTATAGCCGTCCTTTTCTCGCGCTGCCTGTTAGTAAAAGATAGTGATTCTCTATTTCTAGTTTAGTTATTGAACAAGAGAATCAACACCACTGTTCGGATACTGTTTATAAACTCTGGAAACGCTATCGATTAGTATTACGCCTGCATTCAGCTACAGCTGTAGACAAATAGGCTAGCATTACAAATGATTTTCTCATCATTTTCATTCGGGGCCATTACCACTGGGTAACGGCCCTGACTTACGTGTTGTAGGCCGTGGGTTCGAACCGAGGCAGGCACTTTGCGTTGTGTAATGTGTAATTTACTTTTGTACCACAGCACAGCTCTCAAAACAGCGAAGGTTGTGAACTTGTGAATTAACCTGTCTGTCCTAAAACCAAAAATTCAAAAACATGTCGGTGACATCCACCAACCCGCACTGGGCCTGCGTGGTGTATTTTAACCCAGTCCCATTCACAGAGAGAAGACCTGAGTCCCAGCAGTGGGAACGATTAAGGCTTACAAATGACAGTAGTAATAAAACATCGACCCATTGTATCTTCTTTCCATCTCAAATCTTATCAAAAACTTTTCCTCTTCTGTGTCTCGTCTTTTCTTGAGACCAGAATTTGTTTTGTTTAAAGTCATAATTACAGCAAGTTTTAGTTGATTTGGTATCTACTCGAGTCTTCTTTTCAGTCTGTAATGCGTGGTGATATAACATTCCCCTCGCGGTCAGTGGCAGACCAACGTTCAGAGGACATTTCAGACCAGTCCTACAAAAATACGCCTTACGATACTTGTTAAAAAACTTCCCTTCAGGAGCCCTCTTCAGCGGGCCCTGTAAAAACATATTATTACGTCTACTCATCATATTTTTTGTGATAAGCTTAATTTGACCCTATTCGGATTATTTTCTTAGCAACCCTGAGTCCTTGAATGGTTAGAAACTGTCTGCTAATTAAATGCTTAGTAGTTATGTTAGGAAAACGATGTTTGGGTATGCAAATGAACGTAATTTCGGTTTAAGTTGGCTAAATAATGGTTTAGATACGGATCTCAATTGTACTTTGGGAGGTGGAATAGGTTTTACCTATTAACTTAAGTCGCTAAGGGAATAATATGTTAAGATACCATTTCGATTACAAGAATAATCGATTGGATGTTTGTAGGAAATAATGGTGTGAGGTGACGATATTTCTCGATTTTTTGGTGATTTTTTATTCATCCTCTCATTGTTTATGTTGTACATAATATCAGTAAATAATTGACTAAGTATATATAATGTTAAATGATATTATAATGTTTAGACTAGAAGCTGAGTTGAAAATAATACTTAGATTTTATTATTAAAAACACATTTATATTGTGGCATTTATTTAACTCATCTCAAAAACAAATCATAATACTTATTGAGCTGAGTTTATTAGATAACACAATAGAAATCTGTTTTTAATAATTACCTATTAAATTACTAACATGTATTAGTTCGCCAAGTGATTAAATTTTCCAAAAAAAAATTGGTCCCGTGTGAGCGAGAGAGGTGACAAAATGGGACAGCCCTCTTAAGCTAATTACCGATTAAATGCAAAAGATCTTCATGAAAAACATACCTACCATATTTACTTATAGACAAGATTACATGACAATTATTTTCTCGTCAGTTTAATACGATAACTTTGCCCGAGGCGCATTCGACGAAATAATAGCGCCTTAATTTTGGCCGTGCGCGATATTGCTATCACAATTCTGGAAGGCGCTTTTTGAAATTTTAGGAATGATGTTTTTTCATTAATAGAATTTGAATAGAATAGACAACATAGACAGTTCTTTATGTATAAAATTATTTGAACAAAAGCCATTCATAGATTCACTGAAATGCCGCTCTGCCTCTGTAGCAAAAAAAAAAAAAAAAAAAAAATCAAAAGTCCTTTATTCAAATTAGGCTGAGAATCAGCACTTTTTGAACGTCAAAATTACAGTAAGACAGTCCCCACAAAACGCCCGCCCTTCACCACTTCCTAGTGCTTTAGCTGGGAAGAAGAAGTAGCGGAACAAACTCCCCAGCAGCACAGCTGTCTGTTCAGTTAGAAGAACTAGATTCTATACAATAGTACCTATGCAAAATAATTTACGCAACACAATACATTAAATTATATTTTTGTCAAATAAAATAAACAATTTTAGTACTTAACTCATGTAACCTGTCATTATGTAAGCTGATCCTGGAGAAAGAACATAACATAAACATTGTCTTGAGTTAATCACAGCGACCAACTATTCTTATCGTTTAAGTAATCGCTGATAGAATAGTATGCCTTTGAACAAAGATTGGATTTAACTTTAATTTAGTAGTAGCGTCAAGGTAAGGTAATAATTATGTGTGGTGTATTTTTTTTTTTACCTTCTTGTTCTTGTTACCACATACTTTACTCGTGTACATTAATTGAAATAAGTAAGTTATTAATATTATCCTAAAAAATAAATCCCACTTTCCCTCATAAAATATTCAACCAACAATTTAATCCGGAAACACAGCATGAAAAATAAAATCTCAGTCACTGTGTAAAAACCACAAAGTTAAGCTCACACAAATCTACATAGTAAATAGATGTAAAACGGTTTCGGACGTTACATACAAAAGTACGTATATAGGTACCTATATGCTCCTGTGTGCTACATCCTAAACCGTTATGTACCAGATTTGACCGGGGAATTCTTTGTTTAATCTGGTTTTCAGACTTTCGGAAATACACATAACAATAAAGCCCCCACGAGTGACGACATTACCACACCACACGGCCAAACCTTTCGTTTGGCTAGTGGCTACCTCAGCAATCCTCAAAAAACCTGTCAATCGACCACCTACAGATCGGTAACAAACAGTCTGCCTATCCTTTTCACAACTATGTTAGGGTCGGCTTCCAGTCTAACCGAATGCAGCTGAATACCAGTATTTTACATGGAGCGACTGCCTATCTGACCACCACAACCCAGTAACTGGGTAATACGATACCCCTTGGTAAAGCTGGTTGTCAGACTTTCGGGCTTCTGAGGACCCGTAACGACTGTCGAAAGATCCACGAATGACAGCCGAGACCAACGGCTTAACGTGCTTTCCGAGGCACGGAGGTGTCTTGGTATGTAAAGATAGTCACCCATCCACGGACCAACCCTGGCAAAGGTTTCTCTAAAGTTTAGAGAAAAGTTAACATTAGGATTTAAAGGTTTAAAGGGAAGGTCCTTTACTGACTTTCAGACTACCCAAAAAAAAACTGCCCTAAAATAGGCATTGTTAACCACACCACATATGATCAAGATTTCCATGTCGAATCTCTATCTACATTCCCTAGACATTTGGGTCTTGCTCAGTATGTAGCCGGCGTTCTGTAGCGCTGTGTTAATATTTAATTTGCCGGTTCCTTTCATCTCGGGGCGGCGGGTCAAACACGACCCAAGGCGTGTTGAAACGACTTGTGTGTCCAATTGTTTTCTTACAGAACGGGTGTGTCCGTGTGTTTAATTCATTTTATTTTGTGAGTGATTGTCAAGGGAAAAGTGACAATGAGCAGCTTAAAACTTCTATTGCGACAAGAGCATTTTTCATAAAGAGCTATAGGTCCATTGAGAGACGAAAAAACATCATTAGTTATACCTACCTACGTAGTATAGTAATCATTATGTCAATCTATATATCTATATAAATAAAAAGAGAAGTCCTGACTGACTGACTGACTCATCAACGCCCAGCCCAAACCCTTGGACCTAGAAAGCTGCAATATTGCACAGAGGTTCCCTTTATAATTTAGACTTCCCGGTAGCAGGTTCCCTTAGGATATTTTCTGACATCCACGCGGGCGAAACCGCGGGCAAAAGCTAGTTAACAATAAAAAATCATCGGACTTTTATAACTCGGTATCTGCCGCTGGGGCAAAAATAAACCCTACAACTGAATCAGGGCGTCTACTCCCTAAGCACGAAAAGTCCGTAGTTTCGGCCTTCGTTACGGGCGTTTCCTACTTCGTAGCACCTACGGACGTATGATTGGTTCGGGGCCCGAACGAAGTATGAATGGCAACACGATACGACAGTTGTCCCTACTCCCGATGTGTTTTTGCCCGTCCGAAAAATTTAACTTTTACACTTGTTTTGATGAATCGTTAAGTCAGACGGACGGATGAACGGACGGACTTAGGGAGCAAGCCCCCAGTACTTTGGTCGCGGGTTGTTTGAAGAAGATACCGCGGCCCTGGCATAGGCAACTGAAGGAACACGGGTGGGTTTTAGTCAGTAAAAGTCTGACACGCCCTTCCGCTCCACCCAGAGCGGGAGAAGTTATTTGATGATTTCCCAACCTCAAAAAAAAAAAAAATAAAAGAAAAAAAAAAAAAAAAAAGGCCCCCAGTACTTTACCGTAGAAACAAAACTCAAATAAAGTTCTCCTTTAAAACTACGTTCTAAGAATTCAAACAACATTACTTACAAAACTTACAGTTTTAAGTAACAAACAAAAATACAATTATACAGTCTTTGTCTGAACTAAGTCCGGAGGAGGAGGAACTCCCTACGTCAGCAGACGACGGATTAAAACCTACAAGTTACAGTTGTATTGGTTGGTTGGGGGATGGTCTGTGGATGGGTGACCATGTTTACATACCGAGACTCGGAAAGCACGTTAAGCCGTCGATCCTGGCTGTCATTCGTGGATCTTTGACAGTCGTTACGGGTCGGTCGTCAGTAGCTCGAAAGTCTTACCAGTTTTACCAAGGTGTATCGTATTGCACAGTTACTAGGTTGTGGAGGTCAGATAGGCAGTAGCTCCATGTAAAATACTGGTATTCATCTGCATCCGGTTAGACTAAAAGCCGACCCCAACATAGTTGGGAAAAGGCAGGCAGATGGATTAAAGATAAAGATAAAAGATAAAGATTTTTTATTTGTCCAAAACATGGATGGATTGATACGTCTCTATTATTTAACAGCAACAAACGGCAACTCGACTTACGCGGCAGGGCCACGAGGAGATGGCGGGACGAACTCGACTGGTTAGCCACATAAAGCAGTACATAGGTATAAGTGGAAGGAGGAAAGGGAAGCCTGTATACCTACTCTGTAGTGGGACAACCACGGCCTACGTGAGGCGATTTTGGTGATTTTTCGACCCCCCCCCCCCCTTAATTTCTCACGTAATTAATGAACACCTATACTTATTATCCCCTAATTATTAGATGTCATTTCGGTATTCCCACCGCTCCTAGTCAAATATTACACTAATACCACCTAATTATTAGATGTCATTTCGGTATTCCCATCGTTTCTAGTCAAATATTACACTAATACCCCCTAATTATTATATGTCATTTCGGTATTCCCACCGTTTCTAGTCAAATATTACACTAATACCCCCTAATTATTTGATGTCATTTCGGTATTCCCACCGTTTCTAGTCAAATATTACACTAATACCCCCTAATTATTAGATGTCATTTCGGTATTCCCACCGTATAGGTACATACGTCCATCAAATCAAATCAAATCAAATCAAATCAATTTATTCGCTTTAAGTGTTGGTACAAATTTCGGTCTTAAAATTAATAATTATAGAGATCCATAACACTTAGTCATAATAATGCGACATGCAAACATTTGGGTATAAATAAGTACATAATTATTATTAAGTCATAAGTAAATAGTTCAGTAAAAATTAAAATTAAAATTGAGAAATTGATAATATTATTATAATACATTTAAAAGAAACAAAAAAAAATAATACTATTAATGTCCGGGGATAGTGTTACTTACTGTCCAATCTCTTATTAAATATGTCATTTACTGAGTAGAAGTTCTTTTCCCCCAACCATACTTTGAGACACCTTGCAAATTTATTAGCCGGTAAGTTTTTAACACTATCAGGTATAGCATTAAATATGCGAGTACACATTGCATAGCTATTTTTACTATATAATGCTGTCCTAGGAATTATGGGCAAAACTATTCTATTCCTGTGCCTAGTACTTTTTGCATACATTTCATGAGCTTTTTTAAATAACTCCGGGTGCATTTTAACAAATTTAGCGCATTCAAAGATATACAAACTTGGAAGGGTTAGTATTTTGAACTTTTTGAAAAAGGGTTTGCAAGATTCCCACGGGCGTATTCCCGCTATGGCGCGAATGCATTTTTTCTGCGCGATGAACACTCTTTTACTTTCTGTTGAGTAACCCCAGGTAATAAGACCATATCTCAACACAGAATCCACGTACCCATAGTATGCAGATAATACGGTTTCTAACGCTGATGTTTTTGAAAGTTGGTATAAAACGTACACGAATTTATTTATTTTATTGCATACTTTATTGACGTGGGCCTTCCAGTTGCAGTGTTTATCAATTGTGATACCTAGAAATGTCGTTTCGTTTACCTCTTTTAATTTAAGTCCTCTATAATTGATGTCTAAATTCTTATTTTCTCGTCCATATGTACTAAATTGAATAAAATTCGTTTTTGTTAGATTTACACGCAGATTGTTTTCGTCAAGCCATGTTATTATAGATTCAATTGTATTATTTATGTCAGTTGTATATTTATTAATGTCAGTATTATTCGATGTCATTATTAACGATATGTCATCAGCGAACAGAAAACAGGGTTGATTGGTCACTTCAGGAAGGTCATTTATATATAGTTCATCGTTTCTAGAAACACCCTTAAGTAATGGAAAATCTACCTCTACTACTACTTACTTAACTTACTGTTTAATCTGAAGGATGTGTCTCTAATCAGTGTTTGTTCTCAGATATGCGGGATGTCTGTTCAGTTTGGTTTTTGTCCAACTCTAGGCTAACTTGTCTTTGTTATTTAACGCGTTCAGCATTTTTATTTTAGCCTAGGTACTAGCAAAATGTGGAATTACCATAATGCGCGACTATACTTAGTAGAATCTTTAATTAAAATATTATCGTTATAAGAAATCATCAAGAGCAGTGGTGGCCCAGTGGTATTGGCGGCGACTTACGAGTTGCAAGTCGTAGGTTCGAACCCCGGCAGGCGCTTTACTTTGTGTAAACCATTTCATCACCACTGCTCTCAAAACGGTGAAGGAAAACATCGTGAGGAAACCGGCATGTCCTAGAACCAAAAATTCGAAGACATGTGACATCTACCAACCCGCACAGGGCCCGCGTGGTGGATTACGGCCCGCTCCCTCTCACAGAGAGGAGGCCTGTGTCCCAGCAGTGAGAACATTATAGGCTGATTATGTGAAGAAATCATCTTTAATCTATTAATTATATTATAATATAACCATCATAAACCATCAATCTGCCTAGCCTGCAGCTAAATACCAGTATTTTATATGGAGCGACTGCCTATCTGACATTTACGTGGTAATACGATAGGTACCTCTTGGTAAGACTGGTTGTCAGACTTTCAGGCTTCTGACGACCCGTAACGACTGTCAAAGATCCACAATGACAGCCGGGACAAAGTTAGTGAAACATTTTCATTTATCAACAACTGCACCTTCTGATGAAGCCACGAGCCCCTCTCCCAACATCCTCCATCGTGTACAGACCTCGTAAACAATTCCCTATTCTCATCACGCCTGTGGGCTCAACAAAAAAGTGAAATATCGATGGCGGAGGATTTGCATAAATAATAAAACTATCAGCTGACATGATTGATAGTGCACATTGTTTGATTGATACACGATACACACTTTTTTGTTTAAGATAGATTACATGATGTTTTTAGGGTTCCGTACCAAAATGGTAAAAACTCAAACAGTCTGTCTGTCACAGCTGGATATCTCAAGAACTACTAATGCTACCAACTTGAAAGGAACAGTTTTAGATGATGTTTACCCAACTATTTTGCAAATAAGAAAGAAGTAAAAACATATTTAATTTTTTTTGCAACAGGGACTGAAAGGTCTTCAAAATTCAAAGTGGGGCTACTAGGGCATGTGGGGTATCATATAAAAGAGCGTTGTTTACACATTCTCAAACATTTTTAATTATTTTTACTAAGGCCGCATAGTTTTCGATTTTTGATGAAAAATGTTTAAAAAAATACCGCCAGCCCCCACTCCCACTAATCTCCAAAGTTTGCAAAGATAAAAATCTGAAATTATTCTATATGATAGAAGCTTTTGTAAAGGTAACAGGAAAAATAAAACGATGACTCTAAATAGCAAACTTTTTCAGAAATCGGAACGGAACCCTCAGTGCGCGACTCCGACTCGCTCTTGAATGGTTTTATAAATAAAAACAATTTGTAACTGTCTAATTGGTTTTATTTATAAAACAAAACAGGGCAAAGGAGTAGCCCTTGCCCTGCAGTTGACAGTTACAAATAGTCTCGTCCAGGGGATGAGGGAGCATTAGTCACGCTTGCTCACTATAATACATCGCAGATCATCTTCCAACTACGTTGGGGTCGGCTTGCAGTCTAAAGTGTAAGGTTTCATTAATATAACTGAAACAACATGGTTTAAAGCTTGTCCGTCGTAAAAAACGCGGTCACTGTCGGACTGCTTAGAAAAGAAAGAGAAGCGCGATGACACAACGCTTGCAAAATATGAAGTAATTATCGATTTACAAAAAATGTGTTGAACTAAAAAATAATGACAAGAAATCATTCCTTATTAGTTTGTAAAGAACTGTATAAATTTATGTACACTTTTAATGAAAACTGTAGGAGTAATATGGTAACAACTCGAAAAAATAGACCGAAATAGACCTGGATTTAGGTTTTTTTTTCCTTAGTTCTACAAACTAAAATAGATTTCAGGACACATGAAATCACTTCTTATGTATTGTAGATTGCTGTGTATTTTTTCCTATCAGAAAGATGCTATAGTTACTGTAAAAGATGGTTACAATGTTACTTAGTTTCGCCGTATTTTAGGGAGGAGCATCAAATCGAACTACGGTTTAAAATTTTTGCACTGGCCATACTACGGTGGAAATGTGAGCAGTGTACATTGGAGCCCGGATAGGTAGGTGTACAGAGGCCAGCATCAAGCTAACCCAATCTGTCAAATTTTCACAATTGAATAATAACGTTGTTCCTCCGACCACCAGATTCCATGGACACCTTAGCGTTTTTTACGTGCCGGATAACCTCAAAAACTTTATCATTTGTCCACGGCTTTTTTACTTAATTCTTGTCTTTATCTTTAAAACAATACTTTTTTTGTGAAAAGTCCTTTGAACACGTAGAATTTGCACTGTTTTCAATGTTTTTCTGTGTCACAAAACCACTACTCGACGCCATTTTTCTTGTTTTGATTAGCAGCGCCACGCGTGGTAAGAAAAATTACTAAATATTTCAATTTGCCGCGGCATTTTGTAAACGGAGATTGAATTGTATATCAAATGATGTGGCATATTATAAATTGACTAGGTAATTTACATTTTGCCTTCAGCATATTTTAAAACAGCGAGCGTTTTTAAACGGACGACGCCGTTTGTAAAACGCGGAATCATACAAATTGCCTGCGATATATATACCGTGGTGGTTGATTTAAGAAATAAGTTTTGGTAGTAATAAGTTGTGATGAATATTAAATAAGTTTTGAATGATATATGTGGTTATTTCTGAGATATCCTACAAAAGGATGCAGCTGAATACCAGTATTATTGTACACGGAGCAAATTCCTAACTGACTGAAGAGTTCCGTAGTTGGAATTTATCTCAAGAACAAACTTAATATTTTAGTTGAAAATCATATTCTCCCATACATTCCAACTGTAAATTAAATTTGTACGCACAATATTGAGAGCTTAGGTTGAGAGATTTACAAATCAAATCAAATCAAATCAAATCAAATCGTTTATTTGTGATGCATGGGTTACATACAGGTGTTCATTACATAATTATATACTTAATAATGTTCACGCCATGATCAGCAACTTGGGCATACAAATGATTAAATAAATTATAAATGAGAATATAATTATAAAATTCTAATAATTTGATATAAATTCTATTATTACTATTAATCACAACAGACACAAGACAACAACAATAAACTTTCGTCAAGATACATGAAACATTTAACAAATTCAAGTCAATAAAAATTCAGCAACAGAGTAATAACAATTTTCAATAAGAAATTGGAACAATTTATTTTTAAAGACATTAAAATTGCCACATTCTTTTATGTCATTTGGAATCTTATTATAGATCTTTGTGGCCATAGCAAACACACTTTTCCCAAAGAGGGCAGTTTTATACTGACGGGTAACATTATTATACAGGTAACTTCTATTGCGAGATTTAACTTCTAATGTAAATAGTGATGGATGATGTCTAATAAACAAAACAATTTCAAAAATATATAGAGATGGCAGGGTAAGTATTTTTAATTTTTTGAAGTATTCTTTGCAGCTGTCAGCTCTATTGAGACCACACATAGCTCGCACGCACCTTTTTTGACATTTGAAAACTTTATCCCAGTTAGTAGTATTTCCCCAGAAAATGATTGCATATCTGAGTCTAGAAGCAACATTACTATGATACGCTACGAGTAAAGTGTTAAGATTGACCTTTTTAGCTAGCATATATAGACCATAAGATGACTGTGACACTTTTTTGCAAACAAACTCTATATGACTTTGCCATTTCAAATTGTCATCAATGTGCACGCCAAGAAATTTTGTTGTAGTCGTCAATTCAACTGTTTCACCGTTAAATTCTATTGGAGAATGTAAAGTGTTTTTTGTTTTTTGTTTAAATTGCATTAATTTAGTTTTATCGATATTAATTAATAAATTATTATTTTGTAACCATTGAATTATTGAATTTAAACTATTATTTATAATATTTTCATCATTGTATACAACAGTGCAGTCATCAGCAAATAGTACCATACGATCTGTAGTAGATTTTGGTAGGTCATTGACATAGATAATAAAAAGCGGTGGGCCCAAAATACTACCTTGTGGAACACCAAACTTCATTTTTCTACTGCTGGACCTATAATTTATTTCATGCTTCGTATTAGGACAAATTTTGTCAATACTCGTAATCTGAGTTCTGTTACTGATGTAAGATTTTAGTAAGTCTAAAGTGTTGCCCCTAACACCGTACGTTTCCAGCTTACTCAGTAGTATATTATGATCCACGTAGTCAAAGGCCTTTGACATATCCATATACAAAGCATAGACAGGCTGTCTTCTACAATGTTATTTTAAGATCATAGACTTCTTATAGGTTTTCTTGTAATCTATAGGTATACAACTGTTTTCTGTATATTTTCAAAATTTTAGGCTCAGTAGGTTTGGAAATAAGGGGGAGGGAATGGTCAATTTATTTTCGTACCTGTATTTTAAAACAATTTATTTTAAAATTATAAAAAAAAATATTTGAGACCCTCATGGTAAGTTCTTTCATTTTATATGTATGTCACACGGTACAGTGTGCAAAACTTTTTTTTTATTTTTTTATTTGCCCCCCAAACATGACCCACGTAATCAAAATCCATTTATTTACTTTACACGTCCGTGAATATGTAGTACCTTTCAACTAAATCTGTCTATCTATTAGATTCGGAGCAAATAGTCTGTGACAGCTAGACAGACAGACACACGAGTGATTTTATAAGGGATCCCTTTTTTCTTTTTGAGATACGGAACCCTAAAAATCACATAAAACCAACCGGTAATCATATTTTGGAGTTATATCATTACAGGATTATGAATACGGTGGCGTGGAAGCCATGAAATGAGCTCTCATTATAATTTGGAGCCGTATGATTAGGGATCAAAGGCTCCGTGGTATTACTGTGGAGTTAAGAATATTTGTGACAGGGCACGGAGCTTCTGATTCAATGCAATCAAAATATGCTCGTGTATGTATAGCAAAAATGATGATGTCTCTTGACTTACCATTTCAAAAAGGATCAATCTGCCCAGCCTTTTCCCTAACTATGTTGGGGTCGGCTTCCAGTCTAACCGGATGCAGCTGAATACAAGTATTTTACATGGAGCGACTGCCTATCTGACCTCCACAACCCAGTAACTGGGTAATACGATACCCCTTGGTAAGACTGGTTGTCAGACTTTCGGGCTTCTGACGACCCGTAACGACTGTCAAAGATCCACGAATGACAGCCGGGACCAACGGCTTAATGTGCGTTCCGAGGCACGGAGGAGTCTCGGTATGTAAAGGTCCCCGGCAAGCGTAGCATAACCTGATGGATTGACCCGTGCGGCTATTATTACTTAGCCACGAGCTCCTCTTCCATTTCCAAAAAGGATGGTGTGATAAAAAAGAAATTTAGGTAAGTCATTAATTCCTACTTGCTTAGTTACTTGCAAATTCGCGCTACAAACAGTCCATTTTGGACTTGACTAGATTTATTCTCATAAATAGTAAAATAATCGCACTATCACATCACACTTGACACGAATACTATAAAGGCGAAAGTTTGTTACTTCTTCACGCTCAAACGGCTCAACCAATTTGGAAGAAATTTGGTATGTAGATAGCTTATACCCTGGATTAACACATAGGCTACTTTTTATCCCGGTTCAAGTGGGTGAAACCGCGGGGCGAAGCTACTTAGATATAAATGCGAAAGTGAGTTTGCTACGTTATCACGCTAAAACGCCTGAACGGATTTGGATTAAATTTGGAACATGGGTAGACCATGACCTGGAAAAGGACATAGGCTACTCCTCATCCTGGATCGCAGACGAAATCGCGAGTAACAGTTAGTAATAAATATGCTATTTAAAAAGCAATATTTTGTGTACGGTTAACCTGGTCAATATGAATTCAATTAATTATTATTTGTATTCCAAACCCGAAGCCTATCACTTGCGAGTATTCAAACAATAATTCAAAATATTATCCAAATACACACTCAACATTTATCGCGGTAGGATGAACGCACCAATTATTGAAAAAGGCTTAGTTAGGTACTCTACTGAAATAACATTTTGTATGTCAATCAAGCTTTTGCTGGACGTTTCGTGATCGTTAATCCTGAGCTGAATATGACCGCTAATACCCTGAGTTTTTGGGAACACAATGTGTATTGTGTATCGAAGTAATTTTAAAATGAATGAGAATCTTGACTGTGATATCTCACACCACCAACCACCAGCACCAACCACCACCTTACCTCACCACCCAATCCATTTTTAGGGTTCCGTACCTCAAAAGGAAAAAACGGAACCCTTATAGGATCACTTGTATGTCCGTCTGTCTGTCTGTCTGTCAGTCTGTCAAGACCGTTTTTCTCAGGAACGCGTGAAGGTATCAAGCTGAAATTAATATCAAATACGTAGGTTTATGGTCCCTTGCAGTTCTAAAAAGATCAAACTTCTAAATCAACGCAATAAAAAAATACGGCCATTTATGCGACATTTTTTCATATTCGCAAGTAAATCAAAACCTATAGGGTACTTCCTGTCGTCCTAGAATCATGAAATTTGGCAAGAAGCAAGGTCTTACAACACAAGTAAAGGAAAAAGTCCAAAAATTGTTACTTTGTAATTCTATCATATAAAAAAATATTTTCAAAGTGGTCAGTCTGTCAAGACCCTTTTTCTCAGAAACACGTAAAGGTATCAAGTTGAAATTAATATCAAATACGTAGGTCTATGGTCTCTCGAAGTGCGAAAAAACTCAAGCTTCTAAGTCAACGCAATAAAAAAATACGGCCATTTTGCGACACATTTTGATACTCGCAACTGTCGCAAGTAAATCAAAACCTATAGGGTACTTCCCGTTGACCTAGAGTAATTAAATTTGGCAAGAAGCAAGGTCTTCCAGCACAAATAAAGGGGAAAGTCCGAAAATTGTGATTTTGTAATTTTATGACATAATATTTTTTTTTTTTTGATATCCAATGTTACGTCTACGGAAATACGGAACCCTTCATTGCGCGTGGTCCGACACGCACTTGGCCGGTTTTTCTTTTGTTTTTTTTTGCAATTTGTAGGTCCGTGTCAGGTTGTATCCTAATCAAAATATGATAATATGCGACATACTATACATATAATTTTAACCATAAAAATCATCAATACATCTCTCAAATTTAGAATTTTTTAAGATCTTTTTATGTATTACCTATGTTTAACAAATAAATTATTCGTATTCTTTTCTTTTTACATTTCGTGCAGATTTTTCGAACTAACGAAATCTAATGATTCTGCACGAAATCTGACTTAGAGAGATGTGTTGATAATTTTTATGATTAAAATTTTGTAAATACATACGTTTTATCGTCGCGTATCATATTTTGATCAAGATACACCCTGACAGAGACCTGCAAATTGTATAAAACGCAGGAAAATTTGAATTTCGTGGGCTACCACAGCTCATACCTCAGCTAAGGCGTCTTAATAGAACAAATCTAACTACGAGAGGATAATAAATGCATTGAATTCAAACTCCATCAGAGTCAAACACATTAGTATAGTTATAGTTATAGTAGTCGTACCCGTACCCCTGCCACTAAGTAGACAACATGGAGCAAGAACAGGCAATATACGGTTTGTTAATACTCGTCTCACCGCAGGAGTTAGCCACGGGCAGTTTGTCACTATGTTTGTACAAATTAAATTCAAAGCGGCCATAACTCAACGGCTAAGGCTTTGGACTTTAGGGCGAGAAATCGTATGATAATTACTTTTTTTATTGCATATAACCCTCTTCTCATTTACAGAATCTCGTGCTGGCAGTACGAGTGTTTCATTTGTTTTCCTAGTGACATAAAAAAATGTGTGTTAAATCTTCTGGACGCAACAAAAAAAGTTTTTTTATTGTGGTAAACGTAACGCAAAGAATAGTACATTTTGATACAAGTGGAGAACGTTTGTTATTGCATTCGAGGCGGAATTAACACCCGAGCCGTAGGCAAGGTTGTTTTTGAGCCGAGAACTGCAATGACAAATGTCCACGAGTATCAAACGACGTTTTTCAATACACTTTTGATGAAATAAAATCAAATAACGGAAAATATTTTTGTCATGAATTATTAGGAAACTATGATTTAAATTTTCTTTTTTTTCCGCGCTTTGCTTTCGCCAGGTTGAAGGAGAAGCAAAGGTATAAAGCCGGTAAACAGCCTAATATAAAAAATAGAAAATTCAAATATTTTCGAGTTTATAACACTAATAAATGTTAATTTGTTCATAAACGTTTTTTTTTTTATTGTAATAATCATAGTTTTTGATGATATTCTATTTATAAACATTATTTAAATATTTAAAAAATATTATCGCCGTAAAGACGCATACCTCTTTGCCGAAATTTAAAAAAAACATTCATCTCGGAATAGAGAGTTGTGAATAGAGGCATTGAACCAATTTGGACTAAGTATCTGTTATATAAGTTATCTGTGGCAATTTTTATTCCCGCACACGTGCGGGAAAATGAAAAATCGCACGCATGCGAGATACATTGCATTGTGAACCTAATCGTAGTGCGACATGAACCAGTTTTCGAGGAAGTGTATTGAAAAGAACATTTCAAGATTACATCACCTAAGTTTTCACAGTGAAGTTTTTGCATAATAGGTCGGCTGTAGTTTCTGCATAACCCCACGGGGAAAAAGCGTGATTATTTATATAGCTACGAAAGAGGTATAATCAGTCACAAGACATGACACTAATATCATGTCTTACGACCTCTTGCGCAGTTAATAACCCGTCAGATAGCATTACTATATTATAGCCATTATATGTACAGACAATGTGCAGTAATTTGTCAAACATTTACACAATACACGTACACACGCTACGCTACTAATGTTTACAGAACTACTAACATCATACAAGTATGTGTTTATTGTGTGTCTATAGCGAAATTCAAAGCATTTAAAAAACACACAACACTTAAAAATACACACGGGGTTTTTTAGGGTTCCGTACCTCAAAAGGAAAAAACGGAACCCTTATAGGATCACTTTGTTGTCCGTCTGTCTGTCTGACAGTCTGTCAAGACCCTTTTTCTCAGGAACGCGTAAAGGTATCTAGTTGAAATTAATATCAAATACGTAAGTCTATGGCCCCTTGAAGTCCTAAAAAACTCAAGCTTCTAAGTCAATGCAATAAAAACATACGGCCATTTATTAGGGTTCCGTACCTCAAAAGGAAAAAAATGGAACTCTTATAGGATTACTTGTTTGTCCGTCTGTCTGTCAGTCTGTCAAGACCGTTTTTCTCAGGAACGCGTGGAGGTATCAAGCTGAAATTAATATCAAATACGTAAGTTTATGGTCTCTTGAAGTCCTAAAAAGATCAAACTTCTAAGTCAACGCAATCAAAAAATACGGCCATTTATGCGACATTTTTTGATACTTGCAAGTAAATCAAAACCTATAGGGTACTTCCCGTTGACTTAGAATAATGAAATTTGATAAGAAGCAAGGTCTTACGCACAAATAAAGGAAAAAGTCCGAAAAATGTTAATTTGTAATACTATCACTCAAAAAAAAATTTCAAGTCTGTCAGTCGGTCAAGACCCTTTTTCTCAGGAACGCATGGAGATATCAAGTTCAAATTAATATCAAATATATAAGTCTATGGTCCCTTAAAGTCCTAAAAAAATCAAGCTTCTATGTTAACGCAATAAAAAATGCGGCCATTTTGCAACATATTTTGATACTCACAACTGTCGCAAGTAAATCAAAACCTGTAGGGTATTTCCCGTTGACTTAGAATAATGAAATTTGGCAAGAAGTAAGGTCTTTCAGCACAAGTACAGGAAAAAGTCCGAAAATTGTGAATTAGTAATTTTATGATTTAAAACTTTTTTTTTTTGGGGTCCAATGTTAAGTTTGTTTTTGGTATAAATTCTTTTCAACTACGGAACCCTTCATTGTGCGTGGTCCGACACGCACTTGGCCGGTTTTTTTTAGTGTAGAAATAGAAATAATATTTTTATTTTTTTCTGTACTAATACAAAAATGTTTTATTTTATATTTTGCCGTAAAAGCGCGCTATCGCATTTATGATACTCGGTTCAGCACTGAAAGTTGAAAATCAAACAGCGCGTTTTTATTTAGGCATTCACTTAAGTGTCGGCCTAGTGTTAGTGAAATGGGCATTACTATAATTATTATAATAAAATTATGATATTGCAGAACATCTGAATCATAGTATAAATAGCATTATTCACTATGTTTAGGAAACGGATTGGTCAACTTATCTTTATTTATCGAGCGACCATCTTTACATACCGAGACACTGTCCTCCGTGCCTCGGAAAGCACGTTAAGCCGTTGGTCCCCGCTGTCATTCGTGGATCTTTGACAGTCGTTACGGGTCATCAGAAGCCCGAAAGTCTGACAACCAGTCTTACCAAGGGGTATCGGTATACTGGGTTGTGTAGGTCAAATAGGCAGCCGCTCCATGTAAAATACTGGTATTCAGCTGTATCCGGTTAGACTGGAAGCCAACCCCAACATAGTTGGGAAAAGGCTAGGCAGATTGGTCGAGTGCGAAAAGAACTCGTCAAGTTAGAAATTAATTTTTTACTTTTTAACCGACTTCCAAAAGGAGGAGGTTCTCAATTCGTCGGAACCTTTTTTTTTTTTTTTTTTTTTTTTTTTTTTTTATTTTTTTTTTTTATGTATGTTCCCCGATTACTCGAAAATGGCTAGACCGATTTGGATTTTTCTTTTTTTGTTCGAAAGGGTATACGTCCCAAGTGGTCCCATGATCATCAAGTCAGGATCTGATGATGGGATCCCATGGAAATCGAGGGAAACCCTCAAATTTTATGGGCACACCTATATCGATTTCGGTATTTTTTATAGTAACTCGTGCATTTGCTCTCGGAAAGTACCATTCGGTGAGCTGGAACTGATGATGAAGACCACAGAGGGCCATCGGAAATACTCAATTATATCTAAGTATATAACAGGTTGCGATTCGATTACTTTAATATTTGTTTATGCTCGTCAAAATAATGGTAATGGTGACTTCACCATGAGCTCCATTTCTCCTGGTTCTTACTAGGAGAACTCCTCAAAAATTAACGGCCCTGCATCGGGAAAAGCAATATTTTGTAAAACGTGATGAGCAGCTGACATTGGGTTATTGTAACTTAGATAAATTACAAACTGAACCACTAAAAAGTGAAAAATAAAAACTTTTTTACAAAAACAAAAACCGACTTCCAAAAAAAACACTACAAAGTGAAAAATAACTTTAATTTCGGAAGTCGGTGGCAAAAAACTAAAATACAGATCCAAAGACACCGACTTCCGAAATTAAAGTTATTTTTCACTTTGTAGTGTTTTTTTTGGAAGTCGGTTTTTGTTTTTGTAAAAAAGTTTTTATTAAGTACCTTTATTACTTACTTTGCTACTTTTATTGCTATTTTAAGGAGAAACCAACTCCGGTAAACATTTTAAAAAGTAGTCAAGTACCTCTTTAAAAGTTTAAACCCTTCGACCTTCCTTTGACTGCAGACGGTAGCCACTGAAAACGCGTAAAAACGCTCATAAAATGTTCCTATTTACTCTAAAAACATGAGAGACTGAAAATTATTCGAGGTTGTTCACAACTGTAAATAATAAAACGGGGGTCAAACGGGGTGAATGGGGGTGAAAAGAGGGGGATGGGAGGGATTTCATGGACACTGACGGAGTGACGGCCCGAGTTAGATAAACTGTTAAATCTTAGCATAAAGGCTGACAGTTATAAGACAGTTAAATTCCCGGGCTGAGTTTTTGACTGGAAAAATTCTGTCGGTTTTTGAGTAGAACATATTTAGCTTTGTTTCAATATCTGTACTTATGCTGAATGAATACTTTTGTTTGTTTGAACTTGAACCCTCCACCACTGACGAGTCATTTCGTAACCCTATCACTGACACACAAATGACATTCGTCTCTGTTTAAAAAAATCTCTGATCAAGTCATCATCATCAGTATTTAATTTTTTTATTGATTTTTATCATCATCTGCCTAGCCTTTTCCCAACTATGTTGGGGTCGGCTTCCAGTCTAACCGGATGAAGATGAATACCAGTATTTTATATGGAGCGACTGCCTATCTGACCTCCACAACCCAGTTACTGGGTAATATGATACCCCTTGGGAAGACTGGTTGTCAGACTTTCGGGCTTCTGACGACCTGTAACGACTGTCAAAGATCCACGAATGACAGCCGGGACCAACGGCTTAACGTGCTTTCCGAGGCACGGAGGGGTCTTGGTATGTAAAGATGGTCACCCATCCACGAAGTAACCGCGGCAGGCGTAGCTTAACCTGATCGATCTACCCTTGCGGCTGTTATTACTTTGCCACGAGCCCCTCAGATGATACAATATTTCAATCAGAAGGTGCGATGATAAATATAACAGCATATAAAAATATTTATTAATGAACATGCTTACAGGTTGAGAAATAAAACAAACAAACTTAACTACAACTGGAAACTATGTACTCTTGAATGGCGTAAACGTGCTCCTGCGCACAATGAAGAATAACGTTTTCGGCGCCGAATGTCATTCGCACGTGGGTTAAAGCAAAAAATAATAAATTCAGCTTTTTCCGTAAAGGTTCAAAATTAACTTGCAACCACGATGTAGACATACTTTGAGCATGCAACATGCAACATGCTGGCAAGGAAGTAGCCAAATTACTAAAAACTCTCAAAAAGTTTTGTAAATATCTCGAACAGGTACTTACATGATTGTACCTACTTCAAAAAAGCAACCGACTTCCAAAAACAAACACTACAAAGTGAAAAATAACTTTAAGGCGGTGAGAGCCGTAAAAACGTCGTTTTGTTTAGTGTTTTATTCGTAGACTAGCTGTGCCCGCGACTTCGTTCGCGTGCATGTCGGAAAACAATAATGGGTCGCTTAGATAAGGTGTAGATATCACTCCTCCAATGAAAATGAAGAATCTTCCGATCTTGCCTGGTGGGAACCGCTACCTGGGGTTCTCTACCACAGCCCTTGCGAATGCAGTTACTGTGGTTTATAATAGCGGGGTTTACACGTACAGTTCGGACTGCTGGAAACAACTTGCCATCCAAACTGTCGTTTTGGAACGAACAGCGGGGTTTACACATAAGCGCCCTCCACACGTACAGTTCGGAGCGCGGGAAACAGCACGCGCCGTTCCATCCCTCGCTCCGAACTGTACGTGTGGAGGGCGCTATTGACGAAATAAGTGAAATCAATTTACACCGAAACACTGTAACTGTAACTGCGGTTTGGACCGCAGTCCAAGATGCGCGGTCCGAACTGTACGTGTGGAGGGCGCTATACAGTTTGGTTTGGCTATGAGCGCCCTCCACACGTACAGTTCGGAGCGCGGGAAACAGCACGCGGCGTTCCATCCCTCGCTCCGAACTGTACGTGTGGAGGGCGCTATTGACGAAATAAGTGAAATCAATTTACACCGAAACACTGTAACTGTAACTGCGGTTTGGACCGCAGACCAAGATGCGCGGTCCGAACTGTACGTGTGGAGGCCGCTAACACTGTAACTGTAACTGCGGTTTGGAACGCAGTCCAAGATGCGCGGTCCGTGTGGGGGGCGCTCATGGATCTGTGGACTGTGTTCCAAACCACGGATGGATCTGTGCAGTTTGGACTGCGAATCAAACTGTCGTTTCGTTTATACCGTGAACATCCATTTTTATGGAGGCAAAACTTATAAAAAAGATCGAAGTCCATAATTAGTTGACCACGGATAGCAACTACCCAGTAATTTTCTTTGATTTCTGTACAAATCACAGTACGTATACGTTACGTTACGTACGTTATTGAGGAGTTCAATTATCAGATCTTCACCATAGTAAAGGGGACCATCTCTGGAGAGAACTCTTTCAAACATTGGGTTTGTGACATACGGACGGACAGATGGGCAAGACGAAATGATAAGAGTTCCCTTTCTAAGTACTATTTAGCTACGGAACGGAACCCTAAAAACAGGCGAATTGAGATTTGAGAACTTCTTTCTTTTTGAAGTCGGTTATAAAGATGCCTCAAATAATCTCGACCTTTAAAGAGAAACCCAGTTCCAGAGACCAGAATTCCAAGACAGCATCTACGAAACTACTATAGGTCCGATAATTTTAATACAATTTTTTTAATTTTATGACTGGAAAAGTGTCACTCTTCTGCGGAAAATCATAGCACCGCGATTTAGAAAATGACGACAATTGTTCAACGCCATCTATCGGATACAGTGGTTAACTGAAAGCTCGCTCTGCGTACAATAAACTTACAAAGTAAAACCCAGTTTGATTTATGGAAAGTGTTTGTGTCAGCTCTGACGACGACTGGAGTTTACTTCAGTTTTTTGTGCTGTTCCGACTTTCTATTTTTCGGTCATTTCTGTCGGGTTTCTTCAATTAATCAGTGCTATACAAAAAGCAACTTTAAGATGTAAAGGCGCTCGTCCCCCCTCTCACCCCACCTCTTACCACCACCCTCCCTCACCCCTCTAATCCCTTCACTGCATCCCCTTCCCCCTACCTCCCCCTCACACCCCGTCAGTGTTTCTCCGCCTCACCACATCCCCCCTCCTCACCTGTCAACCCTACCCCCTCTCCATCTCTATGTTGTTGTTGTTAGTTGTTATGATTATTATATGAAATTGCATTATTTTTAAAATACAGAAAATAGTTGTTTACCTGTAGATTACAGGAAAACCTATAAGAAGTCTGTGGTCATAAAATAACATACTAAATCTCTCAATATTGTGAGTACAAACTTACATTTACAGTTGGAATGTATGGGAGAACATTTTTTTGAACTACTTACAATGTTAAGTTTGTTCTTGGGATAAATTCATCTTAACTACGGAACCCTTGATTGTGCGTGGTCCGACACGCATTTGGCCGGGTTTTTGATAAACCACCAATAGAATCAATCTGCCTAGCCTTTTCCCAACTATGTTGGGGTCGGCTTCCAGTCTAACCGGATGTAGCTGAATACCAGTATTTTACATGGAGCGACTGCCTATCTGACCTCCACAACCCAATAACTGGGTAATACGATACCCCTTGGTAACACTGGTTGTCAGACTTTCGGCCTTTTGACGACCAGTAAGGACTGTCAAAGAACCACGAATGACAGCCGGTACCAACGGCCTAACGTGCTTTCCGAGGCACTCAGTCTGTAAAGATGGTCACCCATCCACTGACCAACCCCGCCAAGAGTAGCTTAACCTGATGGATCGACCCATCAGGTTAACCACCAATAGAAAGCGATTTTTATTGAAATACTTAACACAGACACAGGATGTGTTTATAATATTTAATTTTAATAATCTTTTATTTCATTTACATACCCAGGTATATTTTTAAATATTTTTATGAAAACATAAAATAAAAACCATCATAAGATATAAAAAATAAATAATAAATTATTATGGATATTCGCTAGTACCATTTGGCGTCAATAGATGTCGTTACGTGTATGAACTTTTCGTAATGAAAAGTTTTTCTTGAACACTTTAAATTCATATATCTTTTGATATATTGAAGCGATTGCGATGAAACAAAAACTAAGTAAAACTCTGAGTTACACACAATATTTAAGTATAAATTTTAACCATATTGGTTTCGTACTTTTTACGTGATACTTGAACGAAAAAACCTCTCACAGACAAACAGATAAACAGACAAACAGACAAACAGACAAAAATTACAAAAATGGTAGAAATGGTATCTGTTGGTTATTCTATAACAACCCAACTATTTTTTTTTTAAATATTTGCTATGTACAGAAACGCCTCGTCTACAGATTTATTATATGTATAGATAACACGGATTTAAATTTTGAAAAAAATATATTACTTAGTTCAGACTTCCATCTACAAATTTCGGCCGTCCGATACACGATTACTTGCACTTTACTGCATCCAATTAAATCGCAAAGACAAGTCTAAATTATGATCTATATCTTATTTCATTTGATTTATATTAGGCTTTGAACAATAAAACTTATGCCATAATAAAGGTCGTAAAAAATGTAATTTTTATCGGCTATCATAATTTGAAATATCAAAATATTTATATCACTAATTCCAATGTCAAGTGTTTTGCGCTCGCTCCGTGTCGTTTAGTCCCGAGCGGAACGTGATGGAGGTCGGACGTGTGCCAATTTTTCGAACCCGCCACCCCGCTAACTTCTGTCACCGGCTGCGACCGGCACAAATTAACATGTGTTGAAAACAGTTGAATTTGAACGCTATGCCTATGTAAATAAAGACGTCACGCGCGCAAAAGCTTTATTGGTATTTATTTTTATCACGGCCTATGTTTACCAATCGCATCAAGTGTGTAAAACAGTTGAATTTGAACCCTACACTGGAGCTTATAAAGCCGCCTGACGCGCAAATTTTTGGTTCACTATTTTCAAATCTCAAATAGGTAGGTGCCACAGAATAAAGTTAGTACGGGTGGTTTTATAATGAATATCGGATAGGAAATGAGATTTCTTCATAACATCACGCCTGAATTCTTTCAAAGGCTTGGGCAGGGATGTTCAGAAAATAAGTAGGCCCTCAAATGTATTTTTCTGTATACCTACATAAATAAGATTTTTTTTTTAAATTAAGTTTTTTTTCTAATTAGGTATCTTCTTATTTTTTTTTGTATTTCAAGGTCAAAATGAAAATCCAAGATGGCGGCTGCAAAAATTTCCAATTTTTCGTCATGGGTGTCGTTTTCGTGATATTTTAGGTCGCTGAAAACGATAGTGGGGTCAAAATGAAAATCCAAGATGGCGGCTGCGAAAATTTCCTAATTTTTCGTCATGGGTGTCATTTTCGTGATATTTTAGGTCGCTGAAAACGATAGTGGGGTCAAAATGAAAATCCAAGATGGCGGCTGCAAAAATTTCCTAATTTTTCGTCATGGGTGTCGTTTTCGTGATATTTTAGGTCGCTGAAAACGATAGTGGGGTCAAAATGAAAATCCAAGATGGCGGCTGCCAAAATTTCCTAATTTTCGGTCATGGATGTCATTTTCGTGATATTTTAGGTCGCTGAAAACGATAGTGGGGTCAAAATGAAAATCCAAGATGGCGGCTGCGAAAATTTCCTAATTTTTCGTCATGGGTGTCATTTTCGTGATATTTTAGGTCGCTGAAACCGATAGTGGGGTCAAAATGAAAATCCAAGATGGCGGCTGCGAAAATTTCCTAATTTTTCGTCATGGGTGTCGTTTTCGTGATATTTTAGGTCGCTGAAAACGATAGTGGGGTCAAAATGAAAATCCAAGATGGCGGCTGCGAAAATTTCCTAATTTTCGGTCATGGATGTCATTTTCGTGATATTTTAGGTCGCTGAAAACGATAGTGAGGTCAAAATGAAAATCCAAGATGGCGGCTGCGAAAATTTCCTAACTTTTCGTCATGGGTGTCATTTTCGTGTTATTTTAGGTCGCTGAAAACGATAGTGGGGTCAAACTGAAAATCCAAGATGGCGGCTGAGAAAATTTCCTAACTTTTCGTCATGGGTGTCATTTTCGTGATATTTTAGGTCGCTGAAAACGATAGTGGGGTCAAAATGAAAATCCAAGATGGCGGCTGCGAAAATTTCCTAATTTTTCGTCATGGGTGTCATTTTCGTGATATTTTAGGTCGCTGAAAACGATAGTGGGGTCAAAATGAAAATCCAAGATGGCGGCTGCAAAAATTTCCTAATTTTTCGTCATGGGTGTCGTTTTCGTGATATTTTAGGTCGCTGAAAACGATAGTGGGGTCAAAATGAAAATCCAAGATGGCGGCTGCGAAAATTTCCTAATTTTCGGTCATGGATGTCATTTTCGTGATATTTTAGGTCGCTGAAAACGATAGCGGGGTCAAAATGAAAATCCAAGATGGCGGCTGTGAAAATTTCCAAATTTTTCGTCATTGGTGTCATTTTCGTGATATTTAAGGTCGCTGAAAACGATAGCGGGGTCAAAATGAAAATCCAAGATGGCGGCTGCGAAAATTTCCTAACTTTTCGTCATGGGTGTCATTTTCGTGATATTTTAGGTCGCTGAAAACGATAGCGGGGTCAAAATGAAAATCCAAGATAGCGGCTACGAAAATTTCCTAACTTTTCATCATGGGTGTCATTTTCGTGATATTTTAGGTCGCTGAAAACGATAGTGGGGTCAAAATGAAAATCCAAGATGGCGGCTGCGAAAATTTTCAAATGAATGACTATCGTTTTCAGCGATCTAAAATATCACGAAAATGACACCCATGATGAAAAGTTAGGAAATTTTCGTAGCCGCTATCTTGGATTTTCATTTTGACCCCGCTATCGTTTTCAGCGACCTAAAATATCACGAAAATGACACCCATGACGAAAAATTAGGAAATTTTCGCAGCCGCCATCTTGGATTCTCATTTTGACCCCACTATCGTTTTCAGCGACCTCAAATATCACGAAAATGATACCCATGACCGAAAATTAGGAAATTTTCGCAGCCGCCATCTTGGATTTTCATATTGGCCCCACTATCGTTTTCAGCGACCTCAAATATCACGAAAATGACACCCATGTTGAAAAATTTAAAAATTTTCGCAGCCGCCATCTTGGATTTTCATTTTGACCCCACTATCGTTTTCAGCGACCTCAAATATCACGAAAATGACACCCATGACGAAAAATTAGAAAATTTTCGCAGCCGCCATCTTGGATTTTCATTTTGACCCCATTATCGTTTTCAGCGACCTCAAATATCACGAAATTGACGCCCATGTCGAAAAATTCGAAAATTTTTGCAGCCGCCATCTTGGATTTTCATTTTGACCGTAATCACATCCTCTCAAGAAAAAAAAAACTAGAGCGTAAGAAGTTATGCCCCTCCGTTTTTTTTTTTGTGTTGACATAACGAATAAAATAAAAAAAGAACTTTCCAAATCGGCTTCTAAATGACGGAGTACTGCAGTAACAAACATAAAAAAAAAAAAATACAACTGAATTGATATTCTCCTCCGTTTTTGAAGTCGTTTAAAAATAACACATCATTGTTACGTTTAAAAATTAGCTGGACATCACTCACAATGCAGTCATTGGTGTCGTGGGGAATACTAGTTTCTGTCATTCCCGACGACACCACCAGTGGTGTCGTGGGGAATGAACGGTCATTTCGTGGTATTTAAGTTCGCTGAAAACGATAAAGGTCTCAAGCTAATTTCGACCTTATTGACATTTTACAAACCCTTTGTTTTTTTGGTCCAGAATACTCGGTAAATGATTTGGAAGCTGAATTTAACAAAAAAACATGAATGTCAATAAGGTCTAAATTCGCTTGACACCTCAGAAAGTGTCTAGATTATTATGCACATCATTTTTAGGGTGTCAAGCTAATTTCGACCTTATTGATATTTTACAAACCCTTTGTTTTTTTGGCCCAAGATACTTGGTAAATGATCTGGAAGCTGAATTTAACAAAAAAACATGAATGTCAATAAGGTCTAAATTCGCTTGACACCTCAGAAAGTGTCTAGATTATTATGCACATCATTTCTAGGGTGTTAAGCTAATTTCGACCTTATAGACATTTTACAAACCATTTGTTTTTTTGGTCCAAGATACTTGGTAAATGGTCTGGAAGCTAAATTTAACAAAAAAACATGAATGTCAATAAGGTCTAAATTGTTATGTAACACATCATTGTTATGTAGCTGGACATCACTAACAGCACAATACAGTCGGTGGTGTCGCATGGCGTGGGGAATAGTAGTTTCTGTCATTCCCCACGACAGCGACACCACTGAAAACGATACCACTGGTGTGGTATCGTGGGGAATGACAGAAACTACTATTCCCCACGCCATGCGACACCTTCGTAAAGTAAAATGGTGCGCGGCGCGTAGTTTTGAATCGTACGGGTAAAGGTCTTCGTGTCAGTCAGATTTTAAATCCACCTTATTCACGAAAATAAATATGTATAAGTAGTTATTTTTATTTATTTTAACTGTTCAAGTTTACAATGCATACCTAATCTGTCTAAAACTTTAAAAAATACTTACTAGAAAAATAAAACAAAATAAACTTGTATACTAATCAGTTCAAGTTTATCTACTGCATTGCTCTATTCTGTGACGCAACATAGTACCTACTCGAGTTCATGAACTCATGAGCGGTGCGCTTGGCGCGCGTTTCCCGCGCATCGTAATTTATTACGTATCGCTACTCCTTGCGGGGGCTGCGGTAAGCATTTAATACCTACGGCGCTTGCTTTCACCCCGCCTTAATTTCGAAAATTAAAGTTATTTTTCACTTTGTAGTGTTTTATTTGGAAGTAGCTTAGTTTTTTTTTGTAGAAATATTTTTATTTTTCTCTTTTCTTTATTTTTAATAGTAGGTATAAAATAACGTAACTGGTTACCTGAAATGCTACTATTTACCTTTTCTATAAATATAAATCCGTCCTACTCAAAATATAATAAAAAAGAAAGAACGACTGTTTTATTATAAGACACAAATATTGTGTCCCTCGGGCCAACAAGACGACTCCCATCTATTTTTAGAATATTTTATAAGACAAACGCAATAATTTCAATCAATTCGTTTTCTGTTCTGTTCTGATAATAGAATGAAAGAGTAATAAAAATAATCCTAAACAATATGAACAATATTTGTAGATAAAATACCTTTGTAATCACGTTATCGAAAACGGCTCTAACGATTTCAATGAAACTTGCAATATAGTGGTTTACGGGGACGAAAAATCGATCTAGCTAGGTCTCATATTATCTGGGAAAATTCGTTTTCTCTATTTTCAGCTCGGCCGTCCAGGTAAGGGTGCTATGTGCAAACTGGGTGCAATACATTCCGTTTTTAGATTTCCAAATGGAGGGGGAATAAGATGATTCAAGTATTTTTATGACCTCCTTGGTGCCACTCAAGCTTTCTGCTGGAGACCTACGGACCTACTATTATCTTCTATATATATAAAATTCAAAGTCCTGACTGACTGACTGATTGACTGACTGATATATCAACGCACAGCCTAAACCGCTGGACCTAGAGACTTGAAATTTTGCACATAGATACATTATACAGTGTAGGCATCCACTAAGGAAGGATTTTTGGAAATTCCATCCCTAAGGGGGACAAATAGGGGATGAAAGTTTGTATGAAAAATCTTATTCTTTGAGTTAATAGACTTGAAACTTGGCATGAATATTTATCTAAGTAAATTATAAAGTTTGACATTTTTAGTTTTTTTAAACTAACCCCTCAGAAGGGATTGGGGTGTGTCAAAGTTTGTATCAACGCACAGCCCAAACCGCTGTGTCTAGAGATTCCAAATTTGGCACGTAGGTTCCTTGTGAGGTCTAAGGGTGCACTAAGAAAGGATTTTTCAAAATTCAACCCCTAAAGGTGTGAAATAGGGGTCCAAAGTTTGTATGAAAAATCTTAGTCCTTGATTTAATAGACTTGAAACTGGTCATGAATATTTATCTAAGTACATAAACTATAAAGTTTGTCATTTTTAGTTTTTCTAAACTACCCCCTCAGGAGGGATTGGGGGTCTCACAGTTTGTATGTAGGAATTTTAACGCACGTTCCGATTTACTCGAAACTCAGTATTTATACTTGAAATCAAAAATGACGAATAACGTGTAACAGGGTTTTTCGAATATCCACCCCTAAAGGGTTGAAAAGGGGTAGTCAATTTTACAGGGCAGGTTTTACTGCGGGGCTTAACTCGAAAATTGGTGTAAATAATCTTTCTTTTAAGTTACGGAAATCTCACAAACGATTTTTTAAAATTGTATCTCTGTGGGGGTGAAAACAGGGAATATAGTTTATATGAAAAATCTTATTCATTTGCTTAATTAAGTTGAAACTTGGCACAAATACTTGCCTAAGCAAGTAATAAAGTTTGTCATTAATAGTTTTTTCCCCAGAGGGAAGGGTAGAGGGGAAGGTGGGAATGGGAGGGAGTGGTGAGCAGGGAAAGGGGAAGGGGAGAGGGTGGTGAGCAGGGAAAGGGGGAAGGGGAGATTGTGGTGAGAGAGAGGGAGGGTAGGGGTGGTGAGGAGGAGGCTGAGGAGGAGGAAGATGGGGGGGCGAGGGATAGGAGAGCATAGTGAGGGGGAGGGTGTGGAGAAGGGAAGAGGTTTGACGGGGCGAGTAGGTTAGCGGGAAAGTTATGTGTTGAGGGGGTGATAGGGAGACGGGGATGGAGAGAGTGAGGGGGGTGAAAGAGTGCAGTGATGGGGAGGGTGAGAGAGTGGGAAGGGGAGGGGTTAGAGAGAGAGGAGGGGTGAAAGGGAGATTAGGGGGAAGAGGTAGCAGTGCCTTTACACCTTAAAGTTGCTTTTTGTATAGCACTGATTCATTAAAGAAACCCAGCCCGACAGAAATTACTGAAAAATAGAAAGTCGGAAACTCGGAGTGACACAAAAAACAGCAGTAAACTCCAGCCGTGCGACGGAGCTGACACGCTTTTTTTATTTGTTTGAACGCGCCAATCTCAGGAACTACCAGTCGGACTTTAATAATTATTTTTGCATTTCATAGCCCAATTCTTAAGGAAGGCTATAGGCGTATTTAACATCACACTAAAACTCTTAAGTGCCGAGCAAAAAGAAGAGAGAAGGAACGCTAAGCGAGAACGAAGTAATAGCGCGGGAAGGCAATGCGATGCGACGGGTGGGTTGGGTGAACATGAAATTTTACACGGAAGAAGTCGCGGGCAGAAGTTATCTCAATATTTTTGTTCCTGTGGCATATTTTCCGACATTCACGCGGGCGAAGCCGCGGGCAAAAGCTAGTACTATTATATACAAATATTGCTCATGTAAATAGGATTAGGATTTTGTTGACTATTGAAGGAAAGAAACATAGTTTACTTTACATATTCAGTTATTTTGCGATAAAGGTGTATCCACATATTTATACAAATTATGCCTCCCTAATTGTTGCAACTAAAAAGAAAAACAAAACCTATTTATTTTCTAAAACCTTCACCTCAAACTCTCATCATTTTAAAACCCAGTAAGAGCCGGTTTCTTGATCCGTAGTTAACTCAACCAATAGTTAAAAATTGGTTTCAATGTTGTTCACATTTTTAAACAATTTTAACCATTGAGTAATAATTACTAATAGTTGTGACCAAGAAACCGGCCTAACCATAAAATTTTCATAAAAAGAAACGTTCCCCGGGAGGAATATTTAGAACATTGTCTAGAGTATCCCGGTCGGATATTACGGCTTTTACTATAAACACTTATTATTAACTTTTAAATTGTGGAGGAAGGAAACCATTTACTTTCAATTTTGTGGATAAGAGGCAAACCAAATTGAATGAAAGGCGATTAACAAAACGAATTTATAAAGCGGATGTTGGTGGCAACGCCAGGATGGGGGACGCCCTAGATTGTAAATTAATAGAAGTACAAATACCGGAATTATTGGTGATGCCCTTCAAAAAAGGCGATAAAAATGTATAATTTGATATATCAAACGCGGTCGAAATAAGGAGTGTACCTGTATAGCTGTTTTTATGTAGTTAATAGTAACCCACGTAGTAATTTGTCTAGGATACGAGTGAAACCGTGGGCAACAGCTAGTTTGTCCTAATTTGCAGAAAAAGTAAGTAAGTATTACTGCGAAATTGAATTTCAGCTGACCTAAAATCTCTACTACCCAACATTCAATTTTAACATCCACCCATCCATATTCCAACCGCAGCACCCTTCCCGCTAAATACCTGCTCATCAATGAACAACACAGAACGGGGTAGTTTCATTAAATATTTAGCAGAGGTATCGGTTTGCGGTCTAGATTCCGATCCTATGTTAAACGGTGGTTAGGTAAATATTTTGTGAAGGAAATTGGAGAGCATTACATTAAACTGTTTGTTATTTACTGAGGGTAAAACCATGTTTCCTATGTACAGGTCTTGTGATCTAGTAAAAGATTTTTGCAGTACCTACTTAGCAAAATTTTTTGGTAGTAAAGTTACTACACTATAATGAATATAAAGTCAGTGAAACTAAACTAAACTAAGGAAAATTTGAATATCCGGACAATTTATTGTCCGGATATTCATAACTCACAACTGCCATTCTTCGACAATATGAGTGAGGCCTGGAAAAAAAGAAATTCTACTTAGTCCGTCATTCAGATAATAGAAAATATTAGACACGTATTTTTTGCTTTATCTTATTAATAAAAACCGGTCAAGAGCGAGTCGGACTCACGCACCGAGGGTTCCGTTCCGATTTCTGAAAAAGTGTGCTATTTAGAGACATCGTTTTATTTTATCTGTAATTTTTATATAAACTTCCATCACATAGATTAATTTCAGATTTTTCTCTATGCAAACTTCAGAGATAAGGAGGAGGAACGGTATATTTTTAAATCTTTTTCGTCATAAGTCGAAAGCTATAAATTAAATTAAATGATTTTTATTTCGGAATAAGTAATCCATAGAGTGTTAGTAACATAATATTAAAACAACTTACTATCTAGTGTTAGTACCAATCACCCTCCGCACAAACTGCTTTATAATTGGAGAACTGAAGCTCTCCGCTACAGTTCTCAAGATGCTGTTGGGACTGTCCCTAACTCTCCTCCAGTCCAGCTATGCGGCCTGAAAAAAATTAAAAAATGTTTGAGAATGTGCAAACAGCGCTCTTTCATATGATGCCCCACATGCATTAGTAGCCCCACTTTGAATTTTTAAGACCCCATTTCAGTCCCTGTTGCAAAAAAAAAAATATTTCTTTCTTATCTACAAAATAGTTGGGTAAACGTCATATAAAACTGTTCCAAACAAGTTGATAGCATTAGTAGTTCTTGAGATATCCAGCTGTGACAGACACACAGATCGAGTCGCACCTTAAGGATTCCTTTTTACCATTTCGGTACGGAACCCTAAAAAGGATGGTGCTATAGGTCGTATATAGCTCCGTCTCCCTCTCACACTGGAACCATGATGGATCCACGATCTTTTTTCACGTCATAGTGTCGCTCCTGACCCCTTCTGTGGTACACTTGCACACTGACTTAACAAAATGGACTGTTTCCACCTTTTTTTTTGTGGATGGGAAATCGTCAAATGACTTCTCTCGCTCCCTGGGAGGAGCGGAAGGGCGTGTCAGACTTTTACTGACTAAAACTCACCCGTGTTCCTTCAGTTGCCTGTGCCAGGGCCACGGTATCTCTTTCGAACAACCCACGACCCTGGCGGCGACTGTTTCCACCTTGACGATCACACACACCTCACCACTTTGTATGCTAATTTTTATGAGCAGCTGTCAGGCTGGGGCCTGTGATTACAGGACATATTCATGTAGGACATGTTCATGCAAATTATTGTGTACTCATGTGACACACTTACCAGTAACTATAATTATGTAAAGTGAGGTGACAGTCACTCTTGAGTGCCGCTACCATTAATAATATTTTTGTGACATTAATAATACTTATTATTAATTGTATGTTTACCGGCTCCACATGACACCCACACGCATAACACTCGCGCGTCCGAATCTTTACATTGGTGCATCATTTGGGTTAGGTTAGAATAATGACCATTACCTCTATTGCTGGTGAATCATTTGGGTTAGGTTAGAATAATGACCATTACCTCTATTGCTGGTGAATCATTTGGGTTAGGTTAGAATAATGACCATTATCTCTATTGCTGGTGAATCATTTGGGTTAGGTTAGAATAATGACCATTACCTCTATTGCTGGTGAATCATTTGGGTTAGGTTAGAATAATGACCATTACCTCTATTGCTGGTGAATCATTAGGGTTAGGTTAGAATAATGACCATTAACTCCATTGCTGGTGAATCATTTGGGTTAGGTTAAATAATGACCATTACCTCTATTGCTGGTGAATCATTTGGGTTAGGTTAGAATAATGACCATTACCTCTATTGCTGGTGAATCATTTGGGTTAGGTTAGAATAATGACCATTAACTCTATTGCTGGTGAATCATTTGGGTTAGGTTAGAATAATGACCATTACCTCTATTGCTGGTGAATCATTTGGGTTAGGTTAGAATAATGACCATTACCTCTATTGCTGGTGAATCATTTGGGTTAGGTTAGAATAATGACCATTACCTCTATTGCTGGTGAATAATTTGGGTTAGGTTAGAATAATGACCATTACCTCTATTGCTGGTGAATCATTTGGGTTAGGTTAGAATAATGACCATTACCTCTATTGCTGGTGAATCATTTGGGTTAGGTTAGAATAATGACCATTACCTCTATTGCTGGTGAATCATTTGGGTTAGGTTAGAATAATGACCATTACCGCTATTGCTGGTGAATCATTTGGGTTAGGATAGAATAATGACCATTACCTCTATTGCTGGTGAATCATTTGGGTTAGGTTAGAATAATGACCATTACCTCTATTGCTGGTGAATCATTTGGGTTAGGTTAGAATAATGACCATTACCTCTATTGCTGGTGAATCATTTGGGTTAGGTTAGAATAATGACCATTACCGCTATTGCTGGTGAATCATTTGGGTTAGGTTAGGTTAGAACTTCTTTAGGCGCATTGAGCGATTTTTAGACATAATGGAAGGTGTGGTAATAGTTTCACAATCAGCTATATGTCAATTGGCTTTTTACTCGGATTTAATATTGCATCATTTCTTACTCTTTTTACGGTTATTTTAAAATCTGAAAAATAAAAAGAAGCAACTGTAGCCAATAGTATTTGTGTAATTTAGTGTATCAATAGGTCTTAGGTGCGGCGGCTGTGGTCATTTAGCCACCACTAAACCGCCAATTTATTTTTCATACTTTTATAACAATAAATTTACAAAACTTATCTTTTCTCTAAGTGCATTTGGTTCATGATTGTGAGTTTGCCTAAGTTTTGATAATATTTCATGTGTGTAATGTTTCATGTCGCTCAGTTTGATAATAAGTCGAGAGTTACAATTGTAATTGTTATTCCGTCGCAATGCACACACCCAAAAATATTTGCTACCATTTTCTCAATTTTTCTCATAAATGAAACCACTCACATTTAATTTGATTCCGCATCTTTTAGTAAGAAAGGTATCTATACACTGTATTTCAGAGGATTCGATTACAACTTTGCAATAAATACACTTAGTGACACAATAGTTTTAAATTTAAAAATAATTTGTTCTACCTACAATGTAAAGTGCCTACGAATTTCATTAGAGCAATATTGTATAAAAATGTGTATTAGTGTCTAACATTTTAGGAGTTGATTATGCGTTTTAGCCTTAGATTATGTTTTATTATCATTATGCGTAAATTTTATGCTTTAGAATGATTAGAAAAATTATGCTTAAAAAAATTATGCGTAAGTTGTTATGCGTAAATATAATTAGGATAAACAAATTTGCTATGTTATAATGTCCTAAAATTTTATGCAAATGGATAGGGATCATCATCAACGTTTCAGCCTTTTTAGAATAACATAAATGAACAACAAATGAGCCGAAATAATTTAAGAAGCCAATATTTTCCGGATCCTAAATTCTGCCGATAACATGTGCGGTTACCCCACACCCACAGTTTAATAGGTTATGTGAAATGTTAGTTATAATCTGGGGCATGGTAATGAGATGTGGGTACTTGTGATTACTCGTGACCCATGGGTGGCTGCCAGAGATAGCAGAATGTTTAGGAACGATATCGGGATTTATGGGTATTTTACTTGAAGGTTTAATGACCGTTGGATATAATTCCTTCCTATTATTTACTGCCATTTTTAGACCTATTGCTTTATTATTTATCGCCATTAATACTAATTACACTACTGAATATTAATCATTACTACATGGTTAAGCTTTTCTTCCGTATAAACTAATCAATATATCATTTAATATACACGTTATACAAATATACCTACACTCGGCAGAGGTAAGAGATGACTTTGACCAGTCCCAACTGACGGCGCCCGCTCAACCATTTAGAAGAGAACAAACGGACAAATGATGATGATGATGACAACTGCTCCATCAGCAAGACATATAACTCTCAGCCGCTAGGCCGCACATTCAAGTCAATAAAAGACGTGGTATGTGGTATGGTTCGTACCTACATAGTGCACACATGGGCTATCAATTAAATAATAGGTAGGTACTACTAAACTTTACAAAACCAAACCAATTGACCTCTAGAAATCCGTAACCCACTTTACTACTCAGTACATATCTCTTAACATATTCACCACTAATTTCCGTTGTGAATGAATAAATTTCATAATTCAGCAACGTTTTACTTTGTACTACAATCCTGTAATATTAAAATATGTATACAAAGATTGCAGAGGAACGTAGTCTGTTGAAATTTCGTAGAAATGAAACTTTAATACAGTTCTCACATAGTTTGTCCTCGCTGTTTTGTGCCTTGTGAAGTCGTTCCTGGTATTCTTCATCTTGCATTTGCTGTAAAAGATGGGTTTAAGCTGTATATTTTCAAGGATTTGCAACAAACCTTATGTGCAAAGACAAAAATATTAATTAAGATAATATAATGTTGCGCTGACTCCAAATAAATTGGGATACGGGCAGGAGGATGATGATGATGATGATGAGAGATATAACATGAAGGATCATAAAAAAACCAGCCAAGTGTGTGTCGGCCCACGCACAATGTAGGGTTCCGTAGTTGAAAATAATTTATCCCAAAAACAAACTTAACATTGTAGTAGATGTTTTTATGTGATAAAATTACAAATTAAAAAATTTCAGACTTTTTCCTTTAATTGTGTTGTGAGACCTTGCTTCATGCCTAATTTCAAGATTCTAGTACCCTATAACTTTAGATTTACCACGAGATTTGACGACGATTATCAAAATATATCACATAAAAGGCCGTATTTTTTGATTGCGTTGACTTAGAAGCTTGATTTTTTTAGAGATCCAAAAAACCATAGAATTACGTATTTGATATTAATATCAACTTGATACCTCCACACGTTCCTGAGAAAAAGGGTCTTGACAGACTGACAGACAGACAGACGGACAACGAAGTGATCCTATAAAGGTTCCGTTTTTGCTTTTGAGGTTCGGAACCCTAAAAACATGAATGCCACCCTGCGGCGGAGTCTGCTAAAGGAGTGTCTGTTAAAGGCAGAGAGTCTGTTAAGGCGGAGTGTCTTAGTTACGACGCTGACGAAGGCGGCATCCTACTGCGTGCTCGCTACGCGTAGTCTGCTACGACGTAGCCGGCACCCTGCAGCGTAGTCTGCTACGCCGTAGCCAGCACCATACGACGGGCGTAGTCAACTTCAACGTAGTCGGCATTCCAGGCGTAGTCAGCAACACGTAGCTTATCCTAGCCTGTGATAACTTTAGCGTAGCAGTGTTTTAAAACCATTTTATTTTTGCGTCTGTAGCCAGCACAAAAAAAGTTAGCTTAGTTAGCTTAGTAGGCCCACTTATCTACTAATATTGAGCTACACAATGATTACATAAAGAAAAAAAAGAAAAAGCTTTTTACTTTCAATTTTTACAATGTTTCTAAAGAAAAGAATGAAATAAGTTATTTTAAAATATTAAAGTTTTCAATAGTAAGCTTACAATTTTTTTGTATGTTTTTTTCTTGAGCCTATAAGTTGCCATATTGATCCAGCTATTTTTTCTTGAGCCTATAAGTTGCCATATTGATCCAGCTATTTTTTCTTGAGCCTATAAGTTGCCATATTGATCCAGCTATTTTTATGAGATTATCATACTCAATACTCAATATATTTATTTGCATTCCACAATGTTAGCATAGGTGGTAGCTACATTATAAAATATACATCATTTTATATAGATCACTGTGGACCCTGTCGGGCACAGCAAAAATAGGATATAGGATTCCATACAATCGTGCGCCTTCTTTCTTGCCCTGTGAGCCTTTCCATGTTGTAGCTGTTTTGGTTCATCTGTGGTCTTTGATTACTGTAAAATAACTCAGAAAAACGGCAGTTTCAGGATAATATACTTTTAATAATCACTTTATCAACATAAACCAAACTCAGAATAATATCAGTTTATCACAAAGTCACATACAGTAGATTATAATATTTCCGATACTTTAACAATATTTTATACTTTCAACGACCAACGGTCAATCAGGCCGAGGTTTCACTACTAGAACTTCTCGAGACGGCGATCGGCGATCGAATGGTCGAGTCTTAGCTGACTGAGTACTCTGAGTCTCACTACGGTTAGTAGGAGGGGTATGGTGTTGCCAACTCTTACAGTGTTGCTAGTTAAATGTACATAATACTACTATATTTTGTAACATTACATACATAAATCTAAATTATTACTTCAGAAAAAAGTGTCCTCACTGCACTCTCAATAACATACAAACTATGATATACATAAACAACTTATTTACTGCAACACTAATGTCATAAGATCAACACTTGTGAACACGTGCTCGATCACAAGCGATGTCTGTACTCCTGGTACTCGTATGCTTGCTGACTAAGAGGCGTGTGCGCATCGGTTGCTTTACTGCACAAAGTAACGTTATAATATTTATTTTATCTGTATATATAAATAGCAACATAGTTGCTTGTCCTGTAAGTCTGTTTGTCTGCTTATTTCTTCATAACTACACAATGGATTTTGATGCAGCTGCACCATCATTTAACTTAAATATGGCACAAACACTAAACAACACTGTGATTCACGTTTTCTTTTTCTTTTTTTCTTTCTCTTTTTCTCAACTGGCTAATGTTGTTATTTACATACATACATAAACTTACGCCTCCTTCCCACGGGGGTAGGCAGAAACTACAGAACGTCGCTTGCTACGATACTTACGAGTACATACCCCATTTGCCTCGTTTACGTTCATACATGGTCCTACACGCACGCCCGGTTGCGAGTACACTACGCACCTGACCTTTCTGAAGGACATCACAAATAGGGTACTATAATTATGTCTTCCTAGGGCCGGTGTTTCCACTCACTTCCCGGCGATTCCACTCACATCTGCCTTGTAAATACCTTTTATAACACAATTGTAATGTAAAACGCACGGGTTTCTTTTTAATAAGGTAAAACGTAAGGTTTATCAAGATGCTCCGTCTAAAACGAACGGTAGGTACTTTTTAAATCTTAGCAAAGAGTTTTAATGTCAGAAAAGTGGTCAACATTTTATGAATAAAATTAACTTTGGGAGATAAAATATAAAAAATAATCATTAATTAAATCAAAGAATTAATTCTTTAATTTAATTAATTTTGCCATTAAATTGCAACAACAAAAACAAAAAAATATTAATTTACTTTGTTAGTAATACTGGCTGTTGTAAAGCGCTGCAGCGCACATCGCTAAAGGCTTTTACAGACAGAGGCGATATCGCGAGCGATATTGCAATATTATCGCGTCGCAACACCGCTACGCGATATCGCCTCTGTCTGTAAGAACCTTAATTTGTGAACAAGTAAAAATTATTCCGCGCGCTTTTTCTTTTCGCTGTATTGTTTTTATTTGAAAATATCGTCAAGTAATGATGAATTTATTAATTCGACACCACCAGAAGTCTCAGAGGCAGCGAAAAAGGCTACTCTAAGCCTCTGCCTGAAAAATCGACCGATAGATACTTACAAGCGTATCAAAATTTTATCTTATGGAAAACAAGCAAAGATCCAAATTCATTTTCAGAAAGTGTGTTTTTAAAGATTTATTCGTTTAAGAATGTCCGAGTTTCATTTATTTCCTCGCAAATATGTTATAAAACGTCGTATGACATACGTGCGCTTTGATAATTACAGCCTCTGCTTTCTTGTAGCCCTCGCCTACGTCTCGGGCTAGCAATATCGCCTCGGTTGTAATTTTCAACTTACCGCACTTATATCATAATGTACTATTGTTAGTCGTCTTTCATTAATTCTCTCAACATAACCAAACCATCTAAAAATACTTTTTGAAATTGTTGTCACTACATCTTCTTTTAAACCGCACCCTTGCCTTATCACCTCAGCCTATCATTTACAGTCACACCACACATGCTTCGCAACGGACGCATTTGCACAGCATTAGATTATTCTACTTTCATACTTTCGCCTGAAACACAGGATGTCCTTCAGGAAATTAACACTAGTGAACTTGACATAATTATTTGTATTTGGGGAAAATTGTATTAATTACTGTTTTACTTTTTAACTTGAATAAATATTATTATTTATTTATTTTATTCATTAATTTCACATCAATTTTTCGGTTTTTTTCGTTATTTACACTCAATAGATACAAATAATAATGATATCTCAACGTTTTATATATTTTCAGACTGTTCTATCTCCATATTCATATTCCAAGAATCAGAACCGAATATTAGCGCTAACGTTTAAAAATCCCTCGTCTATAAAACGGCTGATTCTCAAATATCTTTACGACGTCATCGTTGGGGTGGGAGCACACAGAGAGATCATAAAACAGCAGTAAACTCGCGGTAAACCGCGTCAGGCTTAGATTTAACTGACTGGTTAAACCACAGACTACATAAGTCTGTGGGTTAAACGGATTGAACGTATAGTCTTAACTCTGTTAGTTTCGTCTTGTAAATATATCTTCCTTCGTAGCGTTTCGATGGCAAAAATAACTGGAAAAAAAATATATGCATAAATATGCATAGTTTTACAGTTTTTAACCGACTTCAAAAAAAGGAGGAGGTTCTCAATTCGGTTGTATTTTTTTTTATTATTTGTCAGTACTCCGTCATTTATAAACCGATTTGGAAAATTATTTGCTTATTTGAAAAGTTAAACTTCCAGATTTGTCCCATTTCTATCAAAATTCAGTTCTGATGATTGGATATAGCGATTTTGATATTTTCATCAAAAAATCCAGCATTTGCATTCAGAAAGTATCATCTAGTGAAGTGGAACTGATGAAGGAAACCACAGATGGCCGCGGGAACTCCTCAACGATAATCAGTATTTCACTTCAGGTTTGCTCCCATACTAAAAGTTGTTCATAATGATGAGTACAATGACCCCTTACAAGATTGCCACTGTTAACACTTACCTACACCATGTATAATTACTTAAAGTATTGTCGACGTGTTTATTGAATCGCATTTCAGAGTCAAATGCGAGAGGAGAGGAGGAGCTCGTGGCTAAGTAATAACAGCCACATGGGTCGATCCATCAGGTTAAGCTACGCTTGCCGGGGTTGGTCCGTGGATGGGTGACCATCTTTACATACCGAGACTCCTCCGTGCCTCGGAAAGCACGTTAAGCCGTTGGTCCCGGCTGTCATTCGTGGGTACTTTGACAGTCGTTACGGGTCGTCAGAAGCCCGAAAGTCTGACAACCAGTCTTACCAAGGGGTATCGTATTACCCAGTTACTGGGTTGTGGAGGTCAGACAGGCGGTCGCTCCATGTAAAATACTGGTATTCAGCTGCATCCGGTTAGACTGGAAGCCGACCCCAACATAGTTGGGAAAAGGCTAGGCAGACTGATTTTAGAGTCAAATGCAGACCCCCAGTCCACATTCACTGTCACGGTATTCAACGTCTGGCCCGTCGCCGTATAGGTTGTAGGGATTCTACATTTTTTTCAGTAGAGCTCAATATGAAGCACTTTCTAATATTTAAGCATTAGTACACCTATTACAAAGGTTATCAACATTGTTTTGCAAAAGCGGTTCATCCCTTTCTGAGTGCAGAGTACAATCCTAGTTAATTTCAAGTCATCAGCATACATTTCAAAATGAGAATTGTGTACAGAATATTTAATACGTATCATCAGCGACCATTATAAATAGCACTGGGCCGACATGTGATCCCTGAGGCACTCCGGAAGTAGGGGCAAAAATGTTACAGGAATATCCATGAACTACCTATACAACGTGTAACGTTAAATGCGCAAAACCTCTTAAGTGGTCATTGTACTCATCATTATGAACAACTTTTACTATGGGACCAAACCTGAAATCGCGAAAAAAAATCAGCTGTTCAGTACATTTTGACGAATTATGCGAACATAAATGTACTGAACAGCTAATTTTTTTTTTTCGCGATTTCAGGTTTGGTCCCATAGTAAAAGTTGTTCATAATGATCAGTACAATGACCCCTTAAGAGGTTTTGCGCATTTAACATTACACGTTGTATAATATTTTAGTGTTAGATTGTATACCTATTGTATTTAAGATTTGGCGGACTCCAACTCGACCCGTTCAAATCACAACTTACTGTCATTCTTTGACAGTTGTATGAAATGAGTAGGTATAACTCATGATACTCGTGGCACAAGTCTAAACCTTAGTGATTTTGGGTTGCTATCCATACTAATATTATAAATTCGAAAGTAACTCTGTCTGTCTGTCTGTCTGTCTGTCTGTTACCTTTTCACGCCTAAACCACTGAACGGATTTCGATAAAATTTGGCAAGGCTATAGATGGTATCCTGGGGACGGACATAGGCTACTTTTTTTTTCAAAAATAATCCTACAGGGGGTGGTATAGGGGATGAAAGTTTGTATGGGCAACTCAGTATTTCTTAAGTTAGGGATGTGAAAATTAATATGTATGCTTTTGATAGGAAATAAAAAAATATGCGTTTCAGAGTTTTTGAAAAATCATCCCCTAAGGGGGTGAAATAGGGGTTGATTTTAAAATTTACAAAACTGCACAGATTTCGACAAAATTTGGCAAGGCTTTATATAGCATCCTGGGGAAGGACATAGGGTACTTTTGTCTTAAAAAATAATCGTTCAAGGGGTGATATAGGGGATGAAAGTTTGTATGGGAAACTCAGTATTTCTTAAGTTAGGGATGTGAAAATTAAAATGTATGCTTTTGATAGGAAACAAAGAAATATGCGGTTCAGCGTTTTTGAAAAATCATCCCCTAAGGGGGTAACATAGGGGTTGATTTTAAAATTTACAAAACTGCACGGATTTTTCGACAAAATTTGGCAAGGCTTTATATAGCATCCTGGGAAAGGATCAAAGGACATAGGATACAATTTTTTTCAAAAATAATACTACAGGGGGTGATATAGTGGATGAAAGTTTGTAAGGGAAACCCAGTATTTCTTAAGTTAGGGATGACAAATTTATGTTATTGGTAGGAAATTAAGAAATATGCGGATCATCGTTTTTTTAAAAATCATCCCCTAAGTGTGTAAAATAGGTGTTTATTTTAAAATTTACAAAACTGCACGGATTTCGATAAAATTTGGCTAGGCTATAGATAGCATCCTGGGAAAGGACATGGGCTACTTTTTGTCTTAAAACATAATCCTACAAGGGGTGATATAAGGGATGAAAGTTTGTATGGGAAACCCAGCATTTCTTAAGTTAGGGATATGAAAATTCAAATTTATGCTTTTGGTAGGAAATAACGAAATATATGGTACAGCGTTTTTGAAAAATCGTCCCCTAAGGGGTACAATAGGGGTTGAAAAATGTTTGTGTACCTACCTCTTAAGAGATTTAAGGGATTGGAAATGTAGTCATAGTTCGAATTTTGAGGTAACATTTAGTCTTTATTTCATTCGACGTTTTTACGAGGAAATTATTTGAACGAGTGGACACTCGGACAAAAGTTATTTGTTATTAGAGCATGACTGGCATGATAAATTTTAAGTACATAATTAACAAAGTCCCCCCGCCGTGTATGTCTGTCTGTTTGAATGCGATAATGTCAAAAAGCACCAAACGGATTTTCATACGGTTTTCTCCAATGAACGGAGTGATTCAGTGAAATTCATCATGGTTTTGTGTAAATTGGCTGAAATATGACGACGACTGTTGAAGATGTCGAAAAAAATCATGCCGATTGGTAGCTTTATGCCTACTATACACGGTAACGATATATCGTAGCGATTTGAGTTTGCCCGTTATATCGGACGGCCCTATGTTTTCCACATGAACGTTCCCATGGGATATTTTCCGACATCCACGCGGGCGAAGCCGCGGGCAAAACCTAGTTTTATATAAATTAATCCTGTATTCTTTTGTATAAACGATAAATAAAAAAAAACCGGTCAAGAGCGAGTCGGACTCGCGCACCGAGGGTTCCATTCCGATTTCTGAAAAATTATGCTACTTAGAGACATCGTTTTATTTTTCCTGTAATCTTTACATAAACTTCTATCACATAGAATAATTTCAGATTTTTCGCTTTGCAAACTTCGGAGATAAGGGGGGGGAACGGTATTTTTTTTACATCTTACATCAAAAGTCGAAAACTATGCGGCCTAAAAAAAAAATAAAAAATAGTTTGAGAATGTGCAAACAGCGTTCTTTCATATGATACCCCACATGTAGTTAGGGAGGCGAGGTAGCTAAATGGCGTAATTCAACGGCGCCGTCGAGACCTATCAAAATCGAAAGATAAAATAATTTCGAAAAGAAAAGCTCGTATGGTAAAAACCATTTTAGCGGTGGGTTTGGCGTGTACGGTTTTTCAAAAATGTTAAAAAAAACAGTTACTTGGGCATTCTCGAGCGCGTCAGATATTCATACTACGTATGCCCCAAGTGCCTCTGATAACAACGGTATACTAATCTGCCGGTTTGCGTGGTGGGGGTAGGCATATAAAGTAGTCAAAAATGCAAAAAAAAAAAAATTACTCGAGCGCGTCAGATTTTCGGAAGGGGTGTTAAGTAGGCCCCAAGGAAGCTCCCTTTAAAAAAACTGACGATTTCGGCGTGACGATAAGTTACGATGAATTTTTGAAAATGCAAAAAAATAAAGTTTTTTTGAAATACTCGAGCGCGTCAGATTTTCATAGGGGAGGTTTATCTCGGTATCCTGAAAGCATATTTTCTTAATCTGACAAAAATGTTGGTGGGTTCTCTTAATCTGACCGAAAAAGGTTTTTTGGTTTCTTTTTTTTCCTTTCTTTCTCCTTGATAAAACGGGGAATTTAAGAATGACAATAAAGCGATAGATACAACCAACGTTAATGTAGATGAAATGTAGTACGAATTGTATTATTTATTGTATAAAAAAATTAAATGATATAAAAATTGTATTATAATTGTATTGTTATGTATGGCCTTTACATTTTTGCTCAATACAATTCAATATAATAAAAGTCACATAATTTAATCATCGTTATTTCATATCATTTTTTTTTAACACCCTCAGTTTTCGAGATATACTCAAAAAACCGGGAGTTTGAGTTTTTATGATGCTTCAAGTCAAAAAGTTTTAACTTTGGACAAAATAAAATTTTGTGTAAAATAAAATTAAGTGCCTTTTTTGTTTATTTAAACTTTTTTTTTGTAAAATGTATCATTCGCGACTTATATGCCGCAACGCGTTTTTCGGAAGACGAAATGGCTCCTCCACACTTCGGGTCATGCGGAAACCGGCAGATTTTGTATTTTTAGTAAGTTTTAGATTATATTCTTCAAAATAAAAAATAAAAAAATCGCGCTCGAGAATGCCGGATTAACGTTTTTTTTTTACAAGTTCGCGACCCTATAACTCGGCGGCGTCAAGGACTTATCGTCAGATTAGTTAAATTTAGTCTTAAAACACTAAAATCAACCCCCAATATCTTAATCTGACGCGCTCGAGTATTTCAGACTATCGATGTTTTTTTACTAATCTGATCGTCTATCCTAGGCGCGCGTCACTACATACAGAGCTAAATACTTTACAAGGTTGTTCTATTAGGTCTAAGGTATCTCTCATATCTTAAACTGCCACGCTCGAGTATTACCGAAATTCCCTTACTCGCCTCCCTAACTAATGCCCTAGTAGCCCAACTTTAAATTTTTAAGACCCCCTTTCAGTCCCCGTTTAAAAAAAAACAATTATTTTTATTTCTTTCTAATTTGCAAAATAGTTGGGTAAACGTCATCTAAAACTATTCTAAATTTCAAGTTGATAGCATTAGTAGTTCTTGAGATATCCAGCTGTGACAGACAGACAGACAGACAGACAAACTGAGTCACACCATAAGGGTTCCTTTTTTACCATTTTGGTACGGAACCCTAAAAAAACACGGATAATTGAAGTAGAGTGTCAATTTGCTTAACAGTAAAATTCCCCGTCTGTATTAATTTAATTCTCCACGTTATAGCAAAAACTTTTTTTCGTCTGTCAGTCACACATCCCTGCCTACACCTCCAACTCCTCTGAAGCAAGGGCGACGCGTACCCTAACTAAATCCTCGCCTGCGTGCTGTATCAATTTGTGATTGAATGTGGGCAGGGAAGAATAAGTGCTTCTGATAATATTTGTGGGGGTATTAAAACGTCTTGTTTCTGCTTTAAAAGCTTGTTTACACTTTTGAAAAGTGATTAGTTTTAGAGTCTAAGCACACCTCTGGCGCGAAAGGTGGTTATGCTGGTAGTACACTAAGTAAAACGGGTAAAACCAAGTAGTCACATGACGAAGAGGTCTGTGGCATGTTGTCACCTCTCTCACACACACGGTACCAAATTTTAAAGCGTCAGGGTAGCCCGCGAAATTCAAAATTTCTTACGTTTTTTGCAATTTGTAGGTCAGTTTGAGCTTTTACGTTGATTAAAATATGATTCGCGGCCGTAGCTAATATGGCTTTACAGAATTATAATCATTACAATCACCAATACAACTCCATAAGTTACCATTTACCTCAAACCTCATGATTTCGAAATCGCTAGATTTGAGGTAAATGCTAACTTATGGAGTTGTATTGCTGATTCTAATGATAAATGATAAATGATAAATGATAAATGATTTATTTTCTGTAAGTAGGTTTGTACAAACACTTTTACACGTCAAACATATTTTTTTTAAACTAGATGAGTTCGACGTTTCCTATCTGACTACTCTGAGAAGAAACGCCGAAACAAACTCAGAGGTCACAGTCTCTTTTAAAGTCCAGACATAATCTTGGTCAGATCATGTGAAGACCATGTAGATTGCAGTCTGAAATGGTCTTTTGATGAAAGAACCACACAGATTGAGTGGACCTGTCCAGTCAGTGAAAACTTAATTAATGATTATAATTCTGTAAAGCCATATTAGCTACGGCCGCGAATCATATTTTAATCAACATAAAAGCTCACACTGACCTACAAATTGCAAAAAACGTAAGAAATTTTGAATTTCGCGGACTACCCTGGCGCATCAACCTTAAATGAAAAGATGCTTTTTTGAAAAATGTAATCAATTAGCGAACTAGTCAATAATATTAATTTATTAGGTACGTAATTATTAAAAACATATTTTTACTGTGGCATTTATTTAACTCGTCTCAAAAATAGATACTTTTTGAGCTGAGTTTATTAGATAATACAATAGAAATGTGTTTTTGGAAAAAAAATCAGTAATTAATTTTTTTGCCAAGCATACTGTTTTTGTGAGACATTTAGTGAACAGGAATATAAAAAAAAATATATAAAAAAAAACAAAAAATAACGTAAATGTAAGAGGGATTTCCAATTATCTTTTTGTATATAAATTATTTCATGTAAGTGAATTATAATAAAATAATAATTATTTTTCTAAATAAGAAATTTCGAAAATGTTCCTAAATAACTTTTGAGACCTATGTATCCTGCTTATGTGTATGAAATTTCATTAAAATCGGTTCATTCATTTCGATCAAAAAGGACTTGAAAGTTTGTATGAAATGCGGTGCGGAGCCAACGCTCTTAACAATCACGCCTTCATCCTACTACAACACAATACAAATATTAGAAAAACAACCTTCATAAATTATGAAACATGATATATATTATTCTGTGCTGTCCAGAATTCCTCGCTCGTTATCATGTAAGTTAGTCACGTCCTCTCAGTTCTGCCTACCCCCCCCCCCTTTGTGTAAGTAACGTGTAAGCGAATCTAATTCACGGGCACGTGCTGCTCGGGTTCATATCATATCTATATGTTGTGACACCAGAATGTGGAAAGAAATTGTTTTTTGTGGGAAATAATATGTTTGGAATAGTGTGACGCATCTCATGTTGCACGTTTGTGTCGGCATGAAAAGAGACGGAAGTGTGTAATTTTTCTAAAAGTGTTGAGTGACGGATTGATATTGCCGTACTTTTAAATCAAAGACATTGAACCTCTAGACGTTGCCATGATTACAGTTTGAAGTGTGGAAGTGAGACACTTAGATACGAAATTAATAGGAAAATTGAGACAAAGCATCGTATCTTCTGTCTCTTACGGCGTGCCGTATTTTTGCTTGGCGAACTTTTGAATGTTAGCCAAACAAAGTGCTTTCACTGTTACAAAATTATTTATCTTGCGTCGATTAATTTAACTTTTTTGGACAGTTTTTGCATAGTGCGAATGTATTGACATGTGTTTCAGTCCAAAATATGGAAGATTTCTTTCGTTAAACTTCACTTCTCATACCACATAACCTAGAAAAAGTATTATGTTGCTGTCTCATGACCGGCCACGCGGTGGCTCGATCTAGATGTATATTATCTAAGCTTTAAATGTTGCTTACAGATAGCGCGCGAGTTGAATGCAGAGCTTAGGAATGCGGTAGTGCTGTGACCTAATTATAATTACAATACACTGCAGGCGCGTGAGGTGGGGCGTGCGGATAGCGGGGGGAGATGCTCCCGCTCTTTACCTCAGACCCCGACTGCACTCAACTCGCGCGCTATCTGTATTTGGTATGGCACTAGAAAGTACCAAGGTATCATGTTACACAACATAATATGTTACAGTGTGCGAGGCCTAAGCTGAGCTTTGTGTTGCATTTGTGCGAGTGATCACCAAAATGGTACGAGAGCCCATGACCAAAATGTTTGCCATATCGTTTTACGTAAGCCAAAATCTTCAATCGTCTTATCGTTTTACGTTTTACAACGATGCGACATGGTTTTGAGCATGGCCTTTCGTACTATAAGAACTAAAGCCGATTGTCAAAAAGCAGTATAAACTGGTTTTAAACTAAACAAAGGACGAATCGCGCTCAATGCCGGACGTCACACCTACACTATCTATGTGCACTCACACAAATGCAGCTCAGCTTAAACCTCGCGGACTGTACTACTGTAAGGCTCACTATTTTTTTTTAAGTTCCTTGTATAAGGGACTGCTATAATAACCATCAAATTATAATTGTTTTACCCCTCAAGTGTCGAATGCACCCCATGTGTGCATAAGAAAAACTCTTTTTTTTGTTAGGTATATAAGCTTATATCACATAGATATAAATGTAAAAAAACATCATCCGATGGAAAACCAATCATCATGATTAGTTGTGAACCTATGGAGTTCGTAGCTAACCCCCCCTCCCCCCCCCCCCGCGTGTCAAATGCACCCAAAGTGTGCAAAAGGACAAAACTTTACATAATAGGTATATAAGCTTAGATCACATATATGTATATATAATCGTAAAAAAACATCAAAAAATATCATTATCAGTAGTTGTGAACCTATGGGGTTCGCAACTAACCCCCAACCCTCCCCACTCGCTGGTATTTTGGGTCTAAAATTAGCCAAACTCAGACACTTGAGGGGTTAAGCATATATCAGTTGGATTGGTGTCATTCATCTGCCTTGGCCCTTACACCTGCACCACAAGTCAATAGTGGTGGTCTATCAAACTTGTCCGCGCCGAAAGAATCGACGAAGTTCCAAGTACTTAATTCTTCTGTCGATTCGTCCGATTCGTCGCGGATTAGTGTGCATTTACCTTTATACTTTCTCATGTGTCTAACCATCATGTGTTTAACCCTTATTCGTAGGTTTAACCTGTGTAATGTATTGTTGCAGACACTCGGCAGTGGACGTGTCGAACGTTGGCAACAGAGAGCATGAGAGGGGTCGGTGGCAGGCTCCAGATGGTGACAGGTACGGAAAAGTCTTGATACTTTAGAATTTAGATAATGCTTCGAACACAATGCAGACGAGTTATAGAGTCAGGCACCGACCCCTTATTAATAAACTCGGGAGTAAGGTATGCCAAACATAGACCTCTAAAAATTTATGGTTAACCAAAGTTAATAGGTACCTACTGGGTTAACTACAGTCTGGGTAGAGGCCAAAAGCAGATTGAATTAGATTCGTAGAAAAATGTCAGCTCTACCTTATCATGTTGATATTTTTATCAACCAATAAAAACATTATAGGTACGAGTAGGCACGTGTTTGACATCCAGAGGGCTTAGTCAGTCAGTTTAATGTTTTTAGGATGCTGTTGCGACTGCCTCGGTATTGCAGTGCCTCGGAAATGTTCGCGGTAACCCATACAGATGGGTTTCATGCGATTATCCGCAAAAAGACGGCTTCACTTCTGAGCAGAATAAGGGGCAGTCGCAATAGTATCCTGAAGGCTGTGGCGGCAGACACTTCCTCTGCGATAATAGGACAGTTTGTGAGAAGGCTGATACCATAGTGTCCATTTCTTGTTGTGTAGGTTCAGTCTTGTTATTGACTGTCTCTTTATCTGTATTTAAATTGTCTTTAGCTTAAGTTACTAACAATAGTGTTTTAAGTTCTAATTTTGTTACTAACCATTTATGGATCTTTAGTTATCTGAAATAAAATGATTTTATTTATTTATTTATTTATTTAGTGCGAGTTTTTATACTTACTCGATCACGTTAACGTAAACGTCAGTTTGTACTGAAAATGAATAAGCGCCGCCTGGTGACTATAATGGGAAACACAATTATTCCATACGAATTGACGTACTTCAACGTTAACGTAAACGCGATCGAGTAAGTATAAAAACTCGCACTAAGGCCACAGGTTACTCTTCAGAATTTCGGTATAAAACTTGACGAACATTTCTTTACCGACGAAGTAAAGAAGGAGTAAAATGTAAGACACGTTGAGCCGGCTAAGCCTGTAACATATGAAGTGAGGTTATTATCCGCAATAATCCAGCGGAAACTTGTCAACGGTCACATTTGCTGGGCTCCCTGTTTTGGCACAAATCTCTCTAGGTATTAGCGGGGATCACGGTCATCCTCATCTATATTTATGAAGATTATAGATTTCTAGATTATATATTTTCTGAGGATTATGAATGAGCCTCAGACTAAATATAGAACCGAGACATAGCGATAACCGAGACAATACAGTGAAGCATGCTCAAAACTACGCTTTGTACACGCTCACACGCACACATTTACACCAAACTACAATTAAACTACACTTCATCACGTGCACACATGTTCACAAAACCCGAAACGTGCGGCCTCATGTCAATTTTGACAGCGCTGTCTTGATTTTTTATTTAGTTTGAGGAATGAGCCATCAATTTCGTTAATGTAGTCACTGTTCTAAGTACTTTTGTAATTTCATTTAAAATTTTATCAGCCCCTTATTTTTGTAGTATACCATGTATTTGTTTTTTTTTTCCTTTTGTTAATTAATCTCGCAGGTCAACCTAAGAGGTGTTCAGCTGCTTATCCGGGCTATCCTGTCCGTGTAATTGACGCTAAACTGACCCTTATTTTTGTTACCAGTAAAGTGCCCTTTGGCCTGTAACGCGAGGTTTAAGATCGTTTATTAAAGCTCATGTTTTTACCCCAAACAGGCTTCGAAGATATAATTTATGACCATTTCCACAAGTATCTAACACATTCAAGTTTAACAAAAGATTTTTATTCTAAAGATTGTTTTTACAAGTCCGTCAAGTACAGAGATTAATGGCTACACCTATTTGTGACCGCAAAAAAATGCCAGACATTTAATTACTTATAGTCATTATCGGGTCATGTTCAAGTGTCAAGACTTTTTGTTCGGACTATAAAAAATAATTACTGGAATTGTTCTTAGGATGACATAATGACTTTGCATTAATTATATGAATGGTTGTTTACTCATAAGTATTGGTAACGAGTAGGTTAAATTTGTTGTTGTATTATTTTTATAGTCTGGTTATTATGTCGCATAACCATTCGACCATATGAGGTCAGATAGGCAGTGTCGCTGCATGTAAAATACTGGTATTCAGCTGCATCCGGTTAGACTGGAAGCCGACCCCAACATAGTTGGGAAAAGGCTAGGCAGATTGATTGAACCATTCGACCATATCTTATTATATTTCGAAATAAGGTTTTTTTTTCTATTCCAGTCATAGATATAAGCAAGAAGGAGACATGCCCAGTATGTTAAAATGTATCGGAACCCTGTGTCTCCACTTTTGACCTTTGTCACTTTCATGATTTTAAAGACAAACACTGTAAAATACTTGTACTTACATATGGAAAGTGATTCCATGATTTAAATGACTTCGGCACAGTCTAATGTTTTTATACTGTGGCTTCGGTTTTTACAAGAAACCACTGAACAACACGGCATTCTTATAAATTTTCACGGTCACAGTCGAAAGCGCACTAGTTCGCGGAGACGGAATTTGTACTGTGAACGGCTCATACTGAGCATGTCGCGCGGACACAGATTCGACCGCTTGCCACTTCTCCTGTTTTTTATATTTCTATGATTCCACTTCATGTAGCAGCAACAGTTCAAGGGTTAACATCAACTATTCCTAATTACATACATGGCCACAGTGTGGGGCACCTAAATCTCTGTTTGGTGTTAAGTTACTTATTTTCTTATACCAGTAGTAATAATTATTAGCTATTTACAAAAGTGATTAAATATAATGTCCAGTAATCGTTAGATAAGCATACAATTTACTGTCGTAAAGTTATGGTTTAATTAAAAAGCGTGTTCAATTAATTTTAATAACAAAATTCCAATGCGCGAAGTAAGTAGTGCAAGTGTCAAAACGATTAGGTCGCCCTACGCGTTGTAGCGAGCACAGCTCGACCACAGGCTGTGTAGCGATCAATTTGTGGTATACACACACTCCGTGGGTAAACTATACTGGAAAGGTTTAAGTAGTTAAATAAATGTAAACAATCTTGATATGTCTTTTATCTTTTTTATTTTAAAATGTCAGTTTAAAAATAAAATGCAACTAAAAACCAACATAAATACAACAATAATGATTACTAAATCAATTGAACCATTAGTTTAAGCAGTAGTTTATTTGTCTAATATGTGTTTGTGTATAAAGTCACATCAAGATTGTTTACCTTTATTTCACTACCTAAACCTTGTTAGTATAGATGCTTACTGTTGGTTGCGATAGTGTGCGGGTTTGTTTATATTTAATGAGTTATTTGAATAAAAAATCTTGATGAGGCTGGACTGAAACACCCGAATGATCTAATGGTCGCAATCGTGACAGCTGGGTACCTACGTGGTCCTTGGTTCGAGCCCAAGGTCGGGCTAAGTGTTATTCGGTAATTTTCTAGTAGTAGCCCAGAGTTTTTTATGACCCTTCAAACTCACACTCAAACTCAAACTCAAAGCATTTATTTCAAATAAACCAGTTACAGGCACTTTAGAATTGTCAAGGGTACGGTCAGTCAGAAAGATGAAGCTAGTCGCCCATTCCAAAGCGTAGGTAGTAGGTACCTATGGAGAAGAACGGGCAAGAGACTCCACGGACACTCTTTTTAAATCAAAATATTTTTACAAAATATTGGTTACATCGTGCATTGAAAATATAGATGTGAGAACCTTTGATGACCACCATCTATTTTCACCACCTATCATCATCATCATCACCCACAGCCCGAGTTCCCCCACTGCTGGGCATAGGCTTATTATCTTGTGCCAATCCCCACGCTTCGTGCCAGCCTCATCCAAGTGTTGCGCGCGATGGCAACAATGTCGTCCGCCCAGCTCGCCGCTGGACGACCGACATCTCGGTTTCCAGTCCTCGGACGCCACTCTGTCACAGCTCACCCGCTATTGATGGGATTTAAACATAAGTGACGAAATGTGGTGTAGTGTCGAGGTATACCGGGTGTAAAAAGACACTTGCCGAAACCAAAAGCCAGATATTTTTAGGGTTCCGTACCAAAATGATAAAAAAGGAACCCTTATGGTGTGACTCAGTCTGTCTGTCTGTCTGTCACAGCTGGATATCTCAAGAACTACTAATGCTATCAACTTGAAATTTAGAATAGTTTTAGATAACGTTTACCCAACTATTTTGCAAATAAGAAAGAAATAAAAATATTTATATTTTTTTTGCAACAGGGACTGAAAGGTCTTAAAAATTCAAAGTGGGGCTACTAGGGCATGTGGGGTATCATATGAAAGAACGCTGTTTGCACATTCTCAAACATATTTTTTCTTTTTTTTAGCCCGCATAGTTTTCGACTTTTGATGAAAAATGTAAAAAAAAGACCGTTCCCCCCCCCCCCCTTAACTCCGAAATTTGCAAAGATAAAAATCTGAAATTATTCTATATGATAGAAGTTCATGTAAAGATTACAGGAAAAATAAAACGATGTCTCTAAATAGCACACTTTTTCAGAAATCGAGACGGAACCCTCGGTGCGCGAGTCCGACTCGCTCTTGACCGGTTTTTTTTTTACTAAAACGTATTATTGTGCCAAGTGTTATTACTAAACTTTTTCCGACAAGTACCTACTGGTACCGTAGAGCGAAGGGGCGGGGCTTAACTCCGTTTGCCGGTTCGCGTTACATTGCGCGTAATAAAAAATTGCTTTTTTTTTCATTGATGTCAATGTTTTTTTTATTACCTAAAAATAAAAGGAAGCATTCCCATTTGAGCACCTATTTTCTGAGCACCGATTTTTAGAGCACCCAAGGTAGCACTTAGCAGAATTGTAGAATTTGACTTTCGGAATTTTGACCTTGAGGTCCAGGTCAAAATTCGGAAGGTCAAAATCTGTGATGCTCCTAAAGTGACTGATTTGGACCTCAGGGTCATTGGCCTTGCCTTCAGGGTCATTGACCTTGACCTCGAGGTCAAATTCCGGAAGTCAAATTCTGCAATTGTCCTAAGGTCTCCTAAGGCTGACCTTGACCTCAAGGTCAAATTCCGAAAATCATGATCTGCCTCCTAAGGTCACTGACCTTGAACTCAGGTTCATTGACTTTAACCGCAGGGTCATTGACCTTGATCTCAACGTTAACATTCCGAAAGTCAAGATCAGCGATTCTTAGGAGCAGTAACATCAATATTCATGGTTGGTGTCCTTGAGGTCAAGGTCAGTGACTTTAGGAGGCAGATCTTGACTTTTACAATGTTTGTGTCGATATGTTTTAATAAACACCCCATCACTAGAAGCTACTGGACCGTAGGTGCTCAAATGGGAATACCTTGGGTGCTCTAAAAATCGGTGCTCAGAAAATAGGTGCTCAAATGGGAATGCTTCAATAAAAGTCGTTTCCCAGCAATAATTTTTGCGCAAATCTTGTGATGTACAGTATGCATAGTTGACGGCTTTGTTATGTGTCTTTTTACACCCTGTTTATCGTGCTTTATGTTACGTATTTGTTTCTAATAATATATTTTGTTGCCACCTCAGGCTGTCCACATACCCAGCGACCGGCGACCGCTCGACACTGCTCCGGGCGCACGCGGCGAAGTCGGCGGAGTGCAGCGGGCAGGGCTCCCCGCGGCCACGGCGCGCGCCCCGCGAGTCGCGCCGCGTGTCGCTGGCGCAGGCCTCGGGGTACGTGCAGCTGAACCAGTACCGGCTGCTGGAGCCGATTGGACAGGTTTGTGGAAGACCTTATTCAAAATACAGGGTGTAACTAAGTGTAAACAGTAGCAATCTTTTAAGGGGTCATTGTGAACAACTTTTACTATGGGACCAAATCTGAAATCGCGAAAAACATTCGTCAAAATGTTCGCAAAATTCGGCTGATTTCTTTTTTCGCGATTTCAGGTTATACACATAGTAAAAGTTGTTCATAATGATGATTACAATGACCCCTTAAAAGATTGCCACTGTTTACACTTATGTATTGTTAAAAATCGAAGTGAAAAAGACGAAGGATTTTTTTTTCTATTAGTTGCTAGTTACAATGTTAGGAGATAAACCAACCTTAGAACACATTTTGTCCATCAATCGGAATGATTTTTTGTGTTTCTACCTTGTCGGGGGTGCGGCGAATAAGTACAAGTATCTCCCGAGCCGGGCTTATGGTAGTGGAAGTCGTCACAGTGGGTTTTTAGTTAGTAGGGGTCCGACATACTTTTTAGTTAGTAGGGGTCCGACATACTTCTTAGTTAGTAGGGGTCCGACATACTTTTTAGTTAGTAGGGGTCCGACATACTTTTTAGTTAGTAGGGGTCCGACATACTTTTTAGTTAGTAGGGGTCCGACATACTTTTTAGTTAGTAGGGTCCAACATACTTTTTAGTTAGTAGGGGTCCGACATACTTTTTAGTTAGTAGGGGTCCGACATACTTTTTAGTTAGTAGGGGTCCGACATACTTTTTAGTTAGTAGGGGTCCGACATACTTTTTAGTTAGTAGGGGTCCGCCATACTTTTTAGTTAGTAGGGGTCCGACATACTTTTTAGTTAGTAGGGGTCCGCCATACTTTTTAGTTAGTAGGGGTCCGACATACTTTTTAGTTAGTAGGGGTCCGACATACTTTTTAGTTAGTAGGGGTCCGACATACTTTTTAGTTAGTAGGGTCCGACATACTTTTTAGTTAGTAGGGGTCCGACATACTTTTTAGTTAGTAGGGGTCCGACATACTTTTTAGTTAGTAGGGGTCCGACATACTTTTTTGTTAGTAGGGGTCCGCCATACTTTTTAGTTAGTAGGGGTCCGACATACTTTTTAACCCTTCGTTCTCTCCAGACGGAGAGTATCCATGAGAATTTCACAATGAAAAAAATTAAAAAAAAAAAAATCCTACATTTTGAAAGACTTTTAAATAAGATCACTTTGTTGTTTTCCCTATTCAAACTCAAACTCAACTCAAAGCATTTTTTTCAATTAAACCAATTACTGGCACTTTTGAATTGTCAAAGAGTCGGTCAGTTAGTCAGAAAGTTGAAGCTAGTTGCCCATTCCAAAACGTAGATCTATGGAGAAGAACGGGCAAGAAACTCCACGGACACTCTTTTAAATCAAGATAAGTAATACAACATCCTGGGTACATTATATATGTTGCTTCTACATGTGAGAACAATGTAAAAAAATAAAAAATACTTAAAACAAAGATAAAATATAAAATTAAAAATAAGGCCTGTCAGATAAGAGATGACCAGTCTCAACTGACGGCGCCCGTTCACGAACATGACGCGTGGATCAGCACCATCCAGCTCAACCATTTTGTAGGGAACTGAATGATCCAACACACACGCCACCATCAGCGAGACATTTAAGTGAGAATGACAAACTCTCAACTGCCATGCTCTTTCAAGTCAAACTTACCTACATCATACAGGGTACAGGGTTACAGGGTGTAAGGGACAGCCCTCCGCAAACTAACAGGGTGCATTCAGCTCCTCATTTTGGATCATATTCCACTGGAAAATTTCTCAGGAAAATTTTAATTTTTTAAATATTTTTTTCAGTTACATTTTCTTTATTTCAATGTAAAATTACATTGTGTGTTCGCAGCACTCCATTTATGTAAAAAAACAGCAAAAAACAAAACTGAAAAAAAAACCAGCAATGGATGTACTCTAACAAATGACGCGCGAAATCAGCTGTTCACTTTCTGTCTAGCTACAGAGTTCATCGAACTCACCGCATACCTATTACCTACCCCTGCCAACCAGTAATAGACGCTCCGATTTGTGCACAAAAACACAAACAAATCAGGTTTATTGGATTCCCATAACGTTCCTGAAAAAAATTAATGTACCGGTCATCTTAGTATGACATACTGAATTCACCCTATCAGTTTGCGGAGGGCTGTCCCTTACACCCTGTATGTGCCGTGGACGTCTTTGGACTAAATGACGAAATCAAAACTTGCCCCCTATAAGAATGAAAATGGTTGCTAAATATAGGTACAGTCAGCAACAAAAGTCGATTAAGATTTCAGTTTTTTTTTTTTAATCTTAATAGGGATGATGCCTGGGTAAAAAAAAAAGAAATTCTATTTAGTCCGTCAGTCAGATAATAAAAAAATATTAGACACGTATTCTTTGCTTTATCATATTAATGAAAAAATACTTAGCTATCACGCATTAAAGTTGGGGAGTGGGGACTCGCTACGTCACTTGTACGTATAAAACCTAGCTACGCGTGACGTCATGCCATATTTTAACTCAATGTATCGCCGTAATTTTTTGATTACGTAAAAAAAGAAAAAATACGTATCCAATATTTTTTAATAATCTCTATGACGGACAAAAAATAAATTTTTAGTCATCATCCCTATTATCAAGCAAGATATTTAATTAAAATCGGAACAGAAGTATTTAAAGATCTACTAGAATCTTAGGTGTTTTAGGAAAAAAGGAGATACTTAATCAAATCATAAAAATCGTGTAAAAGTCAATCTGCCTTGCTTTTCCACTACGTTGGGGTCGGCTTCCAGTCTAACCGGATGCAGCTGAATACCAGTATTTTACATGGAGCAACTGCCTATCTGACCTCCACAACCCAGTAACTGTAACGGTAATACGTTTCCCCTTGGTAAGACTGATTGTCAGATTTACGGGCTTCTGACGACCCGTAACGACTGTCAAAGATCCACAAATGACAGCCGGGACCAACGGCTTAACGTGCTTTCCAAGTTACGGAGGAGTCTCGGTATGTAAAGATGGTCACCCATCCACGGACCAACCCCAGCAAGCGTAGCTTAACCTGATGGATCGACCCGTGCGGCTGTTATAACTTAGCCACCAGCTCCTCTATGTAAAAGTAACAGTGTTTATCGTCTTATGTTGCTGACTGTACAATAAATTCCTAAAACAAAGCCAACAGAAATAAAAAAGTTTTTCCACAGTATCTACGTAGATAGGTCAACGACCCCAGTACACTCGTATGTAACGCGAGCCCCAGTTTAACCACTAATTATGCTAAAAGTGTAATTCTGCTAACTCTGCTAAAAAGTTATGTAAACTCATTGTTGCAGGGTTCGTACGGGATCGTCAAGTTAGCCTACAATGAAGAGGATGAGACGCACTATGTAAGTGAACTTAGTTAAGTACCCTAACATTATCCTAAATACTTAAAAAAAAGACCATGTAGTTTCGGGCGAAAATGTATAGGAATCAAGAAAATGCACCTAAATTTTGACTTTTCTTAAATGACTTTGTATTGTTTTAAACTAAGTAAATAAATTATAGTTTAAAAAAAATTAAAAACACGCTTTAATACCATTAAACTGAACTGAAAAGTAAAAAATAAAAAAAAGCGTGGGGTGCTTTCGAATTCCTACAAAGTTAGTGTAAGAACCCCACCCCACGCTTTTTTTTATTTTTTACTTTATAATTCAGTCTAATGGTATTTCTAGTTCTTTTAAACTATGTATAATTTATTTTTCAATTTTTTTGTCGAATTTCCCAATTAAATTTATTCTATACTTAATATATTATATATTATTATTATGTATTACATTCATTTTTATTTTTTCTGCATTCGGTTAGACTGGAAGCGGAACCCAACATAGTTGGGAAAAGGCTGGGCAGATTAATTGATTGATTTTTTTTATTATATTTTATTTTTTTTATTTTAAATTATTGTATTGTCACCAGGCCCTGATAAGTGTGCAAAATTTCGAATTAATTTGATCATTTAAAGTGGGTAAAAATCGAGTTCAAAGATTCCGTTACATACAAACATATATACAGCTGAAGGTAATAAAAACGTGTTAAAAACGTTTGTAACACTTTTTAAATCTACCCACACAAACTTTGTCTGTCTGTTACCTCTTGACGCCTTAACGACTGAACAGATTGGCACACAAATAGACTATGACCTGGGTTAGGGCATGGGATACCTATTGTGCTGGTAGCACGTTCCCGTGGGATAATTTCCGACCTGGACGCGGGCGAAGCCGCGGGCAAAACTTAGTCATAAATAAATCAAAACCCAAACCTTTTTGTCCATCAATCTGGATACTGTGCATATTTACGGACACAATTCGTCACTAATCTAAGTGACGTAACTGGGGTCCTACTCCTTAAGTCCGTTTGTTCGCCCGTCCGTCCGTTTATCCGTCCGTCTGACTTAACGATCCATCAAAACAAGTGTAAAAGTTAAATCTTTTGGACGGGCAAAAACACATCGGGAGTAGGTACAACTGTCGTATCGTGTTGCCATTCATACTTCGTTCGGGCCCCGAACCAATCATACGTCCGTAGGTGATACGGAGTAGGAAACGCCCGTAATGAAGGCCGAAACTACGGACTTCGTGCTTAGGGATTAAACCCTCTGATTCGAAGAAAATTTTACAGAGCAAGCTATTATTCTTTATTTTTTTTGTAAACTGTAGATATATCGGTCTCGATTTGATTGGGTACCGCATAGGTACAGATACGCCGATTAGACAGTTCGATTTGACTTGGAAATTGTATCAAGTTACTACAGATAAGTCGGCTATCGGCTTAGTCCAAAATGTCAGTACGTCGGTTAGTTTGCTTTTGAAGATGGAAAAAATTGGAATACGTGGCCTTGCGTTGAAAATGTTCACAGATTACTTATCTGGAAGAACTCAGCGTGTAAAAGTCAATTCCTTTGTCAGTGAAGATGAATGTATCTGTTTTGGGGTACCACAAGGTAGTATATTAGGACCTACCTTGTTCCTGATATACATTAATGATTTGTGCAAAATGTCTATCCCCAACTGTGATATATTCACCTACGCTGACGACACAGCGCTTATTGTATACGATGTTGACTGGGAGAAGGCCAAACAAAGAACGGAACACTCTCTCCTCCTTGTGATGGAGTGGCTTTCAGCTAATCTCTTGACTCTCAATATTGAGAAGACCAAACTCTTACGTTTTTCCTTGCCGAATTCTATTCCTTTACCTTCCGAGTCTAGTTTAGTAAAAGCCCATTCCTGTGCAGAGCATGATATCAGCTGCAGTTGTCTTACACTCTCCATAGTTTCGAGTATCAAATACCTAGGGGTGTACATTGATGAAAAACTAACCTGGCGCACCCACATCGAGGCATTATGTTCACGCACAAGAAAGCTCATATTCATATTTAAAAAGTTAAGACATTCAGCTGACCCTGCAACCTTGTCTTTGGTCTACCAGAGTCTATGTGCATCAATTATCACTTATTGCATTACAGTTTGGGGAGGCACTTATAAAAATCTTCTAATTCAAATAGAACGTGCTCAAAGGGTGATTCTAAAGGTTATGCATTTTAAGCGTAGAGATTATCCAACCGCCCTGCTGTACTCTGAATCCCAAGTCCTCACTGTGCGACAACTCTTCATTTTGCGTGTAGTCTTACGCCGTCACTGCATCCTACCTTTAGACTCAAACATCCTTCTAAGACGTCGAGGTCGTCCAGTCTGTGACTCCGTCCAATGTCGTTCTGCATTTGCTAGCCGCCATTACCCAGTTCTAAGTGCTCGTCTTTATAATAAGGTACATCGGTTAATTGATATTTACACGTTGACCAAGTTTGCGCTGAAAGCAAAGCTGACTAATTGGTTGCAGAATTTGTCTTACGACGATACAGAGGATATTCTGGCGGTCGCCTCATGATTATCTGAGTAAGGTATTCATGGGGTGATCGTTGGAATGTCTTCTGTAATTTAAATGTATTTTTTTTTTTTTTTCGGTTTCTCTCTATTAAAATCAATATAATATTTGCATAAAATGTGTTCGATGTTCACAAATGTAAAGCATTATAGTAACTACTGAGCTTGATTGTATTTAGTTGTACTTTTCAATGTTCATGTGGAACTTTGGCTTCTGAGATACAAGTATCTTTTTACTTAGTTCAGGAGCCAGCTGTTCAACCTGTCTGACTGCCACTTGTACTGTCATGTTTAGTGTATGTGTTCTATGTGTTTCTTTTTGTACAATAAACTTATTATTTATTATTTATTATTATTTCCTTTATTTCATTTGTATATACATATAAATTACATTTTTAAATGTTGAAATATAAAAAGTATAAAAACATTTAAAAATATAAAAATAGTAGCCCACCGGTATCGGGAACAGGGTCCAAGCTACCGGCGATCAGGGCTCCAGAGAGAGGAACCTCCTAACAATGCGGGCCGTGTCCAGAAGCACCGCTTTCTGAATCAAGCCCTTGATCCAGCTGCCCAACGAGAGCCTCCTTAGGTGTTGGTCGAGGCTCTTGGCAATTAAGCCATTGGCTGATACGACTATCGGCACAATGACTGCTGAGTCCACATCCCACATGTCGACAACCTCGCGAGCCAAGTCAATATACTTGATTTGTTTATCTTTCTCGGCTTTCACGAGGTTCCCGTCATGCGGGACTGTTACGTCAACAATCATTGCGCGCCGCTCTGTTCGATCCACCACCACTATATCAGGCTTATTGGCAACAATAGTCCTGTCAGTGATGATGGATCGGTCCCAGTACAATGTGATATGTCCATTTTCGAGAACTGGGTCGGGCACATACCTATAGTACGGCACTTCCGATTCCACAAGGCTGTATTTCAGAGCAAGTTGCTGATGGATTATCCTGGCTACAAGGTTGTGTCTATGCATTTATTATTATTATTATTAAGTGAAATTAGCCACGAATTGTGTGAAAAATGAGAGCAATTGTATGTAACACATACGACTAGCAAAACGCTAACGACGCACTTTTTGTGCGACCGAGTCTGCTTCACACAAAAAATTTGTCATCTGTGTTGCTAGTTAGTATTCCTACACTAAATCAGCTAATTGCGGCGACATGATAGGTAACGATTACTAAATGTTCGTGCTGTATCCACAGGTTTGACCTTATCTTGTACCTAATTGCTCCACAACACCCGAACCCACATAATAGTATTCCTCACTTTTATGTTCCTCAGTGTAATAGATATATTTCCACAAGACGCTTTTATTGCTCTGCTGTTGTCATGAAGTGACACTCTAATGATTATTACAGTAAAGCTCCTAAATAAGGGTCGCCTGTTGGCCCTAATGTCCAACAGACACATCTCAATCTGCCTAGCCTTTTCCCAACTATGTTGGGGTCGGCTTCCAGTCTAACCGGATGCAGCTGAATACCAGTATTTTACATGGAGCGACTGCATACTGATCTCCACAACCCAGTTACTGGGTAATACGATACCCCTTGGTATGACTGGTTGTCAGACTTTCGGTCGTAACGACTGTCAAAGATCCACGAATGACAGCCGGGACCAACGGCTTAACGTGCTTTCCGAGGCACGGAGGAGTCTCGGTATGTAAAGATGGTCACCCATCCACGGACCAACCCCGGCAAGCGTAGCTTATCCTGACGGATCGCCCTGTGAGGCTGTTATTACTTAGCCACGAGCTCCTCGTTCAACAGACACATCTATATATATAAAATTCAAAGTCCTGACTGACTGACTGATTGACTGACTGATATATCAACGCACAGCCTAAACCGCTGGACCTAGAGACTTGAAATTTTGCACATAGATACCTTATACAGTGTAGGTATCCACTAAGGAAGGATTTTTGGAAATTCCATCCCTAAGGGGGACAAATAGGGGATGAAAGTTTGTATGAAAAATCTTATTCTTTGAGTTAATAGACTTGAAACTTGGCATGAATATTTATCTAAGTAAATTATAAAGTTTGACATTTTTAGTTTTTTTTAAACTACCCCCTCAGAAGGGATTGGGGGGTGTCAAAGTTTGTATCAACGCACAGCCCAAACCGCTGTGTCTAGAGATTCCAAATTTGGCACGTAGGTTCCTTGTGAGGTCTAAGGGTGTACTAAGAAAGGATTTTTCAAAATTAAACCCCTAAGTAGGTGAAACGGTGGTCCAAAGTTTATATGAAAAATCTTATTCCTTGAGTTAATAGACTTGAAACATGGCACAAATATTTATCTAAGTAAGTTATAAAGTTTGCCATTTTTAGTTTTTCTAAACTACCCCCTCAGGACGGATTGGAGGGTGTCAAAGTTTGTATCAACGCACATCCCAAACCGCTAGGCCTAGATATTCCAAATTTGGCACGTAGGTTCCTTATGAGGTCTAGGGGTGCACTAAGAAAGGATTTTTCAAAATTCCACCCCTAAAGGTGTGAAACAGGAGTCCAAAGTTTGTATGAAAAAACTTAGTCCTTGATTTAATAGACTTGAAACTTGTCATGAATATTTATCTAAGTACATAAACTATAAAGTTTGTCATTTTTAGTTTTTCTAAACTACCCCCTCAGGAGGGATAGGGGGTCTCAAAGTTTGTATGTAGGAATTTTAACGCACGTTCCGATTTACTCGAAACTCAGTATTTATACTTGAAATCAAAAATGACGAATAACGTGTAACAGGGTTTTTCGAATATCCACCCCTAAAGGGTTGAAAAGGGGTAGTCAATTTTACAGGGCAGGTTTTACTGCGGGGCTTAACTCGAAAATTGGTGTAAATAATCTTTCTTTTAAGTTACGGAAATCTCACAAACGATTTTTTCAAATTAGTGTGGGGGTGAAAACAGGGAATATAGTTTATATGAAAAATCTTATTCATTTGCTTAATTAAGTTGAAACTTGGCACAAATACTTGCCTAAGTGAGTAATAAAGTTTGTCATTAATAGTTTTTTCCCCAGAGGGAAGGGTAGAGGGGAAGGTGGGAATAGGAGGGAGTGGTGAGCAGGGAAAGGGGAAGGGGAGAGGGTGGTGAGGAGGGAAAGGGGGAAGGGGAGATTGTGGTGAGAGAGAGGGAGGGTAGGGGTGGTAAGGAGGAGGCTAAGGGGGAGGATGATGGGGGAGCGAGGGATAGGAGAGCATAGGAGGGGGAGGGTGTGGAGAAGGGAAGAGGTGTGACGGGGCGGGGAGGTTAGCGGGAAAGTTATGTGGTGAGGGGGTGATAGGGAGACGGGGATGGAGAGAGTGAGGGGGGTGAAAGAGTGCAGTGATGGGGAGGGAAAGAGAGTGGGAAGGGGAAAACTTAGTCCTTGATTTAATAGACTTGAAACTTGTCATGAATATTTATCTAAGTACATAAACTATAAAGTTTGTCATTTTTAGTTTTTCTAAACTACCCCCTCAGGAGGGATAGGGGGTCTCAAAGTTTGTATGTAGGAATTTTAACGCACGTTCCGATTTACTCGAAACTCAGTATTTATACTTGAAATCAAAAATGACGAATAACGTGTAACAGGGTTTTTCGAATATCCACCCCTAAAGGGTTGAAAAGGGGTAGTCAATTTTCCAGGGCAGGTTTTACTGCGGGGCTTAACTCGAAAATTGGTGTAAATAATCTTTCTTTTAAGTTACGGAAATCTCACAAACGATTTTTTCAAATTAGTGTGGGGGTGAAAACAGGGAATATAGTTTATATGAAAAATCTTATTCATTTGCTTAATTAAGTTGAAACTTGGCACAAATACTTGCCTAAGTGAGTAATAAAGTTTGTCATTAATAGTTTTTTCCCCAGAGGGAAGGGTAGAGGGGAAGGTGGGAATAGGAGGGAGTGGTGAGCAGGGAAAGGGGAAGGGGAGAGGGTGGTGAGGAGGGAAAGGGGGAAGGGGAGATTGTGGTGAGAGAGAGGGAGGGTAGGGGTGGTAAGGAGGAGGCTAAGGGGGAGGATGATGGGGGAGCGAGGGATAGGAGAGCATAGGAGGGGGAGGGTGTGGAGAAGGGAAGAGGTGTGACGGGGCGGGGAGGTTAGCGGGAAAGTTATGTGGTGAGGGGGTGATAGGGAGACGGGGATGGAGAGAGTGAGGGGGGTGAAAGAGTGCAGTGATGGGGAGGGAAAGAGAGTGGGAAGGGGAGGGGTTAGAGAGAGAGGAGGGGTGAAAGGGAGATTAGGGGGAAGAGGCAGCAGTGCCTTTACACCTTAAAGTTGCTTTTTGTATAGCACTGATTCATTAAAGAAACCCAGCCTGACAGAAATTACTGAAAAATAGAAAGTCGGAAACTCGGAGCGACACAAAAAACAGCAGTAAACTCCAGTCGTGCGACGGAGCTGACACGCTTTTTTTTTATTTGTTTGAACGCGCTAATCTCAGGAACTACCAGTCGGACTTTAATAATTATTTTTGCATTTCATAGCCCAATTCTTAAGGAAGGCTATAGGCGTATTTAACATCACACTAAAACTCTTAAGTGCCGAGCAAAAAAAAGAGAGAAGGAACGCTAAGCGAAAACGAAGTAATAGCGCGGGAAGGCAATGCGATGCGACAGGGTGGGTTGGGTGAACATGAAATTTTACGCGGAAGAAGTCGCGGGCAGAAGTTATCTCAATATTTTTGTTCTTGTGGCATATTTTCCGACATTCACGCGGGCGAAACCGCGGGCAAAAGCTAGTCTATTTATATAAATAAAAATAAAAAGAGAAGTCCTAACTGACTGACTGACTGACTCATCAACGCCCAGCCCAAACCCTTGGACCTAGAAAGCTGAAATGCACAGAGGTTCCCTTTATAATGTAGACAAGAATTATGGCAGGAATTCCCGGTAGTAAGTTCCCGTGGGATGTTTTCCGTCATCCACGCGGGCGAAGCCGCTGGCAAAAGCAAGTTATAACTAAAGTAAAGAAGTAAGCCGACGTTCGCATGGACGTAAAAAATCGCGGCGGGATTTTATCGCGCACCATTGAGAATCCAACTTAACAACAAGAGAGTGCATCCCAGTGCGTCAAAAAACACACTGTTGGATTTTCAATTCTCGGCGCTAAGCAGAGCGTTGAAAATGCAGTGCGCGAAAAAAAATCGCCGCGATTTTATTACGTCCCTGCGAACGTCGGTTAACTGTCTCGTTGGTAGTGGTCATGAGCAAGTCTGCTGAGCATGAGGTTTAATTCTCAGGTCGGGCAAAGTGTTATTAGGTTTTCCATCAGGAGTTTCTCAGCTGCAGCCCGCAGTCTGCATTAGTGCCCGGTTGATGGCAATAGGCTCGCCCCTATTACATGGGGCTGTAACATAACTGTAGCTGCCCGCAGTCTGCATTAGTGCCCGGTTGCTGGCAATAGGCTCGCCCCCTATTACATGGGGCTGCAACATAACTGTATCTGCCCGCAGTCTGCATTAGTGCCCGGTTGATGGCAACAGGCTCGCCCCCTATGACATGGGGCTGTAACATAACTGGTGAAATGTGACTGTACTATAGGTACAGCTCTGCCTAACCCTTCGAGGATTGCAGGCGTGGTGTATGTTATGTAAAGAACTAATCAAAGAAGCATATAGCAATGTTTTGTATTCGTGATCGAAGGTAGCAATACATCAAGTGTCAGTTAGCTACCAAAATGGTAAAAAAGAGCCCTTATGGTGTGACTCAGTCTGTCTCTCTGTCACAGCTGGATATCTCAAGAACTGCTAATGCTATCAACGTGAAATTTGGAACAGTTTTAGATGACGTTTGCCCAACTATTTTGCAAATAAGAAAGAAATTCAAAGTGGGACTTCTAGGGGATGTGGGGTATCATAATAAAAGAGCGTTGTTTGCATATTCTCAAACATTTTTAGGGCTTCGTACCAAAATGGTAAAAAGGAAGGGTTCCTTTTTACCATTTTGCGATGGTGCGACTCAGTATTACCATATGGTGCGACTCAGTCTGTCTATCTGTCACAACTGGATATCTCAAGAACTACTAATGCTATCAACTTGAAACTTGGAACAGCTTTAGATGACGTCTGCCCGAGAACGAAAACAAAAATACATTTTTTTTTGCAACAGGGCCTGCATAATCTTAAATATTTGAAAGAGCGCTGTTTGCTCGCATTTTTGATGAAAAATGTTTAAAAAAATACCGTTCTCCCCCCCTTATCTTCGAAGTTTGCATAGAGAAAAATCTGAAATTATTCTATGTGATAGAAGTTTATGTATAGATTACAGGAAAAATGAAACGATGTCTCTAAATAGCACAGTTTTTCAGAAATCATCAACAAAAATTCCATATAAATGATGGTACGGAACTCTCGGTGCGCGAGTTCGACTCTTTTGACCGGTTTTTTTTTAAATTTTTTGTAACAAATAAGTGAAGAATGCAGAACGAGAGATCAGAGGCAATGTAATTCGGTATTTATTTAATTATTTTCGGGTTGATCTTTGCGGTGGTGGTGTGTGGAGGTCAGGAGGAGCTCGTGGCTAAGTAATAACAGCCACACGGGTCGATCCATCAGGTTAAGTTATGCATGCGGGTTGGCCCGTGGATGAGTGACTATTTTTACATACCGAGCACGTTAAGCCGTTAGTCCCAGCTGTCATTCGTAAATCTTTGACAGTCGTTACGGGTCGTCAGAAGCCCGAAAGTCTGACAACCAGTGTTACCAAGGGGTATCGTATTACTTTCCCAGTTACTGGGTTGTGTAGGTCAGATAGGCAGTCGCTCCTTGTAAAATACTAGTATTTAGCTCCATCCGGTTAGACTGGAAGCCGACTCAAACATAGTTGTGAAAAACAAAACCGACTTCCAAAAAAACACTACAAAGTGAAAAATAACTTTAATTTCGGAAGTCGGTGTCTTTGGATCTGTATTTTAGGTTTTTGCCCCCGACTTCCGAAATTAAAGTTATTTTTCACTTTGTAGTGTTTTTTGGAAGTCGGTTTTGTTTTTTGTAAAAAAGTTTTTATTTTTCACTTTTTAGTAGGTTAGTTTGTAATTTATTAACCGACTTCCAAAAGGAGGAGGTTCTCAATTCGTCTTTTTTTTTATGTATGTTCCCCGATTACTCGAAAATGGCTAGACCGATTTGGATTTTTCTTTTTTTGTTCGAAAGGGTATACGTCCCAAGTGGTCCCATGATCATCAAGTCAGGATCTGATGATGGGATCCCATGGAAATCGAGGGAAACCCTCAAATTTTATGGGCACACCTATATCGATTTCGGTATTTTTTATAGTAACTTGTGCATTTGCTCTCGGAAAGTACCATTCGGTGAGCTGGAACTGATGATGAAGACCACAGAGGGCCATCGGAAATACTCAATTATATCTAAGTATATAACAGGTTGCGATTCGATTACTTTAATATGGTTTATGCTCGTCAAAATAATGGTAATGGTGACTTCACCATGAGCTCCATTTCTCCTGGTTCTTACTAGGAAAACTCCTCAAAAATTAACGGCCCTGCATCGGGAAAAGCAACATTTTGTAAAACGTGATGAGCAGCTGACATTGGGTTATTGTAACTTAGATAAATTACAAACTGAACCACTAAAAAGTGAAAAATAAAAACTTTTTTACAAAAACAAAAACCGACTTCCAAAAAAAACACTACAAAGTGAAAAATAACTTTAATTTCGGAAGTCGGTGGCAAAAAACTAAAATACAGATCCAAAGACACCGACTTCCGAAATTAAAGTTATTTTTCACTTTGTAGTGTTTTTTTTTGGAAGTCGATTTTTGGTTTTGTAAAAAAGTTTTTATCTAAGTTATAATAGCCCAATGTCAACTGCTCATCACGTTTTACAAAATATTGCTTTTCCCGATGCAGGGACGTTAATTGTTGAGGAGTTCTCCTAGCAAGAACCAGGAGAACTGGAGCTCGTGGTGAAGTCACCATCACCATTATGCATTTTGACGAGCATAAACCATATTAAAGTAATTGACTCGCAACCTGTGATATAGGTACTTAGATATAATTGAGTATTTCCGATGGCCATCTGTGGTCTTCATCATCAGTTCCAGTTCACCAAATGGTACTTTCCGAGAGCAAATGCACGAGTTACTATAAAAAATACCGAAATCGATATAAGTGTGCCCATAAAATTTGAGGGTTTCCCTCGATTTCCATGGGATCCCATCATCAGATCCTGACTTGATGATCATGGGACCACTTAAGAAGTATACCCTTTCGAACAAAAAAAGAAAAATCCAAATCGGTCCAACCATTTTCGAGTAATCGGGGAACATACATAAAATAAAAATAAAAAAAAAGGTTCCGACGAATTGAGAACCTCCTCCTTTTTGAAGTCGGTTAAAAAGGCTAGGCAGATTGATTGATATTTCCGGTAAAAACAGAAAATGCAACGAAATGACATCTGCTGAAATAACGCGACGGAAACTTACTTGCTGCGGGGCGAGCACAGGCGTACTCAAGACGTTTGTGACAAGACATGATAAATTATGTCATGTCTTAGAATTTGTCTTAAATGCTAGCACGGGTCAACCATGTGACATAATCTAGAGGCGCGACATGCCTTTCTTGTTGCTAAATTCATAGTGTGACATAGTAAATTGAAAAAATTATCAAATTAAATCTTTTTTCTTTCTTTTCTTTTGCATAGAACTCTAAAACGGTGTGTCCTATCGCAAAAATAATGAAAATTTGGCACCCCTTTATGAAACCCATAAACCTATTATTCTGAACATGTAGGTACCAAAAAAAAAATAGTAGTATTTAAGTAACCCTATGTACTTACTTAAATTATTTCTTTATTTTTTTTTGTTGTTTTCGACGCGCATTATTTACATGTCTAAATATGTATTTTTAAAAATTAAAAAAAAACCGTTTAAATATATAAAAAATAGTAAGTAATTTATTTATTTACTTATTATTTTTTTCCATTTTTTTTAATTTTCAAATTTTATCACCACCTCCGAACGAACGTGATAAAATTTTTCTTAGTCACCGTCAAAATGTGACATTTGTGATATAATTGGTGCGCCCATATTAGCAAATAAGACATAATGAGTCCCAACTAAACGTCAAGAAGTTATGTCACATTCAAGAAATTAACTCACGCCGCCGTGCTAGCATTTAAGACAAAACAGTTTTATCGCCCAAACTTTGATAAAATGTGTGACTCAGGCCATGTCACAGTAGGCCGTGCTCGCCGGGCTGGTCAAAATTTCGTCGCGTATTTTCTTATAAAACATAATGTGCACTTTTATAATTTCTAACGTGATGGTAGACATCCACTTCACGGCATCATGACAACACAGGGAAGTAAAATGTAAATAATGTATATGTGTGTATGTGTGTAGCCGTTGCCCGCGGCTTCGACTGCGAGGATGTCGGAAATTATCCCACGGGAACCTACTACCCGGATAGAAAGTATCCTATGTGTTAATCCAGGTTATAAACTATCTGTGTGCCAAATTTCATCCAAATCCGTTCAGCCGCTTTTGCGTAATTAAGTAACAAACATCCAAACATCTTCACAAACTTTCACAGTTATAATATTAGTAGGATTATAAGAAGACGCTTTTTTTCCGTCCACAATAACGTTATAAAATGCACACGTATTTCCATACATTTTATGCTCGTGGACCACGCCTAGCTACGCTTGCAATAAAAGCAAAATAACACCTAGTCTGACATAAGTTAAAGAGATTACTTTGCTGGGTAACAACATCCGTTTGGAGCGGAAGCAATGAAAAGAGACAAAATATTCTGTTGAATGTCAAAGGGGAGGCAGTACCTTGAACACGTCAATCTGCGAGCGACGAAACAGGAAATCTAATGACGTTTGACGCGAAGGTTTAGAAAAGACTGTGAATGGTTTTGTTTTTACGTAAAAACAAAACAGTTATGAGTGCTCGTAGATAAAGACTGCTCGAATCATCATCATTGTCCTGCCCTTATACCAATTTATTTGGGGTCGGCGCAACATGTCCTTTTTTTCCATACTTCTGTATTAGTCATGATCTCGGTAGTCATACCCTGAAGAAAAAGACTGCTCGAATAATTAATTAAATTGTGTACGGTTAAGGAATTAAAGGGAAAAAAGGTAGTAATTTATAAATAGCTCAAATAATAATTAAGAAGTCTATAGAAGAAAAATACCGCGGTGTTTTTACGTCCGTGCGAATGTCGGCTTACATTCAGTCTCTCTCTCTCTTTCATGTAATGGACTTCTTATGCCCTTCTTATCTAAAGTCTTACCAAAAAACTATACAGGGATCAGCGATGCTATTCTGTAATCATCTCACCGTGAGAAACTTAAGTGAAGTGAGCGTGGAGTGAGCTGTCAGTGTCATTCCACCTGATGCTAGGGATGGACCAAGCACATTTTTAGTCATAATCGAGATTTTAGTAATAATTTTTACGACTCTATTGACCATTTTATATTATTTCAAAGTGTCTAAACATTACTATTTAGGGGGTTTTTAAATAAAATTACAAAACAGAAATCCTGTCACAAACTCAATTTTGTTTTTTTTATTTTTTTTTTTGGAAGTCTAGTCTGTATGCAGGTAGTAGTGAGCGCGTCACGCACGAACAATAAATAACTAGAATTTTTTGACTATTTTATTTTAAAACCCCCTAAATAGTAATGTATAAATACCCTACTAGCTTACAAATAATATAAAATGATTAAGTATGTTATACAATTAGCATAAAAAATATAATTAAAATCTCGGCGATTTTTACAGAATCGACTCAATATATACAGGGTGAAATTGAATAGATGCGACAAAATTTAAGGGGGTGTTCTACGCATCAATATGAACAACTTTTACTATGGGACCAAACCTGAAATCGCGAAAAAAAAATCAGCTGTTCAGTACATTCTGACGAATTATGCGAACATTAAATGTACTGAACAGCTGATTTTTTTTTCGCGATTTCAGGTTTGGGCCCATAGTAAAAGTTGTTCATATTGATGCGTAGAACACCCCCTTAAATTTTGTCGCATCTATTCAATTTCACCCTGCATATTTGCCGCCGGGGTCGCGGGTTGTTCGAAAGGATACCGTGGCCCTGGCACAGGCAACTGAAGGAACACGGAACACGTTACGAGAACAATAAGTACATCAATATTGACAAAAAAGCCAGACCAGGTTTTTACCAAAACTTGTGCGTTAACATTATCTACGTAAAAGAGAAATACCCTCAATTCTTAATCCATAATTCCTTCACCAGGCGATGAAGATCCTCTCGAAACGCAAGCTGATGCGGCGCGCGGGGCTGTTCGGCAGGGCGCCCCCTCGGCGGCCAGGACCCGGCCCGCCGCCCGACCCCCTGCAGAGGGTGTACCGCGAGATAGCCGTGCTCAAGAAACTGGACCACCCTAATGTTGTCAAGTTGGTTGAGGTGAGATTATGAAACACTAATTAAAGACTTCAGACGTTTGTCCTGCCTACATTGCAACTTTTGCTTACCATGATATAGATTTAGGCGATTCTTCTCTGACATCTCTTACACTTACTTAGAACTTACACGGAGTACCATTTAACAAGTTTAGAAGATCAGTCTCTGAGGTATGGCAGTGCATAAACTAACCAACTAACCAATAATTTTTTTTTTTTTATTGTAATTCATGTTCTTATCATCACTTGTGGTGATTTTAATGTTAATTTGTTAGAAAATTCTGGGTCAAGTACTAAAATTATAAGTTTGTTTCAGTCATACAATCTTGCTAACCAATTTTTAGAGCCCACTAGAATAACTCCCACTAGTGCCACATGCCTAGATAACATTTATACAAATATTACACCAACCCACAAAGAAATTATTAATTTATTAGACTCAGATCATTGCGGACAATTGATTACCATTCCAAATCTAATAAAAAAAAATACTAAAAAGGATGTCACTGTTAATCCAAAAACAGCTGATCGTTTGGAATCATTTAAAACTAAACTTTTGAGTAAATTACCACTTTTGTCAACTAATGATGACCCTAATGAACAATATAATGATTTTTTTAATATGTATTGCACACAATTTGATAACACTTTCATTCCAAAGGCATTCTCGGTTAATAATAACACTTGCTTCAGTGACTGGGCCACCATTGGTATACATAAAAGTAGAAAACGACTTTATGAGTTGTATGATGAACGGACTTGTATTAACACTGCTGAATTTAATTTATATGTTAAGAATTATTCTAAATTATTTAAAAAAGTTTGTTGTATGGCCAAGTCACGTTACTTGAGTACAAAAATTAAAAATAGTAGTAATGTAATAAAAATGACATGGAATATCATTAATAGCGAAACAGGAAGGTCAAGCAACCGAAGTAGTGACTACAGCCTTGCTATTGATGACAACATAATTAAATCAGATTCCCAAGTCGCCGCGGCCTTTGAAAAGTTCTTCGCTGAGATTCCCGTATCAACTACTAAATCTCTAAGGTCATCACCCACTGCTGCAGAGTCTTTACTTAAAGAAAACGTTTCAGTTTGTGATTCTGAGTTTAAATTCCAATATGTTACCTGTAGAGACATAATTAAAACCTTTCACACATTAAATATTAAAAAGACTGCTGATCTATGGGGTAATTCTGTGGACGTTGCTAAATCAATTATAAACATTGTAGCACCTACTTTAGCAGTTATTTTTAACAATTGTATTGACCGTGGTGAGTTTCCTGATCTTATGAAATATAGTAAAATAATACCGTTGTTTAAATCGGGTAGTACATCTGACCCTACTAATTATAGACCTATTTCAGTGCTACCTACTTTTAGTAAAATTTTTGAAAAAGTTATTTTAGATCAACTGCAAAGATTTTTTAATAAACATAAATTATTACATAACAAACAGTTTGGTTTTACAAGGGGTCGTTCGACTACTGATGCCGGTGTTGAACTTTTAGGTCATGTTTATAATGCATGGGAGGATAAATGCGATGTTTTGGGCATTTTTTGTGATTTGTCCAAGGCATTCGACTGCGTTCTTCATGAAACATTAATCAGGAAACTGCATCACTACGGAATCCGGAATGCCTCTCTGGATCTTCTCACTTCTTACTTAAGTGATAGGATTCAAAGAGTTGATGTTAACGGGAAAAGATCACCCGGATCCGTAGTAACAATGGGGGTCCCCCAAGGCTCAATTCTTGGCCCGTTTTTGTTTCTTATTTATATTAATGACTTGCCTTACCTCATAAAGGATAATCATGATATAGTGTTGTTTGCAGATGACACTTCACTTTTATTTAAACTCAAACGTCAGCAGCTGGTTACAGACAATGTAAATAGCGCCCTCGCAAAAGTAGTTAACTGGTTTAATGTTAATAACCTACTTCTTAACGAGAAAAAAACTAAGTGTATTAAGTTCACTATACCTCATGTTAGACAAGTAAAAACTAGTGTTCTCATAAAGGGTGAAGAGTTGATTCCCGAAGATACCACAGTGTTCTTGGGCATAACTTTGGATGCCAAACTTCAATGGGGCCCCCATATAGATAAATTGTCGAAAAAGCTTAGCGCTGCAGCATACGCCGTTAGGAAAATTCGTGATTTAACTTGTTTAGAGACAGCCCGTTTAGTTTACTTTAGTTATTTTCATAGTGTGATGTCGTACGGTATTCTGTTGTGGGGAAATGCCGCCGATATTCAGACAATTTTTGTTTTACAAAAAAGGGCTATTCGTTCAATTTACAAATTAAGTCCCAGACACTCCCTCAGAGATAAATTTAAAGAAATTAATATAATGACTGTGCCTTCTCAGTATATCTATGAAAATCTTTTGTATGCTCATAAAAATATCAATTTGTTTAAAAAATACAGTGACGTCCATAATGTGAATACTAGAAACAAACACAAATTTGTTGTTCCTACAACCAGGCTGAAGAAAATAAGTGGTTCGTTTAGTTGCCAATGTATACGTTTTTATAATAAACTACCTAGCCACATTCAAGAACTAAGCCTTAATAAATTCAAAAATTGTATAAAGCGGAAACTTTGTCAGAAAGCCTTTTATACTGTCAAAGACTATATTTTTTTTTTTTTTTTTTTTTTATTTAAGATGGGTTTGCTCTTGACTCTAGTCTAGGAGGAGGACATAAAGGCTTGGGTTTGAGCTGCTCCAATAAATTTACACTATTGTTGATTTAAATACCTTTTTACATATTCTATACAATGACATGAATATTTTGTTTGTTATACTATTTTTAATTATTGTGAATGTGAAGACTACGTGGATCATTGTTTTTTATTTATTTTATCCTTTTCTCAGTTTTAGTTATAGTCTGACAGTTTGAGTAATTTATGCGGCCTACCCAAATGTCTTTTCTTTGGTATTGTTCGTCGAATCGTTAAGCTCCTTAAGTTTTGAGTTGAGCTGCACGATTACTGACAAATGCGTGCACTGACTGGACAGGTCCACTCAATCTGTGTGGTTCTTTCATCAAAAGACCATTTCTGACTGCAATCTACATGGTCTTCACATGATCTGACCAAGATTATGTCTGGACTTTAAAAGAGACTGTGACCTCTGAGTTTGTTTCGGCGTTTCTTCTCAGAGTAGTCAGATAGGAAACGTCGAACTCATCTAGTTTAAAAAAAAATATGTTTGACGTGTAAAAGTGTTTGTACAAACCTACTTACAGAAAATAAATCATTTATCATTTATCACTTAATAAATCTTAGTTTATTCCACTCAAGCACCATCCGTGTTTTAACATTTTATATTTTTCTTTTTTTTTTAATGTAAATATTCACAATTTTGAATTTCGAATTCAAAATGTATTTTATTTTATATGTTCATAAGTTTTATTTTTATGTTAATTACGTATTTGTTTTTTAGTGAATGCCTGTAATAGGCATACATAAAATAAATAAATAAATATCCTTGGACATTTCACACAACGCCATCTAGTCCCAAGCTAAGCAACCTAATGCTTGTGTTATGGTAACGAGATGGCTGATAAACTACTTATATATATTTTTTTTTTTTTTGTAAATACATACATATTATAGATAGAAAAACACCCAGACTCGAAACAAATACTTGTAGGTCGTACAAATATTTGTTCCGTGCGGGAATCGAACCCGCGACATGCTGCGCAGCAGTCAATCGCTCAACCACTGCGCCAACCGTGTCAAAACACATACATACCACCACACATACATACACCACACACGTGTGGTACATAGGTACCAGTACTTTTATTATATGTATATTACTCTGTCTTATTATTTTTTGTATGTACTGCTGTTGGTATACCTAATAAATAAATAAATAAATTTCATTAAAAGACACCGTCAATTTGAGCTAAACGTAACGGAAAATCTGAGTTTTATTTTTAAACAGCACCAAAATGTATGTAACTTTGTTTCCGCACTCTGTTTGAAACGTCCTCGTCCCTATAATGGCGTACTTAATAAAAAAAACCGGTCAAGAGCGAATCGGACTCGCGCACCGAGGGTTCTGTTCCGATTTCTGAAAAAGTGTGCTACTTAGAGACATCGTTTTATTTTTCCTGTAATCTTTATATAAACTTCTATCACATAGAATAATTTCAGATTTTTCTCTTTGCAAACTTCGGAGATAAGGGGGGGGGGGGGGGAACGGTATTTTTTTTTACATTTTTCATCAAAAGTCGAAAACTACGCGGCCTAAAAAAAATAAAAAATAGTTTAAGAATGTGCAAACAGCGTTCTTTCATATGATACCCCACATGCCCTAGTAGCCTCACTTTACATTTTTAAGACCCCCTTTCAGTCCCTGTTGCAAAAAAAATATAAATGTTTTTATTTCTTTCTTATTTGCAAAATAGTTGCGTAAACGTTATCTAAAACTATTCCAAATTTCAAGTTGATAGCATCAGTAGTTCTTGGGATATCCAGCTGTGACAGACAGACAGACAGACTGAGTCACACCATAAGGGTTCCTTTTTTACCATTTTGGTACGGAACCCTAAAAACGGCCAAGTGCGTGTTGGACTACGCACATTGAAGGTATGCTTAGTTGGGATGAATTTATCCCAAAAACAACAGATTTAAAAGTAAGTTTGTACGCACAATATTGACAGATTTACCAGGTTTTTAGACTACACGACGACACTACGACAGACTTTTTATAAATTTTCCTGTAATTGATAAATGTAGAACTATTTTTTGTATTTTTATCAAAATTTTTGGGCACAGTAGTTTCGGAGATAATTAAATAACTTTATAACTACCCTCACAGTCTCACAGTAAGCCCTTTCATTTGATACGTCACGAGGAACAGTTAGCAAAACTTTTTTTAAATTTTAGTTTTTGCCCTCCATAACAAAATTCATTTAAATTGGTCCATTAGATTCGAAGCAAAATTTGCTGTGACAGACAGACAGACACACAAGGTGATCCTATCAGGGGTCCGTTTTTCCTTTTAAGGTACGGAACCCTAAAAAGGTTTCCAGGAAACAATATACATCTAAAATAATAATAATTACCCACCAAATAAGTCCCCACGTACGTCGTGTCGCCGTCGACGCGTCGGGTAATAATAACAAATGAACGACAAACACAATAAGATGTCAGTTCTGTTAATTGTTCATCAACAGAACTGACCTTTCGTCTTGTTGACTCCCTCTAATAGAAGGTAAATAACATGTCTGTACACATACCTTCTTTTCTTGTAATAAGGTAATGTTTACTATTTTCTTCTTTTCTTAGCCTTTCGGACTTTACGATGATTTCTCAGAAGGACAATTCCACAGAATACAATTTTTTTTTTTTGGTTTTTGTTTTTTTTATATTTCGGATTTTCGGGTTATTTCCACAACAATTACCTAGCCAACAGCAGCGAAAAAAAATAGGTCTGTATAATGAAATCGCAAGGGACAATGAATCTCAACATGTCTTTATCTTTAGATCATATTAAGGCTTGTCCGCCGTAAAAATCGCGGTCACTGTCGGAATGCATAGAAAAGAAAGAGAAGCGCGATGACACAACGCTTGCAAAATATTTAGTAATTATCGATTTGCAAAAAATCTTTTGATTGGACTAAAAAAGTAATGACATGAAATCATTCCTTATTATTTTGTAGAGAACTGTAATGAACACTTTTAATGAAAATTGTAGGAGTAATGTGATAAAAACTAGAAAAAATAGACAGAAATAGACCTGAATTTAGTTTTTTTTTCCTTAGTTCTACAAACTAAAATAGATTGCAGGACAAATTAAATCACTTCTTATGTATTGTAGATTGCCGTGTATTTTTTCCACATTTTAGCATTTATCTCAAACCTCATGATTTCATGAAATCGCTAGATTTGAGATAAATGCTAACTTATGGAGTTGTATTGCTGATTCTAATGATTATAATTCTGTAAAGCCATATTAGCTACGGCCGCGATTCATATTTTAATCAACATACAAGCTCACACTGACCTACAAATTGCAAAAAACGTAAGAAATTTTGAATTTCGCGGCTACTCTGGCGCATCAACCTTAACGTATAACCTCTATGCTTAGTCAAGTCGTGAAACCCGTGCGGGTTGCGGGGGCGGGCGGGTCGCTAGTTCATATTATATTCAACTGTCGTGGAACCCGCAACGCCTTAACAGTCACATTTAACGTCTATCCACTATCCGAGACTCCCAGTTGCCGTTGAGAATGAGCCTTTTCTTCGCGTTTCATTAAAACAATAAGTAGGTAAATAGCTTAGAACGCTTAGAATGTTTTCTCTGCATCACCCTAAAGTTGAATGCAAACTTGTTCTCGCCGAAAGAATTGACCGCGCCGAACGAAACGAAGTTCCTGTAATTCTGCCTGCGATTCGTCTGATTCGGCGCGGGTAAGTATGCGAGGTTTCATAGGATTTCATACAATAAAAAACCGGTCAAGAGCGAGTCGGACTCGCGCACCGAGGGTTCCGTTCCGATTTCTGAAAAAATGTGATATTTAGAGACATCGTTTTATTTTTCCTGTAATCTTTACATAAACTTCTATCGCATAGAATAATTTCAGATTTTTATCTTTGCAAACTTCGGGGATAAGGGGGGGGGAACGGTTTTTTTTTTACATTTTTAATCAAAAGTCGAAAACTATGCGGCCTAAAAAAAATAAAAAATTGTTTAAAAATGTGCAAGCAGCGTTCTTTTATATGATACCCCACATGCCCTAGTAGCCACACTTTGATTTTTTAAAACCCCCTTTCAGTCCCCGTTAAAAAAAAAACATTAATATTTTTAGTTCTTTCTTATTTGAAAAAAGAGTTGGGTAAACGTCATCTAAAACTGTTCCAAATTTCAAGTTGATAGCATTAGTAGTTCTTGAGATATCCAGCTGTGACAAACAGACAGACAGACAGACAGACTGAGTCACACCATAAGGGTACCTTTTTTACCATTTTGGTACGGAACTCTAAAAATGAAATCTGATTCTTTCGGCTCCTTCAGTTCATTCGGCTCTGATAAGTGTGCGTTTACCTTAAGACAGATTGATAGAAAATGCCTAAAACACTAACGGCCTTATACAAAACGAGATTTTTCTTCTGTCATGGTTTAAACCATCGAGCAAGTTTATGTAATAAGAACCTAACTGTGATAGAAATACATTTCTTTAAAGGAAACTGACAACTTAGTTCGGTACTAAGTTTTCAGTTTTGTAAAACTGACTTCTTAGTGTGTCGGAATAAAGTTCGAAATTCAACAAAGGGTCAATGGTTTAAACCTGGGTTTGAAGATGAACCTTGTTTTGTAATAAGACGGTTAGGGCCTATTTCACGATGTCCGAATAGCCACTACTCACCGAATAAATTCAAAAATGGAACAGAATTTTTTTGAAATTATCTGCCAAGTAAGTTAATAGGAATTTAATCATAGTTGGTGAAACAGGCCCTTAATTTAATCATAGTTGGTGAAACAGGCCCTTATGTTAATCATAGTTGGTGAAACAGGCCCTTAATTTAATCATAGTTGGTGAAACAGGCCCTTAATTTAATCATAGTTGGTGAAACAGGCCCTTAATTTAATCATAGTTGGTGAAACAGGCCCTTAATTTAATCATAGTTGTTGAAACAGGCCCTTAATTTAATCATAGTTGGTGAAACAGGCCCTTAATTTAATCATAGTTGGTGAAACAGGCCCTTAGTCCACCTTTGTACGGTTATTTAACTAGTGCATAAAGTTTTAATAAATGAATAAACCTTGATCACCAGGTGCTGGACGACCCAGCGGAAGACCACCTGTACCTGGTGTTCCAGCTGCTGGAAGGAGGGCCCGTCATCGACATCCCCACGGAGACGCCGCTGAGTGAATACCTGGCCAGGAAGTACATCAGGGATGCCTTGCTGGGGGTGGAGTACCGTGAGTAACCGACTTTCTATTTCGTCTTATAACGCGAACCCTTTTCTAACAGCTCCCGCCACAATCCGCTCGTCCAATAAGGTCGAGTCGAAGCTTCTAGAAGGTTCTAGAAGCTTCGAAATAAATGACGCGCAGCCTTGTCGTTGACTTTTAGTGAGACGTATGTCAACCGTCAACTAGGCTGCGCACATTTTTTTAGATACTTCTATTAGATTTACAAAATTAGGTCTTCGCCCCCGACTATTTATGTTAAAGTCTGGTTTTTTCTCGACTTCAGGCGAATATTATTATGAACACAAACGGGATATTTACCATGTGAATATAACAGTGAACATGGTAAATATCCCGTTTGTGTTAATAATAATGTTAGTGACCATGATGCTTAGATTATAGCCATGATGGTTTAAAAACTTTAAGGTGAACAGTTCATAACGGCTGTACTTTTAGTTTCAATAACAATAACTCCTAGTAATTTTCAGCATTTGAAATTAATTACGTAGATTGCTAAAAATATCGGTAATAGGTAAGTAAAATATAATATTTTATTAAATAGGAATAAAAGTACCTAACTATCTAACAATTTAATTATTTTTTACGTTTTTACGCCGGCAAAATTAGATAAATAAACGGATTTTATACATTTTTACGGAGAGGTGTCTGCTACTTAAAAATTGTGTACTTAGACATTTTTAAATCAGAGATATAGTTCGGAAAATTTAATGTTTCCACTGTGTTTTTAATTAATTTTATGCATCCAGGGTAGTCTCAATTACAATACCCAGACCAGGAGACAAAGTTCCTAAAAGGAGCCACACACGTAACTGCAAGCATGACAAGCCTGCAAGAACAATAATTTTGTGCAATCGAGCTTGAGCGTTTATATGATGATTTTGTAAAAGCATCTTGTTTGTGTAAGCGGCATGAAGATTGATAGAATTTTCATTATGCGTCATTGAACGTGTGTATTGCAGGTTCAGCTTTTGCAATCATACGCACGCCAGTAATTGCACACATCACTCATGCAAAAACTGATGCTGCTCCAGCTTGCTTGCACAGTGTGTCTGTATGTCTTACACTGTGTGCCTATAGGGGAGTTGTGCACACTTGCACAAAATTATTGTTCTTGCAGGATTGTCATGCTTGCAGTTACGTGTGCGGCCACCTTTACTTGCATGGCTGGTAGGAATGGTCACCTATCCCCCGAAGAGTCGTTAAACTAAGTACAATGTTACAACTTTAGAAGTGACGCTCCGCTCCTGTGTACGTCTCTCTTCTGGTCCTGTCTCTTTTACGACACTCAAGAGAAGTTTCAAGTTTATATTTAGTTCGTGACCTTTCTCAACTGTCGCAAGTTACTAAGTTAAATTAATATTTTTTTGGTGTTTATTATAAAATTAGTTTGTTACTATATTTGCTGGGAAACTCGCCGAATGGCTAGACTGTGACGTTAGTTCCGAAAAATTTAAAACAGGTTCCTGATAACTTTAATCTCGTTTACGAGAGTTTCATAATTTTTAGTAGGATAGAGTTTTTAGTAGGATAGAGTTTTTAGTAGGATAGAGTTTTTAGTAGGATAGAGTTTTTAGTAGGATAGAGTTTTAGTAGGATAGAGTTTTTAAATGACATGCATTACAACACCTACACTTCAATCAATCTGCCTTTTCCCAACTAAGTTGTGGTCGACTTTTAGTCTTACCGGATGCAGCTGAATTCCAGTATCTTACATGGAGCTACTTCATATCTGACTACCACAAACTAGGTACTGGTTAACATGATACCCCTTGATAAGACTGGTTGTCAGACTTTCGGGCTTCTGACGACCCGTAACGACTGTCCAAGATCTACGAATGACATGTGTCTCGTTATGTAATGGTTGGTCACGCATCCACGAACCGACCGCGGCAGGCGTAGCTTCACCTTCAATCGACCCGTGCCGCTCTTATCATTTAGCCGCGAGCCCCTCGAGTATACCTACACCTATCAGTATTCAAGCAAGCTGTAGCGGTATCTACCTACATCGCCACATGCAAACTACGCATCACACTGACGTCACACAACATCCTGCATCGCGCAATCAGAGCTTACCGCGCTATTAGCATGTATATACAACGTCCCGACATCAATTTTATTGTTGGGCAGTTGCCCACCAGACACAATTAACACCCGTCTGGTCGGAGGATCCTCCCTTTTCTATGGAGGATGAGTGAACTTTACACCCTGTTCCTTATGACTCTATAAAGCCATCTCTAACAGAAGAAAGTTAATGAATTCTCTAATTTCGTTTCAGTAACAGTGACCTTACTTCGAATATTTCAGTCAATATTATCTATTCGGGTCTCGTGTCGGCTAATGAAGGAGGGTGATTTGGTCCCCCTCCCCCCTCCCCCTGCTATCTAGTCGTAAAAATGTCGTAATATTTTAATAACACGCCGTCGGACGAGGTTATGTAGGAACGAAGCGTTTTGTCACAGAACACACAGAATCTTTGAATGCAAGGTGATTCAGAAATGTGAATATATATGTTTCAAAGATTAACCACAGACTACCTACAGCATTGTCTCTCTTCTCCCCTTAATCCATCCATAGGTTGTCTGTAAAATATCGCTTGACCGCCCAATAAGTTACCCTATGTAAAATTTCAACATTTATATCTGTTATTTTATGGAGTGCAATTGTGCAAAATGATAAAGAGTATTCTGTCTATCAGGTAAGCATTTAAAGTTGACAACAGTTAATCCACTTAAAAGTAAAAGCCAATTATTTTTAAAAGAGTTAACCGTGGAGTTTCTTGCCGGCTCTTCTCCATAGGAAACCACCAATTGGAACCGTGCACCTAGCTTCTGACGTTTCATAAGTGCCCATGTAGGTTTATGTGACATAAAAGAGTTAACCGTGGAGTTTCTTGCCGGCTCTTCTCCATAGGAAACCACCAATTGGAACCGTGCACCTAGCTTCTGACGTTTCATAAGTGCCCATGTAGGTTTATGTGACATAAAAGAGTTAACCGTGGAGTTTCTTGCCGGCTCTTCTCCATAGGAAACCACCAATTGGAACCGTGCACCTAGCTTCTGACGTTTCATAAGTGCCCATGTAGGTTTATGTGACATAAAAGAGTTAACCGTGGAGTTTCTTGCCGGCTCTTCTCCATAGGAAACCACCAATTGGAACCGTGCACCTAGCTTCTGACGTTTCATAAGTGCCCATGTAGGTTTATGTGACATAAAAGAGTTAACCGTGGAGTTTCTTGCCGGCTCTTCTCCATAGGAAACCACCAATTGGAACCGTGCACCTAGCTTCTGACGTTTCATAAGTGCGCATGTAGGTTTATGTGACATAAAAGAGTTAACCGTGGAGTTTCTTGCCGGCTCTTCTCCATAGGAAACCACCAATTGGAACCGTGCACCTAGCTTCTGACGTTTCATAAGTGCGCATGTAGGTTTATGTGACATAAAAGAGTTAACCGTGGAGTTTCTTGCCGGCTCTTCTCCATAGGAAACCACCAATTGGAACCGTGCACCTAGCTTCTGACGTTTCATAAGTGCCCATGTAGGTTTATGTGACATAAAAGAGTTAACCGTGGAGTTTCTTGCCGGCTCTTCTCCATAGGAAACCACCAATTGGAACCGTGCACCTAGCTTCTGACGTTTCATAAGTGCGCATGTAGGTTTATGTGACATAAAAGAGTTAACCGTGGAGTTTCTTGCCGGCTCTTCTCCATAGGAAACCACCAATTGGAACCGTGCACCTAGCTTCTGACGTTTCATAAGTGCCCATGTAGGTTTATGTGACATAAAAGAGTTAACCGTGGAGTTTCTTGCCGGCTCTTCTCCATAGGAAACCACCAATTGGAACCGTGCACCTAGCTTCTGACGTTTCATAAGTGCGCATGTAGGTTTATGTGACATAAAAGAGTTAACCGTGGAGTTTCTTGCCGGCTCTTCTCCATAGGAAACCACCAATTGGAACCGTGCACCTAGCTTCTGACGTTTCATAAGTGCCCATGTAGGTTTATGTGACATAAAAGAGTTAACCGTGGAGTTTCTTGCCGGCTCTTCTCCATAGGAAACCACCAATTGGAACCGTGCACCTAGCTTCTGACGTTTCATAAGTGCGCATGTAGGTTTATGTGACATAAAATATTGTGGATTTCAATTAGTAATTCAGGTAGTATGCACACGGTCAAAGTGTAGAACTCCCTGCCTATGTATGTGTATATTGATCATCTGCCTAGCCTTTTCCCAACTATGTTGGGGTCGGCTTCCAGTCTAACCGGATGCAGCTGAGTACCAGTATTTTACATGGAGCGACTGCCTATCTGACCTCCACAACCCAGTTACTGCGTAATACGATACGCCTTGGTAGGACTGGTTGTCAGATTTTCGGACTTCTGACGGCCCGTAACGACGGCATTCTCTGCCTTTGTATTCCCTTCAGAATATATAACCCGTCAACCTTCACAGCAAGAGTGGACAGTGATGAGAAGTTCATCCATCGCTTCACTTTCCATCAGGCGAGATCGAGGTCAAGTGCAGGCCCATTTTACAATAAAATAAAAAGTATGCATTTTGTTCCCGTTTTTATACTCTTGTAATATCGGTTTAAACAATTAATTATAATGGATCGGTAACTTTCTGCGTACAATGTGCCAATACTGTGAAAAGTGGCAGTTGAAACCAATATCATGAGCACGTCAATTTCCAATATTTTACGTGAATATCAGTCGCAGAATACTAAATACACAATTACTTACTTCAAAATTTGTAAATTGTACGGAATATGAACTGTAGGCTGTAGTGTAGGTAGCTTTATCTCACAACAACATAGCTGGGCCTCGTATCACCATGCTCAGCACAAAAATAGCATCGAAGTATCATAATGAATGAATGACTTATTTTGTTGACAGACGAGAGGACGCTGCTGTCCATCTTTAAGCTTCCCCTAATATCCGATTCACGAAAAATGTATTTTTTCCTTATACTTCTAACGTATAGTCAACAAAAGCCATTAGTAAGTACACACAACAAAAAAGATCAGTTTGCATAGCACATCAACAAAGTTGTTGGTGTGCGTACAGTCAACGGGTGTATTGCTCTACGCCTATTAGTGTTTGCTTCACAATATATATGAAGCAAAGAATATGAAGCATAAATTTAACAACGTAACTATCTGGTCCCGTGGCATAGGTGCATAAGCATTTGCCTGCTAAATCAAATGTCTTAGGATCGAGTCTCACCGCAGGCGGCGTAAATTTTTTGCATCATAAATTTTTTTTTTTTTTCATTTTGATGAATTTTATTTAAGTAATTTACCTGATAATAAAAACATTCGAAAAAAATATATGGAAGTAAAAATTAAACAATTTGTAATAATAAAACAACAATATTTATTGACTAGGTTTTTAAAATTATAATTACAAATTATAAAGTTTTGTGCATGACAAATATTCTAAGCCGGACAAGAAATCAACATTATTTTTAATATGTAGTGGGTAATTTATTTGTTAGTGATATGAATAAACATGTAAGTAAGCTAGATATTAAGATACAGTAGGTATCCTAAATATTGTAGTCTCACTAACAATAACATCACTCACATAAAACAAATTTAATTACCCCCCCATATTTTAATTAATAGCTCATGCTAGCAACCATATTTTTTTAATTATAATAAGAAGAATATTTTTTTTAGTATAGCGCTTACCATCTTGTCGCCACAATATTTTGCGACCGTCCTTGTCTTGTCCGACTTAAAACATTTTTCATCGCTATTTATAACTATAATTATTATTGCACCTAACGAAATCCAAATATTCTCTTGCGAAGCGTACCCGGTTTTGCATGTAAATATCTGACAGTAAAATTTTCTTGGCTGGCCTACGACATTTCACACCAGCTGCACGCAACTGGTTCCGTACAGTTTGTAATGTCACGTCATGTTTAGTCGCCATGGAACGAGTAGTGAGGAAGGGCTCAGTCATATTTATCACAGTGCCGCACATTGGTAAATCCAGCCTTTGGTCCCGGTCGGCGAGGATCAATCATTCCCGAATCTGCATAACGATGGACCCACAATTGCACAGTTATTCTCTGTGAACAATAATAAAGTAATGTTACAATAAACAATAAATTAAACCTAAGTATTAAACTTCAAAACATAATACCTAATAACATTTTGTTACTCACCGATATCTTTAAACGCCTCGCAATTATACCAATTGAAACGTTTTGCTCATGCAAAATAATTATCTCAGCTTTTAAAAGTGTAGTTATGTGATTCATAGTGATTCAAAAATAAAAGCACTTCTCAATCAAAACACGCTGGGTATAATGACTAAAAACGTAACGAAAGTCCGATGGTCAATAGCATTATGTGACGGGGAACGTAAACTACTTGCTTAGCATGATATGTCATGTTTAGAGGGTAGAAAATATAAAATGTGGCCACTTGAGTAAGAATACTCGCGACATTAATCATTATATTTTTGTCATTAAGGTTGAAAGTCTAATGAGTAACACGACTACTAAAAATAAAAAAGGCGAGGGTGGATTAATAAAAAAATATCGCGCATCAGAAACACCTAAAGTTAAGTTTCTACGGTTAATATGTAGCTAATTCCGTGATTCATTTTAACAGCTGCTTGTGATTGTGCGATATTGAACTTTATGAAAATATACGCTAAGGTTCAAATTCTTTAGAATCTTGCGTCTAGCATAACAAATAATGTGAAATTTCAAGATGTTTAGTAAGAGTTGAGTTGGTCTCATGGTCACTAAGTCAATTCGATGATCATCGTTGCCTGAGTTCAAAACCAGGAATAACCTAATATAGGTTTTTGTTCACAATGTTTTGTTTTTAAGTATTATCTTTTTTTTTACTTTTCTTTAATGAACGAAGGCGGGAAATATCTTTATAAATTAGTTTGTATAGAAATAACACAAAATCATTGCAAGAAATGAAAATGTTTATTATTTAATTAAAATATACTTAAGTAATTAAGTTATAGTAAGTATACGTTCTTAGTTCAAAATTAATATACCAACATTTTATAATATCATATTCAACTATAAACATTTTAAAAACGGCATGAAAAAAAAAGAAAAAAAAAAAGAAAAAGAAAATGAATTAATTTGTAAAATGTTTTACAGATTTAAGTATTACATATGATTTAAGTATTATTATGTAGTGAATCAACATGTTATTTAAATAGAAAAATGCATTTCCATTTATAATAATAACATTACCACAGAATCTGCAACATTTTAATGGTTTAGCATTCTTTCGCTATTTTTTTGTAAATTAAGGTGAAGTGTAAAAAATAATATAACACAAAAATTGTGGGTAGTGATATGCTATACAGTCAAAATAAGTTGGCTGAGAATTCCGTGCCCATATCTCAAACGTTGTAAATTACTCATCTATGAACGGGATTGAATCATTAGCAATTCAACTAGGTAATATGTTTTAGGAAAATTATGATTAGAGAATTTACAAAAAGAGAATAATATGAGCACCGAGATTTGAACTTAGGACATCTCGTTCACCATCCAGAAACGTTAGCCATTGTGCTAAATCTGTTACAATGAACAAGTGCGAAATATTCTAACTCATTCAATTATATACATTATTACTGCCTATCGGCGCTGCTGCTACATACGCACACTAATAAAAAACTGAGCTCGCTCGTATCTTATAGTTAACGTTTGTGTGCGCAACTATTCATGCCGATACAGCTATCCGTGTGTGAATGTAAACCGAATTGATTTGCAGAGTGTACCTACTGACAAACAACTACCTTGCAACTGCGTATACTATACTGAGTAGGTAGGCAAATATTTTACATCACTCTCTGAGGCCCTAGCATCTGAAGCCCTAGCATCTGAGGCCCTAGCATCTGAAGCCCTAGCATCTGAGGCCCTAGCATCTGAAGCCCTAGCATCTGAGGCCCTAGCATCTGAAGCCCTAGCATCTGAGGCCCTAGCATCTGAGTTCCTAGCATCTGAGGCCCTAGCATCTGAGTTCCTAGCATCTGAAGCCCTAGCATCTGAGGCCCTAGCATCTGAAGCCCTAGCATCTCTAGCATCTGAGGCCCTAGCATCTGAAGCCCTAGCATCTCTAGCATCTGAGGCCCTAGCATCTGTAGCATCTGAAGCCCTAGCATCTGAAGCCCTAGCATCTGTAGCATCTGAGGCCCTAGCATCTGTAGCATCTGAAGCCCTAGTATCTCTAGCATCTGAGGCCCTAGCATCTGAGGCCCTAGCATCTGAAGCCCTAGCATCTCTAGCATCTGAGGACAAGCACGAACGAGCGACGTAAATGTAACGTAAATTCAAACGAGTTTTGAATTGAAATACAATAACTGTCCTTTAGCGTTTTGTTTTTTTATGCGACAAATCCGCGTAAAGCGAGGCATTTTTGCGCAAAATTTTAAATTTGCGTATAACCGAAACCGCGCGGGTCGCGTACAGCGGGGTGTTAGGCCCTGCGCGCACTGCCGTGCGTTTTTCTAAGCAGAATCTGTGAAGTATGGAATGTGTTTGAAGTGCGCGCACTGCGTTGAGAAAAACACATGCGTTTTAGTCACCGTAGGCACCGCCGGTGCGGCAGAACTAACGCAACGCATTCCACCACACGGCAGTGCGTGCCGTGTGGTGGAATCCGTTAATCCCCACTGCACTGGTCATTTTTGCGCTAAAATTATAGACAATATTGACAACTAGTGTAAACCAAGTTAGTATACTTACAGTCAACTCTCTTGTTAACTGTACTACACTATGTGATTCTCACAACGTACATATTCAGTAAATACATAAGATTGGTTCGACCAAAACAAACTTATTATGGAAAACATATTAACGTATCCTTCCCAGGATCTTGGTATGTATATCACTAGGTACTTGCTATAGGCAATATTTATTCTCCCTGAATATATAGGTGTAAAAAAATTAACTGCAAGAACTTCGTCCACATACTCGACATCGAAAAACAAACACATTACAAAAAAAAATTTGAATGGAATCGCGAAAAAAAAATCAGCTGTTCAATACATTTATGTTCGCATAATTCGTCAAAATGTACTGAACAGCTGATTTTTTTTTCGCGATTTCAGGTTTGGTCCCGTAGTAAAAGTAGTTCATAATGATGAGTACAATGACCCCTTAAGAGGTTGTGGGTTATTTATTTTACACGTTGTATAAGGTCAAAAGCAGCGGCCACATTTTTTGCGCAGTTCTATCCTAGACCACAAGTAAGGGTTTATTTTTGCGCAGTTCTATCCTACACCACAAGTAAGGGTTTATTTTTGCGCAGTTCTATCCTAGACCACAAGTAAGGGTTTATTTTTGCGCAGTTCTATCCTAGACCACAAGTAAGGGTTTATTTTTGCGCAGTTCTATCCTAGACCACAAGTAAGGGTTTATTTTTTCAGAGATTTTCTTGTTTGTTTTCTGTCGTACCTAAAACTGAATGAAAAATGTGCTACAGCCTCTGAACTATCGACTTCTGCAGAAAAAGTACATTTTCATTCCTCATCATTAGGGTTCCGTACCAAAATGATATAAAGGAACCCTTATGGTGTGACTCAGTCTGTCTGTCTGTCTGTCACAGCTGAATATCTCAAGAACTACTGATGCTATCAACTTGATTTTTGGAACAGTTTTACATGACGTTTGCCCAACTACTATTTTGCAAATAAGAAAGAAACAAAAATATATATGGTTTTTTTGTAACAGGGACTGAAAGGGGGTCTTAAAAATTTGAAGTAGGGTTACTAGGGCATGTGGGGTATCATATGAAAGAGCTTTGTTTGCACATTCTCAAACAAATTTTCTCTTTTTTTATGCCGTAGTTTTCGACTTTTGTTCTCATCAACCATTTCCATCGTCCCCCAGTACACTACCAGCGCATAGCCCACCGGGACATCAAGCCCGCCAACCTGCTGCTGGGCGAGGGCCGCGTGCAGGTGGCCGACCTGGGGGCCTGCGGGGAGCTGGCGGCCGCAGGACGGGTCTCGGGCACCGTGGGGACACCGGCCTTCCGGGCCCCTGAGGCCGCCGCGCCCGCTGATAAGTATAGTGGGGAGGTGAGAAACTAGACTGTCTTAATCAAATATATTTATTTATTTATTTTACAACCGCAGCATGTCGCGGATTCGATTCCCGCACGGAACAAATATTTGTACGACCTACAAGTATTTGTTCCGAGTCTGGGTGTTTTTCTATCTATAATATATGTATGTATTTACAAAAAAAAAATGTATACAACGTGTAACGTTAAATGCGCAAAACCTCTTAAGGAGTCATTGTACTCATCATTATGAACAACTTTTACTATGGGACCAAACCTGAAATCGCGAAAAAAAATCAGCTGTTCAGTACATTTTGACGAATTATTCGAACATAAATGTACTGAACAGCTGTTCTTTTTTTCGCGATTTCAGGTTTGGTCCCATAGTAAAAGTTGTTCGTAATGATGAGTATAATGACCCCTTAAGAGGTTTTGCGCATTTAACGTTACACGTTGTATAAGTAGTTTATCAGCCATCTCGTTACCATAACACAAGCAAATTCAAATTTATTTAATTCAAATTTATTTATTCATTTAAATAATGCATATTTACAATATTAAGGCTTAAACTAAAATGGTAGGTATATAATAATGGGATTAACCTGAACTAGGATAAACCTGTATCTCAGGTATCATAAGTGCACATTAGTTTACATAAATATTTCCTAAGATTGATGATAATACATAAATAATGAATAACATAACAGACTAAAGAAATGAAAACATAGAATTAAAAATAATATTTAACTTAAAACAAGCAGTAACTTTTCTGTGTCGTCATAAGACAATTTTTGTAACCAAGTTTTAATTACATTTTTGCAATGTACCGTGTTTAATGCAGACATAGACAAAATTGCGTTTACTTTATTATAAAGAAATGGTCCTAAGAATATAAAAAATCTATACATAAAAGAATGCCTTAATCTATAATTATCCATACAGATGTCTTTACGTCTTTTATCAGTGACAACTCTATTGTAAGGCAATTTAGAGTGCTGTTTTAATATAGTATTCATAATAAATAACTGCCGCACTGTCAGAACATTGCAAGATTGATATAAAAGTTGGGTCGGGAATAGGATAGGCCGGAATGTGGATACTTTCAATACAGCTCTTTGAGCGCGCTCCAATGGTAGCAAAACTGTTTTAGCCGCTCCTCCCCATGAAGTAATGCAATATGTAATGATCGATTGACACAAAGCATAATATACCTGTTTTATCACCTTAGAGTCGGCAAAAGGACGAATTTTCTTGAAAATGAACATCAATTTACGTACTCTACTGCATAATAGGTCAATGTGATTTTTAAATGTAAGAGTAGCATCTATAATTACTCCAAGATATTTAATAGTTTCCGTATTAAGGATAATTGGGCAATTACATTTCGAGTTTGCAGCTGTGTTACAAACATGTGCATGAATATCTGGAATTATTATAGATGGCTTTGAGTTGCGTAAGGAAAAGCGTATGTATTTAGTTTTGTCAGCATTTAATGTCAATAAGTTATGTTGTAACCATCGATTAACTATATTGAAACCTTGCTGTGCACATAACCAAACTTCATGTAATGTATTTGCGGAGAACAGGAGTACAGCATCATCAGCATATGATATTATTTTACCCGAATTTAGATTGAGACTGCAGAGGTCATTTATATAAATAAGAAATAAGGTTGGACCTAATATACTTCCTTGCGGGACCCCAAAAGAAGTATTTTTTAGTTCTGAGCTAGTAAAATTATCAATTTTCAAACATTGACAGCGGTTATTTAGATAGTCTGCAAAAAGATTAAGCTGCTTTCCTCGAATACCTATTTTCTCGAGCTTATTCAACAAGATAGGAACAGATACGGTATCAAAAGCTTTTGCTAGGTCAAGAAAAATACCAATTGAATGATTGCCTTTGTCTAGTTCTTGAGATATATAATCGGTCATATCTTGTACAGCATCAGTTGTGGATAATTTTGGTCTAAAACCAAATTGTTTATCCGAGAGGATGGCTTTAGACTCTAAATACTTCATTAACCTATTGTTAATTAATTTTTCTACTATTTTAGATGTAGATGATAGTATTGAAATAGGTCGGTAATTTGAAGCTACTGTTTTGTCACCTGCTTTATGCACAGGGACAACTAAAGCTTTTTTCAGATAGTCGGGAAAAATGCCTTCAGAGAGGCAAATTTGGAAAATATGAGTTAATGGCGGAACCAAAATTTGCCTGAATTTCCTTAACACACTATTTGAGATACCGTCCCATCCAACCGCACAGACTTCTTTCAGCCCCATAACAACCCTTTCGACTTCGGCTTTGTCTGTGTTCAATAAAACAAATGAAGTTAATTGGCGATTTTCCGATGACACAGTGGCCCTGTTTCCGTGTATGTTGTAATTTGTGTTATAATTACGTTTTATTTGCTCAGCAAGATTTTGACCCACATTAACAAAATAACTATTGCCATGATTTGCTGATGTAAGCGGCGAGGCGTGCGTTTGTAATAATTCTGATGACGATTCATGCTGTTTAGATACAAAAGCTAGATTTTTTATATGGCCCCACAACTTTTTATTGTCTTTTCCTGATTCTTCAAGTAAATTTCTGTTATACGTATTTTTCAACTTTTTTAGTAGATTGTTACAGAAATTTCTGTATCTTTTATATGAAGTTTGTAAAATGGTATTATCTGGAAAGGATTTTGCATGCATGTGAAGTTTATCCCTGTGCTGAATGCATTTTACTAGCCCGGGTGTGATCCATGGTTTTAGGTTATTGTTTTTCTTAGTTAGTTTTATGTTTGAAGTATTATTTACAATAGCATATTGCACTTTATTAATAAAGTAAGGCAGAGAAATGTTCACATCATCAGTTTTGTAAACTGGGTCAAAGTCGATATGATGTAATTCGTATTCAAGGTTTTTCATATTTATTTTAGAAATGGTATTTGTGCACTTAGATCTAGAGGTTTTTACTTTTAAACTAAATAGGACTGCGCTATGATCGGTAACTGTCGGATCTGTTACTAGGGTAATGGATGCAAGGTTAGTTTTAAGCATGGTGTGGTCTAAACAGGATCCACTCAAATGTGTTGGAAGCAAATGGGCCGGAAGCAATCCCTTGCATGCGCACATGTTAAGGTAGTCTTTGGCAACTCTATCACTGTCTTCTGGGTTAATATCTATATTCATATCACCTGTTAGTACTACATTTTTGTATAAAGTTAGTTTTTGAAGTGCTTCATCCAACGACGTAACAAAATTATCAGTTTGCTTAAAAGCACAGGGCCTATAAATAGCTAGGATAGCAGTATCTAGGCCCACTTTTAGTAATAATCTGCTACAATCTTGTATGGGAGGTTCTTCTACCGATATGTTTAAACTTTGTTTGGCATAAACAACTACACCGTCATTTTGATTATGAACGGTCTGAACACTGTACACGTACTGAACATTTGGTAACCTGACAGAGATGGAAGGTTCTGTTGACATTTAGATAGCCAACATTCTGTCAATACAATAATGTCACACTCAAAATCCAGACGTTTCAACAGAATGTGTAGGTTGTCCATGTTTTTATTTATACTGCGAATATTTTGCGTAAAAATAGTAAGCGATTTAGAGGGATCAGGGAGATATTGCTTAACTTTTTCAATCTTGCATGATTTTGCCACTGATAGGGAGACTACATCAAAATCAGTAAGTAACTTATCCATAATCTTATTTACTTTAAACTCCTTTTTTTAAGCATGGTGTGGTCTAAACAGGATCCACTCAAATGTGTTGGAAGCAAATGGGCCGGAAGCAATCCCTTGCATGCGCACATGTTAAGGTAGTCTTTGGCAACTCTATCACTGTCTTCTGGGTTAATATCTATATTCATATCACCTGTTAGTACTACATTTTTGTATAAAGTTAGTTTTTGAAGTGCTTCATCCAACGACGTAACAAAATTATCAGTTTGCTTAAAAGCACAGGGCCTATAAATAGCTAGGATAGCAGTATCTAGGCCCACTTTTAGTAATAATCTGCTACAATCTTGTATGGGAGGTTCTTCTACCGATATGTTTAAACTTTGTTTGGCATAAACAACTACACCGTCATTTTGATTATGAACGGTCTGAACACTGTACACGTACTGAACATTTGGTAACCTGACAGAGATGGAAGGTTCTGTTGACATTTAGATAGCCAACATTCTGTCAATACAATAATGTCACACTCAAAATCCAGACGTTTCAACAGAATGTGTAGGTTGTCCATGTTTTTATTTATACTGCGAATATTTTGCGTAAAAATAGTAAGCGATTTAGAGGGATCAGGGAGATATTGCTTAACTTTTTCAATCTTGCATGATTTTGCCACTGATAGGGAGACTACATCAAAATCAGTAAGTAACTTATCCATAATCTTATTTACTTTAAACTCCTAGTATAAAATTAAAAATGTATAAATTAAAAACTACTTATTGATTAATGCAGATACAAAAGAGTAGGGGCGGCGCTCTTAGGCGCCTTCATTATAATCTATAGAGTTAATGTACCTGCTTTCAGCAATTTTCCTTGCCGGGCATTCCAGATCACCTGTTTTGTGGTTGCAGGGTTTTTTGAATCGCAAACAAGTTGCACACTGTGATGGTTCAGCACTCTTAGTACAATCATTTGACTGGTGACCTTGTTGTCCACAATGTCCACACGTGTGGGTAGCCTCCCGACAGGTCCTTGCAGCATGGCCTTACTGTTGGCATTTAAAGCACCTCGTCACAAGTGTGAAGTCCCTAACTAGGCAGGATGTCCAATTTATAAATACTCGATCCTGGTTAATAAGGGCTTTTCTTATGTTGGCAGGTACTTCTAAAATAAAATTGCACGTAGGTCCTTCTTTTTTACCCGACTTGTGACTTAATTTTAAAGAGGCCAGGAAAGAGTCACGAGTCAAATTAGGTATCTTGTCGGATAGGTTTTGTTTATAGATGTAGTCAAAGACTTCTTGGTCAGTAAGGGCTGAGGGTACCCCTATCACTATAATTCTTGGTCTTCTCTTATGGGGCTCTTCCACTTTCAGGCCAGAACTACTTAGCTGTGATGAGTTTCGTAGTTTTTCTATGTCATCCTTTGTTTCGGTGCTGATAATAACTCCTCCGTTTTTGGTTTTACGCAATCCTCTAACGTGCAGTTTCATTTGTTCTGGGCATATAATTTTCTGGACAAGAGATTTAGTGTCGTCACTAGTCTTTAATTTATCATCAGGATAAATTGCGATACAGCTGAGATTACTGGGGCGCAAGTAATTATTTTTGTTCATCTTTACCATATCAGCAAAAGAAACATTTTCTGCATTTGTTGATTGGGCGCAATTTTCTTTAATGCTGACTTGGATTGATTTACGGAAGTTATCAAGGCAATCCGCGAGGTCTCGTTTTTCTCTCAATACTTGTAGTGAGTTTTGTACTTCTCTGGCCTTTTGTTTCAAGTCCTGGTAGAATACTGCCATCTGGGATACGCCATTTCCTACCTTGCGCGATAGGGAATTGATCCTTAGTTTTTGTTCGGAGTTCAGTTTTCCATCCTGAGCAATGGTACACACTTCATTCAGGCATTTTTCTATTGAGGTCATCCAGTTACTAATTTCATTAGTGTCCAAAGACTCAATTTTTTCTTCAGCCGCGTGGTGTTGGTCCTGTCTTGGTTTTTGGGGCGATGTAGGAGCCGGTGTCGGTACCGGGGTCGGTGTTGGTGGAGGGCTGCGCCGTATCATCGTGCTCCGATTAAAGGGGCTGCCTTCCATTTTTAACTTTTATTTTATTCAGTCAGTCCATAATTTTAACGTATCACAATGATTATTTGTATAACGCGCTAATACACTAAAACTAGGTCACTGTTTATTCAAGCGTTAATTTATTTTATTGTTATTTTGCATTGATGAGCACGTCTGTATGCGTTGAATGCAAAACTCAAAAAAAGCATTAGGTTGCTTAGCTTAGGACTAGATGGCGTTGTGTGAAATGTCCAAGAGTATTTATTTATTTATTTAATTTATGTACACACAGAAAAATATATAGAGATACATCATATTTATAATTAGGAGTACAAAGGTAGGTACTGCTTATTTCTTAAGAAATTTCATCCAGCAGACCTGCGAGAGGAGAAATGAAAAAGAAATGTAGACAATAGTGTGTGAGAACAAGAAGAGAAAAATATGATATTGCGAAGTAATGTACTTCGCATAAACATATTTTTGTTGTTGTTTATACAACGTTGACCAGAGATAACATTTAAAATATACCACTACTAACTTCTCCTTAAGAAGATGATATACTTACCGTAATTTTATGTTATAGATTTTGTTGAAATCTGGTGTTTGTACCTATCTGCTTTGCTAGATTTTTTTTCTTTTACAAGAGACGTACGTAATCTTGGCGATTAACTCCCAAATGCATATTACGATGGTACATTTGGTTTGCTAACTCAGCAGCTTCACGTATTTCTATGTAATAAAAATTAATTGCATAGGTACAGTCAGCTTCACGATGTGGGTGCCCCCCTTCGAAGCACCGCCGCCGGTGCGGTGCACGGAGGGTGCTTCCAAGGGGGTACCCACATCGTGAAGCTGACTGTACATCTACAAAGTTCTTTTTTGCTGGAACACTTCTGATCAAAATTAAACGGACCCCAAAACTCAACCCAAGGTCTTACACTGGTTATTGACCCTCAGGCAGCAGACATCTGGTCTCTCGGCGTGACGCTGTACGCGATGGTGACCGGCAAGGTGCCGTGGGTCGGCAGCTCGGCAGTGGAACTGCAGCGGAAGGTCCTGGCAGAACCCCTGATATACCCTGGCAGGATCCAGCCCTCCAAGCAGCTGCGAGATCTGCTCAGTAGGATGCTGGACAAGGAACCGGTGACGAGGATCAACCTGCAGGAGGTTAAGGTAGGCTCGTGATTCTACAAATAGCTCTTAGTATTATTGAGATACATAATTATTATACAAAGCACTGCGACTTTTTGTGAACTCGAAGGAACAGGCAATTTTACATCTTGACGACAACCAAAAACTTGAGGCAAATCAGGGGGGCTTACTGAGCTCTTATAGCAGGGCAGAAGTTGAACGTTTCCAGTGAGAGAGAGTGACGGAGCTATATACGACCTATAGCACCGTCACTCTCTCTCACTGGAAACTTCTGCCCTGCTATAAGATCTCATAGTAAGCCCCCAGTTCAGTTACGTACTGTGAGCAATGTAAGTCGATAAATACTTTTCTCAATATTATAAAATGTACTATCTGCATCTAAGAATTTGTGTTATTTTTATTGTACGTCAGGGGGCCGACTCCCTAAGCACGAAGTCCGTAGTTTCGGCCTTCGTTACGGGCGTTTCTTACTCCGTATCACCTACGAATGGATGATTGGTTCGGGGCCCGAACGAAGTATGAATGACAACATGATTTGCCAGTTGCCCCTACTCCCGATGTGTTCTTGCCCGTCCCAAAAATTTTACTTTTACACTTGTTTTGATGGATCGTAATGTCAGACGGATGGATGAACGGACGGACGAGAAGACGGACGGACTTAGGGAGTAGGCCCCTAGAAACGATTTTCTTTTAATATTGTGTTTCGTTGATGAGTGTAACATTGTGAAGGAAGATGCTGCATCCATATCTCTCCCTTACCTGTACATTGTGAAGGAAGATGCTGCATCCATATCTCTCCCTTACCTGTACATTGTGAAGGAAGATGCTGCATCCATATCTCTCCCTTACCTGTACATTGTGAAGGAAGATGCTGCATCCATATCTCTCCCTTACCTGTACATTGTGAAGGAAGATGCTGCATCCATATCTCTCCCTTACCTGTACATTGTGAAGGAAGATGCTGCATCCATATCTCTCCCTTACCTGTACATTGTGAAGGAAGATGCTGCATCCATATCTCTCCCTTACCTGTACATTGTGAAGGAAGATGCTGCATCCATATCTCTCCCTTACCTGTACATTGTGAAGGAAGATGCTGCATCCATATCTCTCCCTTACCTGTACATTGTGAAGGAAGATGCTGCATCCATATCTCTCCCTTACCTGTACATTGTGAAGGAAGATGCTGCATCCATATCTCTCCCTTACCTGTACATTGCTGCGACACTAATAAAACACGTGGGCTCCATTACACAAGCCAGTCCTAGAAAATATTATCATCTTAGTTGCTTAATATCCGCACCTATCACTGCTAAAATGTCATTAATTCATTACACTACCTAAGACGAGAATTCGCCAAAAGGTCAAGGTCCAAATTTTCCAATCCATCCCGTTTGTAATAAAGCGAATTCGTCCAAGAATAATCAAATTGTCTAACTCAACGCAATTAATCGAGCAATTTGACCAATCTGTTATGTTACGGGTGACCTTTTCAAACGCACTGATTGGAATAAAGCAACCAGCAAATCACTTTGAGCGAGAAATAATACTCCCTTTGTCTTGGTTCTGGTTTTATGTTAATACCAGTAACGCTTGTTGGACATTTACACATCCTGTGGAGGTTTTGTGATGCTTGGAAACGTTCCCAAATTGAGAGTGGACAGTACTACTTTTAATATTTTGACATTCAATATTTATTTGTTGACATGATTAAAGCAAAAACCTGAAATGAAGCCCGGCCTACAAACAAATCAAATAACTTTTTAAACTTTCGCGATTTGCACACATTATAAAACAATATCGAGAACGGGTCTTATCGCGATATTCTTTTTTACGAGGTAAACAGGTAGTACCTACTTGTTTCCCGACGTTTCGACCGCCTTGCAGCGATCGTGGTCACGAGAGGACTGATGACAGCTCAGCGACGTCTTCGTAAAGTGCGGGTATGTGCATCTACCCTCACTTGGTCTTCACAATTTTTATTGGTGTCACTGTCGGTACTTCTACACTCTACACACTAGCGGACCTCGTCGAACGACCGGCGTTGCTTGCACTTGCTAATGACTGGATTCCAAGTTGTAGGCAGTCGGTATCCATCCTCTCTGTTGAAATTTCTATATTTCCTGATTTCAACCGCTTCACGTACTATTCTGGAGTAATAGTAACGATCAGTGGAAAGAACCTGTGGCTTGTGTAGTTGAAACCAAAAGTAAAAAAGAATATCGCGATGAGACCTGTTCTCGATATTGTTTTATAAATCAAATAACGTAGCAATTCCATGTTCAACTTTCTTTTTTATTCAACTTATAGCCTATAACTGTTGCCTTATGCGCATTTGTCTCTCTCAAGTTGACCAGAAGCTCACCAATTAGTAAAACTCTCAGCGGCAACATCTGTAACTCCTCATATTTGCTGTAGATCTTTGATCGCCATGTTTGTACAAAATACACGTGCGATCTGTATTTGTATATCTAGTTTGGGTAACTGAAATAATCAATTTCTTTTCATTTTGGCCTCAACAGAAACGAGTATTTTAATCTAGATTCCAAGCAGCATTCTAGTTTTTTTTTTAGTTCATACCTTTTTTTGTTGAAAGTTGAGGTAAAAACCCGGTCTAAATACTATTTAGCTCTCCCACAAAACAGGCTTCACCAATTAGAACGAATTTCACCAATAAAACTTAATGCGTTAAGCATAATCTAAACCGCTTCAAGTGTGTGTATCACAACAATGATGACACTGAAAGCAATTGAACTCGGTTTAGCTGTGATGGATCGGTTTCAGTCTCGGGTGAAATTGGACCTTAAAGCTTTATTTTTTAATGTTTTGGTAAATTCAAATTCTTCTATTAAGTTCTACCCTTTCTTTCGCCCAGGATCACGAGTGGATAACAGATGGAGGCAAGGATCCTCTACCATCAGAACAGGAGAACTGCCGGCTGGTGGAAGTGACGGAGGAAGACATGGCGCAGGTCGTCACCTCTATCCCCAACCTGTCCACGCTGATACTCATCAAGACTATGCTGAAGAAGCACAGCTTCCAGGTGAGAACTGCTTCGTTCTTCTAAATCTTAATGCTTCATTCGGGCCAACCTTTATGTTTTGCTCGGGATTTAAACTGGTATTTCATAAACAGATACTTAGCTTTTTTTTCAATATTAACACAAGAATTTTCAAACTGATTAAGTAACATCTAAGAGTATTGATGGCCCAGTGTTAACGGCCGCGACTTACGAGTTCTAGGTCCTAGGTTCAAACCCTGACAGGCGCTTTACTTTATGTAAATTACTGCATCACCGCTGCTCTCAAAACGGTGAAGGAAAACATCGTGAGGAAACCGGCATGTCCTAGAACCAAAAATTCGAAGACATGTGACATCTACCAACCCGCACTGGGCCCGCGTGGTGGATTACAGCCCGCTCCCTCTCACCGAGAGGAGGCTTGTGTCCCAGCAGTGGGAACGATATGGGTTGATTATACTAAGGAACACCTATTACGGTTCTTAACCATTCAAAAGCTTTTAATTAAAATAAATGCTTTTAGTTTGAGTTTAACACATTCCAAGACATTTAACGTCTGTAGACGTAATGACTGTAAGTCGGCGTTCACACGAGCGTAATAAAATCGCACTGGATTTTCAACTCTCTGCTTAGCGCCGGGAGTTGAAAATCCAACAGTGTGTTTTTCGTCGCGCTGGGATGCACTCTGTTTTTGTTAGGTTGGATTCTCAATCCAGTGCGCGATAAAATCGCGGCGGGATTTCGCGCCGACTAAAGCTTACGAAAAGTGTCTAGTAGCCCAGTGCAACAAAGTGTTCAATTTTAACATTCATGACGTTGTACTTACAACAAAACCTAGATATTTACACAATGATTAAAGAATTTTAAAGTAAGATCATTTCATTTGTCCCCAGAACCCGTTCCTCCGCAGTCGAGAAGGCAGCTCCTCCCGCAGAGAGTCCACCAGCGCGCGCGGCGAGCTGGACAAGCCCACCGCCGCCACCAAGCGCGGCGGGCTGGCGCGAGCAGGCCGCTCGCTCTCAGCTCCTGGGAACTACTTGACTGAAAGGTTGGGAACATATTGACTACCATAAAGAACCCCAAGTTCTCTGTGGGACATTTGAGGACTTCACCTGCCTAGCCTTATGGGGTCGGCTTCCAGTCCAATCGGATGCAGCTGAATACCAGTATTTTACAAGAAGCGACTGCCTATGTGACCACAACCCAGTTACTGGGTAATACGATGCCCCTTGGTAAGACTGGTTGTCAGACTTTCTGGCTTCTGACGACCCGTAACGACTGTCAAAGATCCACGAATGACAGCCGGGACCAACGGCTTAACGTCAGTCCATCCACGGACCAACCGCGGCAAGCGTAGCTTAACCTGATCGATCGAGCCGTGCGGATGTTATTACTTAGCCACGAGAGTGAGGACCTTGAAATAAAATCTAAAGTTAAAACAATCTAAGAAGTCCGATTTGACATGAGGGTGTCCCTCTTTGTCCCGCTATGTTTGTCTCTCTTTGGCATATGAAACGATATGGGCTGTCAAAATGGACCTATTGTTTTGTAACAACTTTAGCTATGTATACTTAATAAAATAATTATTTCAGCAGGCAATCCTCATTTGACATTGGGCTAGAATCTGTCCAAGAATCCCGAGACCAAAGTCTGGACGCGACCTCTAAGGACTTGAAGAGTCCTCAGAGTCCAGCAGAGAAAGCAGAGTCCAGCGCACGGTGATACGCCCCCCGCGCGGCGCCTGCCGCCGCCGACCAATGGCTGCTCCGCATTCAAATCGTCTTCGAATTCGAGTAGCCTATTGGACATCGGCAAAGCAATGTTGCAGCTTTGATAGAAATGTTGCTAGCGTTGAAATTTTTCATTCGTACTTCGTACTTGAAAAATGCATTGGATTTATATTTTTTTAATAATTTTAAATTATAATTCTTGTTGACGTCAAAATTTAAGATTTTAGGCTGCTATGAGATTAATGTTCTAAATCGGAACTTGAGTAAAATAAATAATTAAGAAAGTCCCAATTATAAAATTGACTTGGATTTTGACGACAACTTAATAAAACTAAAAACTTTTCACTTAAAATTACTAATTCATTCATCCGCTAGTCCTATTTACTTAATATTGTAAATATTTTTAAATAACATTTGTCCTCTTTGACTTAAAAAGCACTTAAATATTTTTAATAAGATAATTAAGTATATACAATGAGGCTGCCTTGCTGAGACATTCCTACTATGATCCTGTTAAGAATAGCAATTTCTAGTCTACTTGAATCATACTCTTCTATACAAATAGCAACAAGAATCAATCAAAAGGTTATTATTCGTATACGTGACTAAACACTCATGAAAAAACAGCTGTTCCAACAAGATAAAATGTTGGTATGTGTTGCTACGTGCCTCGCGAGGCGGCCTCGTACAGAGCAAACTTTTACAAAGGCCGTTTATATTGTAAATATTTTAGCATATTTTTAATATTAATTCATAAAAAATTGCTCAATGCTTGTTTGATATCATTGTACATAGTGTAAGCTTTTAGGTTAAACAATAGTTTTATAAAAATACAAAATACAATGTGCTAGTTCATGTTGATATTTCGCTTGGTCTGCCAACGATAAAACAATTCTGAATATTTATGTTTTAATAACAAAGTCGAGGGATGTGAAGATTTATGATATTCTTTTTAATACAAATCCTAAAAAGCCACCTACATTCTACAATATGGTGTTTATTTTCCTCTCGGGAATCAAATGTTTCCTGAACTTAAAAAATGTAATCTCCCAACACTATTTTGTATTTTCATAAAACTTTAATTTTTAATTATTAATATTATAAGTAAGTAATTCTAGGGGTCAGCGGGCATTTAAAATAACCAATGAATTTCATGGAACAGCCATGAGCGCAAAGCCATTTAAATTGCAAAATATTTTGCCTCGTTAGGGTTTTACGTTTTCATTTCTGAATTTATTTTTGCTTGATAAAAGCAATTTATAGTGCATTTATTATCGTATGCCATCTGCATCGTTAATAGGCGTTTAATCCGGAAATATCCGATATTACGGAGCAAGATCTCCGGAAATGTGGCTTTGGCAAAGCCAGTGGTTTGCGGTGAGCACCTTATGAATCACTGATATTGCGCTTCCGAAAACCGGGTGCGGAAATGATCCGGAATTACTGGTATAACTAAGTAAGCACCTAGTTCTTTAAATAGCAACAGCTTACTTTCTTATCATTTTGGCAAATGACATGAACAAAATTAGGTAACAAAGTAGGTACCTATATAAAATTGCCTAGACCCCTAGATAATTTGCGCCCTAACTACAGGTTAAAAGCGCATGTATAAAGCGAGCAGCTACGTTAAGAGATTGACCAATTTTCACTGTCAAATTAATTTCAATTATAATGACCATCTATTGAGTTGTGAACGCGTTTATAGTCTGTGCATTTTGTTGACAGCTCTGACGTTTATGTCAAGCGGAAATTATGGCGTGAAAATCGAGCAAAATGGCGGAAGTTACTGGCAAATTCAGGTGTTCGATTGTGGCAATAATTCTGGGGAAAATTCGATGTTTTGGGAAGGATTTGGTACTTATTGAGGGTTGCTCGAATGTATTTTACTATCTAGATAATTTGCAATAGATTGTTTGAAGGGTAACGTACCTATAAATGTGTACAAACCTTGATATAAATTATTTGTTTCCCGCCATTTTAAAACAAATGACGTTGTTTTTTCTTTAAGTTTCACAGATAGGGTATAATAATGCACAGGCTATAACCAAATCATAGATAAGGAAGGTGGGTGGGTTCATGTTAGCGTACAGGGTCCCGATCACCGAAGTACTTACGATTTTTGTGTAAAATAAGAAAAAAAAGTTTTTTATTACTTAAATATTTTAATTAACAATGTCCAAGCTTAGATATTAGGCGAAAGGTATTTTATTATCCACGTTCTGCTGCGATGTTCTCTGACGGACACTTTACTTTTCTTTCCTAAAGAGCAACGTACAGACAACAGCACATCAGGTTATACCAAACTGTCAAAATTCTCCAAATGATTTTAAACCTTAAAATGTTGAGAGTTAAGTTCAAAACCCCCAATGACAAAATTTGACAGTTTTTAGTAGCTTGGCCTGCTGCTGTGTGCACATTAGTAACATTGATCAAATCATAGACTGCATAGGTAGTGGCATTGATCAAATATCTTTTATATCTCTGGCAAATAACAGCGCGCTTGAAGTGAAATGCATTTATTTCTTTCTCTCTTGGCGTAATAATTATTTTAGTCGATAATTTTATTTTTTTGCAAATTTTCTTTATATTTTAACAATTCGAGCAGGTGTCATCTTTTTCCAGAGTAGCTCAAATAAAAGGAAATAAATGTTGTTCAAACATTGTGTTTTTGCTATGCTTGGTAATTTTTTTTCAAATTATTATAATGTTGAGAAGTGTTAACAACAAACCTATTGGTTTTCTTAATTTAAAATGTTTATTTTTCGTTGTAAGATAAATAGTATGTTAAAGTGTCTTAAAACCCCAAAATAGCTCGCTATTATGACGGTGTTCATTAATATTATTGCTCTTTCAATAGATTTATTATTTGTTTTCTTTGTCTCCTTAAAGTAAGCAATTATTGACCATGGCAAGTCACCCGTAATCGTTTCTTTGAATAAAATTGATTAATCGTTAACCATTTAACAATATTAAAACATTCTTAAGATATTAATCAATTTTGTTCAAAGAAATTAATAATGTAATATAATGTATAAACATGAAGATTCACGGTACGAGACGAAAAGAATTTGTTTGAAAAATATTTTACGTCGATGAAATTTTTGTAAAAATAAGGCATCTTGCACACTTGGCTACTTGTGGTTGCTAATACCGGACACTTACGAACGGAATCGTGTTATCGCGATTTTGCAATTCTTTAAAGTTCTTGGATTTTTTTCTTGCTTAGTATTCTGCGAGTAAATGTTGCTTTTGAGACAAAGTCAACACAGTTTGACTTTTACTTTTTCTTCTCATTCCAAACCATTCATTCATTACTTCAGAATAGTTTCTGCCCTTCCAAATTATGCCAACTATAATAAATTAATATTCTAGTTGATTGATCCCGTCATTTTGTACTATAAAGATCAAAAAGCTATAAAGACAAAACTATCCCTCGTAAATACCACGACGCGACGCCGGCCGACGCGATGCCGACGGTCCGATTTCAATTTGTTTTCATCCAAAAGTGGTTAAGTATGCAAAGTGTCTGCCCAAGGTCAGCCAGGGTCAGAGAACACCCTTTATCCTTTGCAAGCCAAGGTCCAAACTTATGCCTTTGAATGTTGTGATAGTCTAGAACGAAGGTATGCTTATATTAATTCTAAATAGTACTAAAAAAAAAGATTTTAAAACATTTTAAAAAATATTATCTCTCCGATTAAAAAAAAAAATATTATTATGATATACTTAAACGAAGAAATTTTTAAAATAATCTCGCGATGAAGATTTTAATGTAAGATTTTTAAATAGTACGTTTTGTTTTTCGTTTTGTAATTTTTGTTGTTTTTGCTTAATTTACGTAAAATATTGTGTAAAATGTTTTGGGTTGTTATCAGTTGATAAATGAATATAAATTTATGCAATGTTTGAACTGAAATAACGTTCTGGATTGGTGTTGAACGTTGTCAGTATTATCATAATGGTCAAATAATCAATCTGCCTGCCTTTTCCCAACTGTATTAGGGTCAGCTTCCGTCTAACCCGATGCAGCTGAATACCAATATTTTACATGGAGCGACTGCCTATCTGACCTCCACATCCAAGTAACTGGGTAATACTATAACACTTTCGTAAGACTGGTTGTCAGACTTTCGGGCTTCTGACGACCCGTAACGACTGTCAAAGATCCACGAATGACAGCCGGGACTCAAACTCAAACTCAAAGCACTTATTTAAAATAAACCAATTACAGGAACTTTTTAATTGTCAAGGGGTCGGTCAGTCAGAAAGATGAAGCTAGTCGCCCATTCCAAAGCGTAGTAGGTCCCTATGGAGAAGAACGGGCAAAAAACTCCACGGACACTATTTTAAATCAAAATATGGTTACAAAAACTAACTACTAACGGCTTAACATGCTTTCCGAAGCACGGAGGAGTCTTGGTATGTAAAGATCGACCCGTGCAGCTGTTAATACTTAGCCACGAGCTTCTCTATTAGCAATTAAAGTGGTCTACCAGAGAATAAACATAGTGTGTCGGCTGCCTAATGTAATGCGAATTTAATAAAACCTACTTAGGTGTAGTTCCGCGGTATGAGTGTATATTCTCAGATAGCTCCTGCCGACTTGAGAGGAGAGGAATGTGGATGTAGCAATCAAGCCACGTGTGAACAGGTGGTCTACTCTCTAAGCACGAAGCCCGTAGTTTTTGACTTCGTTACCGGCGCTTCCTACTCCGTATCACCTACGGATGGATGATTGGTTCGGGGCAAAAAGATTTGACAGTTGTCCCTACTCCCGGTGTATTTTTTCCCGTCCGAAAAATTTAACTTATATACTTGTTTTGATGGATCGTTATGTCAGACGATGGACGAACGGACGGACGGACTTAGGGAGTAGACCTCCAGGAGCACTGGAACTGTAAAGTCGATTTTAATATGCAGCAGGCAAATTGTGATATGTTTTTGTTCTGTGACTTATGAAATGTCTAAAAGTAACCAAGTAAATTCACCTAACCTATGAAAAATATCGCTCATAATCTCGCTCGTAACTTCGTACTGACACCGTTCAACATCTCTGCAAAGTCCCTCTGTAATAATGGTCGTAAACATAAGTCGCACAATAAACCACACAAACACAACTGATAAGAAAGTTTTAAACCAGAACAATTATTATAACAATGAGTTATTGATTTTATTGAGATTTCATATTTAACAATTTAATAAAAACACTTTCGAAATATTTTTGTCTTTTAATTTCGAGCAATCGTCAGGTGATAAGTGCTCACACCGGCCACCATGTCCTGAACGCGTAAGAAATGCTAATTCAGTACGTCCCCTCAGGAGGCGACGAATAGAGTTAGCATTTCTAGGCGTTAAACACACGTAAATGCTAATTGAATACGTCATTGATGGTGACGTACCTACTAGCGTAGGGTTTCGAGTGATTTAACGGGCTTAAAGTGGTTTTTTTCCGAATTCTGTTTGTCAGCGTGTCACTGAAACTAAGGAAATGGTTTAGAACATAAATCGTTTAGAATACTTTTAGCTGCAAATATTATGACTTTCCGACCGCGCTTTACAAAATGTACAGGTACTTACTATGAACATTATGGTCACCCTACAAATTTTTCTCATATAAAAAGTTAAAAATCAATTTTCTTTTAAAGTATAATATTTAGAAGGACGGACGATATGTTGTTAAAAATCTTATTCTAATTTGTGTTCATCTATGAGGTCGAGCCTAGTCAATAAAGCCGAAAATATTGGGCTCTCAGTTCAGACGTTTTAGTAAAATTCTACTTTCATTTACTTCTTAACAATTAACTTTTGTGTCATTATTTCTTTTTAACTATTTCACCTATATGTCTAAGTAAAATATGTTAAAGTCGTATTTATGTATTTCTTCAGATAAATTCATGTTTTGCAGATTCCTCAGTACAGACAATAATGAATTGAGGGCCCTAGATATATCGCCATAAATCTGTAGAATATGACATTACAGATTTATGGCTATTTCTTAACTAAATTCTTAAATAAAAATTATTAACCTAGAGATAGTACTTACTGAGATTCAGACTATGCCACTTTATGCAAGCGTCTGGATTGAGGGCCCAAGTTATTTAATCGTAAAAGTTTTAATTCACGTTTAAGAAATTTATGGACCTTTGCTTTAAGTTTTTACTATTTTTAACTAAATCCCCTATAAGTCTTATTCGTTTCGCAAGGGTTCAAAAAAACGGGCCCTCAATCCATACGCACATGCATTTACGTGGGTTTAACGCCTGAAAATGCTAACTCTATTCGTCTCCACCTGAGGGGACGTACAGAATTAGCATTTCTATATACACGGCCTGGACATCTACAATGAGTATTAAAAGTATCGCAAACTCGTTGCCATCCCCGGGTCAAAACTATGTGACTGTATGTACTATCGACATAATAGTTATGACCCTGGTATGATGACAAAACGGTAGTGTCCGACCGAAGCTTCGGCTTCGGCTTCGGCTTCGGCCACCTTCGGCCAAAAAAGCACCTTCGGCCAAATCTTCGGCTTCGGCCAAAAATTTGCCGAAGGTTTGGCCGAAGCCGAAGGTTTGCTAGTTGTCAAAATTTGAAATTTACTGAACGATGCTAGAGCGAGACGGAGAGTGTGCAGAGCAGCAGAGTTCAGCCGCACCGGACCAAACGAATCGCAGTTAGTAAACTAAACGAGTCAAAACAAGTTTGAGAGCGCGTCTTAAAATTCTAATAAGTGTTTATTATTTTAGACAATATTTTATTACCTACTTGTATATGTTGGTCACTCGGCTCGTTATTGGGCTAAATCTCTAAAGCTCTGACAATATGTATCTAGTATATTCTGAGATCAAAGTAACTACCGTATTTCTCAAGGTCAATGACACCTTCGGCTTCGGCTTCGGCTTCGGCCGAAGGTTTTGGTGAATACCGATTAATCGGCTTCGGCTTCGGCTTCGGCCAAAATTGCACCTTCGGTCGGACACTACAAAACGGACGCCTTTACACCTTAAAGTTGTTTTTCGTATATGTATAGGTACTGATAGATCCTGATCAGGATCAATCAGTACCTATATACGAAAAGTTTGTCGACATTACTTACACCGGCATCCATATCCTACACACCAGAACGCTGCGCTAGCAGGCAGCTTCGCGACAGGAATATGTAGGTATTTCTCAATTTAATATTACATTATGTGCTTGTTACAGCTGCAACATCTCCTCTCGTGTTATATAATATACGTCACGACATTAACATGTCATCGCATTGCAAAGTATCACACATAGATGTTGAAAAGTCTCAAGATACAATATCTTATTACTTTCTATGTTAATCTTAGACAGTGCTAATAGAACTAAAAGGAAGTAGCGTAGGAAACTTGGAGGTGGTAGTCTTAAATTGCGAAGACGCAGTGAGCAGTGTTGTGACATGGCGATCATAGATCTTTATTTACTAATTTTACAGAAGAAAATGTGATGTGTGTGTGTGTAGAAAATGTTTTACTTTTAATTTTGTTCAGTAAAGAAAAATCTGTCTGGAACGGGTGTCTACCTATGCTCGTTTCTTTGTATGAGGAGAGGTTTTTTCCCAGCAGTGGGGCAATCACAATATCTTTGAAAATTGGACTGGCCACATATTAGGTCGGGGAAAAAGTTCCTTCGTATTTTATATAAATATATAGGGTGACTGGTAATTAGTGACCGATACCTAAACCCATGATTGTGCTCATGATAACAAACAACTTTTACTATAGGACCAAACCTGAAATCGCGAAAAAAAAATCAGCTGCTCCCTACATTTTGACGAGTTACGCGAACATGGGGGCAGCTGATTTTTTTTCGCGATTTCAGGTTTGGTCCCATAGTAAAAGTTGTTTGTTATCATGAGCACAATCATGTGTTTAGGTATCAGTCACTAATTACCAGTCACCCTATATACAAATTCAAGACATTTTTTTTTCATAGTTTATTATTTAGTTATGTGTCATTTGCCAAATGGGTCAAAACTGTTTTGTGGTCAATTCCCAGTTCTTCAGCTACGTCGTAACTACTGATATGCCGATTTTGCTCCACTTTTTCAAAAATGGCATCCACTGGCATCCATTTTATCCGTAATAGGGCGACCAGAGCGACGTGCATCTTTGACATCAAAATTTCCAGATTGAAAACACTTAAACCAAATTTGTGCTACTCTCACAGAAACTGCACTAGGTCCATAAACATTGCAAATTTTTTTCGCGGCTTGCGTTGCATTTTTAGCTTTTTTGTAGTCAAATTTTAAAATGTATCGAATTTCTTCATTAGATTCACTCATCTTGACAGTACGAAAAACAAATGAAAATCACACATTTTCCTAATTTGAATTTGGAATTATGTTCTTTAAAATTTAAACTTTCAATGATACCAAAACCAGCCAGATACAAATAGTATAGCCAAAGAGATTTCATTACAAGTTCATATCCTTATTGAGATTTGGGATAATTTTCTGGGGCAATTCAACGAATAAAGACACAGTGTTCAAAGCACAAAAGCGTTGTGTACGGGCTATGTTTGGGTTGCAAACTATGGACAGTTGCAGACCAATGTTCATGAAGCACAGAATTTTAACACTCCCGTCACTCTACATATTGGAAATGGCTGTATTTGTAAAAAGTAATCCTCAATGGTTTCCGCTTTTGTCAAATAATTACGACAGAAATAGACGTGAGAAGTATAGACTTTGGGTGCGGTCATACGCAGCCAAAACAGCACTTCTAAGGAAAAGTGTTGTATGCATGGCCCCATTAATATACAATAAAATTCCGAATGATATTAAGCAATTGAATTTTAATTTATTTAAGAAAACACTCAAAAAGTTGCTTACTGAGAAGTGCTACTACAACATTGCTGATTTTTTAAATGATGAATTTTGAATTTTATTGTGGATTTAATTGTATTTTTAACATATTTTGTGACATTGAATTATTGACTATATTTAACAATGAATCTAATTTTATTTAAGAAACTGACATTAAATAATTTATAATTGCCAATTTAATTACTACATAATAATAAAAACATTTTGTACGCCGAGTGAGGCAAAACATGTTGGTTCAATAACAATATTTTCCATCAATATGTGCATTCGTGTATCATGTTACACATGTTTTAACAAATAAATTTATCTTTAGGTATCTTTATCTTTATCTTTATCTTATACATACTATAATACGAAAAAACTTTTTCCCCGACCTATTATTTGACCAGTTCCAAACACTATAGAAAAAGGAGAGCAATCTCAAATCAATCATAACTAATATTAGTCTAACCCTCGAATTAAACTGTACAGTACCTAGCGTCTAGCGTCTCTATGTCCTTAACAACGTTACATATTATATTAACTTGAAATAATGCCTGTATAACCAGGACCAACCAAAAGCAATCACTTGAAATTGCAGCAGAGATTACTTAGCTACCATTATCTCAAGTAATGTTAAAGGAAACACAACTCTAAGCTTGTGTACACAAACATACGTCAGGTACGTGTGTACACAACACATATACATACTTAAGTAGGTACACAGATAGCTACGTTAGTCAGTAGTTGTGTTGTGCCCGTTTACACAAAACTGAACTCGAGGCACAACGATCGATTCTCTGTTGTTTTTGATCGCTCGACTGAAAACGGTCAATGGGGGGCGGAACACAGAACAAGTTTCACAGCAATTTGTTCACACCGAGAGGAGTTTCAAAGAACAGATTTAATTGTCTTAAGTTTCGGACAGTTTGTGGTCAAAGGGTAGTTGAGATGGAAGGCTGATCGGGTTTAATGAGGAAAGTAGGATAGGATTGTCTTTATAGATGCTGATTACGCTTTTAAGATTGATGATCTAATTAGTATTTAATCTTCCTCTTATTATGTTGCATGGAAGAACATATCTCTGAGATGAATCCACAACTAGATTGATTTTCAAGCTACACTTTTCTTCTCTCGTATACGAGAGAGATTATACCGAGAATCATTCACCCCTCGGTCAAAAGATTAGCCAATCAGCAGCGAAGTAAGTTAATAGGAAGTTAACCGTAGGTGGTGAACTAGTGGTGAACTTATATATTATGTATTTGATTCCAAAATAAAATTAGAATTTTTTTAAGATAACAAATAAAAAAGCTATGTTAAGTTTGTAAGTAATTTTTTCGAGATAAATTATTCATCCCAACTAAGCACCCTTCATTGTGTTTTTTTAATTCAATAACGACTTATTTGTTTCCTGATTATCAGCTGACAGACCATTATTTTGCTTGCAAACAATGATCTCAAAATTCGTCTAGTTGAGTGACTCCTTTTCTCCCGTTACCTTTACCCTATTAATAATGGGATGTGACTTAAAAAGGAACAAAAATATACTTCATTGACATACATTTATAAAAACTTATTCATTACGGAAAATAATTATTATTCATTAATCATTATGATATCATCAGAAAGTTTGAAATTAATTTCAAGTATAATTAATTCAAGTAAGGCGGAAACTAACCAACATCGTTAACGTTTTACATCTTCCATCTTATTAGTAAATGGCTCCAAAACCTTTGGTTTCTCATCTTCTTTAGGTTTCTTAATTTTGTTTTTACTCTTCTTTTTGTCTTTTTTGTCACTCGATTTATCTTTGAAGTCGGCAATCATGATTGCTGGTACAGCACCTAGGGATGACAAATTGATACTGTCTAAAACTAGTGTAGATGTTGCTAGTGGTTGAGCGTTATCGAATTCTTGGTTGATCACTTCACCATTGTTTGGGATAATGACAATGGCGTTGCTCCCTTGATCTCCTTGATTTGGTACTTGTGGTTGCTGGTATCCATTTGAGCCACTATTTACTGTAACCACTGGCAGTGGTTGCATATTCTGGTTACTGGACAGGCTTTCTACAGTCACTGTTGGACTTGGATTTGTGACCGGAGGATAAATATTGTATCCGTTTGGGATTGGTATTTCAACTGCGGGCTGTAATGGTGAATGTTGGTTGTTTACTATGACTCCCTGATTTGGATCGTTTGGTCCTTGTGCTTGATTTGATACCATAGGCTGAACATAGCCGTTTATGCCATTATATATTGGCGTTTGAACTGCAGGTTGTGTAGGCATATATTGGTAGTATATAACTTCCTGGTTAGGCGCATTAACTTCTGGTCTTTGACTACTAACCGTTGGCTGATAGTATCCATTGTTGCTAGTGGTACTCGGCATTAGAATAGCTCCCTGGTATGGTATATTTAGTCCTTGTCCTTGATTTGTTACCACTGGTTGGTTGTATCCATTGTTATTATTTTCAACTGGCAGTTGAACTGCTGTCTGTATTGGAATATTTTGATATTTCTTATTTTTCGTCAGATCTCCTTGATTTAGTGCATTTTGTCCTTGTCCTAGATTGAATACTATTGGTTGATTGTATCCATTTAAGCCACTGTTAACTGGTAGTTCAAATGCCTGCTGGTATGGACCATTTTGATTTTGAACACCTTGATTCGGAATAGCTATTGCTATCGGTCCCTGGCCTTGGTTTGCTACCATCGGCTGAACGTAGCCATATGCAACGTCATTTGGTAATACTGCTGGCTGAGCAACCGTATTCGGATTTCCCTGATAAAATACCACATTGCTTGGTAAACCGTTATTTGATATACCATTATTTACTCCTTGAACGGTACTCGAACCACAACCATTAGACACGGCATTATCACAATTTGGCACTTGAACATATATTGGACCATTGGATGCTTGATTTGGGATAGTAGCATAAACCACGTTTGTGCCAGGATTTTGGATGGCTGGTACAGTTTGTACATTATTGGGGACTGTATTTGCAATTATATCATGTGTTTCCTGTACCTGGTTCCCATTCTGTAAAGGGACATTATTTGGTGCTGAGTTAACAACACCACCAGGTATTTGTATAAGCTCTCCATTGGAGTAGATTGTTACATATCCAGGATTTTGGTTACCTGTATTCAAATTCGTATTAGAGTGTCCAGGATTCGGTATGACATTATTATAACCACTCGACACTCCTACCTGATCGTTACCTCCTTGTATCGTTTGAACATTTGTTGGTAAAGAAACGGGTTGTCCATTAATAACTTGATAAACTGGTATGTTAGTTTGTCCCGGATTGTAAGGAACATAAATTATGTTATTGCCCGGCTGATCACCATTAGGTGTAACAACTATATTCGGGTTAGGATTGCTTTCATGTAAGAGGTATACGATATTCCCATTATTATCTTGGCCAACCAGGAAGAAATCTTTAGTTTTGTTTAAACCTACATGTTTATTGTCCTTGTCTTTTTTTTCATCTTCTTTCTTGATCTTTGTTTTTTTATCCTTTTTGATCTCATTTGTTTTTTTATCCTTTTCGATCTCATTTGTTTTTTTATCCTTTTCGATCTCATTTGCTTTTTTATTCTCTTCGATCTCATTTTTATCCTTTATGATATCATTTGTTTTTTTATACTTTTTGATCTCATTTGCTTTTTTATCCTCTTCGATCTCATTTTTATCCTTTATGATATGATTTGTTTTATTATCCTTTTCGATCTCATTTGTTTTTTTATAGTTTTTGATCTCATTTGTTTTTTTATCCTCTTTGATATCATTTGTTTTTGGGGGCAATAAGTCGGAGTTATTTTTCACTTCTGGGATATTATTTTCATTCAATCTAAGACCTTTGTTGTGTTCTTTTGACGTTTTATCAATTGGAGGTATTTCCTTAGGTTTCTCTTCGGGTTTTTGGACATTTGAAAAATCATTATGATCTTGTTTTGGCTTTTCTTGTGGGTTATCTTTATATCGTAGTTGATGTCTAACAACATTATAGCCTGGATTTGGAATATTAAACAAATTATTTATCCATGGCAGTTGATTCCACCCGTTGCCCTGATCTCCATGATAGAACGGATCATAAACTTCATAAGCCTTGTCTATTCCGTGACTGTCAGAATTAAATAAGTGTTCATCTGGATTACCGAAATTTTGGAACCATGTGTCATAGCCGCTGTTGTAACCTAAATTTTTATGGGTTGGCCGGTTTTCCCTGAGACCTTGTGAAGAGAATGGCATCTGTAGCTGAGCCTGTGCTAAAACCACGCATACCAGAGGTAGCAGAACCTGAAATAAAAAGTATATACAGTTCAGAGCTATACATTTACACGTGCCGTCCCATCAACTCCCTCTGGGTGGAAACTGTAATTTATTTGTAAAAATAAATCTGTGTTTAACAACTTCTGTGAAACAAACTGCATGCGTACAAAATTGACTTTGTTGTACTTTTCTGGAAGGCGTTTAAACGCAAGCCTTACTGAATTACCATTATTCAATAATAATATTAATACATCCTTGCAGCGACTTTAATGGTTGTGTTTGTAACTAACTACTGTTTTACATTTTGACAAATAAGAAACACGCTGACTTGATGTAATTTTTGCCAATCATTGTTTTCCACTGCCCCATAATGAAAGTCATTCACATTCTGAGTACTTTCATATCCTCAAATTGCTATTGCTGATGCATTCAAGCCCACTCTGTTTAAATGTATTTGGCGGAACTTATCTTTGCACATACATAAATAATGAGTCGTTCGTACTTGTTTGACTTACTCTATTGTATAATACGTAAACTCTGCGCTCCTGAGCAAACTTTAGGTAACATTATTTGGGTATGGAAGTGCATGTCCAGTATGAGTAATTCCAAAATGGACTCTCAAATACTTTGGTGTGGGCAACTACAAAGTTGGGGTCAACTTTGTTGTTGCCCCATAATGTTTAATGTTTTGAATGACTTTTATGTCCAGAAAATTACAATTATGTTAAGTTAACTGATACACTAAAAATGTCCACCCTTAGCCATACCCTTCATTCGGAAAGAGAATACTAGATAGAATATGAAAGAAATACATTGCTAGTTCATAATTGCGTCAAAAAATTAATAAAATTTTGCCTCCATTGTCACTTTCTAAGAATCCCCGACTACTAATTTCAGAGCGTGCATTCTGAAAGATGGAGTGTAATGAAAGATAAGTCTGGATGACAACTCTTTCAAACGCAGATCGTGTTCATCTTTATTCCTTCCCCAACAAATAATATCGTCGATAAACGAGTCAACCCCCTCTAGGCCTTCAAGTAATTGCTTGATTTTCGCATGAAACACTTCAGGTGCACAATTAAGACCAATTGGTAATCGCAAATATTGATAATCTGTAAGATTTATATTATGAATTCTGGCATGGCAACGTCGTAAATATATGTAAAATGTTTCGCTGTTTTAATTATTTTGTCTAATTGTTTTATTTGTAAAAAAAAGCATTTGGAAACTTTTTAAAAGCTTTTTTTACAAAACTAATTATTCAATGTCACCATATAGTATTTGACAGCTGTTTGCAACGTTGGCTAGTTCAGAATGTACCCTCTTAATATAATATTATTGATAGTTTTCATACACAAGCTCTATTCTTCTGATTAACGTTAAAAAATAAATGAAATCAATTACTTTACCTGTATGATACGCGCCATGTCTAGCCACCAAATGATAGTTTAATCACTGAGTGGATAATTTAAACGAAATAATGGAAAACCCGATCTACCTAATGGACCCACCATATTATGTGCCTTTAATTAGAAATTAATTAACCGCATCATAGTGCGTCAAATACAATAAATACGTAACTATACCACGTGTAAAAGTGATGTGTCAGAGTGATTGAAATATTGTATCGGAGAAAGACTAGATTATAGGGAGTCTAAGGAAGATTAGGAGCGTGTACACCGATAGATTTAATTGAAAAAGAAGTGCCGCACTGGATTATCTGATGAAAGAGAGACAGATTGATGCACATCTACTATGTAAGAGGGAGATAACAGTTTTTTTCTGCTTTGGTCGTTTTGTTTACAAAGAAACATATTTTTATCCTGCATTCCGATTATAAGAGTAATGCGTCCCGATACACAAATTAGCAAATTAGTAAAGTTAGGTAACAGGTTTTTATGGCTACTCTAAGCAATGTTAATGCATTTTTAGGGTTCCGTACCTCAAAAGGAAAAAACGGAACCCTTATAGGGTCACTTGTTTGTCTGTCTGTCTGTCTGTCTGTCTGTCAGTCTGTCAAGACCGTTTTTCTCAGGAATGCGTGAATGTATCCAGCTGAAATTAATATCAAATACGTAAGTCTATGGTTTCTTGAAGTCCTAGAAAACTCAAGCTTCTCAAGCGACACATTTTGATACTCGCAACTGTCGCAAGTAAATCAAAACCTATAGGGTATTTCCCGTTGACCTAGAATAATTAAATTTGGCAAGAAGCAAGGTCTCCCAGCACAAGTAAAGGAAAAAGTCCGAAAATTGTGAATTTGTAATTTTATGACATTATTTTTTTTTGTTTTTTTTTTATTTCCAATGTTATGTTTGTTTTTGAGATAAATTCTTTTCAACTACGGAATCCTTCATTGTGCGTGGTCCGACACGCACTTGGCCGGTTTTTTTATGCAATAATGCCATAAAAACTGTTTAAAATTCTCTATAGTCTATCTTATCTCTAAGTTATCCATCTATATTAGTTATTTATGCAACTGACGTATAATAAGGGGTATTGCCGAGTGTGATAATAGTATCACATGAGTGTTTTAATACCTAATTATGTACAGTTGCATACAAGACTTTATCTACATCCATGTTATCAATCCTCTATAAAAGGTTCTGAAACAGTTTTTTGCAATACTAATACTCGTATCGAACATGGCGGCCGGCGCGGCGTCATAGTATACGACGTGAATTCGAATAAGTTCTTTTTAGGGTTCCGTACCAAAATGGTAAAAAAGGAACCCTTATGGTGTGACTCAGTCTGTCTGTCTGTCCGTCCGTCCGTCCGTCCGTCCGTTTGTCTGTCTGTCTGTCTGTCTGTATGTCTGTCTGTCTGTCTGTCTGTCTGTCTGTCTGTCACAGCTGGAAATCTCAAGAACTACTAATGCTATCAACTTGAAATTTGGAACAGTTTTAGATGACATTTACCCAACTATTTTGCAAATAAAAAAGAAATAAAAATGTTTACATTTTTTTTGCAACAGCGACTGAAAGGGGTCTTAAAAATTAAAAGTGGAGCAACTAGGGCATGTGGGGTATCATATGAAAGAGCGCCGTTTGTAAATTCTCAAACAATTTTTTATTTTTTTTAGGCCGCATTATTTTCGACTTTTGATAAAAAATGTAAAAAAAAATACCGTCCCCACCCCCCTTATCTTCGAAGTTTGCAAAGAGAAAAATCTGAAATTATTCTATGTGATAAGAGTTTATGTAAAGATTACAGGAAAAATAAAACGATGTCTCTAAACAGCATACTTTTTCAGAAACCGGAACGGAACCCTCGGTGCGCAAGTCCGACTCGCTCTTGACCGGTTTTTTTAAATTACGACGCTGTTGTAGTGAAACGCGCGTGCATTACAATATTCTTTTTTTGAAAACGAGTTGCATTATGAAATTCAGTACAACATTAAAACCCCGTTTGGATGCTATTATGGTTACCATGGTTACTATGACACTGGCTGTTTTAATGTTGGCAATAAGATAACTGCTTCAGAAACTTTTATAGCGGATTTATAGCATGGGTGTAGATAAAAATAAAAAGAGAATTCTTGACTGACTGACTGATTGACTGACTCATCAACGCCCAGCCCAAACCCTTGGACCTAGAAAGCTGAAATTTTGCACAGAGGTTCCCTTTATAATGTAGACAAGGAATAAGGAAGGAATTCCCGGTAGTACGTTCCCGCGGGATATTCTCCGACATCCACGCGGGCGAAACCGCGGGCGAAAGCTAGTCTAAGATAACTAAAGAATTTTTTAAAGTGTAAGACGAAAAACATGATCTCTTTTAGTTTTTTTATTGCAAGTCAAAGTTGACCTTTAGCTTAATTTTTACTTCTTGAAAAACTTTTGCGAGTCAATAAAAAAAACCGGTCAAGAGCGAGTCGGACTCGCGCACCGAGGGTTCCGTTCCGATTTCTGAAAAAGTATGCTATTTAGAGACATCGTTTTATTTTTCCTGTAATCTTTATATAAACTTCTATCACATAGAATAAGTTCAGATTTTTTTCTTTGCAAACTTCGGAGATAAGGGGGGGAACGGTATTTTTTTTTACATTTTTCATCAAAAGTCGAAAACTATAGGGCCTAAAAAAAAGAAAAAAAATGTTTGGGAATATGCAAATAGCGCTCTTTCATAAGATACTCCACATGACCTAGTAGCTCCACTTTGAATTTTTAAGACCCCCTTTCAGTCCCTGTTGCAAAAAAAATATTTCTTTCTTATTTGCAAAATAGTTGGGTAAACGTCACCTAAAACTGTTCCAAATTTCAAGTTGATAGCATTAGTGGTTCTCGAGATATCCTGCTGTGACAGACAGACAGACCGACAGACTTAGTCACACCATAAGGGTTCCTTTTTTACCATTTTGGTACGGAACCCTGAAAACTAGATGTTACTTGCAAGTAATTTTTATTTTGATAGAACCGTAAAACATTACACATTACAAAAAAAAAATCGGATGCTATACCATTTTTTTTTTATTATTCAAGTTCAAAGGCCGACTTTTGTGATTTTTCAAAAATAGTAACAAAAAAATTGACATAAAAAACCCCGTGGGGCCATGAATTTTCTTCAGGGCCTGAGGAGATAGCACGACCCCTCCTATCCGCCATTTTCATTTGGCAAACGATGCACTCAATCTTGACAGTGCTACTAGAACTAAAAGGAAGCAACAGCGTCAGGGACCTTGGAGTTTGTAGTCCCATCGCCAACACGCAGTGAGCAGCGTGGTGATCTGGTGATCTGTGCTCGTTTCTTTGTATGAGGAGAGGTAAGTACCTCTGTGCCCTGCAGTGCTGGGATACTTTGATTTGGACTGGCTACATAGTTGATCAACACCCTAATTGCACACAACACACACACAACACACTATACACTACACTACACATACAACACACACACAACACACTATACACTACACTACACACACAACACACACACAACACACACACTACAAACACCACAACACACAACTACACAATAACAACAACACTACACTATCAATAGGAATCGGTTTCATTTTGACAGTTCAACAACATTCATTGCGTTATTTACGTTGTCGAGCAGACAAATTTTTCGAACATTCATACTTATATTCGAAAAATTGCTTGATTAGCAATTTGTTTCAAATGATTCAAACTCCGATTGATAATGTGTTACGCAATTAGGGTGCTGATCCAAACACTACAAAAATAGGAAAGTAATTTATACAAACAAACTTAACACAGTAGGCACAGGCCATACGAAACTTACATAGAATTAACTCGAAACAATGATTGTATAACAACGACAAACCGAAAGCAATCACTTGCAATTCCTGCAGAGATTTCTTAGCTAGCTAACATTGAACGAACATAAACTTTTATAATAGATTTAACTTATAAATATGTCAAAAAAAACTCTGCGATAAGAGAAGTTCGTATTTTGGACATGATTTCTATTGGATCTTGAAATAAAACGAACGTGTTTCCACTTTAACTGGTGCCTTACTATGAGCTCTTATAGCAGGGCAGAAGTAGAACGTTTCCAGTGAGAGAGAGACGGAGCTATATACGACCTATAGCACCGTCACTCTCTCTCACTGGAAACGTTCAACTTCAGCCCTGCTATAAGAGCTCATAGTAAGGCACCAGATCAACCGACTGTATTTTATTTAGGAATGAATGACTTGTCGATCTAAGGGCGAGCGCGCATTGCGGTGCGTTTTTCTACCGCATAATCTGTGAAGTATGGAATGTCTTTGAAGTGCGCGCACTGCGGTCATGCGTTTTGTTACTGTAGGCCCCGCCCAGTGCGGCAGAACTACCGCTCTAATTCAGTGTGTGCTGCCGCGCTGCCGCGCACCGGCCGGCTCGCACGTTCGTTACTCACGCACCCCGTCGTAAAAGAAGACAACCCTAACGAGTCAGAACGTATAAGAGTTACGTGATAGAAAGAGAGGCAACTTTTAGGTGAATATAACTGTAGGTAATAATCTCTGTGCGACGTGAATCGAACTTTATTGTATTGTAGCAAGAGTCGCTATTTATTTAAATGATATTTCGGGGTGAATCTTCTGTACTTGTACTATTATGTATTCTGTGGTTAGTTATAGTTTCACATATTTTGTATAATTAATAAATTTTATTTATTTATTTATTTTACAATTTATGTACACACAGAAAAATACAAAGAGATACATAATACTTAAAATTAGGAGTACAAAGGTACTGCTTATTTCTTTAGAAATTTCTTCCAGCAGACCTGCGAAAGGAGAAATGAAAAAGAAATGTAGACAATAGTGTGTGAGAACAAGAAGAGAAAAATATGATGCGAAGTCTTAAACTAAAATATTAAATATACCTACACATATAACGCAAAACAAAAAATTAACATATACTTAAATAAATACATAAAGCTAAAATATATAAACATGCATATACTATATATAAATACTCACATTTGAGAGGAAAGGTAATCGATATTTGAACAGCGACACAGTTTTTAAATCGCGAATGCTAGGCGGAAGCGAGTTCCACAATCTTACAGCATGGACAGAGAAGGAATAAGAATAGTAGCTAGTTTTATGAGGATGAGATTTAAGTAGGGATCTAAGGTGTGATCTACACGGTGCGTCGCTAGGGCGAGTGTAAGAGAAACGCTCACGCAGGTAGGAAGGATAAGACGGGTTGTGTAAGATGTTGAAGAGGAGACATAAAATCCGAGTGTTCCTGCGAAGGCGGATTGGGAGCCACTTGAGTTCCTTGCGAAGATGAGAAACATGGTCATACTTTCGAAGACCGAAAACAAAGCGAATGCACAAGTTTTGCAAGCGCTCAAGCTTGTTTAATAGCTCCTCAGTAGCATCCAGGTAGCATGCGTCGGCATAATCTATAATTTATTATCTTAATTGAATATTGTAACATCATTGTGTTAGTACATTCAAACTTCTTATGAGAAGACTGAGATTTACGAACGATTAAACCCTAAATTAATAAATGGAGTTGATTTTTTGATTCTTCCTACCACTTTCCTTTGCATTTTGTACACTCGGAATTAGGAACCAAATACATTGGAATAAGGTGCCTCCGACTTCTAAAGGGAAAAAAGTGCCATTGAAGCTTGGTGCGCGTCTCCAACTGCAACGGAGAGATTTAAATAAGTATGCTCAATCTGCCTGCCTTTTCCCAACTATGTTGGGGTCGGCTTCCAGTCTAACCGGATGCAGCTGAATACCAGTATTTTACATGGAGCGACTGCCTATCTGACCTCCACAACCCAGTACTGGGTAATACGATACCCCATGATAAGACTGGTTGTCAGACTTTCGGGCTTCTGACGACCCGTAACGACTGTCAAAGATCCACGAATGACAGCCGGGACCAACGGCTTAACGTGCTTTCCCAGGCACGGAGGAGTCTCGGTATGTAAAGATGGTCACCCATCCACGGACCAACCCCGGCAAGCGTAGCTTAACCTGATGGATCGACCTGTGCGGCTGTTATTACTTAGCCACGAGCTCCTCCTTAAATAGGTATGCTAAAGAAGGAAATGTAGAGCAGGCTTCGCCAATATTAGAACAATTTCTCATTGCTTGCAAAGATCAAGTAATGTCTTTATCATCACACTAATATTATAAAGGCGAAAGTTTGTGAGTGTGTGTGTGTGTGTGTATGTTTGTTACTTCTTCACGCTCAAACGGCTTAACCGATTTGGATGAAATTTGGTATGTTGACAGCTTATACCCTGGATTAACACATAGGCTACTTTTTATCCCGAAAAAATGTAGTGCTCCCGTGGGAAGAGCAAGGAATTCAAATACATATTATGCTACTCTTTCAAACTCAAACGGCTCAACCGATTTCGATGAAATTGGGTGTAAAAGTAACTGACACTTTGGATTAACACATATACTACTTTATATCCCGAAAAAATGTAGTGTTCCCGTGGGATGAGCAAGGAATTCAAATATATTTGCTTCTCTTTCAAACACAAACGGCTCGACCGACTTTGATGAAATTTGGTGAGAAAGTAGCTAACACCCTGGATTAACACATATGATACTTTATATCCCGAAAAAATATAGTGTTCCCGTGGGATGAGCAAGGAATTCAAATATATTTGCTACTCTTTCAAACTCTAACGGCACAACCGATTTTGATGAAATTTAGTAAGGAAGTAGCTGACACCTTAGATTAATACATAGGCTACTTTATATCCCGAAAAATATTAGTGTTCCCGTGGGATGAGCACGGAATCCACATATATCTGCTACTCTTTCAAACTCAAACGGCTCCACCGATTTTGATGAAATTTAGTGTGGAAGTAGCTGACACCCTGGATTAATACATGGCTTACTTTATATCCCCGAAAATGTAGTGTTCCAGTGGGATGAGCAAGGAATTCAAATACATATTATGCTACTCTTTCAAACTCAAACGGCTCAACCGATTTCGATGAAATTTTGTGTAAAAGTAGCTGATACCCTGGATTAACACATAGTCCACTTTATACCCCGAAAAATGTAGTGTTCCCGAGGGATGAGCAAGGAATTCAAATATATTTGCTACTCTTTCAAACTCAAACGGCTCAACCGATTTTGATGAAAGTTGGTAAAGGAGTAGCTAACACCCTGGATTAATACATAGGCTACTTTATATCCCAAAAAAATATAGTGTCCCCGTGGGATGAGCAAGGAATTAAAATATATTTGCTACTCTTTCAAACTCAAACGGCTCGACCGATTGTTATGAAATTTAGCGTGGTAGTAGCCGACTCCTTGGATTAACACATAAGTCACTTTATACTCTGAAAAATGTTGTGTTCCCGAGGGATGAGCAAGGAATTCACATATATTTTAGCTACTCTTTCAAACTCAAACGGCTCTACCGATTTTTTGTGCGAAATTTGTTGTGAACGTAGCTGACACTTTGGATTAACACATATACATTTATTGTTTTAAAGTTATTAAAATCTAACAGACTTAAAAAAAATAATATGTACAAGTATAATACAAAAAGGAGGATTTTTCGATGCCCCATGATTTCCCATCATAGGGCATCGAAAAATTCATCCGCATCACTGTCGAAAGGAAAGGTGCCCAAAAGGCTGGCAGCATTGCCACGTTGTATGGCAATGCTAATTCTTTGTCCAAAAAAATAGACCAGCCCTTTGGTCACGTGTAGAGTCGACCAACCGTTTGGCGATGTCCCGAAAAACCAAAAGGGCACTCGGACCCCATGGCCCTAGTGTTTCAACCCCAAACGGCTCGAACATATAAGTCCCAATAAGATTGGAGTATTTGCGCCGTTTGAGGTTTTCCGCACCTGCAGCAGCTGCCCCAGCACAGCCTACCGTGCTAGGAAGATGGGATGGCGCAAGGGTGTCGACACACGTTGCATCCCACACCAAAGGCCTACCTACCTTCCAAGGCATTATGGTCATTCCGTCTGGTCTCTTCCCATCGTCGCGTGCCAAGCCAATGGGTTCTAAAACAGCTGGCACCCCGGCGGTAACAAGAGCACGACGGATGATGTCATTGATGCTGGCGTGCCGTGCTATCCGGCCTGCGCTTTTACTGCAGGATAGGCCATGATGTCCGAGGCAGTCGACAGCTACGCCGCATTGGCAGCGATGCGGAGCCACGCAAGGAGCGCCCAGACGCAGACAGGTAGCGAGCCGGAAGGTGGTGTCACCCAGCATAGTGCCTATGTTGGGTGACGGAAGTGCCTGAAGCCAGAGGCCCGACTCCCACTCACCCACAGCCAGTAAGCGGGCACGCTCAGCAGTGTTGGTAGACGTATTGACAAGATTATTCCGTACCAACCTGCAGAGCGGCCCATCCCACTGCCTCCGGGAAGATGGGTTTACGGGCCGATCTGTATCCGGGCAAGCCGCTTTCCAGGCGTTCACCGCGTCGGTCAAGCACGGCACTTCAGAGTCAACCAGGCAGGGGGCTAAAATTTTCCCGGTCAACTTTTCAGTGCTGTGGACAGAGGACAGGAACGCCGGTAAGCTAATACTGTCAATTTTGCGGACGCCGAGGCCACCAAAACGGATGGGTAGTGTGGCTTGAAGCCACGCTCGGTCGTCCAAGGCCACATTTAAAATGGATGTTAGTGTGCTGCGAATAATTTGGTCAATTTTGTCCAATAGATGTGGTTGCTTCCATAAAGCGGAAGAACGTAGAAAATAAATGAAATTTGGGCCAAAACAACAGTATCTAATCAGGGTGAAAGCCGAATGTAAGTTAATTTTGGAGAGTCTGTCCGAAATTTCGTTGAAGTTTTTGATTTTTTCTTCGATGAAAGGAGAAAAGCTGTCTTCTAAAATTGGGGAACCTAGGAGGTTCAGTGAACTTTTTTTCTAAAATTTTTATTTCCGGGGCTATTGCATTAAATTTGTCTAGGGTCAATTGTCTGTCGGTAATATATATATACTATACACATATACTACTTTATATCCCGAAAAAATTTAGTGTTCCAGTGGGATGAGCAAGGAATTCAAATAAATCTGCTACTCTTTCAAACTCAAACGGCTCGACCGATGTTGATGAAATTTGGTGTGGAAGTAGCTGACACCCTGGATTAATACATGGCTTACTTTATATCCCCAAAATTGTAGTGTTCCAGTGGGATGAGCAAGGAATTCAAATATATCTGCTACTCTTTCAAACTCAAACGGCTCGACCGATTTTGATGAAATTTGGTGTGGAAGTAGCTGACACCCTGGATTAATACACGGTTTACTTTATATCCCCAAAAATGTAGTGTTCCAGTGGGTTGAGCAAGGAATTCAAATATATTTGCTACTCTTTCAAACTCAAACGGCTCAACCGATTGTGATGAAATTTGGCATCGTAGTAGCTGACACCCTGGATTAACACATAGTCCACTTTATACCCCGAAAAATGTAGTGTTCCCGAGGGATGAGCAAGGAATTCAAATATATTTGCTACTCTTTCAAACTCAAACGGCTCAACTGATTTTGATGAAATTTGGTAAAGGAGTAGCTAACACCCTGGATTAATACATAGGCTACTTTATATCCCAAAAAATATAGTGTCCCCGTGGGATGAGCAAGGATTTAAAATATATTTGCTACTCTTTCAAACTCAAACGGCTCGACCGATTGTTATGAAATTTAGCGTGGTAGTAGCTGACTCCTTGGATTAACACATAAGTCACTTTATACTCTGAAAAATGTTGTGTTCCCGAGGGATGAGCAAGGAATTCACATATATTTTTAGCTACTCTTTCGAACTCAAACAGCTCAACCGATTTTAATGAAATTTGGTATAAGAGTAGCTGACACCTTAGATTAATACATAGGCTACTTTATATCCCGAAAAAATATAGAGGTCCCGTGGGATGAGCAAGGAATTCAAATATATTTGCTACTCTTTCAATCTCAAACGGCTCAACCGATTTTGATGAAATTTGGTGTGAAAGTAGCTGACACCCTGGATTAATACATGGTTTACTTTATATCCCCAAAAATGTAGTGTTCCAGTGGGATGAGCAAGGAATTCAAATATATTTGCTACTCTTTCAAACTCAAACGGCTCAACCGATTGTGATGAAATTTGGCATTGTAGTAGCTGACACCCTGGATTAACACATAGTCCACTTTATACCCCGAAAAATGTTGTGTTCCTGAGGGATGAGTAAGGAATTCAAATATATTTGCTACTCTTTCAAACTCAAACGGCTCAACCGATTTTGATGAAATTTGGTAAAAGAGTAGCTAACGCCCTGGATTATACATAGGCTACTTTATATCCCAAAAAAATATAGTGTCCCCGTGGAATGAGCAAGGAATTAAAATATATTTGCTACTATTTCAAACTCAAACGGCTCGACCGATTGTTATGAAATTTAGCGTGTAGCTGACTGCTTGGATTAACACATAAGTCACTTAATACTCTCAAAAATGTAGTGTTCCCAAGGGATGAGCAAGGAATTCAAATACATATTATGCTACTCTTTCAAACTCAAACGGCTCGACCGATTTTTTGTGCGAAATTTGTTGTGAACTTAGCTGACACTTTGGATTAACACATATACTACTTTATATCCCGAAAAAATTTAGTGTTCCAGTGGGATGAGCAAGGAATTCAAATATATCTGCTACTCTTTCAAACTCAAACGGCTCGACCGATTTTGATAAAATTTGGTGTGGAAGTAGCTGACACCCTGGATTAATACATGGCTTACTTTATATCCCCAAAAATGTAGTGTTCCAGTGGGATAAGCAAGGAATTCAAATATATTTGCTACTCTTTCAAACTCAAACGGCTTAACCGATTGTGATGAAATTTGGCATCGTAGTAGCTGACACCCTGGATTAACACATAGTCTACTTTATACCCCGAAAAATGTAGTGTTCCCGAGGGATGAGCAAGGAATTCAAATATATTTGCTACTCTTTCAAACTCAAACGGCTCAACCGATTTTAATGAAATTTGGTTAAAGAGTAGCTAACACCCTGGATTAATACATAGGCTACTTTATATCCCAAAAAAATATAGTGTTCCCGTGGGATGAGCAAGGAATTAAAATATATTTGCTACTCTTTCAAACTCAAACGGCTCGACCGATTGTTATGAAATTTAGCGTGGTAGTAGCTGACTCCTTGGATTAACACATAAGTCACTTTATACTCTGAAAAATGTTGTTTTCCCGAGGGATGAGCAAGGAAATCAAATACATATTATGCTACTCTTTCAAACTCAAACGGCTCGACCGATTTTTTGTGCGAAATTTGTTGTGAACGTAGCTGACACTTTGGATTAACACATAATATATACTACTTTATATCCCGAAAAAATTTAGTGTACCAGTGGGATGAGCAAGGAATTCAAATATATTTGCTTCTCTTTCAAACTCAAACGGCTCAACCTATTTTGATGAAATTTTGTAAGGAAGTAGCTGACACCTTGGATTAATACATAGGCTACTTTATATCCCAAAAAAATATAGTGTCCCCGTGGGATGAGCAAGGAATTAAAATATATTTGCTACTCTTTCAAACTCAAAAGGCTCGACCAATTGTGATGAAATTTGGCGTGGTAGTAGCTGACTCCTTGGATTAACACATAAGTCACTTTATAGTCTGAAAAATGTAGTGTTCCCGAGGGATGATCAAGGAATTCAAATATATTTGCTACTCTTTCAAACTCAAACGGAAGAACCGATTTTGATGAAATTTGATGTGGAAGTAGCTGACATCCTGGATTAACACATAGGCTACTTTATATACCGAAAAAGTGTAGTATTCCAGTGAGATGAGCAATTTTTTTGTGAATACTTTTTTCACCGATTAAATAATACCGACTTTGATGAAATTTGGTAAGAGAGGAGCTGACACCCTGGATTAACACATATGGTACTTTATATCCCGAAAAAATATAGTGTTCCCGTGGGATGAGCAAGGAATTCAAATATATTTGCTACTCTTTCAAACTCTAACGGCTCAACCTATTTTGATGAAATTTTGTAAGGAAGTAGCTGACACCTTGGATTAATACATAGGCTACTTTATATCCCAAAAAATATAGTGTCCCCGTGGGATGAGCAAGGAATTAAAATATATTTGCTACTCTTTCAAACTCAAAAGGCTCGACCAATTGTGATGAAATTTGGCGTGGTAGTAGCTGACTCCTTGGATTAACACATAAGTCACTTTATAGTCTGAAAAATGTAGTGTTCCCGAGGGATGATCAAGGAATTCAAATATATTTGCTACTCTTTCAAACTCAAACGGAAGAACCGATTTTGATGAAATTTGATGTGGAAGTAGCTGACATCCTGGATTAACACATAGGCTACTTTATATACCGAAAAAGTGTAGTATTCCAGTGAGATGAGCAATTTTTTTGTGAATACTTTTTTCACCGATTAAATAATACACGTTTTAGTGTATAGTCTCATAAACCGCGGGTAACACCGCGGGGCGCAGCTAGTGTTTGTATAATTTTAAAAATAATTTGTTTTAAAGTTATTTAAGAAAATAGACGAACATTTACCATCCCCCCCCTTATCTCCGAAACTACTGAGCCTAAAATATTGAAAAAAATACAGAAAATAGTTCTTTACCTGTAGATTACAAGAAAACCTATAAGAAGTCTGTGATCTCAAAATAACATGGGAAAACTCAATATTGTGAGTACAAACTTACATTTACAGTTGGCAGGTATGGAAGAACATATATTTCAACTACAATGTTAAGTTTGTTCTTGGGATAAATTCATTCCAACTACGGAACCCTTCATGTGCGTGATCCGACACGCACTTGGCCGGTTTTTAATGACAAATAGATTAAATTAAAACTAAATACTCAGTGACCCGATTAATAAAATGGGATGTGACTTAATGTAAGTAAAAATAAATATCATTAACATTGAATATATTACTAAGACTTATTCATTACGGAACATACATTACTATTTTTATTCATTAATCATTATTTTATTATAAGAAAGATTGAGATTAATTTTATGTATGGGTAGAAATTAGCTGATATCTTAATTAACGTTTTATATCTTCCACCTTATAAGTAAATGGCTCCGAAACCTTAGGTTTCTCATCTTCATTAGGTTCATTAGGCTTCTTTCCTTCATCTTTCTTTTCTTCTTTATCTTTTTTGTCGCCCGATTTGTCTTTGAAGTCGGAAATCATGATTTCTGGTTGAGCACCTAGGGATGGCAAATTGTTACCGTCTAAAACTTGTGAAGATGTTGCTAGTGGTTGAGCTTTATCGGATTCTTGGTTAATCACTTCACCATTGTTTGTAGTATTGACAATGGCGTTGATCCCTTGATCTTCTTGATTTGGTACTTGTGGTTGCTGGTATCCATTTGAGCTTTTATTTACTGTAACCTCTGACAGTGGTTGCACATTCTGGTTATTGGACAAGTCACGCCGGTTTTCTATAGTCACTGTTGGATTTGGATTTGTGACTGGCGGATTAATGTTGTATCCTTCTGGGATTGGTATTTCAATAGCTCCCTGGTTTACTATATTTTGTCGTTCTCCTTGGTTTGATACTGTTGTTGGATTGTAGCCGTTGTTGCTATTGCCAAGAGGCAGTTGAACTGCTGTCTGTATTGGCATATTTTGAGTATTCATCATGCCTCCTTGGTTTGGTGCATTTTGTCCTAGATTCGATACTATTGGCTGATTGTATCCATTTGTGTCACGGTTTACTGGCATAGCAACTGCTAGCTGGTATGGACCATTTTGACCACTAAATACAGTACTCTGATTCGGAATGGCTACTGTTATCGCTCCCGGGCCTTGATTTGCTACATTTGGCTGGACATAGCCATTTGAAACACCATTTGGTAATACTGCTGACTGATCAACCGTATTTGGATTTGCCTGATAAAGCACCACATTGCTTGGAAAACCATTACTTGATATACCATTATTAACTCCTTGAACGGTGCCCGAAACACAACCATTTGACATGACAGTAACACAATTTGGAACTTGAACATATATTTGACCATTGGATGCTTGATTTGTAGGTACAGTTTGTACATTATTGGGGACTGTATTGGCAATCATATAATTTGTTCCCTGTCCCTGGTTTCCATTCTGTATAGGGATATTGTTTGGGATAGTAGCATAAACAACGTTTGTGCCAGGATTTTGGACGGCTGGTACAGTTTGTACATTATTGGGGACTGTATTGGCCATAATATAATTTGTTCCCTGTCCCTGGTTTCCATTCTGTAAAGGGACATTGTTTGTTGCTGAGTTTACTATTTCACCAGGTATTTGTATTAGCTGTCCATTGTAAGAAATTGTAACATATCCAGGATTTTGATTAACTGTATTCAAATTAGTATTAGATTGTCCAGGATTTGGTATGGCATTATTATAACCACTTGACACTCCTACCTGATCGTTACCTCCTTGAACATTTGTTGGTAAAGAAGCAGGCTGTCCATTAATAACTTGATAAACTGGTGTGTTAGTTTGTCCCGGATTGTACGGAACATAAATTATGTTATTGCCAGGCTGACTAGCATTAGGTATAATTACTGTGCTTGGGTTAGGAATATTTTCATGTAAAAGATATATGTTATTCCTATTATTACCTTGCCCTACGAGTAAGAAATCCTTCTTTTTGTCCAAACCTTGTTTACTGTCTTTGTCAGTTTCTTGTTTACTGTCTTTGTCGGCTTTTTTATCTTCTTTCTTGACCTCATTTGTTTTTGAGAACATTACGTCGGTATCATTTTTCACGTCTGGTATATTATCTTTGTTCAATTTAGGACCTTTGTCCTGATCTGTTGGTATTTCCATAGATTTCTCTTCAGGATTTTGGGCATTATAGCCTGGATTTTGAATGTTGAATACATTATTTATTCCTGGCATTTGATCCCAACCGTTGCCTTGATCTCGCTGATAGAACGGCTCATAATATTCATAAGACGTATCTTTTTCAGAATTAAAGGAATGTTCATCTGGATTACCAAAATGTTGAAAACTTGTGTCATAGCCGCTGTTGTAATCGACATTTTTATAGGTTGGCCGGTTGTCTATGGGACCATCTAATATAGGTCGAGCCGGATGTGGAAGCCCAGGAAGGTGGTCAAAGAATGGCATGGGCAGCTGAGCCTCTGCTAAAACCACACATACCAGAGGAAGTAGCAGAACCTGAAATAAAAATTATTGATACAGTAGTGTATAGAGTTGTACAGTTACTCATGACAAGCCATCAACTCTCTCCTCGGGGGAACTTAATGTACTTTATCTACACCCATGCTATAAAACCTCTATAAAAGTTTCTGAAACAGTTAGCTTATTGCCAACATTAAAACAGCCAGTGTCATAGTAACCATGGTAACCATAATAGCATCCAAACGGGTGCTTTAATGTTGTACTGAATTTCATAATGCAACTCGTTTTCAAAAAAAGAACATTGTAATGCACGCCCGTTTCACTACAACAGCGCCGTAATTTAAAAAAAGAACTTATTCGAATTCACGTCGTATAATATGACGCCGGCCGCCATGTTCGATACGAGTATTAGTATTGCAAAAAACTGTTTCAGAACCTTTTATACAGGATTCATAACATGGATGTAGATGAAGTCTTGTATGCAACTGTACATAATTAGGTATTAAAACACTCATGTGATACTATTCTATTACTATATTATTACTATTAGTAAACCCACATTCGTGTTTTAATACCCCTTATTATACGTCAGTTGCATACATAACTATTAATTTATTTGTAAAAATAAATCTGTGTTTTACACCTTCTGTGAAACAAACAGCATGCATATAATAATTACCTACTTAATTAATGCATGACACTAACGATAACTTTGAATGTTGGTTGATAATGTAATTATTGCATTACCATTAATCGATATTAATAGGAAATGCGGGTGCTCTTGTCTCCATACAAACGCTCTCGCCTGTTTTCTTTCTGGTTAATGACCATAAAGCAATGATTTTTTACAGAAATATAAATATTAGCTACTTGTATGCCCCTATGTTTTCCTTTTTGATGATATATTATTTTTATAAGAACTAGAACCCTCAACAAATGCTCAAAATTGCCTATTCAGACCGCTGTCAACAGAGGCCTGGTGTACAAATGTGACAACTTTTAACGAAAAAAGAAAAACATATGGGCATAGTATATCTTTCTTATTCAGTTTATGAAATATATATCTTTTAAATTGGTCCAATATTGGATAAGGAAATAGGCGAGCGCCAAACCTCGAAATGTGACTTTTTACATAATATGCTATTTAGTCGGATTTGCAGTTGTCTTTATAGCACGAATTGGAGGGCGGAGCGCTCGCAGAGCGACAGCAATAGTTTCTTCAAATACCTAATTTTCAAAAGTCTGGTCGCCCACATTTCCTCTTAATACACCCTTGCAACGACTTTAATGTTGTTATTGTAAACTCTGATTTTCATTTTAAAAATCTTGTTTTTTGCAACGTAAAACAGGCTGACTTTGTATTTTTTGGCAATCATTCTTTCACATTGTCCCATAATAAAAGTCATTCACATTCTGAGTACTTTCATCTCCTTAGATTGCTATTGCTAATGCATTCAAGCTCAGTCTGTATAATTTAGGGATGTGAAAAAATAATCGATTATGGAAAAAATCGATTAAAAATCGATTTTTTTTCAATAAAAATCGATTATTATAATCGATTATCATAATACAAAAAATCGATTAATAAAAAATTGATTATTTTTCACTGTCGATTTTTTTCACCCGCAACGGCCGCAACATCCAGCGTTTTAGTCAGGAGCGCGAGGCCGCAAAGTGCCGCGAACCCGTACTTTCTAAGCGTTTAACAAAACTTTTATTCGCAAATTCATTGCCCACAGGCTTTTAATTAATTTATTTACTTATGTACATTTTTTCCAGCGAAAGGAGAAAAGAAGAAATCTTTTTGCCACTTTACGCCCTTGTAATTTGTTAGGAACAATGTATGAACTTTACCTTGATTAGTTAGTTTATTCCTCAAATGTCAATATTTCATGAAATAGAATGACTATTTCATGAAATATTGACATTTGAGGAATTCGATATGATTACTTGGGTCTTATAGAGTTGTATTGATGAATTTATTGATTATAATATTGTAAATGGATACTTTTTATGGTCACGAATCGTATTTTGATCATCATAGAACCTAATACTGACTTGGAAATTGCAAAAAAGTAAGAAAATTTGACTTTCGCGGGCTATTCGGGCGATTTCGCCTAAATCAATAAGGAAAAAAATCGATTTTTTTAACAAAATCGATTATTTTTATTACAAAAATCGATTATTTTTAATCGATTTTATTACTAGGCAACATAATCGATTAATTAATAATCGATTTTTTGTGTATAATGTCACATCCCTACTGTATATTTGTATTTAGCGGAACTTTGCACATAATGTACATAAATAACGAGTTGTTCGTACTTGTTTGACAAGTACCTACTCTATTGTCTCTAGTCTTATACGTAAGCTCTGTGCTCCTGAGCAATCTTTAGGTAGCAGTGTTTAGGTATGGAAGTGCATTTTTGGTTTTTGTAATTTCAAAATGGACTCTCGAATACGTAGTCGACAACAACCTTATTGTTGTTGACTGAGTACTAGGCTATTTTACTCACAATATAGATAAATTATATCTCAGGACTTTTAATTCAAGAAAATTATAATTATGTTAAGTCACACACAAGATATATTCTTCTGATTAACGTTCAAAAATAAATGAAATCTTTTACGATACCTGTATGATACGCGCCATGTCTAGCCACCAAATGATAGTTTAATCAGCCACTGAGTAGATAATTTAAACGAAATTCAATGAAAAACCCGATCTACCTAATGGACCAAACGATATTATGTGCCTTTAATTAGAAATTAATGAACCGCATGATAGTTCAAAAACGACGACACGGTTGGCGCAGTGGTTGAGCGATTAACTGCTGCGCAGCATGTTGCGGGTTCGATTCCCGCACGGGAAAAATATTTGTACGATCTACAAGTATTTGTTCTGAGTCTGGGTGTTTTTCTATCTATAATATGTACGTATTTACAAAAAAAAAAAATGTATATGACGGCAGCCATATTGTTTAGCAGCTGCGAGAGACGGCGACTAGATGGCGCTAGTGGAACTTGCACCAGACGCATTTGGCTTAAAGGACTTGAAGTCAGTCAGTAAAATATTGTGACGTTCTCCCACCACTAGCGGACGCCTTTATAAGGAGCTGCGCTGTGGAGTCAGGGGGCATTTCGTACGGATGCGTCTTGGAGCACGGACCACTGTCTCTCGACAGCCAGTACTGCCCGGTTATTGGATGTGGAACACTGTCTCTGACAGTTAGTACTGTCCTTATTGCGGTGGGTGCGTGGACCACTGTCTCTGACAGTCAGTACTGCCCTGTGTGACTGCCTTCACTACTATTATTAGTTATTTAATTAATTTTATATCATTTCTATATTTTGTAAATTGATAACTGATTGTTCGATTGAATTAATTTGTGTATTGCCATATTGCCTTCACTACTATTATTAGTTATTTAATTAATTTTATATCATTTCTATATTTTGTAAATTGATAACTGATTGTTCGATTGAATTAATTTGTGTATTGCCATATCTGAGTTCTATTTCTGATGTATGGGCCCTAATCCTACATATATAAGTAGTTTATTAGCCATCTCGTTACCATAACACAAGCATTAGGTTGCTTAGCTTGGGACTAGATGGCGTTGTGTGAAATGTCCAAGGATATTTATTTTTATTTATTTATTTAAATATAATACATAGGCGTGTACCACTTAAAAGTGATGTGAAATATTTAACCACTCTGAAGTGGTTGATAAATTATAAAGAAGGAAGATTGAATACAGGGTGTATCATAAAAGTGTGATCAAAAGGGTGTGGTACACACCAACAAACTAAACAACTTTTTCCATGGGACCAACATCGTAATCGAGAAAACGAAAAAACATTTGGGTCGAGTGAAGCTTTGTACAGCTGATAATTTTTTTTCAATACACTTCCTCGAAAACTGGTTCATATCGCACTACGATTAGGTTCACAATGCAATGTATTTCGCACGCGTGCGATTTTTCATTTTCCCGCACGTGTGCTGGAATAACAATTGCCACAGATAACTTACCTATACTTAGTCCAAATTGGTCCAATGCACAATTCACAATTCTCTATTCGGAGGTGAATGTTTTTTTTTAATCTCGGCAATGAGGTATGCGTCTTTACGGCGTTTATATTTTTTATAAACTATTACAATTATTATTATTGCGATTATTACAATAAAAAAAACTTTTATGAACAACAACAACATTCATGACAAAAATATTTTTCGTTATTTTATTTTATTTCTTCAAAAGTGTATTGAAAAACGTCGTTTGATACACGTGGACATTAATGTTATTACAGTTTTCGGCTCAAGAACAACCTTGCCTACGGTTCGGTTGTTAATTCCGCCTCGAATGCCACCACCACCCCACTTGTATCAAAATGTAGGTACTATGATCGAATTGAGATCGCAGCAGCCACAGCATCCCCAATGCGCTGCAACACGGGGATCCTAGACGTGGGCAAATAGGCTGCCAAGCTGAACTGGGATTGGGCGGGTAGAGCGACGGCGACGGTTGGGCATCACGGGGCGTGCTCAGGCATCCACCGTGTGGAGACTGTTTTAATACAGTTTCAACACAAGGGTTTTACTTATCTACATGTAAGCAAAGTTAAGGTTGATGCGTCAGGGTAGCCCGCGAAATTCAAAATTTCTTACGTTTTTTACAATTTGTAGGCCAGTGTGAGCTTGTTTGTTGATTAAAATATGATTCGCGGTCGTAGCTAATATGGCTTTACAGAATTGTAATCATTAGAATCAGCAATACAACTCCATAAGTTAGCATTTACCTCAAATCTAGCGATTTCATGAAATCATGAGGTTTGAGGTAAATGCTAACTTATGGAGTTGTATTGCTGATTCTAATGATTATAATTATGTAAAGCCATATTAGCTACGGCCGCGAATCATATTTTAATCTACATACCAGCTCACACTGACCTACAAATTGCAAAAAACCTAAGAAATTTTGAATTTCGCGGGCTACCCTGGCGCTTTCGCCTTAACCAAACACCATTACAGTCACAAGTGTGTAACAAAGCACACAAAAACCGGTATTTAGGTTTATATCATTTATTCTCATAAAAGACAAAAACGCCACTTACATGAGAACAGACAAGAAACATTCAGCATTTACCAATTTAAACAGGTATGAAACGGGTCCAGCAGACAAACACAGCTTTGTCAACAGGGCTCGATTCCAGATTCACTTTCTACAATGTTTACGCACATTAATGATTAATTTTCACCTAGTTAGAGGCTCATGTTGGCCACATGTCAGGGTTGCCCGTGCCCAGAGCTCTGCCCGGCCGTTAGCCCGGTGATTTCCCGAGGGTAACACTCACATGACGTATAGGCAACGCGATGCAAAATTAAGCGGATTCGAAGGCTTTGGTACAGTAAGCAAAATAGACAAGTATCTGTTTTTGTGTTTGTTTGTGTTGTTGTGTGTGTGTGTGTTGTTTTGTTGTGTTTGTTTGTTTGTTGTGTGTGTTTGTGTTTGTTTGTTTGTAAGTGTCTGTTTTCTGCTTACTACAACTCATTCCTCTAAGAAGTCATTAGCATAACGACTTCTTAGAGGAATAAGTCATTAGCATAATGACTTCTTAGAGGAATGAGTGCCAACAGCAGTATCCTAAATTATTCTTATCGTAGTGGCTTTGGAAAAGTCTTATAGCATTAGTCAAGCATTAGTCAATATAGCGAACTTATAGCGAAAAGAAAGAAATTATTAAAAAAGATTTGACCCACGACATTTTGTCTAATAAGAAATCGAGATAAGTAGGTATAATAGACCTATTCATTCCTTTTCTGGGTTTATCAAAGACATAAACATACAGGCTGTGCCTAGTTTGGGAACAACCTTATCTGTAAATTGTAATTTTAAAAGTTTTTATCTGGAAAAATAACCCGGCCAAGGGCGTGTCGGGACGCCCAATGAAGGATTCCGTAGTTGACAAAAATGTATTTCAAAAACAAAACATGTTCTTCCATACCTTGATACTCAACCAACTGCAAATTTAAGTTTTTAATTGCAAAAAAATATTTTTTACGTCATGAAGCTACAAATGAAATATTTTCGGACTTTTTCCTTTACTTGTGCTGTGAGACCTTGTTTCTTTCCAAATTTCATACCAAGTCAACGGGAAGTAGCTCGTTTAAATATGTCGCATTTATTTTTTTATTGCGATGACTGAGATGCTTGATTTTTTTAGAGCTCCAAGTGACCATGATCTACGTATTTGATATTAATATAGCGTGGAGGTTCCAGTTGGATACCTCCACGCGGTCCTGAGAAAATTGGTCTTGACAGACTGACAGACTTGATTTTTTTTTATGTGATAGAAATACAAATTATCATTTTTCGGACTTTTTCCTTTACTTATGCTGTGAGGTCTTGCTTCTTGCCAAATTTCATGATTCTGGGACAACAGGAAGTACCCTATAGGTTTTGATTTACTTGCGAGTATCAAAATATTTCGCATAATTGGCCATATTTTTTTATTGTGTTGACTTAGAAGCTTGATTTTTTTAGAACTCCAAGGGACCATAGAATTACGTGTTTGATATCAATTTAAACTTGATACCTCTACGGCTTCCTGAGAAAAAGGGTCTTGACAGACAGAGAGACAGACAGACAGACAGACGGACAAATTTGAGGTACGGGACCCTAAAAACGCAAGGATAATCGACTTTTGTTGCTGACTGTACCTATGGTTTATGTTTTATGTATCGGCATCGGTTTCTGAAGGATTTACTTTGTAACGGAAGTAGTTGAGGGTTTCCTGGATTTGTGTTTTTGAGAGTCAAATTGCCACGAAACTGCGCCTTGTTTTCTCTAGGATTGAGAAAATTACCAAAATATTATTTTTCCACCGTGATTTCTAATCATTTGCGTGTAATATTAGATCATTTTCCTTTGCATTCTCGTACGTAACGTAAGGCTGGGGCTACACAGTGTTATTTTTTTTAACTTCGTAGGTATACAAAACATACTGAACTATAGGAAATGCTAATCCTCACAGCTAACCATCACACGAATTTAATCGTGTGGTGTTTAGCTGTGAGGATTAGCATTATAGTTCAGTATGTTTTCCAAAACCAACCTTCTAAACAGGATTTCTATTTTTTATCACATCATACCTACCTATCCCCGAAAACATTCACTAATACTCGTAATCACGGGGGACGTTATTCAGTTATTCTTTGATCGGATTGATGATTGCAAATTAAAATAGAAACGGACACAGGTTGCCTCTACCCCTATCCTAAATAAATAAATAATTGTAGTACGATTATTTTAATATAAATAATTAAAACAAAAAAATCATAATAAAAAATATATTTTTTTAAAATTATAAAATAAAATAATCGTATAGGTATAGATTACCTGGAACCTAATCTTTTTAAGAAACACTCTTTCCCTGATCTTTCATAGCTTCATAATATTTATCTTCATTTTATTTATCACCACTGAGTTACATATAATAATGGCTTGTGACTTTGCTGCGGAGGGACACTGATCTCTAAGATACAGGGATATAGTTTAGAGATCAGGGTTTCAATGTATTGTGCATAGCATAGCCACCTACTTATAAATATAACATTGTTTTAGTGAGTACCTACTTTGGCTTTTCTTCAATATTTTTTTTTTTTTTTTATCTTCCATGAAAGTTACACGTCACACGTTCGTCAGTCGATGTTCTATTCATTCCTCTTATTCGGTGGTCAAAGTGAATATACTTCCGAACCGTAGCGTAGTTTTGAAAGCCGGACACGTTAGCTATGCGGCTGTATGTCGGCGGTCGAATGGCACTCCAGAGATCGTTGTAACATCACTCGATACTGGACTATGTACAATCGCGTTACTTCCCGGTGATACACTATTCAACTTTAATAAGGTCGAAAAGTGTATCACCGGGAAGTAACGCGATTGTACATGAAATAATGTCCGTAAGGATTGAGTCGCCAAATTTCGTATCTTAATGAAATTTAATACTTAAGTTTAAAAATTTTGTAGGTTCGATCCTCGATTTTGTAGGTATAATACTTCAAAAGATATATGAACATAAAGGTGGCACCTCAATCTAAATATTTGGATTGAGTCGCCACGTTAGAACTAGGTACATGATGGATGAATGTTTATCATTATTTGGTATGATTTAGTAGTAGTTGTGTATAGTACCTACTAAAAATCTGAGTCCTGTACTGTTGATATTGAAGAATATACAATACTTTTAATGTGGCTCCTCAATCCATCAATCAATCAATCATAAGAACGTGAATTTCCATGAAAGTAATTAGTCAATTTATATTCCACTCCAAAGAACATTTAGTAGTAAGTGTGTTCGAATTTGTAGTATATAGAGAAAGTAGTAAAACTTAGTGAATTTAGTAAATAAACGCATTTTATTTGGCTCCTCAGTCCTGACGTTCTGCAAATAAATAATTGATTGTATCTACCTGAGATCACAACGGAATCAATAACCAGAGACACTAACATTTAGTATAAATGTCTACAAAATACTTATGTACAAATCAACATTGTATATATTCGGTATCTGAAAAAAAAATACTTTTCGATATTCACTAAGAATTCGCTATTGAGGGTGACCATGTTGTTTGTGTACCTGGGACAAACGGTCAAACTAGGTAAGTCCAGCTTCGTTAAGTTAGGGAAGCTACGGAAGATCTTCTTGTCCAAAATATCGCAGTGTCTCGAAACAAAAGTCTTTGACCAGTGTGTGTTGCCAGTTATGATTTACGGCACTAAGACGTAGCGTTTTACAATGGGCCTCATAAGAAAGCTCAAGGTCACCCAAAAGCCAAAGAAGAGGGTTATGCTCGGTGTTTTTCTGCGAGATCGAGTTAAGAATGAGGCCCCTTTTGGGGGGAGCAGTGGACGTCTTTCGGCTGAAATGATGATGATGATGATGTTAAATGAAACCAGGATGACTAGTTTTTGAAATTTATTTTTTTAATAAAATCCCTACTTATTTCTAACAGAATTGTATTATTCACTTCGTAAAGGAGAAAAATAATAAAGTGTTCTTCCTATACGTTCTAAATAATTGCCACTTAAATACTAACTTACCTAATAAATAAACACATTAATACTAATTGTAAAAAACTATTGAAACTGCCCATTGATACCTCTGATGTTATGGTAAGCGTTTATAACTACGATTTTGTATCGAAGCGCTTTTGTGTTTTAAAACAAATCACAATTGAAATCAAGATGTGCCAACAAAGATAGTTATGCAAATTACATATAATAACAATGTTACAAAACCGGTCAAGAGCGAGTCCCGTTCCGATTTCTGAAAAAGTGTGCTATTTAGAGACATCGTTTTATTTTTCCTGTAATCTTTACATAAACTTCTATCATACAGAATATTTGCAGATTTTTCGCTTTGCAAACTTCGGAGATAAGGGGGGGAACGGTATTTTTTTTTACATTTTTCATCAAAAGTCGAAACTATGCGGCCTATAAAAAAGAAAAAAAATGTTTGAGAATGTGCAAATAGCGTTCTTTCATATCATACCCCATATGCCATAGTAAACCCACTTTGAATTTTTAAGACCCCCTTTCAATCAATGTTGCAAAAAAAGTATAAATATTTCTATTTCTTTCTTATTTGCAAAATAGTTGAATAAACATCATCTAAAACTGTTCCATATTTCAAGTTGATAGCATTAGTAGTTCTTGAGATATCCAGCTGTGACAGACAGACAGACTGAGTCACACCATAAGGGTTCCTTTTTTACCATTTTGGTACGGAACCCTAAAAAGGAACTATCCCTATACTATATGTTTTAAAAAACAGCACATAATAAGTGGTAGGTCCACTAATCGAATCGCAAACCGCGAAATACAATAATTGAGTAGTCCCGATGCCCATCTGTGGTCTCCGAGAGCAAATGCGCGAGTTAGAGTCAGCTCACACCGAGACGCGACGCGACGCGATGCTGCGCGCACATTTTAAAAGAGCGACTCAAAATATAACTTTATTTTCTACACGAAAATATACACATTTCATTGTGAGAATTTAGAATACGTTGCACCATGCAGCGCTGCGCCTCGTGATGCCTCGCAGCGTATAGCGATGCATCGCGACGCAGTGGTGCTTCGCCGGTACGCGCGGTGCTGCGCCTCACGAAGCCACGCGACTACTCTACTACAGTCTCTACTATTTCCGTCCAGACTTCGTGTAGAATTGATGCAGTTTGGTCGAGTGCTCGAGTGAAATTATAATGATAGACTGGGATCTTGTTATAATCGGACTTCTTGCAGAAGAGGAAGAGGAAGAAGAATACAAAAATAAAATTAAAAAGTCGCAGGGCGGGGCGGGAGCACGTGGCGAATGTAGACACGTTCCGCTGCGCCGCGCGGCGTCGGCTTGAAATGGCGGCTGCGAAAATTTTTGCAGCCGTCATCTTGGATATCCATTTTGACCTCATGAACGTTTTAGGTGTTTTTTTTTTTACCTCTAGTGTTTTACACCCTTAAAAAATTTCACAAGTTCCATGATGAAACTATGTAGATGATAATGAAGTTTGCTGTGTTGACTGTACAATATAATCCAAAAAAATAGGCTTGGTAGTGTCGTTAATTGGAAACGATACTACTGGTAGTGCGGCTGGTAGTGTCGTTGCCAATAAACGAAAATTCTCAAGGATCTCTTCATCAGATTCTGACTTGGTGACAATGGGACCACCACGAGAGCATAACCTTTCAAACAAAAAAATAATTGTGCAAATCCGACTATACAGGCTGACTTTGAAAACATGCGACAAAATAGATTTTGTTTCTATAAGCCACGAAACGTACATTTTCTTTTTAAATCACGTATTCATGGTCACCCCACAAAAAAATTTCATAAGAAATTAAAGAATAGCTAATAACTTCGTAAATATGTACTTTTTTTTGTATTTTTTTATACGTGCATTTAGTAGAAATTTATACAAAATATTGGCGTTTTTTGTTCCAAATTTCGTTACATGATTATTAGATTAGAGGCAAATCTATTTACCGAAGCATCTGAATTGAGGAGCCACATTAAATATGCTATATCTCCCATTTCTTTCTTTTGTGATTGCCGACTCTTATCCTACAAATCTAATATTTTTACTACTAAATGATGTTGAAATTGCACATTAATTGAACTACTGCTTCTTTGAAAAATGACCAGTCGTATGTGTATGGTCTGAGGAGCCACACATAATGTATTGTAACTTTTTTAATTTTAACACTACCGAGCTCAGATTTTGTCTACTAAATACTCTCAAATACTACTAAATCATACCAAATAATGATAAACATTCATCCATGATGTTCTTAGTTCTGACGTGGCGACTCAATTCAAACATTTAGATTGAGTTGCCACCTATAAGTTCATATATCTTTTGAAGTATTATACCTACAAAATCGAGGATCGAACCTACAAAATTTTTAAACTTACTACTAAATAAGTATTAAATTTCATTAAGATACGAAATTTGGCGACTCAATCCTTACGGACATCATGAAATATGCTGGTTCTTGGATACTGAATTTATTCAACACTAGCTTTTGCCCGTGGCTTCGCTCGCGTTAATTTAGAATTTGACAATCAATTTGGGTTGTACTCTGCTTGTAATAATATAATTCAATCATGTCTCGAAAGACACGTGGCGCCATCTATTATCATAAGAACGTTATTGTTGTTTTCCTCGGGGTACTTATTTTCGGGATGAAAGTTACCCTATGTCCGCTACACAGCTTCTTAAGTGCGAATTTCACGTTTTCGGTGGAACTAGTCGATATTTTTTCGCTACAAATTTCGTGGTTGTATTACTCCACTGTTTAACATTGTACATCCAAAATTAAACATGATATCGTTTTGTCTCATTATTAATATTGTCTGTGTGGAAACAGAATAGTTAAATAAAAAGCCATTAAAAAGATATGAGCCAACAAAGATTCGTTTTTCTTGTTAATTTTACCCAACTTTGGGCGTAATTATGTAACAAAAGAAGTGTAAAATCTCCAAAACAAAATCCATACCAACAAAGCTCAATTATCGAAAAGTTCAATAAACTTTATTTGTAATTGATTTATGCCGAGGTTTTTTCATAAAACTCGATCTTCCGCAGGACCTTTAGTAATTTTTTACGAGCTCGTTTCACTATTACTAGTTTTACTTTACTACTACTAACTATTTATTACTTTACTAGTGTCTAACTGCTCATCAATGATACTATCTCCGTCGGAAACGATGCCAGGTGAGATAGCGTGCTTTTTGGCCAACCCCACCAGTGAGTTCGAGCCCGCGACTAGTTCAACCTTAAGAGCTGTCAGTGTCATTATTTTCCTTGGAATATTAACTTGGTTTAGATGTGCTGATCGCGTTCAGTTTCATTGGTCAAATTCGCATTTAGTCCCATTTAGGAAAAAAAAGGGCCGAGCCGTTTGACAAATCCAGAGACGGGGTTGTTAATGAGAAAATCTTACTGACTAAAAACTAATTATATTTGCATGCCCTGGGGATCGAACCTAAGACAAGCACCACGCTCCAACGAGCCAGTGTTGAACAGAACTGGAGAAATGGGAACTGGCTCCAGGGACACAGGCGTGAGATGTTAGTATGTTCCATTCATTTCATTCCTTTTTATATGAAAATGTTTCTCTAGAGATAATAAAGAACGTCGGTGTATTATATGTATTTTAAAAATATCCTGGACACAGAAAATATTTTAACTCGGTCTGGTTTATGATTGTCCACGGAGGTTCTAGCCCGTTCTTCTCAACTAGCTTCATCTTTTTGACTGATCGACTCATTGACAGTTCAAAAGTTCCTGTTTTATAAATGAATTTATGATGAAGATTTAATAAACGGTTTGAGTTGAGTTTGAGCTTGAATAAGCAGGCGTAAGAAACAATTTTTAAAGTAAACCTACACTACGTATGGTATCAGCTACGATGACCAATTAATAGATGTCGGTACCAGGGGGTCTACTCCCTAAGCACGAAGTCCGTAGTTTCGGCTTTAGTTACGGGCGTTTCCTACTCCGTATCACCTACGGACAGATGATTGGTTCGGAGCCCGAACGAAGCATGAATGACAACACGATTTGACAGTTGTGTTTTTGCCCGTCCAAAAATTTAACTTTTACACCTGTTTTGATGGATCATTATGTCAGATGGACGGATGAACGGACGGACTTAGGGAGTAGGCCCCCAGTAACGGGTAAGATTAAGCACCCTCGAAGCACCGCCGCAACATTACCTAACGCTCGACACTGCACTTAGTCTCGCAGCAATACACGTGCGTACCTGAGCATACTCAAGTACCGGTACTTTACTCGTAGATACTTTATCTAAGTACCACATCTACGTGTGTACTTACGTGTACTACCTCCTTAGAAAACTTTTACCGATAACATATTATTATCATCTCGCAAGTTTCTTTCAAGGGGTAGACAGAGATATTTAATAGGTACCTACACTTTACCCAAACGCTACACTTAAGAGTCTCATGACAGCTCGTATAATTGTTACTTCTATTTTTTTTTATTGTAATAAGTTTTTATATTCTTTTATTTAAATACCTAATTGAGGTTCAATGTAAATGTTAAATTAAATACAAAAGTAAAACTAAACCTTAAAAATCTAACAAAAGTGGGTGTCCATGAGGCATGGTACCAAGAACACTGGCTGCATTTCCGCGTTTAATAGCAATAGCCATTCTCTGAGAAATGAGCCAGCCCTCCTGTCACCAGCGCAGTGGCGTCGACTAGACGAGGAAACAATTGTTTGAAATTTTTTTTTGTACTGGGACCCCAAGGAGCAAAAGTTTCGAAGCCAAGCGGTACAAATATGTAGTCGCTAGAAAGCGTCACATATTTGCGTCGCTTGGCCTCTTCTGCGGCTTCCGCCTCTATTTGGAAATAATGTAATGAATTTAGTATTTCTATAATTTCTAAATTAAACTGAAAAATTATTATTTATCTAAAACCTGATAATTTTATAAAGAGCCTTTTTGTTTTTTTTGAAAATTTATATTTACTAATTAAATGAATGTAAAAATTACAATGTACTTACACAATTAAAACACCAGTATTGTTTCAACATTCTTAATTAAGTACGTTTAATGTTAACATTTTGAAAACAGTCTTATAATTATCTACTTATTTTGCGGTTTTCATTTACTATGTCAATGAAAAACTTCAAATGATTAATCTATATCTATATCTATATTTCTATCTATACTAATATTATAAAGAGGTAAAATTTGTATGTAAGTTTGTAAGTTTGTAAGTTTGTAAGTTTGTATGTAGGGGGTAATCTCCGGAACTAATGATCCAATTCTAAAAATTTTTTCACTGGTAGAAAGCTACATTATTCCTGAGTGCTATAGGCTATAAATTATATTTATATCATGCATATTAGCCGAGCTATCACAAGTTTTGTCTAACAAGTCGGAAAGAAATACCTCTTTAAACAGACTTTTTTGCATGCGCTGCCTAAACGGTTGTTTATAATTGATAACAATGTATGGCAGTCTGGTCCGTCTTAAATAATTCTACAAAAAAGTCCGCGACACCATATTTCTATCTTTTATATTTTATCTTTTATACATCTTTTATTGTTTTAAAAAAGTATTTTTTAGACATACTTACGTTTGGACGATTATTTAAACAACAAAACATTAATCCTTATCAAAATAAGATATTTTATGATCACAAGGACATCATGGAGATAAGATTTGGCCTTTACAGTATGGCAATTGGTCATACAGTTTCGGAGATAATATAAAATTACTAAAACGCAAAATAACTTTAATTCATACCGGTTCCTCTTGAGCAAACATGTTTAGAGCGGACATTTTATCAATTTACCCATAGATGGCGTTGTGCAAAATGTCGGTGGAATACAGCGGAAGAGTTTGTTTTTAGGGTTCCGTACCAAAATGGTAAAAAAGGAACCCTTATGGTGTGACTCAGTCTGTCTGTCTGTCTGTCACAGCTGGATATCTCAAGAACTACTAATGCTATCAATTTGAAATTTGGAACAGTTTTAGATAATATTTACCCAACTATTTTGCAAATAAGAAAGAAATAAAACGATATGTATTTTTTTTGCAACATGGACTGAAAGGGGGTCTTAAAAATTCAAAGTTGGGCTACTAGGTCATGTGGGGTATCATATGAAAGAGCGCTGTTTGCGCATTCTCAAAAATATTTTTATTTTTTTTTAGGCCGCACAGTGTTCGACTTTTGATGAAAAATGTAAAAAAAAATACCGTTCCCCCCCTTATCTCCTTATCTATCTACTCTCCTTATCCCCCCTTCCTTCCCTTATCTCCGAAGTTTGCAAAGAGAAAAATCTGAAATTATTCTATGTGATGCAAGTTTATGTAAAAATAACAGGAAAAAAAAAACGATGTCTCTAAATAGCACACTTTTTCAGAAATCGGAACGGAACCCTCGGTGCGTGAGTCTGACTCGCTCTTGACCGGTTTTTTTTTGTTAGTTTGTTTGAACGCGAATCTCTGGAACTACCCCAGTCGGATTTGAAAAAATCTTTTTGCATTTTATAACCCAGTTCTTGAGGAGGGCTATAGGCTATTTAACATCACGCTAGGGCCCTTAGGAGCCGAGCGCGAAGTAATAGCGCGGGCAGGCGATGCGGAAGGATATAGACTATTTAACATCACGCTAGGCCCCTTAGGAGCCGAGCGCGAAGTAATAGCGCGGGCAGGCGATGCGGAAGGATATAGGCTATTTAACATCACGCTAGGGCCCTTAGGAGCCGAGCGCGAAGTAATAGCGCGGGCAGGCGATGCGGAAGGATATAGGCTATTTAACATCACGCTAAGACCCTTAGGAGCCGAGCGCGAAGTAATAGCGTGGGCAGGCGATGTGGAAGGATATAGGCTATTTAACATCACGCTAGGGCCCTTAGGAGCCGAGCGCGAAGTAATAGCGCGGGCAGGCGATGGAGAAGGATATAGGCTATTTGACATCACGCTAGGGCCCTTAGGAGCCGAGCGCGAAGTAATAGCGCGGGCAGGCGATGCGGAAGGATATAGGATATTTAACATCACGCTAGGGCCCTTAGGAGCCGAGCGCGAAGTAATAGCGCATGCAGGCGATGCGGAAGGATATAGTCTATTTAACATCACGCTAGGGCCCTTAGGAGCCGAGCGCGAAGTAATAGCGCATGCAGGCGATGCGGAAGGATATAGTCTATTAAACATCACGCTAGGGCCCTTAGGAGCCGAGCGTGAAGTTATAGCACGGGCAGGCATTGCGATGCGATACGTCGGGGTTGGTGGGTGGGGGTACAAGAAATTTAACGCGGACGAAGTCGCGGGCAGAAGCTAGTAATATATAAAATTCAAAGTCCTGACTGATTGATTGACTGACTGATATATCAATGCACAGCCCAAACCGCTAGACCTAGAGACTTGAATATATAAAATTCAAAGTCCTGATTGACTGACTGATTGATTGACTGACTGATATATCAACGCACAGCCCAAACCGCTGGACCTAGAGACTTGAAATTTTGCACATAGATACCTTATACAGTGTAGGCATCAACTAAGGAAGGATTTTTGGAAATTCCATCCCTAAGAGGGACAAATAGGGGATGAAAATTTGTATTCTTATTCCTTGAGTTAATAGACTTGAAACTTGGCATGAATATTTATCTAAGTAAATTACAAAGTTTGTCATTTTTAACCGACTTCCAAAAGGAGGAGGTTCTCAATTCATCGGAACCTTTTTTTTTTTTTTTTTATGTATGTTCCCCGATTACTCGAAAATGGCTGGACCGATTTGGATTTTTCTTTTTTTGTTCGAAAGGGTATACTTTCCAAGTGGTCCCATGGTCATCAAGTCAGGATCTGATGATGGGATCCCATGGAAATCGAGGGAAACCCTCAAATTTGATGGGCACACCTATATCGATTTCGGCATTTTTTATAGTAACTCCTGCATTTGCTCTCGGAAAGTACCATTCGGTGAACTGGAACTGATGATGAAGACCACAGAGGGCCATCGGAAATACTCAATTATATCTCAGTATATCACAGGTTGCGATTCGATTACTTTAATATGGTTTATGCTCGTGAAAATGCATAATGGTAATAGTGACTTCACCATAAGCTCCAGTTCTCCTGGTTCTTACTAGGAGAACTCCTCAACAATTAACGTCCCTGCATCGGGAAAAGCAATATTTTGTAAAACGTGATGAGCAGTTGACATTAGGTTATTGTAACTCTAGCGATTTCATGAAATCATGAGGTTTGCGGTAAATTCTAACTTATGGAGTTGTATTACTGATTCTAATGATTATAATTCTGTAAAGCCTTATTAGCTACGGCCGCGAATCATATTTTAATCAAGATACAAGCTCACACTGACCTACAAATTGCAAAAAACGTAAGAAATTTTGCATTTCGCGGGCTACCCTGGCGCTTTCGCCTTAAGTCGAAACTCAGTATATATACTTGAGACCAAAAATGAAGAATAACGTGTATCAGGGTTTTTCGAAAATCTACCCCTAAAGGAGTGAATAGGGGTAGTCAGTAGTCAATTTTAAAGGGCAGGTTTTACTGCGTGGCTTGATTAAATCGAAAATTGGTGTAAATGATCTTTCAGACAAGTTAGGGAAATATCGCAAACGATTTTTTATAATTCCCCATTCCTGTGGGGGTGTAAACAGGGAATATAGTTTATATGAAAAAACTTATACATTTGTTTATTTAAACTTGAAACTTGGCACAAGTATTTGCCTAAGCAAGTAATAAAGTTTGGCATTAATAGTTTTCCCTTAGAGGGAAGGGTAGAGGCGGAGGGGAGAAGGGGAGTGGGTGGGGAAGAAGGTAAGGGGAAGGGGAGGTGTTGATGAGGAGGAAAAGGGGAAGGGGAGGGTGTACTACATCCCCTTCCCACTAACCTCCCCCTCCCCTTCTTACCCTTACTCACAACCCCTTCACCGCTTTCCGCTCCCTCTCTACCCTCACCAACTCCAGCTCCCCTCAGCCTCTTCCCTTCTCCAAACCGGGAGGGTTTGGAGAGAGAGGGAGCAGAAAGCGGTGAAGTGGGTGTGAGTAGGGGTAAGAGGGGGAGGAGATGTTAGTGGGAAGAGGATGTGGTGAGGGAAGGGTTGGAGAAGGGAAGAGGAGGAGGGGAGGAGTTGGTAAGGGTAGAGAGGGAGCGGAAAGCGGTGAAGGGGTGTAAGAAGAGGTAAGAGGGAGAGGCGGAGGTTAGTGGGAATGGGATGTGGTAGAGGAAGGGAGGGGTGGTAAGGAGGGAGACGGGGAAGATGACGGAGAGAGGGGAGAGAGATAGGAGGGTATAGTGAGGGAAGAGGGTGTAGTGAGGGGGAGGGTGTGGAGAAGGAAAAAGGGGGAGGGTTGGAGTTGGTGTGGGTAGAGGGAGAGGGGAAAGTGGTGAAGGGGGTGTAAGAGAGGGTGAAACGGGGAGGGGGAGGTTAGCGGGAAAGGCGAAAGGGTGAGGGGTGTGAGAGGTAGAGGTGTTGGGAAGGTTGAGGGGGTAAGAGGGAGCAGTGAGGGGTATGGGGGGAGGGTGAGAGGAGTGGGAAGGGTAGGAGGGTGAGAGGGGGGTTACAGTGAGTGGAGAAGGGTAAGAGGGAGACGGGGAGACGAGTGCCTTTACACCTTAAAGTTACTATCTGTATAGCACCGATTCATTGAAGAAACTCAGCCTGACAGGAATGACCGAAAAATAGAAAGTCAGAAACTCATAACGGCACAAAAACAGGAGTAAACTACAGTCGTGCGTTGGACCTGACACACTCTTTTTTTTGTTTTTTTGAACGCGCTAATCTCAATATATTAAAAAGAAAAGTCCTGACTGACTGCAATCAACGCCCAGCCCAAACCCTTGGACCTATAAAGCTGAAATTTTGCACAGAAGTCCCCTTTATAATGTAGACAATAAAAAAAGGGTTTTTGTTTCCGTGCGATATTTTCCGATAACCACGCGGGCGAAGCCGCGGGCAAAAGCTAGTACTATATAAAAAAAGGGTGCTAATTAATGCAGCTTCTTTAAAATGTCATTCTCGTCTTCAAATATATTTAGCTGTCTAATGAATTAATAGGTCAGCGACAAACCTTTTAGCGTCCAATAAATGCTTTTCAAGCGACCATATATTGTAATACAAGCTACTGTTAATATAACTCAGCATGGAGATAATTATTAAGCAACTAAATTTGTGATATGTCTACGCATTGACAGCATCTAATAAGAGTATCAACTGCATCTATAAAATAATTTCAACATTCTCTAATTTCATAAAGTCACCTATATTTTTATACGTTAGCATACATAATTGAGGAGTGACTCTACTATAATTTGAACATAAAATTACCTTATGATTGTCATCAAATAATGGTCAATGAAAGCTCTTATTTCATGTAGACACCATCTATTTATAATTTTATCATAAGTAATTGATGACTCGAATATTATACCTACCGAATTGAATTGAACATACAAAAATTATTGTCATCTAAAACAAACATAGCTGCAACTCTGTGTTTGTTTGTATTTGGACACACAATCAATCTGCCTGCCTTTTCCCAACTATGTCGGGGTCGGCTTCCAGTCTAACCGGATGCAGCTGAATATCTGTATTTTACATAGAGCGACTGCCTATCTGACCTCCACAACCCAGTAACTGGGTAATACGATACCCTTGGTAAGACTGGGTGTCAGACTTTCGGGCTTCTGACGACCCGTAACGGCTGTCAAAGATCCACGAATGACAGCCAGGACCAACGGCTTAACGTGCTTTCCGAGGCACGGAGGAGTCTCGGTATGTAGAGATGGTCACCCATCCACTGACCAACCCCGGCAAGCGTAGCTTAACCTGACGGATCGACCCGTGCGGCTGTTATTACTTGGCCCCTCTCATTCCCAGCGAGCGTTAGGTTCACTCCCGCGCTTGTGTTGCTACTTTTCATGAATTATGAATATCATTAATTAATTTAGTTGTTGAATAAAAAAGTTTGATGGCTTATTTTGAGGCTGGAATTTGATTTTATTAGCAGACTGATGTTGAATCTCTAAAATATTTAAAGTAGCCCACTTACAACATTAGTCGCTGAGTTATTAATTCAGAAGTCAATATATTTATAGGTAGCGCTGAGTCATATTAATTTACGTTGGTAATTTGAGGCTGGTCTTTTGATATTCTGTTAGAATAGTGAAGATGATGAATTAATATAATAGAAGCTGTTCTTTTAACTCATTGCTTACATACAAAAAAACCCGGCCAAGTGCGTGTCGGACCACGCACAATGAAGGGTTCCGTAGTTGAAAAGAATTAATCTCAAAAACAAACATGACATTGTAATCCCAAAATAAAAAAAAATTACGTGATAAAATTACAAATTAACAATTTTCGGATTTTTTCCTTTACTTCTACAGCGAGATCTTGCTTCTTGCCAAATTTCATGATTCTAGGTCAACGGGAAGTACCCTTTAGTTTTGATTTACTTGCGAGTATCAAAATACGTCGCATAAACAGCCGTATTTTTTATTGCGTTGACTGAGGAGGTTGATTTTTTCAGGACTCCAAGCGACTATAGATTTACGTATTTGATATTAATTTCAACTTGATACCTCCACGCGTTCCTGAGAAAAAGGGTCTTGACAGACTGACAGACAGACAGACAGACGGACAACGAAGTGATCCTATAAGGGTTCCGTTTTTTTCCTTTTGAGGTACGGAACCCTAAAAAGACGTTAGGTTGCAGGTGCTAAAGAAAAGTTTTGATGCTGCACTTATAATTTCCCTATAAAAAAGATCTTTTTTGTATACTTTAAAAAAAACGTCTTTTTTGTATTAGAAATAAATCTATGTAATTCATCAAAGGCATAGTTAAAATAATTAAAAAAATAACATTTTGTTCTTCTATATTATTCATTATTATTATTATTTATTATTCAATTATTGCATTGTTATAAAATTCTTCTTCAATTAATGATGGCTTTATTTTACTGACTGACGAAATAAACAGTTAATTTTAAAAACCGCTTAATGTTGTCTTCTACATACTTTACAGCACTAGAGACATGAATTTAAACATTCAACAAAAACTCTTCTTAAAATTATGTACTGTCTAATTAAATTCAACGCTTTTCAAGGCTTATTGCCAGAGTCTGTACACGGGCAATCTATGGGTCAATTGCACTAAGAGATCGCTGGATGTCCTGCGCGTCCAATATAATAATGCTTTCAGGATGTTGTTGAGGCTGCCTCGTTACTGTAGTGCGTCGGCCATGTTTGCGCAAGCCCGCACCGACGGCTTCCATGCACTTATACGCAAGAAAACAGCGTCGCTACTGAGGACAGTGAGGGGCAGTCGGAACAGCATCCTGAAAACTGTAGCCGAGAGCCTCGGCTCTCCGATTGTGCAGCAGTTTGTGAGGAGGCTGATTTTTACTAACACTAGGCAATAAGTTATTTTTTGTATGTTACTAACACTATATGGATATTGTGTGTCCGAAATAAAAAGCTTCTATTCTATTCTATTCTATTAAATTCTTCTAATTCGCCTCAGTCTTCTCTGCATCCTCAGCTGCCTTCTCATCTGTATCCTCTGCAGACCTCCCAAGCCTCAACTCTTGGCCGTAGTTATGGCCATTCATGTTGGCCAACAGCTGCCAAAGGTTGGAGTTGGACTGCATTCCAGTAATCGCTTGGATATTCGGATGATCGCAAGGGAAGTGCCCCAGGAAGTATAGCAATGGGTTTTCGGGCTGATAGTATCCCATGCCTGGGTAGGAGTTACTACCTCCTTGATTATTGGCCAAAAGTTGCAGAATCAGGTTTGCTCGTGTGCCTTCGTCCATTCCTGGTTCGATCAGCACGTTGAGGTTTGGTTCGTTACGGCCATCCAAAAGGTGCAGCAGAAGATGGCCCAGGTTTCCCAGATCTGGCTGGCCCTTAATGTCCTCGTTCAGGTTCGGGATCAAAGGTGGGTTTTTGTCACCAGGTTTCAATATAGCGAGCAGTAACTTAATGAGGGGTCCAATGTTCTCGGGTGGATCAGAGTTCTTATCTGGGAACTTCAGGAGGACGTTGAGGATGTCAATGAGGCCGTTGTCAAGACCGGGGTGACCAGGTTTCGGCTTGCCAATGTGTGTTGGCTTGGGGAGTGTGATGTGAATGTTGGGGAGGTTTATAACTGGCCTGTCATGATGATGATGATCTGGACGGGGTTCTGGACGGGGTCCAGGCCGGGGTTCAGGCTGGCGTTCTGGGTAGGGTTCAGGCCGGGGTTCAGGCCGGGGTTCCGGACGGGGTTCAGGCCTGGGTTCAGGCGGTGGTTTAGGCTGGCGTTCTGGGTAGGCTTCAGGCCGGGGTTCAGGCTGGCGTTCGGGGTAGGGTTCAGGCCGGGGTTCAGGCTGGCGTTCGGGGTAGGGTTCAGGCCGGGGTTCAGGCTGGCGTTCCGGGTAGGCTTCAGGCCGGGGTTCAGGCTGGCGTTCGGGGTAGGGTTCAGGCCGGGGTTCAGGCTGGCGTTCGGGGTAGAGTTCAGGCCGGGGTTTAGGCTGGCGTTCTGGGTAGGCTTCAGGCCGGGGTTCAGGCTGGCGTTCGGGGTAGGGTTCAGGCCGGGGTTCAGGCTGGCGTTCGGGGTAGGGTTCAGGCCGGGGTTCAGGCTGGCGTTCTGGGTTGGCTTCAGGCTGGAGTTCAGGCCGGGGTTTGGGCCGGGGTTCAGGCCGGGGTTCAGGCTGGCGTTCTGGGTAGGCAGGCCGGGGTTCGGGCCGGAGTTCTGGCCGGGGTTCAGGCTGGCGTTCAGGGTAGGTAGGCCGGGGTTCGGGCCGGAGTTCTGGCCGGGGTTCAGGCTGGCGTTCTGGGTAGGGTTCAGGCTGGCGTTCTGGGTAGGGTTCAGGCCGGGGTTCAGGCCGGGTTCCAGGCTGGCGTTCTGGGAAGAGTTCAGGCCAGGGTTCAGGCTGGCGTTCAGGCTGGCGTTCTGGGTAGGGTTCAGGCCGAGGTTCAGGCTGGCGTTCTGGGTAGGCAGGCCGGGGTTCGGGCCGGAGTTCTGGCCAGGGTTCAGGCTGGCGTTCTGGGTAGGGTTCAGGCCGAGGTTCAGGCTGGCGTTCTGGGTAGGCAGGCCGGGGTTCGGGCCGGAGTTCTGGCCAGGGTTCAGGCTGGCGTTCTGGGTAGGGTTCAGGCCGGGGTTCAGGCTGGCGTTCTGGGTAAGGTTCAGGCCGGGGTTTAGGCTGGCGTTCTGGGTAGGCAGGCCGGGGTTTGGGCCGGAGTTCAGGCCGGGGTTCAGGCTGGCGTTCTGGGTAGGGTTCAGGCCGGAATTCAGGCTGGCGTTCTGGGTAGGGTTCAGGCCGGGGTTCAGGCCGGGTTTCAGGCTGGCGTTCTGGGTAGGGTTCAGGCCGGGGTTCAGGCCGGGGTTCAGGCCGGAGTTCTGGCCGGAGTTCAGGCTGGCGTTCGGGGTAGGGTTCAGGCCGGGGTTCGGGCCGGAGTTCAGGCCGGGGTTCAGGCCGGGGTTCAGGCCGTGGTTCAGGCTGGCGTTCTGGGTAGACTTCAGGCTGGGGTTCCGGGTAAGGTTCAGGCCGGGGTTCCGGGTAAGGTTCAGGGCGGGGTTCAGGCCGTGGTTCCGGCCTGGGTTCAGGTTGAGGTTCCGGTCGGGGTTTTACAGTATCATTTTCTTCGTCAATATTGGAAACATTTTTTCCAGGGCCGGTAGGTTTATTGTTAGGATAGGGATGGTCAGGAGGGTAAGGGTAAGACGGGTAAGGGTATGGCGGTGGGTATGGATACGGATACTGTGGGTACGGGTATGGAGGATAGTTTGGTTGTGGGGTAGGTAATGGTTCTTCGGGTTGTGGTGGCGGCAGACGAGAATCAATCTTAGCCAGGAGATCAAGCAGACTTTTCCAGTCTGTGTTGGACCCTTGATTTGGCGTCAACGGCATTTTTGTGTAATTCACATTCATATTGGGATTATTCGGGTTCCAAATAGATGGCCAAGGGAATCCGGGATAAGTATTAATATCAAAACCCGGTCCAGGCATCGGGATAGGCTGAGGGGTCGGATAAATTGGTTTTGGAGGAGTAATTGGCATTGGAATCGGAATCGGAACAGGTTGAACGGGTTCGCTATTCGGAATGATGAAGGAGCCACCAGTAGCACCGCCGCCTCCGAAATAATTAGGCATTTGTGAACCAATCCAAATAGGTTGCACATTGGGCACAATTCCAATGCTGTTGCCGCCATCACCAACAAGTCCTCCTAAGTTAAGCCAGCTGGGAAGCACTCCACCGTTAACACCGCCAATTGACAGTCCGTTGTTTCCAAGAATGGGTTTACTAAGATCCAAAGATCCTGCATTTGCACGTCCGATGCCAAGACCGTCAGGATTCTGTATGAGCGTTGGCTGGCCGTTGATCATCACGATGATGTAGGAAGGTATGTTACCCAAAGCATTAGCGCGCACCATGATATGGCCGCCTCCTGGCAACAGAACCGGTATCATCGTTGAGTTTTTCTTCTTGCCATCGTCATTTTTGTCCTCTTGATCAGGTATTTCAATTGATGGAATATCATCAGGTCTTCCATGCACATCTGGCATCGGCCTGGGTATCATATGGTCGCCAGGGTTAGGTAAAATATCGTTGCCATGAAATGTGGGATTGGTTTGCGGATGATCTATGTCATAATGTCCAGAAATGTCTGGGATTCGTACCGGCTTTTTAAAGTGGGTGTCAATATGTTCTGATATATCTGAATTAATATCTGGCTCTAGACCACCATGATCAATGAGATGTTCTGAAGGTTCAGAGTTTGGCTCAGGAAGCAGTCCACCGTGGTCAATATGCCCGGTTATATCCGGTAAGTTGACGTGCGCACCAATGGATCCATCACCTGCGGGTAATTCACCATCATTTAAATCGCTGCTATCTGGCTCTAGACCACCATGATCAATGAGATGTTCTGAAGGTTCAGGCTTTGGCTCGGGAAGCAGTCCACCGTGGTTAATAAACGCGGTTGTATTCGGTAAGTTGACGTGCGCGCCAATGGATCCATCACCTGAGGGTAATTTACCGTCATTTAAATCGCTGGTATCGGGTTTATGAATTTCATGATCATGATGATGGTTATGATTGAGTTCAAACCAATGTGCATCTATATTATTATGATTTGGCTTACCTAAGTCATTGCTTGGCAGCCCTCTATGGTCATTGTTGTTGTGGTCGCCGGCATCGCGCCCACCTGGTGACAAGCCATTAATATTAATATTGTTACCGTCGGGTTTGCTATCATCACCACCCGGGGACAAGCCGTTAACGTTTATAAAACTGTGACCCGAGTTATTATCATCACCGCCTGGTAATAATCCGTTTCCATTTACCTTATCTTCGGGTAACATTCCATCATTGTTTAAATAATCATCACCATGATCGCCATTTGGCGACTCAATTGATGAGGAACCGTCATTTTTACTAGGTTCTAACCCATTTACATTACCCGTTGGTTTGTCTAAATTAATATTTGGCAGGTTACCGTCTATGTTACCATATACGTTCCCATCCACGTTACCATCTAAGTTTCCATCTACGTTACCATCTAAGCTACCATCTAAATTGCCATCTACATTACCATCTAAGTTGCCATCTACGTTACCATCCAAGTTGCTATCTAAGTTCCCATCTAAATTGTCACCTAAGTTGTTATCTAAGTCAGCAAGAGTATTTTTATTTTCATCCCTACCTGGTGTCAACCCATTTATGGATCTATCACCCTCTGGCTGCTCGTTTGACCCAGTTGGTGACATGCCATTTACGTTTATAATACCATCAGGATTGTCTCCTGACGGCGGCCTACCCCCGTTGATGTTATCACCGATATGATCAGGCTCTTCTAGATCCGGGGATTTTCCATTTTCTACCACATTTGCAACATCATCTGGCTCATCATTGTTCACAGCACCTGTCAAATCCACTCCCGGAATGAGTACTGACTCAGCACTACCAGGGTTCCCGTTACCACTTGGTATTGAATTGTTATCAGGTACCGGATCAACTAAAGGCGGTAGCTCGGTAGTAGATGTGGATTCTAAATCGTCGATGTGGTGTGGATTAAAACCAGCAAATGGTCTATCATCAGGCTCTGCTATGTTTTTCAACCGTGGTGAATGAACTGCTGGCTGATCACCGGGATAGTGAGGGTTCTTCTTATGTCTGTTTGGATAGTGTTTCGTTTCTTGGGGGCGTTCATCTTCGCCATGCCTCCGGTGGTGATAGTAGTAGTCAGGGTTACGGGACCGTCCGTGAGACCTACCACGAAAGTAGCGCCGTCCGCCGTAAGACTGCACCACCACTGCGACCAGCAGCAGAAGCAGGATCTGTGAATTATAATGACCACGTTAATTTCACATACATTGTATTGTATGTGATGATTATTGAAAATCGATTTTCTGGTCAATTACCGAGGGTCTTAGTCGGAATTTGGATTATAGAAAATCAAAGGATTAAACTTCAGTGTTTCTACCATCCCAGTTTTTTTTAGTCAAGTGACAAAACATTACGGGCAAAAGCAGTACACTAATAAGAAACGAGTTCACACTTATTGCCAATTGAAATGATTGATTCCTAATAATAGGAGCCATTAGTAAAAACAATCGCCTACCACAACAAATACCAACTAATTAATTGTTAATTTGTTGTTTGTTGTTTATTTGTTGTTTAATTTTATATTAGTTACCAACTCCGAACTCAAAGTTAACATCAGCTTAGTGGATTTTAGAAATTTAAAGCACAAGATTTTTTCAGAGGATGTAAAAGATAAAAGAAGACTACGTTCAATCCAAAACTGAAGAATAGAATTGGTAAGCAATTAGGATGATTGGCTCAGGACGAAATTAATTTAAAATGATGACTGTAGAAGACGAGAAAGTACAACTAGTTATACATAACAAAATTCTTAAAGTTGTTTCCACTGAAATAGTTTAAAACAAGGTTATATCTAGCACAAAATATCGTGAATTTCACCGCACAATCTGCGGGTGAATTTCCTCATACATTTTAGATGAACCGTCATGTTATAGAGGTCTCCCGATGAAATATATATGCTCTGATCTAACGCTGCGTGCTACGAGCTTTGTAAAGTATTGCCAATTAATTATTTAGCTCTTTATGGATGAAATTACGATAGAATTTTAAAAAAATAGACTAATTGGAGCATGATTAAAGAATGCCATGTAGCATCGGCTATTAATAGGCCCCTCTATATGATCTCGTGGATGAATAATAAATTATTTAATCGTACGTTCAGTAGCATTCATCTATGCAAAGATTATAGGGCTGAGAAAACATGATTTTTTCATTCAATTATCACCCTATATACTTGTTTAACCTGCTTTTAGTTATTTTAAGAACGTCGACGACATTATTGATCATCATGCTATCATAAGAAATTAAGCCAATTAACACAAAAGACATCCTAATTTATTTGCAAAGCATTTTACAATGAAAGTAGATTAGACAAAGCTACGCTAGTATTATTATTGTATGTCAAAGCTGACATCAAAAATTAAAGGGTGATTTAGCAGACCACTTTCCGCTGTCGTCATAGATTTGAATAACACCCGTTACACCTATAGTACGAGCCCACGACCAAAAAGCCCACGACCAAAACCATGTCACATCGTTTTACGATGATTCTGAACCTGACTCGATGTGCAGTAGGTACCGGTCAAAAACTTCGCAGTTTCATGGGAGCCTATTTCTGTTATGACAAAAATTTCGACATTTTTCGTCATTTAATCAAGAAAAAGTTTGTGGCGCACCGCATGAGGCCTGAGCGCATTTCCAAAAATGTTGAAAAATTTAACCGACCTCACAAGGTCAATGTCACATGACATGGGATGAGACAGGTCGGTTAATTTTTTTTAATCTATTGTAAGGCTGCCGGGGTTACCTAAAACCAGTTTTCAGACATTTTAAATGTCACCTATAATTTCAAAAACGAAAATAACGTTTCGGAGTTGACCGGCACACGTCTGGTGGTTGTTACTTTTGTCTGTTACAATTTTTATCTACATCCGGACAACTTTTTTTAATATTGTCCAACAGCTTTCAGACAGAATGCTATGTTGCCGATCGGTAAAATTTTTCAACACGTTCATAATGGATTCAACACCTAAGATTCTTCTGAAAAAATATTTATTCGCATCAACTGACTTCACTTTTTTTTTGCCTCATTTTTAATTTTATCAAAATAAATGGTCTCCTGGGTACGTGTAACGCTACTGGTGTCTGAAAATTGTGTTTAGGTATCTAAAATCTATCGTGCGACTACATTCTGCAAATCAGACACATTGCTATGAAACAGTTCGGTATTTTTTTTTTTTTACATATTTGTAAATGCTGTCGGGTCAGACATAACTCGGAAAATTTCTGAAATTAGGTTATTTGGATTCAGAATAATCAGATCTATCGATTTTATACGGTTTTGGTCGTAAAACGGTGAGGCAAAAATTTTGGACATGGGCTCTAGTACTATGATCCTTTTCTTTATATTGTTTTTTAAGGTGAGCGTCCATTGGTCCGCACCGGCCGCAACCCAGGCACGGCACGCAACGGATTTTGATTACGGTGAAAACTGTGACCGTGGAGTGAGCTGCCAGTGTCATCCCACTGATGCTAGAGACTGACCAAGCATAACATTTACATTTTTTTTACCTAGACTAGTCCTTGTCTTGTCTTTTGTCTTAGTCCATGTCGTTAAGGACCCGTCTAGATAAAAAATAAAAAAACAAAATTGAGTTTTTGACTGCGAGTCGTGCTCATATACACGAGCGCCACGTTTGTTTATCATGAAGTAAATCAGGAACAAATAATGAATGACCTGATGGTACCTGTTTACCTCGTAAAAAGGAATATCGTGATAAGACCCGTTCTCGATATTGTTTTATAAATAACTAGCTTTTGCCCGCGGCTTCGCCCGCGTGGATGTCGCAAAATATGCCACAGGAACAAAAATATTGAGATATCTTTTGCCCGCCACTTCGTTCTCGTGAAATTTCTTGTTCCCCCGACACACCTCGTCACATCGCATTGCCTGCCCGAGCTATTACGACTTTTTTTTTTCTTTTTGCTTGGCATCTAAGAGTCCTAGAGTGATGTTAAATTATGCCTATTTCCTTAAGAATTGGGCTATTGGAAATGCAAAAATAATTACTAAAGTCCGGCTGGTAGTTCCAGAGATTAGCGGGTTCAAACAAACAAAAAAACCGGTCAAGAGTGAGTCGGACTCGCGCACCGAAGGTGCGCGAGGGGACATCGTTTTATTTTACCTGTAATCTTTACATAAATTTCTATCACATAGAATAATTTCAGATTTTTCTCTTTGCAAACTTCGGAGATAAGGGACGGTATTTTTTTACATTTTTCATCAGAAGTCGAAAACTATGCGGCCTAAAAAAAAGAAAAAAAAATGTTTGAGAATGTACAAACAGCGCTCTTTCATATGATACCCCACATACCCTAGTAGCCCAACTTTGATTTTTTAAGACCCCCTTTCAGTCCCTGTTGCAAAAAAAATATAAAAAATTTAATTTCTTTCTTATTTGCAAAATAGTTGGGTAAACGTCATCTAAAACTATTCTAAATTTCATGTTGATAGCATTAGTAGTTCTTGAGATATCCAGCTGTGACAGACAGACAGACAGACAGACAGACAGTCAGACAGACAGACAGACAGACAGACAGACAGACAGACAGACAGTCAGACAGACAGACAGACAGACTGAGTGACACCGTAAGGGTTCCTTTTTTACCATTTTGGTACGGAACCCTAAAAAGTGTGTGTGTGGCAGCTCCAACGCACGACTGGAGTTTACTCCTGTTTTTTATGCCGTTCCGAGCTTCCGACTTTCTATTTTTCAGTCATTTCTGTCGGGCTGGGTTTCTTCAACGAATCACTGCTATACAAAAAGCAACTGTAAGGTGTAAAGGCGCTCGTGCCCTCCCCTCTTACCCTACCTTTCACCCCTCCCTCTAATTCTCCTCTCACCGCTCCTCTCCCTCTAACCCCCTCTTAACCCTCCCCTTCCCTCCCCTCTCACTCTCCCCTTCCCCCCCTCTCAATCAACAGCTCCTCCTCTCACCCTCTTCCCTTCTCCACACCTCACTACACCCTCCTACCTCACTACACCCTCCTATCCCTCTCCCCTCCCTCCATCGTCCTCCCCCTCTCCCGCCTCAGCACCCCTACCCTCCCTTACTTTCCACACCCTCCCCTTCTCCCTTTCGCTTCTCACCACCCCTCCACTTCCCCCTTTACCTCCGCACCACCCCTACCCTCCCTCTCTTTCCATACCCTCCCCTTCACCCTTTCCTTCTCACCACCCCCTCTTCTTCCCCTTTTCCCTCCTCACCAGCCCCTCCTCCTCTACTCTTCTCTCTGGGGGAAAAACTAATAATGACAAACTTTATTACTTGCTTAGGTAAGTACCTATTTGTGCAAAGTTTCAAGTTAATTAACCAAATGAATAAGATTTTTCATATTTACTATATTCCCTGTTTTCACCACCCCAGTGATGGAGTTCAAAAAAATAGTTTTGGATATTTCCGTAGCTTGACTGAAAGATTATTTACACCAATTTTCGAGTTAATCGAGCTCCGCAGTAAAACGTGCCCTGTAAAATTGACTACCCCTTTTCAGCCCTTTAGAAGTAGATTTTCGAAAAACCCTGATATAAGATATTCTTAATATTTGATCTCAAGTATAAATAGCGAGTTTCGAGTTAATCGGACTGCGCGTTAAAATTCCTCCATTCAAACTTTGAGTTCTGAGGGGGTAGTTTAGGAAAACTAAAAATGACAAACTTTATAATTTACTTCGATAAATATTCATGCGAAGTTTCAAGTCTATTAACTCAAGGAATAAGATTTTTCATACAAACTTTCATCCCCTATTTGACACCCTTAGGGATGGAATTTCCAAAAATCCTTTCTTAGTGGATGCCTACACTGTATAGAGTATGTATGTGCAAAATTTCAAGTCTCTAGGTTCAGCGGTTTGGGCTGTGCGTTGATATATCAGTCAGTCAGTCAGTCAGTCAGGACTTTGAATTTTATACACAGGGTGGAATTTTGTAATGCCACCTGAAGGGTAAGTACTCTTAACACTGTAGATAGATAATTTTACTCAAAGAAAACATTCCTTTATCTATACTTATAATAAATCTGTAGAGAGGTCAATTCTGTACATGATATATATTTTCGAAATAACTATCAGGGGGTAATTAGTGATCGATACTGATGCCAAAAATGCAATCAGTAAAATTTTTGTCTGTCTGTCTGTCTGTCTGTCTGTATGTTCCTTATAGAAACAAAAACTACTCGACGGATTTTAACGAAACTTGGTACAATTATTCTTCATACTCCTGGGGAGGTTATAGTATACTTTTCATCACGCTACAATCAATAGGAGCAGAGCAGTGAAGGGAAATGTTGGGAAAACGGGAGAAGTTGCTCCATTTTTTAAGCTTCCGTCGCGTGTGCAGCCTTAATGGTTAAAGCTACATAGAAATCATTTATGACGGAAATGTTCTACATAAAATTATCTAAAAAATATCCCATAACAGCATATGTCTATCTTTTATGGTTGACTCACAATAACACGTGTAACTCCCGATAGCTTAGCAGTTCGGAGCTTTCTGATTATATTTGTTTACTCTTACGTTTATAATACTCTCACTCATCCCTAATTAAAAGAAGTTAATATTATTACCTATTCAATAAAAAAAGAATCATAGTAATCGGTATAGAAACACCAAACTTATACATGAAATACGCTAATAAGCCATCGCGCCGTCGCGCGTGAATACTGAATTATTTTTGCGTAACGGTTGCCGCGCTCGACGCGGGTCGTGGCGGTAGGTTATAAAAAGGCGGGAGGTCCGAGCGCGAGCTTCAAGCCTGGCCGGAGGCTTTAAGCTCTCGCTTAAAGCAGCCACAGGAACGTCCGGTTAAACAGTCTCGACCCCCCGTGGTCAACTGCGAGAAGAGAACCAAAAAAAAAAAAAAAAAAAAAAAAAGCGCGAGCTTCATTCAACATTTGGCTGTTGATGCGTTCAGAGCGTTCGACCTTATTGACAGACAATAATTGATATTAACAAACCGTGCTTATCAGCGCGGCTTTTAGTCTTTAAATAGTTTATTTGAATTTCTTTTGTTGTTATTTTATAAAATAGGTATTAGTTGTTTTGGTATTAGTGTTTAAATATTTATTAAATTACAAATTACAAATTATTAATAGTTTGCATTTTATTTCTTTTTAGGTGAAGTAGTAGTAGAAGTAGAAGTAGTACGCATAGATTTTTAGATACCGATAGGTAAGTTTTGGCTAATTTATGTTCAATTTTATTTTTGTATTAAGTAGGTAAAAGCGTAGATACTTTTATTAATTATAGTAGTTATAGGTATTTATTTTTAAGTGAAGTAGGTATAGGTAGATAGTATTGCACAGGCGTTTCAGCTTTATTTTCATTTCTTTTTTTGTTGTAAGTTGTACATATTTCTGGGTATAATTCTATTAGAATATTTTAGTTTAAATAGGCACTTAGATTTTAAGTGTAAGGTAGCTATAGTTAGGACCTCTAACGTAGGTTATTTTGTTAGGTAACTGACAGCCTTTCCGTTACCGTCGATTAAAAATAAAATACACAATGCCACCTAAAAAACGATTATCTTTATCTCGAACTTCGAGTAAAGCTAAGAGAATGAGAATTACGCGTTCTCAAGAATCGGCAGAGGAAAGAGCACATCTGTTAAACTCTATGAGAGTTAGTGCCTCAACTTCTCGAGCCAATGAAAGCTCTCCAGAGAGAGAGATGCGATTAGCAGCTGACAGAGCGAGACGAGCTACATCACGGGCGTCTCAAAGCTCTTCTCAATGAGAGCTAAGGCGTACCATTGACCGAGAACAACATGCGTTATCCCGAGAAGCTGAAACTGCTTCACAACGAGAATTACGGCTTATAGCTGACCGCGAACGGCATTTGCGATATTTTTCAACAGTATTGTGGATTGACATATTATATTTCCCTACTAAAATACGAAACTTAATCTGTCTGTTACATCAAAACCACTGAACCGTGAGGAAGGACATATGGTACTTTTTTACGAAAAACGACGGAAACGCGGACGAAGTCGCGGGCAAAAGCTAGTTTTTGAATAAAATGAAAACTGCATTCAAAGATTTTCGAAAATTCGCTTGCAACACCCGGGAATCGAACCGACTAAAATCTGTAAAAATTACAACCTGTCCTTTTATTGCATCGATCGTTTGGATGAAATCTCTCTAACAAACTTGATAAATTAAATGAAAGGAAAATCATGAAATCTGAACTTATAAATTCAATAAGTCAAGTTAAAGCTCTTTAACTCATTAGCGCATAATAGCAGAATCACTATGCTGCCTACATTAATAACCATTTTAATACCTGGATTGGTAATAACGGCACAATCAGATGGCCTGCGAGATCACCAGATCTCACCCCTTTAGATTTTTTTTTTGTGGGGATATGTGAAAAATCTAATTTACATTAAATCTTATGCAAATGAAAACGAGTTACAAGTTGAAGTTCAGAATACGATTTATAATATTCACCACAACACGTTATTAAAGGTTAGAAAAGAATAAAGAAAGACAGAATTAATTCGTTAGAAGAATACATTTGTGTATCCAAGAAAATGGAGCTCATTTCGAGCAACTAATTATTTAGTTTACCATTTTTTTGTAAATAATTAAAATAATTTAAGATTTCATGGTTTTCCTATCATTTAATTTATTAAGTTTGTTAGAGAGATTTCATCCTTATAATTGATCCTAACGATGAATGCAATAAAAGTACAGTGTGTCATTTTTACAGATTTTAGTCGGTTCGATTCCCGGGTGTGGCAAGCGAATTTTCGAACATTTTTGAATGCAGTTTTCTTTCTATTCAAAAATAAAGGAATGTTTCCTTTGAGTAAAATCTTCTATCTACAGTATTAAGAGTACTTTCCCTTCAGGTGGCATTACAAAATTCCACCCTGTATATAGATGAACTAGCTTTTACCCGCGGCTTCGCCCGCGTGGATGCTGGAAAATATCCCGTGGGAACGTTCATGTGGAAAACATAGGGCATATCCCTAACTTAAGAAATGCTGTGTTTCCCATACAAACTTTCATCCCTTTTATCACCCCTTGTAGGATTATGTTTTAAGACAAAAAGTAGCCCATGTCCTTTTCCAGGATGCTAGCCTTGCCAAATTATATCGAAATCCGTGCAGTTTTGTAAATTTTAAATATCAACCACTATTTTACCCACTTAGGGGATGATTTTCAAAAAACGCTGACCCGCATATTTCTTAACTTCTTACCAATAGCATAAATTTGTTATCCCTAACTTAAGAAATACTGGGTTTCCCTTACAAACTTTCGGCCCCTATATCACCCCCTGTAGTATTATTTTTGAAAAAAATAGTATCCTATGTTCCCAGGATGCTATATAAAGCCTTGCCAAATTTTGTCGAAATCCGTGCAGTTTTGTAAATTTTAAAATCAACCCCGATTTTACTCCCTTAGGGGATGATTTTTCAAAAAAGCTGAACCGCATATTTCTTTATTTCCTATCAAAAGCATACATTTTAATTTTCACATCCCTAACTTAAGAAATACTGAGTTTCCCATACAAACTTTCATCCCCTATATCACCCCCTGTAGGATTATTTTTTAAGACCAAAAGTAGCCTGTGTCCTTCCCCAGGATGCTATATAAAACCTTGCCAAATTTTATCGAAATCCGTGCAGTTTTGTAAATTTTAAAATCAACCCCTATTTTACCCCTTAGGGGATGATTTTTCAAAAATGCTGAACCGCATATTTCTAAATTTCCTACCAATAGCATAAATTTGTTATCCCTAACTTAAGAAATACTGGGTTTCCCTTACAAACTTTCATCCCCTATATCACCCCCCGTAGTATTGTTTTTGAAAGTATCCTATGTCCTTTCCCAGGATGCTATATAAAGCCTTGGCAAATTTTGTCGAAATCCGTGCAGTTTTGTAAATTTTAAAATCAACCCCGATTTTACCCCCTTAAGGGATGATTTTTCAAAAACGCTGAACAGCATATTTATTTATTTCCTATCAAAAGCATACATTTTAATTTCCACATCCCTAACTTAAGAAATACTGAGTTTCCCATACAAACTTTCATCCCCTATACCACCCCCTGTAGGATTATTTTTTAAGACCAAAAGTAGCCTGTGTCCTTCCCCAGGATGCTATCTATAGCCTTGCCAAATTTTATCGAAATCCGTGCAGTTTTGTAAATTTTAAAATCAACCCCTATTTGACCCCCATAGGGGATGATTTTTCAAAAACGCTGAACCGCATATTTCTTAATTTCCTACAAATAGCATAAATTTGTTATCCCTAACTTAAGAAATACTGGGTTTCCCTTACAAACTTTCATCCCCTATATCACCCTCTGTAGTATTATTTATGAAAAAAATAGTATCCTATGGCCTTGCCCAGGATGCTATATAAAGCCTTGCCTAATTTTGTCGAAAACCATGTAGTTTTGTAAATTTTAAAATCAACCCCTATTTTACCCCCTTAGGGGATGATTTTTCAAAAAAGCTGAACCGCATATTTCTTTATTTCCTATCAAAAGCATACATTTTAATTTTCACATCCCTAACTTAAGAAATACTGAGTTTCCCATACAAACTTTCATCCCCTATATCCCTGTAGGATTATTTTTGAAAAAAAAAGTAGCCTATGTCCGTCCCCAGGATACCATCTATAGCCTTGCCAAATTTTATCGAAATCCGTTCAGTGGTTTAGGCGTGAAAAGGTAACAGACAGACAGACAGACAGACAGACAGACAGACAGACAGACAGAGTTACTTTCGAATTTATAATATTAGTATGGATGATGTTCTCCAAAAATTCTCGCTTCAAGTTTATTTCATGAACCCACATTCTACGTTTAGTTTTAAGTTCTTCTTCTTCTGCCAACAATCAACTGATAATAACAATATCTTCATCAATCTCTATGACAGACGACGTCTACTAACAACAACACTCAGACTAAATAAAAATCCGGACACAGTGGACACATGCATATCCGTTCAATACGTTGCGTGCCGTGCATGCGTTGTGGCCGTCGCGGACCGGTGTACGGTCCTTTATTATACCGACTTCAAAAAAAAAGGGGAGATTCTGAAGTGTTTATGTTCTATAATTATATAGGTATTCCGAAGGAGAGGTTCACAACACACTTCCACTTCTTGAATTTAAAACCCAACTTTCCTAATAGAGCTAACAGTTCACAATTGCTACAATTATCGTAATATTAGTAATTGGCTTACCTGTGCAGTCGTCGCCATGTTTACCCGAACTGTGCTGCAACGGTGGTCGGCCCAACAATTTAAAGAAAGCACCTAATTAGCAGACAATAAATTGCCATCAACAGGTAACTGTAAAACCAAACTTGATGGGTATTTAATATGATATTAATTGATTTATAGCATTGCTGAGATATTTTACTTAGGTCAGGTTTTTTAGGTTGAAGATATCCTTGCAATAAAGTTATAAAAAAAAAGTGTTTTTATTTTTTTAAACATATATGTAAGCACAATTGTTGTGTGGTTTAAACTTGGTTCGACATACATAGAAAGCGACTAAAACATAAAGGACTTTTACTATAAAACATCTACGTACATACGTGTTAGTTACCCATGTTTGCAAACCATTAAATGATTTGATTTGATTTGACTGTTACGCTTGCAGTCTCGACATGTATAGCGACTGTAACTTGGCCTGCAGTTTCGATATACATAGATAGCGACTGTAACTTGGCCTGCAGTTTCGATATACATAGATAGCGACTGTAACTTGGCCTGCAGTTTCGATATACATAGATAGCAACTGTAACTTGGCCTGCAGTTTCGATATACATAGATATCGACTGTAACTTGGCCTGCAGTTTCGATATACATAGATAACGACTGTAACTTGGCCTGCAGTTTCGATATACATAGATAGCGACTGTAACTTGGCCTGCAGTTTCGATATACATAGATAGCGACAGTAACTTGGCCTGCAGTTTCGATATACATAGATAGCGACTGTAACTTGGCCTGCAGTTTCGATATACATAAACAGCGACTGTAACTTGGCCTGCAGTTTCGATATACATAGATAGCGACTGTAACTTGGCCTGCAGTTTCGATATACATAGATAGCGACTGTAACTTGGCCTGCAGTTTCGATATACATATATAGCGACTGTAACTTGGCCTGCAGTTTCGATATATATAGATATCGACTGTAACTTGGCCTGCAGTTTCGATATACATATATAGCGACTGTAACTTGGCCTGCAGTTTCGATATACATATATAGCGACTGTAACTTGGCCTGCAGTTTCGATATACATAGATAGCGACTGTAACTTGGCCTGCAGTTTCGATATACATAGATAGCGACTGTAACTTGGCCTGCAGTTTCGATATACATATATAGCGACTGTAACTTGGCCTGCAGTTTCGATATACATAGATATCGACTGTAACTTGGCCTGCAGTTTCGATATACATAGATAACGACTGTAACTTGGCCTGCAGTTTCGATATACATAGATAGCGACTGTAACTTGGCCTGCAGTTTCGATATACATAGATAGCGACAGTAACTTGGCCTGCAGTTTCGATATACATAGATAGCGACTGTAACTTGGCCTGCAGTTTCGATATACATAAATAGCGACTGTAACTTGGCCTGCAGTTTCGATATACATAGATAGCGACTGTAACTTGGCCTGCAGTTTCGATATACATAGATAGCGACTGTAACTTGGCCTGCAGTTTCGATATACATATATAGCGACTGTAACTTGGCCTGCAGTTTCGATATATATAGATATCGACTGTAACTTGGCCTGCAGTTTCGATATACATATATAGCGACTGTAACTTGGCCTGCAGTTTCGATATACATATATAGCGACTGTAACTTGGCCTGCAGTTTCGATATACATAGATAGCGACTGTAACTTGGCCTGCAGTTTCGATATACATAGATAGCGACTGTAACTTGGCCTGCAGTTTCGATATACATATATAGCGACTGTAACTTGGCCTGCAGTTTCGATATACATAGATAGCGACTGTAACTTGGCCTGCAGTTTCGATATACATATATAGCGACTGTAACTTGGCCTGCAGTTTCGATATACATAGATAGCGACTGTAACTTGGCCTGCAGTTTCGATATACATAGATAGCGACTGTAACGTGGCCTGCAGTTTCGATGTACATAGATAGCGACTGTAACTTGGCCTGCAGTTTCGATATACATATACAGGGTGATTTTTTAATGACCAGCCAAATTTTCACAGGGTGTTCTACCCATGAATATGAACAACTTTCACTATGGGACCAACTTTGAAATCGCAAAAAAAATATCAGCTGTTTCATACATTTTGATCGAGTAAGTATTGAACTTTTGTAGGAAACCACTGGTTTTTTTTTTCGTGATTTCAAAGTTGGTCCCATAGTGAAAGTTGTTCATATTCATGGGTAGAACACCCGGTGAAAATTTGGCTGGTCATTAAAAAATCACCCAGTATAGCGACTGTAACTTAACTTGTAATAATAATGACTCAAAAATAACATAATAAAACAACAAATTGGTAAAAGGCTAATTTATTCAGACTCAAAAAACACAAGTAAATTACACACTATGTATAATAAATTAAAGGCGTTTGCTGTTTGCACAGGCGAAACATTCACAAAAAAAACCGGTCAAGAGCGAGTCGGACTCGCGCACCGAGGGTTCCGTTCCGATTTCTGAAAAAGTGTGCTATTTAGAGACATCGTTTTATTTTTCCTCTAATTTTTACATAAACTTCTATCACATTGAATAATTTCAAAATTTTCTCATTACAAACTTCGGAGATTAGGGGGGGGGCGGTATTTTTTATTATTTTTTTACATTTTTCATCAAAAGTCGAAAACTATGTGGCCTAAAAAAAATAAAAATATATTTGAAAATGTACAAACAGCGCTCTTTCATATGATACCCCACATGCCCTAGTAGGTAGCCCAACTTTGAATTTTTAAGACGCCCTTTCAGTCCCCGTTGCAAAAAAAAAAAAAAATATTTCTTTCTTATTTGCAAAATAGTTGGGTAAACGTCATCTAAAATTGTTCCAAATTTCAAGTTGATAGCATTAGTAGTTCTTGAGATATCCAGCTGTGACAGACAGACAGACAGACTGAGTCACACCATAAAGGTTCCTTTTTTACCATTTTGGTACGGAACCCTAAAAACATGTAGAAATCTCTGTTTCCATGGTTTCTTGTCAATGTATCAACTCGCGTTCGCATTGTCACACAACTTGTTGGCGCGAAATATATTTGACGTTTCATATCACTTGACATGTTTCCACCACATTTTCACAACAAATCTTGACATCTGTATCTGTGAAGCCGTGTCTCCTGCGCGTCTTTTTGCAAAACATTACACAAAAAACCTTACACATAAATATTTGTTTTTAACCGACTTTTCAAAAACAAAAAGGAGGAGGTTATCAATTCGTCGCGTATATATAGGGTGACTGGTAATTAGTGACCGATACTTAAACACATGATTGTACTCATGATAACAAACAACTTTTACTATGGGACCAAACCTGAAATCGCGAAAAAAAAAATCAGCTGTTCCCTATTTTTTTTTTTTTGTGCATGGGAAATCATCAAATGACTTCTCCCGCTAAACACATGATTGTACTCATAATAACAGACAACTTTCCCAAAAAATTTTTTTTTTTAATTTACTAATCGCATTTATGACCCTAATCATTCCAATAAGATATTGAGTACCTAACAAGAATAATATACGTGGAGCTCGTGGCTAAGTAGTAACGGACGCACGGGTCGATCCATCAGGTTAAGCTACGCTTGCCGGGGTTGGTCCGTGGATGGATGACCATCTTCACATACCGAGACACCTCCGTGCCTCGGAAAGCACGTTAAGCCGTTGGTCCTGGCTGTAATTGGTGGATCTTTGACAGTCGTTACGGGTCGTCAGAACCCCGAAAGTCTGACAATCAGTCTTACCCAGGGGTATCGAATTACCCAGTTACTGGGTTGTGGAGGTCAGATAGGCAGTCGCTCCATGTAAAATACTGCCAAACCCCAACCCCCACACCCGACCCCAACATAGTTGGGAAATGGCTAGGCAGATTGATTTTAACAAGAATAACATCATCCATAATAATACCACCATCAGCTGTTAGTTAACCCGTCGCATGCCAATTAGCAGAGCAGTGGTGACCCAGTGGTAACGGCCGTGACTTACGAGTTGTAGGTTCGGAGTTTCGGACACTGACAGGCGCTTTACTTTGTGTAAATTATTTCATCACCACTGCTCTCAAAACGGTGAAGGAAAACATCGTGAGGAAACCGGCATGTCCTAGAACCAAAAATTCGAAGACATGTGACATCTACCAACCCGCACTGGGTCCGCGTGTTGGATTACAGCCCACTCCCTCTCACCGAGAGGAGGCCTGTGTCCCAGCAGTGGGAACATTATAGGCTGCCTATGTTACACTAATTAGTAGACACAATAGATTTATTATTGTTATCCGTACAATCGACAAAGTTAATTTAGTTTCCTACTTATTCCTTTTTATAAACAAAACTATCCACTTTTAACATGCATTATCCTTTTTTCATTAATTGAGAACAAACGTACTTACCATGCGCACGTTGTCAATTGTTAGTCGCTTGACCCCGTTATTCTATCTCTCCGATATTCTCCGTGTGGCTGCATACCTACGAAATATCTAGGCACCGGGCGCGATCCCGGTAAAAGTAGGCACGCACAACACTTTATCGCTCACACTGCACACACACACGCACACACACACACACGTGCTTAATTCTAATACCGGTTAGTAGTAGCAGTTTTAACTAACACTAATAATTAACGAAATGACAAAACACTATCTACGGAATCACACTATTAAAACAACAGTGAATTCTCAGTGAATTCACTCGTATAACAGTAAGTAGGGCGGAGCACCGAACGAGCTTCGACAGCCGCGTAGGAGCCGTTTAGGTACGCAGTCTTTCCTTGTCGGCAGCACCAGTATTACTAAGCTAATTACAAACTTTCGGAGTAAACACGCGGCGTGCCTCAAAGAAGTACTCCTTTATGAGGTATGCATCTTGCTTTATTGTTTATTTAAAACTATTTTGAAAACACATCTTTACTGCGAACTAGAATTCTATTAAGGTCGATTTACATCAGACGAGCGAATGCTCATTCTATCCCCACTATATCAAATTATTTTAGTGTAAACAGGCGTAGAGCATTCTTTCGTTGTTCTTAGTGCGTTCGCAAAGATTCTATGGAATATTCTAAGAATACTCGCTCGCTCGATGTAAACGGCGCTAGAGCGCGCGAACAGATGCTTAGAGCGTTCTTGCGTGTTCGGACGTGCTCGCGCCCCTGAGCGGTCTCTTCAAAGCGTTCTTGTGTTCTAGCTCTTGTTCTAGCTCTAGCTCTTTGTTCGTTTGATGCAAACGCTGAATACGAGTTTTCGTTTACACTAAAAGACCACGAAAGAATGCTCTTGTTCTAGCTCTAGCTCTTTGTTCGTTTGATGTAAATCGACCTTTACTAGAAGGATTTTAGGAATAACCCAAACGAGCAAACCATTTACAAATTGTAGACAATGGATGTTACTGCGGCGCTCTGCGATAAGCATATTCAATAGGTACGTGACTCATTAAACGCCGCCGCCGGCGATCTCGCCTCTATTGTTTATTTGAAACTGTTTAGAAAAGTCATCATTACTGCGAACTATTACTACAGATAGCGCGCGAGTTGAATGCAGAGCTTAGGAATGCGGTAGTGCTGTGACCCAATTATAATTAGCACTACACTGCAGGCGCGTGAGGTGGGGCGTGCGGATAGCGGGGCGCTCTTTACCTCAGACCCCGACTGCATTCAACTCGCGCGCTATCTGTAGTAAGTATTCCTAAAGGAATGCACATTTTGTCAATAATCTGCGCTTATACAATCAAGCAAACGATTTACAAATTATAGACAATAGATTTTACTGCGAAGCTCGGCGTTAAGCAAATACAATAGTTACGTCTTTCATAAAACATCTGCTACTTTCTAAAGGTTATAATTTAAATGGTTGTTTTCGCAAAAGTAAAAATAACACAAATTATGTTCATGCTAAACCTTGAACAAATCTGGTAGGTATTTTCGTACCTACTTTACGTGCGTGCGCTACAACTAAATGCAGTATTGTTCATGCTATTCCCATCCCACATTTCTAGGCTTTGGACTAGCAGTCTGTCTACGATATTTGAGTTTAAATCAGAAATATTCGGCAGCCGGTAGGCATTTAGCGCGCGTAAGTAGGTATGTGGAGTGCAATATCTGTATAGGTACAAGTAGGTTTGAAATGACTGGTGTGGTTAAAAAATTGGAATCAACTTGGCTATTTACAACGCTAACGCTAACTTGGCTATTTAAATAATTTAGTAATCTAAATGATTTAAATGAAATCACATTGATTGTTGCATGTGTCCACTTTGCACAGCACATTTAGTGGCATATTTAGTGATATGAGCCCGCACACGCTGCAGAACTCTAGTGTGACTGTCACTTTTAACGAAGGCACCCCGCATCCGTGTACGTTTGTACCTAGGTAGTTAACAAAAAGTTGTACAAAACCGCCGTGTTTAGTAGTACTGTACTTTTAATATGCAACGTAAGGTACAGTAGTACCCAACTAATAAGGCGCGTCGTGAATCTCGTGAAGTCGTGAATCGTCGTGTGAAAAGAAAGTATGGCCCCGAGATTAACGAGAATGCTTAAAACTTACAATCAACCTTAGATTACTTCATAATACACTGCAGCTGTTAGTTTTCTCTCACTCGCAAGTATGGCGGCTGACTAACATTATGCTGGCAGTTGCCGACCAATAGCGGTACAGGAAAAAGCGTGTAGCGTGCCGATTGGTCAATAGCATTTCCCGCGCTTTGAAAATTCATCTTCTGCGCAGGTACCTCGGTAAGCCATATCAGTACGCACAATGGTCCACATGAAGGACTAAGTGCGGAAACCAAATCCTTAACATAGAAGCCATATCAGTTGGGTACTACTGTATACTACTAACAAAACAAGGTGCGCGCGCCTTTGCGCTATCAACTGTTAATATCTTTACCGGTAATCCCGTTCTATCTCATGTGTACTCTATTTTGCAATAAGATTTGACATTCAAAGAAACCTTTTTTACAGTCCGTTCAACCGATTTTGACTTCTAATGCGTTGGAGGCATGATAATGGAAGCTGCAGTAAACAGTTGGTATTGTAACCACTTTTTTGCCTTTAATCTCATCCTTAAGCCTTCCGAATAGAAGTAGAAAATCGGTTGAAGACTGTAAAAAAGGTTTGTTTAAATGTCTAATCTTATTGTAAATGGAGTATAGGTAAGTAGGTATTACTAATACTATCGGCGTGTATTCGATCAATAGTACTAATTCCGATTCTGTATTTGTAGAGCTTGTCTACTCTAAAATGACGCGTCCTATTACTTAAATCTTTATACGTACACTACAGTAATTGCAGTAGTCGGGCGCGTCATTTCATTTGTCATTTTTTCAGTACGCGATCGTTTAAGTGCTATTTATGGAGAGCGGTGGATTGGTCGCGGGGGGCCAGTTGCTTGGCCTCGGCGGTCACCGGATTTAACACCATTAGACTTTTTTTTGTGGGGGCGTGTAAAAGACTTAGTCTACCGAGATGGACCAGTACATACTCCCGATGAACTAAGAACTAGGATTGAAAACAGTTTCGAAATAGTGAAAAGTGACACTAGAATTCTGCAGCGCGTGCAGGCTCATATTACTAAACGTGCCACTAAATGTGTTGAAGTGCAAGGTGGACACATGCAACAATTAATGTGAGTTCATTTAATCATTTAATTTAAAAATACTTTAGTACCTAAGTAAGTAGTTGATTTAGTAATCGTTGTAAATAGCCAAGTTGATTCCAATTTTTTAACCACGCCAGTCATTTCAAGTTTTATTTGTACTCGTACCTATAAAGATACTAGCTTCCTGCCCGCGGCTTCGCCCGCGTGGAATTCGGTTATTTCGCGCCTCCAAAGCCTTTTTTCGCTATGTCTTTTTTTAAGGTCTGTTCTATCTCTGTACAAAATTTCGTCAAAATCGGTTCAGCCGTTTTACGTGAAAGCGTAATAGACAGACAGACAGACAGAGTTAATTTAGCATTTATAAAATTAGTATGGATTGCACTCCACATACCTACTTGCGCGCGCTAAATGGCTACCGGCTGCCGCCGGACCTCACACAATCTGTTTTGTATGGATAGAGGCTATAACGTCATTGCGTATGCTACTTAGTTACTTACTTAGAGGGCAATTATAGCGGCATGCATGATTTAAAAGGGAGTTCAAAGGCACCGCTAGTCGCGTGACATGCAGTGTACTTGTGTCGCGTCGCGCGTTGTGCTTCTTTGTAGGAGCCTTAACTGTACAGTAGTAAAGCAACCTGTGCCTGTAGCAACGCGACTAGCAACATTATAAAATTAATTTTGCCGAATACTTCTGATTTAAACTCAAATATCGTAGACAGACTGCTAGTCTAGCCTAGAAAAGTGGGATGGGAAACTTGGAATAGCTTGAACAATAATGCATTTAGTGGTAGCGCACGCACGTATAGTAGGTACGAAAATACCTACTAGATAGTTGTGAAGGACAGCCGCTAGCCGTACCCTTAGTTTATGTAAGCTTTAGCATGAAAATATTTGTGTTATTTTTATTTTTGCGAAAACAACCATTTAAATTATAACCTTTAGAAAGTAGCAGATGTTTTATGAAAGACGTACATATTGTATTTGATTAACGCCGAACTTCGCAGTAAAATCTATTGTCTATAATTTGTAAATGGTTTGCTGGATTGTATAAGCGCAGATTATTGACAAAATGTGCATTCCTTTACGAATACTTACTAGTAATAGTTCGCAGTAATGATGTGTTTTCTAAACAGTTTCAAATAAACAATAGAGGCGAGATCGCCAGCGGCGGCGTTTTATGAGTCACGTACCTATTGAATATGCTTATCGCAGAGCGCCGCAGTAACATCCATTGTCTACAATTTGTAAATGGTTTGCTCGTTTGGGTTATTCCTAAAATCCTTCTAGTAATAGAATTCTAGTTCGCAGTAAAGATGTGTTTTCAAAATAGTTTTAAATAAACAATAAAGCAAGATGCATACCTCATAAAGGAGTACTTCTTTGAGGCACGCCGCGTGTTTACTCCGAAAGTTTGTAATTAGCTTAGTAATACTGGTGCTGCCGACAAGGAAAGACTGCGTACCTAAACGGCTCCTCCGCGGCTGTCGAAGCTCGTTCGGTGCTCCGCCCTACTTACTGTTATACGAGTGAATTCACTGAGAATTCACTGTTGTTTTAATAGTGTGATTCCGTAGATAGTGTTTTGTCATTTCGTTAATTATTAGTGTTAGTTAAAACTGCTACTACTAACCGGTATTAGAATTAAGCACGTGTGTGTGTGTGTGCGTGTGTGTGTGCAGTGTGAGCGATAAAGTGTTGTGCGTGCCTACTTTTACCGGGATCGCGCCCGGTGCCTAGATATTTCGTAGGTATGCAGCCACACGGAGAATATCGGAGAGATAGAATAACGGGGTCAAGCGACTAACAATTGACAACGTGCGCATGGTAAGTACGTTTGTTCTCAATTAATGAAAAAGGATAATGCATGTTAAAAGTGGATAGTTCTGTTTGTAAAAAGGAATAAGTAGGAAACTAAATTAACTTTGTCGATTGTACGGATAACAATAATAAATCTATTGTGTCTGCTAATTAGTGTAACATAGGCAGCCTATAATGTTCCCACTGCTGGGACACAGGCCTCCTCTCGGTGAGAGGGAGTGGGCTGTAATCCAACACGCGGACCCAGTGCGGGTTGGTAGATGTCACAAGTCTTCGAATTTTTGGTTCTAGGACATGCCGGTTTCCTCACGATGTTTTCCTTCACCGTTTTGAGAGCAGTGGTGATGAAATAATTTACACAAAGTAAAGCGCCTGTCAGTGTCCGAAACTCCGAACCTACAACTCGTAAGTCACGGCCGTTACCACTGGGTCACCACTGCTCTGCTAATTGGCATGCGACGGGTTAACTAACAGCTGATGGTGGTATTATTACGGATGATGTTATTCTTGTTAAAATCAATCTGCCTAGCCATTTCCCAACTATGTTGGGGTCGGGTGTGGGGGTTGGGGTTTGGCAGTATTTTACATGGAGCGACTGCCTATCTGACCTCCACAACCCAGTAACTGGGTAATTCGATACCCCTGGGTAAGACTGATTGTCAGACTTTCGGGGTTCTGACGACCCGTAACGACTGTCAAAGATCCACCAATTACAGCCAGGACCAACGGCTTAACGTGCTTTCCGAGGCACGGAGGTGTCTCGGTATGTGAAGATGGTCACCCATCCACGGACCAACCCCGGCAAGCGTAGCTTAACCTGATGGATCGACCCGTGCGTCCGTTACTACTTAGCCACGAGCTCCACGTATATTATTCTTGTTAGGTACTCAATATCTTATTGGAATTATTAGGATCATAAATGCGATTAGTAAATTTAAAAAAAAAAATTTTTTGGGAAAGTTGTCTGTTATTATGAGTACAATCATGTGTTTAGCGGGAGAAGTCATTTGATGATTTCCCATGCACAAAAAAAAAAAAATAGGGAACAGCTGATTTTTTTTTTTCGCGATTTCAGGTTTGGTCCCATAGTAAAAGTTGTTTGTTATCATGAGTACAATCATGTGTTTAAGTATCGGTCACTAATTACCAGTCACCCATTTTTTTTTTATGTATGTACACCGATTTCTCCGTCAATTATGGACCGATTTTCAAAATTCTTTTTTTGTTTCAAAGGGTGTGCTCTCGAGGTAGTCCCATTGTCACCAAATCAGAATCTGATGAGGGGATCTAATGGAAATCGAGGGAAACCCTCAAATTTTATAGGCACACCTACAGCGATTTGGGTATTTTTTATAGTAACTAGTGTATTTGCTCCCGGAAAGCACAATTTGGTGAAGTGGAACTAATGAGCAAGACCACAGATGACCATCGGAACTACTCAAATACTTATTTTACTTGGGTTGCGATTCGATTACTTTACTATCGCAATTTATGTTCGTCGCAATGCATATGGTGAAGTGGATGGTGACTTCACCATCAGTTCCAGTTCTCCTGGTGCCTTAGTAGGAGAACTCCTCAATAATTAACATCCTTGTATCGGGAAAAACAATATTTTGTAAATGGTGATGAGCAGTTGATATTAGGCTCTTTGTAACTTAGATAAATTACAAGCGGACCCACAAAAAAGTGAAAAATAAAAAACTTTTCTACAAAAAAAAACCGACTTTCAAAAAAAAATACTACAAAGTGAAAAATAACTTTAATTTCGGAAGTCGGTGTCTTTAGATTGTATTTTAGTTTTTTGCCACCGACTTCTGAAATTAAAGTTATTTTTCACTTTGTAGTATTTTTTTTTGAAAGTCGGTTTTTTTGTAAAAAAGTTTTTTTCATACACAAGCTGTCTCCTGCGTATTCAAATGTTTTTAGGTACACATTTTGTGTAGATGTCGTTATGAATTCCGACTAGGAAGACGTGCTATAAACCGTCACAAACTGACTATTCTTAATTTATCTGCGTACAATACATAGCACGCAATTCATCTGTTTGACAGTTTTGTATGGAGATTCGTAAAATGGTCCACAAATTATGAATTGCTTTATTGAAGTTTAATGTCAAATACGTCAATCATAATAAACTGATGGGAATTCAGGAAATGAATCACTTTTAGAGGAATTGCTTAAGGCGAAAGCTCCAGGGTAGCCCGCGAAATTCAAAATTTCTTATGTTTTTTGCAATTTTTAGGTCAGTGTGAGCTTGTATGTTGATTAAAATATGATTCGCGGCCGTAGCTAATATGGCTTTACAGAATTATAATCATTAGAATCAGCAATACAACTCCATAAGTTAGCATTTATCTCAAACCTCATGATTTCATGAAATCGCTAGATTTGAGGTAAATGCTAACTTATGGATTTGTATTGCTGATTCTAATGATTATAATCATGTAAAGCCATATTAGCTACGGCCGCGAATCATATTTTAATCAACATACAAGCTCACACTGACCTACAAACTGCAAAAAACTTAAGAAATTTTGAATTTCGCGGGGTACCCTGGCGGATCAACCTTAATGTGGCCGTTTTAGGCCCCCAGTTCGACAACAGCAGTGCGCGGTGCGAGCGGCAGTTGAAAATAAAAGAAACTCTTCCCCTCTTCCCACATTCTGGGAATGTTTTCCTTTTCCATGCAGCTCGGCATACAAAAACATCGTGTCTGCATACACAAATGTGTATAGCCACGCCTCTTTATTTCAATGTTTTTGTGTAATATTTCGAAAAAATACGCGCAGACACGGCTGAACTTACTCATGTTTCGTGCAATGCGAACGCAAATTTAACAAAACAAATTGTGAGATTATCGAGAGATTATCAAGTATCGAAACATTTCATGTTGTTTTCTAGTGCGAACACATTGTTATGCGTTGATATCACAGAGTAAAGATAAAGATAAAGATGATTTATTTGTGAAAAACATGTGTGTTTACATACAATAGGCATGCGGGATGTTAAAATTATTGTTTAGGACTTACAAACATGTTTTACTACATTCATAGAGTAGGTACCTACTACATTCATCGAAACTGACAAATGACAACAAGCAACAAAACAAAACAAATTGCCGATTGCAGACAGCGTAGGCAGACAGACTGAAAATGATCTACTTTTGTAACAAACAAACAAAAAGATTAGGCTGTACGTCGCATCTGTGCAAGAAAAGCAATGCTATTCTGTAATCATCTCACCGTGAAAACTTAAGTGAAGTGAGCGTGAAGTGAGCTGTCAGTGTCATTCCACCTGATGCTAGGGATGGACCAAGCACATTTTTACAATCATAATCGAGGTTTTAATAATATTTTTTTACGCTATTCTAGTGATCATTTTATATTATTTCAAAGCTAGTATCTATGTGTCTAACATTACTATTTAGTGGGTTTTTAAATATAATTACAAAACAAAATTGAGTTTTGTCTGAATTTCTATTTGACTATTTTACACCCTACTGGCTTACAAATAATATTATTGTTATAAAATTAGCATATAAAATATAATTAAAATCTCGATTATAATTGTAAATGTACTTTGGTCAATCCCTAGCATCCGTGGGATGACACTGACAGCTCACTCCACGCAAGTTTTCACGGTGAGATTTTTACAGAATCGACCAGCAGAGCTAGACACATGGCATTCGCTTCGGAGCGATTCTACTTCTACAATCGCTACAGCTTCAAAGTGACATTGACATGATCACGTGACATTTCGATAGCTTCTGTCAACCCCATACATTTTTTGGCTTTTCTACTAGCGTCGCCGTCATCGCTAATCTAATGTTACTTCGTCTAGGCCTTCAGGTCGTTGCTCAGCAAACTGCTGTGACTTCGGACGATCCTAAGGTCAACAACGCTGATTTTCAGCAACTACCTTACGAGTGACCTAATGACGTCCCACTGTGTGACATAATAATTTGGGTAAGTCATAGATATACCTATAAGGTCCAATTAAAATAGATGGACAAATTTTCACGAGGTGTTTTACCCATGAATATGAATAACTTTTATTATGGGACCAAACCTGAAATCGCGAAAAAAAATCAGCTGTTCCCTACATTTTAACGAGTCTGGTGTAGATAAATGTACTGACCAAAGACGCTATGACCCGTTTAAACGGCTTATTCCCATCAGATCCCACAATCCGATCCCACTATGTGGGATCCGTTAGGAAAGTGAATAAAATTTACATTTTGTTCCGATCCGATCCCATTTGTGGGATTCGTTAAGAATGTGGATAAAATTAATAGCCGAACGTAATTATCCCCTGCTTGTATCGATACATGAAAACAAAAAGTAAGTACCTACACAATATCGAGATAAAAATAGTAAAGTCGGTTACAGTTATGGTCATACATTTATTTTAATTTTAATTCGTTCGTTCGTTTTCATTTTATTCCGAAAATGTAAATTTTATTCACATTCTTAACGGATCCCACAACGTGGGATCGGATTGGAGATTGGAGTGGGATCTGATGGGAATAAGCCGTTTAAACAACATTTGGAATAAGAGAGGAATTGGTATCAAAACCGAGATCAGATATGAGCCCTAGTGTTCCCTATCTTCCTGTATGGAATAGAAACGTGGACGACTTTGGCCCGGGAAAGACAAAGGATTGATGCATTTGAGATGTGGTGCTGGAGAAGAATGTTGAGAATACCGTGGACTGCTAAACGCACCAATGCATCGATCTTAACCCAGCTTCAAATAAAAACCCGCTTGTCGACCATACATGTCAACAACGCAGTCTCTCCTATTTGGCCACATAGTACGCAGAGGCGATGAAAGCTTGGAGAAACTGATTGTGGTTGGGAACACCGAAGGCAAACGATCGCGTGGTCGTTCACCAACACGATGGACCGATCAGGTGAAGGAATCATCGTCCTCTAAGTTCTACACGGTGGTGAGGGATGCGCTGGACAGAAGCCGGTGGAGGCGGACCACCCGCTCCAGGTGCAACTCCGTAGCTGACCACGATCCTCAGACATGATGGACCCACTACAGAGAGTGAAATGTACCGAACAGCTGATTTTTTTCGCGATTTCAGAGTTAGTCCCATAGTGAAAGTTGTTCATATTCATGGGTAGAACACCCTGTGAAAATTTGTCCGTCTATTTTAATGGGACCTTATACAGGGTGTAAGGGACAGCCCTCCGCTAACTAACAGGGTGCATTCAGCTCCTCATTTTGAATCATATTCCACCGGAAATTTTCTCAGGAAAATTTTAATTTTTTCTAATTTTTTTCAGTTATTTTTTCATTATTTCAATGTAAAATTGCATTGAGTGTTCGCAGCACTCCATTTATGTAAAAACAACTGCAAAAAAAAACCAGCAATGGATGTTGAAATACTCTAACCAACGACGCGTGAAATCAGCTGTTCACTTTCTGTCTAGCTACAGAGTTCATCGAACTCACCGCATACCTATTACCTATCCCTCCCAACCAGTAATAGACGCTCCGATTAGTGCACAAAAACACAAACAAATCAGGTTTATTGGAGTCCCACGTTCCTGAAAAAATTTCATGTACCGGTCATCTTAGTATGACATACTGAATTCACACCCTGTATATTGCTATGGGGTAAGTACAATCTTTTACAGAAATAATAAATTGTGATTCATAATGTGTGCTTGAAAATAAAATATATTATACATATACGTTTATAATTTTGCGTAGGTAACTTATTAATAAATAAAAAACCATAAAATTAAAATTAATTAAAAATACTAAGTAGGTAACGTTGTGTACAATGAAAAGTATTTCCCATTCAATCATCTATTCCCACTAGCATGCAGCTTCGGCAAGATCGACTGCAAACACGCTCCACACAACTGAGGACCATTCCTCTCGTGAGGATGACACAGACCGGACCTAAACGGAGAGGAATCAGACAGAGGTGACTTCACGGGCGTAGCCAGGTTTTAGTATCGGGGGGGGGGGGTTCTAGAAAATAAAACGACTAAAAGTACCTACATAAAACCTTATACAGGGTGGCCTGAAGATTGACGTCCAAATAAAAAAAATAGGTTCCTCTTATCGTGGACTATTCTAATCACCGCCATTTATGTTCCACGATTTCTCATAGTTTTCAAGTTATGATTTGTTTCTGAATTTTTGAGATTTCTCGACCCGACCAACTTACCACCATTTTCTTCGAGCACACCTTTGCTTCTTCATAGAGACGGAGGTACTCTTCGTCAACTATAACTCTCAAAAGTTGCAAAGCATTAATAACATCATCCACGTGACTGAAAGCTGTTATGAGGTCAGTGTTAATTGCCTACAGTTGCTTTGATAGCGACAATGTGTAGCTCATGACTTTTTGAAGAATCACTAGGCACTTAACTAAGTTCGAAAATCGTGTGTTAATATCTGAACTTTTCGGGGGGGTGTTTGAACCCCAAAACCCTTCCCATGACTACGCCCATGGGTCACTTGCCCTGTTGGAACACTGATCCGGCTGCTGCCGCTGTGTTATTTATATTATGGGTCTTCGAAATAATGGATGTATTTATATGATTAGTTTTATAATTCTGTTCTGATGATTTACAATATATGTGAAATCACTGAATAAAATAGGATGAGCGACGTCTGAAGGTGGGACGACGACAATTGTGGGCCTGCATGTAGCAAGTCTATGTGTTGTTTGTGAAAGATGATCTGTGTAAGATGATGTTTGCTACTTAGTAAAATTGGATTTTTTACATTGTATTCATAATTTGAATTATGTAGGCGTCCACCAACGCGTAATATGTTGTTGGTATCAACAAAAAGTGATAACGAATTTAATATTTGTTTTTTATGTAAGGACTGGCCTGATTGAATAATTATGTGACATTCCTCAGAGAAATCTCGTTGAGTGTTCTCTGCAAAGCTCTGCTCACAAGCTCGTTCCTCCGGTGATAAGTTGTGCTTTGAAGACACTGATTCCAACTCCCAAAACCGAAGTTGTAAAGCTTCATTCTGTGTATATTGTTCTGTATATTTATTGTATTTCTGTAAGTTCTGATTTTTCTGTTTATCTGTATTTTTATAAGTCTGAATATGATAATAAATATACAGAACAATATACACAGAATAAAGCTTTACAAGCTTTACATATCTATTACCCGTAGTCCGAATCCTTGAGGTAGGTGCAAAAAGAGCAGTTATTAGTTAGCTCAAGTTTACAATCATGCTGATTGTTGTATCAACGCTACAAGGTTCATTTTTCGCGTGTGTATCTGACGGCACCATCTTGTTTTTGTTAATATTTCACAAATGTTTATCAAAAGCGTCAAAAGTACCTTATGTAGCAGTGTAGGTCACGTTCAATCCCCTTCCCCCCTGGCTCCCCCCACCTACCGTCGCTGCTGGCGCGGGCGCGTGGTGTCGGTGAAGCGGATGCTGCAGTCCCGCACGGCCATGTTGGGGCGCAGGAAGTCGCTCAGCGTGCTAGCTTGCGGCGCGGGCCGGTCGAAGGGGAAGCCCATGGCGCGCCGGTCGGGGTACTTGCGGTCGCGGATGCCGCAGTACGAGTTGCACGAGCCGATGAGGTCTTGTTCAATCTGAGCGAGTTGGACGATCATTATTATACAAAAAGTTTTTACTTTATGGCCTACAACGATATTTACAAGGATATTTTAGCGCCTGTTCTTGTGTTTTCTGTATAATTTCACAAACGTTTACCAACTACGGAGACGCGGGGTCGCGCATCACGTTGTGCGGCGCGGCCCGCACTAAATTCAAACATAGGGCGTTCTATGAGAGCGTTTAAGATTTCTATATACACTTGACGGCCCGCAGCCCGACCCGCGCAACGCGCCGCGCGACGCCCCGCGTCTCCGTAAATGAGGCCTAATTCAAAGATCAAAAGAAAACTTATAAAAGCTAAAAAACTTTTTAAAGCACCCAAAAAAGATTATTCCGAGGTACCACCCGTCATACTCTATGATACACCATTAAACAGAGTCACTCACTTCAAGTATCTGGGCCACTGGGTCACCGAAGACCTTAAAGATAATATGGATGTGGAAAGGGAACGTAGGGCGTTGTCTGTTCGCTGTAATGTGTTGGCTCGCAGATTCGCACGTTGCACTGTACAGGTGAAGGTCACGCTATTCAGGGCCTTCTGCCAGACCTTCTACACGTGCAGTTTGTGGGCCAAATACACGCAGAGGATATACGACGCCCTGCGTGTCCAGTATAATAACGCATTCAGGATGTTGATGGGGCTGCCACGGTACTGTAGCGCGAGTGGCATGTTCTCGGAGGCGCACGTGGACGGCTTCCACGCGATCATGCGTAAGCGCAGTGCTTCGATGCTGGCGCGGGTGCGTGGCGGCCCCAGCGCCATCCTGACTGCGTGTGCCGGCCGATGGGACTCGGTACTGATGGCGCACTGTATAGGCCTTCACGCGAGGGCAAGCGCCTAACAAGTATCACCTATTGTTTACTTTTACTAACACTAGGCTAAGAACATTGTTACTAACAAATTTATGGGCAAATGTCTGAAAGAAAAGATAAATTAAATTAAAATTAAATAAATAACAATCCTAAAAGTATTCATTTCAATTCAATTATTGCATCAAATATGGTAGGTACATAAGTTCTTATTTCAAATATTTTTTACTAACACACATTTGGCCAATATTCAGCATGCAATAGTTGAAGTTCCTAACGTCCTTTTTTCTTACTTAGCCACTCACATTACTACAAAATGGGCCGGAACGAAAACGGTTAAGGCTGCAGTCTTGCAAAATTCACTCGCGGCGAATTATTTGCGCAACTTTGTATTTTTTTTTAAACAAAAGTAATGAAATAACATGAAATATTATTATAGTACGTGAATAACCATAATATAAGTAATAGCTGGTAGTTTTTTTTAAGTTCATTTGGGTGGATTATGTTAGGTAAATCAAGCGTTAAACACAGGTCTTTCGCGCCAACAACGATTCGAGTTATGTTTGTGCACTTGCATTGGGCAATACAAATTTTATTTAGAAAATTTGTTCAGCGCATAATTGTTTCCATATTCTTGTCTGCAAAATGCGCTGATTACTTTTTTTAAATTATCTTTCATTTTCTTAATTCAGATGTCACAATGTCATCGAAATTCTCTGTTTTTATGTCTTAATAAACGGTTTGTTTCATAATAACAGTGCATCGTATGCATGTAAAAGTTGGTTAATTTAATGCCAAGAGTTCAATAAAGCAAGTACTAAAAAAAATTGCAAATAAATCACCTTACTCTAACAATAATAATAATCTCAAAAGACCTCCAAAACAGAGTTTATGAACAAGAATTGCGAGGGTTTCTTAGTGGGTCGGAGCATTTTGGAGGTCTTTTGAGATTATTATTATTGTTAGACTAAGGTGATTTAGATCATGCTATTTTTTTGAGTATTTGCTTTATTGAACTCTTGGCATTAAACCAACCAAATCTTACATGCATACGATGCTTTGTTATTATGAAACAAACCGTTTATTAAGAGATAAAAACAGAGAATTTCGATGACATTGTGACATCTGAATTAAGAAAATGAAAGATAATTAAAAAAAAGTAATCAGCGCATTTTGCAGACAAGAATATGGAAACAATTATGCGCTGAACAGATTTTCTAAATAAAATTTGTATTGCCCAATGCAAGTGCACAAACATAACTCGAATCGTTGTTGGCGCGAAAGAGCTGTATTTAACGCTTGATTTACCTAACATAATCCACCCAGATGAACTTAAAAAAAAACTACCAGCTATTACTTATATTATGGTTATTCACGTACTATAATAATATTTCATGTTATTTCATTACTTTTGTAAAAAAAAAACACAAAGTTGCGCAAATAATTCGCCGCGAGTGAATTTTGCAAGACTGCAGCCTTAATGCCCAACGAAAAGTCAGCGCTCTCTGTTTTTTATTTTATTTGAATTTTTGAATGCAACTACAGCCATCGTTTTGTATTGACAGACAGCCAATGAAATTCCTGATATTTTCGTTAGGTGCCGTTGGTTGCAAGAGGCAGAGGCATATAAGTGGATAATATTTTAAACAGTCATTTTGAAACATGGTAACTGTAAGTAGGCTGGCAGTTTTTAAAACAGAAGACCAATTCCCGTCAATTCCGGAAGGACGCGGATCCCTCCTTCAACAGTATCGTGTAGTACATACCCTGTCCTCGTTCCAGTTGGACACCATGGCGAACAGCACGACGGGGTAGCCCTGCTCGGTGCCCTTCGCGGTGAGCATGTGGTGCGGCCAGCCGCAGCCGCAGAAGTCGAACTGCGCGGCCTCCGCCGTGCCCGAGTCGGCCGGCCGGGTGGACTGCGGGACAGATAGCGTGACAGATAGCGTGACATACACACCCCCACTCATCTACACTCACTAAATGAGATTTAGTAGTCTAGAGAGTATTTTCTGCTCATTTCTTTGAAAGATTTAGTCTTTGTTGAGAACATGATGGCTCACTGCATTATACAGAATTCCTGGCATAGATAACTAGAAAAAATGGTGCTTTTAAAAGAAAACAAAGATGCAACAATTGCTGTTGTTTTGTAAAAAAAATATTATTTTAGTACTCTAAGTCAAGTCATTTCAGAAGCTCTCCCTGCGAACTTCTCTCCTTCTTCTTATCATAGAACAATAAGTTTCTAAACTACTGTCTGTCTACTATTTCAGAGGCCGGATGATGAGTCATATACAGTGGAGGTCTGCCCGGCTTGGGCAGAGCACCGCCGTGTTCTCACGGAGGCGATCGGCGGCGGCGATCTCTCGCGTCCGAGCCTGGTCCAGGCCATGGTTCGGAGCGAGAGTGCATGGGAGGCCGTCACCTCCTTCTGCGAAGCAGTGATGCTCGCGAAGGAGGAGGCGGAACGCGTGAGGGAGAGACAGCCTCACGCCCTCAGTCGCCGCAGGAGACGCCCTGGGCGGCGGGAATCGCGGGGCGATTTCCGGCCACCGTAGGCGCGGGCCTGCGGACGGTGAGCAGCGGGTAGCTCGCCGTCCGGTAAGGACCAGGCCCGAGTCGACGGCGCGTCGTGTTCCACGCGCGCCTCAAAGAGATGTCAGCAAGTGACGGGGCCCAATAGGGCCGACGCCGCTGGGGTCGCGGGTTGTCTGAAAGGGTTACCGCGGCCCTGGCATAGGCAACTGAAGGAACACGGGTGGGTTTTAGTCAGTAAAAGTCTGACACGCCCTCCCGCTCCACCCAGAGCGGGAGAAGTTATTTGATGATTTCCCACCCTCAAAAAAAAAAAAAAAAAAAAAAAAAAAAGGGGTATGAGTCATTTGTACGTTTTACAGCTAGGCAGGTAAGCGTCGTTTTAAAGGAAAATGACTGGTGGTAAATCCCCCGGTTATGATGGGCTTAGTGTTGAGCACTTGCGGCACACTGGGGTTCACCCACCGAGAGTCCTGGCTATGTTCTTCACAATGTGCATGAATCACTCTTACTTACCGCAAGATTTAATTAAAACCATCGTAGTGCCTATTGTGAAGAACAGGACTGGTGACATCTCGGATAAGGGGAACTATCGCCCCATATACATAGCTACTAGACCTTGTGTTGTCATCTGACAATATGCTGAGCTGAGGCCCTTTTGGCATTGCAATAATTGTTTTATGTTTTTATACTTTTAAGGTGTACCTATTTATATTTTGCTGTAATGCCAAATAAACGCATTTTTCTTTCTTTCTTTTACTGTCATTGCTAAGGTGCTGGACGGTTTGCTTGATTCCAGCTTGGATAAATATATATATCAATCTCCACGACGCTCAGTTCGGATTTCGGCCCGGGCTGTCCACTGAAAGCGCAATCGTTAGCCTCAAGCATACCGTCCAGTACGCTTGAGACTAACGATTGCGATTATACTGACCGTAGGACGCCGGTATATGCCTATTTCCTTGACCTCTCCAAGGCTTTTGACCTCGTGTCGTATGATGTGCTTTGGAAAAAGTTGAGGGACAGGGTTATACCGGTGGGTGTGCTCAACATGTTGAAGTATTGGTATGGAAACCAAACTAATTTTGTAAGGTGGGATAATACACTCTAGGTACTATAGGTTGAAGAGTGGGGTGAGGCAGGGAGGACTGACATCTCCCACGCTCTTCAACCTGTATGTAAACGACCTCATCGTCGAGCTCAGTAGCAAGCGCGTCGATTGCTCGATAGACGGCGTTTGTATCAACAACATAAGCTACGCAAACGACATGGTGCTGCTGAGCCTTGAGTCTTGGAGAACATGGCTAATAATAATATGGTATATAATAAAATACATACTGCTATAAGACATAAAACTAAAGCCATTGACGCTCTCAGCTACGCACAAAAGCTTAAATGGCGATGGGCTGGACACGTAGCGAGGCTTAGCGATCATCGCTGGACTAGAAGGACTACATCATGGGCAGGTCCACCAGGACAGAGAAAAAGAGGAAGACCAAACGCCCGCTGGGTAGACGACATTATAAAAGTAGCGGGTATTCAATGGCCGCGAGCGGCAGAGAATAGAGAGTACTGGTCATCTCTGGAGGAGGCCTTTACCTTTCATTGAGAGGGTTCTTGCTAGCAATATAATAAACCCTGACTAAATCTAATAAATTAAATCAATGTGTATTATTAATTTATCCAATATTATCAGTAATTCCAAATCTAATAATTATTTAATTAGTATATTATGATTGTGTTACGAGTACTTATGAGTTATGTTATGAATCTTATTTATATTTTTTAAATCATATTATTTTTATTGTTTCTTTTTAAATGCACTAATTATTCGTAAAATAAATTTAAAGCTATGAGTGATTTTGCATGCACATTGTTATTGAAATTGAAAATGTATTATGAATAAGCAAGAAATAAAAGGCTTTTTTATTTTTTTATTTTTATTTATTTATTTATATAATAAAATGGTTTGGATACACTGTACAGAAGAGTGAATACATGGTCTTTAGAGCCGCCAGTGGATGTCCCAATCTTTCTCACAGTGTTACCCTAAATGGCTTGAGCGTAAATCGTGTTACGTTTAAATATCTGGGACATTTCCTTACAGACGGCCTTGAGGACGATGTAGACATTAAGGCGACGCTATCTGACTTTTGATAATTGTAAAGTGAAGATCACGTCTAAACGAGTAGTGTTAATGATTTGTAAAAAATATAATAATATGTTAAATTATATCATTTTCTTAATAACTTAATTTCAAATTTCAAATCATTTATTTCAATCAGCAACTGGATCATAGTATTAGGTACATTAAAATAAAAATTACTAGAACTATAAATAAAAATCAGACAAAAACACAACACACAAGATTATTTCATTTTATTATTTACTGTCACTACATTAAGCATACAGCAATGGTTAATGTAGTGACAGTCAAACCTCTCAGCCATCATCCTCAAGATGGTGTTGGAGCTGGCGCGGACCCTGCGCACCAAGGATGTGCACTGTTTCCGCATTGACGCATAGAAGCAGTCAATGCGCGACTCAGCGAACATCCCCGACGCACTGCAGTACCGAGGCAGCCCCAACAACACCCTGTAGGCATTGTTGAATTGGACTCGTAGGGCGCCGTACTGTTTTTGAGTATAGTTAGCCCACAGGGCGCCCGAATAAAAGCAGGTGCAATACGCTCTGAAAAGAGTGTTTTTTACTTCCTTCGAGCATCGTGCAAACCTGCGGGCTATCATGTTTGCTCTAACAGACAACGCCCTACGTTCCCGCTCTATGTCTGAGTCGTCTTTCAGGTCAGTGGTCACCAGATGACCAAGGTATTTGAAGGTGTCAACCCTATTTAGCGGTACATTATTTAATTGAATGCTAGGGATACTATCTGGACATTTACCCCTGGCCCGAAAAACCATACACTCACTTTTTTTGGTGTTATAGAGCAAGCCATGACTGAGAATATTTTATTTATTTTTATTTTGAATTAATATGTGAATATTTTAGATTATGTTTATATTAAATAGTGTAATTAATTTGTAAAGTTATGTCTAACACAGATAAAAAACTGAGAATCACGCAAAAACTGTCAAGCGTATTTTTATGAAACCTTCACCATTTTAAAGGTAATTTAATTATTTATCTTTTAGTATACGTGTTTTATTAAAATGCCTTTTGTTTTATGTATAATAAATTAATAATGCGTCTAATTTGGGACAGCGCTCCTTGATGGGCGAGTCCTATTACTGGCTGGACGTACGACGCGTTGCGTGAGCTCAGGCCAGAATGCGCAAGCTAACCACTCAAGGTCATTGGCGTATAGTTGCGCCTTAAGAGGGAGCGTAGGGCACTAGCGGTCAGAGGTCAGAGGTATAATGCTGCTCCGCAGATTCTCCCGTTGCTCTGAACAAGTCAAGATTACACTTTTTAAGTCATATTGTCAGAGCTTTTATACGGAAGTCTGTGGAATCCACACCAAAAGATCGCTGGATGCCCTGCGCATACAGTACAATATCTTCAGGATGATGTTGGGGCTGCCACATTTCTGTAGTGCATCGGGGATGTTCGCGCTGTTTCACACTGATGGCTTTCATGCCATCATTCGCAAGAAGCCGGTGTCCTTGATCTGCAGGATGCGTGGCAGCCGCAACGAAATCTTGAAGACTTTAGCTGACAGGGTCTCATCCTCGCTCTGGAGGTCCTTTGTTAAGCTTCTCATATAAATTTAATTCACATTTTTGCAATTTGTGTTTATTTCATTGTTAATAATATTTTATTTTATATTTTTTTAATTTAGTTCACAATTTGATTTTATATACAGGACCCCTATTTTAGTATTTTTTTTTCTTTTTTTTTTGTATTTTAAGTATACCATAGTTTTTTAAGTATACCTACTAACATAAATATGGATCTTTGTGTCTGAGTTAAATAAATAAATTGAAAAAAAAAACATTTTACACACTGTTAGTGTTACATACCTGATCGCGGAAGGTCCTCTCGTAGGGAATGGTGACGGACGAGTCCAGACTGCGGTGACGAATGGTGTTGTTGCCCGGACGAACTGCAAACATTACAATAATTGTATTAATGTTTGCCTAAAAATAAGCCGTAAAATAGGATTAAAGATAGTAATCTCTGGTTCTGAAAGTCAATGAATGTCTGTGAATGTTATGACCAGACCTGAAAAAATAAACCGAAGATACGCTTCAGTCCTTGCGCAGTCATTTTACATCTGATTTTGCATTACAGTCACACAGTGATCTTTATCCTCGTTGCAATAAGGTTGCGGTTGGGTTGCTGCTGTCAGAGAGACACAAAATAACTGTAATAAGACTGACCACCACAAGGTAGGGACCACCACAAGGGAGGTATGTCCACACCTCCACAAGAATCAGAAAACTCACTCAGAAAAACAGTTTCATGATTTAATTAATAAAACCGTTTGCCCGAGGCTTGAAGCCACACAGTTTCGCATACATCCAGAGCAAGTGACAGCTTGTCTTGGAATTCCTCAGGTCAATCAGACCTTAGCATGTTATAGGAGGTAGTAACTCACGCTCAGTGGTGAACTTATCGAGCTCTATCATGGCCCTCCTCTGCTCGTCGAAGGCGAGAGGCTCTCCATTCTCATTGACTGTGGGCGCCATGAAGATGCACACCGTGCCCATCACGCCCTGACCCGTTGTGTTGTTCACCTCGATACTGCAAACAACAGGCCAGACACTCATTATTTTTGAGGGTTTTTATAAATCATTGGGTGTCTTCTATTCGCCTGCATAAAAAATATTACTAAATATTGGATTATATATGGCCTGCTTCTTCTTCAATCAGTCCCTCGTTACTGAGGATCGTGGTCACTGGACCCCTTTAAGTGGACAGTCTTCCTCCATCTACTCCGGTCCAAAGATATTGCCTGCAGAAACATCGATATCACTAAGAGACATAGTGAAAAGTAAAATAATAGGAAGAAGCCCAAGAGGACGCAGCCAACAGAGACCAGAGCAGCAATCCCCATCATTTTAAGAACGTTGATCTCATCTCAGTCTCAATCTGCCAACAATACCTCTGCTAAACTAATTTCCCAACACTTTCAACAAGTTTTTGACATTGAATGTCACTGAGATGAAATAGCAACTAGATTTTGAACGTTTTTAATTACAGGAGTTGGTATTCAGGAGTCAGGAGTCAGAACAATTGCAGTGTCGGTTAAAATGTGGCACTCTAGCAAGTCACAGACCGTACCAAATGGATATACATTCATCTATTTAACGAGCTTCCAATCGTAACTAACCACCTTTGCCTAATGTATGCTGATGATGCTACTATATTTATTCCAAATTAATTTTCTAATTACGAAAGTGAAATAAATAACACGTTATAAATAACAGTAACTAATTCGTTGCAGTCAATTTTCCTAGGAGTTACAATAGATCAATATTTAAACTGGAAGGCACATATTGAAAAGATTAATAAAGAAAAATCCAGTGCTTGCTACGCATTGTCAATCCTGGCAAAAACTACAAATAACAATGTTACTAGAAATGTCTATTTTGGTCATTTTCATCCACTGCTAAGTTATGGGATAATATACCTATTGGGGAAACTCTACAAACTTGCAGTCCACGTTCATTCTCCACAAAAATGTCTAAGGACAATACATAACATGCATAGGATAGAATCGTTACGAGAAGTTTTCAGAACGGAGGGTCTTCCAAAACTGACTGGCATTTTTATGCTTGAATTATGTTTACTCGTATTTGTTAGAAATTAATAATATGCAATGTTTTAATTTCAAATCTGATTCCAAGAGAAACATTCGCAAACAATATAAACAAGGCATTTTACCTGTTATCAATAGTATGATTTATTATAAAAGTACCTACGTAACTGCTATTCGATGTACAACCATTTACTGCCAGCTATTAAGCAACTGAATGGAAATGTCTTTAAAACAAAATTTGAAAAAAGAATTATGGATTATGTTATGTATGTAAGTACTCTTAATATAAATGAGTTTTTTGAGAAAAAAATATGTTGGTATCTAATTTGTTTTGTAATGATTTGTAATATTTGTAATTTATTTTGAAGTTTATTTGCCATATAAATTATTGCATAATAATATACGAAATGGGTAGACTGTTGAGCCTGAAACATTTACGTTTAATGTTAGAAGAACTGATTTTACATACATATACAGTGCAATAAATATATCTTTATCTTTAGAAATTAATGAGAAGGATCCTCGGTATAACAAAGGAATGACAGAGAAGAAATGGCAAAAAAGCAGGTGACCCACTAGATGGTAAAAGTGGTCACTGCCAGCTATGGTCATGTTGGCAGGTAGAGCACATTCCAGCCAGTTGTCTGGTCAGCTAGTAAGTAGTTACAAGCCGGTACTCACACATAGGTGAAGTCCTGGTGCTGTAGATGCGTGAACTGGGCCAGCACGGAGCCCCGGGGCGTGAAGTTCAGGCCGCGGCCCAGGTCCAAAATGCTGAGCTCCCAGAACGTGCTGATTGTGTTGGCACCGGCCGGGCTCTCCAGGCTGATGCTGGACACGCGGATGCCGGCGAAGTCCAGCTGGGAAATCAGAGAAGCTGTTTTTTGAAACGTTCCTCCAAAATCTGAAAGAAACAAAAAGTAAGAGAATACAAATCCTCACACACAAGGATACTCAGATCTGCTACTTACTACCTGTAGGGCCATACTGAACCATAAAGTGACTGTTTTGTGCGAAAATGGGAACCGCAATATGTAATGCAGTATTTATTGTGTATTTATCTACGCTACTCCGTTCCTTGCTTGAAAGTCATGGCGAATAAAGCCTCTACTCTCTCTCTCCAATTAATCATTTTGAAGTAACAAGACTTTGTACTCTTGACTTAGGGCATTTCCCATTTCTTTTTTGATGAATGCACAAACTATCCGATAGTAACATATTTTACAAAGTAAGTGAGAAACATATTTTACAAATTTTATTTTTTTTGCAATTTGCTATCGGACGGGAATTCTGACATTTTGCGAAAAAGTATGTAGTTTGTTACTTCTTCACGCTCAAATGGCTCGACCGATTTGGATGAAATTTGGTATGAAGCTTATACCCTGGATTTATACATAGGCTACTTTTTATCCTGGTCTGCGCGGGTGACATCACGCGTGTTATCTCCGAACGGTTAGGCAAAGGTGTACCCACAGTGTGCCAGATATGTTTAAGTCCCGTGTAAGGGGGCGAACATATTGCCATCAAGTGGGCACAAAGCCAGACTCCGGGCTGCTACTGAGAAATTCCTGATGGACCAGCCCAATAACACCTAACTAGTACTACAATAATTCTCGTTACTACCCTCCCCCATCTCTACCTCTTTTTGGTGTCCCTCACCTTATCATCGGTGTAAGGGTTGAGCTTGTTCTTGTAGATCTGGAACAGGTCGTCGAGGTACGTGTGCCAGCGGTAGAACACCGGGTCGCGCATCGCCGTCGCCGGGTCACCCATCACGCCGAAGGGCTCCTGCGGGAGAGCACAAGGGCTATGTTAGTGCACAGAGCACGGGGACGGTATTGTAAACATTTTTAATATAAACTAAGCGCGTCAGTGAACGTCACAGGATACGCTGTTTTTGGGATAGGCCAATAATATCTCATTTGACCAGATTGGATCTACAGTGGCCAAGTTGAGCCCGCAGTCGGTTCACAGATGGCCACTGCAGTTCGTGACCAGGCCTATGTCCAGCAGTGGACTTGGATTGGCTGAGTCGACTGATCGACTGAAGGTCCAAGATCCTGTAGGTACTCACCAGGTGGCGATAGTCGGGGTCATGCGAGTAGGAGATGAACACGTGTCCCATGTTGTGCAGGTCGCCGTAGTAGTGCCGGTTGGGGCTGATGATGGATGACTCCATCATGTTGCCCAGCATGTCGATGCCTTGCTCTTCGTCTATTGGCATCTGGCTACCGTCCGGCTGCGGAGAACAAGTATATAGTTACAGGATTTGACAATCAAAAACCCTAAAAATTTGAGATACTCAGACATACTCCCAAAACTTCAAATTCTTTGCGGTTCCTTACTGAAAACGTCGTATTTACGTCTTAACAAAATGATTTTGAAAAAAACATCAAGACTCTCACCATGGTGATAGAGAGACTCTCGACAGCCTGCACGAAGCGGTCCCTCCAAGTCTCCAGCTGGGACACGTCGGCTCTGATCTGGTCCACTGGGCGGTCCAGGTCACGGATTGTGGTGCCGGCGAACCTGGAACACAGCATTTAATTTTATTTAGTCTTTTTCTGAAAGCATCGTAGACTGTAGCACTTTGAGAAGTGAACTATTTCCAATAGATGACAGCGGGAAGCTAACTTGAGAGTAATAATGATTTCTCAACATTTTATTCTGTACTATAGCTTAACAAGGCCAGTTTTGCAGCAACAACTTTTAAAAATTGCTCAACCGACTTCCCATCAAGTGTTGAACATAATAAGGGTGATATAACAAAAAAGTGTGGTCTCAGCAGTAGCAAAATGGTGTGTGATACTCCCTGGCCGCGCCACAGTGGAAAACTAAAAATAAATATTTCTAGATTAAATGTACACACTACTCAATTGTTGGCATTCAATATTACCTTGGAGGCCACGCCCTGCTGGCGACCTGCGAGTCGAGCTTGGGGAAGTAGCCTTCTTCAATGGGCTCGCGGAAGTTCTCGTAGCGAGCCACGCGGGCGAGGCCGTTGCACATGCGCTCCATGTTGTATCTGTGGGGAAATAAAGTGTACCTACTACATTTATTTAGTTAAATGTAAGTGTTCGGGATTTCTTCAGGTAATACGCATTGATTCCTTTGTTAAAAATTGTATAATATATTATTAAATGAGCAATATTTGTATATATGCAACGTGCCGCTGCAATAACGACATTAATTAAGTCATCTGTGTCTGTGAGAGTGCGTTTACAGACCCCCAAATTATCAAAACTACTGCTTATTCTTCTTAGTAATCGAAGTACACCGATTTCTAAAAAGCTTTTGACAAGGTTAATCATGAAATTCTGCTGAATAAAATTGCTTTAATTGGAATATGCAGAAATGTATAGCGTTGGTTTCTGTCGTACCTTGAAAACAGGTCACAGAGGGTTGTGGTTAATGGTCACCAGTATGTATCTGTTAATATTACTTCCGGAGTTCCACAGGGCTCTATTCGGGGACCGCTATTATTCATTATTTATATCAACGATATTAAGAAATGTTTTTAAAAGTCCAAATTCTTGGTGTATCCTATGACTTGAAGGCGTTTAAAGTGATACGTACTATGGACGACTGCCAGTCATTTCAGGAGGACCTGGACAGACTAACTGCCTACTGTATTGACAATAAGCTGCATATTAGTATACCCAAGTGTACACCCAGTGTGTGTGTGTATATACACTTTACCAGGAATAATTTCATCTTCAATTTCAATTACAACCTTAACTGTGTTCCAATACATAATAATTCTATAGGGAAGGATCTAGGTGTTCTCTTTGATGGCAAACTGTCCTTGAACCAGCTTACCGAAGCCATAGTCAATAGTGCTTTTAAAATGTGTCAATAGTGATTTGTGATGAGATCTACATCAGAATTTAAGCGTACCTCAACCTCTCAGTTAGAATATGCGGTCCCTATTTGGAACCCCTTCTACCAAAATTACGTAGTTGGAATAGAAAGGATCCAGCGCAAGTACCTCCGTGCTATGTGCTACAGATGTTATGGGACTAAGACTTATCTGTCATACTCCCAACTTCTTGATAAGTACAAGCTTATTATTGTCCACAATCATTTTGATGCCATTGATCTAACGAGTAAGCTGTGTTATTCTGTCCCCCGAACAGTTCATATGCGTCAGGTTCGTGCACGTACTCTGTTCGCGCTTAATTCTTGTCGTACGAACTCTGGCTTACGCTGCGCTGCTATTCATACAATGTTGGAATCCTATAATTCAAATTTCATTGACATTGACATAATTTGCATGGTTGAAAAATGAGTTTAAATCTAATATATTTTTTTTATCTGAATTGTAACCTTATTGCATAATTTAAGTAAATGAAATGAAATTGTTTGTATTTGTTTCTGATCTGATTTGTTTTTGTCAACGGTTTTTGTAGCTATAGCTAGCTTTATAGTACTTAACTTATTTATTTATTTCATAAGTATTTGTTAATTTGATTGATTTCATTGATCATCAAATATGTCTTATCTGTGTAATGCAGTGGACTGCAACATTACTACTCAAAGTTTTGTTAATCATATGTGTTATATATACGTTGTAGTTGTTTATTACCCCTTAATAAATAAAATTAAATTAAAATAAAAAAGTTTTTGCAAAACTTGCAACTGGTATTAAATCAGTAATTATCTCCTATCAGTAATTATCGCCCTGGGAAGCACCGGTGAAACTGACTGTACATTTTCGATTTTTCGTTCCGGTACCAACGGTGGCACTGTTCATTCGAGTGGCTAAGTGACCTCAGTGGATTAGCTAGTTGCTTTGTCTACGGGCTAGTAAGAAGTTAACAATTACAAAGTCACTAGTATATGATATTCATTTTTGTCAGATATGGATCTGCAGTAATCTCGTTGGTATGCCAGTAAACCAATATGTTTCTAAAGATTTACAAATCTGTGAAGTGATAAGTAATTTCTCTCCAAAGCTTACTTATCTTCTTATCACCCTCGTCTCATTTTAGGACTTGAGATCGGTGCAAAATGTGCTAATGCTTAAACCAGTTTATTAGACCTTGTAATAATGCCTATTTCAGTGACCAAATATTGTCCATCTCGCCTGGCAATAATCTACTGGTGCATGTATCACACTCCCCTGTGGTTCTTGTTGACGATGGTGCGGTCTGCGAAGTCGAGGGGGCAGACCAGGTGCCAGTGTGACTCACCTGGCAATAGTCTGCTGGTGCATGTAGTAGAACAGCTCTCCCCTGCGGTCCTTGTTGATGATGGCGCGGTCTGCGAAGTCGAAGGGGTAGACCAGGTGGCAGTGTCACTCACCTGGCAATAATCTGCTGGTGCATGTAGTAGAACAGCTCTCCCCTGCGGTCCTTGTTGATGATGGCGCGGTCTGCGAAGTCGAAGGGGTAGACCAGGTGGCAGTGTCACTCACCTGGCAATAATCTGCTGGTGCATGTAGTAGAACAGCTCTCCCCTGCGGTCCTTGTTGATGATGGCGCGGTCTGCGAAGTCGAAGGGGTAGACCAGGTGGCAGTGTCACTCACCTGGCAATAATCTGCTGGTGCATGTAGTAGAACAGCTCTCCCCTGCGGTCCTTGTTGATGATGGCGCGGTCTGCGAAGTCGAAGGGGTAGACCAGGTGGCAGTGTCACTCACCTGGCAATAATCTGCTGGTGCATGTAGTAGAACAGCTCTCCCCTGCGGTCCTTGTTGATGATGGCGCGGTCTGCGAAGTCGAAGGGGTAGACCAGGTGGCAGTGTCACTCACCTGGCAATAATCTGCTGGTGCATGTAGTAGAACAGCTCTCCCCTGCGGTCCTTGTTGATGATGGCGCGGTCTGCGAAGTCGAAGGGGTAGACCAGGTGGCAGTGTCACTCACCTGGCAATAATCTGCTGGTGCATGTAGTAGAACAGCTCTCCCTGCGGTCCTTGTTGATGATGGCGCGGTCTGCGAAGTCGAAAGGGTAGACCAGGTGGCAGTGTGACTCACCTGGCAATAATCTGCTGGTGCATGTAGTAGAACAGCTCTCCCCTGCGGTCCTTGTCGACGATGGCGCGGTCTGCGGAGTCGAAAGGATAGACCAGGTGCCAGTGCCAGTGATGCATATTGATACCGATGTCTTCGCGGAAGTATGCCACGCGCTGTTCCGGATCTAAGGTATTTGCAGTGTAGTTTGCTGGGATTATTACTGGCATCTAAGGGAAAAAAAGTTTCCGGAGAGTAATTTTTTTATTGGAAGTTTTTGGGGTCTATTTTTGGCGAAGCATTTACCTAAAAAATCTTATATGTAGCTGTTTCTCCAAAATACAGGTGATAACTCCAGTAGAAGCTTAAAGTATAATCTACAAAAATCATCCTTATTATTTAAATATACTTGTATTTTTGTCATAAGCTTAGATTCTTTAGATGTGAGATTGAGAGAGATTTGGAACAACTAGGTGATTACCTTCTTTATTCACACTGAAAGTCCTCTACGAAGCGAAATGAATCGTGTAGGTATAAGTTTGTAATAATTCGAGGTGTAAAGTTTTGAAAGCCTGTTCCTCGGTCCCAGGAGAGTCATGGCGATGTTCCTAATATGTAGAACTTCAGTGTAAGTAACATAGTTTCCTCACCCTGTTTCCGGAAGTGACGACGTTGCTGACTTCCCTGGCCCTGCGGAATACTTTGGGGTCCATGAACTTGTCGGGGAACGTCTCCACGAACGTCGGGATGGTGATGCCTTTCGTGTCGGGCCTGCAAAGTAACAAAACATTATTATTGTTATATAGTTCGTGATTTGTAGGATTCCGTACCTCAAAAGGAAAAATGAAACCGTTATAGGATCACTTCGTTATCCGTCTTTCTGTCTGTGTGTCTGTCTATCTGTCAAGACCCTTTTTCTCAGGGATGCGTGGAGGTATCAAGTGAAATTGCGCGCCAGTGAATGTGCACGCGATGACGTAATCGGTCCAGACCTCTACTTTTTTTTGTCGCGCGCGACTGAGATCTCAAGCGGCTATAGGATACTTACTTACCGTTGAACTAGAATCATGAAAGCATGATGGGCATTTTTGTATAGAGCCTGGCCTGATGAGCAATATAGTTCTAATGTATGGCAACTTATTGCTTGTAACCGGCCATTACTGCAACAAAACATTTTATCTCAAAAAGCCTTGCACCGTCGAGGACAATATATATATATTTTTTTTTGACAATTCCTTATGAAAAACAAATCTATAGCTGACAGATTTATGCAGATTACATGTGCTGCCTTTTTCGACCAAAAATGATCACTTTGGTATGTACCCTTAGGTGGTTCAATGCCGCTGGGGTCGCGGGTTGTTCGAAAGAGATACCGTGGCCCCGGCACAGGCAACTGAAGGATCACGGGTGGTTTTTAGTCAGAGGAAAAGTCTGACACGCCCTCCCGCTTCGCCTAGAGCGGGAGAAGTCATTTAATGATTTTCCATCCACAAAAAAAAAACATTTCATATGAAAGCTTACATTTTAGTACTTCATTTTGTAGTCGTTCGTGTTACTTTTGTTAAATTCTATAGAAGAACGTGTCTGCGATCTACTCGTACATATTTACCGGAAAAGGCGACATGTTTTGGAAGACAGTGTGGCGGCATCTACATCGCCACATTACGAACTACGCATGACAATGACATGACGTCACGCAATCCTGCATCGCAAAATTAGAGTTAACCGCGCGACTAGCATACAACGTCCCGACTTCAACCGTTGGGCAGTTGCCCACCAGACAAGACACCCGTCTGGTCGGAGGATCCTCCCTTTTCTATGGAGGATGAGTGAACTTTACACCCTGTTCCTCATGCCTCTATAGACAGTATTCCTGAGCGTCAATCCCAATCTCAATTGGCACTATAGGTACATATCCCAGAACATACCCGTACATTATTAATGGTTTTTTTTTTGAAAATAAGTTATTGGGTTCGGCCGTGGTTATCTGGATTAACACATAGGCTACTTTTTATCCCGGTCTATGCGGGTAAAACCGCGGGGCGCAGCCAGTAGAAGATATTTCCTTACCTGTGCAGTATAGCGACGGAGAGGCAGTAGTTGAACATGTAGGGGTTGATGCGCAGCTGACAGAACGAACACACGGACTGCAGGTCTTCTACGTCACGCATACCTGGAACATAGGCAGCTTGTTAGGAACTGAACTTGGGTAGGCTGTGACAAGTGTCTTTGGTGGCTAAACTATGAGGAATGTCTTTACGAAGTACTGCAAGAAACGGCTAAATATTGTCTTCATTCATATTTCAGACATTATGTTGTGTTGACTACTGAAAAAGTTTAAGGAGTAGTTTGAATTATTTTTCAATAGGTGGCGCTGCGAAGCGAGACAGCTAGTAGTCTAGAACATACACAAGTACCTATACGATGGAAAGGAAAAATTTTACCATGGGTTCAGTATCAGAGGCTTTAATGTTATGTAGTTTAGCATGCAACCTTCATGTGTTAAAGCATAGATTACGAGATAAACTTTGATGGAAAACAAAGAAGATAATTTAATCTTTCAGTTAAACGGCGACGAGCCGAATAGCTAGAAAAAAAGATATTCAAATGGAAGTCTTCTATTTATCTCCGGAATAGTAAACATCGATCAGATGTTTACAGTACTACATTCTAGTCACCCCAGAGTTAAAATTCTTCAATTTATTTGTTTGGCATTTCCATACATTTTGATCGTGTAGGCGGTGTAGTATAAAAAACTTTTGTATAAAAAAGCTATTGTTTTTTGAAACGACGAAATATTTCTAAGCTAGGTAGTCTAGAATCATCTGCTGAATTCATGGACACAATTTGTGCGTCGATGTTAAACTGTGTATTTTTTTCCACTTACCCATAAAGATATCAATAAGCTTGCCGGCCACCATTCTGTTCTTGGACATGAACAGCGAGCAGTTGTCGTTGTAGGGCAGCTCCATGGGCTGATCGAGGTTGGGCAGCGCGATGTTCCGCACGGGGATTCTGCGCCCGGCGTCGTCGCCGAAGCGGTTGGCGATGGTGGTGGCGAGCTGCTTGTACTTGTCGGGCTGGAAAAATAATATACTGACATTGAAACCGCGCCTGCATTCCCCAAAAGGGTAACCAACAAGGCAGAAGTGAATTAGTACACCCCTAAAGTGCCAGTTATAAATCCTCCCGCGTCTCACCCATCGCACAAAGTGCCAGTTATAAAGCCCCGCGTCTCTCCCATCGCACAAAGTGCCAGTTATAAAGCCCCGCGTCTCTCCCATCGCACAAAGTGCCAGTTATAAAGCCCCGCGTCTCTCCCATCGCACAAAGTGCCAGTTATAAAGCCCCGCGTCTCTCCCATCGCACAAAGTGCCAGTTATAAAGCCCTGCGTCTCGCCCATCGCACAAAGTGCCAGTTATAAAGCCCCGCATCTCTCCCATCGCACAAAGTGCCAGTTATAAAGCCCCGCGTCTCTCCCATCGCACAAAGTGCCAGTTATAAAGCCCCGCGTCTCTCCCATCGCACAAAGTGCCAGTTATAAAGCCCCGCGTCTCTCCCATCGCACAAAGTGCCAGTTATAAAGCCCCGCGTCTCTCCCATCGCACAAAGTGCCAGTTATAAAGCCCTGCGTCTCGCCCATCGCACAAAGTGCCAGTTATAAAGCCCCGCGTCTCTCCCATCGCACAAAGTGCCAGTTATAAAGCCCCGCGTCTCGCCCATCGCACAAAGTGCGAGCTATAAAGCCCCGCGTCACGCCCATCGCACAAAGTGTCAGTTATAAAGCCCTGCGTCTCTCCCATCGCACAAAGTGCCAGTTATAAAGCCCCGCGTCTCGCCCATCGCACAAAGTGCGAGCTATAAAGCCCCGCGTCACGCCCATCGCACAAAATGTCAGTTATAAAGCCCTGCGTCTCTCCCATCGCACAAAATGCCAGTTATAAAGCCCTGCGTCTCGCCCATCGCACAAAGTGCCAGTTATAAAGCCCTGCGTCACGCCCATCGCACAAAGTGTCAGTTATAAAGCCCTGCGTCTCTCCCATCGCACAAAGTGCCAGTTATAAAGCCCTGCGTCTCGCCCATCGCACAAAGTGCCAGTTATAAAGCCCCGCGTCTCGCCCATCGCACAACGTGCCAATTATAAAGCCCCGCGTCTCGCCCATCGCACAAAGTGCGAGCTATAAAGCCCCGCGTCACGCCCATCGCACAAAGTGTCAGTTATAAAGCCCTGCGTCTCAACCATCGCACAAAATGCCAGTTATAAAGCCCTGCGTCTCTCCCATCGCACAAAGTGCCAGTTATAAAGCCCCGCGTCTCGCCCATCGCACAAAGTGCGAGCTATAAAGCCCCGCGTCACGCCCATCGCACAAAGTGTCAGTTATAAAGCCCTGCGTCTCTCCCATCGCACAAAATGCCAGTTATAAAGCCCTGCGTCTCGCCCATCGCACAAAGTGCCAGTTATAAAGCCCTGCGTCACGCCCATCGCACAAAGTGTCAGTTATAAAGCCCTGCGTCTCTCCCATCGCACAAAGTGCCAGTTATAAAGCCCTGCGTCTCGCCCATCGCACAAAGTGCCAGTTATAAAGCCCCGCGTCTCGCCCATCGCACAACGTGCCAATTATAAAGCCCCGCGTCTCGCCCATCGCACAAAGTGCGAGCTATAAAGCCCCGCGTCACGCCCATCGCACAAAGTGTCAGTTATAAAGCCCTGCGTCTCTCCCATCGCACAAAATGCCAGTTATAAAGCCCTGCGTCTCTCCCATCGCACAAAGTGCCAGTTATAAAGCCCCGCGTCTCGCCCATCGCACAAAGTGCGAGCTATAAAGCCCCGCGTCACGCCCATCGCACAAAGTGTCAGTTATAAAGCCCTGCGTCTCTCCCATCGCACAAAATGCCAGTTATAAAGCCCTGCGTCTCGCTCATCGCACAAAGTGCCAGTTATAAAGCCCTGCGTCACGCCCATCGCACAAAGTGTCAGTTATAAAGCCCTGCGTCTCGCCCATCGCACAAAGTGCGTGCTATAAAGCCCCGCGTCACGCCCATCGCACAAAGTGTCAGTTATAAAGCCCTGCGTCTCTCCCATCGCACAAAATGCCAGTTATAAAGCCCTGCGTCTCGCCCATCGCACAAAGTGCCAGTTATAAAGCCCTGCGTCTCGCCCATCGCACAAAGTGCCAGCTATAAAGGCCCGCGTCACGCCCATTGCACAAATCACATTGCATCGCGTCTGCGTCTGTGTTTGTTTAGGAGGCGAGCCTATTAATATTGCTATTTACCGGGCATGGCTAAATGCAGAGACCGGTCTATCACTAAGGAATTCCAAATGGATTCAAATAACATTTTGCCCGCGCTAGCTTCGACTCGTGCGCATCCACTAAACAAGCAGTAAACAAAGTATGTCGTTACATTATAAGTGGGTACAGTCCAAAGAGACGGTAACAAAATATGGATTATGATGATGTGATTGTCATCTCTTTAAACTTACATAGTAATGCTGAGGGACTTCGAAGACAGCCTTGTCATCTCCCTTCTGCATGAAGCACGGCTCCGAGGGCCGGTCGAAGAATAACAACAGGTTCTTCTTAGCGTCCGACATTTTGTCACCTGGAAGAAGAATCAACTGGCATTTCTACTGTATAATTGCAATCTCTGGCCAAGGTACTAGTAATTTCCCGGCATTTTTTTTGTTCAGTCTTTCGGAGACTTGTTCATTTAATAGAAATTAATGAGGGTATTTTTAGGGTTCCGTACCAAAATGGTAAAAAAGGAACCCTTTATTTTTTGAAGGTGTTGTATAAGGCAACCATAACGTTGTATCATTGGTCATACACTCCAAATAGTTAGCTGTCAGCTCACAGCCTCTTAGTTGAACAGGTTATTTTTTATAGTTTCTTTAAAGTCACACATGATTGGAATAGGTACTAATGAGATAATATCTACATGTATGATATAAACTATGGAATATGACTAAATTACGTAAGTAGGTAATAAGTTTACAAGCTACAAGTTACAAGTTGAAGTTGAAGTTGTTAGTTTACAAGTTTGTTGGTTTCAATAACTAATTTGAATGAAAATAGTTCATTTAAATAGTGTCCCGAATTCACCATTTAATAGATAAAATTAAGGAACTGATTCGTACGCGTTACTGCTTACCCCCCAACAGCGTGATGCCAAATTCGAACAATAAACAAACAAGTAACAAATCTATGTAGTTTACGACATAGACAAATAATCAAAATTTCACTTACCACAAGATTTTTCACTAAACAAGAAAAAAAGAAATCTTTTGTTTTAAGCCGTGGTGTCCACGGCTCGACTATGGACCTCGAACCCTAGAACACACTATTTATACCCGTAAACTATTAGCACAAATCAGGGTATTCTGATAAGTCAGGAAGGAATGGGAGGAATTCGCGGTCAGCACGTATATCGCAACCACAATGTGACAGGACTGAAAATTGGGTAACTTATTTATTTAATAGAAGCAAACCGAAACCGGAACTGGTTTTGAACTTTCCATCGCTAAGTTTTGTAACCGAGTTTTATTACGTTGACAGCTGACCGCGCTCGCGATAAGTCGTTGACCGATTGTGTACGAGTGAATGAGGACAATGACCTCGAACTTCATAAAATTTTGCACCTGCAACCCTGCAACATAGTGACAACTGAAATGTTAGCATTTGTGCATAAAAAAATTAAATTAAAAATTTAAAAAACCCCCAACGCAAAAAGAAAGGGAACATTTAAAAAGTCAAAAATAATACCTATCGTTGAGCCATCAAATTCGATTGAGTAATATATATTTTAATTACAGAAATTGATGGATGGCACGATAAGGTTTGCTCATTGAATTGACGCTATAATTTCGCGGCGGGGTACCGCATAAGTAAGTCAGACCCTTCACTTGATTGATTAAGTACATATGCGGTACCCCGCCGCGAAATTATAGCGTCAATTCAATGAGCAAACCTTATCGTGCCATCCATCAATTTCTGTAATTAAAATATATATTACTCAATCGAATTTGATGGCTCTACGATAGGTATTATTTTTGACTTTTTAAATGTTCCCTTTCTTTTTTGCGTTGGGGGTTTTTTAAATTTTTAATTTAATTTTTATTTTAACATTTTTAAACTTTTCAAACAATTTAACAATACAGAAATGCATTTTTATTACTGCAGAATGTTAAGTTTCTCTGCACATGACATTAACTTATAATGATGCCACCATCGTACTGCAAATATGTAGAATTAAATACTGATAAAAAACGAATACAAACACTACTATCTGCTATTTTTTTTTCAAGAGTGTACTAGTGTGCTGGATATCCTAACTGCAACATCAGCTCATCGCGAAGCCACCATTGCATTGTATGTAGAATCAAATACTGATCAAAACGAATCCAAACACGACATATCTGCTATATTATTTTACCAAGAGTATTCTAGTGTGCTGGATATCCTGGCTGCAGCATCAGCTCGTCGTGTTGCCACCATTGCATTGTATTTAGAATAAAATTCTGATCAAAACGAATCCAAACACGACATATCTGCTATTACTATTTCAAGAGTGTTCTAGTGTGCTGGACATCCTGGCTGCAGCATCAGCTCATCCTGTTGCCACCATTGCATTGTATATAGAATCAAATACTGATGTAAATTAATCCAAACACGACATTTCTGCTATTAATTTTTCAAGAGTGTATCCAGCACACTAGTGCTGGATATCCTGGCTGCAGCATCAGACCAAGAATTCCATAATTTTGCATAGATAGAAAGCATACATGGATGTTTCAAATTTTAGGTCACACTAAGGTTTGAAAGTAAAGTAAATACCCATTACGCGTCTAAGATCCCTACCGCAGCTAACAAAAGAGCGGATAACTTTGAAACGGCTGAACCGATTTTGATAAAACATGTCTAAGAACCATCGCTGGAAAACCTGCTTTCAAATAAAAAAAACCGCATCCAAATCAGTCCACCCGTTTAAGCGCTACGGTGCCACAGACAGACACACAGACACACACACACACACACACACATAGCGGTCAAACTTATAACACCCCTCTTTTTGCGTCGGGGGTTAATAAAATGACTGTGATGGATGAGAATTCATTGATCAGAATTTGCAATTCAGCATTTGATTCTGATGAAATTTTAACGGCCAAATAGTAGATTACTAACCAAGGGGATAAAGCAGTGTCTTCTGTCGCGGGTGACGATTTAAATCGCGAGCGTAACGAAGGACTCGAGGTTTACTCCCGAGCGTAGCGAGGTTGTTAAAAACCTGTCCTGAGTGTAGCGAGGGATTTAAGTTCACCCAAGACCTTTTATCACCGAGGAAAATACTCTACTTTTCGTACCATTTGCGAAAAAATTAACACAATAATAATATGAGATAAGTAAATTTAAGTATTAAAAGTAATGACAATTAAAATAAACTTAACGTTTATGTATTTGAAGAAAACAAAAACGCGGCAAATTCCTAGACTAATATTTTTTTGTCGGAAAAGCAAAGGCATCAAGCTCATTCGGCCTCGTCGGTTTTCGTAATTTTATTTAATAATCATAACTGCATAATAAATGCGTATTCCTTTTTCAAAAAGATGTATAATGCTTTATATACAAACACAATGGTGTAAACACAGATGTAGTTCAGTTCAGTATAAATTTCGGTAAGTATTCCAAATTTAAATCACATTCTCCCCCTAGAGGATGAATGAAATTCAGTACAATTTTCTTTCCCTGTTTTTAACAGATTAAAAATGACTATTGTTATGTTCGCTTTTTGTGGCATAGTATGTCACTTTTTTGAACAAGTGGTACGAAAAAGTTATTATTTGAAGCCTTTTATCAAACAAGAAAATGAAAAGACGTAGATAGGACGCGACGGTAAAACTGACTGGGATTTAGAAAATATTATTGACCTGCTGAAATCTACGGATGCGGAAGATCCTGAAAAACTACCCATTTTTGTGGCGAGAGAACTGCATAGGTTGCTTGCTCCCTCCTGTCACCTTTGACCACCTTGATGCAATCCGCTTACTTAAGGATATTTTGTGGCTACAACAAGAGGTAATAATTTTTGATCTACACCCATGCTATAAATCCTCTATAAAAGTTCCTGAAACAGTTAGCTTATTGCCAACATTAAAACAACCAGTGTCATAGTAACCATAATAACATCCAAACGGGTGTTATAATGTTGTACTGAATTTCATTGTGCAACTCCTTTGCTTTTTTCCTTACTTACTCACGTGGTATCTTTATGAATTTCTATCTCGTCAAAATATAGGGAACAGCCGATATTATTTTGTTTTGTGTGTGTGGGTGAAGTAGTGAGTGAGTGATTGGGGTGAGTGAGTGAGTGAGTGGTAGTGAAGTGAGTGAGTGGGTGAGTGAGTGGTGAGTGGGTGAAGTGAGTGGTTGTGAAGTGAGTGAGTGGTGAGTGGGTGAAGTGAGTGAGTGGTGAGTGAGTTGAGTATAAGTGAGTGAGTGTGGTGAGTGAGTGAAGTGAGTGTGGTGGTGAGTGAGTGGTGAGTGAGTGAGTTGAGTGAAGTGAGTATAAGTGAGTGAGTGAGTTGAGTGAAGTGAGTGTGAGTGAGTGTGGTGAGTGAAGTGAGTGTGGAGGTGAGTGAGTGGCTTTCGCGATTTCAGGTTTGGTCACATAGTAAAAGTTGTTCATAATGATGAGTACCTACAATGACCCCTTATTAAAGGGTTGTGCGTTTAAATAAAATTCTATTATTACCTATACATACCTATACATACTACCATACGCAAAATACGCGCATTGTCGTGGAGTTGCGGATACCAGCCCGTATTACCTATTACCTATTACCTACCTATACATACTTTGTTTGTATTAGATACTCAACAATTAAACTTTCCACGAAAATACATAGAGTTCTTACAACATTGTACAATACCTACCCTGTGGTTTCAGAACCTTTTGTAGAGGATTCATGATGGGTGTAGATAAAGTCTTGTATGCAACTGTACATAATTAGGTATTAAAACACTCATGTGATACGATAAACCCACATTCTTGTTTTAATATCCCTTATTATCCAACAGTTGCATAAACAACTATTTTACAAAAAAAAAACAACCGACTTCCAAAAAAAACCTGCAAAGTGAAAAATAACTTTAATTTCGGAAGTCGGTGGCAAAAAACTAAAATACAGATCCAAAGACACCGACTTCCGAAATTAAAGTTATTTTTCACTTTGCAGTTTTTTTTTGGAAGTCGGTTGTTTTTTTTTTTTGTAAAAAAAGTTTTTATATGATGTCAGGTAGGTCAGTAGAGATAAAAAAAAACCGGTCAAGAGCGAGTCGGACTCGCGCACCAAGGGTTCCGATACGATTTCTGAAAAAGTGCGCTATTTAGAGACATAATTTTATTTTTCCTGTAATCTTTACATAAACTTCCATCACATAGAATAATTTCAGATTTTTCTCTCTGCAAACTTCGGAGATAGGGGGAAGGTATTTTTTTTTACATTTTTCATCAAAAGTCGAAAACTGTGCGACCTAAAAAAAAATAAAAAAATGTTTGAGAATGTGTAAACTCTGTTGCAAAAAAAATACATATATTTTTATTTCTTTCTTATTTGCAAAATAGTTGGGTAAACGTCATCTACAACTGTTCCAAATTTCAAGTTGATTGCATTAGTAGTTCTTGAAATATCCAGCTGTGACAGACAGACAGACAGACTGAGCCACACCACAAGGGTTCCTTTTTTACCATTTTGGTAAGGAACCCTAAAAACGATGAAAATAGCAAAATAACTGCCAGTGACTCTCATGGAGGAAAGGCGCGAGATGATCCTGCAGTCTTCAGACGATGCGCTCAAATACCAGCATATAATTTCAACATGAAAGATGTAACCATATTTTGATTTAAAATAGTGTCCGTGGAGTCTCTTGCCCGTTCTTCTCCATAGGTACCTACTACCTACGCTTTGGAATGGGCGACTAGCTTCATCTTTCTGACTGACCGACCCCTTGACAATTCAAAAGTGCCTGTTTTGTGAGTTTTGAGTTTGAGTGTTGTTACTGGGGCGGCTTGGCAGTCTGAAGCATAGACTAAGGTGTTTTCTGGTCGGACCACCTGCTATATTGACTGTTGAGTGCAATCTAAACACTGTCATACCAAAGGCTAAGCAAACTGCAGAAAAAGGGCCTAACAAAGTGGTGTGGCGCCAGCGAAACAGAATGGAAGTAATGGAACAGAATTTGCCTGTTTCACCACCACCGGACCTATGATCAAGTTCCCACTAACACATGGGAGATAATTTTATACAAATGTTCCATTTTTGAATTTTTTTGGTGAGTAGTGGCTATTCGGACATCGTGAAATAGGCCCGCAGTCTTGTTACTTTATAATTTCATTAAATAACAACAACATAACATAACACAACATTAACATAACATAACAACGACATAACAACAAACAACAACAACAACATAACATAACATTTAACAACATTACAACATTATTATTTTACATTTAACATTTGTTGACTAGACTCATACAACATATTTCCTTGGGAAGCCACTACTTACCGAATAAATTCAAAAATGGAACAGAAAGTGTATTTTGCCCGTCCAGTAATTCTTTTTGAAGGTTTTGTCCAACTTATTTTTACATACGTTTAATTGGCTTTTTAAGTTGATACGTTCTTTCCTAAGATTAAAAGTTATTATCTAACAGACACTTTGCGACTTCAAGAGTTTCTTGTACTTTTTAATATTTTTACTAATTTTAATATATTTCTTATTTTTAATATGGCTACTTACAATTGGACATCCAGTTAAGGTATCGTGCCCACTCAGGTCTATGGCAACGGTAGGCTTCTCAAACTCCAGTCCGGATAAAAGAAAGAAAGAAAGAAAGAAAGAAAAACGTTTATTTGGACACAGTTCGTGAAACACAAAAATACAAAAGAATAAAACAATGCGAAAATAATATTATAACCACAATAGTGTGTGCCTCACGGCTGCGCCAAAAAGGTCCATTTCAGCATTAATGCCAGACAGATGCTGCCTGACGCTGGTTTTCTAATGAACCTTTAGGGACAAGTGACGGGGAGTACAAACAGTTTCAACATACATAATATATAATTTATAGATAATTTTTAAACTTATAAATAAATATATAAAATAAATAAATAAATAAACAACAGTACACTACCAACCAGCTCGTTGAAAAGGTTATTGGTGTTGGCAACCTGTTCGCTGGCTTTCAGAGAGTTGATGGTGGAAATAGTGTTGTGTGCCTTGCATAATTGCACTTCAAGGCCAAATTTAATATGCGTTTCAGTGCCTGGTCAACAGTGTCACTGCATTGTTGGAATTCTGACACAGCTGACGGAGATGCTGATGCTAATCAAGTATTTCCATGTGCTGGGTGTACATTTCTAGGAGCTCGTGGCTAAGTAATAACAGCCGCACGGGTCGATCCATCAGGTTAAGCTACGCTTGCCGGGGTTGGTCCATGGATGGGTGATCTCTATACATACTGAGACCTCCTCCGTGCCTCAGAAAGCACGTTAAGCCATTGGTCCCGGCTGTCATTCGAGGATCTTTGACAATCGTTGCGGGTCGTCAGAAGGCCGAAAGTCTGACAACCAGCCTTACCAAAGGGGTATCGTATTACCCAGTAACTGGGTTGTGGAGGTCAGATAGGCAGTCGCTCCATGTAAAATACTGGTATTCAGCTGCATCCGGTTAGACTGGAAGCCGACCCCAACATAGTTGGGAAAAGGATAGGCAGATTGATTCTATTGGTGGTTGATTAGTGGCGTTAAAAGAATTTCAAATATAAAAAAGCCGCCAAGTGCGTGTCGGACCACGCATAATGAAGGGTTCCGTGCTGCTTTCAGTTTGTCACTCATGTCACGAACTGACAGATCGTGACTAGCGACCGGCAACTTCCGAATGCGCGGCGAAGGAATGCGTGCGCGCATACGTCACACGACATGTAACTTCACGCGCCTTGGACCAAGGGACTCAGCAGGCGACGCTCGTGTCCAGTGTAGCTACTGTTAATCTGTTATTATGTTAATGACGGACGGACCGTACCTAATATATAGGGATGATTTTTCATCATAACCTGTCATAACTAAAATTACAAGTTTTACGGTTTTATCACAAGGTCAAGTAAACAGCTCAAACCCAACCTGTTTATCATCTAAATAATCAGAAATATAGTACCTACCTGTTACGGACGCCGAGCATAGTGTGAATTAAAAGACTATGAAAGTTGTGCAGGATAGCTGCTTGCTGTTAGGTTAGCGTGGTAATATCATAGTCTTTAGGCATGTGGTATTTTCAGTTTGTGGATAATTAGCATTCAGCTTTAAGTCTAACAGATGCTAGAGTTTCCCACGGCGCCCGAAATGTTTTGTTTTGCTTATCGCCGGGCGTTTTCGCAGTAAAATGCATTGTTTTATATTCTAAAATGTTTACTAGCGGCACTGTTAAAGGAACTCATTATTGTCGAGACCTTTTGTTGAATAGGTAACAGTTCTGCGTAAATTGTAATCCGCACAAAATATCTTTCTTAGTTTTAGGAAACGAATTATTTGTTGTCGGTGTCTATTGATATGCATTTCTTTAGCCATTTGTAATAATTCTAAGAAAGTTTGTTTTTATGTGTTTACAATAGTTTTAAATAGCGTAGCCAGTACTTTGTTAGACCACCCAAAGCGTGGGAAATAGTAGGGATAGAACTAACGCCACTGGGGCATATAAAAAGCCTTACTTGTAAAACCAAAGTCAGTCAGTCGGCCTACAGCTCTACAAGAAGAATAAACTAGAAGACAGCAGCAAGAAGGCTTTTATTACTCCAACCTAATACAGTCCACCACAGTCTGGTCCATCGAGCAGCGGATAATTCTGAAGAACGAAGAACCAGCGCCAACCAAGCGGCAGAAAAACGAAGAAATCTGCGGCAAGAGCAAGAATCTACGAGGCCGACTGCATCGACCGACCGATCGAACAACCGGTCCCGAAGAATCGACGTACCTACGACGCGCCGCCATACCGACCCGACGTACCCGATCGTCGCTGGGTCGAAGAGGGGCTGTATTGAAGAGGGGCTGCGTTGAAGAGGGGCCACGTTGAAGAGGGGCCGCGTTGAAGAGGGTCCACGTTGAAGAGGGGCCACGTTGAAGAGGAGCCGCGATAGAAGAGGGCCGCGTGAAGAAAACGAGGGCCGGGTCAAGAAAGAAGAGGGACGCGTAAAGAAAACGAGGGCCGGGTCAAGAAAGAAGAGGGCCGAGTCGAAAAAACTTCAAGATGGTGGTCACCAGAAGCCAAGGGGAATTAGCAGAAATCGAGGAGCAGCAGCGTCACAGCCAAGAACAGGAGGCGCGCCGCAGAGAAGCTGAACGAATAGAGCAAGAACGATTGAGAAGAATCTCACTGGACCCGCCGGCATCACCATTTTGGAAATCAGCGGACGCCAGTACAGCGGGACCATCCGGACTTCGGGCTACTGCGGCTGCGGAGCAACGAAAGCCATCACCGACTAGATCCGTCAGGTCAACAACCAGCGTGACAACACGACTACGGATGGCAGAACTGGAGGCAGCAGAGAAGCTAGCGACGATCCGAAGAAAGGAGTTGGAACTGGAGGCAGCAGAGAAGCTAGCGACGATCCGAAGAAAGGAGTTGGAGTTGGAGGCCGATCTAGTCAAAAAGAGACTAGCAGCCGAAGTATCCGCGATCAACGATGAAGACAGCGTGCACGAAGAAGCCACTCCTCCCCGTGAAGAACCACATCAGAAAGTGGACAACTGGTTGAGGACGAACCCCCTCAACTCTCGGGAAGAAGAAGGAACCAGGGAAGCCAGGGAAGAGCCAAAGCAAATACGCTTCGAAGCACCGCGAGGAAGATCGCCAACTCCAACAAGGAAGAACAGCATCGAGCACTTGGCCGCCACATTGGAGAAGATGGCCAGACCCAGGCCTCGACACACTGACCTGCCGACCTTCTCCGGAGCAGCCAACGAATGGTTGCCATTCAAAGCAGCAGTTCGAGATACGACCGAGATGTACCAAGTGTCAGCAGCGGAAAACATCCAGAGGCTAAGGAGCTGCCTCAAAGGGGAAGCAAGAGACGCCGTGGCCGCCCTTCTGCATACAGCTACAGATCCGGACGTCATCATGAAGACCCTCGAGCAATGCTTTGGAAGACCTGAAGTCATCATCGACCGAGCACTAGAAGACCTCAAGAAACTTCCGAAACCTGGATCATCAGCAGCCGAACTCAACAGCTTCGCCATCAAGTTGCAGAACATCATCTGCGTGCTGAAGACAATCGACCGAAGAGGCTACCTGTTCAACCCCCTGATGACGCGAGAAGTATTGGACAAGCTCAGCCCGCATCTTCGATCCCGCTGGTGCGACTACGCCTACGACCACGAAGGAATGACTGACCCGGAGATCGTCATTTTATGCCGTTTCCTGATGAGAGAAGCGGACAGAGCACTGCGGTATACATACACCCCGTCTACGAGTAGCACAAGCCAGAAGAAGGATACTCGACCCATCGTGACACTCAAGAAGAAAGCGAGCGTCTTCACTACGGTCGAGAGCGCAGAAGAAAAGGTCAAGTGCCCCAAATGCGAGCAAGCTCACGTCCTGACACAGTGCCCGAAGTACAAGGCACTTACTGTGGACGAGCGATGGAGCTTGGTAAAGGAGAAGAAGATATGCTTCAAATGCGCCCAGAAGCAACACAGGCGCACACACTGCAAAGCAAAGGCGTGCGGCGTGGACGAGTGTCGCCGCCCGCATCATGCGACTCTTCATCAAGTACGAGAAGCAAAGACTGAAGAAAAGAAGACAGATGCACCCAAGGAGGAAGCGGTCCTGTCCCTAGCAACCCGACCAGCTGCCGGACCACAAGCAGTCTTGCTGAAGATGTGCCCTGTCGTCATAGCCGGACCACGGGGGGAGGTGAAGACGTATGCTCTACTGGATGAAGGAGCTACAATCACCCTCATCGATGAAGAACTAGCAGCGAGCATCGGAGCTGAGGGACCAGCGCAACCTCTCCACCTGAACGGGGTCAACATGTCACAGCAAGAGATGAAGAGTCAGCTGGTGGATATTCAAGTCAGAGGATTGAAGAGCGACGAGAACTACAAGGTCAGAGCGAGAACTATGAAGAATCTCCGCCTCCATCGTCAATCCGTTCCTGACACCCTACTGGACTACGAGCATCTGAGGGACCTGACACCAGAAGAGGTGTGCTACGATGTGGCCCGTCCTGGAATCCTGATGGGGACAGACCACTGGGAATGCATCGTGTCCCGCGAGCTACGAGTCGGCGGCCCTGATCAACCGGCCGCATCAAGAACACAACTAGGATGGGTGGTGCACGGAACCGCGCCACGCAAGACCATCTATCAAGAGGGAAACGTGCTGCACGTCTTCGAGCCTGAACGAACGCCGAGGACAAGCGAGCAAGAACTCCACGACTTAGTCGAAGCCCACTTCAAGATCGACGCACTCGGCATCCAGGGGAAGCCGCGAGTCAAGGAAACCGATCAGCGAGCTATCGACATCGTCAGGAAAACGACCAAGAAGATCGACACCGGGTACGAAGTTGGACTGCCGTGGCGACGAGATGACGTCATCATGCCACCAAGCTACGGGCAGGCGCTCCGCCGACTAAAGAAGATAGAACAAAAAATGGACGCCGATCCCGAGCTCGCCCAGCTTCGACTACCAAGATGCTACGTGACACAGAAGTACGAGCGCATCGACTTACACATCCTGTGCGACGCCAGTGAGCAAGCCTACGCGACCGTGGCCTACTGGAGAGTGAAGAATGTCGACGGGAGCCTGAACGTCGTGTTGGTCGCCGCCAAAGCTAAGGTGGCGCCTCGACGAGCGCAGACCATACCACGCCTGGAACTGCAAGCTGCGGTCATCGGAGCAAGACTCGCCGACACTGTGAAGAAGGAGCATCGAATCAACATCAGCCAGACGACCTACTGGACCGACTCATCCACCGTGGTACATTGGATTCACCACGACATGCGACGCTACACGCCATTCGTCGCGCACCGACTAGGGGAAATCGCCGAGCTAACCCAGAAAGAAGAGTGGCGTTGGCTACCCACCGCAAGCAACGTAGCCGACGACGCCACGCGACTCGTCGACACACCCATCAGTGCAACGGATCGCTGGTTCCAGGGGCCCGACTTCCTGTTCCTACCAGAGGAGCAATGGCCTAGAACAACGACGTCCGAGCAAGAGGACGAAGAGGTCCTCCACATCAGCGAGAAGACAGAACGAGACAGCTGGCTACCGAACCCCGCCCGTTTCTCGAAGTATGAAGTCTTGGTGAGGGCCACCGCTCGAGCAATCGCCTTCACCGACATCTGCCGTCGACGAGCAACAGCGATGGAACATCGCCACATCCAGCGCGCCGAGGCCGAGCTGATACGACAGGCGCAAGAAGACAGTTTCGGCGAGGAACTGAAGAGGATCCGGTCTGCACGCCCGCTGACAAAAGCGAGCCGGCTGTACCGGCTGGATCCAGTATTGGAAGACGATGTCCTGAAGGTGCGGGGCCGGATCGAGGCCTCTTCCGCGCCGACCGAGACGAAGCGGCCAATCATACTGGATGGCCGTCATCAGCTGACCAAGCTCCTTGTACTCCGGGAGCACTGCGCTGCGGGTCACGCCAACAGAGAGCGCGTGACGAACGACCTGCGACAGCGGTACTGGGTCATCCACTTACGGCCCACAGTACGCGCTGTCGAGAAGAACTGCGCCTTCTGCAAGAGACGGCGAGCAACGCCGCAAACGCCAGCTACGGGAGACCTGCCACACGCCCGCCTTGACCCCTTCCACCGCCCGTTCACTAATTGCGGGGTGGACTACTTCGGACCAATGATGGTCAAGGTCGGGCGACGCCGAGAAAAGAGGTGGGGCGCACTCTTCACGTGCCTCACCTCCCGCGCCGTGCACATCGAGCTCGTCGCATCACTCTCCACTGACTCAGCAATCATGGCGCTGAGACGTATGGCCGCACGCAGAGGGTGGCCCCGAGTGATGTACTCCGACAACGCAACCAACTTCCGCGGAGCTGACCAAGAGCTACGCAACGCCTACGCCGAGTGGATGCCTGCCCTGCGAGACGAGGGGCTACTGCATCGAATGGAGTGGCGCTTCATACTTCCTGGCGCGCCCAACCAAGGTGGCGCGTGGGAGCGAATGGTGCGCTCCGTGAAGACTGCTCTCAGCATCACTCTGCGAGAGAAGGCGCCAGCAGAAGAAGTCTTGAGAACTCTACTCACCGAAGCCGAGTTCTCCATCATCGCAAGACCGCTGACCCACGTTAGCGTGAACCCCAGCGATCCAGAGGCCCTTACCCCCAACCACTTCCTGTTGGGGTCATCGGAAGGGCTGCCAACGACGGGACCCTGCGACGAGGCTGACAGAAGAACGTGGCGAGTTAGTCAAGCACTCGCTGACCACTTCTGGCGACGCTGGCTGCGCGAGTATCTACCCACTCTGGTACCTCGCGGCGAGCCGCAGAACAATGTGCGTCCAATGCAAGCTGGCGACGTGGTCCTCGTGGTCGACAACACGCTGCCCCGGAACACCTGGCCGATGGGAGTCGTCGAGCGCACGCATCGTGGACCGGACGGCGGCATCAGGGTCGTCGAGGTGCGCACCAGAGCCGGCGTCTTCCGACGCCCCGTGAGCAAGCTCGTCGTCGTATTGAAGATCGAGGAGGCTACGCGAGCTGCGCCGGGGGGAGAGCTGTTACGGACGCCGAGCATAGTGTGAATTAAAAGACTATGAAAGTTGTGCAGGATAGCTGCTTGCTGTTAGGTTAGCGTGGTAATATCATAGTCTTTAGGCATGTGGTATTTTCAGTTTGTGGATAATTAGCATTCAGCTTTAAGTCTAACAGATGCTAGAGTTTCCCACGGCGCCCGAAATGTTTTGTTTTGCTTATCGCCGGGCGTTTTCGCAGTAAAATGCATTGTTTTATATTCTAAAATGTTTACTAGCGGCACTGTTAAAGGAACTCATTATTGTCGAGACCTTTTGTTGAATAGGTAACAGTTCTGCGTAAATTGTAATCCGCACAAAATATCTTTCTTAGTTTTAGGAAACGAATTATTTGTTGTCGGTGTCTATTGATATGCATTTCTTTAGCCATTTGTAATAATTCTAAGAAAGTTTGTTTTTATGTGTTTACAATAGTTTTAAATAGCGTAGCCAGTACTTTGTTAGACCACCCAAAGCGTGGGAAATAGTAGGGATAGAACTAACGCCACTGGGGCATATAAAAAGCCTTACTTGTAAAACCAAAGTCAGTCAGTCGGCCTACAGCTCTACAAGAAGAATAAACTAGAAGACAGCAGCAAGAAGTCTTTTATTACTCCAACCTAATACAGTCCACCACACTACCCTTTTTTACAAAGTTTGATTTTAATCACAGATTAAATTAGTATTATTTTAATACAGCTTTTAAATTGTCTAATGGGTCAGTTTCGAATGTCAACGGTAAGTTTGTTGTAAATCGTATACATTGTCCCATGAACGAGTTGCCTACTCTGTGGAGACGACGAGTGCGATGTATAACAAGATTGTATTTATTCCTGGTATTTAAACTATGAATATCGGGCATTTTCTTCAAAATTTGATATATATTTTTGTATACGTACAACAGATTTTCAAATATAATTTGGGAAGAGACCAGATGGCATGACGTTGTTGCTTTGGAAGATGGGTAGGCCTCTGGTGTGGGACGCAACCTGTGTCGACACCCTTGCGCCATCTCATGTTCCAAGCACTTCGGGCTGTGCTGGCGCCGCTGCTGCGGCTGCTGAGACCCTCAAGCGGCGCAAATACTGTAACCTTATAGGTAACTACAGTTTTGAGCCATTTGGGGTCGAAACGCTCGGGTCATGGAGCCCAAGTGCGCGGCTACTTTTTAAAGAAATTTCTCGCCGACTGGTCGAGACTTCACGTGACCACAGGGCTGGCTCGTTCTTTAGCCAAAGAAATAGCATTGCCATTCAGCGAGGCAATGCTGCCAGTGTTCTGGGCACGTTTCCGGATGACATCGATGCGGACGAGTACTTCGAGGCCTAAGTGTTCTTTTGTTTTTGTATTTATTTGTATAGTTAGTTAGTCATTTACTTTAGTACCTAGTGTAAATAGTTTTAATTTGTATCATGTATATAAATGATGTAACAGTCGGAAAAAAAAATTTGAGAAGCTACAGTCAGATATTTATTTCTTTGAAGTTTTTTCGAAGGACCCTTGGACCTAGTTTACGTAAATGGCTCGAACAGCCCTTTTCTGTAAAACAAACATAGTACGAATGTCCGCACAGATTCCCAGAGAAGAATCCCATAATGACATAAGACTATGAAAATAACTGAAGTAAACAATTCTGGCTGTATCCACATCAGTTATCTGTATATATGTGGGCACCATCGTAATTTTCCGTCAATGGTTATTCCAAGAAAAACTGTCGACTCAAACAGGTTCCAACTCTATTCCATTAAGTTGAAGAATTCCATTGGTAGTTAGCTTCCTGACATTGGGTGTTGAAAATTTAATGAGTTTAGTCTTTTTTCCGTTCAGGAGAGGATTATTTACATTAAACCAATGGACAAATTTAATTAAAAGTTGACTAACTGACGTTTGATTTTAAAAATGAGGGAAGTGTCATCTGCGAATAATACAATTTTGTGCTATAGTTGTTTCCGAATTAATTATAACTTCAAGTGTTGTAGTATCCAAACGTATTTATTGCACTTGGAGGTTTGTCTGAGATTATCTGTGGTAGTCGGCAGTGATGGCTAGAGATATTACTAAAAACAAATTACTTGTACTTAGAATATTAATAAACCAGTTTCAACACTCATAATAAGTGGTTTTCATACAATAGTGATAAAGTAAGTCATTTATATAAATTAGAAACAAGACAGGAACTAGAATTGAACCCTGCGGAACGCCCATAGTGACCGCAGATCCTGCAGATCTCTTGCCATTAACTTCTACACTTTGAATTCTGTTGTTCAGATAAGAAGTCAGAAGGTTGTGAGCCCTGTCCTCTACACTATAGTGGTACAGTTTCCTGATAAATGTATCATGATGTAGGTACGCAATCGGAGTCCTTAGACAAGTCGCAGGAAATGCCAAGAGCATCCTGCGACTCCTCCCAGGCCTCGAATATGCTCTTCAGTAATTCCACGACCGCGTGTGTAGTTGAACAACCCTTTGTAAAACCAAACTGTTTCAGATGAAGTAAATGTGTATTGACGTTTCAATACACATTTACTTCATCTGAAACAGTTTTTTAACATTAATTTGTTTTAAAATTATTTTTTCAAAGATTTTGGTCATACCTAATATTGAAATAGGCTGAAAATTCGTGAACAGTGGAATCACTTTGCTAAGGGCGAGCGCGCATTGCGGTGCGTTTTTCTACCGCATAATCTGTGAAGTATGGAATGTCTTTGAAGTGCGCGCACTGCGGTCATGCGTTTTGTTACTGTAGGCCCCGCCCAGTGCGGCAGAACTACCGGAAACGCACCGCAGTGCGCGCTCGCTCTAAGTTTCATCAGATCAGGAATATAATTGTAGGTACTAGCTAGACCAATAGAACACTAATGTATTTAGATATGTTTATAAATTCATATGTTACTGTCAGAAAATAGAAGTATTAGTCATTTGTGCATCGGACTAAAAGTTGGGAGGTTCAATCTTTGCACAAAACAAATAACTTATTTAAAGAGGTATTTCATGTATTGCCTATGTATGTGTGTAATGTAATCTAGGGCATGTGTAGGTATAATAATAATGACTCAAAAATATGAATAAGAAATCTATATAATATATATATATATAAAAATGAATCTCTATTTCTCTTGGTCCTCGCATCACGCGTGAACGGATGGAACAATTTCGCTAATTCTTTTTTTGTTGTGTTTATTATTGTCAGGAGAAGGTTCCTATGTAGAGAAAAATTGGAAAAGTTGCCGGGAAAATTGGAACATTCGGGAAAACTGAAAGTGGATTTTCTATGGGGATTTTGAATGATTGAAATTGGGACAGAACAACATCTGTCGGGTCAGCTAGTAACATAATAAAACAACAAATTGGTAAAAGGCTAATTTATTCAGTCTCAAGAAACACAAGTATATTACACACTATGTACATAAAATTAAGAACTATTAAATGTATTTACAGACCCGTTCACTTATAACTAAACTTATACATAACACTAAAAGTAAATGAAATCAGAATCCGTTAAGAAATAGCCGAGGTCGCTCCAGTAACAACACAACTGTATAGTTTATGGGACATGTAGTGTAGGACATTTATCTGCTTTTTACTAATACCTATTAGCTTCAGTTCCCTATTGCAGGACAAAACCCTCCTATCATACGCGGAGACTACTAAATCCAAGTTTCATCACTATGTTTTATTCCTTGTGAAAGTCTGTTTTATTTTCGACCTTTGCAAGTCACTTTGAAGTATGCCAGGTTGTAACCGATACTTGGTGTTTTGAAATGGGTCCATTTAAGTTCGGTGCACCACGAGATTTCTCATGATAGAAGTGTATGAGGAGGAATGTTTTTAAGTGACTATGGACGAACACAGACATTCAGGTTTAGAACTACAAACACGTAATAAAGTCTGTAATAAGAATATGTGGTGTAATGTTAATGACATAAATATTTCTGTTTTAGTGTGATCGTTACTCAAATTGTTAATTGATTTGTATTTAATTATGAACTGGATAGCCATGTCTGTGGGTAGGTAGGTATGCTTATAATTTATGCTCGATTTTATGAGAGCTAAAATCTTTGAACCTATTTGCGGCCGGCTGAAGTTACGCTCTACGACAACAAACGACTTGAACGAGCTTTTCATGACAGTTTTCTAAGTAAGGGCAAGGTTTGAAGTTGTTCCTGTTAGAACACAGAGGGCGCAAAAAGACACAAAATTGTGTAGAAAGTCACTTTTGATTGTTAAATCTTTGTAAAGTAATTGCAATGTTGTAATAGGTTTTTATAAGTTTGCCCAATAGTAAGTTATTAAAAGATATGATGTTTGTTATAATGATCGCACTTGGTATAATAGTAAGGTTTCTTAATACTAGCGGCTAGTTCGCCGGGGCAGCCGCAGGGCCTGCGCCGGGGCTCCGCTGGGGGCCCGGCAGCGACACTAGTGTCACGAGACACGGCCACGGCAGACCTACACACCCAATAGTGAGGTTAACCACACATAGATGGCACCACTAACTTAAAACTAGACTTATAATAAAAAGAGCAAATGGAACTTATAATAGAGAGGATAAAATGTGTGGTAACTAAGTTTACTAAAAATTAATCATACGTTTCTAATAGCCTAAGGTTGTACACGTAGTGCCATCTATGTTAGTTGCTAAAATGAAGCTTCTGTAGGGTTTTAGCATTTTGTGTAATTGTTCAGCGTTGCATACCCGAAGTTGTTACTGGGTTTTAAATATAGCATGGAGGGGGGAGTTTTCTCGTACTTTACATGTTATATTTTCAAGATATTATCATTTCTTATTCGACGTTCAGGTAGTAAGTTATCTACATTCAAATTGCATGCTGACCACATCAGGCCTCATAAACAGGCAGGCAAAATAAATCAATCCGTATCACTATCTGATGAGATAGGCTTTTAAAGTTGATGCATACAACTTGCAAGGCCAGAACACAACAAAACTCTTTTTCATTATATACTGTCGAACTGTCGTTTAAAATCAATCAACGAATAATTCATCATACAACGCTACAAGGCTCATTTGTCGCGTGGTCAAAATCTGAACTAAAGCCGCCATCTTGTTTTGTTATTTTTTTAAGACAATAGGGAAGACCACTGTCAAATTAGTTCCGCGTAGATGGCGTTAGATGTTTGTTACTTTCATTCAGCTTTTGTAACTTTCATTCAACTGTCAATGAAGTTCCTTGCTGAAAACTTTGCCGCGAGATGGCGCTAAAAGTATTTTCTTGTCGCCGATTGGTCGCTTTGATAAGTGACAAAGACACAGCGCTCTCTTGCGGCGAAGCTTCCAGGAAACAACCCCATTTCACAAAATTTTGATCAAAAGCGTCAAAAGTACCTCGTAACAGTGTACGTCACGGTTTCTCCTCCCTCTCCCCCCCCCCCCCCCCCCCGGGCTCCCTCCACCTACCGTCGCTGCTGGCGCGGGCGCGTGGTGTCGGTGAAGCGGATGCTGCAGTCCCGCACGGCCATGTTGGGGCGCAGGAAGTCGCTCAGCGTGCTAGCTTGCGGCGCGGGCCGGTCGAAGGGGAAGCCCATGGCGCGCCGGTCGGGGTACTTGCGGTCGCGGATGCCGCAGTACGAGGCCGCGTCGTTGCACGAGCCGACGAGGTCTTGTTCGATCTGAGGAGTTGGACGATCATTATTATACCTTATGGGCGCACAACGATATTTTACAAGGATATTTTGGCCTGTCACGTGCTTTCTATTATTTTCCTACTTAGGATTTTAAACAATCATTATGAAACATGGTAACTATAGGTAGGCTTGCAGTTTTAACAGAATGCCAATTCCCGTAATGAAAAGCATTTAAAATCTAGTCCCAATCTCATCTCAGTGACATTCAATGTCAAAAATGTTGGGGAATTAGAGGTATAGTTGGCAGATTGAGACTGAGCTCAACTGAGCTAAGAAAGCGATACCTGTCATAAAGAAAATTTAGAGTGTGTTTATGTAAATTACAGTAAACGCGTTCTAGATTTTAAAAAACTTGCCAAAATGGTTGACGAAACGCGTCAGCAGAGCTCCAAGTTTTTATTAAACCTTCCTGATAGACGTGGATCCTTACTTCAACAGTATCGTGTAGTACATACCCTGTCCTCGTTCCAGTTGGACACCATGGCGAACATCACGACGGGGTAGCCCTGCTCGGTGCCCTTCGCGGTGAGCATGTGGTGCGGCCAGCCGCAGCCGCAGAAGTCGAACTGCGCGGTCTCCGCCGTGCCCGGGTCGCCCGGCCGGGCGGACTGCGGGACAGATAGCGTGACATATATACCTCCACTCATAACTGACTAAATTAGATGTAGTTAATCTAGAGAGAGAGAGATGTAGTATTCTGCTAGTTTCTTTGAAAGATTTAGTCTGTGTTGTAAACATGATGGATCAGTGCATTATACCGAATTGCTGGGATAGATAACTAGAAAAAATGGTGGGTGCTTTTAAAAGAAAACAAAGATGCAACAATTGCAGTTGTTTTGTAAAAAAAAAAAAAATTTAGTACCTACTCTAAAGTCAAGTCATTTCAGAAGCTCTCCCTGCTAACTTCTCTCCTTCTTCTTATCATAGAACAAGTTTCTAAACCTTCTGCACGGTGCCGGTGTTAGTGCTACATACCTGATCGCGGAAGGTCCTCTCGTAGGGAATGGTGACGGACGAGTCCAGACTGCGGTGACGAATGGTGTTGTTGCCCGGACGAACTGCAAACATTACAATAATTGTATTAATGTTTGCCTAAAATAAGCCGTAAAATAGCATTAAAGATAGCAATCTCTGGTTCTGAAAGTCTGTGAAAGATCTGAAAAAACAAACCGAAGATCTTCAGTCAAACGCTTCAGTCCTTGCGCAGTTATGTTACATCTGATTTTGCATTACAGTCACACAGTGATTCTTTACCTTATTTACAACAAGGTTGCGGTCGGGTTGCTGCTGTCAGAGAGAGACAAAATAACTGTGAAAAGACTGCAGGGATGTCCACAGCTCCACAAGAATCAGAAAACTCATTCAGAAAAACTGTTTCATGATTTAATTGCTAAAAACGTTTGCCCAAGGCTGCTTTTGAAGCCACATAGTTTCGCATAGATCCAGAGCAAGTGACAGCTTGACTTGGAATTCTGTTCTCAGGCCAACCAGACCTTAGTATGATATAGGTAGTTACTCACGTCCAGTGGTGAACTTGTCGAGCTCTATCATGGCCCTCCTCTGCTCGTCGAAGGCGAGAGGCTCTCCGTTCTCATTGACTGTGGGCGCCATGAAGATGCGCACCGTGCCCATCAAGCCCTGCCCCGTTGTGTTGTTCACCTCGATACTGCAAACAACAGGCCAATACACTCATTATTGTTAAGGGTTTTTATAAATAATTGGGTGTCTTCTATTCGACTGCATATAGATTACATATTGCCTGCAGAAACATCGATATCACACACAGAAAACCAAGAGAAAGAAGACCAAGATGACGTAGCCAGCAGAGATCAGAGCAGCAATCCCCATCATTTTAAGAACGTTCAGAGTCTGATATCATCTCAGTCTCAATCTGCCAACCATTGCTGTCAACAATACCTCTACTATATATACTCTTAGCCTCTACTAAACTAATTTCCCAATACTTATGTCACTGAGATGAGATAGCAACTAGATTACTTGAGATTACTAGATTTTGAACGTTTTTAATGGCAAGATAATTTGACACGAAAAGTATTTGACAGGTCTACATCTACAACAGCGCCCCCAAGCGGGATAAATTGCGAGAATTGCTGCCATTACAAAGAATTGATGTTCAGGAATCGGGAGTCGGAGCAATTACAGTGTCGGTTTATGTGGCACTCTAGCAAGTTACAGACCGTACCAAATCGACATCCATTCTTTAGAAATCAATGAGAAGGATCCTCGGTACTCAGTAATGAAGGAACGACACAGGATAAATGGCAAAAAAAAAGCAGGAGACCCACTAGACGGTAAATGTGGTCACTGCCAGCTATGGTCATGTTGGAAAGTAGAGCATTTACTCACACATAGGTGAAGTCCTGGTGCTGCAGATGCGTGAAGCGGGCCAGCACGGAGCCCCGGGGCGTGAAGTCCAGGCCGCGGCCCAGGTCCACGGTGCTGAGCTCCCAGAACGTGCCGATGGTGTTAGCGCCGGCCGGGCTCTCCAGGCTGATGCTGGACACGCGGATGCCGGCGAAGTCCAGCTGGGAAATCAGAGAAGCTGTTTTTTGAAACGTTGCTCCAAAATCGGAAAGAAACAAAAAGTATGAGAACACAAATCCTCACACGCAAGGATACTCAAATCTGGAACTGCTACCTCTAGGGCTATACTGAACCATAAAAGTGTCTGTTTTGTGCGAAAATGAGAACTGCCATTTGTAATGCAGTATTTATCTACTCTGCTCCGTTACTTTCTTGAAAGTCTGTGCGAATAAAGCCTCTAATCTAATTACTTCATTATTTTGAAGTAACAAGACTTTATACAACGACCATTTCCCATTTCTTCTTTCATGACTGCACAAACTATCCGATATTACCATAGCTTGTATATGTAAGTAAGAAACACCTTTTCCCAATTTAAAATTTTTGTAATTTGCTATCGGATCGGACGGGAAATCTGACATTTTGGCGAAGAAGAAGATCACATCACGCGTGTTATCCCCGAACGGTTAGGCAATTGTATACCCACAGTGTGCCAGATATGTTTAAGTCCCGTGTAAGGGGGCGAGCATATTGCCACCAAGCGGGCACAAAGCCAGACTCCGGGCTGCTACTGAGAAATTCCTGATGGACCAGCCCAATAACACCAGAGTATTGATAACTAAAATAATTCTGTTTAGTAAAGTGTCCCTCACCTTATCATCGGTGTAAGGGTTGAGCTTGTACTTGTAGAGCTGGAACAGGTCGTCGATGTACGAGTGCCAGCGGTAGAACACCGGGTCGCGCATCGCCGTCGCCGAGTCGCCCATCACGCCGAAGGGCTCCTGCGGGAGCACAAGACAAGGGTAGGTTAGTGCACAGAGCACGGGGACGGTATTGTAAACACTTTTTAAACAAACCAAGCGCGTCAGTGAACGTTACCATTCATAGGCACTGACGGCCCATGACAATTTCAACAATAAATAATGAACTTTATTTAATCAGATTACAATGAGGTCTAAAATAACTTAGCCTTAGATGTTAGTACTTAGCAATGCCCTGTGACAGCTAGCTTGCGCTCCGTTGCGCCAAATTGAGACATGAATATTATTTGTAAAAGCATCTCCAGTCGCGGCTGGCGCGGCAATTTCGTTTGTTAGTATGATAAGTTTCTTGTAGAACTGCTTCTTCCTCTTCTCGCGTCGATGATTCTCATTTTGTCCGACCAGTACAAGTCAGTCAGCCCTATCATTTACCTCATTTAAGTCCAGGAGAGTGCAGGTAGTCGTGCAAGACCACTGGGCTATATATATACTCAGAGTGAGTGTGGAGCCCCCTCAAAAGATACGCTGTTTTTGGGATAGAGCAATCCATTATTACAATATCCCATTTGACCAGATTGGATCTGCAGTGAGCCCGCAGTCGGTTCACAGATTGTCACTGCAGGCCTATGTCCAACAGTGGACTTGGACTGCTTGAGTCGACTGATCGACTGAAGGTTCAAGATCTTGTACTCACCAGGTGGCGATGGTCGGGGTCGTGCGAGTAGGAGATGAACACGTGTCCCATGTTGTGCAGGTCGCCGTAGTAGGTCCGGTTGGGGCTGATGATGGACGACTCCATCATGTTGCCCAAGATGTCGATGCCTCGCTCTTCATCTATTGGCATCTGGCGACCATTCGGCTGCAGAGAAGAAGGTATTGTTACAGGTTTTTTTTTTCAAACCTCGTTCCTTGCTTTTGATTTTGAGAAAATCATCTCGAACGAAAATCGATCAATTAACATCAAGACTCTCACCATGGTGATAGACTGGCTCTCGACAGCCTGCACGAAGCGGTCCCTCCAGGTCTCCAGCTGGGACACGTCGGCTCTGATCTGGTCCACTGGGCGGTCCAGGTCACGGATTGTGGTGCCGGCGAACCTGGAACACAGCATTTTATTTTAGTTAGTATATTTTCTGAAAGCATCGTAGGCTATAGCACTTTGAAGTGAACTATTTCCGATAGATGACAGCGGGAAGCTAACTTGAGAGATAATGATTACTCAACATTTTATTCTGTACTATAGCTTAACAAGGCCAGTCTTGCAGCGACAATTTTTTTTAAATTGCTCAACCGACTTCTCATCAAGTGTTGAACATACTATGGATTATGTAACAAAATCTTAACACTATGTCAATTCTGTTTGATGTTTTGCCAGCCATCATCCACAAAGTAACAATTTTATTACATTTATCATCCACTAACCCGCAGAGCAGTCACTCTCAATGTAAGGAGGCTTTAATCTCAGCAGTATCAAAATGCATCCCATTTTGCTACTGCTGACATTAGAACTTCTGTTTGGCATTCAATATTACCTTGGAGGCCACGCCCTGCTGGCGACCTGCGAGTCGAGCTTGGGGAAGTAGCCTTCGTCAATGGGTCTGCGGAAGTCCTGGTAGCGTGCCACGCGTGGGAGGCCGTTGCACATGCGCTCCATGTTGTATCTGTGGAGAAATAAAGTGTAACACATTTATTTGGTTAAATGTAAGTGTTCGGGATTTCTTCAGGTAATACGCCTTGATTCCTTTGTTAAAAATTGTATAATAAATAAATTAAAAAGATCACACAAGTGTCAACGCTTTACAAATCTGTGAAGTGATGAGTGGTTTACTCTCCAAAGCTTACTCTTCTTCTTATAATATTCTTGTCTCATTTTACTTGGGATCGGCGCAAATTTTTGTACCAAAGTTTATTAGACCTTTTAATAATGCCCTGTGAACAAATATTCTCAATCTCACCTGGCAGTAATCTGCTGGTGCATGTAGTAGAACAGCTCTCCCTGCGCTGCTTGTTGAAGATAGCGCGGTCTGCGGAGTCGAAGGGGCAGACCGGGTGCCAGTATGACTCACCTGGCAATAATCTGCTGGTGCATGTAGTAGAACAGCTCTCCCTGCGGTCCTTGTTGACGATGGCGCGGTCTGCGGAGTCGAAGGGGCAGACCAGGTGCCAGTGTGACTCACCTGGCAATAATCTGCTGGTGCATGTAGTAGAACAGCTCTCCCTGCGGTCCTTGTTGACGATGGCGCGGTCTGCGAAGTCGAAGGGGCAGACCAGGTGCCAGTGTGACTCACCTGGCAATAATCTGCTGGTGCATGTAGTAGAACAGCTCTCCCTGCGGTCCTTGTTGATGATGGCGCGGTCTGCGAAGTCGAAGGGGCAGACCAGGTGCCAGTGTGACTCACCTGGCAATAATCTGCTGGTGCATGTAGTAGAACAGCTCTCCCTGCGGTCCTTGTTGATGATAGCGCGGTCTGCGAAGTCGAAGGGGCAGACCAGGTGCCAGTGTGACTCACCTGGCAATAATCTGCTGGTGCATGTAGTAGAACAGCTCTCCCCTGCGGTCCTTGTTGATGATGGCGCGGTCTGCGGAGTCGAAGGGGCAGACCAGGTGCCAGTGTGACTCACCTGGCAATAATCTGCTGGTGCATGTAGTAGAACAGCTCTCCCCTACGATCCTTGTTGACGATGGCGCGGTCTGCGGAGTCGAAAGGGTAGACCAGGTGCCAGTGCCAGTGGTGAAGGTTGATGCCGATGTCTTCGCGGAAGTACGCCACGCGCTGTTCCGGTTCTGAGGCGTTTGCAGTGTAGTTTATTGGGATTGTTACTGGCATCTAAGGGGAAAAAAGTTTCCGATGAGTCAGTAATTTTGCTGAAAAGTGTACCTATGTAATAACTTTGTACTATTTCGATGTGTAAACTTTTGAAAGCCTGTTCCCCTGTCTGCCTGTGTGTGTGTTCTGTTCTGTTTGTTGATGTGTAGTTGTTTTGGTCCCAGGAGAGTCATGACAATGTTCCTAATATCTAGAACTTCAGTGTAAGTAATGTAGTTTCCTCACCCTGTTTCCGGAAGTGACGACGGTGCTGACTTCCCTGGCCTTGCGGAATACTTTGGGGTCCATGAACTTGTCGGGGAACGTCTCCGCGAACGTCGGGATGTTGATGCCTTTCGTGTCGGGCCTGCAAAGTAACAAAACAATATTAAGTATTGATATTAGTTCGCGTTTTTTTTTTTAGTGAAGTTGAAGTTTGGTTTATTCCTCCAGCGGCACATCCAGTATAACAATGGCCGCACGAACTATTCGATTGTTCTACTCATAGAAATATACTTATAGGTACTATCTATGATTCTTCTTCTTCTTTTTGTGGGATGGTACCTACTACATTGTGTTTTATGTTATTCTAACCGTTTCCCATATTTACTTATCTCACCTCATCTCATCTCATCTTTTCTTTTTCTTCGCATTTTTATTTATTTTATTTTTGTTCTTTTTTTCGTGTTTACCTATTGCGTAAGAACTTAATTCTTTTTTTTTTTACTGTCGTCATTCGAGTGCAAGTGTTTAAAAGTACCTAACGCAATAGTACATTTTGATACAAGTGGAGAACGTTTGTTATTGCATTCGAGGCGGAATTAACACCCGAGCCGTAGGCGAGGTTGTTTTTGAGCCGAGACCTGCAATAATATTCACCTCCGAATAGAGAGTTGTGAATAGAGGCATTGAACCAATTTGGACTAAGTATAGGTATAAGTTATCTGTGGCAATTTTTATTCCCGCACACGTGCGGATAATTTGCTCATAGAATTTAAAATTATAACCGTCTTTGCTTCTTGTCTCTTACTATCTTTGATATCACTGAAGTAAACTACATAATTGCTTGATTGTTTTTTAAAGTCTTATTAGTCATAGTGCGACTTTTTTTTTTTTCTTACTAGCCTACGCTGTCAAACTCCTGATCAAACGCCTCGCTCCATTTCTTCCATCTTTCGCGAGTGTCACATTATTTCTTTAAAATAAATGTAATTATTTTTTCTTTTGTTGTTTTTTCTTTACTTACATCTATTCATGTAAGTTGTTAAGTATCATTGAATTGTGCTTTTGTGTGTTATGCTATTTCTTTTGTGTGCACTAAATAAATGGTTTATCTATCTAAATATTTCCTTACCTGTGCAGTATAGCGACGGAGAGGCAGTAGTTGAACATGTAGGGGTTGATGCGCAGCTGACAGAACGAACACACGGACTGCAGGTCTTCTACGTCACGCATACCTGGAACATAGGCAGCTTGTTAGGAACTGAACTTGGGTAGGCTGTGACAAGGTCTTTCGTAGCTTAACTATGGGGAATGTCTTTACGAAGTACTGCAAGCGAAGACAGTGAACTGTCTACGACTGCAAGAAACCGCTAAATACATATCTAGTCTTCATGTTTCAGACAAGAGCAAAGAGATATGTATTGAAGTAGTTTGAACAATTTTCAACAGGTGGCGCTGCGAAGCGATGCAACTAGGTATGTAGCCTAGAATAATTTTCAACAGGTGGCGCTGCGAAGCGAGGCAACTAGGTATGTAGCCTAGAACAATTTTCAACAGGTGGCGCTGCGAAGCGAGGCATAGGTATGTAGTCTATGCTCGGACTTTTAATTATTCTTCTTCTTATCTGTCATTTTGTTAAAAAATATTCCTATTTGATAGCGAAAAAAGACAATAAAAATGACATTAGAAGTGTCACTTTACTGCAACTAATTAAAAGTTCGACCATAGAACATACCTAAGCGATGGAAAGGACATGGTATCGAAAACTTTTAACATGGGTTCAATCCAATGATATATCATTGGGTTCAATCAATGATAATAATACGTCATTGGGTTCAATACATTCTAGTCAGCCCAGAGTTAAAATTCTTCAGTACCTATTTTTTTGGCATCTATGTACATTTTGATCGTGTAGGAATTTCACTTTTGAAAACAGCTGTTGTTTTTTAATCGACGCGACATTTCTGAGCTAAGTAGTCTTTTTACTTTTCCACTTACCCATAAAGATATCAATAAGCTTGCCCGCCATGGACCTGTGCTTGGGCACGAACAGCGAGAAGTTGTCGTTGTAGGGCAGCTCCATGGGCAGGTCCAGGTTGGGCAGCGCGATGTTGCGCACGGGGATGCTGCGCCCGGCGTCGTCGCCGAAGCGGTTGGCGAGTGTGGTGGTGAGCTGCTTGTACTTGTCTGGCTGGAAAAATAATAATATAATAACATAAAATCGCCTCTGCATTTCCCGAAGGGCAGACAAAAAAAAAACAAAAAAAAAGGGAAAGGAAAAGGAAGGAGGGGAGGAAGGAGGAGGGGAGGGGGGGGGAAAGGGGAACTAGGCAGGGGTGAATTAGTACACCCCCAAAGTGCCAGTTATGGAGGAGGCGAGCTTATATTAACCGGACATGCCTAAATCCAGAATCCGGGCTATCACTAAGGAATTCCAAATGGAAGTAAGGACGAGTAACATTTTGCCCGTGCTGGCTTCGTGTCGTGCGTGCAGCCGTGCATCCACTAAACAAGCAGCAAATAATAATTGATTTGCTACTTGGATAATGAAACGTCATACATATAATTTTGCATGCATGTATAGGTACTAAGAGCAGTGGTGGTCCAGTGGTAACGGACGCGGCTTTCGAATTGTAATAGGTCCTAGGTTCGATCCCTGACAGGCGTTTTACTTTGTGTAAATTATTTCATCACCACCTCTCATAACGGTGAAGGAAAACAACGCGAGGAAACCGGCATGTCCTAAAACCAAAAATTCGAAGGTATGTGACATCTGACCCGCACTAGGCCCGCGTGGTAGATTACGGACCACTCCCTCTTCCGAAAGGAGGCCGGTGTCCCAGCAGTGGGATCATTATAGGCTGATTATATAGGGTCGTTTACATTTTATGTGGGTAGGTACAGTCCAAAGAGACGTTAAAAAAATATGGATTATGATGATTTCATGTCTTAAAACTTACATAGTAATGCTGAGGGACTTCGAAGACGGCCCTGTCCTCTCCCTTCTGCATGAAGCACGGCTCCGAGGGCCGGTCGAAGAATAACAACAGGTTCTGCTTAGCGTCCGACATCTTGTCGCCTGGAAGAAGAAACAACGACATTATTAGACTGAAAAGTAAACTATAGGTACTGAAACATAACACTCAGAACTGGCTAACCTTTACAGTATCTACAGCATGACGAGCTTTTTATCGTGAAAGAAGAGAAGAAGATGGGTATAGTTAGAGATATTATAGTTTCTATTGGTACACGCTACATAGACTGCTAAACTCAACAGGTAGTCTATTGTACTTAGACCATGAATATAAATCTATTTTGCTGGTGCAAAGGAACTGTATGGAAGATCTAAACAAGGCAGGTACCTTCATACATCAATTAACGGATGTATGATAAGTAAGTAAAGTATCATTATTATAATGTAACAATACAACAAAATGATACAATATTAAGTGTCGCCATGTCTCCGGGGTACAGTTTCAATGCAGTCGCGCATGATACATATAGAGAATACATTGACATGGGGCGTTCAAATCGAGAAAGTATGTAGTAAGCTGAACCAATATTCATATGCATTAAACATGTTAAGGAGAACTGTAGGTGAATCAACATTACTAACCGCATATCATGGACTAGTTGCATCATGTTTAAGATATGGCATAATTTTTTGGGGTAATGCAACTGGAAAAGAAACTGCATTTATCGCACAAAAACGGTGTATCCGAGCCATCCTTAATATACAAAAGACCGACAGTTGTAAACCTCATTTTAAAAATTTAAAAATATTAACTTTACCGTCCATGTACATCTACGAGACTGCCCTTTTTGTCAGGCGCAACCTGTCTAAGTTCTCACAAGTGAGTAGCCTGCGCAGAGCCGGTACGTTAAATTTGGCTCCACATAAAACTGCATTATTTCGGAAAAGCATATTTGCAATGGCCCCGAAGGTTTATAATAAACTACCAAAGTGTATCAAATCAGCAGATACCATTAATGTATTTAAAAAGAGGTTATTCCTATTTCTTATCGAGAAGACATATTACTCTATTGAGGAATTCCTTAATGACCGAATATAGTATAATTATTTTTATTTTTTATGTGTGATTATTATAATGGGACATTATCTAATTGTGTAATTTAATGCTTTTATTTGACATCTCCTGCTATTTATTTTAATTGTAATTATGATTATTATTGATATTGTTATTTTAACACCTACTATTTGTACACCATTAAGTGGTAGGACATAGAGATCATAACTTGACTGTAACACCTACTGTAACCTATGTTCACAAATAAATAAATTGAAATATTTGTATGGCCTACAAGTATTTGTTCCGAGTCTGGGTGTTTTTCTATCTATAATATGTATGTATTTACAAAAAAAAAAATTATATAAGTAGTTTATCAGCCATCTCGTTACCATAACACAAGCATTAGGTTGCTTAGCTTGGGACTAGATGGCGTTGTGTGAAATGTCCAAGGATATTTATTATTATTATTATTTATTAAATTGAAATTGAAATGATTGGAATACTAATGGCATATGTACAAGTATGATAATATTATAACTGTGGAATAAACTTAAGTAATAAGCTTGAATTATAATAGTAATTTAAATAGTACCTACGTTAAGAATCTGCTTTAGTATCCCGAATTCATGATCTAATAGATACAAACAGATTCGTAAGGTCTGCCAGCTAAGCTACGCAGAACTATGCTGGGACTTTTAATAAGCTGCAGTAAAATAACACTTCATAACTGTCATTTCGTTAAAAAATGTTCCCATTTGATAGCGAAATGACAGTAAAAATGTTCCCATTTGATAGCGAAATGACAGTAAAAATGTTCCCATTTGATAGCGATATGACAGTAAAAATGTTCCCATTTGATAGCGATATGACAGTAAAAATGTTCCCATTTGATAGCGAAATGACAGTAAAAATGTTCCCATTTGATAGCGAAATGACAGTAAAAATGTTCCCATTTGATAGCGAAATGACAGTAAAAATGTTCCCATTTGATAGCGAAATGACAGTAAAAATGTTCCCATTTGATAGCGAAATGACAGTAAAAATGACATTAGAAGTGTCATTTTACTGCAGCTAAATAAAAGTCCGACCATAGTTACTGCTTACCCCCGAACAGCGTGATGCTAAATTCGAACAAACAAAGAGACAAACAACAAATCTAGTTTACAACAAAGCTAAATAACCAAAATTGGACTTACCACAAGATTTTTCACTAAACAAAAAATAAAAACTAAAATTTCTATTGTTTCAAGCCGTGGTGTCCACGGCTCGACTATGGACCTCCAACCATGGAACACACCATTTTATACTCGTAAACTATTGCACACGGCAGGGAATCCGTGTGCAAACACAACACCATTCTGATAAGTCGGGAAGGAACGGGAGGATATTTGCGGTCAGTTTATCGTAACCACAAAATGACAGGACTGAAAATTTAAATACATTATTATTATGCAATGTTACCTATGATTTAGATAAGGTGTTGCTGTTGTTATGACGACTTTGGGAAGGCTTAGGTACCTACATGTCCAGCAACGGACTGGGTTAGCCTGCTTTGACCACCTGAACATACATGCAAGGGCTGAACATACCTACATTGGCCGCAGAACCGATGACCACCGGTGGACGATTTTTAGGGTTCCGTACCAAAATGGTAAAAAGGAACCCTTATAGTGCGACTCAGTCTGTCTGTCATAGCTGGATATCTCAAAAACTACTAATGCTAATCAACTTGAAATTCGGAACAGTTGTAGATGACGTTTGCCCAACATTTTGCAAATAAGAAAGAAGTAAAAGAAAGGTCTTAAAATTTCGAAGTGAGGCTACTAGGGCATGTGGGGTATTACATGATAGAGCGCTGTTTACACATTATCAAACATTTTTTTCTTTGTTTTAGACCGCATAGTTTTCAACTTTTGATGAAAAATGTAAAAAAAATACCGTTCCCCCACCCTTATCTCCAAAGTCTGCATAGAGAAAAATCTGAATTTTTACCATTTTGGAACGGAACCCTAATTAACGACAGGTTACCTATTTGCCATGAGAACCATGATTAGATTATAGTTTAACATCATCACGCTTGTAAGTATGCATGCAAGTAGGTACCTCTGTTAGTCTCAGTTCTATGTAGCAGGTCAAGCCACCCGAAACTGTCAAATTTTCCCAAATAACCTTGAACCTAATGCTTTAGCGATAAAGATGAAAAGCTAGGTATTAAAGAAATTTGACAGATTGTAGTAGCTTGATGTGTCTGCTGTACAGTGCGTTTCAACTAAGAATAGGAATGACCTTGCGCCATATTGTGAAGATTTAGCAAAATAGCATCTCGTTTACACATTTGCAAAGTCAGTGACATATTTTAACAAAAACAAATTCCAAAAACAGAACTAAAATGGATAAGGATAGCACTACAAAACTTTGCAAGCCTTAGATTTCTAGCTTCAGTTGACAGTTAAAGGTCATTGACTTTCCTATTCTTAGTTGAAACGCATTGTACCTACGTAATGGAGTTTCATTATTAAAGAATTGCCATACCGTAGCATTTTATTTTAGAATCAACACCCACACGTCTACTTCTGTATTCTGAAACGCTACAAGCATAGCATTGCGGTACTACTTACCATAAAAATATGTAAAAATCGATACCCCTCCCCTCTACCTACATAACCAGGTACCTACGTACATAAATATAAAGTCCTAACCCCGCAAGCTGCGATGGAACTTTTATACAAATTAACTTTTCTTTGACCTAGCCCTCGAGCTTGAGGTCCCAAAGTCTAGGTAGCTTATAAAGGCTTCCGCAGACAGGCGCGATGCGACGGTGCGACGTGATTCTGGTAGAACAATTTCCATGTAGTTTTCATAGACTCAAACTCAAACTCAAAGCATTTATTTCAATTAAACCAATTACAGCCACTTTTGAACTGTCAAAGAGTCGGTCAATTAGTCAGAAAGTTGAAGCTAGTTGCTCATGCCAAAACGTAGATCTCTATGGAGAAGAACGGGCAAGAAACTCCACGGACACTCTTTTGAATCAAGATAGATAAGTAATACAACATCCTGGGTAGGTACAATAATTTTGTTGCTTCTACATGTGAGAACAATGTAAAAAAAAATAAAAAAATACTTAAAAACAAGTTAAAATATAAAATTAAAAATAAGCCCTGGCAGATAAGAGATGATCAGTCTTAAGTTCTCAACTGACGGCGCCCGATGAAAATAGAAATTGTTCTATTATAGTTGCGAGTGCGACGCTATCTCGTCGCGCTTGTCTGCCGGAGCCTTAAGAGTCCAGTCGAGGCCAATGTCAATGAAAATAATATGATGTATGGAGGTACACTTTTCTATTGGCATTTGAACTACACGGCCGGCCGGCTCTACGGCCGAAATTCACCGAGGAGTTGTTGGAAATTCAAAATCAGCGTCACAAACAGGCATTTTGTGCCAATTTATAAGAATTAAACTTGTCAAAATTGCAATTGCCCTAATAAGTCAATTAGTAACTAAGTTAGTACTTAGGTTTGCTAATAACTGAAAATTAAGTAGGTACACGTAATAGCCAACGCAAGCATGCCTAGAGATGTTAAGTGCAGCCTCACGCTATACCTATTAGACTCCAAAATTAAGTATGCTAAGTAAATAAGGATCGTCTGAGAGGCCTACACATGTAATGTAGTCTGTAGCAGTAGGTACCTAATAGAGCGCCTGAAAAAGGCCTGTCCCGAGAAGTCCTAACAATCCAGGTGGTCTACTCCCTAAGTCCGTCCGTCGGTCCGTCCGTCCGTCAGTCAGTCCGTCCGTCTGACATAACAATCCATCAAAACAAGTGTAAAAGTAAAATTTTTCGGACGGGCAAAAACTCAAACTCAAAGAGCAATCAATCTGCCTAGCCTTTTCCCAACTATGTTGGGGTCGGCTTCCAGTCTAACCGGATGCAGCTGAATACCAGTATTTTACATGGAGCGACTGCCTGTCTGACCTCCACAACCCAGTAACTGGGTAATACGATACCCCTTGGTAAGACTGGTTGTCAGACTTTCGGGCTTCTGACGACCCGTAACGACTGTCAAAGATCCACGAATGACAGCCGGGACCAACGGCTTAACGTGCTTTCCGAGGCACGGAGAAGTCTCGGTATGTAAAGATGGTCACCCATCCACTGACCAACCCCGGCAAGCGTAGCTTAACCTCATGGATCAACCCGTGCGGCTGTTATTACTTAGCCACGAGCTCCTCTCCTCAAACTCAAAGAGCATTTATTTCAAATAAACCAATTACAGGCACTTTTGAATTGTCAAAGGGTCGGTCTTGGGTCGGTCAGTCAGAAAAATGAAGCTAGTTGCCCATGCCAAAGCGTAGATCCTGGAGAAGAACGGGCAAGAAACTCCACGGACACTCTTTTAAATCAAATATTTTACATAATATTGGTTACATCGTTCATATTGAAAATATAGATGTGAGAACAATGTAGAAAGACGTGCACGATAAAAGCGTCCGTAATGAAAAAGATAAAAACTAAAAACAACTAAATTAAAAATAAGCCGTGGCAGCTAAGGGACGACCAGTCCCAACTGACGGCGCCCGTTCACGAACATGACGCATGGATCAGCACCAATTAGCTCAATCATTTTGAAGGGAACTTAATGATCCAACACACACGCCACCACCAGCGAGACATTTGAGGGAGCATGACATACTCTCAACCAAATTGGGAGTAGGGATAACTGTCGTTAGAGGAGCTCGTGGCTAAGTAATAACAGCCGCACGGGTCGATCCATCAGGTTAAGCTACGCTTGCCGGGGTTGGTCCGTGGATAGGTGACCATCTTTACATACCGAGATTCCTCCGTGCCTCGGAAAGCACGTTAAGCCGTTGGTCCCGGCTGTCATTCGTGGATCTTTGACAGTCGTTACGAGTCGTCAATAGCCCGAAAGTCTGTCAACCAGTCTCACCAAGGGGTATCGTATTACCCAGTAACTGGGTTGTGGAGGTCAGACAGGCAGTCGCTCCATGTAAAATACTGGTATTCAGCTGCATCCGGTTAGACTGGAGGCCGACCCCAACATAAATTGGGAAAAGGCTAGGCAGATTGAGTAGGTAGGGATAACTGTGAAATCGTGTTGTCATTCATACTTCGTTCGGGGCCCGAACCAATCATCCATCCGTAGGTGATACGGAGTAGGAAACGCCCGTAACGAAGGCCGAAACTACGGGCTTCGTGCTTAGGGAGTTCCTTTACTTTCGAAGTCTATAAGATTATACTTAGTTCATAATCATAGCAATTGTTATATAGTCCAGTGGCTTTCCAGTTCCCACAGCATGCTCAGCACGTATAAAATACTGGTATTCATCTTCATATTTCAGCTTCATCCGGTTAGACAGGAAGTCGAGTCGACTTCCTGTCTAACCAACGTAGTTGGGGAAAGGCTGGCAAATGGTGATTCGTTTTAAACTTTCTTTAGTATACAGGGTTATTTGTAAAACACCAGTAACCTCTTAGGGGGTCATTATACTCATCATTATGAACAATTTTTACTATGGGACCAAACCTGAAATCGCGAAAAAAAAATCAGCTGTTCAGTACATTTTGACGAGTTTGATGTAGATAAATGTACTGAACAGCTGATTTTTTTTTCGCGATTTCAGGTTTGGTCCCATAGTAAAAGTTGTTCATAATGATGAGTACAATGACCCCTTAAGAGGTTACTGGTGTTTTACAAATAACCCTGTATAACACTACTGAACATATTATGGATTTCCTGTGATTAAATGTAAAATAAAGTGTCCACGTCCACTGCTGCGTAGGTACTCTCCGAAGATAATTAGGGTTCCGTACCAAAATGGTAAAAAGGAACCCTTATGGTGCGACTCAGACTGTCTGTCTGTCTGTCACAGCTGGATATCTCAAGAACTACTAATGCTATCAACTTGAAATTTGGAACAGTTTTAGATGACGTTTGGCCAACTATTTTTCAAATATGAAAGAAATAAAAATATACATATTTTTTTTACAACAGGGACTGCAACGGGGTCTTAAAAGTTCGAAGTGGGGCTACTAGGGCATGTGGGGTATCATATGAAAGAGCGCTGTTTGCACATTCTCAAACAATATTTTTCTTTTTTTTAGGCCGCATAGTTTTCGAGTTTTGGTGAAAAATGTTGTAAAAATACCGTTCCTTATCTCCGAAGTTTGAGTATAAATAGTAAGTATCTAAAAGTATTCTATGTGATAGAAGTTTATGTAAAAATGAAATATAAATGATGGTACGGACCCTTGGTGCGCGAGTCCGACTCGCTCTTAACCGGTTTTTTTCGTATGTTTCTTCTGCAGTGTGTCTAAGTAGGTAGGTACCTATTTAGATAGTGGCCTTCTTTCTTATATCCTATGATAGTGGCAGTAAATATTTTCCAATAAAATTAAAAGGACATTAACATTCGCTCGTATAGCTACCTACAGATAAAGATAACATGTTAAGGCTCTTACAGACAGAGGCGATATCGCGGTCGCGACGCGATATTTCGATATATATCCGTACAAAAATATCGCGTCGCGACGCGATATCGCCTCTGTCTGTAAGAGCCTTTATTTTCATTATAGGTACCTAATCGAGGTGATTACCTGATTAAGTAGTTGTGGGATTATCCATGCGATAGTATTGCAATCAATTTGTATTGATATAATATATAATTTACAGTTTTGCAGTGTTTTACCTCCCAGGCAATCAAAACCGTTTGAAAAATAATATATTTTATCTACACCCATGCCATAAATCCTCTATAAAAGTCTCTGAAACAGTTAGCTTATTGCCAACATTAAAACAGCCAGTGTCATAGTAACCATGGTAACCATAATAGCATCCAAACGGGTGCTTTAATGTTGTACTGAATTTCATAATGCAACTCGTTTTCAAAAAAAGAACATTGTAATGCACTCGCGTTTCACTACAACAGCGCCGTAATTTAAAAAAAGAACGTATTCGAATTCACGTCGTCATGGCCAATTCTCGTACCTAAAAACGTTCACAATCTCATGCCAGCGTCAATCAAATGTCAAAAATGTAGGTAAACTCTATACAATTTTTGACAGATTGAGACTGAGATGAGATTGCGAACTTTGTTAAAAATACGAGAATTGCCCCTGCTGTCGTATACTATGACGCCGGCCGCCATGTTCGATACGAGTATTAGTATTGCAAAAACTGTTTCAGAACCTTTTATACAGTATTTAACATGGATGTAGATAAAGTCTTGTATGCAACTGTACATAATTAGGTATTAAAACACTCATGTGATACTATTATCACACTCGGCTTCGCCTCGTGTGATAAGCCCACATTCGTATTTTAATACCCCTTATTATACCTACGTCAGTTGCATAAATAACTATTAAAACGCTAGCTTAAGAAACACTTTTCCTAGCGAATGCAAGTACATACCTAGCCTTAGTTATGTGATTCCAGCTTCCCCTTCTACCCCTCTCTGTCATGCCGGGGCCACACTATACGGACATCGCCGTTGATCATCGCGTTGAAGAGCGATAACCGTAGGTGTAGCGGTGTAGCCACTACGGCGATAATTTGACAACGGCATTCACATTGCCGATGGACGAGGGGTGTGAATTCAATGAGCATTGACGTTGACCGTTCAAGTGTGGCCACTCAATACATCGCGTTGAACAACGGAACAATTACCGCGATGTCTAAAGCGTATAGTGTAGTTTGAGTCGTAGGTACGTTTCTTTAAAAAAATAAATACTTATAAAAAAGATTACTTGCATGTAGGTATACCTGCACTGCCGCAACCCCCATATCAAATCTAAAATAGAAAGTCATGCATAAGTTAAAAGAACAATAAAATTGCTAAACGCAGGTTACTCGGATTTATCGATTTCAGGAGAACGCTAAAATGTAACAACTAACAAGCTTCACCTTGTAGCCGATTGTCTGCAGCGCCATAGTAGCGCTCTTCCTAATTGACCTATTTAGCCAGCGGCCCAGCGATGAACAGAAGCTGAAGGAACTGCTTTTACATTTATTTTTCATAGCATTATTTTTCATTTTGTTTTAAATTGTATGTCGGAAAATATCCCACAGGAACTTACTACCGGGAAATCCTTCCTTATTCCTTGTCTACATTAAATGAAATAAAAATCCATGTAAAGTAGGTACTGGTATTCAGTCAGGAAGCCGACCCCAACATAGTTGGGAAAAAGCTAGGCAGATTTCTTGTCTACACTATAAAGGGAACCTCTTTGTAAAATTTCAGCTTTCTATCTAAATCCAAGAGTTTGGGCTGGGTGTTGATGAGTCAGTCAGGACTTCTCCTTTTATTTATATAGATTCCATTTACGAATAGGTCTCCGTGTAAGTTTTATCTAATTTCTCAGTAATCTTGGCTACACAAAGATTCACCCGCCAAACTGACGTCAAAATGGCGGGTGCATGTGGGGCGGGTGTATGAAACTATTAACAAAATGGCGGGTGCATGTGGGGCGGGTGAATAAAACTATTAACAAAATGGCGGGTGCATGTGGGGCGGGTGTATGAAACTATTAACAAAATGGCGGGTGCATGTGGGGGGGTGTATGAAACTATTAACAAAATGGCGGGTGCATGTGGGGCGGGTGTATGAAACTATTAACAAAATGGCGGGTGCATGTGGGCCGGGTGTATGAAACTATTAACAAAATGGCGGGTGCATGTGGGGCGGGTGTATGAAACTATTAACAAAATGGCGGGTGCATGTGGGGCGGGTGTATGAAACTATTAACAAAATGGCGGGTGCATGTGGGGCGGGTGTATGAAACTATTAACAAAATGGCGGGTGCATGTGGGGCGGGTGTATGAAACTATTAACAATTACCTACTTGCGAACTAAGTAGGTGCTAATTAGGTGCTTTTTGGGATATAGGTACCTATTCAGATCATTTCTGAGCAATACACCCGTGGTTAGCTAGACCATAAATTAGATAGACAAATAACTAACGAACCTATTTGAAAGCATTGGCTAAAACTTTTTTACAAAAAACAAAACCGACTTCCAAAAAAACACTACACAGTGAAAATAACTTTAATTTCGGAAGTCGGTGTCTTTGGATCTGTATTTTAGGTTTTTGCCACCGACTTCCGAAATTAAAGTTATTTTTCACTGTGTAGTGTTTTTTTGGAAGTCGGTTTTGTTTTTTGTAAAAAAGTTTTTATTTTTCACTTTTTAGTGGGTCAGTTTGTAATTTATCTAAGTTACAATAACCCAATGTCCACTGCTCATCACGTTTTACAAAATATTGCTTTTCCCGATGCAGAGACGTTAATTGTTGAGGAGTTCTCCTAGTAAGAACCAGGAAAACTGGAGCTCATGGTAAAGTCACCATCACCATTATGCATTTTGACGAGCATAAACCATATTAAAGTAATCGAATCGCAACCTGTGATATACTTAGATATACTTGAGTATTTCCGATGGCCATGTGTGGTCTTCATCATCAGTTCCAGTTCACCAAATGGTACTTTCCGAGAGCAAATGCACGAGTTACTATAAAAAATACCGAAATCGATAAAATTTGAGGGTTTCCCTCGATTTCCATGGGATCCCATCATCAGATCCTGACTTGATGATCATGGGACCACTTGGGAAGTGTACCCTTTCGAACAAAAAAAGAAAAATCCAAATCAGTCCAGCCATTTTCGAGTAATCGGGGAACATACATAAAAAAAAGGTTCCGACGAATTGAGAACCTCCTCCTTTTTGAAGTCGGTTAAAAATGGCTACCTACTGATAAGTAGAACGTTGGCCAATTATTTTATTAGCATAACTACGAACTTTTGTAAGAATATGAAACCAGGTATTTGGACTAAATAGACCGTTACGGAATTTATTAACATGGGTAGGCTACCGCAGCCTGCTGCCACCCTCTTCAACCTTGACCTTTATACTTACAGCATAAAATAGAAATATTCATATTACTATTTTTATTATTCTAGGTACGAAGTGTAATGTTATGTTAATTATGTTTTTATTAATTACTCGCCTACCCCGCCTACCTACCTAAATAAGTTAGTTTTTTACCTACCCTTGGAGTTCTTTGCCATCTGAATTCTGAGGCAGGCGAAGTTATGTAAAGTATGGCCGGCTCTTCTCCATAGAAAACGACCAATTTGGAACATCTTACGTTTCATAAGTGCACATGTAGGTTTATGTGAAATAAAATATTTTGATTTTGATTTTATGAGGGTACACGGCGCTGCTCCAAAAGTCGATTTAACAGTTCAGTTTTAAAGTCTTATTTTTATTGTTATGCAACATATTCATAAAAATCTTTAACTACCTACCTACATAACTTACATACAATTTTTAAGAATAAACTGTTAGATATTCCATGAAATGCAGAAAAGCAAAGTATCGTATCATTTGTTTGTTGCTGACCCTGCGCTCGTAGAATGCATGTGCTTCGACTTCGACTTCTGCCTCAGACATAAAGCAACACGGCCCCCGGCGGACCCGCCGGGGGCCTTGTTGCTCTATGGCCTCAGACGGTAAAGAAAACTCAACGGTCGGTAAAAAAGCTTAGTCCATAGGTAGGCAGGTACGGTCCGCAAGATAAGTCGATTAACACTGCTACTTTTACACAACATGTAAATTGATACAAAATTATTTGATTATCTCCTTTTTCCTAAAATACCTAAGTCTAGTAGGTCTTTAATTAATTTTACTTCTGTTCCGATTTTATTTAAATGTCTTGCTCAATAATTAAGATTTAAAAAAGTGTTAATCGACTTTTGTTGCTGACTGTGCAACAGGCGCCACGAAAGATGAGACTTGACTCATCTCTCTTGATCAATTTCTGTAATCCATACTAATATTATAAATTCGAAAGTAACTCTGTCTGTCTGTCTGTCTGTCTGTCTGTCTGTCCGTCTGTCTGTCTGTCTGTCTGTCTGTTACCTTTTCACGCCTAAACCACTGAACGGATTTCGATAAAATTTGGCAAGGCTATAGATGGTATCCTGGGGACGGACATAGGCTACTTTTTTTTTCAAAAATAATCCTACAGGGGGTGATATAGGGGATGAAAGTTTTTATGGAAACTCAGTATTTCTTAAGTTAGGGATGTGAAAATTAAAATGTATGCTTTTGATAGGAAACAAAGAAATATGCGGTTCAGCGTTTTTGAAAAATCATCCCCTAAGGGGGTAAAATAGGGGTTGATTTTAAAATTTACAAAACTGCACGGATTTCGACAAAATTAGGCAAGGCTTTATATAGCATCTTGGGAAAGGACACAGGATACTTTCAAAAGCAAGCCCCTTGTAGTAACAAGGGGTGATATAAGGGATGAAAATGGGAAACCCAGCATTTCTTAAGTTAGGGATATGAAAATTCAAATTTATGCTTTTGGTAGGAAATATATAAAGAAATATGTGGTACAGCGTTTTTGAGGGGGTACAATAGGGGTTGACAAATGTTTGTGTAATTACCTCTTTTTAAGAGATTTAAGGGATTGGAAATGTAGTCATAGTTCGAATCTTGAGGTAACATTTAGTCTTTATTTCATTCGAAGTTTTTACGAGGAAATTATTTGAACGAGTGGACTCTCGGACAAAAGTTATTTTTTATTAGAGCGTGACTGGCATAATAAATTTTAAGTAATTAACAAAGTCGCCGCCCCCGCCGCGTGTCCGTGTGTCTGTTTGAATGCGATAATGTCAAAAAGTACCGAACGGATTTTCATACGGTTTTCTCCAATGAACGGAGTGAAGTGATTCAGTGTAATTCATTATGGTTTTGTGTAAATTGGCTGAAATATGACGACGACTGTTGAAGATGTCGGAAAAAATCATGCCGACTGGTAGCTTTATGCCTACTATACACGGTAACGATATATCGTAGCGATTTGAGTTTGTACAGTTATATCGGACGGCCCTGTGTTTTCCACATGTACGTTCCCATGGGATATTTTCCGACATCCACGCGGGCGAAGCCGCGGGCAAAAGCTAGTTAAAATATATATAGGTATTACTCAATCGAATTTGATGACTCAACGATAGGTATTATTTTTGACTTTTTAAATGTTCCCTTTTCTTTTTTGCGTTGGGGGTTTTTTAAATTTTTAATTTAATTTTTATTTTGAGAATCTAATATGCGAATAAAGGGTTTGACTTGCGCAGTAGACGATTTTCAGGTCTCTTTCATGTCGGGGCCACACCAACAGGAAATGCCACTGATTATCGCGGTGATGGACGAGGCCGTAGGTGTAGCCCCTTATCGCAACAATTTGACAACGGCATTCACATTGCCGATTGACGATGATCATTAACGTTGATCGCTCAAGTGTCGCGATCATTATTACCGCGTAGGAACAATTACCGCGTTGTTTATGGCGATGATGGACATTGACGTTGACGTTGGTGTGGCCCTAGCATTAGCGGTATGAGGTCCGGGGCCGTAGTACTATGACATGAAAAAAGATCATGGATCCGTCGTGGTTCCAGTGTGTGTGTGTGTGTGTGTATGTGTGTGTGTGTGTGTGTGTGTGTGTGTGAGAGAGAGAGAGAGAGAGAGAGAGAGAGAGAGAGAGAGAGAGAGAGAGAGAGAGAGAGAGAGAGAGAGAGAGAGAGAGAGAGAGAGAGAGAGAGAGAGAGAGAGAGCTATATACGACCATAGCACCATCCTTTTTTCACAACGGAACCATGATGGATCTTTTTTCACGTCATACTTAGTAGGTACGGCCCCTGAGCGCGGGAAGGGACCGGGCGTCATCGGGGCGACGGAAACAGCGCGGGAGGCAGGGTCGGGTCAAATCTAATCTTTCGTTGCGCGTATTGTACGGTCTCATTGATCACGTAAAACCTGATAGTCGAAAAATTTAAGAAACATGCCTTTGAGTTATCTATGCACATCTGCACACCCCCTCATCGTGGAATACAGGCCAGCGGGCTTATAGCTCTTATAGCAGGGCAGAAGTTGAACGTTTCCAGTGAGAGTGACGGTGCTATATGACGTATACAATAGCTCCGTCTCTCTCTGTCACTGGAAACGTTCAACTTCTGCCCTGCTATAAGAGCTCACATAGTAAGCCCCTAGGGTGGGAAATCATCAAATAACTTCTCCCGCTCTGGGTGGAGCGGAAGGGCGTGTCAGACTTTTACTGACTAAAACCCACCAGTGTTCCTTCAGTTGCCTATGCCACAGGGCCGCGGTATCTTCTTCAAACTACCCGCGACTCCAGCGGCATAGTAAGCCCCCTGATGTTATTTTCCTTCAGTTGCCTATGCCAGGGCCGCGGTATCTTCTTCAAACTACCCGCGACTCCAGCGGCATAGTAAGCCCCCTGATGTTATTTTCCTTCAGTTGCCTATGCCAGGGCCGCGGTATCTTCTTCAAACTACCCGCGACCCCAGCGGCACAGTAAGCCCCCTGATGTTATTTTCATGTTTTGGATCCAAGTATAATATATGCTAAGTTGCCTAACCTTCCCGTCTGCCTGTACCGAGCGCTAGAAAAAGTGGCAGGGCCTTGAGGTTGATGATACGTCATCAACCTCAAGGCCCTGCCACTTTTTGAGGAGGAGGCATCTCCGGACTTCCACGCAATGACTCTCACATAGGTTAGCGTCAGAATGGCTGGTTGCCTATGGCAAACGCCTCTGAAAGTATATTCAAGAATTGCTACATAATTGCTTATATTTGCTACATTTCTTCAATAATTGCTACATACGATGGATTCAGAGAAAAATTAATATTTTTTTGACCAGCCATTCTGACGTCAGGATGGCTGGTCGCCTCCGTGTTCAGCATGAAGGACGCAGAATTTCTAAAAGTTTGTTATGTCAATAATTGCTACCTAATTGCTTCATTCACGAATTTAAGTTTGAGCTTCATACATACATTAGGTAAAAAGATATAGCTTTTATTATTTTTTTTACGAAGAAGTGCCTACTAATTTGGAAAGGCAACAGATTTTTTTACTACAGCGCGCGTCTTGTTTAAATCTTGCAGGCGTGCGCTTAGAGTGATGTTGTATAATGAATAGCTTTTAAAACGTACCTACCCTCAAAAACACAATACATTTACTAGTATTAGTATGTAAAATAGCTGGGACAGATAATACTTTGAAAACTGTTTTAACTTATTTGATAAGTACATCAAAAGCAAAATATTGCACTAAGTAGTGAAAGAACAAAGGCGAAATCGTAGCTGAATTTAATTTGAGCGACTAAAAGTGACTTATATACGAAGGCAGCTCTATTATTTTTCTACGTTTTTTTAAAATATCACCTTAACTAGTTAAAAATACTAGTTTAAATGAAAAGTTATTTGTGTGAAAAGTGTTTAGTGTTGCCATTTTGTATTTATTCTTCCAAGTGACAGTAAGTACAGCATTATTGTATTATAATCCAAATTTTTCGTCATGGGTGTCATTTTCGTGTTATTTTAGGTCGCTGAAAACGATAGTGGGGTCAAAATGAAAATCCAAGATGGCGGCTGCGAAAATTTCCTAATTTTTCGTCATGGGTGTCATTCTCATGATATTTTAGGTCACTGAAAGCGATAGTGGGTTCAAAGTGAATAACTATCGTTTTCAGCGACCTAAAATATCACGAAAATGACACCCATGACGAAAAGTTAGGAAATTTTCGCAGCCGCCATCTTGGATTTTCATTTTGAACCCACTATCGCTTTCAGTGACCTAAAATAGCACGAAAATGACACCCATGACGAAAAATTAGGAAATTTTCGCAGCCGCCATCTTCGATTTTCATTTTGACCCCACTATCGTTTTCAGCGACCTCAAATATCACGAAAATGACACCCATGACCGAAAATTAGGAAATTTTCGCAGCCGCCATCTTGGATTTTCATTTTGACCCCACTATCGTTTTCAGCGACCTAAAATAACACTAAAATGACACCCATGACGAAAAATTTGGATTATAATACAATAATGCTGTACTTACTGTCACTTGGAAGAATAAATACAAAATGGCAACACTAAACACTTTTCACACAAATAACTTTTCATTTAAACTAGTATTTTTAACTAGTTAAGGTGATATTTTGAAAAAACGTAGAAAAATAATAGAGCTGCCTTCGTATATAAGTCACTTTTAGTCGCTCAAATTAAATTCAGCTACGATTTCGCCTTTGTTCTTTCACTACTTATTACAATATTTTTCTTTTGATGTACTTATCAAATAAGTTAAAAGTTTTCAACGTATTATCTGACCCAGCTATTTTACATACTGATACTAGTACCTAAATGTATTGTGTTATTGAGGGTAGGTACGTTTTAAAAGCTATTCATTAAACAACATCACTCTAAGCGAACGCCTGCAAGATTTAAACAAGACGCGCGCTGCGTTGTAGTAAAAAAATCTGTTGCCTTTCCAAATTATTAGGCACTTCTTCGTAAAAAAATTAATAAAAGCTATATCTTTTTACCCAATGTATGTATGAAGCTCAAACTTAAATTCGTGAATGAAGCAATTAGGTAGCAATTATTGACATAACAAACTTTTAGAAATTCTGCGTCCTTCATGCTGAACACGGAGGCGACCAGCCATACTGACGTCAGAATGGCTGGTCAAAAAAATATTCATTTTTCTCTGAATCCATCGTATGTAGCAATTATTGAAGAAATGTAGCAAATATAAGCAATTATGTAGCAATTCTTGAATATACTTTCAGAGGCGTTTGCCATAGGCAACCAGCCATTCTGACGCTAAAGCTCCATTTACACGGCGCCAGTTTATTGCCTGTGGCATACCATAAAATTGAAAGGCAAATATCTGGCACCGTCTAAACAACACGTACAATATTGTTGCACGATACGGGCAACTTTGAAAACTGGTATCAGCATATACAAGAAAATCGCACAGTACATACAATATTGCTCGTACAATAAAATCGCATTCAATTCTGGCATGATCTGACATTTGTGCTGTCATTGAAATATGAGTGCGGTAAGTGAGGGTGTGGTAATCGTTGTTGCTATTTTGAGGCAAGAAATCAAATCAAGAACAACTTGAAAAAAATCTTGAGAAGCGTTCAATAAAATTTAGTGAAATATCATGTCTAGGCAAAACTTGCATGCAATAATCGCCTGTCAATTTGATTGCCTGGTGTAAGTCGCAGGCGATTTTATTGAATGGCAAAACTTGCATTCAATTATTGTACATGCCATTTTATGGAATCGCACGCGTGTAAACACTTCATGCAGTTCTTGAATGTCAAAAAACTTGAACGTGCTTTATGGCATGCAATTATTGCTCTTGAACGTTCCAGAAACTTGCCCCGTGTAAATGGCGCTTTACTCACATAGTGGCCATGTGCTGTGCAAGCGAGGGTTAGGTAAATCCGTTAGCGTCAGTGTAGTGTTTGTAGATATAGTTCTGTCGTCTCATGCGTACACGCCGCGCGCTATAGTATGGTGGGGGAGCGGGGCATACTCCCCCTCCCTCACTCACTCTGCTTGGAATCACGAAGCTGGACGGACGCGCGTGCGGCGAGTTAGGCAGTGAGCCGATATCAAGTTAAGTGCACGAACAGTACATTTTGGCGACGAGTATTGTAAGTACTGTGTTTTTTTTTCTGATTGAAAAATGCGAAATTGTCAACGTTTATTTTTCTAGTAAGGAAAGGTTAGAAAGAAAACTTAATATTAGTGTGCAAGTTTATAATAATTTAACGTGGGTTATTTACTGCAACAAAACTTTGCTTTGTCGTTGTGGATAATTAACTTTTGCGGGAAGAAGGACATGAGTTAAATATTTATAATATACGTTGATGATAATGCATAGCTTGATCATTTTGTTTATATAAACGTGGGTAGTATCATATTTTACGACACGGTTGGCGCAGTGGTTGAGCGATTGACTGCTGCGTAGCATGTCGCGGGTTCGATTCCCGCACGGAACAAATATTTGTACGACCTACAAGTATTTGTTTCGAGTCTGGGTGTTTTTCTATCTATAATATGTATGTATTTACAAAAAAAAAATGTATATAAGTAGTTTATCAGCCATCTCGTTACTATAACACAAGCATTAGGTTGCTTAGCTTGGGACTAGATGGCGTTGTGTGAAATGTCCAAGGATATTTATATAGTTTTAAACATTTTTATTTTATCATGTGATAAGATCATGTTAAAACGTAAAAGGAAGTTGTTACGTACCTATGTAAACAATACCATCTAACGTCTATATTTTGTAGCATATATAAACATTATTCGAATTTAATTTTAACAAATATAGTGCTAAATGGAAACAAACACCAATAAAATGGTAGTTGTGTATAATGCAGGTATACCAATAATAAACATACAGTTAATATTATAAATCTGTAGTTATTCTAGTTACCTACCCACTATTCTATCGGGTTCGAGCCCCGATTTAATCTGCTGATTTCTGGTTATCATAACAATTAGTATTTATTATTTGAAGTATGTTTTTATCGTACCTACCCACTAGTCTATCGGGTTCGAGTCCCGATTAGATGTCGGTTGATTTCTGGTTTATATAACAATTTAACAGCTTTATATTATTGCATTATGTTTCCATTGTGGGTATTTATTATTTGATATATGTTTTTATCGTAATTAGTTAAATACAGAGTATCTGATGGCTGTTGCTTAAAACTTGAAAAGATTATTGTTTTATTGTAGAACAAATCGGTTGATGCCGTATTGTTTACATATTTTGAGCGATAAGGTGTTGATTAATGGGTTGAATTATCCTATTAATTACGGTTACTTTGCGTACATAGGGAAGTTAGTCAGAACGGATGATGCCCGTTCATGACTAGAAGTGTTATGATCAGTAATGATTGAAGCTTTCGTGAAGGTTAGTCAGAATGGATGATGCCCGTTCATGACTAGAAGTGTTATGATCAGTAATGATTGAAGCTTTCGTGAAGGTTAGTCAGAACGGATGATGCCCGTTCATGACTAGAAGTGTTATGATCAGAAATGATGGAAGCTTTCGTGAAGGTTAGTCAGAACGGATGATGCCCGTTCATGACTAGGTAGAAGTATTATGATGAATTATGTTGGTCAGAACGGATGATGCCGGTTCATGACTAGAAGTATTAGGATGAGTGATGATGGAAGCTTTCTTAAAAGTTGATTAGAACGGATGATGCCCTTTCATGACTAAAAGTATTATGATGAATGTAGTTGGTCAGAACGGATGATGCCCGTTCATGACCAGAAGTATTATGATAAGTAAGTGATGATGGAAGCTTGCATAAATGTGTTTTCCACAATACAGTCATACACAGGACAGAACAGTCATATATAGTAGTCTATGAGTCTAGTGTCTGATCGCGTCGGGTTTACTGCGCCACGGAACTGTATTCGATTCGTTGTGCTCAGTAGTTGTGGTAATTTTAATTTGAAGTGATTGTGTTAGATTGTGATTTTAATAGTCACCGAGTATAGGCACCCAGTGTGTTTTCATAGCACGAAACCCATGAGATCACACACGAGAATAGTGACAGTAAAATCAGTGGCGGTTACTTTTTACAAACTAAACCCGGTTCCGAAGCGCGATCATGGTCAGATTTGTGTGCGTTGAATATTCTGAAGCTACCCTCATTACGGAAATTGTGGGTCGCAACCGGCCAAAGATAGTGTCCTGGAGAGAGCATCGACGCTGGTGACCTGTTTCTTCTGTGGCGAATCCGGTGAGTCGTTTCATGTTGTTTGGACTCTGGATACTGAGTGCTCTCTGATCAGGGAAAGTTTGGCTAGTAGGCTCCCTGATGGTAAACAACAGCAAAAACGGTTAAACCTAGTTACAATGCAATTTTTAAATATTGTCTGCAGCTCAGACACAGGGATAATCGTTGCAAGTTATTACTGCTTGTCGTCCCTGAGTATTGCATTTCTACTAAAGTTAGATTAGACGAGAAGATTAAAATAGTCTTCGGTGGTATTGATAGTCAGTAGATTGTGGAGTTCCGCTTTCCACACATTTTTATTTTGTGTCCGTATGTAGTTGCGCCGGAGCATGTAAGAAGTAAATCTGGTCTGCTTTTTATGTGCAGCATGCCCTTTGCGAGGCGTAGTACTTACGCAGCTGAGATGGTTAGGCTCTGCGTACGGGTCACTCTGCCGACGGATTGGTATTGGTCAAACACGTGTATTCAGCACAGAACAAATCTTATGGAGCGTAACGGTAGTGCCAGTAGGTCATGTACCAGTCGAAGTAAATGGTGATTACAGTAGTCATGAGCAAGCTTAAGTTGTGGTAGAAACGTGGTGTCCGACGCGGCCCCCTGGACCCGCTATACTGGTGTTCACATGGTGTCCGCCGCGGCCCACTGGGATAAACATGGTTTTCAGTCTGGCGTTCAACGTGTTACCGGTGTTCTTACAACGCGTGTTTACACTGGTGAGTTGGAGATAATATTTGTCAACCTCAATCATACAGTGCAAAGACGTCCTTAGACTGTCTCCGGACGAATGTCGAATCATGCGCGATAGGGTTAACGAATTGTTGCAAGGTAATGATGATGATGATGATGATGATGATGATGATGATGATGATGATGATGATGATGGCTTCTGAAGGTTCTGAAGGTGAAGGTGGGTTCTGAAGGGAATTTAGAAGTCTGCGCGATATGATAAAAGTCGTTTTGATAGTACAAAGGCAAGCGGTTCTCTGTCGGTGAATTTGCGAAGATCGTAATCAAACTAAGCTTGACGTGACTTATAGAGGATCATTTCAATTTTCTTAAGTGTTAGATGGCGATCGGCACGTTTTAAAATCCCTAAATATTATATAATTACAAATACGTTCATGACCGTGTTCGGTTCGGAAGATGCCCGACGACCAAGTAACAATTGAGATTGTAAATGAAGTAGATGATGAGTTGGCATCACTTTAGTTTGTGTAAACTGGTTCTTGGTTCAGTGGGTCGGAGACTATACCAGAGTATCGTAGTAGGCGGTAGCTCTGGGTGGTATAGTCGGGTTTTGCCTAGAAGCGAAAACCGTAGAGTGGATTGGAGACTATACCAGAGTATCGTAGCCGTAGCCTGTTGGAAATCGGTGTCTGCTCAGTGAGTAGTCCGTGGGTACGCGGTACGCGGTAGCTCTGGGTGGTATAGTCGGGTCGGTATAGTCGAAGCCAAGACCGTAGAGTCAAGGGTTGACTCGGTATTCCCGTGGGGAATAGTATGTGGGTTGTTGACCATGAAAGAGATACCTGAGGTTTTTGTTTGATTACTTTAATGTGGAATCATGGTGCTTGGTCTCGGTAATCTCGTAACTAGATAGTTCAAATTCGTAGATTGGTTAGTTTTTAATTTCTAATTTGAATGTTATTTGCAAATTGGTTGAAAATAAAATGGATTTTAAAGTCGAGTTCCTTTATCTCATTAGTCTTCGTATGAGTCAGAATTGAACGAGCAGAAAGTGTGGAGAAATTTTGTATTTTCCAGAAAATCAGGGTTTAACTGACGAAATTGAGGTTGAGTAGTAGTGATAACATTGAGGAGAGTACTTAAGTTTGCATGATGATTGGACCGTACCAGAGTTTGTCGTGTAGCTCGGTAAAAATCGGCGTCTACTATGTTAGTAGTCCGTGAGTAAGCAGTCAACTCTGGTGGAGGTCGGGTTTCAGTGGAAACTATGAGTCCGTGGCAGACTCGGCGTTCCCGTGAGGTTCGCATTAAAGTAAAGATAGTAACTGGAGGTTAGTGGGCTATGCGTAGCCAGAAATCACATGTAGAGCTTAAGTGTGTTGATTTATGTGGTTCGATTGTGTCTCTATTGTGAGATAGCGCAATAAATGAGAAGTCCGCTGTACTTTGAATTTCCTGATAGTAACGGGGTTTCCTAGTTTAGTTATTCGGATAAATCAGACGTCCACAAACTGATTTTTATGGTTTAGGTCAGGAGAGACCGAGCTATGTAATACTGTGCGATGAACATTGTTTCTGAGTAACACACGAGGACGTTTGCTTAGCAGGATGGCCGTGTCGGATCCGGTCAATAGTACAGTATTGGATCTGGTCAATAGTACAGTAGTGGATCCGGTCAATAGTACAGTAGTGGATCTGGTCAATAGTACGGTAGTGGATCTGGTCTATAGTACAGTAGTGGATCCAGTCAATAGTACAGTAGTCGATCCGGTCAATAGTACGGTCAGGAAACGACGGATCGCAAGCGCGAAATTGCACACAATATACAGTTAAATCACGATTAGGAGGCGATGTTGAGGTAGAAAACGAGGAAACAGGACAACGTTTGAGACGAAATATAGTACACCTAAAAAGGTAGAAGGAGAATGAAAAGTTATAAGAGAAGACGAAACAGAAGTTCCAGAAAGAGGAGAAGAGGAGTAGAAGAATTATAGTTTAAGAAGTAATAAATTAGAAGAAAAGAACTTGCTAACGAAGAATAAATTACTAAAATATATGAAAATCGGATGTTATGATTTAGGTTATGCTTAAAATTAAGAACTAGGAAGCATGATGTTAGTTATAGTTGATAAATTGTCATTAGAAAAGCGAAGGAAGTTAGGAACAGGAACAAGCGGAGTGTTATAAGATTAAATGTTAATAATAAAAGATTAATTGGAAAGTGAAGGAAGTATTAAATTAGTTAGTTATTTCAAAGTGTTTGTTAAAACCAGAATATTGGAAAGATTATTTGATGCTATTAATGTTATGCTAAATCATAACCTTTAGTTGATTATGATATTTGAAAAGTTAATGGAAAAGGAATAAAGAAAAATAATAAAGAATATCTGACCCGCTTGGCGAAAAGTGGCGGACATTGATCAAAATAGTTTTAAACTAAAGAGTACATTACCTTTGTGATGTCAATTAAAATGTAGAAGGTTGTTATGATGCTCTAATAAAGACGATACTAAATATAATAAAAGTTATTATTATATATAAAACTTTCATTAAAATAAGGAAGAGATGTAGTGTTTGTAGATATAGTTCTGTCGTCTCATGCGTACACGCCGCGCGCTATAGTATGGTGGGGGAGCGGGGCATACTCCCCCTCCCTCACTCACTCTGCTTGGAATCACGAAGCTGGACGGACGCGCGTGCGGCGAGTTAGGCAGTGAGCCGATATCAAGTTAAGTGCACGAACAGTACAGTCAGAATGGCTGGTTGCCTATGGCAAACGCCTCTGAAAGTATATTCAAGAATTGCTACATAATTGCTTATATTTGCTACATTTCTTCAATAATTGCTACATACGATGGATTCAGAGAAAAATGAATATTTTTTTGACCAGCCATTCTGACGTCAGGATGGCTGGTCGCCTCCGTGTTCAGCATGAAGGACGCAGAATTTCTAACAGTTTGTTATGTCAATAATTGCTACCTAATTGCTTCATTCACGAATTTAAGTTTGAGCTTCATACATACATTAGGTAAAAAGATATAGCTTTTATTAATTTTTTTACGAAGAAGTGCCTAATAATTTGGAAAGGCAACAGATTTTTTTACTACAACGCAGCGCGCGTCTTGTTTAAATCTTGCAGGCGTTCGCTTAGAGTGATGTTGTTTAATGAATAGCTTTTAAAACGTACCTACCCTCAATAACACAATACATTTAGGTACTAGTATCAGTATGTAAAATAGCTGGGTCAGATAATACGTTGAAAACTTTTAACTTATTTGATAAGTACATCAAAAGAAAAATATTGCAATAAGTAGTGAAAGAACAAAGGCGAAATCGTAGCTGAATTTAATTTGAGCGACTAAAAGTGACTTATATACGAAGGCAGCTCTATTATTTTTCTACGTTTTTTCAAAATATCACCTTAACTAGTTAAAAATACTAGTTTAAATGAAAAGTTATTTGTGTGAAAAGTGTTTAGTGTTGCCATTTTGTATTTATTCTTCCAAGTGACAGTAAGTACAGCATTATTGTATTATAATCCAAATTTTTCGTCATGGGTGTCATTTTAGTGTTATTTTAGGTCGCTGAAAACGATAGTGGGGTCAAAATGAAAATCCAAGATGGCGGCTGCGAAAATTTCCTAATTTTCGGTCATGGGTGTCATTTTCGTGATATTTTAGGTCACTGAAAGCGATAGTGGGTTCAAAATGAAAATCCAAGATGGCGGCTGCGAAAATTTCCTAACTTTTCGTCATGGGTGTCATTTTCGTGATATTTTAGGTCGCTGAAAACTATAGTTATTCATTTTGAACCCACTATCGCTTTCAGTGACCTAAAATATCATGAAAATGACACCCATGACGAAAAATTAGGAAATTTTCGCAGCCGCCATCTTGGATTTTCATTTGCACGGGTTCCGTACCAAAATAGTAAAAAAGAAACCCTTATGGTGTCACTCAGTCTGTCTGTCACAGCTGGATATCTCAAGAACTACTAATGCTATCAACTTGAAATTTGGAATAGTTTTATATGACGTTTACCCAACTATTTTGCAAATAAGAAAGAAATAAAAATATTTATATTTTTTTTGTAACAGGTGCTGAAAGGGAGTCTTAAAAAAATCAAAGTGAGGCTACTAGGAGCATGTGGGGTATCATATGAAAGAGCGCTGTTTGCACATTCTTAAACATTTTTTTTTAGGCCGCATAGTTTTCGACTTTTGATGAAAAAGGTAAAAAAAAATACCGCCCCCCCCCCCCCTTCTTATCTCCGTCTCCGAAGTTTGCAAAGCGAAAATCTGAAATTATTCTGTGTGATAGAAGTTTATGTAAAGATTACAGGAAAAATAAAACGATGTCTCTAAATAGCAGACTTTTTCAGAAATCGGAACGGAACCCTCGGTGCGCGAGTCCGACTCGCTCTTGACCGGTTTTTTATAAATTGTCACAGTCGAAAGCGCACTATTTCGCGGAGACGGAATTTGTTCTCTGAACGGCTCATACTGAGCATGTCGCGCGGACACATTCGCCCGCTTGCCACTTCTCCTGTTTTTTATATTTATAAGGAGCCGCCGCTCCGTGTGTCTTCCTGAGTAAGGCCACCGCACCGTGGTTGTCCTAATACTAACTTGAAGTTCCGAATCCCAAGATGTTGCGCCTGCGCATCAATAGCAATGAAACTTCCCAAGCGTGCTCTCTGGGTGAAGCCCCGTAGGTGCCTAGATCATTTAGCATAACCCTGATAGCCTCGTGGCTGTCGATAGGAGGGTTATGCTAAATGATCTAGGCGTCGCCATCGTTATCATTTATATCTATAACGACGAGGCACCACATCCCATGCCAACTGGAACGAATGAACAATACCTATTACTAACTACTAGAGGTAGGTAATTAACAATTTGCTTAGTAGCGCGCAAGGTTGCCTTCACTTGTTCTAATTTGATACTTTACACGCAGCTTCATATATTATATGGGTGGATGTAATAAAAAGATTTCATGAAATACAGTCAAAGTAAATGCTTTATTATTTTGATTAGGTACATAATACAAAACATTAGATCCTATATAAGTATCCTGATTTATATAATCACAAGAGCATACAATTTGAAATGACGGGAGTGTGAGTCGAGTGTGCAAATTCAATTTATGGCAAAAAAAAGGGTTTGTGAGTTAATTTACATTAGTCCAGCCAGTTTAAACCGGACTTGAGACCTGGATGCGCATGAGTGCGACCATGGGTATGGTAAATAAGTAAGCCTCTGATCTTGAGACATTTCGCAAAGGCCGGACCAATGTAAATGCTGAACATAATTAATATTTAGGATCGTATTAGTTACTACTCTCATTTGAGGGCGCACTCATTTAAGTGCTGGTTTTATATTTTCTTATACGCTGAATTTGAATTTGTTAAGTCAAAAGAGGAATTAATTTTTGGTGTTTATTATTAATGTAGTTTAAAGGGCTCAGGCGCAAACGTCTCTTTCGCAAAATGTCTCTTTCTTATAATGTCGCTTTCGTAGAATGACTCCTTCTCAAAAGGTCGCTTTCTCACAATGCCTCTTTCGCAAAATTAGTAACTAAGAAAAAAATTTAGCCAGGTTTAAAAAAAAGGTTTTTTTCCAATTTCTTATTAAATGTTTACAAGTTTTACAACATATAACCTGTTTGGGGTTTCCTTGCATGATCGAATCACAAATGATCAATCTCAGAACACATGGCAAAACAAAAAACTTGTAAACATTTAATAAGAAATTGGAAATAAACAACCTTTTTTTTTAACCTGGCTAATTTTTTTTCCTAAGTTACTAATGCAACATTTTGCGAAAGAGATTCTGCGAAAGAGGCATTGTGAGAAAGCGACCTTTTGAGAAGGAATCATTATGCGAAAGCGACATTATGAGAAAGAGACATTTTACTACCAGTAGACATTTTGCGAAAGAGACGTTTTGCGCCTGAGCAGTTTAATTTAAAGTGAGTTCTCAAATGAGAGCAGCCTAATAAGTTGCTAAGTATTAATTATGTGTGGTGTGGTGGTATGTAAATAACTGATAGAAGAATCTAGAATTCCCGCTAGAAGTTAGGGGGACACTTTGTTAGTGAAGTGTTTCTTATTAGTGCTCTTGAAAAGTTGGTGTAAAGTGTAGAAGTTTCAACAAAAAATATAAAAATAGGGACTATATGGTACATATAATATAAAAAATCATAGATGTTGTTTGGTTTGTAAGAAAGTTTTAATAAAGAAGTATTGAAAAATATTTTCACAGGGTGTATTAACAAAGAAATTAAACAATAAATTTAGTTATATACTAACATATGACTTTTACGCTATGCTAGGTAATAAGTCTAGGAATAATTAACTAAAATTTTATAATATAAATACACTAGAAGTGAATGTTTTACCGAAGTCAATATCGATTCTTAAGTATAGCTAACACAGTACAAATATACATCGAGTGCGCCGGGGACTAAGAAGTGAAGAGATTCGACGCAGCTATGTCCGGCATCGATAAACAATAAACAGTGGGCTCGAGGCTTCAGGCTAGTCCTAGTCGCGTGGCGCATGGCGTGCCGCTCACACACACACTCACCGGTCCTGCCACACTCACACTCGCTCTCAGACACACGTCACTCACATGCCGCCGGTCGGGGCCACTCGTCGCCCGGTAGGTAATACTGCGTCTGTGCTAACAACATAAAATTTTGAAGGGGCGCTGCCCCGCCTAGCCGCTCTTGAACAGCAGGATGGCCACCTGGCCCAGGTAGAAGTAGATGAAGTGGCGAGTCTCGTGCGTTACGTACGAGCCGAAGTTGCGCCCCACGATGCAATGCCACGTCGGGTTGTACTTCTTGTCGAACTCTTTCTTGATGAACGCCGCGATGTCCTGCAAGCATGCAACACACATCCTCAACATTTGTCCTATATGCCCCTGCCACTGACTGTCCAATGGGAATGATGAAATTATTTAATTCCATTCATATTCAAAGACACTGTTGTAATTTAATTGATTAATTTATGTGAATTATATTTTAGAAATAAAACTGACCACAACAGGAAAACCTCAAAGTTATTGTTCGTGGGAACCTTGCACACCGTAGCATTGTCAATTATAATTTGTTTATGTAAAATGGTGAAATTCATTATTAGTTATGTATTTAGTCAAAATATTTATTTAGTTATACCTAATTTATTAGTTTCCCTTTTCTGACATTAAAGCAATTATATTTGTGTGGAAACATTAATTCAGCATTTACAATTTTACTTCAATTTATCTAAAAAAAAATTACCAACTTCGATTTACAATACATACTGTTGATAGAAGTGTACCAACATTGTTTTATGATGATTATAGAATGATAATTAAGCCATTGAATTCAAATTGGTTGCATAAGGAGACCTACCTTTTCAATGTTGAACTTCTCTAGTGCCTGCGTCGCGCAGTCGACAGCATCTTGCTGCATCTCTTCGCTCATGTCAGCATTCTTGATCACCGCCTTGCGGTCGCACATCTTGTCGGCTATGTGTCTACACAAAAAATATTTTGGTGAGTGTTAAGTTTAATTCATATTCTACCTGTGTGCCCCCTCTTTCCCCAAAGGTAATGTAACAATAGAAGACCATGAAATCTTCAATTGAATTGAGCATTAAGTTGAAATGCTTACCAAATCACAATATCTTAATAATATAGATTGACCTTTTCAATTGGGTGGGCAATACTACGGAATGATATTTAGGTATTTGTTTCAGTTTATTCTCCTCCAAGTGACTTGGTCTTTGATTCTAATCCCAGCTACTATTAGAGTAGATAAAGCTGATAGAAATAAATATCTGAAGTGTTTACAAAGAAATTGAGCCCCCGAGATTCTTTACCCTGACTCATATAAAGGCATTACTAAATGATGAATTTCCTTTTAGAGTTGTACATTGTGGTTAACGTAATTAAGTTACTAATAAATGTATGTTTTTTTTTGTTAGTAATGTGTATTTTATTGTTGTTAATAAAATTATGCAATAGTTTTATTTATGGAGCTTGTGGCTAAGTAATAACAGCCGCACGGGTCGATCCATCAGGTTAAGCTATGCTTGCTGGGGTTGATCAGTGGATGGATGACCATCTTTACATACTGAAACTCCTCTGTGCCTCGGAAAGCACGCTAAGCCGTTGGTCCCGGCTGTCATTTGTGGATCTTTGACAGTTGTTACGGGTCATCAGAAGCCCTAAAGTCTGACAACCAGTCTTACCAAGGGATATTGTATTACCCATTAACTGGGTTGTGGAGGTCAGATAGGCAGTTGCTCCATGTAAAATACTGGTATTCAGCTGCATCCAGTTAGACTGGAAGCCGACCCTACATAGTTGGGAAAAGGCTAGGCAGATTGGTTTTATTTGTGGAGCTCAATAGAGAGCTGATAATTTATGTACCTCAAAACGAAGCCATGAAAACGTAGAGCGCTGATAATACATAGCTCAAAACGAGGCCATGAAAAGTATCAAAAATTATGTTTTTTTTTTTAAATAGCAAGTTACCAATAATACTAATAAGGCGCAATATTAGGTAGTGGGGGTGTTTCCACTATCTTATCTGTTTTATATTCAAGTCAGGTCAGCATACCTGTGCCAAATATGTTAGGGAATAAAAGTGTGCAACTTTATGTGGTATCATTCAACAATTTTTCATCAATGAATTTAAAAATAGAGTTAGTAGGTACTTACTTACAACAAAATGAGTAGTACTGTCAAATAAAATAAAGAGGATCTCTGACAACACTATTGGCAGATAAAGAACAAACTACTTATACTTATGGATATTAATTTGTGTATTTGATCATCACAAGCCTGTATTTGTTGCAATCGATGACTGATAGCGTCAATGCAAAAGGTTATAGTTCCCGAACCTCGTCGATAACATACTGTTATGATTGATTTTCTACGTCTCTCTGAAGAGGGGACATTGATTGTTTATATTGAATAACAAAACGCTATAAATAACCTCCAGAAAAGGTCAAGCGCGAAATCCAGGACTCAATGCGCGCCCTTTACGAAATGTGTTCCTCACCCGCAAAGAATTATCGCAATGTGTAAAAAGCAAGGCGCTGGATATTCCACGTTTTTAGTGGCGGGCGCAGTCTACTTTACCTGACCTCTTCTACAATCTGCGACGGCCTTTTAGTTGTAATTCTAACGGAAGCACTAGCACTAATGCCCGTCATCAAAACCGATAGGAGAAATTAAGAACGAGGCACCGACATGTAATTCAGCTTAGCGCTTCAGAAGATAAGGATAATTCATCATAACGCAGATTATCACTATAGAAACATCATGGTTAAATCAATAAAACCATTTCGTTGCACATATTTGCGAATATTTGCAGAATTTATATTGTTCCGCCTTCGAACTTTCGCACACCATTTTGTGAATATCAGAATAATCGAAAATTGGCACCAAAAATATTTAAAACGCTTTACATTAAATAAATAATCACCAAAATAAAGAAATACTCACTTTTGCTTCGGGATAAGAACAAATTCTCACGTAAAGATTTTGATAACCGGAGATTCAATGCCTACTTTCCAGAGGATTCTTTCACAGGCTTCTTTCAGCGAAGATTTCTTCTAATTGCGACAGAGGGCGTTCTAAATTCAAACATATTCGAAAAATAAACTTTATGGCGTATTTCAAACATTATAGTTTTGGCCACTAAATGATTGGATAAATAAAAAACAACACAAGGTTTGTTATTTTTCACCAAAAAGTTAGTATTTATATCGATTTTGACAAAATACAAGGCTTGGCCTGGCTTGGCCGATTAGTTTCAGAACGTTGGTTGTTGTAAAGTTGTATTACTGAATACCATATTGCTGAAACTCTCCATATTGCTGAAACTGATAAATTAAGTTGAAAAAGAAAAGAACTAACCCAAGTTCTGGGAAAAAGAAACTATAAAATAAATAAGCGGCAATCTTTTGAACCAAAAAGCTAGCCATAAACCTGTGCCATAGACTATCTGAGCCACAGTAACGTCAATATTATCAATAAGGTACTCTATTCTATTTCCGTTTCCTTCTGCTCTCCTCGCCTATCTGTCAGGGCGGTCGCCATATTTGATTAGTTCCTAATGAGAAACGCCGAAGCGTTACCCAAGAATTAAAGAAAGTTAACGTTAAATATCTTTAGTTTTTTCATCAAATAAGTCAAAATGTCTGGCGGAAGTAGCAGTAACAGAAATGAGTGCAGAATATACGTCGGCAACCTTCCCCCTGACATAAGGACAAAGGACATTCAAGATCTATTTTACAAATTCGGCAAAGTTACGTTCGTTGATCTGAAAAACAGAAAAGGACCACCCTTTGCCTTCGTCGAATTTGAGGATCCAAGGTAAAATATTGATAATTTTGTGGTACTGTAATGTTATTATGCATTTCCGTAAATGAAACGAACTATTCTACATAATCATCTTTGTTGTGTGTACACATAAATTAGGTTAGAGCTGGTATTGGCCTCTTTTGCTAATATTTTACTCCGCCCTTAAGACCCACTGACCATAATTTTCTTAAAAACGACTGTTTTATCTTCATTTCTTTGACGACGGAAAGCCAAACAATGACATGCACATTGCTGCCATCGTGAATTTGTAATTAGTTTATTGAGGGGGAAATTAATTTAAACTATGTAGGTAGGTAATCTGTTGTAAGTTGTATTGTATATATTACTGACCGTTATTACCCTAGAAACCTTAAGTTTTTCATTAAAAATTAGTAAAATGAACATTGCTTCAACTTTTATAAATGTTGATCTGAAGAAAATTTAAAAATAAGCCTACAAAAGATATGAGCACACTCAATTTTGTGTAGTGTCCAGTGTACCCCGTGATGATTAACTTTGTAAAGACTGGTTCATATTGTACTTATTCATAATCATTTCTGCAAATGAGAATATTATTATGAACCTGCATTTTTGATCATTATTTTGCAATCACACAGCAAGGCTTATATGTACCACAAAAACAGCTGAAGTTTTATTTTAAGGCTATTGGACATTTTCTAATCCATGGATGGGTGACCATCTTTACACACCGAGACTCCTCCGTGCCTCGGAAAGCACGTTAAGCCGTTGGTCCCGGCTGTCATTCATGGATCTTTGACAGTCGTTACGGGTCGTCAGAAGCCCGAAAGTCTGACAACCAGTCTTACCAAGGGGTATCGTATTACCCAGTTACTGGGTTGTGGAGGTCAGACAGGCAGTCGCTCCATGTAAAATACTGGTATTCAGCTGCGGTTAGACTGGAAGCCGACCTCAACATAGTTGGGAAAAGGCTAGGCAGATTGATTGGACATTTTCTAATCCAGGCTTTGTGGTTTTGTTTTGAAATAGAGTCAAAACCGTTTCTAACAACTTCGAAGGAACTGTTGGATTACGGTTGTTATAAACAAATGCTGGGACCTCAAAATTTCATCATAATATCCGGTATGATGTTGTTCTAAACAATATCATTACAATTGAGTTGACTGTAATGTGTTTTCCAAAGGCAGTTGTAGAATTTAAGGCTCATGACTACATCACACTCATTTGAGAGCTCTCAAAACATTGTTGTTATAGCAACATAGGAAAAAACTTTTTTACCTTATCCAAAAAATACCATATTTAAAATGCTAAGGAATAATCAGTAGGTGCATTTTAAAACATTAAACCCTACACCCAACCTGTCTTATTACAAAACAAGGTTCATCTTCCAACTGAGGTTTAAACCATGGACGCTTTTTTGACTTTCAAACTTTATTCTGACACATTAAGATGTCGGTTTTACAAAACTGATACGTCCGGTATCAGTTTTGTATAGAGAACTGAAGATTTCTATCACAGCTAGGTTCTTATTACAAAAACTGGCTCGATGGTTTAAACCATTAAAGACCTTGTTTTGTAATAAGACCAAATATGATTCTATTTTTATAAATGGTATCTATCATTAACTATAATATGACCATTTAATGCTATTTTCTGATAAGCAAGGCATGTAATGATAACAAGTGTTGTGTGTGTTTATTATCATTTTGTGTGTACAATACTTATCACTAGCATTGTCAATATTTAAATAAATTAAAAAATTATAACTTATTTTGATATTAGATATTTAATTTAAATAATTCAAAGAGTCATACAAAGAGATGTATGGAAGATTCAAAACTAGCTCAACTCAAAAAAAAAAGACTAAAGTTTCACCAAACATTCCTTTGATACCCTTTTCTGAAATATCTATTGATAAGGAAAAACATGCTCACGGTCATCACAAAAGCAATATACTTCGCCTCCAATTTGAAATGTGAAGAGAGATATTATCTAATTATTGCCATATTCATGCCACACCAATTTAAAAAAAAAAAAAAAAAAATTTCTAGACAGAATAACTTTTACCTAGAAGCTACTTTGTACTTTAAATACATAACATGCAGTTTCATTAGAATACTCCTTCCTGGAGCTGCAGTCTCGCCATAGATAGTGATTGCTTTATAACCGAATTTGGTTGCAAAGTGCTAATGGAGTCCCGGCTGCTGGTATGTAATTACTGTGTATTCATGCATTTAGTCCATTAACATACTAAAACAATACTGTAAATTGCGACACCTGCTGGTGTCTGGTATGTTGAAAAATATTTGAAAATAAGTCTATGGAACTTAATTATATTTAAAAGTAGATTTCGCCCGTGGCTTTGCTCGCGTTAATTTAGAATTTGACAATCAACTTGGGTTGTATGCTGCTTGTAATAATATAATCCAATCATGATTCGAAAGACACGTGGTGGCGCCATCTATTAGCATAAGAACGTTATTATGGTTTTCCTTGGGGACAGTACTTTTTTTTTTCGGGATAAAAGGTCCGTGAAAAGGTAAAAAACAAACTACTTTCGCATTTATAATAATTAGTTAGGATTACCAGGGAACAAGTCCCAATTTTAATGACTGTTAGGGCTGATTTTTTCAATAGCCTACTCTTATCTGAAGCATAAATATGACAATTTGTCATTTTTTCTGTAAGTACAAAACCTGTCTAATTGAAATATTTATTCTTCAGTCAGGAGTTATCTGACTATTGAAAAATTAGCCCTTAACCCTTCGGATCCACGCGAGACAACGGCTTTTTCATTGTGTCTGTAATTACGGCATTCAACTCGTTAATGAGCTAAATTTTAACAACCACGGGCCTGCTGCAGGTTGGTTTAAAACAAACTGAAAAATACAAATTATAATGCTAGTATTACAATGAAATACATTTCAGTCAGCATAATATTTTACCTTCTAAAAATAATGATTGTTCTCATGATGATAATAACCAAAGATTAGCACCCTACAAAAAAATCTCCAGAAAGTCGCACCATTTTGCCACCATTACACCAAAAATTGACGCAAAAGCTTCATCAATTCTCCACAGAGATGCAGATGACGCAGTCCGCGCCCGCGACGGCTACGATTACGACGGCTACCGTCTCCGCGTGGAGTTCCCGCGCGGCGGCGGTGGGGGCGGAGGGCGAGGCGGCCGCGGAGGCCCCGAACGCTTCGGCGCCCGCACCGCCACCCGAGGCCCGCCCGCCCGCCGCTCCGAGTACCGCGTCCTGGTCACTGGGCTGCCACCTTCAGGATCCTGGCAGGACCTGAAGGATCACATGCGGGAGGCCGGAGATGTCTGCTTCGCGGACACCTTCAAGGATGGCACGGGCGTGGTGGAGTTCTTGCGTCACGAGGATATGAAGTATGCTGTCAAGAAGCTTGATGATTCGAGATTTAGGAGTCATGAGGTGAGTTATGTGGGAATGTAGCTTATGGGTCATGATATTAGGAACATTTTGCAGTAGCATGATCAAAATCCTTGTGTGAAATCGTCAGTGGCAGTAAATTACATGCAATTTGCTCAGTCAGACTGCTTTTAAAGGGGTCAAGAGTTATTAGGGTCAAAACCAAAATTTTGTACAATTTCATAACAATTTCATGTCCACCGACTTTTCCTTATTCCTCAAAAAATTCTGTAATGGTAATGTTATTTTAAAAAATGGATTTCATAGCGGAATACTACCTTAAATTCATATTTAATTTATTAGTTGGTGGTTCAGTTATACTTTACGAAATATTATGAAAATAATAAAACGGAATGGAAAATACCATATTATTCTCCCTCAAAAAACCTGTGTCCAACTATCGATTTCAATGTTTGAAACCGCAAAAACTTCGAAAAGGGTTTTATTTATTGAACATAGTATCCAGCATAACGAAGTGTGCGTAAATCACTCAATATCTAGGCAACTTATATGTACTAACAATTATATGTAATAATTAAAAAAAATAAAAACAATGCGTCTCAAAAAGAGTTCATTTATGTTATTCCTTTAAGTAACGCGTTATTTTCCAATAAAATACTTTTTTTTTAAACTTACTACTGGGAACATTGACGGAAATGTCACGCCATTTACACCACCAATTTCTGCGCGGCAGTCATAATCTTGTGTCAAGAAAGTCGAAAGGTGTTGTGCGTGTGGAGTGACAAATAAACATTTAGTGGTTTCTCTTGAAAATTCATAAAAAAATAACATGTAAGTATGTTTGATCTTAATCTTATTATCTGAAAACTATTTTGTTTGTGCTATTCAGTCGCTTAGGAGCTGTAATCATGAAGTGAATAGTGTGTCTTGAATTGAAATGAAACACTTCAAAAACATCGTCCATGTTTCCTTTATGTTACATTTTTATGTCACGTTATTTAAAAATTGCATTAAGGTGTATTCACAAACACAGGCATGTACTTTTTGTAAGAACGGTTAATAAATATTTTTATCTTTACAATATGTTTGGTTACCGGTTACCGATACTAACAACATTTATTGTATAATACTTAATGCATTTATTTTAAGAAAACCTCTGGCAAAGTGGCAACTAATGAAAACTTAGTGAAAATTAACTAAATAGGTACCTTTAAACTAAGGAGGATGCGCAGTGGTAGCCCGCGAAATTTTTTTTTTTTGGGTTTTTTGGAATTTGCAGGTCCGTGTCAGGTTGTGTCTTGATCAAAATATGATACGCGGCAATAAAACATAATTATGTATTTCCATAATTTTAACCATAAAATTCATCAATACATCTCTCTAAGTTAGATTTCGTACAGATTCGTTAGATTTCGTTCGTTCGAGGAATCTGCACGGAATCAGTTAAGTTAATTAAGTAAAATTTGATTTTTATATAAAGATTTATATTCCCTACTTATGTTATCAATAATTGTTATGTTGTCATTATTTTGATATCATTTTGTAGACTGACTCAAATACTTTTGGTTAAACATAATTTCACATGCAAAATTCAAAGGTTGTTTTTGCGAAAAAGTAAAAAATGTAAAAAAAAAAAGTTATTTTTGTGTAAAGTTTCGTGTTTTTGTATGTTTTTTGACTATTTTTTTATTTTATTTAGTTTTTCCATAGCCTCAACGTCTACCTTTACAATTAAGTCATTTGGACGTCTGTAGGTTTTTTAGATTCAAAGATATAAGCATTTTATTGCACATTCCCTAATGCAGCCGTTAAAAATGGCCGCCATTAGCGGGGTGTTGGGTTAGGATTTTTTATAAAATTAGATTTGTCGATAAAAAAATTGTATATAATATGCCCTTTTAGTATCGGTAACCGTTAACCAAACACATTGTAAGTATATAAAACAAATTCGGATCAGTTTCACATTTATAACTTAAGAACCGCTGGACCGATTGGATTTGTCTTGTTGGTCGGGTCAGCTAGTTTATCAGAAATATCGGATTTATCGAAACCTGCTAAACTCAAAGTGTTTGGTTTACAGATAATATAATATGCCTTTATCGGTTGCAGAAAGGCAGAAAATGTATTTAGAGCGGCTAAAAAATAACGATCCCGAAAAATAGAATCGAATGCAGGAGAAAAATTTTGACCAGAGCAAAAAATTCTACAAAAAAAAATATAGTAGAGCTATCAGACAAAGAGAAGGAGACCAGACGAAAGTACTGGAGGAATTAAAAAAAATACTGACAACAAGCAAGAAGTAGAAAGTGTGAACCTCGAAAAAATACCAAAGAAAATATCAGAAGAAATACAGAAAATTAACCAAAGAAAATGAAAAGATTAATCGGTACTACCATCGGTAGCCCACTTTGAAGTGACTACCTGTTATTTTAAAATTAAGATCACGTAAAAGCTTAGACCAAAAACTTAAATGTTTTTTTAACGGCATTGTAGTTATTCTTTTAGGCGTCGAAGTGAGACTTTTGTTATGTCAATCTTTCAGATTGTTACATTTTTATCATGAATAAAAATAATTATAAAATACTTGACTGTTTTTCTCTTACATCATGAACACAGCCCTTATTTTCCTTTATGTTACTTTTATGTTATTGTGACATAAAAATAACACAGATGAAATGATCCAAAATTTTGGTTTTGACCCATTAGGTACTTTTTGATGTATTTAATTAGTCAATAGAAAACATCAAAAATTCCCTTATGCTTCTAGATATGTCTCTGGTTGTAGAGCTAGTAATTACGAAGTAAAACTGCTGTTTTACAGTCTTTTATTCACCCCTGAATACAGCCACACAAAATTTAAACTTTTCTACACCATTCGTGACCAAAACCACGCTAGTTTCGATAATATTGTCAAAACTTTCTAAAACCCATTACTATAAATTCTGAAGTTTGTAGATAGTTAAATGATACCACTCTATGAACATAGGTATAGTGTAGACAGACATGCAATTATATTGATCTACATTCTAGCTCCGTGCTAGGGAGGCGTCAAGGTGATACCTGTGCTCTGTATTGATTTTATTATCTATGGCGTCAAATGAAGTTGTGTTGTATAGGGGAGGAAGCTATGGTAGGTATGTTGAGTCATTGCAGGGGTCAATGAACTTGTATGAGTAATGATACAAATGATGATTAATGTATTTGAATTTATGACAGTAATGGTTTTGAGGATTTGAGACTAAAATACACTTGATTAATGGCAAGCATTTACTCATCATGAAAAATATTGCAAATCTAAACTTCCAATGTATTACTTTTACTCATTAAAACGCGATTATATAGAAACAAACAAGCGCATTACGTAAGCACTGATAAGATAACTATATATTTCAGTGAGTACACATTTTACCTACAATGCAATTATAGTTATTTATGCAACTGACGTGTAACAAGGGGTATTAAAACACGAGTGTGGGTTTATCACACGAGGCGAAGCCGAGTGTGATAATAGTATCACATGAGTGTTTTAATACCTAATTATGTACAGTTGCATACAAGACTATCTACATCCATGTTATCAATCCTCTATAAAAGGTTCTGAAACAGTTTTGTGCAATACTAATACTCGTATCGAACATGGCGGCCGGCGTCATAGTATACGAGGTGAATTCGAATAAGTTCTTTTCTTAAATTACGGCGCTGTTGTAGTGAAACGCGCGTGCATTACAATGTTCTCTTTTTGAAAACGAGTTGCATTATGAAATTCAGTACAAAATTAAAACACTGTTTGGATGCTATTATGGTTACCATGGTTACTATGACACTGGCTGTTTTAATGTTGGCAATAAGCTAACTGTTTCAGAAACTTTTATAGAGAATTTATAGCATGCGTGTAGATAAAATGTTTTAGACTTTTACACAAGATGGATACGGGTAACTTGCTTTATCTCCTGGTAATATTCCACAAAAAGTTTATTTTACTTTTTTTCCTTGATTTGTTTGCCGATTTCGGCCGAAACTTGTTAAAGAACTAGTCACAGCATTTCCTCTTTTCCATATAATAAATATGTATTGAAATTGAAAAGAATATTTATGCTAAGCCTATAAAGGGTCGTAGCGTGTGGCGTTCTGTAGTTGGGAAAAAGGAGTAAATTTGTATTGGTATAAATCAATCAATCAATCTGTCTAGCCTTTTCCCAACTATGTTGGGGTCGGCTTCCAGTCTAACCGGATGCAACTGAATATCAGTATTTTACATGGAGCGACTGCCTATCTGACCTCCACAACCCAGTAACTGGGTAATACGATAACCCTTGGTAAGACTGGTTGTCAGACTTTCGGGCTTCTGACGACCCGTAACGACTGTCAAAGATCCACAAATCACAGCCGGGACCAACGGCTTAACGTGCTTTCCGAGGCACGGAGGAGTCTCGGTATATAATTATTTGTATTGGTATAGTTAGTGGATAATAATGTGGCATTGTACTATGTGCAGGGCGAGGTGTCGTACATCCGCGTGAAGGAGGACTACGGCGGCGGCGGCGGCGGCGGCGGTGGCGCCGACCGCTACAGCGGAGACCGCGACAGGTCAGTCACAATCCCTCCCCCTCCCATTGCTCCCTCTGGAGGGCACCATTGCTTTACATTTGACTAGATAACACAAAGGTTAAACTTCTTAATAATTTTAATATTTAATACATTTTATGAGACCATACTATCGCATTAGGTAATGAAACTGTAATGTAAGGGGGATAAATAAATAACGTAAACAAAAAAACTTGAATTTTAGGGCTCTTCTGTCATTTAAGGTTATAAAAAAAATATCTATGGCTTAGTGACTGTCAATGAGAAGTCTGGTGTGTTTACAATATACTATTAGGTATATTGTTTTAGTGATAGCCGTTTGCCAGTAATAATGCAATGCATCAGTCAGTGAATGTGTTGTGCCTTTATGAGGCATGAAGATGTTCATTAATTCACCAAAAACAAATAATTTTGCAAGCAATGGTAAATTGCAACTTGACAAGCATTTTACAGTCTCAAAACATTAAAGGTTGTGTTCTGATCATTTTAGAGCTGAAGTCTTTAAGACTGAAGAATTTTTTACAGGTCAGCGTATAAATCGAAAGTAAAAATCACACAATTTTTTTAGTGATATATTCTTGAATGTACAGTTACCGGCCAGAAATATTGCACATGGATTTTTACAGTTGCCGGCCGTAAAAGCACATGAAACAAGTAGGTATACGTAAAATTACATAAATAACGTACTACAATAGTACTACATACATATATACACATATACTATACACACATACATACATACATATCTATACATCGTATATACAGGGTGGCCGGAACATTGACGTCCAAAAATAAAATTTCGGTCCCTCGTATCGTGGGGTATTCGAATCACCCCCATGTATGTTCCGCGACTTTTCATAGTTTTCGAGTTATGAATTTTTTTCTGAATGTTTGAAAATTTTCGACCTGACCAACCTAAAAAAATTCTAAAAAAAAAAGTAGAGGGTTTTATCGAGTTTCTTTTTTTGCAACTGAATTTTCATAAGTAGTACTTTTATGCATAAAATAATCAGCTTCGTAACTGTGATGCAAGTTATGAAAATGTTGATCTAAAGTGAAAAATTTACGTTCGGTAAATTATGACTCAAATTTTCAACTTTAAATTAAAAATCTTAACAGGTGACTTCATAATTCCTAAGTAGGCTTCAAGAATGCGCCAGACTCTCAGCTTTCATAATCATAAAAAAAATGAAGTACTTAATAGGGCTACTTTGTTTAAAATCGGCCTTCAAAGACAGCGAGGTGGAAAAATTCTTAAAATTACCCATCTGAGTAATTATTTTTTTTTGGCTATTTTCTCGTTCCTAAGGTTAATTAATGATAAGAATACTGAAAACTAACCACATTATATTCAATATTCATAATTACCACACGTGGGCGAATGAAAATCCACTCGAAGTGAGAGCTTCGACATTTCAACATCGCTTCAGCGTTAACTTGTGGTCTGGTATCCTCAATGGCGAACTAATTGGTCCGTTTGAACTGCCGTCCAGACTTGATGGAGAAACATACAAAAACTTTTTGGAAAATGAACTTCCATTGTTGCTGGCAGATGTGAATCTCGAACTCAGACGAACCATGGTGTTGCAAAATGACGGCGCCCCGTGTCACTATGCAACCCAGGTCCGAAATTACTTAGATGAAACATACCCCAACAGATGGATCGGACGCAGCGGACCAATTAGGTGGCCTCCACGCTCACCTGATCTCAACCCCATCGATTTCTTTATTTGGGGCTATTACAAGGAAATAGCATACGCCCGAGACTGTTCAAGTGAACAAGAGCTGAGGCAGTTGATTGCAGAAGCTGAACGTGTTGTGAGAGAGAACAGAGACGCTTTTAGACGATTGCCAGACAATTTCTTACGTAGGTGTAGAATGTGTATTGCTGCTGGTGGTGGCCACTTTGAAAACCTTTTGTAAATGTTAAAAATAAATTAAGTACTTTTTTCACATTATCATCTGTGTTTTATTCAAAACCACTTTTTACGTAAAACTTTTCTTACCCAACTCTGAAACTATTTGTTGGTTAGTTTTCAGTATTCTTATCATTAATTAACCTTAGGAACGAGAAAATAGCCAAAAAAAAATAATTACTCAGATGGGTAATTTTAAGAATTTTTCCACCTCGCTGTCTTTGAAGGCCGATTTTAAACAAAGTAGCCCTATTAAGTACTTCATTTTTTTATGATTATGAAAGCTGAGAGTCTGGCGCATTCTTGAAGCCTACTTAGGAATTATGAAGTCACCTGTTAAGATTTTTAATTAAAGTTGAAAATTTGAGTTATAATTTACCGAACGTAAATTTTTCACTTAGATCAACATTTTCATAACTTTCATCACAGTTACGAAGCTGATTATTTTATGCATAAAAGTACTACTTATGAAAATTCAGTTGCAAAAAAAGAAACTCGATAAAACCCTCTACTTTTTTTTTAGAATTTTTTTAGGTTGGTCAGGTCGAAAATTTTCAAACATTCAGAAAAAAATTCATAACTCGAAAACTATGAAAAACATACATGGGGGTGATTCGAATACCCCACGATACGAGGGACCGAAATTTTATTTTTGGACGTCAATGTTCCGGCCACCCTGTATGTAGTTACGTATTTAACGTACGTAAATCCCATGTGCAATATTTACGGCCGGTTACTGTAACTAGTTCTATAACACGAAAGCCAATAAATGTCTATGAAATTCTTATTTGTATGTTTTTGACATTTATTTTAACTTTCAATTATGATTACAAGGATGAAATAATATTGAAAAACGTTGAAAAAAATTTTTCATGCTGCTTTGAGAGCTTTGTTTACCGCGTGTCAAAGTGGCGCCATCTGCTGTCTCGGCTTATAGTCCGGTCAATTTAGACCAAAAAATGAGAGTGAAGTTACATTAAGTCCCAACAAGCTGAATTTCAGTGAAATTGTTCAAAATATAATTATAAACAATGTCTAGAAGTTCCCCATCATTCCCCTGTAAGGAAAAAATTTTATTCAAGGTCAAAGGTCAAAAAAATGAGTTTTTCGCGATTTTCAGCAAAACGGTAAGTTTTATCATAAAAGTACCTCAGACAAAATTGTAAATCATAAAATTATCTATAAAAAATGTATCAATACTTTTTTTCTTACGAGCCACTGTTTCTGAGATATAACGATTCATAAAGTTATAAAAGTTGTTATCGTCATAATATACATGAGTACGCCACGTATATACATCTAGAGTTGATATATTAAAAAAAAAAAAAAAAAAGCTGAAGTTTTTAAAAAGAGTAATTCAACTCAACAAGAAGTTATTACCAACGGCATCCGCTTTCTTCTTTCTATGTACGGAGCTCCTAAAAAAACTACCTGTTTAGATAAGCATCGATATGCATGTTTCGTTAAAAATACTAAAAATAAAAAACAAGTTCAATTAGCTTGTCTTCCTCCAACCTCAGTTGCTGCTCACCAACATCTTTTTCGTATAGTATATTACCAAGTTCAAGTGTGGCTTGGTTATCAGCTAGACCCTACAGACTGGGGTTGGAAGTTGGTCAACAATATATTAGAGCCAGTTCAAACTTTACTTCCACCTGCGCCGGAAAAACTGCTGAACACTATTTTTTGCAACTGCAAAAAGGGATGCAGTGCTAAATGTGGTTGCAAAAAAGTCGGACTATCTTGTTCTTTGGCATGCACAAATTGTCAAGGCCGGTCGTGCTCTAATATTGAATCACAAACAATGGAGGATTCGTTTGGCTCCGACGAAGTATCATGCGATACATCGCTATTGACGCAATTTACTTGCATCCAAAATGAAGATGAAGAAGAAGCAGGAGAAGAAGAACAAGAATTTGAAACTTACGAATAAGACGAATAAACTTCAACACTTTTTTTTAATTTACATCGCTTTTATCTTTCCCAATCTTTGAAAATTTCCGTTATTATGCAATAGTTTTACATTAAACAGGATCACAACTGACCCGTGGAGTAGGCCACTGGGGAAACCACGTTAAAAAAACGCGCTAAGTACACTACCTCATAGGTGGCGTGGAAACGTGTGCATATTATGACGATAACAACTTTTATAACTTTTCGAATCGATATCTCAGAAACGGTGGCTCGTAAGAAAAAAAGTATTAGCACATTTTTTATTGATAATTTTATGATCTACAATTTTTGTCTGAGGTACTTTTATGATAAAACTTACCGTTTTGCTGAAAATCGCGAAAAACTCATTTTTTTTACCTTTGACCTTGAATAAAATTTTTTCCTTACAGGGGAATGATGGGGAACTTCTAGACATTGTTTATAATTATGTTTTGAACAATTTCACAGAAATCAGCTTGTTGGGACTTTATGTAACCTCGAATGTCTAAATTGACCGGACTATTAGCGTCTCATTCGTTATTCAAATGCTTATGCATGTCTATCCTCTGATGAGAAGATTCAAGAACAGTTGGAAAACATGAAAAAGTAGTTTATTTTGTCATAAAATCATTTAATTTCCCACTTAGTAATTTTGAGCCCGACCAGCTGTACTTACCAGAAATTTACAATGAATTTCTTTCAACTTGATACAGTGGTACCCAACTTCGTGAATCTTCGTTCGCACAGAAAAAAAATGGTGGCCCCGAAGATTAACGAAAGAATGAAACTTACAATCAACCTTAGATCACTACTATAAGGTTCATAATACATTGCAGCTGTTAGTTCCGTCTCACTCGCAAGTATGGCGGCTGACTAACATGCGGTACAGGTAAAAGGAGCGCGGTGCGTGGAGCGTGCCGATTGGTCAATAACATTTCCCGCGCTTTGAAAATTCATCTTCTGCGCAGGTACATCGAAGTTGGGTACTACCGACCACCTCTGTATGTAATCATCACAAAGCATGTATAAGTCGTTGTGTCCGCAGGTCTCGCTCGTACTCCCCGCGCCGGCGCGGCTCGCCCACGTACTCGCCGGTGCGGCGCAGCTACTCGCGCTCGCGCAGCCGCTCCCGCTCGCACAACTACTGAGCAGCGGCACCACGCACAGGTAACACGTATGTCTAGCGTCCACAGCACCGAGCAACATCCCACACAAGCAAAGCGCTAACTGTACCCATTCTTATAGCATTTCTTCGACTGTACCACAGATTAATACAGATGGGACACTGCAAAATCATTTAAATAAAAAGCGACTCTTGTTACGACACAATAAAGTGCAATTTGAAGTCGCACAACGCTTATTACCTACAAGTTGCCTCTCCCTATTACCTTACTACTTTCTGACCTACTGAATTAGCCCCGCGGACTGTTCCCGCCGCGTACTTGTAGCTTCATACCTAAACTGCGGAGTGTCCCATCTGTATTAATCTGTGCTGTTACTTAAGTTTTATGTAGGATTTCTTGTAGTCTAATAAGCTAGACGTACCATGTGATGCAGAGCATCATACAAAGCTAAAATTACAGCTTTTGAAACATACCTTCTTCGAGAAACATTAATAAAAGATATTAGCTTGAATAAAATCCATGCCCATAAAAATAGCAAGCAACAAACATGTGAACAATATTCTTAATTGAAATATTCAATGGTCACTTGTTGTTCTCCAATTATTCATAATGAAATGGTAGAGTATATTGTGAAAAAGAAAAAATAAAGTGACAAGTTGATATGTAAATATTTGAAATTCTTAATATCTTTAAATTTTAAATACAAAATTCGATTTTTAATGTTGAAAAAATACTCAACACTGACTTATTAAGTTTTCTTTGGTATGGACATTGTTTTATCACTGCTCAATTGACAATAATGTGCAAAAAAGTACATAATTATTAATTTAACATTGGTAGGGCCCTAGCTTAGGTAAATATCTTGAAGATTATCTAAATTTAATATATTTGTAATGAACTGAATGACTAAAATCCGTATTATCTATATTTTTACTGTCTTGGAAATATTTTTACATATGCGACAGCTATATTTACAGTAAAGGAAGGATACACTGGATATAGCAGTTGACAGCTTATTGAAAATTACACTGGACTACTCAGGACTTTTTCGAAATAATTGAAAATATCTCTGGACTTATAAGGATATGGATTTCATATGGATTTATCAGGTTTGCGGGAATAAAGACATACTTTGGCAATGATATCCTTGAGATAGCTTTTACGAATAATTATAATTTTTCGTTTGTTTGTTTTGCCTTGCATAATACGTTTAATTGTTGTGCTTAAAAACGAATTTAAAAATGCGTGCTCAATATTTAGTTTAAACTGAAAGACCTAATCTAAATTATGATTGATAAGGCAGATTAATATATTATTTTAGTTGAATTATTATTATAAATTTATAATCGTATGAGTACACTTTAAATACAAAAACACGTACTAAATTCATACTTAATTTAAAACTTGTAATACTCAAATCTTCCTCAAAGTCAGTCCGGATTCGGTAAGGTGCCCCTATGACTAGCGAACACAGAGTAGTAAGCACATGGAATACTCACTCGAAACTGCTTGCCGAATTTTGCGAATCAAATATATGAGTTTCTGGAGTATGCTGATATCTCCATGTGGTTAGTGCCTTGTGTCAGCAGCTGATAGTATGACAACTGAAGGTCTATATTTCGACAGCTGACGGAGCGACGGCGGCGGCGCGGCGGGGGAGCCACACTCTGCTAGACTTAAGAGAGCATATTAATGTATTAGTTCGTCAAGCTGGACGACACTGTGACCGACCACGTCCATGTACTACAGGCTCTGTCGCACTCGCAACACCACAACACAAGTTTATATAAACATATCTTCATTGGGGCAGTGTGTACTGTAGTACATAGATGTGGTCGCATTTTAGTGTTTAGAGTCGGTTATTTAGTACCATTCGGGTTAACGGTAGATGTTTGTTGCGATGTGGACGCGCTCTCGTGTTCCCGCGCGCGACGCAGCTCGACTCGACTCGTATCACATCGCATACTTACTGTCACCAGTCGACACCGAGCTGCGCCGCGCGCCTCTACGTTATAACTTGACACGATGACTGTTTATAATTAAAAGCATTTTCTTTTGTTTCATCCACTGTGGATTGGGCTCGTTGGATGTGCTTGGCTGGAGGTGTGAGTCAGGATGCCGTAGAGGCCTCGCGTGTAGGATCGGATCGGATCGGACCGCACCGGCGGATCTCTGGCGGACATTGAATATTTGTCGCGTGGATGTAATGTTCCCTTTCGGATGTTGGATTGCGTATCGGATCGTTGACGATGAGCGGCCCGGCGGGTCACTACGCACCTTCCGCGCTGGATCAGGATCAGGATCAGGACCTTTGGGTATGAATATTCAAATTAATTGCAAAATAACTTATGTTGAGTGCACGCTCGGTACAGAGTATTAATGTTTGTTTGGATATCCTTAACTCACACTTTATTTGCTTCTCGATGTCTGCCGTTTATTTCCTAGACGTAGGATGTCGGTTCAATGACGATGTGAGAGAAACTTTCTATTAGCTTTGCTCATTAGTGTGTTAGACCTAACAATTCAATGTCATATATAAATAATTAGCATGCTTTATGAGCTTTTCATACAACCTACCTGCGTGCCGCGAGACGAGGCGTGTTTGGAAGGGTGACCGAGAATGGATGTTGTTTTAAAATTGACATAATTATGTAAGTGATACTGATTGTAATTGAAATGGAATGTGATGTGATGTTAGGAACACAAAGTTAAATCACAAATGTATTGTAACGTGCGCGTCGCCGACGCTCGATATCATAGATGTATTGTGTGGATATTGTAATTTAGGTACTGGATCTGCATTCCAAAGACCAACACAGTTTGATGGACTTAATAAATTCCTTACAAAAGAATTTGTATGTTTTCTTTTTCTACTGACCTAAAACATATATAACATCACCAACAGGTGTTTGAGCAACCCATTCGAAGAGCTGTTGTTGCAAATAATGTAATCTGGTGAATAAAATCTGCATAGCATCCTAACAACGTTTCCACTAATTCCTGATAAAATTAACTTCATTAGATGCAATATTTTTTGAGCATGGTGGAAACAAACATTTCATGAGATTGACACTTTGATAGCTCTACATATCAGCACTCACTACACTTTCCATATTAGCACTCCATTTTGTTACCTACTCTGTTAATTATCTTTGGCGGCTTCTTATGCAGAAACTTGATAACTTTACAAAGGGGACCAAAAGATTTTAAAAAAAACAAAGCAATTTAAATTAGAATCCCTATATTTATGTACACAAAGCGAATCATTTTATTTCGAGTCTTTCTTCACACAACACACTTAATTAAATCTTGAACCCTGAATGTATGGCGCACGTGCCGAACGTGAGGTTCTCGTACGTGACCTGTCTGAAGCCTGCGTCTTCGATCATCGTCTTGAACTTCTCCTGGGGAGAGAGGATAGTAGGTTTACACAAATGAACATCATCCCTATTTCTCCTGATGGTGGAAGTAGGGTCACAAGATTTCTGCCGCCTTTTCTCAGAATTTTAGACAACATTTTTTTACAGGAAAAGTTGCTTTTCATTTCCAAGGTAAACATAACTCGGCTCAACTTATTTTGCTGGACTAAAGTCTACCCAAATCTGCCATAACTGGCAAGACGATCTTACTTTACCATTATAAGTTGACCTACAACTTGCATGGGCAGTTTATTAACAGATTAAAAGAATAAAAATATTAGGTAGGTAGGTACACACCTGGTCGGGGAACTGACGGATGCTCTCCACGAGGTACTGGTACGGCTTCCACTGGCCCGCGAACAGCTGGCCCAGTACCGGGATCACTTGGAACGAATACTGGTCGTATACCCTGCAAGATATATATAGATCCATCATCAGCCTACTCTCGCTGGCGGAATGTAGGCGTCCAAAGAAATAAACCCATCTGAAAAAGAACTCAAGATTCCACAATGTTCTGCCACCACATTTTAAGATGAAAGAGAAGCACTTCCACTCATGATCAAATACTCTTCCGTATCGTTGCTTGTCGATCAATCTGCCTAGCCTTTTCCTATCCATGTTGGGGTTGGCTTCCAGTCTAATCGGATGCAGCTGAATACCAGTATTTTACATGGAGCGACTGCCTATCTGACCTCCACAACTGGGTGATACGATATCCCTTGGTAATACTGGTTGAGTCTGGGTGTCAGACTTTCGAGCTTTGACGATCCGTAACGATTGTCAAAGATCCACGAATGACAGCCGGACCAACGGCTTAACGTGCTAACGGGCTTAACGAGCAAGAGCAGGTCACCATTTCTTGTTGTTTGAAAGTTATGACCTTGACAAAATTCGGGCCCTCAATCCTCCATATATTTTGTTTTCCGTTTTAATACGCTTATCGTATGAAAGATTAGACAAATACAAAGTAGTCTCTTTTTGTGAAAAAAATTGTGCAACAAATTGGTGTTATTTGTTACTAATAAGAATAACGATTAAACTAAAAATCTTAATAGATTCTGAAATCGACTATTTTTGAATTGTGTAGTAGGGTAGGGTGACAGTAATTTTTGACATAAGGTGCTCCGAGAACAATGCAAAGCATATATTATAATACACATAGTTGTATGGGTAATTATCTTGGAGTAGTGAATGTTGATATCTAATTTTATTTAACGATTATTATGTTCCAAACATTTTACATAAAATCGAGGAGGAGTTTTGGAGTTCAACCTCATTCATTAGTTTATCTATGCGACTACTACAAAGAAAAAGTACAGCGATGTTCTTTTTATTACAATAATATGTCGTGTCAAGTGATTGAGAAAACTACGGAAATAGTTACTGAAATATTATTATAGTCATACAAATAAGTACATATAAGTTTGTTTTGTTACATACTCATCTACCTATATGTTACTGTAAAAGCCCGAACTGCGGTAAATATTAGGATTTACCCGTAAATTCTAATATTTACCAAATCTCACCGGTAAAACTCCGATTTATTCTAAAACTCTTTAATTTCGGACTTTTACCGGTATTCAGTCGGTAAACCCTACATTTTACCGCAGACACCGGTAAGGCACTGCGCGCACTGCCGTGCTGTGTGGGAGTGGCGCGAGGAGGCGAAACGGCGGGACGTAACTCCGCTGCCGCGAGAAATCACGGCACAGCGGACAGCTCCGGCGGGATCATGGCGACATGGAGAGTGCGACTGTCGCAACCCAGCGCTGGGCACGCCACAATTGCGACGATAAGTCCCCTCTTTGAGGATTGGTTAGGGAGGCGCCACGGCGTCCTCACATTCCGCCTGACGCAGGTCCTCAGGCGCGAGCGGACGTGTATACTCCCGTTGCCGCGCTTAAGGGCACGTTCTAACACATTATAAAAGGCCGCGTTACATAGGTAATTAATGATTTTATTGTTAAAATTATGTACCTAAATACATAATTATTAATGTCGCGAATCATATTTTGATTAAGATACAACCTTACACTGACCTGTAAATTGCAAAAAACGCAAGAAAATATGAATTTCGCGGGCTACCACAGCGCAATTACCTTAACGTGTTACCACGAGTGCCCAAGAAAAGAATGTTATTTTTTTATTAGGGTTTTAGGATTTTAATTCTTTTTTATCTGGTAATTTATAAATAGTGATTAAAAAGTTTCATTTTCACATTTGTTGTTTTAATTTTTTTTAATACACATGTGGTGGCATCTACATCGCCACATACAAACTACGCATCACAAGGACATGACGTCCAGCAACCTGCATCGCGCAATGAGAGTTTACCGCGCGACTAGCATATAGGTATACAACAATGTGACATTAACCGTGGTTCAGTTTCCCACCAGACACAACACCCATCTGGTCGGAGGGTCCTCCCTTTTCAATAGAGGTTGAGTGAACTTTACACCCTGTTCCCCATGACTGTTCCCCATGACTATACACACAATACAAGGACGGTAAAGATTTTGATTTTTAAGTGAAAGCTATACCTGCTCTAAGAGATACGCTGATCAATTAATAGTTGACACTTTTTAAATTAACACAGCCGAATGACGTCATAAAATGGCGGCTACTATTTCATGGTTTGAGAAAACATTAAAAACCTGAAACCTTTGAATTTCATTTAAAAATTTATATTGTTATTTAACTAAAACTAATATTTTCCGATTGCTTTTTGCCTAGTCTATCTGAATAATATATTTTTAGATTTTTTCTCATATAGAGTAAAATACCGTATTGTGGTCACCCTATCTCCTAATTCAGGGAACAAAAACAAAACTCGATTTTTATTTACAATAAAGGGTCTTTTAATTTCTTTTTGGTATCGAATTTGTTGCACAATTTTTTTCACAAAAAGAGACTATTTTGTATTTGTCTAATCTTTCATACGATAAGCGTATTAAAACGGAAAACAAAATATATGGAGGATTGAGGGCCCGAATTTTGTCAAGGTCATAACTTTCAAACAACAAGAAATGGTGACCTGCTCTTGCTTTCACAAATTTTCACAATTTATTTAGTATCTTATAGGATTACAAACAGTAGCTATAAGTTAATGGTTTCATTTTATTTGCGTGATACACTTTTACGTGTGTGAGGATTGAGGGCCCATTTTGAACGAAGATATACCAAGTAGGACAGTGTTTTGCTATAATATCTTGTTTTCACAAATTTTGTTTGGTATAAGCTTAGATTTTGGCATAAAGACTTTATCTGTAGTGTCCACAGTTTGTCAGGTACAGGTGGGCCCTCAATCCTCTATGTGAGAACTGAGGGCCCCACTTTACAGTCCATATCTCGCAAAGTTGACTTTCACAAAATCAAATTCCAACTTTCACAATTCTTTGGGAATGTTCACTAAATCCTAAGCATATTTTCAAAGAGTTTCAATAAAGTGGCCCTCACACCACACGCATATGGCTAAACTCCAGGCACATGAAGCGTCCGCCAGGTGTCAGCACTCTGTAAGCTTCCTCAAGGACCTGTACAGATATAGTTGATACCTCTGACTGTACCTACCATTGTAACGTACTGTTGGGCAGGTGGCTAAACTCCAGGCACATAAAGCGCCCGCCAGGTGTCAGCACTCTGTAAGCTTCCTCAAGGACCTGTACAACAAAATCTTCGTTTAGAATAACCATGAGATCAGTGTGTGTCAGCTACGACGCACAGTGTGACTGACACTACATGGCCACCATCAGGGATTTTAATTTTGATAACATAAAAAAATTGTCGCCAAATATCAGAATTTGTCGGTCACTGGTTCAAAAGTTATAAGGGTTCATAGGTGGCCGATCTGGAGAGCGTCTACCCAGCTTGGCCACATTTATATCTCAAAAACTAGGCCACCTAGCGAAGATCTGTTTTCTCCCAAATTTAGTCGCTAATTAGTCGCAAGTTTTCGCCAAGTCACAGATTTAGTCGGGTCTTAGTTTAGAAGATATAATGAGTTCAATTTTTAAGTATAGACCAAGAGCTAGATCAAAGATTTACTCTTCAATCTAGCTCTTGAACTACTTATACTTAAAAATTGAACTCATTATATCTTCTTGGCGAAAACTTGCGACTAATTAGCGACAAATTTTTTGTGTTATCTAAATTAAAATCCCTGATGGTGGCCAAGCCAGTGTCAGCCACACCATCTGTTCAACATGTTAGTACCTGATCAACATGCGTACAGTTCCGGATGCCGAAGGCGATGGTGTAGGCGTCGTAGCTGTCGTCCGGCAGGTGCAGCTTCTCCGCGTCGCCGCACACCCAGTCTATCGCCACGCCGCAGCCCTCTGGAGTCAGGCCTAGTCTGGAATAGAGTTAGGATTAATGAGAGGGTTTTGTAAATGTAAGGTTGAAAATGTCATTACTTTATAGGTATAATGTACTCTGTGACTGTGCTCTACGAGGGCGTCAGTGTGACCAGATTTAGCAGGATTCTGCGATTTTAACAGGATTTGAGTTTAGCGCTTAGCAGATTTTGTCGCGGATCAGAAAAGATAGCAGACAAGCCCTAAATTGGGGAGCAAATCCTGCTAAAATCGCAGAATCTTGCTAAATCTGGTCACACTGGAGGGCGATGGCATGGGGTTGTTGCTGGCAAACATTTGTAAAATGTGTTGAACAGAAAAAACACTACAAAGTGAAAAATAACTTAACACTTTAATTTCGAAAGTTGGTGCCTTTGGTTCTGTATTTTCGTTTTTTGTCAAACTCAAACTCAAACTCAAAGCATTTATTTCAATTAAACCAATTACAGGCACTTTTGAATTGTCAAAGAGTCGGTCAGTAGGTAAGTCAGAAAGTTGAAGCTAGTTGCCCATTCCAAAACGTAGATCTATGGAGAAGAACGGGCAAGAAACTCCACGGACACTCTTTTAAATCAAAATATAGTTACAAAATATTGGTTACATCATTCATGTTGAAATTATACATGTGAGAACGATGAACGTTAAAAGCGTCCGTATTAAAAAAATAAAAAACAATTCAAAATTAAAATTAAAATAAGCCGTGGCAGCTAAGGTATGACCAGCCTCCACCAACAGCGCCCGTTCACAAACCTGATGTATGGATTCGTTAAATGATCCAACACACGCGCCACCATCAGCGAGGCATTAGAGTGAGCATGAACCGACATCATTATATTTTTCACTTTGTACTTAGTGTTTTTTTTTTTGAAGTTGATTGTTTTATTTTTATGCCCGTGCCGTGGTCCCTGCGAGAAATATGCCGAATTAAAATGGTAATCTCGAAAGTTTGATTAGCGACAATTTATATACCGCCGCATAGTTTTCGAGTTTTGATGAAGGAAATTGTACTTACAAAAAAGTACTGCTACATTTTTCTCTTTGCAGACTTCGAAGTTAAGGGGGGCCCTTATCTCCGAAGTTTGCAAAGAGAAAAATCTGAAATGATTCTATAATTCTATATGATAGAAGTTTATGTAAAGTTTACAGGAAAAATAAAACGATGTCTCTAAACAGCACACTTTTTCAAAAATCGGAACGGAACCCTCGGTGCGCGAGTCCGACCCGCTCTCGTCGTCAGAATCCCGAAAGTCTGACAACCAGTCTTACCAAGGGGTAGTATTACACAGTTACTGGGTTGTGGAGGTCCGATAGGCAGTTGCTCCATGTAAAATACTGGTATTCAGCTGCATCCGGTTAGACTGGAAGCCGACCCCAACATAGTTGGGAAAAGGCTAGGCAGATTGACTTTTATGGATTGGGGTACTTTGGGGATAATTGGGGACCTTTCAATATAGATTGTAATAGTAGCGCCACTGCGAGAGGTATGATTGGTTAGCAACAACATTATACTAAAACCTAAACTTCAGGGTATAGCACTGAAAGAGTTAATAAATTAAAAACACACTTCTGTGCTCTCTGCTTGCCGACATCCAGCATGGCTTGGTTGATGTCACAGACTGTGACGCTGCTGTTGGCCGCATGCAACGGACCCAGGCTCTGTAGGTACTTTATGTATCTGAATGCTATGTCACCTGAAATGTTAATAAAATGCCTAATCAGAGAAAATTAATGTCACTTAGAAACTAGATTTGTTACTAATAGTATACTCTAGATTCTAGAGTACTTATCAGTAACAGAACTATTTCTTCCTAGTATTTCATAGTGAAGCTTGTGGCGGCATCTATATCGCCACATATGAACTACGCATCAATGACATGACGTCACGCAATCCTGCATCGCGCAATTAGAGTTTACTACGCGACTGGCATATATACAACATACAGACAACACCCGTCTGGTCGGACGATCCTCCCTTTTCAATAGAGGATGAGTGAACTTTACACCCTGTTCCTCATGCCTCTAAATTGGTGACCCCGAGCATGAACGTCAGCGCAGCCTTCGTGCAACTACATCAGCATGACGTCATCAGCATCACTTCCTCAAGCTTTCAAGCGGCGAGTCACACAGCCAGCCAGCATCCACGGCTTCAACGGGTATCCTGACCACCAGCATGCAGCGGACGCGCATTCCTGGTCATCACCTTCAGCCTCAACCTCAACCCAGCCCTGTACACTCCGACTCACTGGAGCATAACGCAGCGCCACCCCGACTCACTGGGGTATCACGGCAGACAGTTCCGACTCCCCGTGAACTATGCGGCACCCGGCTCCGACTCACTGGAACCACAACTGGCACTGGCAAGCATCGCAAAATACACGACTCAGCCCACTATCGACCTCCGGTCTCCGGAGGGGAGTGATGTGGCGGCATCTACATCGCCACATATGAACTACGCATCAATGACATGACGTCACGCAATCCTGCATCGCGCAATTAGAGTTTACCACGCGACTGGCATATATACAACGTCCCGACATCAACCGTCGGGCAGTAGCCCACCAGACATAACACCCGTCTGGTCGGAGGATCCTCCCTTTTCAATAGAGGATGAGTGAACTTTACACCCTGTTCCTCATGCCTCTAAAAGCTTACTTCTATGGGATGGGGACACAGTCGCCTGAATATTTTTGGTACTAAGTTCCTGTGCTCTATGCAGTGCAACCCATGTAAAAGGTGGTGAGCCTATTTCCATCAATGGCACAAAACAAAAAAAAAAGAAGTGTTATTAAATCATTGACTGCCACTGCGGACACACGGTGACCACAAACAATAGATTTTATGTGTTAATGACATTATGGAAACCACACTCACCAGTGCCGCCCGCCATATCCAACAGTTTAGTCTCCTGCCTGGGTGCCAATCTTTGCATGAAGATATCCTTCCACACTCTATGGACGCCCATAGACATTACATCGTTCATCAGGTCATATTTCTCTGCTACGGTCTCAAATACTTCGTGAACTGGAAGATTTATAATAAGTTTGTGATACAAACACATTGTGTTAATGAAAACATCACATTAAGAAAAGATGAAACTATAAAAGCTGGTACAAATGACAGCTTTATACTAAGTCAACTGGCCATTCTGTGGGTACATTATTCACTAAGTGGAAATACAAAGCTTAACTAAGAATAGAAGGAATAGCATATTTTTATTACTTTGTAGTAAAACATGGTACAATGAACCACATATGGCCTTATTAATAGGGTTATGATCTATATGTGTCATCATGGACAGGAATACTAATAGGTATTTTATTTATAGAAAGCAACTCATAATTTTAGTATGCAGCATCATTATTAAAAGTGTTTATATATAACTAGAAAAGTTTAGGCAGTAAAATAAAGGTAAACAATCTTGATGTGACTTTTTACACAAACAATAAACAAATAAACTACTGCTTAAACAAATGGTTCAATTGATTTAGTAATCATTATTGTTGTATTTACTTACATTGGTTTTTAGTTGCATTTTATTTATAAACTGAGGACTGAGGTATTAAAATAAAAAAGATAAGACACATCAAGATTGTTTACCTTAATTTCACTACCAAAACCTTTCTAGAATAGTCACAGTAATTATAGGTATACTTACAATCAAATTCTTTTTTTCTACCAAGCTTGTCTAAAAACAAATCTCTGGCCTGTGTGAGGCACAAAATTGAGGAAGGAAGTAATACTGAATAATTTTTGGGTTATGTTTTCATACTAACAAAAACATGAATGAAGTAAATCGTACATCTACCCCAAAGATAGAACACTTGTAAACATGAAATTAACATAAAAAACCATAGTTTATTTGTATTTTCCTAATAAAAGTTACCTTTTTTGGTTTTTTCGCCTTCATCAACAACTTGAAATCCAAAGTGTGTCTGGCCGGGTTTCATTGCTTCGTTTTCGGCCTCCTTGGAAGCTGTTCGCGTACTCATGGCGCGGAACCATAATCCTTGTTGGACTGTACATCTTATGTTGGATAATATTACTAATCCTGATCTAAGCGCCATCGCTTATTTCTAAAGAACCAGACGACTTGCCAAAAATTTTGGAAATCTCTACTCGAATCACCACGAATCACTACTCAGACAGATCACAGATCAGCTGACTGTCACTGTCAGTGTCAGAAGTTTTGAAGGTTAGGTTAGGTAGAACAGTTTTTATTTGAACTTTTAAACATAACCTATAAACAACAAAATTATATCCTAACTAAACTATTAAAAAACTAAAATATGGCGTCGAAAAATTCCTCCGCATCGCTGTCGACTGGTAAAGTACCCAAGAGACTGGCGGCATTGCCACGTTGTATGGCAATGCTAATCCTCTGGCCAAAGTAAAAGCCAGCCCTCGGGTCACGGGAAGTGTCAACCAGCCGTTTGGAGTTTTCGTTGAATAAAACAAGAGCACTTGGACCCCACGGCCCAAGGGTTTCAACCCCAAACGGCTCGAAAATATAATTACCGATAAGGTTATTATATTTCCGCCGCTTGAGGTTTTCCGCAGCCGCAGCAGCAGTGCCAGCACAGCACGCCGAGCCAGGAAGATGGGATGGCGCAAGAGTATCGACACACGTTGCGTCCCACACTAAAGGCCTTCCCACCTTCCATGGAAATAAAGACATCCCGTCCGGTCTCTTGCCATCGTCGCGTGCCAAGCCATTGGGTTCTAATACAGCGGGAACGCCGACGGTGACAAGAGCTCGTCGGATGATGTCATTGATGTTCGCGTGCCGTGCTAAGCGACCCGCACTTCGGCTGCAAGACAGACCGTGGTGTCCGAGGCTGTTGACAACTTCACCACAGTGACAGCGATGAGGAGAACATCATGGAGCTCCTAGTCGCAGTGAAGCAGCGAGGCGGAAAGTAGTGTCGTCGAACAAAGTGCCTATGTTCGACGACGGTAGTGCGTGAAGCCACAGACCCGACTCCCACTTAACCACAGCCAGCAGACGCGCACGCTCCGCAGTAGTAGCAGACGTGTCAAGTAAATTGTTCTGTACTACTCTGCAGAGCGGCTCATCCCACCGTCTCTGGGAAGATGGATTGTCGGGTGGATCTGAATTCGGGCAAGCGAGTTTCCAGGCATCCATAGCCTCGGCGAAACAAGGCACATCAAAATTAACCAGTGTGGAGGCTAGGATTTTCCTGATTAACTTCTCTGTGCCGTGGACCGAGGATATGAATGCCGGTAAACTAATACTAGAAATTTTGCGGACGCCGAGGCCTCCCATACGGATGGGAAGAGTAGCTTGCGCCCATGCACGGTCGTCCATGGCCACATTTAAGATTGAAGTTAAAGTATGCCGGATAATTTTGTCCATTTTGTTTAAAAGGTGAGTGTGCTGCCATAAATGGGAAGCGCGAAGGAAATATATTAATTTAGGGCCGAAACAGCAGTAACGGATTAATGTTATGGCCGAATGCATGTTAATTTGGAACAATCTTTCCGAAACGTCATTAAAATTTTGAATTTTTTCTTCAATAAAAACAGGAAAAGAATTTTCATAGATTGGAGACCCAAGGAGACGAAGAGTGTTCTTTTCAATAATTTTGATTTCTGGGGCTATTGCGTTAAAAAAGGTAGGTTAGATAATTTGACAGTGTTTTTTTTTTGTGAAGAAATCGGAAGAAATGGATGAAATATTTCACACAGACCTAATAAAAAACCCACAAGTACTTTGAAAATTACTTTCTAATAAAATCTTATTTTTGGTTTCGATGATAAAATCAATGCAGTCCAATGAGTCTGCGTAAAATTCGCGACGGACTTTTATCTACATGTCTTAGTAACTCTGACACTTCACGTACGGTACGGCCGGTCAATTCTGTAAAAATCTCACCGTGAAAACTTACGGAAAGCTGTGCTGCTTCCTTAGAGCATTTAACCTATGCTCTAAGGCTGCTTCACGGTGTCGCGTGAGTCGCGTCTCGTGTCGGTGCGTGGTCCGATCAGACACGCACTTGACCAGACGAAGTAGTATTGCACTTGGTGCACTTGGCCGGAGGAACCCATGAAAAAAAAAAAAAAAATAAAACAAAAGATAATTGCACGATCAACCTAATGGGGAGGCACACGCAAAGCTGTTTGTAGATGGCGCTCTGAATGACTGTACATTGCGGTACATTGTTTTACAAACAAATCCAAACAATTTGACAATCGTTCGTTATGTCAAATCAATGACAAACGGACAGTCGATCATGTGCCACCGTGTGCCACCTAGCGTGATAAAAAGTTAGTTTTCCTCCCCATTCACCCCAGCTGCTCAGTCATATCTTCCGAACGAAAGAAGTTATGATTATGTAATGAGTAATTAAAGCATTTAAACAGATAAAATAATTTTAACGCGTAATAAATAACGCGTTCGTTAATAGGCATTAAAATAATTGTAATTAATAATTACTTTACCTAGTATCGAACGCGTTGTCATTTTGACCTTTACTTCTCCCGTCCAAATACTAAAATAACTCTCAATAATAATAACGATTGCTATTTTAAGTTAGTAGATAGGTACTAAATTAGGCTAATCTTGCAATTTTTTTTTAAATGTTTTCATTTTTATTTTTCCTGGGTTCCTTTATCGATAATGAACCTACCCCTTACTATGGCACGCAACTACTTTATCATTCTGTTTAAAATTCTTCTCTACGTGTTTGTCATTTATCTCCTCCTAAACGGCTGGACCGATTTAGATTAAATTTTGTGTCTTTAATGCAATGGGTTCCTGGATGGTTTGAAAACACAATTGCACCCATTAGGTGGCGCTGCAGTCGGGTTCTAGGATCGTTCAGACAGGACAACGTCTGTCGGGTCCGCTAGTATTTATTGCTCATTCAATATTCTCATCAGTATCGATCACTATGTTTAGCCTTTTCCCAAATAAGTTGTTGTCGGCTTCCGTCTAACCGGATGCCCCCGGATACCAGTATTTTACATGGAGCGACTGATCTGCACAATCCAGTACCTAACTGGGTAATACGATACCGATACGATACGTACCACTTGGTAAGACTGATTGTCAGACTTTCGGGCTTCTGACGACCCGTAACGACTGTCAAAGATCCAATGACAATGACAGGCGGGACCAATGAAACACACATAGACTATACACTAAACACAGAGGAGTCTCGGTATGCAAAGATGGCCACCCATCCACTAACCAACCCCGGCAAGCGTAGCTTAACCTGATGGATCGACCGGTGCGGCTGTTATTACTTAGCCACGAGCTCCTCCGTATTCTCCATTCATGTATCCTCAATATTCTCATCAATATATTCACTAAATTCCTAAATTCTATTCTAACTCGGTGCAATCTTAGTGTGACAGCACTAAGATTGCACACAACTAAAATATTAAGTTGTGTCACTTTAGTCCATTTCCGTCAATTTCAGAATGGGAAATCGTCGTTTGACAGGAATAAAGGTGATTTTTTTATTCTAGTTTACGTCTTAGAGCATTTAACCTATGGAGATGGCATAGCTGAGCGAACCCCTCTGCCAAAGTCGACTGGCCATATGGCCATGCACGTTATATAAAACTAATTCATTTGGCGACAGCTGTCATTGTGTATCGTATTATTTGTATAGATTCTATTGTCAAAGACAAAATCAGTACCGCATACCGCGACTTTCAGAAGCGTACGGAGCAACAATTTGTGAAGGAACCTAGGTCTTTTTGGAGTTTTATTGGAGGCAAGCGCTCGAAGCGTAGTAGACCTAAGATAACTAGAAATGGTGAGCCGTTGCCAGAGCATGAGTGTGCTCGGGCGTTCGCTGACTACTTTCATTCGGTTTATGGGACGGTGGCACCGCGGTTGGATGCGGCTGCCGCTGGGCAGGTGGCGCCCGAGCGGGGCGCCCGCGTTCACGTGGGGCAGCTCTCTCTCGCTGAGGTGGGTGCTGCGCTTGCGCGCCTAAAGCCCAAGCGTTCGGTTGGGCCAGACGGGGTGCCACCTTTCGTCGTCAAGGATTGTAGGATGGTGTTGGCCCGGCCGCTCATGCATTTATTTAATTGCTTTTTACAGGAATGCTCGTATCCAGACGGCTGGAAATTGACTAGGGTTACTCCGGTACCGAAAGGGGCTCCAAGCTCAGATGTTAGCGGATATAGACCAGTAGCAGTATTGTCAGCATTTGCTAAAGTCTTCGAGTCCGCTTTATGTTCAACTATCCACTCGCAAGTAGCCTCACAGCTCAATGACGCACAGCATGGTTTCCGTGTAGGCCGTAGCACGAACTCTAATTTAATGTGTTTTTTAAATCAGGCCACCACAGTGCTGGACTCGGAGACTGGTGCCCAACTGGACGTCGCTTACTTTGACTTCAGGAAGGCATTTGACAGTGTAGATAATGATATACTTTTGAGTAAATTTGCGAGGGTTGGTTTTACCCCAGCTCTCCTAGAGTTCTTTGCTAGCTACTTAGGCAATCGCAAACAAATGGTAGAATATGCAGGTTACACTTCGGACTCGTATTTCACCCTTACGGGGGTAAGTCAGGGGACAAATTTAGGACCACTAGAATTTATAATTATGATTAATGATCTTCCTGAAGTCATTAAAGACGCTTGCTGTTTGTTATTTGCTGACGATCTCAAGCTTTTCTTGCGGATCACAGACGAGTCGCACTGCGGTATGCTCCAGCGAGACATTGATCGGGTGGTTGCGTGGAGTGTAGAGAACAAGCTGCTCTTCAATGTGACGAAGTGTAGCGTAATGTCCTTCACGCGGGCCGTGGCACTCCGACGCCATGATTATTGTATGGGCGATCACGTCATACCGCGAGTGGGGGTTGTGAGAGATCTAGGGGTTACTTTCTCTGGGGATCTTACGTTTCGTGTTCATGTGGTGCAGGTGTGCAAAAAGGCGTTTAAGAATCTTGGTTTTGTCATGCGTGAAACCCGTGACTTCACTAATATGGCAGCAGTGAAAGCACTTTACAATGCATTGGTGCGAAGCAACTTGGAAACTAGTGCTATCATCTGGAATCCTTATGAAGTGAAGTATTCTCAAATGTTGGAAAAGATGCAAAACAAATTTACCCGATACTTATACTTCAGGCAGTATGGTGTCTACCCTTTCTACCCGCTTATGTATCCAACTCTCTTTGTTATAGGGATGGTTGGATACTATAAGTTGGAAGTAAGGCGCAACCTTGCTTTGGTAAAATATGTTTTTATGGTTTTTCGTGGGATACTGAATAATCCACAAATATTGGAATCGTTGGGATTACTCGTTCCAGACAGGAGGTTACGGTTGGGTCCGAGGGAGGAACTTTTTAAAGTTCCAGCTACCCGTACAAACTTATTAAAGTTTGCACCGGTGATTCGTGCAGTAAGAATACTCAATAGTGTCTCTCGGCGTTTGGACATATTTTCTTGCTCTTTGGCGGAATTCCAGAGGGTGACACTTAGTATGTTGTCCACTGCGTAACTTGTGCCCAGCCCCGTTACTTGGGACAATTAGCAATAATTTTATGACTACTTTTGTTAACTTGGGTATTACCTGTTAAAACAAATGTATGTGTTAATGAATAAAAATAAATAAATTAATAAATAAATAAATAAGTATTGTGTCGCAAGAAAGTGCTCGCAAAAAATGGTGAATTGTGCAGTTTCCTCGTGCGAAAAGCGATCTGCCACTTCAAATTTGCGAAACCATGGTGTTTCTTACCACATGTTAGTATAAATAATACATTCAAATACTTTTATTTAAGTACAATGTCGAAATAATCGTTGTTGACATTACGATAGAAAAATACAGTGGTACGTTGGTAGCGCAAACGTAGTACAGGAAGGAATTAAAGGAATTTGCATAGTGCAGGGACAACGTGAATGAATGATTGATAAAATAAATGATTTTTTCAGTCAGTATGTTCAGTAAACATAGTTCAGTTTTTTTTTTTTGTGAATGTATCTGGATAAGTCAGGTTGAAATTAAAAAAAATATTATTTATAAAATATTAATTTCAGTTCTTTGTGAATCGATTTAAATTCTTTTCTTTTGTAGGCTTAGGCTATTAAAAAATAACAGTTAGTTCGTTTCGAATGTGAGTTTTTGCAGCTCATGCAATTTGAAAAAAAAATAATCCGCGGTGGAATAATTTAATAATTATTCCACCGCTTTCAAACCCCAAACCGCTCAAAAATATAATTACCGATAAGGTTATTATACTTCCGCCGCTTGAGGTTTTCCGCAGCCGCAGCAGCAGTGTCAGCACAGCACGCCGAGCCATGAAGGTGGGATGGCGCAAGAGTATCGACACACGTAGCGTCCCACACTAAAGGCCTACCCACCTTCCATGGAAATAATGACATGCCGTCCGGTCTCTTGCCATCGTCGCATGCCAAGCCACTGGGTTCTAATACAGCTGGAACGCCGACGGCGACAAGGGCTCGTCGGATGATGTCATTGATGTTAGCGTGCCGCGTTTAGCGACCCGCAATTCGGCTGCAAGACAGGCCGTGGTGTCCGAGGCTGTTGACAACTTCGCCACAGTGACCACGCTTCACACTGTAATCATGGCAACGTCTAGATGTTTAATGTCATTGAAGTAGACTATGGCTATGAAGCCACTATGAACTAGCCCATGGCTATGAAGCCGCTATGAACTAGACTATGGCTATGAAACACCCGCATGTTTTCCTACTAAAATATCAAACACCTCATTTAGTTTATTTAATTAGTTAGCTAGTAAACACCGAACTCAAATAGTTGTAAAAAAAAGAAACCGAACGGGTAAAAGACGTGTATTTATTAGTATTTATTCTTTTGCCAGTTATCTATCCCTTGTGTTGCACCTACCATGTTTTGTCTCTGCATCACCCTAAGGTTGACTGGTAGAAAATGCCTCAGGCATTAAGTTCGCCTTTGTACAGTATTTTTTTACTTGTGCATAAAGTTTTAATAAATAATAAAAAAATAAAAATAAAAGTGTTATTTTTAACGAAATAATAAAATTGGCTGTGTTGTTTTATTATTTATATTCTACACTTCCTACTTTTTTGACACGTATACCTACAATAAGCCCGCATTATAAAACGGGGCTCAGTATGTATCCCGAATTGCCGACCCTAAATGCAGAATGATAGGGAAAGGCACTGCAGTGCGATTCTGTAACCATCTCACCGTGAAAACTTAGGTGAAGTGAGCGTGGAGTGAGCTGTCAATAGTGTCAATTCCTAGCAAAAACAAACTCACTTCACCTAAGTTTTCACGGTGAGATTTTTACTGAATCGACCGGCTGGTCCAGCAATATGTTATTTGAAAAAATATTTGACTCTATAATAAATACAATCGTTCTTTTTCTAAAGCACTATAAATTTTTTGGTCATTACTGGCTACCTACGTAGTTTCGCAGGCATTAATCATATTGCGTATTTTTGTGTAGGTACACACGACTACACACCAAGCTATATACATTTCCAGTTTACACTGATCTCTAATTATAAGGAAATCCTATACAATGCGAGATCAGCTTATACTGGAAATATACAGGGTTATTGGTAAAACACCAGCAACCTCTTAAAGAAAATCAGCTGCTCCCTACATTTTGACGAGTTTGATGGTAGATAAAAATGTACTGAACAGCTGATTTTTTTTTCGCGATTTCAGGTTTTGGTCCCTCATTAAAAGTTGTTCATAATGATGATTACAATGACCCCTAAAGAGGTTGCTGGTGTTTTACCAATAACCCTGTATAGCGTGATCTGTAGCCGTGCGTATACATACAAGAAATTAAAATGAATGAACATTTATTCATTCATTCATATAATGAAATATCACTCATTGTTTGTGTCACATCACTAGCACTGTCAAATTTTCGTAGTGTGCTGTATGTGTTTTCCTCGCCCCCCGCATAAAGTGGCAGAAAATGTTGTTCGGTGATTCGCTGCTTGCCATCTCCATAGTTAAATGCTCTAAGAGTTTACGTAGGTATTTGTGACAAGAGAATCGGCACCATGTCTCTTGAGTAGTTGAGTGAGTTGAATATAAATTTTCTGTGCACCATGTCCAATCCATCCTTTAGTAAGATCTATATACTGAAACCAAGACTGAAACAAATAACATATTATACCCATAAAAACCATTATTTTCTATGTACCACCCACGAGTTATTATGAATCGATCACACTTATCGTATAATTATTTATTCATATAACAATTCGCATTGTGTTTGAAATAGAAAATAGTACATTTAAACATTAATTAATTCATTACATTTACTTTACATTTTTACATTTAATTTGACCAAAATAATCATCAGCTATAAAATGAGCCTGAGAAATGAGCAGAGCACACAGAGAATCAAAAAAACTTTAAAGCAACCGAGAAGCTTTAAAGTTTTTGATTCTCAACGGTTTTTCTCAGGATTTTCGGCTTTTTGGATCCTTTGGAAGTCTCCCTTGATTGTTAAAGTCTGGAGCGCAACACTGCGTCGCGTATTTATAGTAATTAATTATTTTCGATATTTGTAGTAGAAATAAATTAGTATGGATTTTGAAAGGTGACAGCTGTGATAGGACAAAATTAAGTCGAGTATGCGACATCTGGTGGGACAAAAAGGTAGTTATGAGTTAGCATTTATATCAAATCTAGCGATTTCACGAAATCATGAGGTTTGAGGTAAATGCTAACTTGTGGAGTTGTATTGCTGATTCTAATGATTATAATTCTGTAAAGCCATATTAGCTACGGCCGCGAATCATATTTTAATCAACATACAAGCTCACACTGACCTACAAATTGCAAAAAACGTAAGAAATTTTGAATTTCGCGGGCTACCTTGGCGCTTTCGCCTTAAGGTTGATGCGCCAGGGTAGCCCGCGAAATTCAAAATTTCTTACGTTTTTTGCAATTTTGTAGGTCAGTGTGAGCTTGTAAGTTGATTAAAATATGATTCGCGGCCGTAGCTAATATGGTTTTACAGAATTATAATCATTACAATCAGCAATACAACTCTATAAGTTAGCATTTATCACAAATCTAGCGATTTCATGAAATCATGAGGTTTGAGGTAAATGCTAACTTATGGAGTTGTATTGCTGATTCTCATGATTATAATTCTGTAAAGCCATATTAGCTACGGCCGCGAATCATATTTTAATCATCATACAAGCTCACACTGACCTACAAATTGCAAAAAACGTAAGAAATTTTGAATTTCGCGGGCTAGCCTGGGGCTTTCGCCTTAATGTGATTAAGTCAAGATTAAGTATGTGTATAATCTATGGTTTAAAAGTCACACTGTCACGTCAGTCTGTCACAACAAACTTTTAAAAATGAGTCAATTTCTTTGAAAAGAGGAAAACACTGATAAACAAACATGGGAATATAATTTTACCGGTTACCTATAAAATGTTATCAGTATCTAGAAATACTAGATCTAGCTCTATCCAACATGTTAGCTCAAAACGAAAGTAAGTCCATAAATTAAACTGTGGCTGATCGTAAGTAAGATATTTCTTCAACTTGTTTATCTTATCGGAAATAAAATTATTGTTAAAATGTGCCTGTGCAGTAAATAAGCAAATAATTGCAATTTCAAGGCACTTTAGTCAAACTCTGCTCAATAATACTACGGTGCCTAACTGTAACTTAATAAGATACAAAAATGGTAGGTAAACATTAAAATTATTACCAGGAACGCGGTTTAGACCTAGTCTTATCACACCACACACACATACTAGATATATCTTAAACCATTCAACACCTGAAATCACTTCTCTAGTCTCCACTCTGGAATTCATACCCCAAGTTCCAAGATACAGACTAACTCTCTTGTTTGGGGCTCACTGTACTGTTAAATAATACTTTCTAACTAGCTCTAAGTAATATCTTAAGCTACCTACTCATCAGTCGTCTCAACTTGTTGTTAACTGTAAACCTGCTTACTGTGTTACCTGGACAATAAACTATTTTCTTTTTTATTTCTATTTATTTTGCTACATTGGAGAGTTAGTCAGGGTTTTAAAGTACCTACTAGCTATAATTAATACTAGCTTTAATTTAAAGTACTATCTGTAATTATGTATCTATAAATTGTATGAGTATGAGTTTTGTAATTCTCTGAGTTTGTTTCGGCGTTTCTTCTCAGAGTAGTCAGATAGGAAACGTCGAACTCATCTAGTTTAAAAAAAAATATGTTTGACGTGTAAAAGTGTTTGTACAAACCTACTTACAGAAAATAAATCATTTATCATTTATGTATATATGGTACACCACAGACTACCTACAGTATTCTCTCCTTTCTCCCCATAATCCATCCAAAGGTTGTCTGTAAAAGATCGCTCTTAGCGATAAGACCGCCCATTGTGTGACACAATGGGCGGTCTTATCGCTAAAAGCCTATGTAAAATTTCAACATTTATATCTGTAATTTTTATGGTGTGCATAATAAAGAGTATTCTATCTATCTATAAATGAGTGGTACCCTGCCCCCGTTAAATTTTCATTCAACTTTGAATTCAAAAGAAAAGTTTAAGTATAAAAGTATGAATTCCTCCACAGGTTACACAGAACACAATCTAGAGCACTACCGGCAGCGCTACAACTGGGACTGCGGCGTGTCCTGCGTGCTGATGCTGCTGCCACCGGACCAGCGTGAGGAAATGCTTGAAAACTTTGAGCAGATCTGCCGGGACGAGGGGTTCAGGCAGTCTACGTGGACTATTGATTTGTGTTATTTGTTGAAGAGGTAATGTGGACTGATAGTAGCTTTAGCCATTCGTTTTTATAGTTCACTAGCACTTCCCGCGCGGCTTCGCCCGCGTGCATGTCGGAAAATATCCCACGGGAACATACTACCGGGAATTCCTTCCTTATTCCTTGTCTACATTATAAAGGGTACCTCTGTGCAAAATTTCAGCCTTCTAGGTCCAAGGGTTTGGGCTGCGCGTTGATGAGTCAGTCAATCAGTTGATCAGTCAGGACTTCTCTTTTTATACAGATAGATAGATAGAAGATAGATATTATGCTGCAGTAAACCGTAGTAAAATGCGAAAATGTTAGAGAATTCATCAACAACAAAAACAGTTCACCATTTGTTTTATTGTAGTGTTTATTTTATTTTATTTCATATGGGAAAATAAACAGTAGTATAATAAAATAAACAGAAATACTTAACATTTAACTTAATAAATATACTACCCACTACATTTTCCACAGAAATGTTGTACCAAAAGTTATATTTGTTGCCTGTGATAGATACCAAAAATCAAATGAAAGTTATTTGTTCCAGGTTTGGAATCAGACACTGCATGTACACTACATTACTCGGCGTGAATGAAGACTACAGGCGACATGGATACTATGACAGGATAATTAATATGGTATGGTATTGTGACGGTAGTTTTATTTAAGTATCACAAAAGCTGTGCTTTTTTGTTATTTCCAATGATCATTTTTCATTAGTGTTACTTGTTTGTGGCACACTATGATACTACTGTCCTACCTGTGTTTGTCTCTGCATCACCCAAAGGTTGACGGGTAGTAAATGCCTATGGCATTAAGTCCCTCTGGCCTCTGGTATTAAGGCCTCTGGTATTAAGGCCTCTGTACGTTTCTGTGCCAAGTATTAAATAAAATAAATAAATAAATTCTGAAGGCTAGCAATATTTCACTTATGTGTATTTTTCGTTTCCTCAATATTCAGATGAGGACCAAATAATAGTAATAATATAATAATATGAGAATTTGTCATAAGTCGGATATAATCAGGCACGCATTTCACATCTTCATTATTTACATGTATGTTTTTCCTTGCATTTGTAGTTATTAATGTTTAACAGTTTTAAAAGGTAACATGTTGTGCATTGAGGGAATCAAATGTGTTTGAAAATTGCTCAACATATTAATACGGTCACTGTACCACTTACTTCCCAGGACCGAGAACGTGTCAAGCGGCGCTTCGACGAAGCCATGGCCTCCAGTATAGACGTTCAGAAGCACTCGCTGACCCATGCAGAGTTGCTGAGGCATTTGTACACTGCGGGACCGGTTATAGTGCTGGTTGATGCCTCTATGCTGGTCTGTGATCTCTGCAAGCATAATAAATTGAAGGCTGAGTTCAGGTAACTTCCTAACTTTATCTTATTTAAGTCTAGTGTCTTTAGCAGTTGTTCTGAAATTATTCTTTATTTTTGTTATACCCAGCACCATCTCAAAAATAAAGAATCTTATAACAACTACTTTTAGGAAATCATACGGATTTTTCTATAAGACACCAGCACGCGTACCATGACGATGTTTTGTCGACAGAAGAATATACAAAATGACACATTGCTACAATCTTTAATTTTGTCTATTCTTCCATCGAAAAAATTCGTTTCTATGATGGGCATACTACGCGTGCAGGATCATGTACTAAGATGATGGCCGAAATGTATATAAACCGGGTATATGATTATTGCCACCAATAATTATAGAGACACGTATCCGTGTTGCACGTTTTCACCAAGGTGATGCTGAAAAAAGTAATGCTTAGTCAAATGCTCAATCATTTTAACACCAATAAAGTCTGACACAGTCAAAAGTAATGGTTTCACTAATGGATACCAATGGAAAACCGAAAACACTTTTTTATGGCGTGGGAAGACGCCCAAGACGCCATAGGAATCTTTTTTGACCTCTCCAAGTCATTTGATTGCGTCGATCACGAAACCTTACTCTTGAAACTTAAGCGTTACGGACTTGAAAACTTGCGCTCAGTTTATAAAATGTTATTTAAATAATAAACAACATCAAGTTCAAATAAGTGGTGATAATTCAGTTGGTTTAAAAGTAAAAAATTGGTGTTCCACAAGGCTCGATTTTGGGTCGAAATTGGGTAGAGACCAAATTTGTTAAAAACCCAACTAGGTACAAATGGTGTTATTTGCTGACGGACGCTTTTAACGTTCTGCATCGTTCTCACATGTTTAATTTCAACATGAATGATGTAACCAATATTTTGATTTAAAAGAGGTCTGTGGAGTTTCTTGCCTGTTCTTCTCCATAGGAACCTAATACGCTTTAAGTAGCTTCATCTTTCTGACTGAACGACCCCTTGACAATTCAAAAGCTGCTTTGAGTTTCAGTTGAGTTTGAAAATATTATTTGTGCCCACCAACCAATAATGACCTGATATACAGGGTGACTGAAAACATGCGACAAAATTTAAGGGGGTGTTCTACGCATCAATATGAACAACTTTTACTATGGGACCAAACCTGAAATCGCGAAAAAAAAATCAGCTGTTCAGTACATTTTGACGAATTATGCGAACATAAATGTACTGAACAGCTGATTTTTTTTTCGCGATTTCAGGTTTGGTCCCATAGTAAAAGTTGTTCATATTGATGCGTAGAACACCCCCTTAAATTTTGTCGCATGTTTTCAAAGTCACCCTGTATAATTTGTAATTGGAAAGCTCATGTCATGGCCGTAATAACAAATTCTATGGATGTCAGACACAAATAATTGCAAGAAAAAATGTATTGCATAAAAAAACACAGTAAGCTCAACAACCTCTCACAGCCTCACCCTCGCTCGCTCTCTCAGCCTCGCTCAGTCAACCTCTTCCACCTTGCTGACAGCAATTTTTCCCACGCGTACGGCATTACCTATCGGCACAAAAATCTCAGTTCATACAATCGAAGAAGATTTTTTGAATAAAAGCCACCTCTATTCTTCCTTAGACGTTGCTTCGGCGGCGCCTACACGGGCCACTACATAGTGCTGGTGGGGTTCAGTCGCGACAAGCTGCTGTACCGCGACCCCGGCCTGCGCGCGCGCCTGTGCGCCGCCTCGCCCGCCAGGCTGCACCGCGCACGGCGCGCGAGCGGGACGGACGAGGACGCCATACTTGTGTATAGGGATTTTAGATGATGGACTCAGGTAGGAATTGGGTTTAGAAAGTAATGCCGTAATTGCTAAGGGCCTATCCATACAAATTTCATAATTTTTGGAGACCTTCCCCGTCCTTGTGACGGACAGGTGATCGAATTTGTGTGACACCCCCTCCCCTGGTGTAACGTCAAATATTTTGCAATATTTTAGAGTTTTCGATGAGTTGAAGTTTAGTTTTAATACTTTAGATTTAAAATGCATAGGACGCGGACGTCAGGAAGCTTGTGACGCTTTGTCTTACGATATAACAATTCGTTGAGCCCCTCCTCCCTCCCACTTGACTGGTGTGACGTAATTAAAAGAGTGTCCGTGGAGTTTCTTGCCCGTTCTTCTCCATAGATCTACGTTTTGGAATGGGCAACTAGCTTCAACTTTCTGACTCAATCTCACAATTCAAAAGTGCCTGTAATTGGTTTAATTGAAATAAATGCTTTGAGTTTGAGTTTGAGTTTATTAATGGATGGCCCTTAATGACCTTTTGCTGTGTAACTATTTTGTGTATGCTATGCTATTCATGATGTACATAATTTGCTCAATATTGTTGCAGTAACACGTTTTTGTTTTTCTGGAAACATGCTTCACATAATGTACAGACCACGCCAGCACATCAAGCTACTACAATCCGTTAAATTTCTTTAATAGATTTTCATCTTTATCGCTAAAGCATTAGGTTCAAGGTTGATTGGGAAAATTTGACAGTTTCGGGTGGCTTGACCTGCTGGCGTCTGTATCTATATTACTGCATGCATTATTGCCAGCAAGAATGTTGTGCAACTTTTGTTGAGTCTATTTATAAATACGAGGCTATATACATTGTTGTTGTAACTTGTAAGTACAACTTTTAGTTTTTACTGTAGATACAGTCAGCACAAAAAAAAAAACACTATCCGAAGTAACAGAACAGATTTTAGAAACTATACTTACTTATTTGTATTATTAAGTAGCTATGATATTTCTATTGCTGATTGTACAACAAAGCCAAGATGTGATATGAGCTCTAACTCTTATAGAATAAGACAGCTAATTCATTGACAACAACGTATATCATTATAGCGAAACGAATTGATAAATGAGACATAATATAGATTACTTATAAGATTTAAAGCAAATGGGGGATTCTACAAAAGTTGGGTAACTTTTGGGGATATTTTGTTTACTATACTTTTTACGTTAAATGTCTACAAATTTAGGGATTTAAGATAGATTATCTAACGAATAATTGTACTAAATCGGGCCAGCCACTTTTTAAGTAGATTTTGAGATATTTAGTTTTTTCTGAATTTGACTGCCAGGGGACTGACGAGCGTAACATAGTACTGATTAAATACACAATTTCATAGAAAATATATGAAATTGATTAACACTGAGTAAATTTCAAAGAATCTAATCGTGGCACATATCTTTTAAGTATTAAATCACAAGAAGCAACTATTAAGAATAACTACTGGCATGTGAGAATTAATGAGGAGCTCGTGGCTAAGGAATAACAGCCGCACGGGTCGATCCATGAGGTTAAGCTACGCTTGCCGGGGTTGGTCAGTGGATGGGTGACCATCTTTACATACCGAGACTCCTCCGTGCCTCGGAAAGCACGTTAAGCCGTTGGTCCCGGCTGTCATTCGTGGATCTTTGACAGTCGTTACGGGTCGTCAGAAGCCCGAAAGTCTGACAACCAGTCTTACCAAGGGGTATCGTATTACCCAGTTACTGGGTTGTGGAGGTCAGACAGGCAGTCGCTCCATGTAAAATACTGGTATTCAGCTGCATCCGGTTAGACTGGAAGCCGACCCCAACATAGTTGGGAAAAGGCTAGGCAGATTGATTGATGTGAGAATTAACTATTTCAGTCTTCAAAACGGCCTTTTGACATTTTTTGCCATTCTCACTAGAAATTTTGAGGAAAGTCACTCTCGATTCACCGTCTTCATCATCAACAGAAGAGCAAATCGCCGCATAATGATATGTTGTTGTGTTAAAGTATAGCCGCTAACTCCTGGTGTTGTAGACTGCTATCTAATTTAGGGCGGTCATTGATGTCTCTCACGTAGGTGCATAGTGGTATCATAAAATCATCTTCAGTCTGTGAATCATCACCATCATCATCATCATCATCATCAGCATCAAGAGGTCAACCGTCGAATCCGACTCGGCTGGGCAACGTTCGGGAAGCTTCTTTACTTAAGCTACGCAATATCTTCTCGTCTCACATACCGCATTGGTTCAAGACGAAAGTCTTTGATCAGGGGGTGTTGCCAGTGATGACCTATGGCACTAAAACGTGGTCGCTCACAATGGGCCTTATTAGAAGGCTAAAAATCACCCAAAGGGCAATGAAGAGGGCTATGCTTGGAGTTTCCCTGCGTGATCGAATCGGAAATGAAAAGATCCGTAGGGGAACCAAGGTAACTGACATAGCCCGATGAATTGGACAGACCACATTGCTCGCAGAACAGATAGCCGATGGGGCAGAAAAGTTCTGGAGTGGCGACCGCGTACCGGGAGACGTAACTTTGGCCGTCCTCCCACAAGGTGGACCGATGACCTTGTGAAGTCCTCAGGAATCCGCTGGATGCGGGAAGCACCGAACCGGTCGAAATAGCGGTGCTTGGGGGAGGCCTATGTCCAGCAGTGGACGTCTTTCGCCTGATATGATAAAGATACCCGCTAACTCCTGGTCTTGGTAGATTGCTATACAATTTAGTGCGGTCATTGATGTCTCTCACGTATGATAGTGATATCATATACTCATCTTCAGAGTCTATGAATACCGTAGAAGTAGGTACCTATTTAGACATGTACTACGTGTAGCCGACAATTCTGTCGCTTAATGAATAGACCCTAGCCTGTAATGGTCACATCCATTGCAGAAACAACTTAAAGACTTCATTATAAGGTTGTTTGGAATGTAAGCAGAACCTGTCACCTGATGCACCAATAGCGTCCCCTTAAAAGCGACCATTTCAGACGACTTATCATTAATGAAGGTGTTCATTTGCTCGATTTCGCGGTCTTAAATCACATCCTTTTTTATACCTGGCCTGGACATCTCTCGCGAATGGCAGGATAAAAGTGATCTAAAACAAAAAACATCAGTACCCTGGAAACACGTCAGTCCGCTGGTGCAATATTAGACAAGGGACTGACGCCAAAGTACTGATGAAAAGGACGTATTGGAACTAATATTTTTTTCGGTATTTTCGAATGTCAACAAGCTACATTTTAACAAATTATAGTTAACTATGTATAAATCTAAATAAAACACGGGCATACAAGGAAATAACGACTAGCCACAGTACTGAAATTTTGACTGGATCTGCACGTGTACACGTGATTACCACGACTCTAGCACTGGCACAGTAATAGCGGCCGACAAATGGCGCGGTCTGCAGCTAGCTTCACTACCAATATTCAAAATTTTGACAAGGATTTGATCTTGTCGGTGATATTTTGCGGGAATTTGAAATTTTAACAATTATTTTTTTTTTAACTTTAATTACAGAGAGAACATTACGTGATGAAAGTTGTGATATGCATTATTATGTGCATTGTAGATTTTAGTGAAATTATAAGTTTTTCTAAATTAATGGTAATATTTATTATACCGCCACTTCATTGCGCGTTTTTGAGACTGTGACAAGCCAAAGTACTGACGTTTTGAGCATTTCTTGTGTTGTTTTACTAAATTGTTTTTAAAATAAATAGCTGAAATTGGGTGACCAAATAATGGGTTTTTAATTATATTAAAATAAAATTGAATTTACAAAATGTAATAAAATGTCGTATATATTGACTGATGACATCGAGTTACCCATTTTTTGTAGAATCACCCATAACAGTATACCTACCAGTTTACCTATTATTATTTTCATTCCTTTTGTAATTAACATTATTATCAATTAAATGCATGTGCCTTATTAATGCTTAATTGTATAAAAGTAGGTGTATATTTTGACTACACACTGGGGCTAATTAAAGTCAAATTACTTGAAAACTGGTTTTAATAAATATCGTGCGTACATTGACAGAGCAGTCGGTAGACTGATTTTACATACATCGAAATATCAAAGAAAAAGCAAACGCCTGCTAAAAAGAACATAGCGCAGACTTAACGTCGTTGTGTAAATTGCTCTTCGATAGTGTGAGGCGCTGCGCCGGAACAGTAGGTACTAAGAACATTGTTTAGCACCGCTATCTATGAGATGGTTAAGATACATTTAATAATGTTTAGTTTTTAATTTAATTTATAAGAAAAGTTTGGACAAAAATTCGTCTAAACTCGTTGATTTGTTTTTCAGTAAGGGAACTCTAACAGGGTATTGAGAAATCTTGGAATTTAACTCAAGCAACGACATGACTCATGCCTGATTCAATAGTAAACAAATATTGCTTTACTATAATGTATTTGACGCACGCACGCAACCAACAGACAAAACAATAAGACGTCTTATTCTTCCTTACCAATTATGGTCGTAAAAGGCCAGGCACAGGGGAACTACACTGATAACAACATCATAAGGAAAGCCACATGATGGTCGGATTGTCGGGAATCCGCTGCTGGAATAGGCCTCCTGCAAGTGTCGCCACATCGACTGGTCCTGTGCTTCTTGCATCCAGCATATTGTCAAGATACTGCAAGCAAATGTAATCATCAATAAGTACTTGTTTCTGGTTTGTCTGAAGAGATACGGTTTAAGACAATTTATTTCAGTCAAAAATAATAGAATTATTAAACATAAGCGACGGTTTCGCTGGGAAACTAAAATTAAAATACAGTATAGAAACTTACAATTCAAACACTATTCAGAACATGGTGCTTTAACAGCCTTTTAAAAGTTGGAAGTGATTTCGACTATACTAGAAAGGTTAAGGTATTAAAATAAAATTATATGGTTAGCGTGTCTCGTCATGCGCTTTTGAATTTACATTCTTTTTGTAAACGTTATTTGTGTGTTTGTCTCTATTAATTATTTTGACTGCGTTCGCGATGTCAGACTATTCAGAGCAGACCATGTTTACTCACTATGTTTTGTTGTACTGTAGTTACCATAAATCAGTAATATCCAAAATCCGGTACAGATAGGTCCTAAAGCGGGTTCAGACCAGAACGAATAGATAAACATAAGGATAGGTACCAATACTACTCGCCCTTGAACTGAATGTCATCCACAGTTTCGCACTTACAAACTTATAGCTTATTTCTTCAATTATTTCACGATTTCACTCAATTGTTTAACACGAAAACACTTGCATCACATCATTGATACGCAGTAATATATAAGTCAATGCGTCACATTCAATTGTATAATATAGTACCTTCTACCTTATCACCACACATTACAATAAATAGGCAAATTAGTTATTATTATTTTAAAGGCATCTCTCCTGGCCAAATAGCCCAAATAGTAGTAAGTTACATGCTTATTTTAAGCATGCATATAAGCCAATGTTTCTACACGGATTTCTCCCTTTTTGTACGGTAAAACGGCCAATATAATGTATGGCTTAGGGCATAGACTTATTTTATAAGTCTATGGCTTAGGGATATTTTATTTTGACTGAGATTTAGGGAATTTTGAAATTCATGCTCATGAAATTATTAATGAAAATCATGCTCCCTAATCCTAACTTTGAAGGTTTTTTAGTGAGTTTATGGAAAATTTATTAAAAAAACTAGGGCAAAACCAAAAACGTACTTAAGTGGTAACACTGTTTGGGCACGCCACAATAGCGGCGATAAGTCCCCTCTTTGAGGAGTGGCTAGAGAGGCGCCACGGCGTCCTCACCTTCCGCCTGACGCAGGTCCTCACCGGACACGGTTGTTTCGGGAGGTTCCTGTTTCGCATAAGGCGGGAGGAAACGCCCGGGTGTTTCCACTGTGTGGATCGCCCGGAGGACACGGTGGAGCATACAGTGGAGGTCTGCCCGGCTTGGGCAGAGCACCGCCGTGTTCTCACGGAGGCGATCGGCGGCGGCGATCTCTCGCGTCCGAGCCTGGTCCAGGCCATGGTGCGGAGCGAGAGTGCATGGGAGGCCGTCACCTCCTTCTGCGAAGCAGTGATGCTAGCGAAGGAGGAGGCGGAACGCGTGAGGGAGAGGCAGCCTCACGCCCTCAGTCGCCGCAGGAGACGCCCTGGGCGGCGGGAATCGCGGGGCGATTTCCGGCCACCGTAGGCGCGGGCCTGCGGACGGTGAGCAGCGGGTAGCTCGCCGTCCGGTAAGGACCAGGCCCGAGTCGACGGCGCGTTGTGTTCCACGCGCGCCTCAAAGAGATGTCAGCAAGTGACGGGGCCCAATAGGGCCGACGCCGCTGGGGTCGCGGGTTGTCTGAAAGGGTTACCGCGGCCCTGGCATAGGCAACTGAAGGAACACGGGTGGGTTTTAGTCAGTAAAAGTCTGACACGCCCTCCCGCTCCACCCAGAGCGGGAGAAGTTATTTGATGATTTCCCACCCTCAAAAAAAAAAAAAAAAAAGTGGTAACACTGTTATATGCATGCTTAAAATAAGCATGTGTGTCAGTAAGTGTATGAAACCACTGAGCTATTTAATAAATCATGGTCACTGTATGAAATATACATTGCTCCACTTTTGTTAAAAATACGAAGAAAATACCAAGCACTAAAGCAAACCCTTGGTATACATTGGTCAGCCATGTCTAACACTGGTTCCAATCACAACCATTGGTCCATGATCAAAAGGGTTATCGAAATTTTCCTATACAGGGTGTAAGGGACAGCCCTCCGCAAACTAACAGGGTGCATTCAGCTCCTCATTTTGAATCATATTCTACCGGAAATTTTCTCAGGAAAATTTTCATTTTTTCAATTTTTTTTCTCAGTCACATTTTCATTATTTCAATGTAAAATTGCATTGTGTGTTCGCAGCATTCCATTTATGTAAAAAAAAAACTGCAAAAAAAAACAGCAAAAAAAAAAACCAGCAATGGATGTTGAAATACTCTAACCAACGACGCGAGTAATCAGCTGTTCACTTTCTGTCTAGCTACAGAGTTCATCGAACTCACCGCATACCTATTACCTACCCCTCCCAACCAGTAATAGACGTTCCGATTTGTGCACAAAAACACAAACAAATCAGGTTTATTGGATTCCCTTAACGTTCCTGAAAAAATTTCATGTACCGGTCATCTTAGTAAGACATACTGAATTCACCCTATCAGTTTGCGGAGGGCTGTCCCTAATGCCTCGTTTACATTCAGTCCCTGCCGCTGCTCCTCGCGCTGCCGGCGATACTTCCCTAAATACTGCCGCAGCAGGATCGAGAGAAGTGTGTGTTTACATACTGCCCTACCACTCACATCACTTTCAACTTTCGGCAATGGCAGACGTCGAAATAATTACAGCGTCCGCTCTGTGTCTTCTTACAACACATAATTATGTTCATTGTTTAAAAAGATATAAAATTCAAAAAAAGAAAATTCGTCGTCGTAGAAGATGGTGGATGATATCTATCCATCGTAATAGAACTCTGTAAGTACCTAACCACCTACATAACTGATTTTTGTGTGCATATACCCTATACTTGGGTGGGTAAACTAAATTCTAATGACCTATACCCATATACATAAACAACTGTTTTCTTGTTTCATTTTGACAGTAAGAAAATAAGGCGGCACGCACATCCGATTCGTTCAGGCGCTCGGCGAGAAGTGAGCGACGGAGCTGAATGTAGTAGTAGGGATTCCCATATTCTGGCGCACGAGAAGTGGGGGTGACCATCACTGGCCAATCCTAAAAAAAAAAAAAAAAAAAAAAGGTTTTGGGGTGCGCTGATTCCATTTCTGCGGTCCTTTTTCACGTAGCATGCTCCGTTGCAAAGATACAGAAATCAATTAGGGTTCTAGCTCTGTTCAATTGGTTAATGAGGTACCCCTCGTTAGCGCTATTGTCACCTCACCTCCCACGGCTCATTATAAGTAATACCTCATCTTTACAATGATAATGGTAATGAGGCATGCTACTTGCTAATGAGGCAAAATGGTTTATGTCTCATCCACAATAAAACTGCATACTTCTTTCCTTGGTACTTTTATTACGTTTCAGTCTTACTTCCTAAAATATCTATGAAACATTACATCTATTAACATATCATTGTAAATACTGTCGCTTGTAAATGATTTTAGAAAATTCAACACTGTATATCCATAAAACTTATGTAATAAATACATCAAACAGTACTCGCCGCAAACTGATGTAATCGTTTTGGATTCTCTCCGTATTCCAGTCCCACCTTTTACAATTCCTTTTTAAAAATATTTGATAATATCCTTTAGGTGCTCGTCCATAAGAATCGAAATATTGACCAACACCAGTCTCATCAACATATATGGCTACCCTATGCGACCCCGGCTTATCATCGGTATCAAATTGCTTATCAAATCTTTTTCGAAGTACAACCGAAAAACAAGAAGAAAAAAGCACTATCTTCAACAGTGTCTCGAGCTGTAGCAGGAGGAGTGTCTTATATAACAACCAATACAGATGACGGGAACCAGTCAACGCACCTAATCATAGTAGAAGTTTACGACATGAAGAAACTGGCGAAAATTCCAATAACGGAGCATTGGAAACATGCCAATTTATGGATAAAGTACTATGTCAAAGAAAACAACAGCAAAATATTCGACAACACCAACAAAGTAATATATAACATTACGAAAGAAATTGCCGAGAGTGATAATGTGAAAAAGTATTTTTTTAGTAATGACAAGTAGGGTAACAATTCACCTAATTGCTTAATGGATAAGTATTGTGTCTATTGGTAACTTAATGAACTATTTAGTGATCTTAATAAAAGTTTTGTAAAGTCCAGGTAATCATTAACTTTTTAATGCATTGTAAAATAAATAATGTAAAGTACCTGCATATGTTTTTCATTTATATATTTTACAATTTTTATGTAATATTTAATATACATATACAAGGTGAATCAGAGGGTAAATGAAAAATTATGTACCTATTTTTTTTACATAATATTTATTTCAAAACATTTTGTTAATACAATTTTCTCCTTATATCAAGATGCACTTTCTCTTAGTCTAACTACTATAGTCAACAGTAACATTTCTGTTTTTATCTATTTCAAGCAGGATTCGATGGATCATAATAAATTCTATTAATTTCTTCTAATACGGAGTCCATTTTTCCCAATCAACCTTCTTTCTTACTTTGGTAATCAACTTCTTATCACCACTACTCGGAGGTGAAAAATGCTCACCACCAACTTCTGGTATGAAGCTTAGGTCCCTTGCTTGAAGCTGATTTATATACTCACTTCTTTTTGGATTTCCAATGTAAGTTAGTGGTACTTTAATATCTTTTAATACTTTAGCAAATCTTTCCCATCCTATGGGATCACTTTTTTTTAACGGTCTCAGTGAGTCATTTACTAAGTCAACAATATTACTTCCAGGAATTTTTTCGTTATCAATTACTACTGTGCCTTCATCATCCCACTGTATTTTGTTTTTACTGGACCCAACTAAATTTAATAACAACTCACCTTTTTTAGTATAGGATTTTGGTATTAAACTTAGAATTTCAGATGTTGAATACAGTGGATTTGTTTGAATGATGTCACCTTCTTGTCTAACTTCTTTATTCAAAGCTTCAGTAGCACTAGCAACTGCATTTTTGACGTCTATGTCTTTATTTTTATAACAAATCTTATATTTGTTTTTATCATCCATGGAGGTATCAGTATAAATTGGTAATTTGTAAGGTAGACGGTCCTCCTCAGTGAAGTGAAGATATCTTTGTAAAATTTGTAAATATAGCATCCATTTTTTTCGATCTTCTTCATTGCTACTCAGAATTTTTTGCATTTCCGTGTCTAATCGAGATAAATTACTGTTTACAGTATTTTCTTGTTTCAATTTTTCTATTAATCTAGGATCAATGAGTAACATTTTCTTTGCGTTTTCCATGTTAACTTCCTATAAGAGAACTAACTAATCCACTCAGAATTGAACCTAATATTATTGGTAAGAAAGCTCCTCCTTTTTGTATGATAATATTTTTTCTCAGTTTAGTCTTACACTTACGTACCAATTTTCGAAGTATATTTTTATGTTTATTTAATTTTTTCTTATCTTGTTCTTTGACAGGTACTTTTCCTTGTAGAACGTTATGAATACATTCACAAAAACAATTTATTTCTTCTTCATTACATGATTTTAATAATGCTTTTTTGGTTTAAGTTTATGCAAGGCTTCTAACAAATTCTTATGCGTTATTAGTCTACGATGCATTGTTAGCAAATGATTTCTACTAAAGAAACTAAATTAGTTCCCAATTTAAATAATAAAAGTAAATATATCATTCACTACAGGAATCTGAAACAATGTATTGAAATGGGTATGACATTGATTAAAGTTCATAGAATATTAAAATTTCAACAGAGTTCTTGGTTAAAAAAATACATAGACTTAAATACTAATTTGAGAACGTTAGCTACATCAGACTTCGAAAAAGACTTTTTTAGGATAAGTTAATGAACAACTCTGTCTTCGGCAAGACAATGGAAAATATTGAGAAAAGAGTAAATGTAAAACTACTAACTCACTGGGATAATCGTGGCAAAGTTTTAGGTGCACAGGATTTAATAGCAAAACCAGAATTCCATAGTTTATCAATATTTTCGGAAAATTTAGTCGCGATTCAATTACGAAAAATAACATTAATCTATGATAAACCAATTTATTTAGGATTTTGTATTTTAGATATGTCTAAAACCCTTATGTATGAATTTCATTATAACTATATGATTAAAAAATTTAATAATAAAATCAAGTTATTGTATACCGACACTGATAGTTTGATATACCAAATTTTTACAGACAATTTTTATGAAGATATAAAACCAGATTTACTTCACTATTTTGATACATAAGATTATCCAGTAAATAATATTTTCGGTTACCCAAATATAAATAAAAAAAAGTTAGGTTTTTTATGCAGCATTACTTACAAGCCCAACTATACATCTTTTGGGTACTTGTCCTAGAAAAATATTATCAAGAGTTTTTCCCTGAATACCAGATGGTATTGTCAAAACTTTGACTTCAGCTCGAGTAATAGGATATTTAGCTGTCGTTGAAGCTAAAAATTTTTGATAAACGGTGTTGAAATGAGTGTAAAGTTGGTTCGCTCGAGAGAGAGTTTTAATTTAATGGCTTCATCAACTGATGTAAAATTTAAAGCATGCATCACCGATGCTACTCTTATTGTTCGTAGGGCTCGAATTAATCCTACAGTATTACTTGCACATCAAAAAGTTTTAGCTTCAACGACAGCTAAATATCCTATTACTCGAGCTGAAGTCAAAGTTTTGACAATACCATCTGGTATTCAGGGAAAAACTCTTGATAATATTTTTCTAGGACAAGTACCCAAAAGATGTATAGTTGGGCTTGTAAGTAATGCTGCATAAAAAACCTAACTTTTTTTTATTTATATTTGGGTAACCGAAAATATTATTTACTGGATAATCTTATGTATCAAAATAGTGAAGTAAATCTGGTTTTATATCTTCATAAAAATTGTCTGTAAAAATTTGGTATATCAAACTATCAGTGTCGGTATACAATAACTTGATTTTATTATTAAATTTTTTAATCATATAGTTATAATGAAATTCATACATAAGGGTTTTAGACATATCTAAAATACAAAATCCTAAATAAATTGGTTTATCATAGATTAATTTTATTTTTCGTAATTGAATCGCGACTAAATTTTCCGAAAATATTGATAAACTATGGAATTCTGGTTTTGCTATTAAATCCTGTGCACCTAAAACTTTGCCACGATTATCCCAGTGAGTTAGTAGTTTTACATTTACTCTTTTCTCAATATTTTCCATTGTCTTGCCGAAGACAGAGTTGTTCATTAACTTATCCTAAAAAAGTCTTTTTCGAAGTCTGATGTAGCTAACGTTCTCAAATTAGTATTTAAGTCTATGTATTTTTTTAACCAAGAACTCTGTTGAAATTTTAATATTCTATGAACTTTAATCAATGTCATACCCATTTCAATACATTGTTTCAGATTCCTGTAGTGAATGATATATTTACTTTTATTATTTAAATTGGGAACTAATTTAGTTTCTTTAGTAGAAATCATTTGCTAACAATGCATCGTAGACTAATAACGCATAAGAATTTGTTAGAAGCCTTGCATAAACTTAAACCAAAAAAGCATTATTAAAATCATGTAATGAAGAAGAAATAAATTGTTTTTGTGAATGTATTCATAACGTTCTACAAGGAAAAGTACCTGTCAAAGAACAAGATAAGAAAAAATTAAATAAACATAAAAATATACTTCGAAAATTGGTACGTAAGTGTAAGACTAAACTGAGAAAAAATATTATCATACAAAAAGGAGGAGCTTTCTTACCAATAATATTAGGTTCAATTCTGAGTGGATTAGTTAGTTCTCTTATAGGAAGTTAACATGGAAAACGCAAAGAAAATGTTACTCATTGATCCTAGATTAATAGAAAAATTGAAACAAGAAAATACTGTAAACAGTAATTTATCTCGATTAGACACGGAAATGCAAAAAATTCTGAGTAGCAATGAAGAAGATCGAAAAAAATGGATGCTATATTTACAAATTTTACAAAGATATCTTCACTTCACTGAGGAGGACCGTCTACCTTACCAATTACCAATTTATACTGATACCTCCATGGATGATAAAAACAAATATAAGATTTGTTATAAAAATAAAGACATAGACGTCAAAAATGCAGTTGCTAGTGCTACTGAAGCTTTGAATAAAGAAGTTAGACAAGAAGGTGACATCATTCAAACAAATCCACTGTATTCAACATCTGAAATTCTAAGTTTAATACCAAAATCCTATACTAAAAAAGGTGAGTTGTTATTAAATTTAGTTGGGTCCAGTAAAAACAAAATACAGTGGGATGATGAAGGCACAGTAGTAATTGATAACGAAAAAATTCCTGGAAGTAATATTGTTGACTTAGTAAATGACTCACTGAGACCATTAAAAAAAAGTGATCCCATAGGATGGGAAAGATTTGCTAAAGTATTAAAAGATATTAAAGTACCACTAACTTACATTGGAAATCCAAAAAGAAGTGAGTATATAAATCAGCTTCAAGCAAGGGACCTAAGCTTCATACCAGAAGTTGGTGGTGAGCATTTTTCACCTCCGAGTAGTGGTGATAAGAAGTTGATTACCAAAGTAAGAAAGAAGGTTGATTGGGAAAAATGGACTCCGTATTAGAAGAAATTAATAGAATTTATTATGATCCATCGAATCCTGCTTGAAATAGATAAAAACAGAAATGTTACTGTTGACTATAGTAGTTAGACTAAGAGAAAGTGCATCTTGATATAAGGAGAAAATTGTATTAACAAAATGTTTTGAAATAAATATTATGTAAAAAAAATAGGTACATAATTTTTCATTTACCCTCTGATTCACCTTGTATATGTATATTAAATATTACATAAAAATTGTAAAATATATAAATGAAAAACATATGCAGGTACTTTACATTATTTATTTTACAATGCATTAAATAAGTTAATGATTACCTGGACTTTACAAAACTTTTATTAAGATCACTAAATAGTTCATTAAGTTACCAATAGACACAATACTTATCCATTAAGCAATTAGGTGAATTGTTACCCTACTTGTCATTACTAAAAAAATACTTTTTCACATTATCACTCTCGGCAATTTCTTTCGTAATGTTATATATTACTTTGTTGGTGTTGTCGAATATTTTGCTGTTGTTTTCTTTGACATAGTACTTTATCCATAAATTGGCATGTTTCCAATGCTCCGTTATTGGAATTTTCGCCAGTTTCTTCATGTCGTAAACTTCTACTATGATTAGGTGCGTTGACTGGTTCCCGTCATCTGTATTGGTTGTTATATAAGACACTCCTCCTGCTACAGCTCGAGACACTGTTGAAGATAGTGCTTTTTTCTTCTTGTTTTTCGGTTGTACTTCGAAAAAGATTTGATAAGCAATTTGATACCGATGATAAGCCGGGGTCGCATAGGGTAGCCATATATGTTGATGAGACTGGTGTTGGTCAATATTTCGATTCTTATGGACGAGCACCTAAAGGATATTATCAAATATTTTTAAAAAGGAATTGTAAAAGGTGGGACTGGAATACGGAGAGAATCCAAAACGATTACATCAGTTTGCGGCGAGTACTGTTTGATGTATTTATTACATAAGTTTTATGGATATACAGTGTTGAATTTTCTAAAATCATTTACAAGCGACAGTATTTACAATGATATGTTAATAGATGTAATGTTTCATAGATATTTTAGGAAGTAAGACTGAAACGTAATAAAAGTACCAAGGAAAGAAGTATGCAGTTTTATTGTGGATGAGACATAAACCATTTTGCCTCATTAGCAAGTAGCATGCCTCATTACCATTATCATTGTAAAGATGAGGTATTACTTATAATGAGCCGTGGGAGGTGAGGTGACAATAGCGCTAACGAGGGGTACCTCATTAACCAATTGAACAGAGCTAGAACCCTAATTGATTTCTGTATCTTTGCAACGGAGCATGCTACGTGAAAAAGGACCGCAGAAATGGAATCAGCGCACCCCAAAACCTTTTTTTTTTTTTTTTTTTTTTTTTTTTTTTTTTTTTTTAGGATTGGCCAGTGATGGTCACCCCCACTTCTCGTGCGCCAGAATATGGGAATCCCTACTACTGAATGTAACCACGCACTGCCGCTCGCGCTGCCTGTCCTTTGACTTCGGCACAAAAAACCGCTAATTTGGGGAGCGCCGGGCAGCGCAAGTAGCAGGGGCAGCAGCAGGAGAAGTATCGTGTTTACATACTCGTCCTGCCCACTTCCCTGCTCACTTCGGCTGAATGTAAACGGGGTATTACACCCTGTATGTTGGATGTTGGCACTGGCCTACCAACGTGAGATCTATGCCAAGGGCACAGCCCTACTAAGCCTGTGTTCACAATCACAAAATATTCTGTTGTTAGTACCTACCTAATATCTTGTGTCCTGATTGACCAAACACCAACATTGTACGAGTAGTTCTTATTAATATTACCGGAAACATCATAATTATGCTTCGTGATCTCGTCCTCATTGTACACATGTAGTTTGTACTTCTCATACCCGCTAATCACATTATTTAAAGATGAAAACCTTCATCATAAAAAAAAATATTAAAAAATAAAAATATTTTATCTGTGGTCCGCCCGTTGGCGCGTGCTGTCCTGGCATCTGTCAATCATTGTACTTTTTTGTGCCGCGCGCTGATCACGTTTTTCGTTAAATAGTTAAGGAAAATTTTAACGAAATGGAAAAATATCGAAGAATCCGAGACAAGGAAATGGAGGAGCTGAACGAGCGTCTGCGAGATCTGGAAAATCGAGTGGAAAAGCGAAAACGGAGTCGTCTTGAAACTCGAGTAAGTTTCTTGATAAACCTAACAATTTGTCTTTATTTTAAATCATTTTCCTAAAATTTATTTACCTTGGGTGCCGCAATATGCATATCAGTCTCTAAAGGTTTCACGAGAGGTTAACCATGAGAATTAACTGTGCCATATACTTACGAAAGAACGACATCACACGAGCCGATGGCCTATACTTTCAGTGTTAAAAACACGTCCCTCCTGGATGCTTAACAGTCTCGTAAGACTTTTTACGAAAAGTTAACTATGAGAACATTAAACTGTTCCGTATACTTAATAAAGAACGACATCACACGAGCTTTCACGAGAGGTTAGCCGATGGTATATACGTTCAGTGTTAAATACACGCTTCTGTTGGATCCCTAGCAGTCTCTTAAAAGTTTTCACGAGAGGTTAACCATGAGAAAAATATCTGTGCCGTATACTTACAAAAGAACGATACTATACGAGCTTTCACGAGAGGTTAGTCGATGGTCTATACGTTCAGTGTTAAAAACACGTCTCTGTTATTAGACCCAGGAGTCTCTAAGAGTTTTCACGAGAGGTTAACCATGAGAATATGCTGTATACTTGCAGAAGAACGACACCACAAGAGCTTTCACGAGAGGTTAGCCAGTGGTACGATACGTTCAGTGTTAAAAAACATGTCCCTGCTGTGTCCCTAGAGCTATCACGAGAGGTTAGCCGTGGATTTAGATTTATGCAGTCTGGAACTGAACTTCAATTGTTCTTTGTAGATGAGTATGAAGCTCGCTTCCGTGGAAGACACTACAGTCGAACACGTTCAAGGAGCTATGTGTCACTTGACCGAATCCGTCGCAGCCGGACTCAATGCCGCCAATTTTAACTCTTTTATTTACCAGATAACTTCCAGTTGTTTTTCAAAAATTCCAAAATACTTACAATTCTAGATGTTGTATACAATCTAACTTAATTATGCTATGTTACTACTTAAATTCTACTACAATACAACTAGAAGGAGGCTGTGATTGTAATGGTATCTATACCACAAGCATGTAATGTCATGTCATTGTAATGTCTTACCTTCAAGTATTGAGAATCTACTCAGAGAGGAGGGGGGCGGTACAGTTAGCTACCTTATCTATGGAACAGCAAGGCAGTCTGGCCACATGGTGGTCCGGTGAGCAATTATAGATAGCAATTAAGAAGCAAAACATTTAAAAGAAGTATGAAACACCTGTAATCTAAGTGGCAGAAGCAGTAAATGAAAGAGGAATCAACTGCAGCGGATTATAATGGCTGTTGCCATTACATCCACTGGCAAAGTCCTTAACAGTTTAATAGTCTCACAAGGGAGTGCATCAATAGAAACGTTAACTGACTCAGCTAGACAACTGTGACATTTATCACGATAGTTCATCACACGGAGATCCTTATCCTTAAAGAACAAACAGATATTGATTATCTGATTACCTGGTCGGGCTATAAGCTTCAAGATAAATTCAATTACATCAAACGGTACTGAAACAGAACTGAAACTAGCTCAGATACACAATGGTAGATTGCAGTATTTTTCTGAAGTATGGAATAGTATTACTACTAATCCAACCATACATGAGTGAATCAAGGACTATAAACTACCTTTCACTGAGTTTCCTTTTGAAACTTCTGAATAAAAACTTCATTCAGAAATAGAGCAATCTTATATCCATACAAATTTTCCTAATAAATTAGATAATTTTAAGTATTTTATCTATGGGCCTAGTTGCCTGATGATAAAATAGTTATTATCATTTTATTATAATTAATAATAAATAATAATAATATTTAATTTTTAAGAGATTATTATCTCTTACAGTTAGGTGCCATAGAAACATGTTCTCCTGTCAATAATGAATTTTTATAATTTTCCCCAAAATTAAATGGCACTTGGAGATTAAAAATACAATAAGTATGTTCCCACATACCATTTTAAACTAGTAGATTTAAGGACAGTATAGTCTTTGCCGACAAAAATGGATATAATAAATGCATACTATTTATTACCCATAGGAAAATATCTTAGAGGTATCTCCAGTATATATTTGTATTTACAAATCATGGAGCCAGGTGGCTGTCAACTGAAGTTATTAGTGTCACTTTCTGTCACAATATATCTTGACAATATTCTGTGTCTTGCCTATTGAAATATGTAAAATGTTAGAAGGTGTTTACTATTCAAACTGCGTTAAAAAATCTAAGATTTATTATTAATACTGAAAAGAATGTCCTAGAACCCAGACAGTACTACCAGTATCTAGGATTTTTGTTAGATTCAGTCCAGTTTGCCATTTTACTTCCTCAGAAAAAGATTTTATAGTTTATCCCTTATTCCATAAAAATGAGATGCAATTAATAGATTTTGCGTAATTATTAGGTATTCTTGTTGCTGCATGCCCAACTGTAAAATATGGTGGCCTTAAAAACAACAATGAGAATAAAAAGGCCAGAACTAGATTCAAATTAAAATTCAAAATCATTTAGGTATTTGCAAGTTCAACAAAACTAGAATCAAATTCAAAATCATCTATTTGCAAAGGTTGTTTCACATTTCAACAAATCACAATAGGATTAAACAACTTGACTTTGTCCTGGAAATATTCTCTGATGCGTTTGAAACTGGCTGGGGACTGGTATGTTATGATATCAAAAGCCATGGGCACTGGACTGCTAATGATAAAGTTCCATATAAATTACCTTGAACAGTGTTCAACCGTTTGTAGGGCTCAAAACATTTGCAAGCAAACTCACATAGGTACTGTGAGGAATTACTTAGAATAGATATCACAATGTCATAGCTCCGCCTATATCATCATTAGATGTGTGGTACTTGTTTTACTTATCTAAATAGCTTAATTAGCCTTTAATTGTAGCAATGGTGCCAGGAAAGACAAAATATATGGGTTTATGCATCTTACATTAGTCCAAAGAAAACTCTATGGCAAATGTAAAATCTAGACAACCTAGCATAAAAATTGAATGGAAGTGATGTGATATAGCCCACAAGTCATTTGTTGTTAAACTGTGTCAGCCCCGCATAGACCCTGTTTGCAAGCAGCTCCACTACTAAGTGTCAGAATGACATATCATGGCTCCCTGATCCAGGTACTTACATGCTCTGTAGATGCGCGGTCTCACACCGATTGCCACCATATTATTATCAGGGACGCTTTCCTGAGAAGAGGGAGTCTGGTCCTTTTAATTGATAGCTTCCTTGTTTAACAAAACAAGAAAACAATATGAATCTACTGTAAATCAGCGGATTCTCTTTTGTAGGAATCAAGATATTGACCCCTTCTAGGCTTAGTCACCATGGTGATATTATTTTTGACCACTAAGTTTCATTGAAGGATTGTCATATGACTCACTCAATACCCTAATGAGTGCGCTGTATAATAATTGTAAACAATTTTTCTAGTTTTAGGCCCCCAAAATGGCTCATATGGTAGTGTCAAGATTTCTTGGGGGTGGTGGGTGAGGGGGAACCGGGCTGGGTTTCTTATGTTTAAATTAAAACAAAAGAACCCTAAGTATGAAATACTTTGGGACCCCAGTATCGTTGGGTTATCTAATTTATTTCATAACTAAACCCTTAGTTTAGAATAAGTAACAAAAAATTAGTAAGTATCTATTTAGCTCTTGTAACAGCACATAGAATTCAAACCTTGTCACTCATTAGTATTGATAACATTCGATAATGAGGATAACATTTAGATAAAGATTCCAGAAATAATTAAAACTTCACCTGGCAGATCTCAACTCAACTTGATATTATAATTTCTTAAAGAGAATGTATCCTAGCCCCTTTTTTTCCCTATCTAGATTTTACTAAGAGTATAAGATAAGATTGTAAATAATTAATTAGAACTATGAGAAAACCTTTTCATGCCACCTCTTCTGCAACCATTAGTAGATGGATGAAACAAAACTTAAGTAGTAGTGGAATAGATATTTCCAAAGTCACATAAACAGACATGCCTCTACTTCAACTTAAAAGACCTCTGAAGGAGGTATCAACATTGTAGTCATAAGAAAAGCTGCTGGTTGGAACACAAAATTATCAACCATTAGTAATCCTTGTGCAATCTAGAGCTTTTGCACAAGCTGTGTGCTCTATACACAGTGATTGTTACATTTTAATGTCAATGTTAAATGTCTGATTATAAGTAGATAATTGATGTGTGCCATATTAGATTATTAATGAGACTAGTTGATTCAGGACCGAATAAGAATTCCAGGAACTAATAACATTTAGAGAATTTTAAATTAAGTTAAGCTAACTGGAAGACTGGTTCATAAATAGAAATACATTTATAATGAATGAGTAAGTAACAAACTTAGAATAACATGTTAAGTTACAATGTTCAATTATTAAACAATATGCTGAACTTATTACCAACACAACTTTGTTCTTTGAACATCTACATGTGTACAATGAGGACGAGATCACGAAGCATAATTATATAGATCGGACTAACTTACCTAGTGACGTCCGATCCTTAATTATGTGAAGTGATCTCGTCCTCATTGTATCCCAGCCCTTCCCAGATAATCAACCTACTTATGTGTAATGGATTGCCTTATCTAAACCCCCTCTAAAAGTTGTGTTGTGCTGTATGCACTATGCCGGGACTATACGATGCCCGTATCGGTCATCGTGAAGTCCCGTTCTTATGCTTTGAAAGAATGATTGACAGATGCCAGGACAGCACGCGCCAACGGGCGGACCACAGATAAAATATTTTTATTTTTTAATATTTTTTTTTATGATGAAGGTTTTCATCTTTAAATAATGTGATTAGCGGGTATGAGAAGTACAAACTACATGTGTACAATGAGGACGAGATCACTTCACATAATTAAGGATCGGACGTCACTAGGTAAGTTAGTCCGATCTATATAATTATCACACAAACACAATAGAAACAAAATAAAATAATTCAATACATTTTAGCTAGGTACTTACATAAATATTTACATAAATAATATAGGCATTAAATTACGTTACACGTGTTTGCAAGTATACACACACCCTTACCAGGGTATTCACAGACCATAGAGCTCACAAATCTTTGATATCTCTATAAATTTTGTCTACTGTTGGGGAATCACCAACAAATTAATGGTGCTGCTACACTGGTTTTTAAGTCTAACTCGGTAAGATTCATTTTTGTGTAAATAGTTGAATTTGTTAATGTTGTTTTTCGGATACTTATCATTTAATACGTAGTTCGAAGCTCCACGTGGAACAGCAGAGGGCGAGCCAAGCCGAGCCGTGACCCTGTTTAATGAAAAACGACTTCTACTCGCAATAGTATATTAGAATTAACGATTAGAAGTGGTTTTTCATTCAATAGAAATGTGATGCTGGGTTTCTGTCTAATGCTACCTCTGATGCAATCTGTTAGTTTCGACAGCATCTTGTGACAGAAACGCACACTGTATGTTGCAATCGTTATTGCAGCATACCTCAGCGTCTTGTTCGATGTAGAATTCCCCTCGAGGACAACTCATATTTGTACAAGTGTTACTTTCTTTCATCAATGTTTCATCTTTTGTATGTATTAGCCAGTCTGGCAGTATGCCAGTGCCTAATACGTATGAACACTTTAGTTAGGCAGTAGACCAACATCGCATTGTAGTTGTAGGTAGGTAGGTAGGTAGAAAGTACACCTACTAATGTCACACATAATTAAAACTTTTGCTCAGCCTGTTTCGAAATACCTCAGAACAACCTAATGTCGCTAATTGGTACGAAAATCAGAGAAAATTTTAAATAACTAATTTTTCTTTTTCCTATTTTTTATGATATGGAGGTACGTCTCATTCGGACAATACTACCTATATCACGCACTTAGCATAATATATCTTAAATAGCGGTATAAATTGATATGTAAGTATATGTCGCAGACAACAGAGGGGCAAAATTCCCGTATTTTTAACAACATTCGCAATCTCGTCTCAGTCTCAATCTGTCAAAAATTGTATAGAGTTTACCTACATTTATGACATTTGATTGTCGCTGGCATGAGATTGCGACTTGAACTTGAACGTTTTTATGTAGGTACGAGAATAATTCTCAGGCCAATTATTGGCCTTCTGGTTGAATTAGCCATTTGGTCAACCTCCTAGCCATTTCACCCCACCAACATGCCAACATATCGTTCAGGCCGTTGATGAATGGCGGCGTTTAGTGAAATGGCTAGGCGGTTGACCAAACGGCTGATTCAACTAGTTGGCTGCGACATAATATAAGCATACTATAATTATTTTAATAATAGGTGTCTCAAATAGGTTAGGGATTTTTGGAAGTATCAGGGTACTTACAGCGTACATTTTAGCTAAAACTAGATTCTCACATGCTCGGTCCTATAGAACAAATCTTTGATACGCACGGGTATTAAACCCTATCGTGCGTACCTAATCGGTCAGTCACTGTGATGCCACACCTACACCAAAATGAAGGTGTTATTTTGTAAAAATGTTTTGGTATAGTTATTTATGCAACTGACGTATAATAAGGGGTATTAAAACACGAATGTGTGATAATAGTATCACACGAGTGTTTTAATACCTAATTATGTACAGTTGCATACAAGACTTTATCTACATCCATGTTATCAATCTTCTATAAAAGGTTCTGAAACAGTTTTTTGCAATACTAATACTCGTATCGAACATGGCAGCCGGCGTCATAGTATACGACGTGAATTCGAATAAGTTCTATTTTTTAATTACGGCGTTGTTGTAGTGAAACGCGCGTGCATTACTATGTTCTTTTTTTGAAAACGAGTTGCATTATGAAATTCAGTACAACATTAAAACACCCGTTTGGATGCTATTATGGTTACCATGGTTACTATGACACTGGCTGTTTTAATGTTGGCAATAAGCTGTTTCAGAAACTTTTAATAGAGGATTTATAGCATGGGTGTAGATAAAGTAAATAATTGAATAGGACCGTACCTACTACCTACGTTTAAAAGAATAGGTACCTATGCCATACTAATGACTGTGATTTAATTGTACAGTAAAGTTGAGTAAAAGAGAGAAATAACAAGACATGATGACAGATGATAAGGGGGCTTGTGGCTAAGTAATAACACCCGTATGGGTCGATCGATCAGGTTAAGCTGCGCTTACTTACCACGGTTGGTCCGTCGATTGGTGACCATCTTCATTATTTACATAGCATATATGACCCCTCCGAGCCTCGGAAAGCACGTTAAGCCGTTGGTCCCGGCTGTCATTCGTGGATCTTTGACAGTCCTTAAGTGTCAGAAGTCCGAAAGTCTGACAACCAGTCTTACCAAGGGGTATCGTATTATCGTATTAACTGGATTATGGAGGTCAGATAGGCAGTCGCTCCATGTAAAATACTGGGATTCAGCTGCTTTCGGTTAGACTGGAAGCCGATTCCAACATTGGTGGGAAAAGGCTAGGCAGATGATGATAATAATATCTAGTCTACATTTGCAATGTTTTAAGTTCTAAATCAAATCATTGCATGACTAATGTATGTGTCAATGTCAAATGTGACTCTCAGGAATACAGGGAATTTTATTAGTAACAGGTAAGATAGTGAAATTTCCAATTTCACAATTTATTCCCCTACCTAGTTATACTATGTACAGGAAAACTTCTAGTGTCCCTAATATTCATGATGACATTGTATAGGAAAATTCACGTTCATGTTCCCATCGGGGCTATTACGTAGCACATTATCCATCAGAATCGGGTTCATTTTGACAGTTCAGCAACATTCATTGCGTTATCTACGTTGTTGAGCAGACAAATTTTTCGAACACATGAAGCAATGGATTAGCAATTTACTTTAAAATGATTCAGATTCTGATTGACAGGTATCCCTAAGTAGTCTGTGTGCACTGGACAGTGTGTTACGTAAGTTACGTTATGAGGGTGCTGGTGCACTTCACTAAACACTGTAAAAAAACCAGGGCCCCCAGTCTGCTATTTTTTAGAAATTCGTCTTTCCAACACGATCCTATTGTCACTGCATTGTCATTTTGCTAAAAGTTCGTAATCTGCTAAATTCATAATGGTCGATCATTGGTCGGTCCGAGGTCTCGTAATAGAATCGTGGTAGAATGACATTGTCGTATTGCCATTATTATAAAACCCGTTAGTAGAAACGATTTTCGAAAAACTCAAGGTCACTGATCAACGGAACTGTCAAAATTTTAGCAGATTACTGCATACCATACGTCAGTCATTCATTTGTCATTAACAATAAGTACGAGATTACCATTCTATGCCATTTCTTATAATGGAGTGTCAGTGGTTGACCATTGGAAAGTCATAATGACGCCATTACATTATTAGATTACCAAACTTGTCAAAATCAACAATTATGAAATCAATGATAGACCATTCTGACACGATTGTAATAGCAGCCCGCGAAATTCAAAATTTCTTACGTTTTTTGAAATTTGTAGGTCAGTGTGAGCTTGTATGTTGATTAAAATATGATTCGCGGCCGTAGCTAATATGGCTTTACAGAATTATAATCATTAGAACCAGTAATACAAGTCTATAAGTTAGCATTTATCTCAAATCTAGCGATTTCATGAAATCATGAAGTTTGAGGTAAATGCTAACTTATGGAGTTGTATTGCTGATTCTAATGATTATAATTCTGTAAAGCCATATTAGCTACGGCCGCGAACCATATTTTAATCAAGATACAAGCTCACACTGACCTACAAATTGCAAAAAACGTAAGAAATTTTTAATTTCGCGGGCTACCCTGGCGCATCAACCTTAAGATAGATTAAGATATTTTATTTTAAACTTGTTACATTTTTGTAAAAACGTGTTGTAAATATTTACATTTAATGACATTAGTGAGTAAGTACCTAAATGTAAATGACAAAATATTGATGTGATTGGAAGTTACGACTTCGTAAACTAATAAATAAGATTCATAATAAATATTTAATTGAATTGTTTTATTTTATTTCATTTTAATACTTACTTAAAATTTATAAAATACGAGACGATTTTATTTGAACATTAAAGGCCCTTCTTATAAAATACTTATTTCTACAATACCATAGTATTGTAGAAATATGTAGGTACCTATTATTTTCATCTACACTCATATCGTAAAGTTCTGATTAAGAATTCAAAATTAGCACCTACCTACCCTAATGCATGTAAAGACGCCAGCACATCAAGTTACTACAATCTGTCAAATTTCTTTAATAGATTTTCATCTTAATCGCTAAAGCATTATGTTCAAGGTTGATTGGGATAATTTGACAGTCTCGGGTGACTTTCGTAGCCATTATAGTGTTTTTGGAACGAAGTTCCTTATCGGATGAAACTTACGAACTTGGCGGGAAAAACTTTATTTATAGGCGAAAAAAAAAAGTTTTTCCCGTCACGAAATTCCGTCACGAGTCGTGACGTAATTGAAGGACATGACGGAAGGGTCGTGACTCACGACGAAAGTTTCTAATATTTCGTCATAGGTGTCATTTTCATGGTTTTTGAGGTCGCTGAAAATGATAATGAGGTAAAAATTTAAATTCAAGATGGCGGCTGCGAAAATTTTAAAATTTTTCGTCATGGTGTCGTTTCCGTGGTTATCGAGGGCGCTGAAAATGATAATGTGGTCATAATGAAAATCCATGATAGCGGCGGCGAAAATTTTCTAATTTTTCGTCATGCATGGGTGTTGTTTCAAATATACATAATTAAACACTCGTGTGATTCTTTAAAAACCTCGCTTAAGGCGAAAGCGCCAGGGTAGCCCGCGAAATTCAAAATTTCTTACGTTTTTTGCAATTTGTAGGTCAGTGTGAGCTTGTATGTTGATTAAAATATGATTCGCGGGCGTAGCTAATATGGCTTTACAGAATTATAATCATTAGAATCAGCAATACAACTCCATAAGTTAGCATTTATCTCAAACCTCATGATTTCATGAAATCGCTAGATTTCAGATAAATGCTAACTTATGGAGTTGTATTGCTGATTCTAATGATTATAATTCTGTAAAGCCATATTAGCTACGCCCGCGAATCATATTTTAATCGACATACAAGCTCACACTGACCAATTGCAAAAAACGTAAGAAATTTTAAATTTCGCGGGCTACCCTGGCGCATCAATCTTAGGGGTCGGTTTTTAAACACACTCGTGTTTTAATACCTACCCCTCATTATAGTAACAGTACCTATCATAATTAATCGATTTAATGAATAGGTATGTAACTATATTAAGAAGTTATGAACAAAACTACTAAATAATGCATGTATGTTACTAATTTGAAGATTTTTATTAATGGGAATTGCCTAACATTTGCGAATGTTACAGGTAAAAGCTACTGAAATCATTGAAACTTTGGGAGTAAACCGACCAGAGACATATTATGACTGTGTATTTCAAAATCTCGCCCGTGTTTACCCTGACCAGAAACAAAAACTCGCCCGGGTTTACCCTGACCAAAAACAAAAAAGTTTTTAAAGCAATTAGGTACCTCCTACTGAAAATAACGACGTTTTTGTCTTATTCATAGCAAATTACTGTTGGAAAGAGAGGAATATATGATTGTCATTCCGCTTTGAGCCACGTTGTTTGCGGAATTAACACCTACTTACAGTGTTCTGCAAAGTCTTGTTATCTCTGTCGCATAAATGAAAATATAGCTGATGTTAGAAGGAGAAAAACAATGTTTAAAATCGTTGTAACCACCCACTCATGTATGACAGTAACACCTACGCACTTTTTTATACAGTCAGCATGAAAATTTAATTGCGATTCCATTATTTGGCGGATTTTCATTTTCAATATTCTAATTATTATAATAAAATTAACTTCGCTGTTTAGTTACAATGGGAATTCCACTGAATGACCAGGGGGGGCTAAAACGGCCACTTTGGCAGAATCATAATAGGATAATAGGTATTATGAATCATATTTGAAATCGTAAAACGGTCACAAACTGACAATTCATAATTTATTTCATAGCACGCAATTCATCTGTTTGACAGTTTTGTATGGAGATTCGTAAAATGGTCCACAAATTATGAATTGCTTTATTGAAGTTGAATGTCAAATAACACAATCATAATAAATTGCTGGGAATTCAGGAAATGAATCGCTTTTAGAGGAATTGCTTAATGTGACCGTTTTAGGTTCCCAGATGAGACCATAAAAGTATGGGCTATTGAAAACTTTATAACACATGATTACGGGAATATGACTCCACAACGACTGACGCAGCACGTCCTTGACGCACGCGTCTCTTATTTAGTAACTAAAGTAAATATAAATAAAAAACAAAAATGTTGATAAGTAAAGTAAGAAAAACACACATTCACTTATTTTGGAACGGTGTGGAATTCTTTAGGAATGGTGCGTTGCCAACGATCCAAGACTGTGTTGAAATTTTAGTATGTGCATGGTATACCTCCCACGAAGACACTACCATTCCAATCTCAGTCAGATATCTCTTCAAAACGTGCGAGCGCGGTCGTACGGGCGACAACTGCTGAACCGTTCCGAATCCGAATCATCGAAGTCATCGAATTTATGAAGCGTTTTTGTGGAGGTAGAATTTTTCTTCGAAGAATAATATGTGTTTATTTTACAAAAGGTGTCGTTGACATTGTGATACGTCACTGGCGTGCCTGACTGTACCAAGTATTTTTACGAGACCAAACAGGTGCAGTCACTGTAGTCCTTATTCAGACGAAATAAGAGCTAAACTGCTGTCGTGTTTATTCCGATTTTGACTCTAGTATAAAAGGAGAGGAGCTTTGAAATCTGTGCTTATTCTGCGCTGACACCCTCGCGCCTCGCTGTGGCGATGTGAGGGTGAATAATAGTGAATATTGTGAAATAGTGAACTGTTATTGACAATACAATGTGCGACGGCTGCGGCTGTGCCTGTGAGATTTTAATCGTAAGTACTTACGTCCCTGAATACTTTGGGCTTTGTTGTGATCAAAGAGTATTTAATGTCTTTGGTTTTGAATGATGGTAACTTGCCCATAATTAAGGAGCGACTAGGTCTGATGCACCATCGGCAATTTTATTAGGCCTGCTCCATCTACCGCCTTTTTAGGGTTCCGTAACAAAGTGGTAAAAAATAAGCCGACGTACGCACGGACGTAAAAAAATCGCGGTGGGATTTTATCGCGCACTGGATTTTCAACTCTCGGTGTTGAGGCGAGCTTCGAGAATCCAAGCTAACAACAACTGAGTGCATTCCAGCGCGTCGAAAAACACACTGTTGTGTTTCAACTCCCGGCGCGCGGCGCTAAGCATTGCGTTAAAAATGCAGTGCGCAAAAAAAAATCGCCGCGATTTTTTTACGCCCGTGCGAACGTCGGGAGTGATACGTAGTAGGTTCGAATGTCGTTTTTGCGAAGCTCGCCATTTCGAAAAAATTTGGGAGTGGTACGCCACGCCATCGCCAGTTCGAAAACTCATTACATCGAAAACCGCTATATCGAATGACGTCATCGCGAAGGTCGCCATTTCGAAAAATTTTGCGAGCAGTACACCAGTTCGGAAGTCATGGTATCGAAGTCCGATGTTGAGTGAATTTGTCTGGGAATCGAACTCACGACTCCAATGAGACGAGACACAGAGAGCATGGTATTTCGATTTGGTTTGGGAAAAAAAAAAAAAAACAAAGGAAGACAAATTTTACTCAACATCGGACTTCGATACCATGACTTCCGAACTGGCGTACTGCTCGCAAAATTTTTTGAAATGGCGACCTTCGCAAAAACGTCATTCGAACTCACGTATCACTCCCGCGAACGTCGACTTATGGTGCGACTCAGTCTGTCTGTCACAGCTGGATATCTCAAGAATTACTAATGCTATCAACATGAAATTTGGAACAGTTTTAGATGACGTTTACCCAACTATTTTCCAAATAAAAAAAAAAATAAAAGTATCTACCTATATATGTAGTATTTTGTTGCAACAGGGACTGAAAGGGGGTCTTAAAAATTCAAAGTGGGGCTACTAGGGCATGTGGGGTATCATATGAAAAAGCGCTGTTTGCACATTCTCAAACCTACTATTATTCAAAAAATGTAAAAAAAATACCGTCTCACCCCCCCCCCCCCCCTTTTTTTTTCCGAAGTTTGTCTAGAGTAAAATCTGAAATTATTCTATGTGATAGAAATTTATGTGAAGATTACAGGAAAAATAAAACGACGTCTCTAAATAGCACACTTTTTCATAAATCAGAACGGAACCTTCGGTGCGCGAGTCCGACTCGCTCTTGACCGGTTTTTTATTAACTGGTTAACTTAATCGCTCACGGTTCAAGCATTTTTAGCAAAATACTTAGGTTACAATCATGTCCACGCTTCTACAGCTAAACAAGGGTCTCCCAATGACCGCTAGGTATACCTACTGTAGGGCTCTTGAGAGCATAAACCGGTCGTAAGAGACATAGCGAACTAGCGATGTCCCCAATGACGGCTAGGTTAGTTACCTACTGTAGAGCTTTTGGGAGCATAAACCTGTCGTAAGAGACGTAGCGAACTAGCGATGTCCCCAATGACGGCTAGGTTAGGTACCTACTGTAGGGCTCTTGGGAGCATAAACCTGTCGTAAGAGACATAGCGAACTAGCGATGTCCCCAATGACGGCTAGGTTAGGTACCTACTGTAGGGCTCTTGGGAGCATAAAACTGTAGTAAGAGACATAGCGAACTAGCGATGTCCCCAATGACGGCTAGGTTAGGTAGTTACTGTAGGGCTCTTGGGAGCATAAACCTGTCGTAATAGACGTAGCGATGTCCCAATGACGACTAGGTTAGGTACCTACTGTAGGGCTCTTGGGAGCATAAACCTGTCGTAATAGACGTAGCGATGTCCCAATGACGGCTAGGTTAGGTACCTACTGTAGGGCTCTTGGGAGCATAAACCTGTCGTAATAGACGTAGCGATGTCCCAATGACGGATAGGTTAGGTACCTACTGTAGGGCTCTTGAGAGCATAAACCTGTCGTAAGAGACGTAGCGAACTAGCGATGTCCCCAATGACGGCTAGGTTAGGTACCTACTGTAGGGCACTTGGGAGCATAAACCTATCGTAATAGACGTAGCGATGTCCCCAATGACGGCTAGGTTAGGTACCTACTGTAGGGCTCTTGAGACCATAAACCTGTCGTAAGAGACGTAGCGATGTCCCTAATGACCGCTAGGTACCTGCTGTAGGGCTCTTAGGAGCTTATACTTTTTGTAATAGGCGTAGCGATGTCCCCAATTACCGATAGGTACTGCCTGCTGTAGGGCTCTTAGGAGCTTATACTTGTTGTAATAGGCGTAGCGATGTCCCCAATTACCGCTAGGTACTACCTGCTGTAGGGCTCTTAGGAGGTTATACTTGTTGTAATAGGCGTAGCGATGTCCCCAATTACCGCTAGGTACTACCTGCTGTAGGGCTCTTAGGAGCTTATACTTGTTGTAATAGGCGTAGCGATGTCCCCAATTATCGCTAGGTACTACCTGCTGTAGGGCTCTTAGGAGCTTATACTTGTTGTAAAAGGCGTAGCGATGTCCCCAATTACCGCTAGGTACTACCTGCTGTAGGGCTCTTAGGAGCTTATACTTGTTGTAATAGGCGTAGCGATGTCCCCAATTACCCCTAGGTACTACCTGCTGTAGGGCTCTTAGGAGCTTATACTTGTTGTAAAAGGCGTAGCGATGTCCCCAATTACCGCTAGGTACTACCTGCTGTAGGGCTCTTAGGAGCTTATACTTGTTGTAATAGGCGTAGCGATGTCCCCAATTACCGCTAGGTACTACCTGATGTAGGGCTCTTAGGAGCTTATACTTGTTGTAATAGACGTAGCGATGTCCCCAATGACCGTTAGGTACCTGGTGCTCGCGCCTCTCCTCCATGAGCTGTATAGTAGCATTAGAGAGCTTCTTGTTTCAATTTGTACGACGGGTCTTGAACATCTTAGACCCGACCATACGGACAGTTTTCACGAATCAATCATTATAATCCTCCAAGGAACTCGCTAGGCACTCGAAACGATTCTGAAGTTCGAGCTGAAAGCTTTCGAGGTTTAGGATTTGGATCAGTGCTGGACGGAGCGTAGGCTTGACCAGTCGAGATCTTTCCAGCTTGATATTTAAGTTCACTGTGTCTCTTACCATGCGGTGATCACTTGTGGTCTACACCGCGCTGATCACAGAGACATTATTGAGTATTTGCTTCTTCGACGACATAATGAAGTCATTCTCATTTTTCGTTGCATCATCAGGGCTCTGCCACGTCCAGTTTCTAGCACATTCTCACGTTACGTCACGTTTTTTGAAGAAGGAGTTCATCATAAAGAGGACTTCCTTCTCCAAAAAACTTGCAAGTAGGTGACCCTGGTGGTTGCGACGTCATCATCGTCTCGTTTGCCCAGTTTCGCGTTGAAGTCCCCCATGACAATGGTAAACCGAGTTTCAGAGCTATGCATGACTCTGGAAACATCCTCATTCATCTCCACATCATGAGGGTGTGACGAGGTCAAGGCAACCTGTAAGACCTTCAACAAATATGTTGCAGATATTCTAAGTATAAGGTTTCAGCTGCATCCGGTAAGACTGGAAGCCGACCCCAACATAGTTGGGAAAAGGCTAGGCAGATTGATTTTGAGTATAAGGTACGCCACCCTGGTTGACACACTCAATCTTCACCACATTGCTCACAAGGGACATTATCTATATAAATAAAAAGAGAAGTCCACTGACTGACTGACTCACTGATTGACTGACTCATCAACGCCAAGCCCAAGCCCCTGGACCTAGAAAGCTGAAATTTTGCACAGAGGTTCCCTTTATAATGTAGACAAGGATTATTCCTTGTCTACATTATAAAGGGAACCTCTGTGAAATACCTCCGGGAATTCCTTCCTTATGAAAGGAATTCCCGGTAGTACCTACGTTCCCGTGGGATATTTTCCGACAACCACGCGGGCGAAGCCGCGCTGGAAGTGCTAGTGGACAATTAGGACTGCTGCTCTTCCTCTATGCCTATGCCCTCCCGGAAATAGAGCATGTTCCCGGATTTGAGGATTATCGAGTCCTCCTCCTCTCTTCGGACTTCAGATAACCCTATCGTAACATGCTCAATTCTTCCTCGAGTTCTGTGATGTTTTTGTCGGTCCGAAGCGTACGCGTGCTAGATGTTGGTAGGCCCGCATTTCAGAACCTCACTCAAGACTCACAAGCATTACTTTAAACTAGTTTCAATTAATAATCGTCTCGACTGACATAACCGCCTGCGTAGGCGCGTTCACGTACAAGTTTGTACTATCAAGGCGATACTTAATAATAATAATTTATTACGATTAGTAATTTTACCTATAAGATGTAGTTCATCTTCAATGGAAAGGGTAACTTGCTGATAACCCAAAAACTGCTCATTATCAGTCATGCCAAATTACTTAAGAGCTGATTTACGTGATTTTACAAACGTGTTTTTACGGTCATTCATAATAAAGTATTTCTATAAGTTTTATTGCCCAACATGAAAGATCATTTCAATTATAGTTGAAAAACATGTTCTCCCATACATTCCAACAGTAAATGTAAGTTTGTACTGACAATATTGAGAGATTTACCATGTTATTTTAAGACCACAAACTTCTTATAGGTTTTCCTGTAATCTACAGATAAAGAACTATTTTCTGTTTTTTTTTTCAAAATTTTAGGCTCAGTAGTTTCGGAGATAAGGGGGTATACATATAGGGACCCGCCAACAGGTAGTATTTTGTTACACGGGCAACCAGTGTTTCTGGCAAATACTGGCAACCTACTAAAATTGCCAGTGAAAATAATATGATGGCCCGTTTAGAAGCGCCTTAAGTTATGAATACCTACCGCATTTGTTGTCGGGAAAACCTAAAAAAAATTTAGCTAAGCGGAAGGAGGACAAAATGTCATTACCTAAATATTGGGGGCTTTGGGGGATGTCCCCAATAATGTCAATTCAAGAGAGTTATTTTTCAGTTCAAGAGATAAGTAATTGAAGTAGATACCTACATTATGTAGTATATAAAACGTATGTACAGACTGGTGCTTTCAGTTATAACTTTGTTACAATGGCTGTCGTGTTCGGTTTGCTCGTATTGTTGGCTGTGTTTGGTTCGAGTTCACTCTCTGAAGGGGTGAGTACCTACTACCTAGGTACCTACCTAGTGGCACAATAATACATAAATATTATTTATAAGTAGTTACAGGGTGTAAGTGTAAACAGTGGCAATATTTTGAGGGGTCATTATGAACCACTTTTAACCGACGTTCGCACGGATGTAAAAAAATCGCGGCGATTTTTTTTCGCGCACGGGATTTTCAACGCTCTGCTTAGCGCCGAGAGTTGAAAATCCAACAGTGTGTTTTTTCGACGCGTTAGGATGCACTCTGTTGTTGTTAGGTTGGATTCTCGAAGCTCGGCTCAACACCGAGAGTTGAATATCCAGTGCGCAAAATCCCACCGTGATATTTTTAGGTCCGTGCGAACGTCGGCTTACTATGCACTATGGGATCAAACCTGAAATCACGAAAAAAAATCAGCTGTTCAGTACATTTATGTTCGCATAATTCGTCAAAATGTAGGAAACAGCTGAATTTTTTTTTTTCGATGTTAGGTTTGGTCCCATAATAAAAGTTTAAAAGTTGTTCATAATGATGAGTACAATGACCCCTTAAAATATTGCCACTGTTTACACTTAGCCGACGTTCGCACGGACGTAAAAAAATCGCGGCGGGATTTTATCACGCACTGGATTTTCAACTCTCGGTGTTGAGCCGAGCTTCGAGAATCCAACCTAACAACAACAGAGTGCATCCCAGCGCGTTGAAAAAACACACTGTTGGATTTTCAACTCTCGGCGCCAAGCAGAGCGTTGAAAATCCAGTGCGCGAAAAAAAATCGCCGCGATATTTTTACGTCCGCGCGAACGCGTCGTCGGCTTAGGGCGCCATCACCACGGTCGTGAAAATCGCAGCGATAATCTCGTCGTGCCACCAAATTCAATAGAAACTCTATGAATCAATCTTCACACGGCGATATCATCGCGATTTTCTCGCCCGTGAAGATGGCGTCTGGGACTCTGGGCGTTTGCCCTTTGGGTTTCCAAATTACTTCGACTTTACCAGAATTCGGACAGTATAGGTACCATCACAGGGATCGACCAAAATGTCTAATATTTCTAGTTGCTAGTAGCTAAAGCGCTGATTCTAATCACACTAATATTATAAAGGCGAAAGTTTGTGAGTGTGTGTGTGTGTGTGTGTATGTTTGTTACTTCTTCACGCTCAAACGGCCGGATCGATTTGGATGAAATTTGATATGTAGATAGCTTATATCCTGGATTAACATATAGGCTACTTTTTTATCTCGGTCTACGTGGGTGAAACCGCGGGGCGTAGCTAGTACTTAATATTTTTTTCCTTCTGCATTCGATTATTTTTATTAATAATAATAATAATAACCCCACCGCAGTATCTCTACATTGACGTCGTGGTGGGGCTTGCGCGCTCCGAATCTTAGGTCTGTGCCGGTAGAGTTCACTTTGCCGGAACAGGAGGCCAATTCCGGTGGCATGGAAATTATCTCCATGGTCGAAATATCAGTCGAGAAACTGCTTATCTCCGTCGAAAACGAAAAAATGCTATTCTAACGATCTCCATTCATAAATTTTTCGATCGCAAACCAGCGAGATATCACGGCTGGTCCTAAGGTATGGAGATATGAAATCTCCGTTGGAACATCTGTCAAAATTTACATTCGTAGGTTTATATTCGTTTTTTTTTTTGGTACCTACATGTAGAGGTTTAGGGGTTTATGGGTTTCATAAAGGGGGGCTAATTTATCATTATTTTTGCAATAGGACACACCATTTTCGAGATATAAGCAAAAGAAAAAAAAAAATACAGTACTTACTATTTTTGCACTTGAAGTCAAGGTGTTGGTGTGAATTTTAGTTCATTACAACTAATAAAATTTTATTCCACACCTTTTTAATCGCGATTAAAAATAGTTTTATTTAGTTTGAAAATTAAAACCTATCTACGTCAGAAAAATGACACAAATCACAGAGCACTACACAAATCATTGAAATGCGTTTCGGATCACGCTACTTTGCAATTAATATTTTCAGTAAGTAATTATAAAAAAAAAACACAGTTATATAGAAACACAATATACTAAAATTATCTTTTATAATTTGTGTTTGCTTGGATTTAATAAATTAAACATACGTTATTAATACTAAAAAAAGAACAACGTAGCATAATCGATTATAATCAATGTGAGTCGATAAAAATGGAACGTCTTTTAGACGAGATTATTTTCTCCGTTGTAAATATTTCTCCATGGTCTACCAGAATACGGTTTTTTGATACTATCGAGATTTGGACCGGACATTGATGCGGAGATTTGAAACAGATATTTATCTCCATGGTCGTGATATCTAGCTCGAGCCCGGAATTGGGTCCCTGCTGGTCTAGGATGAGAAGCCAGACCAAGAGAGATACAGAAACCCACAGGGCAGCATGTGGCGAGCTGTTGGGCAGTAGCGACCCCACGGACCCTATCTCCCGGGAGAAGTCTTGTTCCTCACCTCTCGCTTGCCTTTATTGGCCGGCTGGAGTGAACACTGACGAGGAACAGAGCTCCCACCTCTTTCTTGCCTTTATTGGCCGGTTTGAGTGGAGATTCGCAAGAGCAAACGTGCTCGGAGGAAGGAAGTATTCCAGTAAGTGTTTGTAGGGATCTTGACCATCTTCCGGGCTCTGGGATTGTTCTGAGAACCGTGGGATACCTCTCCACTCCTCACAAGCACCTCAGGACATGTTGCCCCCTTGCCGCTACGACACTATCTGCTAGCGACCTTTTCGGGGGCCCATTATTGTGTGTGCAAGTCACCCCCTGCCATTTTATCCGTGTTTTACAAAACATTGATCCGGCAGGGGCCATAGTCCTTTCATAGTTCTAGGCAACCAGTCCACTTTAGCCACTCAAATCCATAGTCCAATCTCTTTATTTCCATATACTGCAATAGTCCTGCACCAACCGGGGGTTGTCCTTGGGTGCACTTGCATAGTGCGTACAGGGATAATCGTCGGTTGGTGCCTCATTTCATTGAAAGCGTCTAACGGGCTTCTGCGAGTAGGCTTTGGCCCCTCGTACGCCTTCTAAAGGTCCGGGACTCCAGGGTCCCGAGAATTGTCAAGTCACATATAAAATAATAATAATAATAATTTATTTATTTATTTTCACTATCAATTACATTCATTTTCTTACAATACCAAGATCATTTTAAGCTTTATCTAATAAGTTTTACAAGACATCTGTGTCTGAACTAGATAATTTAATATCTGTATCTCAGACAACAGCGATCCTCCCTATAACTATGAACATTTAAAAGCTAACAAGTAGGTACTAATGCGGCTCTAAAATTACAAAAATTAATGCAAAAACAAAAAGAAAAACAAAAGAGAAATTATAAAAAGAGTGTGATTAGGAGGCCTCCGTTTGTGTAGAATGTATAAATGAATGAGTGTATGTGGGAGGGTGAGTGCGAAGTTTTAAACTAGTGTGGTACATGTAGGAGGTTTTCGGTTTCGTCATAGGTTAGTTTGTGGATATATTCAAACAATTTTTTCTTACATGCTTTATTATTTAATGCATGTATGTCTACAATGTCATTAATTTTGTTATACAGATACGGACCTAAAAAGCAGAAGTATTTATTTACGAACGGGTGTTTAAACAATGGTCTAACGGGGTGAGCTACAGGTTTTCTTCGCCTAGACGGTATAATTGTTTTATCATAGTTCACTCTCGAATGTTGCTTCAGGGTAGTGAGCAGAATAAACAGTTTGCGGACGGAGATCCTTCACAAGATTGATAAAGTTGATATGTAGGGAACAAATACGGACGAAAAGTACTAACCTTGAGAATAGCTCTTTGTGCTACTTCAAGGGGTTTTAAAATAGTTTTAGGTGCGCCTCCCCAAACAGTAATACAGTATCCCAAGACTGAATGAACGAGTGCCAGATATACTTGCTTTATTAGTTTGGGATCTGCAACATGTCTCAAGTTTTTAAATACATACAGGGTGACTTTGAAAACATGCGACAAAATTTAAGGGGGTGTTCTACGCATCAATATGAACAACTTTTACTATGGGACCAAACCTGAAATCGCGAAAAAAAAATCAGCTGTTCTGTACATTTGACGAATTATGCGAACATAAATGTACTGAACAGCAATGATATATTACCTTTAGATGCGTTACCCGGGCTCAAAAATGGGAAATTAAATGAAGGGTAATTGCCCGGCGTGATATCAGTCACGCACGCGCGCCAGTGAACATGCAGCAGCTAGTGACGTAATTAAATAAGTATATTCATCTCTTTCTTACAACAGGTATCGGCATGCGTCTTTCCTTTTCTTTGCGGCCAGTATATACTGGTATGTTGGTACATCATGGCCTACGCTGTTTTTGAAAGCACTGGATGTTCGTGTATGACGCGTCTATTTATAATACGTCATTGCTGAACAGCTGATTTTTTTTTCGGGATTTCAGGTTTGGTCCCATAGTAAAAGTTGTTCATATGCGTAGAACACCCCCTTAAATTTTGTCGCATGTTTTCAAAGTCACCCTGTATATTAGTTTTCTAAGTCGAGCTGTAACAAGCTGTATGTGCGGTTTAAAAGAAAGGTTATTATCTATTAATACTCCTAGGCATTTTAACATACTGGTTTTGACCAATGTTGGACATAGACAGATACCACTGTTGCAGCAGTTGTGTGCAATTAAGTAGAGTGATGGAGGAGGTGCGGTAGAGTTACGCATTGAAAACGTAATGTACTGTATTTTATCAGTATTAAGTGTCAGGATATTGCTGCTCAACCAGTGGCATAGCAGATCGAAGCCACGCTGGGCATCTTTAAAGGCTTGTTCCCACGTGTCAGCCGAGAACAGAAGTACTGTGTCATCCGCGTACGAAATAATTTTTCGAATATATAAGTCCCATAGTAATATGAGTCCCATCCAGTGCAGCAGACATTTTTAAGGTTCAGTATCAGGTGCTCAACCTCTGTCACATCCGTATCTAGCATTACAAAATAACCAACTATTATGATTTTCTGGCCATATCTATTATTATTATCCATGGTCTACGAAAACAATGCATTGGTACCTACTTGCCTACAATAATATGTAGGTATTGTACTTAACTAGTAGATATTCCAATACATAATAGTCTTATACATTAGCCCGGCCACCAGGGTCCAGGGGTGATAAACGCAGGCCAGGGTTCCGCGCAAAAAAATAAAACCCACACATGAAATTGTGAACAAAAAGTCGAATTTAAAAAAATTCTTTATGCATTTAGTAGCCCAAGTCTTGAGGATTGTTATAGGCTATTTAACATCACGCTACGACCCTTAGGAGCCGAGCAAAAAGAAAGAAAAGTCTGAAAGAACGCTGAGCGAAAAAGTAAAAGCGCGGGCGGGTGATGTAACGCGGCGGGTCGGGGGACGAGGGAGTTTAATTATAAAATGTGGCTGTTATTTTAGTATAATGTGACGACAATCACGCGAACGAAGTCGCGGGGCACAGCTAGTCATTAATAAACTAATATAGTCTATCATCGGGGTCTGGTAAATCACTGCCCACCCCTTCGAGATATAACGGCGCGATTATACCTAGTATATTGTTATGCCATCGTGGGAGAGGGTGACTAAGCCGATGTTCGCACGGACGTAAAAATATCGCGGCGATTTTTTTTCGCGCACTGGATTTTCAACGCTCTGCTTAGCGCCGAGAGTTGAAAATCCAACAGTGTGTTTTTGGACGCACTGGGATGCACTCTGTTGTTGTTAGGTTGGATTCTCGAAGCTCGGCTCAACACCGAGAGTTGAAAATCCAGTGCGCGATAAATCCCGCTGCAATATTTTTACGTCCGTGCGAAGATCGGCTAACATAGGAGCGTGGAGATTGGCACAAAGAGAGGCTTGTGCGCAGCTTATTTTAAAATAAATTGTTTTAAATTTATTTAGGAAATAGACGAAAATTTACCTTCCCCCCCCCCCTTATCTCCGAAACTACTGAGCCTAAAATTATGAAAAAAAAAATACAGAAAATAGTTTTTACCTGTAGATTACAGTAAAACCTATAAGAAGTTTGTGGTCTTAAAATAACATGGTAAATCTCTCAATAGTGTGAGTACAAACTTACATTTACTGTTGGAATGTATGGGAGAACATGTTTTTCAACTATAATGTTAAGTTTTTTCTTGGGATAATTTCATCCCAACTACGGAACCCATCATTGTGCGTAGTCCTCACTCCTCACGAACTTGGCCAGTTTTTCGCAAAATATAATGAATGAACTATTACTATTCTAGAAGAGACTTTGTTTTATCGTAAGTAGGTAGGTAGACGGCCATCTGACTAATGTTGGGCAGCAATGTAAGTGCGCAGATCGTACACCGTGATGTTTACTACATACTACCACAGTATAAAAACATATAGACTGTGATACTACGTTTGGCAACATGTGCAGTGTTGTGGTCGGGTTAGTGCATCTAAGAGCTTGTCCAGAAAGGGCGAATTCGCCGTGATCACGCGCGACCGTTTCGCCCAGAAAGAGCGTACCTACGCGGTTTTCTATTTCGTCTATAAACAATTCCGTATCAAAACGCGATGCTTGTGGACGCGATGTATTGGCGCCTAGTATCTCGTTAACGCGCGAATGAATTCGCGCGAAACGTTTCGCGGCGAATTCGTCCCTTCTGGACAAGGTCTAACACGTGTGCAACGTGTGGGACTATGTTCTAGGAAATGTGTGATAAAGTGATATTAGTATAAGTATGTAGGTAAGGTAAATGTGTAATGCGTTTCAAATTAGAATAGGATCGACTTAGCGCCATGTTGTGACGTCATAGCTGTCAAATCGAATAAATTGGGTAGGGTGAGCAGACCAAGATATTTTTAAATAGGTAACATTTATTTACGAATCGTGAACGAAGAATTTGAAAAAAAATTATTGCCAACAATGAAAATATGAAAGAAAGAAGTTTCATTTATAAAAAACTAATTATGAATAATTTTTTGATGTCTTTTTCACTTTGATTTAGTAAGATTCGGTTAAACAAAAAAAAAAAAAACCTTATTGATACGCAAATAAGTTTTCTTTGCAAACCGTACTTTTCAATCAACATTTGACAGATAGAGGTCATTGACGTTCCTATTCTTATTTGAAACGCATTGTAGGTAAATTAAGTATAGATACATATTACCTTTTCCGTCCTGAACTCCTGATATAAATAGATATACGGCTGTGATAGTAAGAAAGCCTACATAGGTATTTGTAAGTAGGTAGGGTAGGTCTAGGTACCTACCTATCGTAGCTTCATCGGTTATCTTACGACTTCGGAAAACCCGAAAATATACAAATAAAATGTGGCTGATAAAAGCATAGATATAAGTTCTATGGTAGGAGTCATTGGTGACGTAATCAGAAGTGAATATACCTACCTATCTAATTGATTCCTATTGGTTGGCAGTCGTCCAGTCATAATTCTTTTGCCTTTCGGCTTTTCCGAAGATAACCGATGGGACCTTTGCCCGTGGTGGTATTTGACTTGTGGGTCAATAGTAGGAAGGATTGCCTTTAAAAAGCTTCCGGTGTTCCCCTCAGTCAGTATATCTACGAAAAATCCCCTTTTCCAATATTCCCGATATGATGCGTGTAGGCACGTGTAGGTCTATTGTCATTCTATTCAAATTCAAATTCAAATTCAATTTATTCAATGTTTACAATTATTTCATGATAATACTCGTAACTATGAATACAAAATCATAATCTAGGTCAATAAAATACATGTGCCTGAACTAGGTAATTAAATTGGTACTTCATTTATTGTAATGTTAAATGCCCATAAATATAAGTAGTACCTACGTTAGTATTTCTCATCCTTAAGTATTATGACGACATAATAATTACAATTATGTATTCTCGATGTCGTTATGTTCTTGTCTTAGCCGACGTTCGCACGGGTGTAAAAAAATCGCGGCAGGATTTTATCGCGCACTGGATTTTCAACTCTCGGTGTTGAGCCGAACTTCGAAAATCCAACCTAACAGCAACAGAGTGCATTCTAGCGCGTCGAAAAACACACTGTTGGATTTTCAATAAGCAGAGCGTTGAAAATCGTGTCGTGGTGACACGGTGACGCGCCGGTGACTTCTGTGACTGTCGGAAGTCTCCATGACTATGACTATTTTTTTAACCGACTTCAAAAAAGGAAATTCTGTATTCGACCCGTCGCGTCGTCGTGGTGACACGGTTACGCGAACCGAACCCGCAAGATTTCCTCCTACTAAAAATCGCTCAACGCGCCTAAAGATTTCACTTTAAAAAACCCAGTCACCTTTTGAACTCTCAATTAAATAAACATTTACTACCTTATCTTTGTTTTCTGAACTGAATAAAGTTTTTATTTATTATTATTTATCGTTGAATGTTCACGCGACGACAACAATCACAGGGCTATGCTTGTCACGCGTATCTATCTATGTAGGTAGGTAGGTATGTGGGATTCTTTAAAGGTACCTACTTACCCGCGAAGGATTCTAACGGCTGGAAGGATTAGTAGGTACGTGGATGACATGGGCTATCGATTTGTCTATAGTAGGTCGCGCGATGATTATAGGGCAGGTTTTGTTCCATGTGGGGTATCAAAGCAAAATAATAGGGGTTGAAGAGACGATTCCGAAAATGAACATAAGAAAACAGTCTACCAAACTGCAATTAAAAAAAAACAAAATGTTCTCACTTTTTATAAGCTGCTGATGCATTTGGTTGGTATTTTCAAATCTGACATAGTAAGTCGCAGTATTAATCGCATAATCACATCAGACTCATCGATCACTAATAAAAAACTTTTTATTAGTGATCGATGATCGAACTGCTTGAAAAGTGAGCTTGTTTTTAACTGTTTTCGGGTTTTTTGTTTTGTCGAGCCTGTCGAGGCCTGTCGCACGGCCATGCCTGTCGTGGCCCGGTCGAGCCTACCACAAGCCTTATCGAATCGACGATTTCCCCGGCCTGGCGCGATCTGGCCTCTGAGAAAACTGGCCGTGGCACCGCGGCATAATGTAGGTACCTACTTACACAATTATATGTATATTCTGGCACTGGCAAAACGTATTCGAGCATGACGACTTCAACGAATAATATTTCGCAATACGAACCTACGTAGACTGTACGTGTACGTACTGTCTGCTTTGTAGGTAGATCTTCCGCATAAAACCCGCAGTTTGTAAGAAATAACCACAGTCTTGTAGTGACTTAGTGACATGCGGATTTTAGTGAAAGTGCACCTAGGCTAAATATACCAGCTTAGCCTAAATATTACCTGTAGTGTATAACGTGTAAGTAAACAAGTAGGTAGGTACTTAATTATTGCCTTTAAATGTTAGAACTAATCTAATTTAATGTGTTATGGAATTTCGCCGCGGTTGGTACGCACGGCACGGCTACAGATCAAGCTATACATTTCCAGTATAATCTGATTGCATTGTATAGGATTTCGTTACAATGAGAGTTCAGTGTAAACTGGAAATGTATAGCTTGATGTGTAGCCGTGTGTACGAGTGAAGTCATTAATTTTATGGACCAAACTTTAGATAATATACATCCAGATCGAGCCACCGCGTGGCCGGTCATGAGACAGCAATATAATACTTTTTCTAGGTTATGTGGTATTAGAAATGAGGTTTAACGTAAGAAATCTTCCATATTTTGGACTGAAACCCATGTCAATACATTCGCACAATGCAAAAACTGTACAAAAAAGTTAAATTAATCGACGCAAGATAAATTTTGTAACCGTGAAAGCACTTTGTTTGGCTAACATTTGAAAGTTTGCCAAGCAAAAATACGGCACGCTGTAAGAGACAGAACATACGATGCTTTGTCTCAATTTTCCTACTAATTTCGTATATCTGTGTCTCAGTTCCACATTTCACACTGTAATCATGGCAACGTCTAGATTACAGATGTGCGAAATAGGAATGGAAAGTTAGTTGGGACAGGGATCTTTAATTTAGGGAGATAGCTATACAAGTCGTGGGCTGGGTTATTATTGGAGCAGTTAAAAATGATGTGCTCCAAAGTACCTTCATCCAACCCACATTCGCAGAGCGATGTGTCTCTGACCCGGATTTTGTGAAGAAAAACCGGAGAACAACAATGACCAATACGGAGACGGCAAAGAATAGATATTACTTTCTTCGATATTTTTTTATACGGGTAAAACCAAGGCTTGGGTGTAACATTAGGCTGTATTGCGTGATAAAAAGCCCCTTTACGTTTACTTGAATTTTGCCACTGGACCTGCCATGAGGTTAGCAAGCTCTTTCTAGGAAGGCTCAGCAAATCGTAGCCCTTTTTTTTTTTTTTTTTTTTTTTTTTGAGGGTGGGAAATCATCAAATAACTTCTCCCGCTCTGGGTGGAGCGGAAGGGCGTGTCAGACTTTTACTGACTAAAACCCACCCGTGTTCCTTCAGTTGCCTATGCCAGGGCCGCGGTAACCCCTTCGGACAATCCGCGACCCCAGCGGCGTCGGCCCTATTGGGCCCCGTCACTTGCTGACATCTCTTTGAGGCGCGCGTGGAACACAACGCGCCGTCGACTCGGGCCTGGTCCTTACCGGACGGCGAGCTACCCGCTGCTCACCGTCCGCAGGCCCGCGCCTACGGTGGCCGGAAATCGCTCCGCGATTCCCGCCGCCCAGGGCGTCTCCTGCGGCGACTGAGGGCGTGAGGCTGCCTCTCCCTCACGCGTTCCGCCTCCTCCTTCGCGAGCATCACTGCTTCGCAGAAGGAGGTAACGGCCTCCCATGCACTCTCGCTCCGCACCATGGCCTGGACCAGGCTCGGACGCGAGAGATCGCCGCCGCCGATCGCCTCCGTGAGAACACGGCGGTGCTCTGCCCAAGCCGGGCAGACCTCCACTGTATGCTCCACCGTGTCCTCCGGGCGATCCGCACAATGGTAACACCCGGGCGTTTCCTCCCGCCTTATGCGAAACAGGAACCTCCCGAAACAACCGTGTCCGGTGAGGACCTGCGTCAGGCGGAAGGTGAGGACGCCGTGGCGCCTCTCTAACCACTCCTCAAAGAGGGGACTTATCGCCGCAATTGTGGCGTGCCCAGCGCTGGGTTGCGACAGTCGCGCTCTCCATGCCGCCATGAGATCCCGCCGGAGCTCTGTCCGCTGTACCGTGATTTCTCGCGGCAGCGGAGTTACGCCCCGGCGCTTCGCCTCCTCGCGCCACTCCCCTCGTAGCCCTGACATTGGAAATGTTTAAGATCAACGGCTTGGGGACGTAACAGCATCTTTAGCAAGACCATCAACAACTTCATTTCCTCTTATGCCACAATGGCTTGCAATCCAAACCAAGTGAACGGTTTTGTGATCCCTGGCACAAGCGGATAGGGCCTTTTTGATTTGAAGTAGGATCGGACTGTGTAGTTTACTCTTAAAAGGATTCTGCTCCAAAGCTTGCAAGCAACTAAGCGAGTCCGTAAAGATAACACCAAAATCTATGCTATGAGCCTCTATAAATAAACATGCTTCCAATGGTCGATCCTCAGAAGAACGACTTAAGTCGTTCTTCTGAGGATCGAACCGTCAATGGCCAATGACAGTTCATAAGACTTTATCTCCGTAACAATAGAGAGTGACGTTTACACCGTTATTATCAGTGTGATACCATGTGATTATGTGATACTGCGAGTCTGTGATAGTGTTATCAGCGGCGCCGGCTCCGTACAGGTATTGTCACAGTTGTTGACAACCGGAGAACACACGGTATGTTGGTTTTGTTGTTATTAGGTGTTGTTTAATTCAGTGCTAATTTCGTCCCAGAGTACCTAATATAACATAGGTAAGTTGGAAACTCGAGGTCTACGGCCGAATGCTAGCTAATACTCGAATGTTTGTGATGTCGTAGTAAAGTGACCTCATTAGCTCTGTTGACGCCGGCGCAGGTGGAATTTATTTTTATTTTCTATACGAGCGTTTAGGTCGTAGCAACAATAATTGATTAACACTTGTGTTTTCTAAATCTTAATTACTTATTGAGAAAAATACTTCATTAAAAATAAAATCGGAACAGGTGTAAATTTTAAAGAAAATGAGCTACTGTCTAAATGAAATGCTAAAAAGCAGGTTATCGTATCATTTTGTGTTAAGTAATTTAGATGATATCAAAAAGTAGCAGTGCTAATTTGTTGCTAATTAATTAATTTCTTCTGTTGCTGACCGTACCTGTTACATTTTTCGTAAACGAGCACTTAGAATGATCTATCTAAGTACTTAAGTAGAATCAGTGAAAATAATGTAGGTAAGTAAACAAAACTTAACTACTTACGTAAAGTAGGTTCTTTGCCACCGACTTCCGAAATTAAAGTTATTTTTCACTTTGTAGTGTTTTCTTTTGGAAATCGTTTTTTTTTTAAAGTGAAAACTTCTTTAGGCGCGTCGATGTTTGGTAGGGGGAAATGTTACTACAGAGCCGCGTGAATTTTATAAAATCTACCCTTTTGCACTTTTATGTAGGTAGGTAGATACCTACTTAATATTTGGGTTCGCTATGTGTGTTACGTGTAGAATTCAGTAGGTACGTTGTCGAGCAGACAAATTTTTCGAACATAAAATATGAACTTCTCAAGCAATGGATTAGCAATTTACTTCAAAACGATTCAGATTCCGATCGATAGTGTGTTATGCAATTAGGGTGCGGGACCCGAGGTAGCACGTCGACAAGTCTGGTTATTGATGTAATGGTAATTTAGATGACATGAGATCATCACTTCATGTTATTGCCAGAGCCCGCAGCTCGCGAGCCGTGGCTGCTTATGGCTGTCATCGCCAGATATAACAGCATGTCAATGAATGCTAATGAGTAACATTTTGCACTGAAGTTGCCCCTTATTGGCAACCATCATCTAAAATGACACCTAAGCTGACGTTCGCACGAACGTAAAAATATCGCGGCGATTTTTTTTCGGGCACTGGATTTTTTTTTCGCGCACTGGATATTTTTTTCGCGCACTGGATTTTTTTTTCGCGCACTGGATTTTTTTTTCGGGCACTGGATTTTTTTTTCGCGCACTGGATTTTTTTTCGGGCACTGGATTTTTTTTTCGCGCACCAGATTTTTTTTATTGCGCACTGGATTTTCAACGCTCTGCTTAGCGCAACTCTCGTTGAAAATCCAACAGTATGGTTATTCGACGTGCTAGAAGAACTCTGTTGTTGTTAGGTTGGATTCTCAATGCTCGGCTCAACACCGAGAGTTGAAAATCCAGTGCGTGATAAAATCCCGCCACGATATTTGTACGTCCGTGCGGACGTCGGTTAACAGTAGGAGAGGTATCTATCTATTCAGCCGTAACTTGCCACTGCTGGACAGAGGTCTCCCTTTCCCATTCCCACACACGTCTGGGCACTGCTATTGCGGGCCAGTCGTTTCGGTGGGAGTCAAGTTTGTCTCTCCACAGAGAGACGGCTTGGAGGGTGTTTTTTTTAATTTGCGGAACTTTTACTGCGATTATGTACCTACAAGTAACAGCCAAAAGTCGACTAGCAATCTCACAAAACCATGGCATAGCAATATTAGTTTACTTATGACCTTCTTCGGCGCCGCAGCCCGTATAGGTATAGGCGCTGCAGCCCGTATAGCGCAGGCGATAATGGTCATTGCGGTGTAGGTAAGTGGACTTCTGGCCGTTGACTGTACCTATAGATATAATCACAGCAAAAGTTTCGCCAATTTAAGGCAGAGACCTACCTACACGTACCTACAGTAAACCACAGATTCTAAATCATAGGTAGGTACCTACCTAATATAAATATATGAAATCTAAAATATTATTAAGAAGGATGAGTGGAAGTAAGCACATAATAATATGGGCCTTAAAAAAATTTAAATGATTCTAACGGGGATTTAAATGCAGTTGTAGGTATTGTAGGTACCTACCTAAAGTACGTTAGTACTATTATTTATTCTGTGCCTAAAGTAGATAGGTACCTACCAACATGATGTGTATGTGTGTAGGCGCAAGTCGCAAGCCATTGACTGATATGCAAAAGCGTAGGGTTTAATTACTAGAATATTCGAGAACTAACAAATCAAATTAATTACTTAGGTACCTACTCGTACAACCCAAAATCAATGAACATAGATGTAATTAGTGTAACGTTATCGCAGGGAGTGGCGCCTGGCTGTGACGAACAAACACACGCGCTGTTATCAGGCTGCAATCAAGGCTCCCTTCGTTTTACATAACACAATAAAGTAATTTGTTGACAATGTTTAGGTAAATAAATGACAGGATATTATCAATATATGTACTTACCGCGAAAGTGACTATAGTAGTGATATAAATGGCCGAGTTCACGCAAACATTGAGGCAACGGTGAACTATAGCTTTTATATTTCCGTAAAGCAAGGGGTCACTACGCCCTCTCGACGACTGGCTCGTATGTACTACCTACCATCACATACTACTCTAGCAGTAACACGACGCCGATGTAATCCCGGAGGGATATGCAGAGGTGTAGCTATAATAAATACCTACACCCACTTACTAGCGGTAACCGCTTCGGATATGCTCCTACTCTCCCATCGTTAGCGTTATCATATCGTCCGTGAACTTCTGAGATCTTCTATCTACCTACAAACAAATTTTACGGGAGGAACATAAAACTAACTAAGTAATTAGCAAAAATAGGGCGGTATTTAGAAGGTATTTCTACGCACGGATTGCAAATTTGCAACCCAACAAGAAGTTATAGCTTCAAGTGGTTCTGACCTTTGCCAAAAGATGACATTCTAATAAAGTTTTACGCAAAAATGCTAGTTAGGAGGTATCAGAAGTTCACGGACGGTATACAAATATCTACAAAACTGTAGACAAAGCGAGAATAGGCGGCAAACATAGGTACCTATGGCTGAAATGAAATTGTTTAGTCTGTATATAGGATATCGGAATCACTTTTACACGTCATAAAAAAAAATATTTAAAAAATAAGGTAGATGAAGTCGACATTTCCTATCTGACTAGGACTACCCTGAGAAGAAATGGCGAAACAAACTCAGGGGTCAGTATCGTTAATAACCAGACATAATCATGTAGATCCATGTCTGAAATGGTCTGTTGAGGGAAGAACCATACAAATTTGAGTAGACCTGTCCAGTCAGTGCAAGCATTTGTCAACAATCGTGTAGCTCAACAGAGCTCAATAACTCGACGAACAATACTAAAGAAAGGACATTTGGGTAGGTCGCATAAAGTACTAAGTAGGTACCCAAAATGTCATACCATCAATAAAACTATAACAGAAACAAAAAGATCCACATGATGGCAATAGGCTCGCCTCTCGTCTACTACAGGTTCTACCTCTGCCTAACCCTTCGAGGATTGTGTGTTGTGTCAGGATTGTTACCTAACGAGGCTACTTCCCCCCTCAGTGCCCACCTCCGACCTCTGAGCTCACCATGTCGAAGCGCACCGGCCTCCCCACCAGCACGAGCGGCCTCACGTACCGCGGGCTGCTGGAGAACATGTCCATCCCCGCCGAGCTGCACCAGCGCCCGGATGGCAAGCCCTACGCCAGCTTCGCCTCTACCGTGCCTATCCACTGCTGCACTCCGGGACAGGTGAGCATTGCCTTCGGTACTAAACTTCTTCACCTAGCTTCATCTCTCCGACTGACCGACTCCTTGACAATTGAAAACTGCCTTTAAATAAATGCTTTGAGTTCTTGCATCAGGGATCACTAAACAGGTTTAGTGCTAGACGAATAATCGTCGTTCCGTTTCTTTTCTGTCCAACGTTTGAAGATAAACTGTCGTATTTAGTGATTTGTGAATTGTGATGCAAGTGGTCCTTATGGCCGTTTTCACGAACCCTAAGTGACACTTAGGTGAATCCCTAAATAAAAGCGCACTGATAGAATTGCAACGCTAGGGTTAACAGTGCCGAGAGTTGAAAATCCAACAGTGCAAAAATATTTAGGGATTGGTGAAAACGGGCATAGGTACTGTGTATAGTAGGATTGATTACCTACGTTTACTCACTGCATTTTGGTGACAGCCAATTTCGTCCATGGTTCTCAAGGAGTCCTTCATTAAAAATCAATGGTGTCGAAGAACTTCCTCCTACGCGTGTCATTTCCAAAATTTACACCCAAAACCTTACACATATTCATTTGTTTTCTTAGACAAACTGTCTTCTGCGTATTCAAAGTAAGCCACGCCTCTTTGTTTCGATGTTTGTGTAAAGTTTCGAAAAGACACCCGCAGAAGACTTTACCGAAACCTACTGACGTCACAACTGCATGTGCCACCAATCACTCCGCATTTCTGAACAATTCTAACGAATGATGTCATGTTTGCAGGTCGAGAAGTTGGCAAAAACGACCCATCACTACAGCGGCATCTTCACGGATCAGCTCCTAGCGCCGCTCGGGGAGCTGGTGTTCGTCAGGATCGACGAGAACACTGCTGAAAAGGTCAGTGAACATCCCCAGACTCCTCAACAAATTATTTCATGAAAATTACGGCTAATTAATAGAGATTTAAGAAAGAAAAATACCAAAAGCCCGAAAGTCTGACAACCAGTCTTACCAAGGGGTACACAACTGATGGCTTACCGATGTACCTGCGCAGAAGATAAATTTTCAAAGCGCGGGAAATGCTATTGACCAATCGGCGCGCTCCACGCACCGCGCTCCTTTTTACTGTACCTACCGCTATTGGTCGGCAGCTGCCGCCATGTTAGCGCGCGCCGCGTGGCATGTTAGTCAGGCGCCATACTTGCGAGTGAGACGGAACTAACAGCTGCAGTGTATTATAAACCTTATACAAGTGATCTAAGGTTGATTGTAAGTTTTAAGCATTCTTTCGTTAATCTTCGGGGCCATACTTTCTTTTCTGTGCGAACGAAGATTCACGACGCCCCATATCAGTTGGGTACCACTGTATCATGTTACCTACTAACTGGGTTGTGGAGGTCAGAGGCATTCGCTCCATGTAAAATACTCGGGTAGATTGGAAGCCAACCCCAACATAGTTGGGAAAAGGCTAGGCAGATTATGATGATGAGAGAAAGAAAGACACGTAGGTACTGCGCAGAACCGATGATCAATTGAGCTAAGGACAGAAGTATGGTGGATGATAGTAAAGAGGCATGAGGAACAGGGTGTAAAGTTCACTCATCCTCTATTGAAAAGGGAGGATCCGCCGACCAGACGGGTGTCGTGTCTGGTGGGCAACTGCCCGACGGTTGATGTCGGGACGTTGTATACAGGGTGGAAGGGACATCGACGCGCAAACGGTTACCACGTATTCAGTGCATCATTCTGAGCCCCCTAATTAGAAATTTTTCATAGGTTATTGAAAAAAAAATCTGCTCTTCCATACATTTCGACTGTGTAGGTATTGCACTATTGTAGGAAACTGCAGATTTTTGTTTTAATAACCGATGAAAAATTTCTTTATAGGGGGTGCACAGAATGATGTGCTGAATACGTGGTAACCGTTTGTGCGTTGATGTCCCTTCCATCCTGTATGCTAGTCGCGCGGTAAACTCTAATTGCGAGATGCAGGTTGCGTGACGTCATGTCATTGTGAAGCGTAGTTCGTACGTGGCGATGTAGATGCCGCCACAATAGCAAGTTCCTCGTAGAGTCCTGTCTCCTGCGCCTACAAGCCCGTCCCCTCCTCCAGGTGTTCATCAACCGCAGCAAGCGCATCCTGGTGCACTCCAGCGACGGCGTGCTGGCGCAGTGGCGGTTCGCGCCCACGTTCGAGTCGGCCAACGTGTACATGGCGGGCACGCCCATCGTCAACCAGGCCGGCGAGCTGGTCTCCGTAGTCACCGCCAAGAGGGGCAACCACTACGCTGTCTCTACTTTTGAGGTAAATATTTCTTGTCACTTTCTTAGTTATGAAAGTCCTTTTGGAATATTAAGAGAGCTGGCGAATTTTTCACGTCTCTCGCTCACACGAGACCAAATTTTTAAGAGCTTACTACCTACTTAAACTATCGGCGCTCAGCACCGCACTAAGTCTCGCTCTCACTCAGTCCGCGAGCAGTATCGTGCGAGCGAGATAAAAACCTGAGGTAGTATAGGCTCTTAAGATTGTTTGTTGAAAAGATGCTTTTAAATGTAATCAATTAGCGAACTAGTAAATAATATTAATTTAATAGGTACCTAATTTTAAAAACACATTTCTATTGTGTTATCTGATAAACACAGCTCAAAAAGTATTATCTGTTTTTGAGACGAGTTAAATAAATGCCACAATAAAAATGTGTTTTTATTAATTGCCTATTAAATTAATATTATTTACTGGTTCGCTAATTGGTTACATTTTTCAAAAAAGCATCTTTTCATTTAACATTCTTGAAAATTAGGTACCGTGTGAGAGAGAGACAGGTGATAAAATGCGATAGCCCTCTTAAATTGAAAGGTAACATGACAGTCATTTGATTACCACTGATTAGATTTAAAACATTCTAACTGATTACAGACAGTAAAAATGTTGGAATAACAAATTGTGTAAGTGTTGTAAACATGTCTGTTTGACTACACTGTTATCATTATCACCTACTATTATTGATGCTACATAATTATTTTAGACTTGTTTTCCTACCAATATTTGTATGCCAGTCCACGGCCTGACATGTAGATCATAATTCTAATATTAAGACCATTATTATAGCATAATCAGCCTATAATGTGCCCACTGCTGGGACACAGTCCACCACGCGGGACCAGTGCGGGTTGGTAGATGTCACAAGTCTTCCAATTTTTGGTTCTAGGAAAACGATGTTTTCCTTCTACATTTTGAGAGCAGTGGTAATTAAATAATTTTACACAAAGTAAAGCGCCTGGCTGGGTTCGAACCCACGACCTACAACTCGTAAGTCGCGGCCGCACCACTGGGCCACCACTTATTGTAGTACCAAGGTTTAATGCATATAAAACTATTTTATTATAATCGATGGCCCTCAGGTACTTACCAAGATCAAATCTGCAATTTCTTTCTCGAGAAGCGAGACTTAAAATGTTCGAGATGGCCATCATACTTTTTTAAAATAAAACTTTGCATGTCATGTTTGTTTTACTTCATAAGAATAAAAGTGAGGAACGCGAAGGTAAGGTACCTAAATATTAACAAACTACTTACAAAATTCCAGGGCGAAGGAGGTTACTTCGACACGACAGAATCCTGGCAAGTACTCAATATCCCCGAGGGCTCCGGCATCTACGGAGACAAGACCTTCTCCTCGCGCGACGAGCTGCGGGCCCACGTGCAGTCCCTGCCCCCCATCGGGGAGGGCCCCCACGGGCCCCCTACGCCCATCCTGTACCTGGGGCACACGCCCAGGATGGTCCTCGTGGCTAAGAACGGGCGGCAGGTCGCACACCAGTACTTACATGGCGTTATTACGTCTCAAGTGGAGTACGTGTGAGCTACTCAAACGAGGAGAGTCCACGCCGAGCATTCGTTTGCGTCCGAGACGTTAAACGTCCATTTGATCGCAAACAATTGATTGGTCCGCAATGGAATTTTCGAACATTCGTGAAGGAATGTTCGCAGTGTGGACGCACCTTTGACGAAGTGGTGGTAACTTCGCCACGATCGTGTTGTGGCGAACTTGCCACCCATGTTACATTTGTTGCTAGCTTTTTGATTTTAGTTTGTAGTTTTGTATTGATATTATAGTTTAATTAGCCACAAAAGATTAGTAAAATTGTCAGCTACGTAGATGGTAAGTTTGTTTCATCATTTAAGTAGTACAAATTAATTAATTTCGAAGGTATATTGTACCTTCAAACTATAGCCATAAGAGGTATATCTACACCATGTGATAGATAAAGTACTTAAAGTCTACTTATATTTTTAACAGTTTGTAATTTATGTGAATTAGTCAAATGTGTAAATATAACTTCGGCAATGGAGACAAAGATTATATGTACCTTTTATTGTATCTACTTATTGCCACCCATAGCTAGCTGTTGATTGATGACTTCTTATCTCCGTTTACTTGTATTTCAAAATGGCGGGATCTTGTCTTGTATGTTGAGTACATGATCAGAAAAATAGTAGATCCATGAGCACTTTCCTGATGAATCAAAAATCATTCAGTCTTCTACGATTCAATGTTTTGGCAAATGACTTCTTTGGGAGTAACTTATTTACAATATTTATTATGGAAAACACTCGTGAAATCCAAGCAGTTTGACACCTGGCAAGATATTGAACGTACAAGGCGGGATCCCGCCATCTTGTTCCCTGCAACTCTTGCGCAATGGGAACCATCTGCTGCCCTGTACGTTTTTCTTTCGTTCCCAGAGGCGCGCGGGGGGGTGTTGTATCAACACTTGCTTACGCGCACTGGGGAGAAAGAACAACATACATAGTAATAGGTGATTCCCGATGCGCACGAGTTGTATTCCGTTGTTTCTTCCTCAGATATAATTTTTTTAGAAAACGTTTGGACTCCATAGGTTTTGAACCGAAAAAGTTAAACTTACTATAAAAAATTGGTTTATTAGAGCTCGTAATTGCTTCTCATTCTGAGCGCAGCGACTGGCCTCATGTTCCGAGCCGCCATAAAGTTTGCATCGGGCGGTACTGGCAGTTGTTGTCAAGTGATAAATCAATGAAAACTATACATCAAATCGTTTCTATGTGATTGATATAAAAATAGTTTAGTGTGAGATACAGGAGATAAGTTGTCAATCACCTTCAATTAGGGAAAGTTGCAAAATATTTGTATTTATGGCCATAGTTATAGCTTACATTTTCCAGTGTATAAAGACTTACTGTTAACTGGTATGTATTGATACCGCACCGTACAAAGCTTGTCAAGTACATATATTTCTTACGAAAAATAAATGAAAACCCAAATTATTTTTGTGTTTTATTCAAAACAATAACAAATTTAATAAGTATAGTTATAATAACTTAATCCCTTACACAGTAAAGGCACTACAATAATAATAAATATAATTAATTTGTGGAATAAACTATTGTTAGATACTTATTTTGATCTATATGATTTACCATAAGCGTATTTTTAGGATTCTACATAGAATATTGAGCCTTATTTCCAAAAGAATAAAGTTAAAAAAGATATTGGTCACCGTTTACCGATTTAACCACCGTATACTCAAACGATACTTTAAAAGATGTTGCAATTGACATCTTGAGACTCAATCTACGTAAAATCGAGTAGCGTCTGAGTATTCGGCACAAAGTTGTCACGTGCAACTCTCCCACAACCATAATAATAATAGGTCTTTACCTATGAAATTGCCGTTTTGTATGAAAAAATTTAAACGAATTTTTTTCATGTATTTCTTATTTGTATTAATCGAAGTAATCACCCATGCAATCAATGCATCTTTGCCAACGCAGTGGCACTTTATTGATGCCCTTCTTAAAGAAATCAGCTGGTCGGGAGGCAACAAATTCTTCAAAGGCATTTTGTACTGCCTCTCGGGTATTGAATTTTTTTCCCGCCAAGAAGTTATCCAAATTCTGGAAAAAGTAGTAGTCTGTAGGCGCAAGGTCTGGTGAGTAGGGCGGATGACGGAGAGCTTCCAACCCCAGTTCTTGCAACTTGGAGACCGTCTGCTGTGCAGTATGAGGTCGCGCGTTGTCGTGCAGGAGCAGCGGAGACGAGCGATTGACCAATGCTGGTTGGAGATGTGCCAGCTTCTCCATCATTGTGTTCAGTTCTTCACAGTACACATCTGCAGTAATGCTCACCCTGTTTGGTAAGAAGCTGTGATGAATCACACCGGCGCTAGACCACCAAACAGTGACCATCACTTTTCTAGGGGTAAGTTTTCGTTTAGGGCATTGTTTAGGTGCTGAACCAGGATCCAACCAACTTGCTGAGCGCTTGCGGTTATCAAACAGAATCCATTTTTCATCGCAGGTAACAATGCGGTTCAAAATTCCTTCATTTGTGTGTCTGTTGAGCAGTGCAAGGCACGTCTCGACGCGTACTTCGCACTGGCGATCATTGAGTTCGTGGGGCACCCATTTGTCAAGCTTTTTTACCTTGCCAATTTGACGCAAATGGACCAATATTGTTTTGACGCTAACGTCGAAAGCTGCTGCTAATTCAGCCGTAGATTGTGTATCATCAGCTTCCACAATCGCCTTTAATTCGTAATTGTCGACCAAAATCTTCGGACGACCGCGAGGTTCATTTTTCAGGTCGAAATTTCCAGAACGGAAGCGAGCAAACCAATAACAGGTGGTGCGTTGGTTTGTAGTGTTAGCTCCGTAAACGTCGTTGATGTTCCGTGCCGCTTGTGCCGCGTTGCTGCCACGACGGTACTCATATTCCATAATTACTCGAATTTTTAACGTATCCATGATGACGAAAAAGATTGAAATGCGATGAAAATGTAACACTAATCAATAAACAAATGACTACTTTTGGAAAAAAAAAATCCATGTTTTTAAAATAAAATTAATTTGAAATTAGAATTCTTAGCCAAACAAAAATTATTTTGATTTGAAATGGCCAGTACTGCAGAACGGCAATTTCATAGGTAAATACCTAATATTTACAAAATAAACAATACAATAGTAAACAATACTATTCCTTCCCCTAATAATAACAAAATTATTAAGTGATATTTTTATGAAGGTATTATAAAATGTAATATAAGGCATAATTACTAATATTTACCTTTTCTAAGCCATCCTTTTTAAATCATTCGCCAATTTATAATTAAGGCAGTAGTCGGTAAATTATTAAGTCTCAAAAACGTCGCAAGTAAAAAAGTGCTTAAGGCGCAACTATACGCCAATGACCTCGAGTGGTTAGCTTGCGCGTTCTGTGCTGAGCTCACGCAACGCGTCGTACATCCAGCCAGTAATAGGACTCGCCCATCAAGGAGCGCTGTCCCAAATTAGACGCATTATTAATTTATTATACATAAAACAAAAGGCATTTTAATAAAACACTTATACTAAAAGATAAATAATTAAATTACCTTTAAAATAGTGAAGGTTTTATAAAAATACGCCTGACAGTTTTTGCGTGATTCTCAGTTTTTTATCTGCGTTAGACATAACTTTACAAATTAATTACACTATTTAATATAAACATAATCTAAAATATTCACATATTAAGTTATTAAGAAAATGCCCTAATTTAACATAAGTATATTTTTTCCAAATCATTAACACTACTCGTTTAGACGTGATCTTCAGTTTAAAATCATCAAAAGTCAGATAGCGTCGCCTTAAGAGCGTATACGAAATTTTGCCGATTTCGCTGATTTACGTGATTTTACAGTTAAAATACTGTATTTCTATAACTTTTAATGCACAACATGAAAGATTATTTCAGTTATGATCTAATGTATGAGCCACTTTTTTTATTTTTTATTATTTAATTTTGATTAATCAACCTAAACCAGCGACTGTTTTGTCGCGCGCACTTCGTATCCACCATCGATCGGGTCAATTTGATTTTCATTAATTGTAATTTTTTATTTAATTAAATTAGTTTGCAATAAAATTCGGTTTTTTTTTAGTCCTCCGGCAGTAGCCTACGTAATTCGTCTAAAGGGTACGAAAAAATTACAATGTATTCTTGCGAAAGTCGTATATACAATTTATGAATACTTTTTACCACTTTCATAAAATTTTTGAGTGAAAAAATATTTAACTTATATTTATCATTAATAAAATTAAAAAACAGAAATAAGCTTCCGATTCAAAATCTATCCATTTTCTGAAAAAAAAAAAACTGCAAAAAATTGGCAATTAAACACAACCTAAATTTTAGGTTGTTTTAAAAGATTTTTAAATTTTTAAATCCGACATTTAATCTCGAATTATAAAGTCGATGAAAAATTAAAAAGTAGCACATTCATTAGATCATAATTATCTTTCATGTTGTGCGTTAAAACAAATACAGTATTTTAACTGTAAAATCACTTAAATCGGGAAAATTTCGTGTAGGCCGTACAAGAAATTTTGCCGATTTACGTGGTTTAACATAACCTTTTCATTCTCCGACTGCACACTGTCCACTTGCAAGTTGTGTTGATCAAGTCGTCATTCTGATTGGTTACTAGTGCACCTACTAAACGACTAACAGTCTTGCTGCAGCAGCACAACGGCGCGGCGTGGCTCGCAGCCGTGCCGCCGCTAGTCGATGTACAGCCGCACGAGCGAGTGCTCTGCAGCCGGACAGCGCGTCACCGGACACGCGGAGTTTGCCCGCACGTGGCGCGAGATGCAAATGTAGCAGAAGATGTAGCTGGAACCAACGGACGCAGTGTTGAGCCTCGGGAGTAGACCAGCAACGATAGCTCACTGTGCCGATTCTCTTGTTAAATAACTAAACCAAAATTAGCGCTATCTTTTACAAACAGGCAGCTCGAGAAACGGATGGTCGTAGAAATTTGGTGCCGTAGTGAAAAATGCTTGGGTGGACTTCCCCCGACTTAGGCGAAATACTTTTTTCGTTATGCAATATGGCTGATCTCCTTTATATTAAGTACTTATTTTATTATTTGTAAATTACATGTGAAATAAGTGAAGAATTACAACCTAATCTTCAAGGTGAATACAAACAAAATAACCTATGAAAAAACAAAGAAAAAACAAGAATTTGATACTATATTATTGTAACCACCTTATTGTAAATACCTACGTTCTGAGCAAATAAATTAATATTCTATTCTATATCAGAAAGGTTTAGGTGGTGAAATAAAGGTAAACAATCTTGATGTAACTTTTTACACAAATGCCTATATATATAACCATTAATTTAAGCAGTAGTTTATTTGTCTAAATAAACGACTGCTTAAATTAATGGTTCAATAGATTTAGTAATCATTATTGTTGTATTTACATTGGTTTTTAGTAGCATTTTATTTTTAAACCGAGGTTTTAAAATAAAATAAAATAAGATAAAAGACACATCAAGATTGTTTAAGTAGCTTTTTTTCACCACCTAAACCTTTCTATCAAATTCTTTTTCCGTAGTACAGACGGTGTTGCCGTCCATAGATTTTCAAATTCCACCATTTTTTTACTTCTACAGACTTAGCATGGCCTGACTATTTTAGTATTTCATAATATAATAGTTTGAAGTTTGTGTAATTATACAGCTGTTATTACAAATCTGTATCGTATTGTTTATGAAATGAAATGAAATTGTTTATTCTGTAAATAGGATATCGGAATTTTAAAGCTGACCTTTTAATTCCGCAAGTGTGTGTTTGATAATAATAAAAGCATGCTCACCCGGAGACTGGCAACACTGTAGGGATCTTCCACGTCTGCAGACATAGCGGACACTTGTTCTTCCACCGCAGGGCTCGCTCGTCTCTCTGGAAACATTGAACGCCATAGAGAACAATTGTATAGGAAAAGGTTTTTGTGGAACGAAGTTCTTTAACGGGGCTTGCGATAGACAAAAACTGGTAGAAATCGTCACGTAATGAAAAAACGTTATCCATGCGACTTTGGTGAAAATGTAAATCTAAGGCCCACACAATGCCGGCGGCACAGCGGGCGGGTTCATGCCGGGCGTATACCCGCCATTTGTTTAAAAAGCCCGCCGGCTCAAATACCCACCCGGGAATGCCGCCAGGCTTGTTGGCGGAATTTCCCGCCAGCTGTGCCTTGTGTGTAGCTTTAAGATAGCGGCTGCGAAAATTTTGTTTTTGTTTTTAAGTCATAAAAATAAAACGTTTCAATTAATGTTTTTCTAGCTGCATGTATGTACCATCTTTCCAAAATCTGTTTTAATGCAGTTAGGAATTACTCAACGAAGTATATTGTGGCGGCACCAACAACAAAGACGCACTCTTATTAGCCGTATGATGGTTGCACTCTAATCAAGCGCGTCGACTGTGTACCTCGCCGCCTGCGCCCGCGCACCTGCCTGCCGCTCGGCGAGACGGCCGATCCGCTATCGCTCGGTCACCTTGACCAGTGCCATACATGCTCCGACGGCGAATGCACGCTCGTTATTCCTCGCGCCTAATCGCTTACGCTAGTGCATTATACCTAAGTCTAGACTTTCTCGTGTTGTCCAAGTGCTTTCTTATCTTCCTCTGTACTCTTCGTGTCTTCCTACTTATATTATTTACTTTCGTGCTATCTGTAACTGTAGCTGGCTAGCAATAAACGTTTTATTAAACAACTCAACGGTGTCGTGATTTGGCTGTGTAAACATAGTCTTATTCCTACAATACTGCCCAATTCAAATATCCACCCGGTATTCTATCTGCGTTTCTTCAGTTAGGCAATAGGAATGGAAAAACCATTTATGTCTTTTGTAGACTAAACTACAAAGGTTTATGTAGTAAAATAAAGGTAAACAATCTTGATGTGACTCTTTACACAAACACATATTAGACAAATAAACTACTGCTTAAACTAATGGTTCAATTGATTTAGTAATCATTATTGTTGTATTTACAACAAAACAAAATTATTTATTTTATTTTTTTATTTATTTATTTATTTATTTACTCCAAACATACAAATATCCTTACAGGCTAGACCCAATGCGATATTGTAGCACACATACATTAAATATTTCCACTGCTTAAACCATAACAAATTCTATGGGTCGCTATTCTCTCAAATTCACCCAAAGTGCAACAGAATATGTCGACATCATCAGCAATGAGGTTGAGAGTGCGGAGCGCGCTCGTCAGCGGCGCCTCACGCAGCAAGTTAGTTCGCGAGCGCGGTACCGCCAGCAACCGCGGCTGACGACGACGACCCACATACCCATCTGGCACGACTAGTTCCACCCTTCGCAATATATCCGCATTGTGTATCTTCCCTCTAATTATCTTAAAGATATAAGAAACAAGTGTGAGTTGCCTCCTGACCCTAAGTTCGTTATATCCGACCATACCTAAGACAAATAGAGTTGGATATAGCAATGGATAAAATGGATACACCCCGTATTCCCTCATATATTTATATCTAATAAATTTATTTTGTACGCGCTCCAACATGAGACTATATTTATGCTAAAGCCCGGCTCACCGAAGAGTACCTACTCTTCGAGTTACATATCCCGTTACTAAGCGATGACGAATATACATTGTATCGCAACATAGCTATACCTAGACAGCAAACTACGAACCAATGTCAGGTGATAGATACAACAATATACATTGTATCGCAACATAGCTATACCTAGACAGCAAACTACGAACCAATGTCAGGTGATAGATACAACAACACCGTATATTGGAGTCAACTTCGTGAAGAATACCTACATACAGATGGAAGAGGTTGATCTTCAGCAATGTACAACAATAACGGCGGACAACCACATTTGCCACGCCTCTACAACTATCAGCAACATGCATGGAGCCACGGCATCTTGCGAAGCTAAAATACTAAGCCAAAATGTACATAACATTACATGTAATTGGGTACCACAACAATGCTCTGACGAATGGATAAAATTACAGAGACCAAACAACATTGGTTTTTAGTTGAATTTCATTTTTAAACTGAGGTTTTAAAATAAAAAAGATAAAAGACACATCAAGATTCCTTTCTAGTATAGGTACACTACTACTAAATAAAACCCGGATGGCGGCAGAGAAACCTTTAGGCGTTGTAGGTGCCGCCAAACTATCCTGCACAGCTGTAGGAGGGACCACAGTACCGCGTTGTACTGATGTACTCACGGCAGGCGGCGGCGGCTGCGGCAGCGCCTGCGCGGGCGCCGCGCGCGAGTCCCACCAGCGCAGGAACTGCACGCCGAACGCGCCGTACTCCACCGAGCGCAGCGCCAGGCTGCCCAGCATCGGGAACGTCACCACTGCGCTCCTGCAACATTCGTATTCAATATTAATTTAAAATTCACATCAAAAGTACACAAGCACTTTACAGTAGTACCCAACTGATATAACTTACCGAGGTACCTGCGCAGAAGCACAGATTAGTACAGATGGGACACTCCGCAGTTTACGTACAAGTACGCGGCGAGCCCCGTCCACGGGGCCAATTCAGTAGGTCAGAAGGTATAGGAGTTACGCGATAGAAAGAGAGGCAACTTGTAGGTGAATATAACTGTAGGTAATAAGCGTTGTGTGACCTGAATTGCACTTTATTGTGTCGTAGCAAGAGCCGCTTTTTATTTAAATGATTTTGCGGAGTGTCCCATCTGTATTAATCTGTGGCAGAAGATGAATTTTCAAAGCGCGGGAAATGTTATTGACCAATCGGCACGCTCCACGCACCGCGCTCCTTTTTCCTGTACCGCTATTGGTCGGCAGCTGCCGCCATGTTAGGGCGCGCCGCGTATGGCATGTTAGTCAGCCGCCATACTTGCGAGTCAGACGGACCTAACAGCTGCAGTGTATTATGAACCTTATAGTAGTGATCTAAGGTTGATTGTAAGTTTTAAGCATTCTCGTTAATCTTCGGGGCCATACTTTCTTTTCTGTGCGAACGAAGATTCACGACGCGTCTTATTAGTTGGATACCATTGTACAAATTAGTGGATTATGTCCAAGCTTAGAAACATGCTGGACGTGCTCCAGGACAATCTAGAGTCGACAAAATCAAACTGGTTGCTAATTTAATTATATAAATGTTGAATTTGATTAAATAAAAGTATGTCCTGAATTTGGCATACCTGGGTGCCATATTTCATCAAGATCCGTTCATCAAAAGGCGTAAAAATGAGACAAACAGACAGAGTTACTTCCTCATTTATAATAATAATATATAATAATAATAATATCCTTAGACATTTCACACAACGCCATCTAGTCCCAAGCTAAGCAACCTAATGCATGTGTTATGGTAACGAGATGGCTGATAAACTACTTAAATATATATATATGTCGACGCAAGGCTTACGTAAACTTTAAAAATATTTACTTTAAGTTCAAATTTAACAGTTAAATATGACTGCATAGGTTTAAAATAGTTTAGATTTGATTAATGTTGTCAGTTTGCTACTTTTCAATGTAAAAGGCCGTGTTATGATTTGCGGTTACTATAACAGCAAACTATAACTGAAGGCTTTGTACGGCTCAGAGTAGTAGATGGTGAGTTGACGAAAACCACAGATTTCACGATCCCAAGTTTATTGTTAAGTTACACAAAGTTATGTAGGATGCTAATCCGCGGTTTACTTGCTAAGGTAGCTGTTGGTCGACTAAATAATTATCAATATAAAAGTAACTAAAACGAGTAGTGAAAAGTAGGTCGCGACGTTAGCGATTTGCCTGTACGTAAACCGTACATGCTCCCGAGGGAAAAGTGGGATGAGCATCCATTACAAAGTAAATGATAATATAAGTAAAAAAAAGAGGTTAAATAGTAAACAATAGTACATAAATATTTTTTAAAAGTGTAAATGTAAAAGTAAACGCTCAATTTAAATCTTCAAAGTGAAATACTTTCTTCGGCTGTCTTGCTTCGCTGTAAACGGGCTCCGCTGCTGTCGAATGTATTTCTTGTAGCTCGATGTCCCCACCAAAGTTATCGCTTCCTCTAGCTGTTACTTCTGTTTTGGCAGGGAGTGTTTTGCACCATCGTTTAGTGATAATATAGAGGGCAAGCACAGCGATTCCTCCCAACAACAAAGAGGTAACCGAGTAGAGATAAATGTCGTGACTTGACATGTCCGACGCCTTCGGTAATATCTCTCTGTTTTTCTGGAATTCCAACTGCTGGTCTATTTTTCTTATTTCTACTGCAGTTGGCGTTTCTTGTTCTATATTTAATTTTGCATTCTTCCAGCCGAGGTCAAAAATGTTGTTAATTGTTGAGTTTATGGTTGGTATTTCTAACTCTGGTTCCATGTTAAAACTACTTCCCAGCTGATTGTGTGTAAATATTGTGGTGTCCTTTTTCTGCAGTAAGCACTTTGATTTCAAGGTAATTACTCCAGTCCCGTCAATGACCGCTGGCGTAACTTGATCGTTACATATGACGCGCATCAGCTGTTTCCCGCACAATGAAAATAGCCACATGTTCGTTTTGTGCAGCTTTGTCCAGGTTTCTTTGCATGTTATGTCATTTAGGACGCATGATAAAGACTCTTGTTGGTTGAAGACTTGGGCTTCACATGGGGCGTCTTTATTGTGCATGTTGTAGACAGGATTACGTGAGTCACAAATAAATTCGTCTTCTCCGTATGAAGTACAGTGGCTCATGTCTTGGTCTTCCATTGTTATGTAAGAGTTTTTCACAAAGTTGATTGCGATGAAGCTTGACCTTGGTTGTACGAGTTTTAAATGTCCTTGTCTAAGGAACGGTATTGGTATGACTCGGTATATCTTGTAGTCTTCATCGCTCAGCAAGGGGATGTGTATTTCAAATAGCATAAAGTTGTTTGTAATTCGAGCCTTCACATGGATGAGGTCATAGATATTTTTCAGATCCCTTTGAATGTCCTTTACAGGTAACGATAATCCCTGTGGCAACCTTCCGGATATTATGTTTAGCTGTTCGATCAGTTGGTAAGCCGGAAATAGATGGGTATCTAAATGTCCTCTGTGAATGTTGGCGAGAGCATTTATCAGCATTTCCAATATTCTGTTTAAATCACTTAGAATCAGAGTTGACGTCATTGCAGCGGAATTTATGTCATTCATCGTGAATAGCATTTGCGCCTTGTTCGCTATTTTTGTGACTTCGCTGCAAGTTTGGTTCATGTAGACGCGTAATGTTTTGAATTGTTCGTCCATAAAGGCAGTGTTTCTTTTTATAATGTTGTTTTCAGCCTCTACAATCAATGTTTGGTTTTTCATAAGTTGTAACAGGTAGTCATCGTTTGTTTGTAGATACTTTATGTCTTTTTCGTACTTCTCGGCAAAGTCTGCGTCGAGCACTCCAAAAAGAGTTCTTCCTAATTTCCCAACTCCATCAAAGTAACCTCGTTTTGGTCTTGAGTGTTGGGTGAGCAGCATAGAATTATAGTCGGCTAGGTGACTCAGTTCATGACGTAGGTGACTGACAATAGTTTCGCAAGGCGAGTATTCATGTGATATTCTCTGACATAGTTTTTCTATTTGGTTTACGTAATCATTCATCTGGTCAGTTGCTTGCCAGTATGACGTTAAGTTGTAGTAGACCAATAGGGTCCATTCGTCATGTACTAATTGCATTTGCCCAGCTTCATCGAAGTAAATCGGATGATTGCTCGGTATAGGTGTCACCTTCAAGTTATCCGTCGTTGGCGCTGATTGTGCAAATCCCGTCATTGCTACTATGGATAGGAGAACAAGTGACAACCAATTGTTTTTGTTTCTTGTTATGCCTCCTCGTTTCTTAGTTTCTGGAGTAGGTGTAATTTTTTCTTCTTCTTCGTTTACTCTTAGTTCTCCGAGTTTCAGCGGCAATGGTGAAAGCTTAGTTATTGGTCGTTTAAGTGACCCTTTCTTAGTTTTCAAGGTAACAACCCGTACTCGCCCGTCGGCACCTGGATGTAGTTCCTGGACTCTTCCCATAGCCCAGCGGCCAGGAGGTAAGTGTTCATCTTTTACTAATACTAGGCTTCCTTGTTTCAGGTTTTCTTTTGGGTGCTGCCATTTGCTTCGGATTTGCAGTTGATGTAGATATTCGTTCGACCAGCGCTTCCAGATGTGCACGTTCATTTGTTCAACAAGCTTCCATCTGTTTCTTAGATCGTGCTCAGCAAAATCTTGCTCTTCTTGTGGTAGTGACAGTAGGGGGCCGCCAATGAGGAAGTGACCGGGAGTTAGATATTCCAGGTCTTCGACGTCCTCTGTTAATGGGCACAGCGGACGAGAGTTAAGACAGGCTTCAATTTGATTTAATAAAGTCGTAAATTGTTCGAACGTAAGCTTCTGTTCCCCCAGTACTCGATGTAGGTGGTATTTCATGGCTTTGACGGCAGCCTCCCACAGGCCTCCAGCTGTTGGCCAAAGTGGTGCATTGAAATGCCACTCAATTTGTAAGTGGCTCATCTCATCGAAGAATTCAGAAGTCTTAAAAGTATTGTGTTGTTCGAATTCCTGTTGTAGTACTTTTGCTGCGCCCACAAAATTCGTTCCGTTGTCGGAAAACACGTGTCGGGGTGTACCCCTGCGGGCACACATCCTTTTGAATGCAGCGAGGAAAGTTTGCGTAGTCAGGTCCGACACCAATTCCAAATGCACGGCTTTGGTCACCATGCATATGAAAATTGCTATGTAAGCTTTGCAAGTTTTAACTCCTCTTCCTTTGTTGATTTTCACATCAACATGTCCGGTATAGTCGACACCCGTGTTTGTGAACGGTCTTGACGGAGTTACACGCTCCTTTGGCAAGTCTGCCATTAGTTGGACGTTTCGGTTTGGTTTGAAACGATGACATCGGACGCATTGTCGAAGCTCCTTCTTGACTGTTCTGCTACCTCCAATGACCCAATATTTTTGACGTAAATGGGCCAAAGTGAGCCGGGCGCCTCCGTGGAGAGTGTCGTGATGAGCCTCTTGAAGAATGAGCTCCGTTAATCTTCCCGTGGCCGGAACAATAATAGGATGTTTAGCTTCGGGAGATAAAGATGAGTAGCCAAGTCGCCCCTTCACACGCAGTATTCCATTGTCGTCAAGAAATGGGGTTAACTTCAGCAAGTTGCTTTTTGTCGATATTGGTCGATTTTTCTTTAGACATTCAATTTCGTCGCCATAGTTTTCATATTGAACGTTCTTGATGACCAATTCTGTTGCTCCCGTGATGTCTTGTGGTGACAAACACATAATCATCTTTTTGTTACCGCAGTCGGCTAAGTTATTGTTTGAGTTTAGCGCGCGTTTCTGCTTACGAATGTTACTCAGTCGTAAAATCCATCCAAGCACTCGTATTACGCGTTTATAATTACTGTATTTATTTAACAGTGTTTCGATGATTTCACATTTTTTGTATGTGGCTACGCAGCATTTTGCTGGTTGAAGTCCATTTTTTGTGGTGTAGGTCAGGCTATTGTCTTGATGGATTTTTGGCATGTTTGTTTTTAACCAATCTGGTCCATTCCACCAAAGTTTGAAATCTAATAGTTGACAAGGTGTGAGGCCTCGAGTTGCACAGTCAGCAGGATTTTCTTCTGACTTCACATAGTTCCAGCAGTTTACCGAGATAATGCTGTTTATTTGTTTCACTCTGTTAGCTACATATTTCTCCCACCGGTTTATATCGCCCTGCAACCAAGCTAAAACGACCTTGGAGTCGCTCCAGCACCTTATATGTAGGTTTTTATTGCAGAGAGTCTTCTTAACCTTTTGTAGTAGTTTGGCTAGTAAGACGGCCCCGCAGAGTTCCATTCTAGGTACAGTTATCTTATTGCTGATTGGTGCAACCTTTGTTTTTGCCGTAATTACTGTAGTCTTGTATTCGCCGTATATTTTCACTCGGCTATAAATGACGCACGCGTAAGCTTTTTCGCTTGCGTCGCAAAACCCGTGTATCTCTAGGTTGTTTTCTTGACATTGTAACCATCGTGGTATGGAAAGTTTGATTAGCAACGGGATATCTTTTCTCATAGTTTCCCATTCCGTAGCGAGATCGTCGGGTAAGCGTTCATCCCAGTTAATTTTGCTTATCCAGATTTTTTGGAAAAGAAGTTTGGTTTTTATTGTAAGTGGCGATAGTAATCCAAGTGGGTCATATAGCTTGCTTATTTCGCTCAGTAGTACGCGTTTCGTCAGTTTTTTCTTTATTGGTAGATCCCATTGATATGTGAAGCTATCGTTATCTTGATTCCACCTCATGCCCAACATTTTTGAGTTTGTTGTTTGTTCTGGGCTAAAGTCGATGTTCGAATTGCGGCTCTTTTGATCATCTCGCAAGCCTTCCAAGATAATCGGTTCGTTCGTTTTCCATTTTCTCAAGTTAAATCCTCCTTTTTTCAGCAACTCAATTAGCTGTGTAACCAGCGTTTTCGATGCGTCGATAGTATCCTGCCCGTAAACCAAATCATCCATGTAGAAATAGTTTTTCAGGACGTTTCCAGCTTCCGGATAGCTATCTTTTTCATCTTCTGCGAGTTTATGTAGAGTGCGCATTGCCAGATAAGGTGCACTTTTCGTTCCGTAAGTTACGGTGCCCAACTGCCAATCTTGTAGAGGTTCGTTAGGGGAAGATCTCCAGACTATAGTTTGCAGATGTTGTTGGTTTTCGTTCAGCCAAATGAACCGATACAGTTTTTCTACATCTGCCGTGAAGACGTATCTGTACGTTCTCCAATTAATTAGTAGTGTCAGTATATCCTTTTGTAAGTTCGGACCGCAGTACATGTGATCGTTGAGACTGCTCTCTCCTTTTGTCTTGTACGACGCGTTGAACACTACTCTTAGTTTTGTTGTAGTGGACTCAGCTCTCAACACGCCATGGTGAGGTAGGTAGACTTGATTCCTACTTTCTCCTGTGACAGGTTTCATGTGTCCCATAGCGATGTATTCGTTCATAAAACGTTTGTACTCGTAACTGAGTTCTCCGTTTTTTAGCATTTTCCTTTCCAGTTGAAGGAACTGTGCTAATGCTTGTGACCTTGCATTTTTCAAGTTTGCTTCGAAGTTAGGCTTCATAGGCATTTGTACCACATATTGTCCGTTCTTCAATCTTGTGGTAGTTGCGTTGTAATATTCCTCACAGAGTTGTTCCTCGCTAGTTGATGATGAATTGTCTGGAATTTCCTCGGTTTCCCAAAATCTTGCCATGTTTTCGAAATCGTTAAGTGTCACCAAGCAGTTGAATGTCTTTACATTCCCGCACAAAATCCAGCCCACTCTGGTTTTTTGAGCTATCGGGTATTTCTTTTCACTCCTGATGACGCCATTTAGGATAAGTTCTGAGTAGATGTCCGCGCCCAACAGCAGATCGATCGGGCCTGACAGGTTGAACTGTGGATCCGCTAGTTTTAAGTTTTCCAGATAGTCCCAGTTGCTTATTGAAAACGATGCGGTAGGTAAGCTGTTTATGAGTTTTTTCATAATTAATGCTTCAAAGTTGAATTTGTAGTCTGAATGTATTGACTGGCATTCTAAGTTCATTGCCCCTTTACAGTTGCCGCTAAGGGTTCCAACACCCGATACAACCGCGCTCACTTTTTGTCGCTGTAATCGGAGGCGCTGTGCCGCGTTTTCTGTTATTAGGCTCACTTGGGAGCCTTGGTCAAGTAGACCTCTCAAGTGGATGAAGTTTCCATCAATTGTTTTGACTTTCAGAAGTACAGTTGTCAACAACACTTCCTTTTCTTCGTTTGTAATGTTGTTGACCTCATAGGAAGTCGAAGGAGTCGACGATTGGTCTTCCTCCCTTGTTGCATGTTTGTTGCTAGATAGTTCAGTTTCAGTTTCATGCATAAGTGTGTGGTGTGCCTTATGACACAGTTTGCACGTCTTTCGTGATTTGCATTGTTTTTCTCCGTGGCTGAATAGGCAGTTTTTGCAAATATGCATATTGCGAACTACCTCATTCCGTTTGTTTGTGTTCATAGCCAAGAATTGTTCGCAATTCATCAATACGTGATTAGTTTTGCATATTGGGCATGTTTTTGCTGTCGTGAAGAAGGCTTTTGGCGAGTTTTGTGACTTGTTAAAGTACGATGACCCCTGCGTTTTATTCTTGTAGTTGTTATTTCGGTTTTCTGATCCCTTATGAGGCTGCTTTTCCGATTTCCATGGTTTATTTGATGACGATAATTTTTGACTACTTCCCTGCAGAGCTTCCAGTGACATGAATTTTGATTCTAAAAACTCGGCGAACTCTTCCAGGTCGGGAAATTCCCTGGGATGTTTGATCTCCTTTATATATTCGTTATACGTAACACTATCTAGTTTTTGAATCAACAGGTGAACCACGATCGGATCCCAATTGGTGGTGTCGAGCCCGATGTTTTTGAGCCCGTTCAAGCACTCCATCATGACGTCGTGAAGCTTCCGTATGCTTGCAGCGGTTGGTTGCTGAATACTAGGTTGATTCAGGAGGGTGTTCATGTATGATGTGAATAACAGCCGTTTGTTGTCATAGCGATGGGTCAGCATCTCCCAGCAAGATGCATAGTTCTCAGCACTGATGCCAAGATGCTGAACCAACTTCTCCGCCTCACCCTTTAGTTTTGTTTTCAAGTGCTGCATTTTTTGAGCCTTCGAAAGTGTCGGATTGTTGTGTACACTTTCGATGTAGAGGTCTCTAAAAGTCATCCACTGATTGTAGTTGCCATGAAAATCCGGTATTTGAATTTTTGGCGTTGATTTCTCATAATGTGCATTGTTCCAGATGTTGTGCTGTAGTTTCCTTTTCAGATCATCATAAAGGTTTTCTGCTGAATTGTACTTCTGTTGATAAATTGAGTCTTCATCTTGTAGTATGTAGTCAAGCTCCCAATTTGCCTTTTCGATATGCTCCCATTTAGTTTTCAGGGTGCATAAGTTGTCTTCTAATTCCCATTTTTCCATCGGTACCGCCAGTGCTATGTTTATCTTCTCCACAGTGCGTTCGAACGCTCTAAAGTTGCAGTATTGTTGACGCAAAAGATCTTGCTGCTTTTCTGTTGTCTCGCTTGTTCCCCGAGGAGGTATGTGGAATTGGATATCGTCGAAAGTAAATTTTGATTGTGCCTTACTTTTCTTAGACGCCGCAGGTGGTGGTTCCGTCTGACTAGTAGATGCAGACGGCAATTCCGACTTACGTCTCAACATGTCTTGCAGCACTTCTTCATACATCTTCTTCGTACTGTTGAAAATGTCGTCGTCGAAGTATTGAAGGTCTGTTGCTCCAGACTCTTCCAGTAATTGATGGTTGTGAACAAACTTCTCCCAGTTATTGTTCAGCCGAGAAAGACGCTCCTCCAGGTACGCCAAGTTCTTCCTGGTGGGACTGTCCTTCTTGTAGTTGGTGCAAATAAGCTTCAAGTCCCTGAAGGTATTTTTCTTGATGGCTTAACAGTTCCGTTACACTCTGAACCATTGTTATCAGTTATTGGTTTGCCTGTTGGTGGAGTAGAGTTGTATCACCGCAGGTACTAGTTCACCAAAGTTGCGAAGTTTCCGCAACGAAAGGCTCGAAGGACCAGTTTTATGTACGGCTCAGAGTAGTAGATGGTGAGTTGACGAAAACCACAGATTTCACGATCCCAAGTTTATTGTTAAGTTACACAAAGTTATGTAGGATGCTAATCCGCGGTTTACTTGCTAAGGTAGCTGTTGGTCGACTAAATAATTATCAATATAAAAGTAACTAAAACGAGTAGTGAAAAGTAGGTCGCGACGTTAGCGATTTGCCTGTACGTAAACCGTACAGGCTTATTCAAACTTAGGTTTAAAAACAAGTTATTGATTGTTAAATTCATTTCTTGATTAATAAGCGATATGCGTTAGTTTAAAAATTATTTTTGGTTCATTTTTGTATATCAAACAGTTGATTGAAATATTATGGGTCAAGCGGAAAAGATGGCGCGTGTTTAAAATGTTTAAATGTTTTAAGCAACAGAAAATTAATTCAATATTAAAATCGACTGCTAAAAATAGTAAAACGAATTAACAAATTATAGTTAGTTACTTTGTAATCAATGTTACCTGCATTTTATAAAAAAATAAGTGAGTGTAATGACTTCGCAACGAGGACGCCATTTTTATGATTGAAAATGCGGGCCGCTGCGAAGCCACATTGCCAAGCAGAAGTTTGTGAAGACAAGTGGTGTTTGCTAGAATATCTTGTGAGTACGAATCCTATTATTAATTTAGATTTTAAGGCTGTCTTATTAATTGTGTTTTACTAGTATTAAGAATAAAACGTGATTTGTTATATTGGGTGTGTTCATTTTTGCAATGAGTGAACTGAATGCTGGAGATGGTGACGTCAGCTCTGCTGACGTCACCATCTCTGCTGACGTCCCGGTGCTCCGTTATATATATTTTTTTAAAAACATACATATTATAGATAGAAAAACACCCAGACTTGGAACAAATACTTGTAGGTCGTACAAATATTTGTTCCGTGCGGGAATCGAACATAATATTTGTATGGTTAAAGAATTCCTTTCACATCTACCATTTCAGACTAGTTATCATCCTCACCCGATCTGCCCAGTAGCCACGCTGCTGACCAGCTCGCCCCAGGTGTGCTGGCCCGGCTCGCGGCTCGGCGCCTCCTTCAGTGTTATGAAATCAAATTAACTTACACTTATAAATATAATAAGCAATATACATGGTGGGTAAACTACCCCCAATTACTTCCATTTTTACCCGACTACGGCAAAGCCAAAAGAAAGGCTTATGTTTTTGATCAGATTTTATGAGACCTGTAGCGCCAATTTCATCTGAATTATTTTAATGATAGCCCTAAACTACATATTTATTCTATTAATATAAACAACAAATAAACAGGCAATTCCGAATATTAGTTATTGGATCCAATCAATAACCATCAATAAACCCCAACTATGTCGGGGTCGGCTTCCAGTCTAACCTGATGCAGCTGAATACCAGCATTTTCATAGAGCAACTACCTATCTGACCTCCACAACTCAGGTGCTGGGTAACACGATAGACCTTGATAAGACTGATTTGGTTGTCAGAATTTTGTTCTTCTGACACCCCGTAACGACTGTCAAAGGTTTAAGTTATAGTTCGACCGATACCGCTGTACCGCCTGTTAGCAATGCGCGGGGAGGCGGGAGGCGGGGGCCGTAAGCGTTGACGAATGAGCGGCTGCACTTCCCCCGTCTCGCTGCGCACATACATTTCATTTCATTTATTTCACTAACAATTTTTACATTGTAGGTATTGAATTTTCACACTAAATTACAAAATTAAAAATTAAACGAATTACACACTAAATTATAAAATTAAATGAATTACAAGCTAGATCATTATTAAAACAGTCATCCAATAATCAATGTCCAAAAAATAAAAACACATAATGTCAATAAATAAAATTAATAATTAAAAGAATTAGAATATAAGTCAATAATAAAACAGTCATACATAAAGTAAAAAAAAATATATAAAAAAAAGATAATGTCAATAAAAATATACCTAAGGTACAGCGGTATCGGTCAAACTACACTTGTGGGCGTTATTTTTTTTTAATCAAATAATTGTAAGTAAGTTTACATCTTAACATTTTTTATAATATATTTTGACAGTACCTTGAGCGTGAGGCCCAGGGCGGCGAGCGCGGGCGAGTGCGACGCGCTGCGGCCCGCCAGGTAGCGCGCCAGCTGCAGCAGGCGCGCGCACGCGCACACCGTGTGCAGCACCGCGTGCACGTGCGTGGCGGCGCGCCGGGTCTTGTCCCAGCGGGACTGGGTTCCACAATGAGATTCCACATTTCAAAAATAAAACTTTTAGCGAACGGTATTCTTTCATGTTATTTTTATACCGCATATTAATTCTGCCTTTTGCATTATGCAACCTTTATACAGTCCACTAGTGTCATTGAAGAATCAAGATCACCCAGATCACACACGGAGTTTAGAAGAACAACGCGGTCACACAGACAGACACGAAAAGTGACATCAATTTGTACTTAATATGTACCTATAGAAGATTATTGATTAACGCTTTACGGAATACTAAACGCCTTTAGACGTGATAATAAAACATGTAATGTGTCTCGTACGTAACTGAACATTATTATTAACACATACGGGATATTTACCTTGTTTACTGTTATGTTCGAGTTCCATGACAGTTTAAAAACTTATAACTGAACATTGTCGGTAAAAATCATTATGTACATTCAGAGTAATTAAATGTGTAGATTGACACATTAAAAATTAAATGAACTTTCCATTTACAACTGCTAAAGAATTACAGTTATTATTTGACTACGCAGACAATAGGGATGACGCCTGGGTAAAAAAAAAAAAAATTATATTTAGTCCGTCAGTCAGATAATAAAAAAATACTAGACACGTATTTTTTGCTTTATCGTGTTAATAAAAAAATACTTAGCTATCACGCATTAAAGTTGGGGAGTGGGGGCTCGCTACGTCACTTGTACGTATAAAACCTAGCTACGCGTGACGTCATGCCATATTTTAACTCAATGTATCGCCGTAATTTTTTGATTACGTAAAAAAAGAAAAAATACGTGTCCAATATTTTTTAATAATCTCTATGACGGACAAAAAATAAATTTTTAGTCATCATCCCTTGGTAGTTATTTAACCTGAATTCCATAACAATCATTTCCCTGACTACATTGTACAGTAACAGCCAGAAGTCGACTAGCAATCTCACAAAACCGTGGCATAGCAATATTAGTTGTACTTATGACCTTCTTCTTTAAGAACGTTTGACAACACTACACATTGGCAACTTGTTGCCCGCTTATGATTGTTATTACAAATTTCAATAAGTGTCGTAAGCGTTACGGTGGCCAAAGTGGTTAGCACTGGGCCTCGCATGGCGAACGTTCGGGTTCGAGTCTCACATCAAACATGAAAAATATTTTTTAAGTATTACATGTGAAATAAGAATGCCGAGTTGCTAACAAATATGTTAAATATTCCACAACTAAACGAAGATTCTTTCGTTTTACAATTATTTTCAATCTTAGCGTCGTTATTAAAATATGAGGGTAGATTTGAAACAAAGTGATAATTTCACTTTGTAAATCCACCTTCATATTTTAACTACTTTACTAGTTCACATAAATTATTCCACTATTAGCTGTTGTTGGTTGGTGAGCGTTATTACGAGCGTTTGTGTTATCTTGCTGTTGCTATTTTTGTATTCTTCTGAATTCAATATGCAGGCTAATATTAGTATTGAAGCCAAGGCAAATCTTGTGGCCCTATATTCGAATGGCCTTAAAATATCGAATGGAACCGGCTAATGCGTAAGTTTATTTTTTTAATTTTATGTGATGATACCAACAAAATATAGTGGTAGATTAATCGCTTGTTGCAAGTGTGTAATCAGTGGCGTGCACAGAGATTTCAGACAGGGTATGCACGGTTAAAATAAAATAAAAAACTTAAGTACCAGTTTCAGCTTCTTTCGGTCGGAGTCCCACCGACTAGATAGTAGATACCCTACCCAGTAGGTACCTAGTTACCTACATACCCGACTCTTACCACACGGCGCCATTGGCTTCGCATGGCGTTTGTTTGCGACCCCCAAAAATATCTAAATTATTTAAATCTGAACATCCGTTATATGTAGATCCAAATATATAATTTTTATGTTGATTTCTAAATAAAGGTAAAAAATTCAATATGTTTGTGTGTACACAACCTTTAGCTGTTAGCCAGTAACAATTATCATAATACTTTTTATGTAAATAACGAGTAAGTAGCATTACCTTTTTTTTGTGTTAAACCAAACCCCGCGTACACACGGACCCCTTTACAATCAATTTAACTTCTTCCTCAAAAGATAACGTCGAAAAAGCGGCAGATTTTAATTTATTTGAACACACTTGGCCAGCACAGGTCTCACGGGTATAAGTTTTAGTTTTTTACAATAAACTTACTGAATAATTACTTAGACAATCAATCAGTTCCGCCCAATGATATTATAAGTAAAAAGGTGTAGATAGGTTACATAATTATACAACATTCGATATTCAGAATCGGCACACTAATGCACACATAAATAACTTAATATTGCAATAGCACACTAAATTACGTTTATACGTCAAATTTGGATGGCACGATTCAGTTATCGCGGGCGAAAAAGAGACAAATATAATTTGCGACAGTGCGTCGTCTCGTGTACTAGAAACTATATAGAATAATAATCAGATATGACATTTTACCGCAAAACCGTGATTTTTGCCTAAAAATTTGATTCACTCATGAGTTCATGTAGTAAAAGTAATAAAGTAGGAAAATTGCATTGAAAGTAGGTAGTAAACAATTAATGTTTTGATTTGAATATAATAGTGTTACATACACTATATGTATGTATTTAATATAACCTACCTCATCATAACAAAAATAAAAATTACATTTAAGTCTAAACAATGTGCCACCATTTATACCTACCTACTGTCAGGCTGACTTGTCTATTCTTAGGCATAATTTTACTCTATGATCAGTAATGACGTCTATTTCTATTTGACGTCTATTAATTTCTGACGCCATATTTTACGAATATAATGTTTGATTTTTTGAAAATATTAAGATATATAGTATACTAACGAATGATATGTGATTACTTGAGTTTTAGAAATTTTTCTTGTACAATTTGTGCAATATCTCATAACATACGACGGCATTTTCGGTGTTTTTGGGTCACTTTTAATGCACTCGGTACGTGAAGTGCATCCGTTGACGTCGGCGACGCGACACTGAGGTCCAGTTTGGTCACTTGTCTACATTTCAACGTGCCGCTTGCTGAGCCCTTATGGCCTATCTACACCTTTTTACTTATAATATCATTGGTTCCGCCCAGAAATACAACCGAACAAAGATATTAAATCAATCGAAACAATAAATATGGCGAATAACAATTACGAATTATTACGAACAAATAAATTGATTTTAATCCGACTAAAAAAAGTTGATCCTCTACAATCAACGAATAAGCGGTGCTTTTACGGCTTCTCAATTTGGACGGTTTGCAATGTAAGCTCTGCTTCTAAAACTCCAACACGCGCACACATTTTCACGCACACAGTCACACTTTTGCTGTGTACTACACGAGAATTCACGAGATGCGTTGTATGAAAAATAAGCAATGCGTAGTAGTGCTTTTGCTCACACGGGAGCGCTGCTTGCGCGGTGAATCGGTGGCGCGTGTTCACCGCTCCAACGTGTTAGTTCCATAAAAAAGTAATAGATGGCGCGGAATCGCATTATAAACACGGGAATTCAAATGACGGATTTTAAATTAGATTCATTTAATACCTACCATGTTTTTTTATTTAATTTAAATAGTTATTTATCATTTAGAGGGGCATGTATGTATGGGACTACAGGGTATGCAGAGCTTATTTGCATGTATGGAGTGCACGCCACTGTGTGTAATATAGTTTTTTTTTTAGGGAGAGACTGTTAGTCGTTGGGTGAAGAGATTTGAGGAAGAAGGTAGCCTGAAGAGTCGTGAGAGAAGCGGAAGACCACCTCTTATTAGCCAGCCTCAGCGACGTTATATGGTAGCTGAATATGAGACGAATGGTTTCATCCCAACAAGGCGTTTTGCCGATGAGTTCGGCACATCAGTACGCACCGCTCGCCGCATACTCCATGCCGAAGGTCTTCATCACCGAACGCCAAGGCTAAGAAACCGTTTTTAATGCAACGGCATAAAGAGGAGAGGTTAAGTTTTGCCCGGGAATATTTGGACTTTGATTGGGAGACGACAATATTCACCGAAGAAAAATCTTTTAAATCGTGCCAAAAAGGAAGGCTGCATTTGTGGCGTAAAATAACACGCGTTGGTCTGAAGGCAATGTCAGACCAAATACGGAGTCAGGCAGAAGCAGTGTGAATATGTGGGGGTGGTTAGGTGCTCATGGGCCCGGTGAATTAAGTTTTATATCGACGCGAGCCAACAGTGTCAACTATGTGGAAGTGTTGAATGATATAATGTCTACGGTGCGTAATATGTTAAGTTTTGTGCAAGACAATAAAATTGTCCTATTCACCGAAATCCTAAACAGGTAGGGTAATTTTGTGTCAGGGGACATAGTGGCCGTAACTTTAACAAATCAGTATTTATATTATTGTAATATTGAGGTTAAGTTTCAATCCTCTTTTCATTGAGAAAATGAATAATTAAGCTATAACCTCTTAAATTACATCACAGAATATATATATGTAACATAAAATGTGTTTTTTAACATTCAATACTATAATAATAACTTAGGTGTAAAGGATATCTTTTATATAAAAAATATTACAATGTTACCATATCAAAATTTGTTTCATTTATTATCATGTTATAATAATAAACTACCTATGTAACATATATTTGTTCAAAGTAATTTACCAAAATAAATTACTAAAACATAACAATTATATAAAACATAAAAAAACTGGCCCAACTCGGATTCGAACTCACATCTATCCCGATCACATTAGCGATAGCAGCCTCGTTACCGATCTAGCTAATGTTAACTTATATTCAACATGTTGAAATTTTGCATTACTAGGAAAAAAATAATCAGACGGCGATAGAAAAACAAGTTACTGATATTGTCATCCTTGTCTAGCATTGACCACATCTATAACTACTCGTAGCAATGCTACACGACATGTTAATCTGTTAGCGTTGGAACATCGCTCACACGGATAAATATGCGTATGTGTGTATAAGCGCCGCAGCCCGTATAGCGCACGCGATAATGGTCATTGCGGTGTAAGTGGACTTCTGGCCGTTGGACTGTACATTCCACTTAGTTACCTATATGCAGCGCTGAATTTAACTCACAAATAAATTATACAAAATCTACCATCATCCTCACCTTCCCCAGCCTTCCATCTTCATCATCCTCCCTCCAACGTTCCACAATCCTCTCGAGCCTGTCTCTCAGGTAGGGCACTAACACCAACAGGGCCAGAGAGGCTCGCTCCAGGTACACTGGTAGCTGCTGTCCGCTGTTGAACTCACTGGATGAGGAGGTGGGCACACGGAGCAGCTCGTAGAAGCTCTCGGAGAATGATGCAGCTGGGATTTTAAGTGATGATTGTTAGAAAGTAATTCAAATGCAAAGTTGTTTTTATTATAATGTAAATAATCTACATCTATAAACAACATGTAACGTTAAATGCGCAAAACCTCTTAAGGGGTCATTGTACTCATCATTATGAACAACTTTTACTATGGGACCAAACCGCGAAATCGCCAAAAAAAATCAGCAGTTCAGTACATTTATTTTTGCATAATTCGTCAAAATGAACTGAACAGCAGATTTTTTTTTTTTGCGATGTTAGTTTTGGTCTCATAGTAAAAAAATAAATAACTGAACATTATTTTATTTTATTTATTGAGGGATGATAAACAGCTACAATATAAAATATGACATTAAAAAAATAATATAAGGATTGTTAACAATATTGTGGCCCACTACATTATCCGCATATTACAAACAAATATGGTAAAGAGTGCCACTAGATAAGCAATAAAATGAAATAATAATTATTAAACAATAACAATACAATAAAATAATACTCTAATATTTAAAAATCTAACAAATGTGTGTAAAGCGAAATAATGGAAACAATAAAAATAATAATTAGAAGAAAAATAAATGACTTAACAAAATAACAATTTCTATAGAAATAAGCAGTACCTTTGTACTCCTAATTATAAGTATCATGTATATTTATCAATTTTTCTGTGTGTACATAAATTGTAAAATAAATAAATAAAAATAAATAAACAATAAGCACAAATAGAAATATTAAAAATATTATGCTCTTGTTTCATAAATAACGTGATGTGTAAACTGTAAAGTGACAATGAAAGTGAACTCACCGTAGTGTTTGAGGTAGTAGTACTGCAGGCAGCAATCAAACAGCAGGTAGACCTCGTCGTACCAGCGCAAACACCAGCCACACTTGTCAGGATATGTCGCTGCGAGGTACTGGAAACAGTATTGTCAAGTATGACTCATTTGTAGTGTCCGACCGAAAGTCCAACTACAGAGATGACAACTAATACAGAAGTATGGAAAAAGAGACATGTTGCGCTGACCCCAAACAGATTGATGGGCAGTAGGTGAATGATGATGTTCACTAATAAAATTGTTTTTGCTTTAAATTCTTGTAAATAAGAATGATACTTCCTGTTGAATTATCATTAAAGTATCAAGCAATAGCTATTTTCTCAAATAATATTGATTTCAATAATAATAAGGTTTTAGGGAAGGAAAGAAGGTTGGAAGGCCTCCTACAAAGTGGACTGATGACCCCGTGAAGGCCGCAGGCCACTGGATGCAACAGAACTGGTTGAAGTGGTGGTGTTTGGCTTTCTCTAGTTTAGCCTACTGGAGAGTTTTAGTAAATTAAAATCTGTGGGTTTATAAATGGTCTTATGATATCAAAGAAAACTAGAACTTTTTACAAAAAAAAAGATAAGTATAAAAGTTATACAAATCTAAATACATAATAAAGATAAAGAGGACAGTAAAATGAGATAAATATACTCAATGCCAAAGAAACTAATAGCCATCATAAAATAAGTGTCATTATCAATATTATAATCCTTCAAATTCTGTCTGAAACGCTTGTTAAACATAGTCTGAAGAACAGTAAAGCAAATAATTCTTAAATGACACAACCTTACCTTTGTGAAGTACCTACATAATGTTTACTTACTTTAAAATAGCAGTGAAGAGGCTGGCCGGCTGGACAGTAGTTTAGCAGCCCTTATAAAATGCCTAAAGGCTACATTGTATTATTACCTGTAGGTATACTCAGAATAATGAGATACCATAAAAGACTACCAAAACTTAACAAGGCACGGCCACTGTAAGTCCAATTTGAATATCAAGAACCGGCTGGTATCTTTTCTATAAATCGAGTTAAAAATTACCAGAATCATGTAATAAAACATTCACTAAGCTTACCTCTACGACTCTCCGTAGCGCGGGCTTCACAGTGGCTCCGAGGGCTTCCTGTGCGGCCACTTGGAACACAGTCGGCGTGCCCTGCAGCGTCCTGGTCAGGTGGGCCGCGTACACCGCCATGCTTTGCTTTTTTAATATTTACTACTATTTGTGTTGCTAACCAAACGAATCATTGATTGCAGTCTAAAGGTTTGTTTATCATTTTCCGGATTACGACGGATTTCGTCAAGACGTCAACTGTCCATGTCAAATTCAACTCAAGAAAAGTGAATTGACATGTGGCGTTTAGAAACAAACCAAAAACCCAAAAACGTCGGATTGGTGAATTTTAGGACGACAGAAAGTTTATCTCTGTGGACTGGCCTGAGCTACTCTTTCAACGGCGCGAACGTTGATCTGACGATCCCTCAGTATAAATATGGTCATAATTCTATTAACAGCCGCACGGGTCGATCCATCAGGTTAAGCTACGCTTGCCGGGGTTGGTCCGTGGATGGGTGACCATCTTTACATACCGAGACTCCTCCGTGCCTAGGAAAGCACGCAGCCGGGCGTGCTTTCCTAGACACGGAGGATTCATTCGTGGATTTTGACAGTCGTAACGGGTTGTCAGAAGCCCGAAAGTCGCACCCAGTTACTGGGTCGTTGTGGTCAGATAGGCAGTCGCTCCATCTACACTACTACTATAACCGTACCAACTATACCATGTATACTAATATTATAAAGAGGTTTTGTTTGTAAGTTTGTATGTAGGGGGTAATCTACGGAACTAATGGTCCAATTCTAAAAATTTTTCAAAATAAATTATATTTATATCATGCATATTAGCCGAGCTATCACAATTTTTGTCTAACAATTCGGAAAGAAATACCTCTTTAAACAGACTTTTTTGCATGCGCTGCCTAAACGGTTGTTTAAAATTGAAAACAATGTATGGCAGTCTGAGCCATCTTAAATAATTCTACAAAAAAGTCCGCGACACCATATTTCTATCTTTTATACATCTTTTATTGTTTTAAAAAAGTATTTTTTAGACATAAAATCAAAATCAAAATCAAAAGTCCTTTATTCAAATTAGGCTGAGAATCAGCACTTTTTGAACGTCAAAATTACAGTAAGACAGTCCCCACAAAACGCCCGCCCTTCACCACTTCCTAGTGCTTTAGCTGGGAAGAAGAAGTAGCGGAACAAACTCCCCAGCAGCACAGCTGTCTGTTCAGTTAGAAGAACTAGATTCTATACAATAGTACCTATGCAAAATAATTTACGCAACACAATACATTAAATTATATTTTTGTCAAATAAAATAAACAATTTTAGTACTTAACTCATGTAACCTGTCATTATGTAAGCTGATCCTGGAGAAAGAACATAACATAAACATTGTCTTGAGTTAATCACAGCGACCAACTATTCTTATCGTTTAAGTAATCGTTGATAGAATAGTATGCCTTTGAACAAAGATTGGATTTAACTTTAATTTTAAACGCATTAAAAGGCAAATCTAGCAAAGAAGAAGGTAGCTTGTTATAAAAAGCTATACCAAGACCAACAAATGAGTTATGAACCTTATGAAGCCGATGAAATGGAGCACGTAATTTGTCCTTATTTCTGGTGTTAATATTGTGAATATCACTGTTTTTACTGTACAAATGTATATTTTGCCTAATGTATAAGATGTTGGCGAAGATGAACTGTGATGCCACCGTGAGAATACCAATATCCTTAAAAAATTCTCTCAGAGAAACTCTAGCTCCTAGCTGGTAAATTGCTCGAACAGCTCGTTTTTGAAGAACAAAAATATTTTGAATATCAGCCGCTTTGCCCCATAGCAGAATACCATACTTAATTTTAGATGATTATTTAAATAGCAAAACATTAATCCTTATCAAAATAAGTTATTTTATGATCACAAGGACATCATGGAGATAAGATTTGGCCTTTACAGTATGTCAATTGGTCATACAGTTTCGGAGATAATATAAAATTACTAAAACGCAAAATAACTTTAATTCATACCGGTCGCTCTTGAGCAAACATGTTTAGTGCGGACGTTTTATCAATTTAACCATAGGTGGCGTTGTGCAATTATATCATTTTTCTGAATTGCGAGATTTTCCGCGGATTGACGACCATCTTGATCTGAGATCTTGATTTATTATTTCAATAATATCGGTGGAATACAGCGGAAGAGTTAGTTTTTTTGTTAGTTTGTTTGAACGCGCTATCTCTGGAACTACCTCAGTCGGATAAGAAAAATTGTTTTTGCATTTTATAACATAGTTCTTGAAGAGGGCTATAGGCTATTTAACATCACGCTAGGGCCCTTAGAAGCCGAGCGCGAAGTAATAGCGCGGGCAGCCGATGCGGAAGGATATAGGCTATTTAACATCACGCTAGGGCCCTTAGAAGCCGAGCGCGAAGTAATAGCGCGGGCAGGCGATGCGGGAGGATATAGGCTATTTAACATCACGCTAGGGCCCGTAGAAGCCGAGCGCGAAGTAATAGCGCGGGCAGGCGATGCGGAAGGATATAGGCTATTTAACATCACGCTAGGGCCCTTAGGAGCCAATCGCGAATTAATAGCGCGGGCAGACGATGCGGAAGGATATAGGCTATTTAACATCACGCTAGGGCCTTTAGAAGCCGAGCGCGAAGTAATAGCGCGGGCAGGCGATGCGGAAGGATATAGGCTATTTAACATCACGCTAGGGCCCTTAGAAGCCGAGCGCGAAGTAATAGTGCGGGCAGGCGATGTGGAAGGATATAGGCTATTTAACATCACACTAGGGCCCTTAGGAGACGAGCGCGAAATAATAGCGCGGGCAGACGATGCGGAAGGATATAGGCTATTTAACATCACGCTAGGGCCTTTAGAAGCCGAGCGCGAAGTAATAGCGCGGGCAGGCGATGCGGAAGGATATAGGCTATTTAACATCACGCTAGGGCCCTTAGAAGCCGAGCGCGAAGTAATAGTGCGGGCAGGCGATGTGGAAGGATATAGGCTATTTAACATCACGCTAGAGCCCTTAGGAGCCGATCGCGAATTAATAGCGCGGGCAGACGATGCGGAAGGATATAGGCTATTTAACATCACGCTAGGGCCTTTAGAAGCCGAGCGCGAAGTAATAGCGCGGGCAGGCGATGCGGAAGGATATAGGCTATTTAACATCACGCTAGGGCCCTTAGGAGCCGAGCGCGAATTAATAGCGCCGGCGGACGATGCGGAAGGATATAGGCTATCTAACATCACACTAGGGCCCTTAGGAGACGAGCGCGAAATAATAGCGCGGGCAGGCGATGCGGAAGGATATAGGCTATTTAACATCACGCTAGGGCCCTTAGGAGCCGAGCGCGAATTAATAGCGCCGCCGGACGATGCGGAAGTATATAGGCTATTTAACATCACACTAGGGCCCTTAGGAGACGAGCGCGAAATAATAGCGCGGGCAGGCGATGCGAAAGGATATAGGCTATTTAACATCACGCTAGGGCCCTTAGGAGCCGAGCAAAAAGAAAAAAATGTCAGAAAGGATGCTAAGCGCAAATGAAGTAATAGCGCGGGCAGGCGTTGCGATGCGATGCGTCGGTGTTGGTGGGTGGGATGGACAAGACATTTCACGCGAACGAAGTCGCGGGCAGAAGCTAGTGTAAAATATTAGCTGCATCCGGTTAGACTGGAAGCCGTCTCCAACATAGTTGGGAAAAGGCTAGGCAGATGATCGACTTCGAGAAGTCGGGAATCGTTAGCATTACATACAAGTATGCTTAGTGAGTTCAGCACTCGAGTTAAAACTGTACCTTTAATCGATGCTTGTGACGACATTGTTAGGTTCAGTGCGACTGTCTGAGGTAAACCCTGGCTTTGAGTCTGGTTGAACTAGGATCTTATTATCGATCGTACGGATTCTATGACAAATATGACCCAAACATTGCTGTTTAGTGGTCAATTGTAAGAATTTAAGGAACTACACAGGGGAAATAAAAATAAATTCTACTAAAATATTTAATTTATTATTAAAATTTACATTTTTATTACACAAAATACTTATCTTCAAAAGCATTCTTATAGCACCTATAATACAATTACGAAGCGCATATTACTGACTGTGCGTGTACAAACTGATGATGATGATGCTGGTGATATCTTACTAAATAGTTAGCCTATTCATTGCAATACAGCTCTCTTTAATTTAACACAACAAAATGTTACGATCAGAATAATATCAATAATTACAGATTACACGAATGTGGCGCCATCTTTAAAAAATAAACTAGCCTGTATTGCTCTTGTTCGGCGAATCTATTTGAGCCTATAATAAAACGAAAGTCCTGACTTATTACCTACACTCGGCAAATTTTTGTTAAAAAAAACATTCGCTCTTACCGCAGCTAGATATCCCTCCAAAACTTGAGATCGCAAACATATTTTCACATTAACTTAAACTCCCAGCTTATTCTAGTACAGTATTATTTAAACATTTTGGTCCATTTATAAAATAACGAAACACCGTTGAGCGTTACATACTTCCCTAAGTGACTCGCGGTTATGGCTTGTACAATAGGAACGTTATACATAAACATGAAGCTCTATTAGAATGCTTCTTACGTAGTTATCTACTTTGGCGACACCGAAGTCCAACACTCGCTTCAAAACAATTAAATTACTTGGTACAATCAACTACACGTACATGGTTACAGTAAGACTTACAGCGCTTTTAATTTCTGTGTTATTAATGACGTGCGGTTGACCGTACATACTGTACGACAATAATTATTAGGTCTTAGATGCTACACATATATAACCATATAATTTAAATGAATATTATAAGTAAAATATAATATCCAAGTTTAATTAAGTAAATACATTTTTCTATTTTACAGGCACAGGCTTACAATTTAAGGCTTATTACAAAATATTTGGATTGCTACTTTATTAGGCTTCAGTACATTTATAAATACAGCCTTATCGATAACTCGCTGTCAGGCTTACGTCAAAAAATCAAAATACATAAAAAAAACTTGATTATTTTCAAAGTAATTTTACAAACAGTAAATAGTATTCATATGCTCAAGCGGAATTTTTATTTTGAGTAATGAAAATGAAAATCCTTTCAACAGAAAATAAATCTAAGTAATGAAATAAATAAATACATATTATATTATACTGAAAATAGACAAAATAAATATTAAGTACGAGGACATAAAAAATCATGTTAATACAGTTTGGTTTAAGGCAGTGTACAATTTGAAACCTATTCAAAGTACTGCCTGCTGAGTGTAGTGATGTGTATACGCGCTGTACAGTTTATAACATATACAATTATGTCGTAAGCAACAATGATCGAATAAGTCAGTAAGCTGCTAACTCAGAAAAAAATAGTACTAAAGAAAACACAAAAAAATCTTTCAATAGCTATGAATTTGACGAAAGTTTCAAGTTGAAGCTAGAACTTGAGAGAACAGAAAGCAACAAATCGCATTTGTAATATAAAACTGACTGGGAACATGTTCTATCTCATTTATTATTAAAGCTTAGATCGATCTGTCTCTTTCTACATTTGCTAGTTGTTGTGAGATGGGTCGCACAGTGTGCGCTGGATTGGTGGAAATGTTCATTGAACGTCATTCCTCCGGTGGAATGCTTGATGTCATCTTGTTTTTACCCCTCGGATCCGGCTCGAAGGACAATCTGTGCGACTATCACTCGTTATAGATGCAGACATGTTTATAAAAACGTGTGTGCAGTACAGTGAGTTTGACACTGACTTTTTTATATTAATAGTTCAGACCTGATATCACTAAACAATTTTGTTTAAATAATTAGTCACAATTTGCTAAATTATCGCATACAATATTAATTGTCAAAGGTTGTCGAGTTAAGCGAAGGTTCGGAATACGAACTGATGTGTTAGCTTTGTTTATAAATACATTTTTCTTACTTTATTAGTAGGAGCAACAAAAATAGATATTTATTAAATAGTCAGCTGTTTGAGTCAAGCTCAGTTGATTAGGTATGGTTCAGTGAGACATGGTATTTTCTTGAATGTAGAGTGTCTCCTATAGTAAATGTTGAGATTTTAGGTTCTAAAATATGAATATACCATGCAACATTGTAAATATTATAATTATGACCTTTCAACCATCATATAAATGTGTCCAAATGCTTTTCTAAAGAACTTCAAAGTTCTTTTCAACTTGTATGATAAAGAGTACCATATTTAATAATAAATTACGTTAGTAAGAGACTAAAAACTTGTTTGATTTCATTACACGTCCCATACAAATGTTTACTATGTATTGTAGTACAGGTCTTATTATTTTAGTTATTGGCATAATGCTGTGGCAAAAGCACATACAATTACTGTTATTTAATTACAGAAAAAAAAGAGTTAGTCGACCTTCGCACAGACGTAAAAATATCGCGGCGTTTTTTTTTTCGCGCACTGGATTTTCAACACTCTGCTTAGCGCCGAGAGTTGAAAATCAAACAGTGAGTTTTTTCAACGCGATGGTATGCACTCTGTTGTTGTTAGGTTGGATTTTCAATGCTCGGCTTAACACCGAGAGTTGAAAATCCATTGCGCGATATTTTTACGTCCGTGCGACCGTCGGCTTAGTTTTATCGCATGCTTCACAATATTTTGCCCGTCAATCACTATAATTTCTCCTACTCATTATTGTCTTTTGTCATGAACAACGAAGGGTATAGCGTAGGGTACTATCGCAGTAGCTCCAGAACGAACGTGATGTTTATGCCCCGCACGTTGATATTGCGATTGGCGGCCGTCTTAGTGACGTAGTCGAATTGTCAGTTCAAGACTTCTTTCACTTATAAAATATTAGTCAGTAATTTAATAGGAAATATTTATAATGAAATACCTATAAATATATGTATATAATATAATATAAATACCTATAACCCTAGGTTATTAACTTTTTCTGTACTTTTTGCGGTGGATGACGTCACGCAGCTGTTATTGTGACAAGGTTCCATCGCAATATCAACGTGCGGGGCTTCGTCATCATATCGCACACCTAGATCTAAACTGAGACAACTCAAAAAAGGTCATTTTTCAGGAGACGATAAAAACGTAAGTATATCTGCATTTTTTTGTTAGGAAAGTTATGCAATTTAATTTGATTCTAGATAATAAATAGCTTGTAAAATGTCACTGTATACAAACTGGGGCTAAAATTCAATAATTTTTATCGATAATCACTGTTTTTCAAACAAAACTCAAAATTAACGATTTTTGAGTTGTCTCAGTTTAGATCTAGGTGTGCGATATGTGAGCCTCGAGACAGCACATATCGCATCTTAGCGAGAAAAACGTGCTATCTCGAAAAATGCAATTTTACAGGAAGCGTTATGTAAACTTTAAAAAAAATATGACAAATAAATTAATGTGCTTATAAGTTAAATGAGTTATATTTATTAGAAAACTTAAAAAAAAATACACGAAAATATTCTACAATCGATTATTAAATGATCGAATAATAAAAAGAAACCTGTTCCGAAATGTCACGATTTCTCGCAAAAAGGCGATAATACGTGCTCCATCGCACTTATATGATGAGGCTTAGATCTTCTGGTTACAATAGCTAGTGTCCGACCGAAAGTTCGGTTTTGGTTTCGGTTTCGGTCGAGTTTCGGCAAAAAAACGCGTTTCGGTTTCGGCACCAAACCTGCCGAAACTACGACCGAAATCGAAACTGCATTCGGGAGTTCTCGCGCTGTGCTCGGTCATATTGGGCGCGGTAAATTCCATGCAAGCGACGAAGACATTTTACCGCGTCCACGTGCATAATCATGTCGTGACTGGCTTGAGTTTGCAGTTCGTTTTGTTTGTTGTGAGTTTTCGTGTGATTTATTTTGAATTCGGTAAGTTTTATCACGAGTTAGAGCATAAGAGTAGATAGTAAACATAAAAAAATAATTTAATATAACAAACTAATACATAGATTATAGTAGAATCATTGTGTAACATAACTACTTACTTATCTAAATATTGTTTTGGTTAAGGATGATGCGCAGTGGTAGCCCGCGAAATTCCAGTTTTTTGCAATTTGCAGGTCCGTGTCAGGTTGTATCTTAATAAAAGTATGATACGCGGCAATAAAACATGTGTATTAATAATTTTACCCATAAAAATCATCAATACATCTTTCTAAGTTAGATTTCGTGCAGATTCGTTAGATTTCGTTCGTTTGAAGAATCTGCACGAAATCTAACTTAGAAAGATGTATTGATGATTTTTGTGGTTAAAATTACGTCAATACATATGTTTTACTGCCGCGTATCATATTTTGATCAAGATATAACCTGACAAAAACCAGCAAATTGCAAAAAACCCAAAAAAAAATTATTTCGCGGGCTACACAGCGCAGTCACCTTTATTTAAGTCACTCGCGAATGCTATACCTAAATTAACATTAGTTAGGTACTTACTTACTTAGTGCATTAGTGGTGATAAAGATTCAAAGTTTCAAAGTTCATTTTAATATTAAAAAAAAAAAAAAAAAACATTCAAAAGAAGAATCTACCTAGTAGGTATATTCTTCTTTTAGGTAGTACCTACTCAAATAAACACCTCACCTATTTTAAGTATGGCGCAATTAATATTTTTTTCTTAAATGAGAGGTTATGTTGATTATCAATAAGTGAAAATGTCGAAAAATGCATAGCTATGTGATTTATTGACAAAAAAATAAAACTGACTGATTTTAACGTTTTCTTTATATTTCCCACAAAACATGTCCCTGTAAGGAAGTTTCGGTTTCGGTTTCGGCCGAAACTGAGACCGTTGCCGAAATTCGGTTTCGGTTCTGGTTTCGGTCGTAAAAACCAGTTGCGGTCGGACACTAACAATAGCTTATTCCAACTTAAGCCTTCATTCATTGCTTTCGCTCGAGTTCAAGACAAAGAAACGTAGTAAAGCGATCTTTCGCGGCATCCGATGAGAGAATAAGTTCCCGAATCCTGACACCTGTCACTTACACACAGTTCTGTCACAGTTATTTGACATCTGACAGCAACCAGCAACGTCAGAGGTAAAATATCAGTGAGAGGATTGCAGTCGCTGAGTATAAACGATATGTTTTTAATTTAAACTTTATTAAGGCCTCAGCAACACTTGTAACACCCGACGCAAATGACGAAGCTGTGCGTCACGAGATAAAATGTGGCCAATGAGCACGTAATATTGCCGTAGCGTGGCGTGTCGTGTTATAAGTCTGTTTCTGCCCTCATTAGTTCCTAGTCCAACTGACAGCTGTCAGTGGTCAGCTGTCATTCTCTTGGCGGCCGGAATATTACAATATGTTTCGCAAACTGAGTGACCGTTTGCGAAACATATTGTTATATTCCGGTTTCACGACAACACTAGCAGTGACTTGTCAGCCGGAGTCCGTCACACGAGCACCAGACAATCCCGCAGCCCCCGCGAGCCCGGCTGCTCACTAGCTGGCCGTGTTGTTGTACTGCGGGCGCCCCGCCAGCTCCAACAGGTACCTGTCCGGATGCTCGATCCAGTCCGCTGCTGACAGTTTCACCTGGAACACGCAAGCATTTCATACAAATATCAATACAAGTGTAGAGATAAACTACGATAACATGGCGCGCCCCTCCAAAATTCAAAACGTTTGAAAGTATTTACAATGCACCACCAAGATTCACAACGCATGTGTGCGTAATGAGACGGCCGTCAAACAAAAACAAATCCACGGATTTGTTGCTCGACTAGTCACGTCACTACACACATTGAAAGTAATTTGGAGGGGCGCGCCATGTTATCGTAGTTTATCTCTACTGGGTATAAATGATAACGTTTTTAGGTCAAGTGTTACAGCTACTAGGGAGGCCCTAAAGTCTAGTTCCACAAAAAATGTTTTTGTAGTATGATAACTCTATGAAAGCTCCTGGAAATTCTACTGTATGCCACAATATTAAATTCCGCGTCTTTAAAGCACTGTTCGACAACATAAAAATGGTAAAAATAGGTCGATCTCAGGTCAAACCACGCAGCAAATACAAAGAGGAGACGGCCTTAGCAACTGTGCACTGTGATTCTCAACTAGGCCCTGACGTCATCAGGTAGGCGTGGCCTTAGTCAGAGTATTGTTGGCGTTAGTCCTGTGCACAGCTTTGTAAACGTTCCTATTTTCCAAACATAATTCTAACCGACACTAGATGGCGACACTTGATGCTATGGGAACTAAAAATATTTAGGCACATACACAGTATTAACATATTTTAATAATCTTAAGTACTGAAATTTGTTCATTCCTAAAGACCCTTTAATGGCCAAATATTATTTTTGTAGCTTTTATATCAGTTTGTAAACATTTTCTGAATACGACCCTGTTGCATCCTGTACTTAGTGACATCTAGTGAGATAGTTGCGTTACTACAAAGTAAAATCGACAGAACGAGCAAATAGTTTGTCAATTGACCGGTAGATGGAAAATAAAAAAGTGGGCGGAATCTAACACCCCTCACCCCGCAAATTGTCATGCGTTGTTTCATAGGGAAGTCTAATTACAACATCTCCTCTTTGTATTTGCTCCGTGGGTCAAAGGTAAAGCAAGTAATGATAGCTCACGTGTCGTTGCCTCTCGGCCTCCTTGACTTGCCACTTCTTGACCTCCAGCTGCACCTCACGCGACGCCTGGTCGCCGCAGCCCCACACCTGCCACATAACAACTCACAATTAGTTATATCGAGGGGGAAAATACATTTTTGTTTTCCACGCAGAAAAAAAAAAAACATTTCAAAATTTTTACACAAAAAAAAACTCCGATTTCAAAACATACTCTTAAGAATAGCGACTTACGTATCTATCTATCTATATAGGGTGAAATTGAATAGATGCGACAAAATTTAAGGGGTGTTCTACGCATCAATATGAACAACTTTTACTATGGGACCAAACCTGAAATCGCGAAAAAAAAAATCTGCTGTTCAGTACATTTTGACGAATTATGCGAACATTAAATGTACTGAACAGCTGATTTTTTTTTCGCGATTTCAGGTTTGGTCCCATAGTAAAAGTTGTTCATATTGATGCGTAGAACACCCCCTTAAATGTTGTCGCATCTATTCAATTTCACCCTGTATAAATAAAAAGAGAAGTCGATCCTGACTGACTGACTGACTGACTCATCAACACCCAGCCCAAACCCTTGGACCTAGAAAGCTGCAATTTTGCACAGAGGTACCCTTTATAATGTAGACAAGGAACAAGGAAGGAAGCACGTTCCCGTGGGATATATTCCGACATAAACGCGGGCGAAGCCGCTGGCAAAAGCTAGTAAAATATGTTTTGGAAGTCGGTTTCTTGTTGTTTTATTGTCCGTTTAAAAAGAAAAGAATCGAAAAGAATGAGGGTTTTCTGAAATGCCGATTAGTATAACTCCATCGGTTTAGGTAATTAAATAAAGGTAAACGAAAAAAAACCAACCGATTAAACGTAATACCTGTCACTTCAGTCGTCATGCTACGACACACTTGTATTCTTCAACTCAGCAACGGGAATTATAAAGTTGCTAAATTGAAGAGAAAAGTAAAAGTAGGCAAGTACTTCTATGGTTATAACAACTCTATATTAGATTGCATCACCGCGCGTTCGTATTTCCGAAGATAGCCGTTGATTCCCGAAGCGCATACTAGTCTTGTGAGATCTGTACTTACCTCGATAGACTCGAGCGGGTAGGGCACGCCCTGGAACTGCAGCGAGTCGAAGTCCTCGGGGATGATGAGCAGCGGCTTGCGAGGGTCCGCGCCGGCGCGCAGGCCCTTGGGGTAGCCGCGGATCGACGTGTTCAGGTACAGCATCTTGGGGCCCTTCTCTACGATCGAGAACCTGGAAACGTGAGGAGTTTGTCAGGGCTCGATTCTTACAGGCAACACTATCTCTGGGTACATACAGCCTGTTTCTTTGCATCACCACACAAATCAAAACGAACTCCTGCTATTATGAGTCACGCAACGCTTTCTCATGACAAATATGGTTGTTATTGCTGTCCAAGTCCATATATTATTTTCCAAACCCTTTAAATATAAAGGAAAGCAGAAAAAAAATTGCTTCTTCTGTAGAAATCAACTCAAAAGCCATTTATTCAAATTAGGTTTTTTTTTTGTGGATGGGAAATCATCAAATGGCTTATCCCGCTTTGCGTGGAGCGGAAGGGCGTGTCAGACTTTTACTGACTAAACCCCACCCGTGTTCCTTCAGTTGCCTATGGCAGGGCCACGGGACCTCTTTCGAACAACCCGCGGCCCCGGGGGCATTCTCAGTACATATGATTATTAAAATATGTTAGTACTGAGCTCTACGTGCCTAAATATTTTTAGTTCCCATGGCACCAAGTGTCGCCATCTCATCACGCCAACAATACACTGACTAAGGCCACGCCTACCTGATGACGTCAGGGCCTAGTTGAGAATCACAGTGCACAGTTGCTAAGGCCGCCTCCTCTTTGTATTTGCTCCGTGGTTTGACCTGAGATCGACCTATTTTTACCATTTTTATGCTGTCGAACAGTGCTTTAAAGACGCGGAATTTAATACTGTGGCATACAGTAGAATTTCCAGGAGCTTTCATAGAGTTATCAATGATAACTCTATGAAAGCTCCTGGAAATTCTACAAAATTGTTTTTGTAGTATGATAACTTATCATACTACAAAAACATTTTTTGTGGAACAAGACGTTAGGGCCTCCCTGGTAGTCGCGGGTTGTTTGAAGAAGATACCGCGGCCCTGGCATAGGCAACTGAAGGAGCACGGGTGGGTTTTAGTCAGTAAAAGTCTGACACGCCCTTCCGCTGCACCCAGAGCGGGAGAAGTTATTTGATGATTTCCCACCCTCAAAAAAAAATAATAATAAAAAAAAAAAAAACAGTCCCCGGCACCCCCTTCCTTCACCTAGTGTTTCCGCTGGGAAAAAGTGGTGCAAAAAACTCTACAGCAGAATATCCGTGATGTGATAGTTATTCATATCATCTGCCTGCCTTAACCCAAACTATGTTGGGGTCAGCTTCCAGTCAAACCGGATGTAGCTGAACACCAGTATTTTCATGGCGCGACTGCCTATCTGACCTCCACAACCCAGTTACTGGGTAACATGATGCTCCTTGGTACGGATAGTGACTCACGTGGGATGTATCTGCAGCAGCGCGCAGTCGGGCCCGCCCCAGTACTGGTGCGTCTCGCGCCACTCCTGCGACGAGCACACCACCACCAGCAGGTCTTCAGCCTGGATCAGCACCAGCGACGGACCCCTGCACAGAAACGTACAAGATACACTACATGTCAATTAAATAGCTGAAAACTTGAAAGGGGTTATTGTACCCAACACAATGAACAACTTTTACTATGCTCTGGAAATCGCGAAAATTTACATCAGCTGCTCCTTACATGAGGAATAACTCTTCCATGCCAGATCATGCTACACCTCATCTGCTCATAGTTTTGGAAACTAATAGTATTACTTTGCAAAACTATGAGCGCTATCAGATTTTTTCTCCCATAGAGTAAAATACCGTATTAGTCTCAAATCAATCTGCCTAGCCTTTTCCCAACTATGTTAGGGTCGGCTTCCAGTCTAACCGGATGCAGCTGAATACCAGCATTTTACATGGAGCGACTGCCTGTCTGACCTCCACAACCCAGTAACTGGGTAATACGATACCCCTTGGTAAGACTGGTTGTCAGACTTTCGGGCTTCTGACGACCCGTAACGACTGTCAAAGATCCACGAATGACGGCTGGGACCAACGGCTTAACGTGCTTTCTGAGGCACGGAGGAGTCTCGGTATGTAAAGATGGTCACCCATCCACGGACAACCCCGGCAAGCGTAGCTTAACCTGATGGATCGACCCGTGCGGCTGTTATTACTTAGCCACGAGCTCCTAAAATACCGTATTAGTCTAATACAGTAATTTTCCTCTAAAGGAGAAAGAAACTAAAAATATATTATTTAGATAGTTTAGGCAAAAAGCAGTCGGAAAATGTTAGTTTTAGTTCGTAAAATAACAATATCACTATCACTACATAGTATAAAACAAAGTCGCTTCCCGCTGTCTGTCCCTATGTATGCTTAGATCTTTAAAACTACGCAACGGATTTTTATGCGGTTTTTTTTTAATAGATAGAGTGAGAAAGGTTCAAGAGGAAGGTTTATATGTATAATACATGCGCGGGCGAATCCGCGGGCAAAAGCTAGTAAATTTTAAAATTCAATTCAAAGTTTTCAGTTTTTTAATCTGTTTTCTAACACCATGAAAGTAGCCGCCATGTTATTACGTCATACCGCTGTGTAAATTAAAAAGTGTCAATGTCAAATGTCAACTGATCAGCGTATAAAAAGTGTTTGTTTACACTGCCAACTGACGTCATGACCAGTGCAATATGGCGTCCACTTCGAAATTTGAAAATTTAAATGCCTAAGGCACTTATCAATTCAATTCAAAAATATTTATTTCGGACAAGGTATATCCATATTTTGGTTAGTTACAATGTTAAGTACTTACAAAACTATGTTAGTAACGACATATAAATAAAACATTGATTGGGCAAAACCATGACCAATGAATAAAATTCTAATGAAGTCAGGAACTTCAGCCAACAACCACAGCTTCACCCCGACCGCGTCCACAAACAGACACCTCGTACACAAATGCGTGAGCACCCAATGCCCAAGAAAGCGACTGTCGACTTTACTGTACACTCAATGTCTTCAAGATAACGATCTTTTTTGTTTTTTATTTACTTATTTTTTTTTTTATACAGGGTTATTTTTAAATGACTAGCTAAATTTTCACAGGGTGTTCTACCCATGAATATGAACAACTTTCACTATGGGACCAACTTTGAAATCGCAAAAAAAAAATCAGCTGTTTCATACATTTTGATCGAGTAGGTATTGAACTTTTGTAGGAAACAGCTGGTTTTTTTTTCGTGATTTCAAAGTTGGTCCCATAGTGAAAGTTGTTCATATTCATGGGTAGAACACCCTGTGAAAATTTAGCTAGTCATTTAAAAATATTCCTGTATATTTTGTTTGTTTTCAACTTTTATTTTGTGTTTTAGTTTTAGTTCTGTGCGAGTCACAATAAATACTTTTTCTTTCTTTTCTTTCTTTCTTTCTTTCTATAATATTGAAAGCCTCACTCTGCTCATAACTGAGGCGATTCTCTTGCGCAAGATAGCGTAGAAATCGTCTGTTCGTGCACGCGCAAACATATCAGACGCACCACAGTAGCGAGGCAAACCCAACATTACCCTGAAGGCATTGTTGTATTGGACACGCAAGGCGTTGTAGGTCCGCTGCGTATATTTCACCCACAGGCTGGAGGTGTAAAAAGATTGGCAGTAGGCCTTAAACAAGGTGATTTTTACATCATTCGTACAGCGTGCAAACCTGCGAGCTATCATATATGTCTGCGTCATCCGAGAGATCCTCCGTTACCACATGCCCTTGGTACGTGAAGCGAGAAACTTGATTTAAAGGCATTCCATTGAGTGTAATAGGAGGAACCTCCGACGAAACTCTGTTTCTCCCTTTGAATATGAGAAACTCACTTTTTTATGTTATAAACAAGGCCATGCGATGTTGCGTATGATTCGCATATCAATATTAATTTTTTTATCGCGTTGATTGATGGACCCAGCAGCACCATGTCGTCCGCGTAGCTTAGGTTATTGACCATTACACCATCAATAGAACAACCGACATTTGTGCTGCTGAGTTCCTCAATCAACTGATTAACATATAAGCTAAACAAAATAGGCGATGTTAGTCCACCCTGTCTAACACCACATTCCAGTTTATATGGGTCAGAAAAGGTGTCCGCCCATCTTACCCGGTTAATCTGATTATTATGCCAAAATTTTAATATGCCAATTAGCTCACTAGGTACATTTAGCTATTGAATATTTTTTTTTTGTTTTTTTTTAGTGGCTTATTAACACTATAGAATCTAATTGGACACTTTTCAAAAATGGGTGAAATACCCTATTGCATGATAAGCTAAAACAAAATAATATATTTCAATAACCTTCTGTATTAGGAACGCTGTACATTTTGTAAGTGTTGCTAAAATATTTTTCTTTCATTTCATGTTGAAACCATTTCAAAAGTATCAGTTGGTTCCTTGGCGTGGTGTGAGAACATACTTGTAGTTGAGCGTGTGGTGCAGGAAGCGGTTGGCGCCCATGCCGTGGTCGCTGGACGCGTACAGCGGCACCCAGTGCGACGGCACGGCGCACACCAGGCGCGCCAGCCACGCCGCGGACGCCAGCCCGCCGCCGCCTGCGCCACACCACAGGTTCAGACCAAGCAGTAAACAGCCGCGCGGAATGTCGCGAGGAACGTTATCAGTATCAATGTGGATGTAGATGGAAATAAGAGTAGAGGAAAAAAAACCGGTCAAGAGCGAGCCGGACTCGAGCACCGAGGGTTCCGTACCATCATTTATTTGTAATTTTTGTTGATGATTTCTGAAAAAACTACGCTATTTAGAGACATCGTTTTATTTTTCCTGTAATCTTTACATAAAGTTAACTTGGGGGGGGGACGGTATTTTTTATACATTTTTCATCAAAAGTAGAAAAGTATGCGGCCTAAAAAAAGAAAAAATGTTTGAGAATGTGCAAACAGCGCTCTTTCATATATAAACAGCCCCACTTTGAATTTTTAAGACTCCCTTTCAGCCCCTGTTGCAAAAAAAAAACTAATATTTTTATTTCTTTCTTATTTGCAAAATAGTTGGGTAAACGTCATCTAAAACTGTTCCAAATTTCAAGTTGACAGCATTAGTAGTTCTTGAGATATTCAGCTGTGACAGACAGACTGAGTCACACCATAAGGTCTCCTTTTTACCATTTTGGTACGTACGCAATTTTTTTAGATAAGTATTTAATTATTTTTCCCACTTCGGCTTCATTTTATTCTAGGTTTCCAAAAATCGTGTGAAAATGATGGGGGTGCGTGCAGGCAGCGGTTACCGTGCGGCTGCGGCGGCGGCTGGCCGGGCCGCGAGTACAGCGGCGGCGCCGTGCCCGCCAGCAGCCACGCCAGCGACACGGGCAGCAGGCGCGACGCCGCCTGCCACGGGCTGCGCTCCAGCACCGGCGTGCCCAGCTCCAGCCCCGCGCCCGAGCCGCTGGACTCCACCGAGGCCTCCATGTCGCGGTGCCGCGTGGCCAGCATGTGCACGCAGTACCTGGATCACAAACACAACCATGTCAGAATCGGCGCCACTGAGAAAAACGATCGCCGTGTAAAAAAAACAACTCAGGAAACCTATACTCGGACTTTTAATTAGCTGCAGTAAAATGACACTTCTTATCTGTCATTTAATTAGCTGCAGTAAAATGACACTTCTTATCTGTCATTTAATTAGCTGCAGTAAAATGACACTTCTTATCTGTCATTTAATTAGCTGCAGTAAAATGACACTTCTTATCTGTCATTTAATTAGCTGCAGTAAAATGACACTTCTTATCTGTCATTTAATTAGCTGCAGTAAAATGACACTTCTTATCTGTCATTTAATTAGCTGCAGTAAAATGACACTTCTTATCTGTCATTTAATTAGCTGCAGTAAAATGACACTTCTTATCTGTCATTTAATTAGCTGCAGTAAAATGACACTTCTTATCTGTCATTTAATTAGCTGCAGTAAAATGACACTTCTTATCTGTCATTTAATTAGCTGCAGTAAAATGACACTTCTTATCTGTCATTTAATTAGCTGCAGTAAAATGACACTTCTTATCTGTCATTTAATTAGCTGCAGTAAAATGACACTTCTTATCTGTCATTTCGATATAAAATGTTCCCATTTGATAGCGAAATGACAGTAAAAATGTCAGTTTACTGCAGCTCATTAAAAGTCCGACCATAAATTCGATGAGAAAAATTAAGGACTAAAAATGTCTGTTCGCGGATAAAAAAAAATACTTGACATTTAAAACTAAAATATTTATTTTCCTCAAACACAAACCCTTTTATTGAACTAAATACAGAGGCAAGCGCATCAAGCTACCCCAATCTTTCAAATTTTCCCATTTGAATATGAACCTTATTCCTTTGCAATAAAGTTGAAAAACTAACAAAGAAATTTGACAGATTGGGAAGCTACCGCAGCTTGATGTGCTGGCTCTGCTGCTGTGTGTGGTGTGCTCTGTACATAAATTATAATTATCACAAAAGATTTGAAGTTGGAAAGTGGGCAAGAACAGGTAAAAAAAAAACCGGTCAAGAGCGAGTCGGACTCGCGCACCGAGGAGGGTTCCATTCCGAGTTCTTAAAAGTGTGCTATTTAGAGACATCGTTTTATTTTTCCTGTAAGTAATCTTTACATAAATTTCTATCACATAGAATTTTTTTCTATGAAAACTTCGGAGATAAGGGTACGGTATTTTTTTTTTCATTTTTCATCAAAAGTCGAAAACTATGCGGCCTAAATAAAAGAAATGTTTGAGAATGTCCAAACAGCGCTCTTTCATGACAGACAGACAGAGTCTCACCATAAGGGTTCCTTTTCACCATTTTGGTACAGAACCCGGATTAACAATGTAAACATCAAAATACGTAAAAATGCATTTTGCTATACCGTATCTTACCTATGAACAGGAAATATAAGCCTGTGGCAGTGCTCCTCCAGCCAGCGCACCACGAACCCGATGCTGTGCATGTCCTTCTTGTTGAAGCAGCCGTTCACCACCACTGACAACGTTTTGTTGATCTGAAGGTATACAGCATCATCAGAAGTTAGGATAACAGTTCAATAAGTAAACTATCGCATTAGGTAAAAAAAAAATTATAGACGTAAGATGGATAAATAAATATAATATATACATACACGCAGTTTAGTATTAGAATTCCCTTATGAATGGATTAGATACCATAGAAGGGACAACTTTAAAAGATCTCTCGATTACCTCAAAACTTGAGGTTGTCAGTAAGATCAAGGCGCTGCTGGCCTTCTTTGAGGAGCTGGAGTGGATCGAATGATCGATTTTCCCACCCATACGCAAAATACGCGCACTGACGTGGAGTTGCGGATACCAGCCCGTATTACCTATTACCTCAAAACTTCGAAGTATGCAAGATCCTTTGACAGGTGCGAACATACTCAAGGATGATTGGTGAAAATCGTCGTTTGTGACTCAGCGCCATATTAAGCAAAATAAGCTCAAGTATCCTCGATTTTTCCACTTTTAATTTATCACTGAACCTCTCAACAGAACTCGTACAAGAGTAAGTTGTATTTCAACGCAGCGCCTGTACTTGAGCAAGCTCACCATGAGACAGGTCTGCGGGCCCTCGGGGTAGTGGTCCATGGACAGCTTGTAGCTGGTGTACAGCAAGCTGCGCAGACCCTCCGGCATCACCATGTTCTCGTCCGTCTCCGCACCGAACATCCTGGCCGGACAGGAGAAGTATTAAGCTAGATTTCCTCCACATTCGTCTGACTTCCGGAATCAGACCAATCCGGAGGAAATCTAACTTAGACAGATGTATTGATGTTTTTTACGGTTAAAATTATGTAAATACATATTTGTTATTGTCGCGAATCATATTTTGATCAAGATACAACCTTACACTGACCTGCAAATTGCAAAAAACGCAACAAAATTTCAATTTCGCGGACTACCTTAGCGCATCCCCCCTTCCTACGCCGCGTATTCCTATGTGGGCAGCAAATCACATGGCGTGGAACAAGATGTTACGCGCCGTGGAACGCCAGCTTTATAGCTAGGTCTCATTTGTATCGTGACGATTTCTTTTTCGTTGTTGAAAACTAGCAACGAAGGTCAGCCATTTTTTATACAATTCTAACAACAAATGAAAATATTGGTCCTAAATGTAAACATTATGACATTGGCGCCATTTAGGGTCTAAGTCTCGGTCATAAGAGAACCTACTTGCATTGTACCATTTATGTAGAGTGAAACTCCATACATAAACAACAGTAAAACTAAGCCGAATCTGCGACCTTCTGTTATTTATATCTTATTGTGTTCGTAGTAATGACTGCAGCGAGACAAAGGACTGATCTACTTAGTTCGAGTTAAGCTGAAGACAATTGTTGTAACATGATGAATTTGACAGACATTGATTGACAAAAAAACTGCGTGGACGCAGAAAATTCTACACAGTAACAATATAGAACGGCCAGAGCATCTTTGGTGTAACATGATCATTTACAGTTTTTTTTTTGTGTTATCTGGCGGCAATCCAGCCCTCAATACACTTTTAAGTGGTCACCAGGTCACCAGCGCCTGTGACATATACGAAATAGATGCACGCATGCATGATGTATCGCATCTGCGTTGCCAAATTTTCATCATCTTCCTGCCCTTATCCCATGTTACGTGGGGTCGGCGCAACACGTTTTCTTCTCCCATTCTCCCCGGTCAACCGTCATGCTATCATTCTCTCCCTTCTCTTTCATCTTTTCTTTGGCCTTCTTCTGCCTCTCCATCCATCAACATTCATCACTCTTTTAGTCACATCCGTTTCGTCCCTCCTCATCACATGCCCATACCAAGCCAAACGATTTCCTTTCAACTTTTCTGTCACTGGCGCCACTTTCAAACTTCCTCTTATATACTCAGTTCTTACTTTATCCATTCTCGTCACTCCACCCATCCATCTCTTTTTGAGGAAAATTTGTGTCTTAGTTACAAGTTATTACAATATCTAGGACACAGTCATGATCATCGTTCTCCTGTTGCCCAATTTATCTGGGGATATACCTGACATAGGTCTCGATGATCATGGCGTCATCCAGCATGGCGAGGATCTTCTCGCACTGCTGCCGGAAGGTGGACAGCGGGATGTGCTTGTTCTTGCACTTGCCCACGCGATGAATGTACTTATAGAACTGACGCGCCAGCTCCGGGTACATGGGGAACAGGTATTTCTGGAGACAATCAGCCATTATTAGAACTGCGAGCAGATCTTCGCACACAGATATAAAAGTTACTATAGGACTTGAAGCGCAGAATATGCTTCCTTTCGAAGGACTTACTGTAAATGATTTCTCTGTGACGCCACTGACTCCATCTTCTTTCTGTGATCTCTGGACCAGCAGCTGTAACAAATAGAATTATTTGTTACTATCAAGCTATCATTAATGACAAGGCGGAGATTCAGGGGTTTAAACACCAGTCCCCCTAGACAAAATCCCTTTTATGTAAGCGTTAACACCAACGGAAAGATCAAACTGTATGGAGTTGACATTAGCTTCAGAGATGTCACGTGACTGCTGCTGTCAACTCCATACAATTTGATCTTACCGTTGGCGCTTACAAAGAAGGGATTTTGTCTAGGCCCCCTGGTCAACCAGGTTGCAGTTCAGAAACTGGCAAGTAAAATGTGCCTTTTTTCAATTTTCTGTGATCGTTCTAATTTACTTTTGAAAACCATCGACTTTTATGAAGTTATGAAGGGCGAAAAACATCGAGGCGAAACTGGGAATAAAAATGTCTGCTCTGAAAGTAGAAAGCAAGTGTGTGAACAATACCTCGTTCTTTTTGTGGGTACGGGAAGAGGCTTTCGCTTTACAGGTAACTGGTGCCATGCAAGATGTTACTGAAGCTATTCTAGCTGTTGTTATTTACGTATAAACACAACTTATGTACCGCATCGAGCCAACGCGATATACCGACTCAAATTCGGATGCTCTAATATGTTCAACAAACACATAATATTATGTACAAACATTGTTACACTATTCGCGCATATAATTTAACATCACGTGAATAAACAATTTGTATGGAAAATGCTAATACTTTGCGCAATATTTCCAAAAATATGCAAAAATATGTAACACCTGTTAGACTGCTCCTCGTTTACGCATTCATAAATATGTTGTATCGGAGATCAGCTCAAGGCGTTATTTTGGACAGTCAAAAGCCCGAAGTGGCCACAGTTGTAACTTAAGTAGTCTAGTTAGGATATTTGAAATCCCCAGGGGAGAAGCTGCTCAAAAGACTTTCTGATGATGATAATGCGAGAGTGAGTCAGGTTGTTTTCATTTCAGGAATGAACTAATGAACCTATTGCGATGATTTTGGTCAGGGAAGTAACGTAGGCTTGCCGCACACGGGCCACACGCTACAGCCACAAAAGGACACCACTGAGCTGCGGACTACAGTTTTCGTACATTTTATATGAACTCGCCGCACACGAATAACGGCCGTGCTGGTGGATGCTACCAGCCGCTGTAAGCGCAGCTCGGTGGCGGCGTTTTGTGGCTATAGCGTGTGGCCCGTGTCCTGCAAGGCTTTTTTTTTTCTATTTATTTAAGGAATTTTTATACATTTTTGTTTGATAATAGTTGTAAGATCAATACTTATAAGCTGTTAGCTGGACAAAGTTCAGAACCAAGCATTACGGATAGGTGGTTTCATAAGAAGCACACCTATACATGTAATGGAGTCGGAGCTTTGCGTTCCCCCTCTGCATTTACGTAGAAAATATTTAGCATGCAAATTTTGTTTGAAAGCTTTCTCTCAGTCTGACAATGTTACTATTAATTTACTATACGAACTAAGTTCCCTTTGTAATAATAGCTATTGGATCAGGAACAAAACACCTCAACTTGTAGACATTTATAATTTGATGAAAAACGAGATTAAGAATGTTTTCTCTAAAAACATGGGTGACTAACATCAATGTTAATAATGTAATCGAAGTTCATTTAGACAGTATATAGTTCACGCATAAAAAAACCACGATTATAATATTTTAAAATACAATGTTATATCAGAGTTAAGAGAAAGATATGACGGTTGGTATGTAATATTTACTGATGGCTCAAGAAGCGCAAGTGGTCGTGGTGCCTCTTACAATAATTGTTTTAAATCATCCAACGAATTTTCAGTAATGTCAATGGAATTCATAGCAATTTTAGAAGCACTTTTGTATTCACGATCAATTCAACAGAATAAAGTCCTAATTTGTTCAGATAGTAGAAGCGCTTTGTATCATATAGCTCGATGTGCCTCTGGTGGCAGAGGTACATTAATAGCTTATGACATCCTGCAAGGCTAAAGTACAGTTGTATATATCATGGCTCCACTGTACACCCGCGCGTCCAAAACTTTCACATTGGTGAATCATTTGGGTTAGGTTAGAATAGGGGACCATTACCTCTATGGCTGGTGAATCATTTGGGTTAGGTTAGGTTAGGTTAGAACAGTGACCCTTAACGCGCGACGGCGAGCGAGCGAAGCGAGCGGTGCCGCGGCAGCGGCCGCCGAGCGCCATATCTCCTCTATTTTTGGTGAATCATTTGGGTTAGATGAGGCGGTGAATGTCTCGTATATTAGACGATGAAAGCCTCAGGGTCATTGACCTTGATTTCAAGGTCAATATGGTTCTCCTACTGTAATTTATTTTTTATTTTTTTGCGCACTTTGTTGTTTTCAATAATACACTAAAAAGGGTCTATTGTACCAAAAAAAAAATAGCTAGTATATAAAATCGCCGGGTGCGTTTGTAAAGTGGTTCCATAAACTTTTCATACCAGTAAAGAATCATGGCCACGCGGCTAACATGTTTGGACTAGTAAAATCTAACATAACGACCCTTGATGAAACATACGTTGTTTCATTTACCTTTATAAATGTAACTAAGTACGGCCTTCAATATATTTTTAAAAGACAGGAGAGTCAAGTAATTAAGAAATATGTTTTTTGAGGTTATTAATCTGTGGCTTTTTGGAATTGAGAGGTTTTTCACCAGTTTTTTTTTTACATTGTGTTACAAAATTATGTCGAATGCAAGCCAGATAAGTCTGTGCGTGTCCAAGATCGCCACTAATCGTGGTTTCTACTGACGGTGCATATTAGTTCATACAGGGTGTCCCGTAAATAATGGATAATCTCTTAAGGGGTCATCGTACTCATCATTATGAACAACTTTTACTATGGGACCAAACCTGGAATCGCGAAAAAAAAATCAGCTGTTCAGTACATTTTGACGAGTTTGATGTAGATAAATGTACTGGTCAGCTGATTTTATTTCGCGATTTCAGGTTTGGTCCCATAGTAAAAGTTGTTCATAATGATGAGTACAATGACCCCTTAAGAGATTATCCATTATTTACGGGACACCCTGTATATGCATATTATAGTACCAAGCATCACCCTCGGTCGTGTGCAGCTGCAGACTCATCTGGATTCCACTCCACATAATTATCTGTTACGGTTGAGTTATCTTCATTCATGAGTAGGTATACCATATCAGACATGGACACAAAAAAACTTTTTCAACGTTTCTCGAAAGCTGCTCTACATAGGTAATTTGTCGCCGCGTTAAATACATACCTAAAATGATTACCTACTTTTAAACAGTTGATGCTGCCGGGGATTTCATTTCGATTCAAAAATAAAATCGATTTAGATCTAAGTTAAAGTATGGACTTCTCTAGTAACGTTAATAACTATAAATGCGTTCAAAATCAATATTTTTTACTGCGTTCTGATAAAGCAAAGTTATAATTATAAATATGATTATTTAAATACTTCCCTATCTTTTAAAAATAAACTGATGATACCTAATAATTACATTAACAATGTCTACATTTTGGTGACAGTCTCATCTTAGGTCGGAATTCTGTTTTTTCTTAGTCCAAAATGACCATGGTCCTTTTACAGATAACCATAATTCCCAAATCATTAATAGCATCATGTTGATCAATGTCAAGTGTACGCTGGCGTAAAATTGGTTTACGCGCGGTCTCCACTAGATTAGCGGTAACGTCACGGCAAACAATGGAAACTCGTTAATCAGCTGATTGCACCGTCACACGTTGTGGAAACATTCACTACTTCAGTGGAGAAAAGTATACGTCATTGAATAAACATCAATTTCTTGTTCAGCCTACCCGTTGTTACCCCCGACACAACGTCACAAGTGGGGTTGGCTATGTCGAGCACATCTCTAACTTATAATGTCCTTGTCTGCTGTGTGTTTGTCTATGCATTCCTCTATAGCATCCCAGCTTCCAAATAGAGATCGCATTTCATTGCATTTTTTTTTATTTGGCATGTGTTTCTTTGTTATGTTGTTTAATCGAGTGGTCTGCTGGTTCCAAGTGGGATGCAACGCGGATTCTGTTGAAGTCTTTTCTAAAACGGAAACATTAGGTCCATGGAATCAAAGCTATTAAATTGTACGGTAGAATAATTCATGTTTGTACACCTGCATTTGCAAAAAAAAACATTCTTTATCAGTCATTAAAATCGATTACAAACCATCAATCATAGAGGTCTGTTGATAAATACAATATAAAGTATCTTAGCGCAGGAATACATACAAATAACTATTGGCAGCTTAGCTATTTTCGTAGGTTGAACGAAGCCCACAATGCAAGATATAGTTGCGCTTGGAGACCTTGCTGGTGATCTTAGCAGTATAAAGGCAAGGCTATTAGATATACCTTTTGCTGAATATAGACCTTAGCCAGTCTTAACGATACCTCGTCGAAGATTTTCCGTAGGAAGAGAATTATTGTTAGTTTTAGTCAACGATACAATCCTCAGAATTCTTTAAATGTGTCGTCCTCTACATGAGCTACTAGGACATCAAAACGGGTCAGTAGGATGCGGGAAGCACAGTGTTGGGTGATGCTTGGAGCCAGCCCCTTGCCCAAGTCCATGTCCGGCTGCGGATTTCTTTCGGCTGAATGACGATGATGATGAGATATTAAAACTTACGCACCTTGCAAGTGGGTGCAGCAGTCTTCTTCTTCTTCAGCCTGCTCACTTGTATGCCCACGACTGAGAACCTCATGTTCTTCACCTTTTCCGTCCATTCCTCCATTGTTACGCACTTTTTAATAATTACGAGCGTAAAACTTATCACTGGTGGTTAATAACGATTTAGTTGTAAAAAGATTTAATACTTTATATTTATTTTTATATCTTTTTGTATTTATATTGATTTTTCGGTTATTTTAAGTAGAAATTACCGTGGAATTGCAATATAAAATAGACTTAATTTCAATAATACGTTTTCAGTTCTTTCCTCATTATCTCACAATTATTTCTAGTTAGTAATTTATTTATATAAACACGTAAACATTGTTCGCTTGTCACCGACTGTCAGAAGGGCATGGAATCACGGCAATCAATCAGAAACCATGATAAGATTGCCGACGAACGAATTACTCGACATTAACAAACATTAAGATATTGTTTCATAGTGATGACAAATGATAACGAACGCCAATCCGAGTTTGTGTATTGGTAGAATTTTAACGATTAACCATCGAGTTTGTTTCAATTATTAAATTTGACTTTTTAGAAAGGGAAGATCCGTTTTTAGAAATTCACGCATGCAAAAAAAAAAACCTAAATTAATTAGGTACCTCTTACGCAAGAAAAGGGTTAGCCAGTATCATTTGAACCTTGTTACTGTAACAATATTTCTATTGCTTATGGCTATACCCTTTAATAGTAAAAATAGACTCCACGAGTGGAGCAATGTCAGGCGCTCTCGGGACAGACAGGTCCGTTAGTCGCTGCCATCTTGCTGACAGGTAATAAAATTTTTATTACGTAAGGTACAAAAACTGCTGACTAATTCCTGAGGATTATCCAGGAATGTTGCTGTTCTTTTCCCTTTAAGGAGTATGCGCTGTGTAGCCCGCGAAATTCAAATTTTCTTGCGTTTTATGCAATTTGCAGGTCCGTGTCAGGTTGTATCTTGATCAAAATATGATACGCTGAAATAAAACCATATTTTCATAATTTAAACCATAAAAATCATCAACAGATCTCTCTAAGTTAGATTTAGTGCATGATTTTTGAACGAACGAAATCTAACGAATCTGCACGAAACCCAAAAAAAAATTGAATTTCGCGGGTTGCTACAGCGCATCTATAAGGTCGCGCCAGTACGAGGGAAGATGAAGATTGCAAAAATCCGTAAAACGATTTCCATCCCATGTAGAAGAACTTTTATTACGGGATACATCAAAACGCATTTATTGTTTTTCCAACTTGTTTTCTATAAATTTATTTTATTTTGTTGTTCTTTGCGTCATGTTTACCGCAAATAAACGTATTTTCTTTCTTTCTTTCTTTTATTATGTCGAGAAATAAACAATCTAGCACTACAAGCTTGAGCAAGCGCCATATTGTGCTGGTGTTTATTGAAACACTAGAAACCGATGGGTATGCTTGAAGTTCTCAAAAGTCTTCGTAGATTACTTAAACGACTGCATTCTGATGCACAAGACGATTTCTCGATCGTGCTTTAAAATGCAGTCATTACGAATCGAATCAATATTATTCGATTCGTCGCTCGATATTAGTCGATCGATTAAAACAATATCGCATCTTCACGAATACGGGACAACGCACATCAATTAGTGCATCTCTATTCTCTACCATTCAGCGCGGCAATCAGCCGTGTTGCCGCTTCATTAGGCACGGTACCGGCGTCATGTGACGGACTGATAGTGTCACATGATGGACGAACATGTGATAATGCGTGCTAATATATTATACACCTCGTGGACAGGTGAGATTTTGATAATATTTTGGGGTTTGAAGCTGTAAAATAAGTTTCCGTCCAGGTGTTATGAATTCCTTGGATGACTGCGCAAGATCAGTCGTTGTGGCGATTCTCACAGGGATGCAGAACGGTCATATCAGCTTTGTTTGCATGGTTACAAAAGTACACCGCTAGATTCAGCAGAGCCTCTCTCCAATACGAGGGTAGTCCTTGAAGCAGCCTTAACAGAAGTACACCGCTAGATTCAGCAGAGCCTCTCTCCAATACGAGGGTAGTCCTTGAAGTAGCCTTAACAGAAGTACACCGCTAGATTCAGCAGAGCCTCTCTCCAATACGAGGGTAGTCCTTGAAGCAGCCTTAACAGAAGTACACCGCTAGATTCAGCAGAGCCTCTCTCCAATACGAGGGTAGTCCTTGAAGTAGCCTTAACAGAAGTACACCGCTAGATTCAGCAGAGCCTCTCTCCAATACGAGGGTAGTCCTTGAAGTAGCCTTAACAGAAGTGCACCGCTAGATTCAGCAGAGCCTCTCTCCAATACGAGGGTAGTCCTTGAAGCAGCCTTAACAGAAGTACACCGCTAGATTCAGCAGAGCCTCTCTCCAATACGAGGGTAGTCCTTGAATTAGCCTTAACAGAAGTGCACCGCTAGATTCAGCAGAGCCTCTCTCCAATACGAGGGTAGTCCTTGAAGTAGCCTTAACAGAAGTACACCGCTAGATTCAGCAGAGCCTCTCTCCAATACGAGGGTAGTCCTTGAATTAGCCTTAACAGAAGTGCACCGCTAGATTCAGCAGAGCCTCTCTCCAATACGAGGGTAGTCTTTGAAGTAGCCTTAACAGAAGTACACCGCTAGATTCAGCAGAGCCTCTCTCCAATACGAGGGTAGTCCTTGAATTAGCCTTAACAGAAGTGCACCGCTAGATTCAGCAGAGCCTCTCTCCAATACGAGGGTAGTCCTTGAAGTAGCCTTAACAGAAGTTTACTGCTAGATTCAGCAGAGCCTCTCTCCAATACGAGGGTAGTCCTTGAATTAGCCTTAACAGAAGTGCACCGCTAGATTCAGCAGAGCCTCTCTCCAATACGAGGGTAGTCCTTGAAGTAGCCTTAACAGAAGTTCACTGCTAGATTCAGCAGAGCCTCTCTCCAATACGAGGGTAGTCTTTGAATTAGCCTTAACAGAAGTGCACCGCTAGATTCAGCAGAGCCTCTCTCCAATACGAGGGTAGTCCTTGAAGTAGCCTTAACAGAAGTTTACTGCTAGATTCAGCAGAGCCTCTCTCCAATACGAGGGTAGTCCTTGAAGTAGCCTTAACAGAAGTTCACTGCTAGATTCAACAGAGCCTCTCTCCAATAAGAGGGTACTCCTTAAAGTAGCCTTAACAGAAGTTCACTGCTAGATTCAACAGAGCCTCTCTCCAATAAGAGGGTACTCCTTAAAGTAGCCTTAACAGAAGTTCACTGCTAGATTCAACAGAGCCTCTCTCCAATAAGAGGGTACTCCTTAAAGTAGCCTTAACAGAAGTTCACTGCTAGATTCAGCAGAGCCTCTCTCCAATACGAGGGTAGTCCTTAAAGTAGCCTTAACAGAAGTTCACTGCTAGATTCAACAGAGCCTCTCTCCAATAAGAGGGTACTCCTTAAAGTAGCCTTAACAGAAGTTCACTGCTAGATTCAGCAGAGCCTCTCTCCAATACGAGGGTAGTCCTTAAAGTAGCCTTAACAGAAGTTCACTGCTAGATTCAGCAGAGCCTCTCTCCAATACGAGGGTAGTCCTTAAAGTAGCCTTAACAGAAGTTCACTGCTAGATTCAGCAGAGCCTCTCTCCAATACGAGGGTAGTCCTTAAAGTAGCCTTAACAGAAGTTCACTGCTAGATTCAGCAGAGCCTCTCTCCAATATGAGTGTAGTCCTTAAAGTAGCCTTAGGATAAAGGGTTTTCAGTTTCCCAATGGCGACCCCGTGGCTTTCACCAGTCTGGGGTACTTATAGGAAGATTTTTCCATCATCTTGGTTTCACTTGCCTCTACAGAAAATACCTAATACAGACTTTAAAGTGAAGGGAGGTAATTCAAACAAAATGCAGTCTTACAGACCTTCTGTTATTTTTATATGGTAACATCAATCTAAATGTATGCTCCATGTACAGGAATAATTATGATTGGAGTGCCAATTAGTTCACTGTTTACATCATAGGTACTGCGGTAACATTCCATTTCAGAGCTCTTGTGTTGAACTCAACTAATTTTGTTATTAATCTGCATTCTGTATACTATTGATTAATTGGACAAAAAAGATTAGCAATTTTTGTAAATATATGGCTTTGTTTAACAGAACAGTGAATAACATTGGAATACTTAGGGCCTGTTTCACCACCTACAATTAAGTTCCTATTAACTTACTTGCAGATAATTTCATACAAATTCTGCTCCATTTTTGAATTTATTAGGTGAGTAGTGGCTATTCGGACATCGTGAAATAGGAGCTTACTTTAATAATTTGTTCCTTAATCATTACTTAGTGTCATAAACTTTTAGGTTTCCATTTTTTAAAGTATTTTTAACCGACTTCTAAAAAACGAGGAGGTTCTCAATTCGGGTGTTTGTATTTTTTTTTTTTTATGTTTGTTCGCGCATAACTCCGTCGCTTGCCAACCGATTTGAAAAATTATTTTTTTGTTGGAAAGGGTATACTTTCCAAATGGTCCCATTTTTGTCAAAATCCAGTTCTGATGATGGGATCCTGGAGAAATCGAAGGAACTCTTCAAATATTATAGGCACACCTATAGCGATTTGGGTATTTTTTATAGTAACTCGTGCATTGGCTCTCGGAAAACACCATTTGGTGAAGTGGAACTGATGATGAAGACCACAGATGGCCATCGGAACTACTCAATTTATAAGTATTTCACGGGTTGCGATTTGATTACTTTAATATGGTTGTTAAGTAATTTATGCTCGTCAAAATGCATAATGGTGATGATGACTTCACCATGGAGCTCCAGTTCTCCTGGTTCTTACTAGGAGAACTCAAACTCAAAGCATTTATTTCAATTAAACCAATTACAGGCACTTTTGAATTGTCAAAGAGTCGGTCAGTAGGTAAGTCAGAAAGTTGAAGCTAGTTAGTTGCCCATTCCAAAACGTAGATCTATGGAGAAGAACGGGCAAGAAACTCCACGGACACTCTTTTAAATCAATATATTGTTACAAAATATTGGTTACATCATTCATGTTGAAATTATACATGTGAGAACGATGAACGTTAAAAGCGTCCGTAATAAAAAAATTAAAAAAAAAAACAATTCAAAATTAAAATTAAAATAAGCCGTGGCAGCTAAGGTATGACCAGCCTCCACCAACAGCGCCCGTTCACGAACCTGATGTATGGATTCGTTAAATGATCCAACACACGCGCCACCATCAGCGAGGCATTAGAGTGAGCATGACACACTCTCAGCCGCCAGGGCACATCCAAGTCAAATAAAGACGTACCCAGTAAATGGTAGCTTTAGAGTAGGTACATAGTACTCACACGTGTGCTAAGCAATTATACAATACAAAGGTGATTGAGTCTACACAATGCAAAGCTATTCTTACAATCTTCAGCAGTTCCAACAGTATCTTCAAATGTTAATTAATTAGTTGAGGTTGTGGAGCAGGACCAGCATGGAGCCAAGCATTTTTATCATTTATGTAATCCCCCAACTTATAATATGCCTGCCTGCATAGTGTGCGTTTTATACAAGTTTTAAATTTCGTCTCATTTAGTTGAAGTATGTGTGGAGGTATTTTATTGTAACATTTTAAACAGTACCCCATGAACGATGACTCTACTTTAGCCAGCCTGAAACCTGGTTGAGCTAATAGGTCCTTATTTCTAGTATTATAATTATGCCTTTCACCTCTTTTATTAAAAAGATGTAAATTTTTTCTTACGTACATGATGTTTTCGTAGATATATTGACAAGGTACCGTCATGATGTTAATATCTCTCCTCAACAATTAACGTCCCTGCATCGGGAAAAGCAATATTTTGTAAAAAGTGATGAGCAGTTGCCATTGGGCTATTGTAACTTAGATAAATTACAAACTGACCCACTAAAAAGTGAAAAATAAAAACTTTTTACAAAAAAAAAACAACCGACTTCCGAAAAAAACACTACAAAGTGAAAAATAACTTTAATTTTGGAAGTTGGAGGCAAAAAACTAAAATACGGATCCAAAGACACCGACTTCCAAAATTAAAGTTATTTTTCACTTTGTAGTGTTTTTTTTGGAAGTTGGTTGTTTATTTTTTGTAAAAAGTTTTTTTGGTAAAAGGATCTATACAATACTGAAATAATATTGCTGAATGACACAATTTGGTTTATCACCGTACCTAGTCCTCGCCTAGCTGTGCTTTTACAATTGACAGGCCATGAGCCATGACTGTAAAACTGAGTTTTACGATAATGATGGGCAACTAGCTTTAACTTTCTGACTTACTGACCGACTCTTTGATTCAAAAGTGCGTGTAATTGGTTTAATTGAAATAAATGCTTTGAGTTTGATGTTTGGTACTTTCACTGCTAACTTTAACCCATTGCATGTCAATTAGCAGACACAATAGATTTTTTATTGTTATCTGCACTACTGGGTGTCAATCGACGTTTAAAGAGTTAGGTAGTGAACCAATTTTAATTAATTTAACAGACATATTCAATATTTCGAAGTGCATTACTTTGAAAATAAAAGACTTTATCTAATCCCTCAGCCAATAATAATTATGATTGTCACCTTTATAAAAAGAAACATTTCAAATAATTCTGAACGTGTTTTTCATATTGTTTTAGTAGTAAAATACTATTGAATTAGCTTTCAGAAGCTATTATTTTCTTCTAAACTTATTCAAAAACATATTCAAACAAAACAAACGTAGAGCCGCTTGTTCACCAAAAACAGTACCCACATAAAATTAAATTAATTTATGATTTCACACACTGTAAATTAATCATAGTTGTACAAGTGTAGACAACCTTGAGTGCTGAGGTCATTACCGAGACCTCTGGGAAGCTGATGACCAAGGTCAAGTTCAGCAGAAGTCTTTGAAATGCTCAGTACACTGTTTTGCATTGTTTTTTTCCCCTCTATTATAGTGAGAAGAACCTGAGCGTTCATCATATTGATGTTACCACCGCTTTTTTGAATGGAGATCTGCATGAAGAGATTTATATGGAACAGCCGCAATCTTTTGTTCAAGAGGGGAGTGAAGGCAAGGTTTGCAAATTGAAGAAAGCCATATATGGCCTCAAGCAAGCTGCCAGATGTTGGAACCAAAAGATTCATGAGCATATAATAAAGATGGGTTTTACTCGGTCTAAATATGACCAGTGTGTCTACACCAAGAATTATGAAGGAATTTTCACTGTCATAGCTCTGTACGTGGATGATTTTTATATATTCACAAATAAAGCTATAGAAGCCAGGACGGTGATAGATCAGATTGGAAGAACCTTCAAAATAAAGGATTTGGGTGAAGCAAGAGAATGTCTTGGAATCCGGATCGAGAGGAAGAGTATAAGTGAAATCCACTTGTCTCAAAAGAAATACATTTCAAAAATCTTGGAGAAATATGGAATGTTGGATTGTAAACCAGTTAGTACACCCGTAGAAGTGAATCTTCGCCTGAAACCCGGTGGAAAAACTGACAACACGCGGTATCAGGAAATTATCGGTTCACTAATGTATCTGGCATGTTGCACAAGACCTGATATATCGTATGCAGTTACGATGCTAAGTCAATTTAATAACTGCAATGATTCTACTCACATGGCGGCACTGAAACGAGTGTTAAGGTATCTGAAGGGGACGGCGGAGCTATCGCTGTGTTACAAAAAATGTAATAAGCCTTTGGTTGCCTATGCAGATGCAGATTGGGGAAATGGGCCTGATGGGAAATCTTTCTCTGGTTATACCATAGTTTTCGGTGGTGCTGCGGTGTCTTGGCAGTCTATAAAACAGCGTTGTGTTGCGCTCAGTACTGCTGAATCTGAGTACATCGCAATCTGTGAGGTCGCTAAGGAAGTGATATCAGTAAATGGTTTATATTCTGAACTGACTGGCAGGCATAATACTGCTGTAACTATTTTTAGTGATAGTCAAAGTGCCAGTAAGCTAGTTTATACTCCTGCTATTGGAAAACGTTCCAAACATATAAATATACGGTATCATTTCGTTAGGGAGTTAGCAGAGCAAAGGGTAATTAGCGTTGAATATTGTGAGACTGCCCTTATGCCTGCTGATATGATGACAAAGGGAGTTGGTAAGCAGAAACATGTGTTCTGCACACAACATAGTGGATTAAGTGGGGGTGTTGAACCATGAAGGTTGTAATCCACTATGGTTTAACAGTAGAGTCTTCTCTATTGTTCCCTGGCAACTGATTATTTATTAGTTACTGTCTTTAGAGTTGTCAATGGAAGAAAAACGTATTTTGTGTTTTACTTTATAATATACTTTTACTTTCTCAAATATAACCACTGCAAGTTACATGAGTATTTATTATTCTTAGTAACCTAATTCTAACATAATTCATAGACAAGTTTGTTATTTCTTGGTTTAGTTATTTCATAGTATTTTACAGCCTTGTGCTGTTGTCAAGCAAAGTGGTTAGAACATAACTCTTAATTGTTTGGTGTAAAAGGCACTAGCTTTAGATATCAAAGATAAAGAATAATACAGCAGATTCTTTGTGAATCATCTTTAGCTAATGAATATCACTCGACTTCTAAGATACAAAACGTTTTTTAAACACGCTCATATTACAATCATGTAAGTATCTGTTTACAAATCTTTTGCAACTCAGATATTAGTCACAGAATTTCTAAAACATTCCATGATTCAATCATTTTTCATTCACGTCACAACCAATCCGAATCTGTCAAACGTCGGAGATTTACCGATACGATCGTTATCAACACGAATCAAAACAAACATCGAACAGGAAACGTCAATCTAACCCTGACGCTGACCCTCGCTAATTAAATGGACATCCAAGACCATCCTCACCTTGCCGAGCTTTTCCACGGGCACCATCGACGGTGGAGCCTTTTCCTTTGCCTCCGCTAAGCCTTGCAAGTCACCACCGGAGCCCGAACGAGACCCAGCGCCTCGCTGGGAGCCTCGCGGCGTGCTGGTACCACTGCCAGATTGCTCTCCCCCAACCTTCGTCTCGTGACTATGGTTGTTCCCCATCACTTCACCACACTTCTAGCACCTTAATTACGTAATTTAAGCAGGAGTGGATCCTGCAATCACAACTATTTGCGAGTTATTATTGGCGTAGCTATCTGGCTGCTGGTGGTCAAGTCAAGTCTGGTGATCGAACAAACGTCATACGCTTGACAGACCACTGACGTCAGTTGTCAAAGTCAACAAGTTTATTCAGTAGCAGCGTTCGGATACATCCATGGTGACGATAATAATGAGAACCGAGAGAGAGGTGTTTTGAAACAATAGAAAGTACACGAAAATAGAATAGAATACTATTAAAGTTCTTTTCACATGCTCGATAAAAACCGAAAAAAACAGAATAAATAGTGTTTAAAATATTGATTACAATACGTAACATTATTTTCTAGTTCTATTCTATTGAAAGTGTTTACGATGATGGTGTATCACGCTTAGTAGCACAAAAAAATTACGTATTCGTCCAATCTATAACATGAATTACGATTTCGTAAATGTAAATACAAGGAAGTTAAGAAGCTTGTCGATAGAACTGTTAAGGCGCAGTTGTGTGTATATGGCGCCATTTATACTTAAAGGATGTTTCTTTTAAGGTGTCAAGCCAGTGCGAGCTGATAGCAGAGTACTATACCTATCGATTTAACCCCCATGTATGTTCTACGATTTTTTGTAGTTTTCGAGTTATTTTGAATCCCTCATGTCATATTAATGGTAGTGGTTAAGGACAGTAGTAGGTATAAAATGTATGTTTTTATTATCAACTGAGCTCTGCTCAAACGTAGAGGAATAGTAAATATCAGGATTGACAAAAATATGCAAAAATAATAATATATTATAAAATATGAAAATCACAGATTTCAGATACACCACTTTCAACGACCCATATCAGCAAATAATGCCCTATTTAGTACATTCTTGTTCAAAGTTGACACAAAAAAAAAACTTTTTAAAGCCATCATCTCGTAGAATCAGGAAAAATGTCGAAAAAAAATTAGAACTCGAAAACATACAAGGGGGTAAAATCGATAGGTATGGTACTCTGCTATCAGCTCGCACTGGCTTGACACCTGAAGAGAAACACCCTGTATACAACGTGCAGTTGCATTTGCGACATTAAGTCATTATCATCATTATTTATTATAGAGGAGCTCGTGGCTAAGTAATAACAGCAGCACGGGTCGATCCGTCAGGTTAAGCTACGCTTGCCGGGGTTGGTCAGTGGATGGGTGACCATCTTTACATAACGAGATTCCTCCGTGCCTCGGAAAGCACGTTAAGCCGTTGGTCCCGGCTGTTATTCGTAAATCTTTGACAGTCGTTACGGGTCGTCAGAAGCCCGAAAGTCTAACAACAAGTCTTACCAAGGGGTATCGTATTACCCAGTAACTGGGTTGTGGAGGTCAGATAGGCAGTCGCTCCATGTAAAATACTGGTATTCAGCTGCATCCGGTTAGACTGGAAGCCGACCCCAACATAGTTGGGAAAAGGCTAGGCAGATTGATTGATCATCATTATTTATTGATTTATTTACAATTTTCTAAAATAGCATCTTGGAGCAACCTGTAGCGCAGAGATGAAATTGAACCAACGAGAGAAAAAAAAGGCCACCTACTCGGTTTTTTTCCATGAAGCTACCTAACAGCTGGGTCAAAAGATGAACAAAAAAAAGGGGTTGGGTCAACGATCTTTTACCAGATGTCTGTCATAGAACAATAGCTTCATGAATGAGTCTTTTGCATAAGGTGATCCTAATTTTGGTTATAATAGTTTGTTTATTTTTTTTTTTAATTTACGAATTATTTTATCATATTATAATTTTTATGATTACTGGCCACTAGTCCTACCAGCATTTTGAAGGAATGTCGCGATTGCGCCAGCACGCTGTATAACTCACTACTTAGCTGGATCACAGAACCACCTTACAAAAAAATCAGCGTGGATTTAAAAAAAATGGTTGATATCGCATAGTTTTTATCTGTTTATATAGTCTGTGGTATTCAATCGGCGAATTTCTCAACAAAAAAACATGTCAGTCAGGAAATAACAGGCTTCTTATATACACACATCAAAAAAAGTTTGTGATCACTAGCAAAAGCCTTAGAGCATTTAAGCAAAAGCTGATTTATTTTAAAAAAATAACTTTATCAAGAAAAGGTGTTGATGTTATATCTTTTCTTAAATATAAATACACTGTTTGAATTTAAAAAATAAAACTTTTTTTAAATTTTTAATAAGAAAAATTGAGTAATTCAATCCTAATCTAATTGTATTATAATTTGCTTTAAAGAAAAAGATTGTTGAACCAAACTTATACAACAATTTAGTAACAGACGGTTTTTATATAATACAGTATAACTCCTCCCCTGGCTGGAACACATGCGGAGATCCTCCTTCAAGTTATCCAGCATTTCTTACGATAACCTGTCCCATTCTTGAATAGCGGCTTCCCAGATCTCTAGCACTGTCTCGGGAGGTGGCTGACGGTTCCAAACAGCTCGCTTAAGAGCATACCATGCGTGCTCTATTCGGTTTAAGTCAGGAGAGCCGGCAGGCCAGTCTAATCTTGTGATGTCGTGTTAACAGAGAGCAGCATTGACTCGTTGCGCTCGATGTGCGGGCGCATTATCATCGACCAATACGAATTGGTACCCATGGTTTACTCGGAATGGTCTGCCAATTCCATCAATAGCGACTGTTTGTACCTATCTGCCGTCATGGAGCCACGATACGAGATCAAAGGCGTTCTAGCTCCAATCATAATTCCACTCCAAAAGGACATCGATTTCCCGCCTTGCTGAACGGTTCAAGTGGCAGTTCTTTGCCTTTCAGAGTCTTCTCCAGACACGGACACGTCGGTTATCTGGATGAGTACTGATTCACGATTCGTCAACGAAGACACAGTTTTACCAAATGTTTTCCTCCTCATATTCTTAATTTTCTGGAGCTTAGCCCACTGAAATCTCCGTCACTAACATTACCGTGAATTCAGAGGTGCTCGCCAAGACCTCCGTGCTCGTAGTTCAGCCTGGTGAAAGCAATTCCGAATGGTATAAGTGCTAATTTGAAGTCCAGAGGCGGCCCGCACTTCGTCTTTTATTGTAGTGGCGTTGATTGTTGTGTCACGGGCTGCCAGCAATCTGATATAGCGCTTTTGTGAGCAGCAGTCAGAACAGTTGAGCAAACCACTGCGGGGTCAGTCAGCTAAATTATCCATGCCGTGGTAACTCTGCAACGTGGCCCCGACACAGCATTGGGATACAGCAACTCTGCGTGCTATTTCTCTCGTCGTAATATCCTTCTTCCCTCAAAGTTACAATTCTTGCTCGTAAAACTTCTGATAATCCTCTTGGCATTTTATCAATCACAACTTTCCTCGAAAAAATATTTTAAATCCGTTTAAATTGACCAAGTCAGATTTCTGAATGAGCGTAAGCTTGGATTGAATTTCTTTTTAATGGAAAATCAATGGATTTTTTTTTATTGTTTTTTAATCTAATTCTACATTTTTAAGTAAAGAATCTAAAAAGAAGAAGAAATTATGTTATAGTCTACTGCAACAAAAAATATTTAGATTTTTCAAACTGATCACAAACTTTTTTTGATGTGTGTATAGTTATCTGTGGTCAGGAATTCAGGATCTCAGGATTCAGGAATGCATAAAATCAAAGAGAAAGAGTATAAATGCATTGTAGGTACACTTTTAGGTACACTTTTAGTTATTTTAAGATTTTAAGTTACTTTGATAATTACCTTGTCACTACCTACTAATAATTAAATAAGCAAGTAGTGTGTAATTTTAATTCAAATTGGTATTGACTTGATAGCTTCTTGATAGTAGGTATAATTGTTATTTTCGTTCATAGAATTCTTAACGGTAAAACTCAGAGTTTAGACAGCAGGCTGTTATTAATTTGTCTATAATTTTATTGTATGATAACTAACATCCATTAAATATATGCATGCCATCCTTAGATGCCATCATTGCATGGCAGAGCGTGTCTTTGCACTTTTTACCCACCATTCATAATCTAAGCCCACCACATCGTAGGCAACTAAACGATTTTGATTTTTATTGAGAAGGCGAGATAAGTGGACATGGACATGAAATATAAATATTTAGGTACCTATCGTGATTTCGTGTAGTGATCATTTTGTTACATAAATCATTACAAAAACAAAATAAAATACAGTTGTAATAAGTATTTTAAAAGTTTAATTCATTTAAATTATATAGGACAAAATATCACAGACAAGAAGACCTTACATCTAATCTTAATTAACAAAGTTACCTATTACCGCTTTCTATAAAGTCCACTCCACTAAAAACAGAACACTGTGCGTCCCGTAAAATTATATAATACACCACCACAAATAGGGTAAAACTTACGAGTTAATTCTATGGGGTAAAATTACATATCAGAGATCTCAATGACTGACATTGTAGCGTATAATACCCCGTTTACATTCAGACATTGCCGTCCGCGCTGCCGTGCCGGAAATATTCCCCTAAATATTGCTGTGGCAACGTCAAGGGAAATGAGCGTTTACATTGCCGCGTGACCGCGTCACATGTCTTTCCAACAATGGAAAGACATGTGATGCGGTCACGCGAATTTCGCTGGTTTCTAATAGAACTTAGAAATTCTGAGAAATTCGATAGCAAGTGATTGAGAGAGCAATACCAAAAAAAAAAAAAACACAAACGCTCATTCGCGCTCGCGTTGTCTGGCCCTTTGATGTCCGCCAAAAAACCGCCAATTTGGGGATCGCCAGGCAGGGCAAGCGGCAACTTCAACGGCAAGGGAAGCGACCTGTTTACACATTCCCGTTGCCAATTTTATTTCCCATTTCCTTGTAAATGGGCTGAATGTAAATGGGGTATTACCCGGTCAAAGATTGTAAAAACCTCATCGCCGGTAGTTCTATAAATAAATGCAGAGGTAGCGCTGCCCAGTAGGTCAGGAATATTGTCGTCAGCCAGTGTCCACCCTGCAAGAGAAAAAAAACATACTTAATATTCAAAATTATCCAATAGTGTGGTAACGGCCACCACGCACCCGGCAGGCTTCAGAGACTTGCCCCCGGTGGGTTCCCGCATTGTCGAGGCGGGGGGCTCAGTAGCCGTGGCTTGATCACCCACGGTGAAGCGAAGTGGAACCCGAGGAGGGGCCGCTCGTCAGGGCTTTTGCCGATAAGCTAACGAAGTAGCGGCCAACAAGTAGGTTGCGGTGCCGCTTGGGCGACATCGGAACTGAGGCGGGCGCCCATGTGTTGCTTTGGTCCCTGGGGTGGTCACGGCGTGCAAGGTGTTCTGGTGCGCTGGCGATGGGGAGGAGTGAGTACTCCCCGGAGAAGGGTCCGGTGACGGACAGCCGTGGCGGGTTCCCGGATGAGTGCTAACGCGTGACCGTGTTCCCGCCGTAAGCGGCAGATGAGGACACCGTGGAGTTTTAGTGCGTTAGAGTCCCACATAACTGCACTATTTCCCCGTGGTAGTGGATGCTAAATATTACTTAACTTCCAGTCAGTAAAATCGATGTCTAGTCGTAGACTTAGTTGTCTAGTTGATGTATCCGAATGAAAAAAAAAATAAAACTTACAATATCAAAGACGGAAGCTCTGTTGGTGTTGGTACGCTGAGCTAGCAGTGCGAGGGAGATCAGCCAGTGGATCAGATAGATGGACAGCGACATGCGGCCCAGGACCTCCCAGCCGCGCCATGACAGGAACTTCCACCAGACGTCTGGGAATTACCGAGGTTAGGTGAGTTTTGTAGGGTGGTACTTAATGGTCCACTACTTTGGTACCACTGTTCTATGATAAATGATAAGTAAATGATTTATTTTCTGTAAGTAGGTTTGTACCATAGACTTATAAAAAGGAGGACTCTGCGCCACGCATATCGAAAGTGAAGCACAGTACGTCTCGCGCACACATTTAAAACATCATAGTATGCCGACCGGCCGCCATTACGTGACACGAGCGACGGCGTCTTTGCAGGTACCTACTCAAATCACGCACACATAAATCGGTACGGTGCTTCACTTTTGATATGCGCGGAGTCCTCCTTTTTTTTAGTCTATGGTTTGTACAAAGTGGCTAAGTAATAACAGCCGCACGGGTCGATCCGTCAGGTTAAGCTACGCTTGCCGGGGTTGGTCAGTGGATGGGTGACCATCTTTACATATCGAGATTCCTCCGTGCCTCGGAAAGCACGTTAAGCCGTTGGTCCCGGCTGTTATTCGTGGATCTTTGACAGTCGTTACGGGTCGTCAGAAGCCCGAAAGTCTGACAACCAGTCTTACCAAGGGGTATCGTATTACCCAGTTACTGGGTTGTGGAGGTCAGACAGGCAGTCGCTCCATGTAAAATACTGGTATTCAGCTGCATCCGGTTAGACTGGAAGCCGACCCCAACATAGTTGGGAAAAGGCTAGGCAGATTGATTTTTTTGGTTTGTACAAACACTTTTACACGTCAATCATATTTTTAGATAAACTAGATGAGGTCGACGTTTCCTATCTGACTAATGAGAAGAAAGGCCGAAACAAACTCAGAGGTCACAGTCCTTTTTAAAGTTCAGACATAATCTTGGTCAGATCATGTGAAGGCCATGTAAATTGCTGTCTGAAATGGTCTTTTGAGGAAAGAACCACACAGATTGAGTGGAACTGTCCAGTCAGTGCACGCATTTGTCAGTAATCATGCAGCTCAACTCAAAACTTGAGGAGCTCAACGAAAAGACATTTGATATATATATATACAATATAATAGACGTAAAACCAAGAATGTGGCTTTATTTAACTAAAAGAATTAGGTACACCGAATATAGACATTGAATATAAATAGGTACAATAATGACAAAGATACGATGTGACAAACGTCACGTTACCATAAATACATTCAAGGAGGTAGCCGACGCGTTGCATATCACCTCATTCTTCCCCGGTGGAGTTTTCATTCCCTTCTCGATGTACCACAAAGTCGCTCAGGTAGGAGGGCGGCTTTCTGGTCCTGTTTGATCTCCGAGGGAGAGCTCCGGTCTGGAGTATCGGAGAAGGCGACGAGCTACGTAGATCCTGTGAATGTTGCGGCGATGATAGCGATGGGGTGACAGTTTCGGGTGGAGCTGTAGCGCTATCTTCCATCTCTTCAGAAGCTGATTTAAAGCTATCATCTCCACTGTAGTTAACAGTATTTGGGAACGGTGCCAATTGACGGTTCGATACTGTTGATGTTTCCCCATTGTCACGTCGAATAAGAGAATAGTGAGGATTAATTTCAAGGAGTTCAGCTTCATCGACTAGAGGGTCTGTTTTAGATTGTCGGACATTCTTCTTTACCAATATCGGGCCTGGTGTTAGCCAGGACGGCAGTGAGTCTCCATTCGGGGATCTTCTAGGGTATGTGAAAAGTTTTTCATGTGGGGTGGCGTTAGTAGCTGTACATAAAAGAGAACGTACACAGTGCAATGCATCCTTCAGTACCACTTCCCAGTTTTCCACAGATAGTCCCTTTGACCGGAGGCTGAGTTGCATAGTTCGCCAGAGAGTCCCGTTTAGACGTTCCACTTGTCCATTACCCTGAGGGTTATAAGGTGTCGTTCTAGATGAAGCTATGTTTGATTTTCTTAGGAATGACTTGAATTCTTCGGACATAAACGATGAGCCTCTATCACTATGAACATAGAGAGGCTGGCCAAAAGTAAGGAAGAGATCTTTCAAGCAGTTGATGACAGTGGCAGATGTCATATCTTTACATGGATATGCAAATGGAAATCTGCTGTACTCGTCAATTATCGTCAATATGTACTTGTTGGAGGTGTTAGACGGCAGTGGCCCCTTGAAGTCTATGTTGATACGTTCGAGGGGGGCCGTAGCTTTGATCAAGTGACCTTTAACTTTGAGGAACCTTGGTTTTATTTCGGCGCAGGTCGGGCACGAGGCAGTTATCTCCTTAACGTCGTTTGCTGAATAGGGTAAGTTTTTGGATCTCACCCAGTGATACATTCTTGACACGCCCGGGTGACAGAGTGCGTCATGGAGCTCTTTCAGCTTGCTGATATTCATATAGGCACATACGCGAGATAGAGCGTCCGCAGCTGCATTCTCGGAGCCTGGTCTATAAATAATATCGTATTTGAAACAAGACAACTCTAATCGCCAACGTAAGATTTTTTCGTTCTTGATTTTACTGTTATGATTCTGGTTAAACATGAAGGCTACCGATTGTTGATCCGTAATTAAAAGAAAATTTTTGCCAATTAGGTAGTGTCTCCATTTCTTTAAACTTTCCACTATAGCGCAAGCTTCTTTTTCGATTGAGGATTGCTTGCATTCAGAGTTTGACAAAGTTCGCGAAAAAAATGCCACTGGTCGTCCTCGTTGAGTAAGTGTAGCCGCTAGAGCGAATTCTGAAGCGTCAGTCTCAACTGTGAAAATATCATCGTCATTAATCGCTACTAGAGCCGCCGCCTTGATGTTGTGTTTGAGTTCTTCGAAACATTTGAGAGCGTCGTGCGATAACGGGAAGCTAGTGACGCAGGTGAGGGGTTTTATCTTTTCTGAGAAACGCCCAATCCATTTTGCATAGTGCGCGAACATTCCTAGGACTCGTTTCAGTTCACTTGCTTTAGTTGGTGCGGGGAGGTCTAGCAGAGGCTTTAGCCTTTCAGAGTCAGGTCGGATAGTATGATTTTCCACGGTAAAGCCAAGCAGATTGATTTTAGTTTGACTGAAAACGCTTTTTTGTTCGTTGAGAGTTAAATTAAACTTCTTAGCGGCGTCCATGAATCGTTTTAGATTGCGCTCGTGATCCTTATCATCCTTGCCGCAAACGGTTACGTCATCTAAGTATGCGTACGTTCCATATAACTTTTCTTCTGATATTATAAAGTCCAGAGTCCGCTGAAAGGCAGCTACGCCGTTAGTCACTCCGAACGGGATGCGTGTAAATTGATAAAGTTTGCCGATCGCTTCAAACGCTGTGTATATCTTCTCATTTTCCAGGATTGGAACCTGATGATATGCAGATTTCAAGTCAATCTGACTAAAGACTTTAAATTTTGATACGTTGTTCACAACCGTTTCGATATTTGGCAAGGGGAAGGCATCTAGGTCAGTAAATTTATTGATAGTCATTGAATAATCGATTACGAGCCGTTTCCGATGGGTTCCTCCTCCCGCTACGAGGACTTGGGCCCTCCAAGGGGAAATGCTGTTTTCAATTACCCCATCTTCGAGCAACTTGGATACTTCTTCTTGTATGAAGTCAACGTCTTCTTTAGTGTAGCGCCTGCTTCTGACAGCAATCGGTTGGATGTTTGGCGATAGATTGGTGAATACAGAGGCCGGCGGAACTGAAGCTTGCAGAACATTACAGACTTGTAAGGGTTCGCCGGGACCTCCCAGATTGAAGTGAATGCTTGAATGTTGCTTGAGTAAGTCGTGACCCACGATAACGTCTGCGCAGAGGTTGTCAACTACTAAAAGAGGCGTTTGCTTGTAGGTATGTTGATTCGTTTTAATAGTTGCGAAACATACTCCTTCAACGAACGAGACTTGGTTAAGAGAGGCGAGATTAACAGTTTGTTTGCACGGTTTCTTGGGCAACTTCATGATGCGAGCCACTTTACTGTTTATAAAACTGACTGAACTTCCAGTGTCGACGAGAGCGTCAGCTTTGTATTCGTTTATTGTGATAGGGATTGTCGCGCTCCTAAGACTTGAAGGAGAAGCAGCAGAAATAGCCCCGCTGTAAAAGTGGTCATTGCTCGAGCTGGCAAGTTCTTCAGTCCACAGAGAATTAATGTTAAGCCTGGATCTGCAAACGCTAGCAAAATGGCCTTTCTTCGAACACTTTTTACAAGTAGCTTTGCTAGCTGGGCACCTTATTCTAGGATGAACATTTCCGCCGCAAAAGAAACAGCGCTTAGCTGATTGTTGTGTTGTGGAAGATGGCGCGACTGAAGCAGTCAGAGGCATTCGAGACGATGCCAGATTGTCCAATTCCTTGTCTCGGTAGATTTCAGGTACAGCATTTAGATGCGGAGAGTTAGTACTGATTGTCTGTGCATCTTTCTCTGCAGTTTCCAAAGTAATGGCTTTATTAAGAGCATCCGTAAGAGCGAGCGTAGAGTTTTCTAGAAGTCGTTCACGGATTTTTTGTGAGAACAGTCCGGAAATAAGAGCACTACGAATTGCCTGTTCTTCATGTTCTGTCGCGGTGACAGCTTCAAATTTGCAATCTTTAGCAACCAGTCGAAGAGCTCTAGCATATTCGGAGATAGCCTCATCCGCTCTTTGTTTTCGATTGAATAAAACATGTCGAGCTAGTATCGTATTTTTTGGTTTGACATAGATGTCTTCTAGAACTTTCATACATGTTTTATAAGTCGTGCAAGACTTGATATGTTTGTAGATCGAAGCGGATAAATGGTTGACTAACAGCTTACACTTGAGAGAATCCGATATGTCTTCAGTAATCTCTTCAGCGAGAAAGCTTTCGAAGGTCGATTTCCAATGCAGCCATTTTGCGTCGGCATCCGCGACATCAGGTTCGACGTCAAACTTGTCGGGTCGGAGATACCTTGACAGTGATGATTTGCCTAGTTTTTCGTCAGGCATCTTTTAGTTAAATAAATTGTAATATAATAGACGTAAAACCAAGAATGTGGCTTTATTTAACTAAAAGAATTAGGTACACCGAATATAGACATTGAATATAAATAGGTACAATAATGACAAAGATACGATGTGACAAACGTCACGTTACCATAAATACATTCAAGGAGGTAGCCGACGCGTTGCATATCACCTCAGGTAGGCCGCATAATAAATTACTCAAATTGCCAGACTATGACTAAAACTGAGAAAAGACTAGTTATTTATAACACATTTGCTCGTAAAGGCTCTCTTATTTCACGAATTTCAATATCGTAATGTATGTCATTACGTACTTGTGCGTAATTGTAACGTAAAACGCACGGGTTTCTTTTTAATAAGGTAAAACGTAAGGTTTATCAAGATGCTCCGTCTAAAACGAACGGTACTTTTTAAATCTTAGCAAATAGTTTTTATGTCAGAAAAGTGGTCAAACATTTTATGAATAAAATTAACTTTGGGAGATAAAATATAAAAAATAAACATTAATTAAATTAAAGAATTAATTCTTTAATTTAATTAATTTTGACAATAAATTGCAACAACAAAAACAAAAAAAAAATTTAATTTACTTTATTAGTAATACTGGCTGTTTTTGTGCCTTTGCTTTAAAAAAAAAAGCGCTGCAGTGCGCATCGCTAATTTATGAACAAGTAAAAATTATTCCGCGCGCTTTTTCTTTTCGCTGTATTGTTTTTATTTGAAAATGTCGTCAACTAATGATAAATTTATTAATTCGACACCGCCAGAAGTCTCAGAGGCAGCGAAAAAGGCTACTCTAAGCCCTTTGCCTGAAAAATCGACCGATAGATACTTACAAGCGTATCAAAATTTTATCTTATGGAAAACAAGCAAAGATCCAAATTCATTTTCAGAAAGTGTGTTTTTAAAGATTTATTCGTTTAAGAAAGTCCGAGTTTTATTTATTTCCTCGCAAATATGTTATAAAACGTCGTATGACATACGTGCGATTTGATAATTACAGCCTCTGCTTTCTTGTAGCCCTCGCCTATGGCTCGGGCTAGCAATATCGCCTCGGTTGTAATTTTCAACTTACCGCACTTATATCATAATGTACTATTATGCAACTGACGTATAATAAGCGGTATTAAAACAATAGTATCACATGAGTGTTTAAATACCTGATTATGTACAGTTGCATACAAGACTTTATCTACATCCATGTTATCAATCCTCTATAAAAGGTTCTGAAACAGTTGTTTGCAATACTAATAGTCATATCGAACATGGCGGCCGGCGTCATACCTAGTATACGACGTGAATTCGAATAAGTTATTTTTTTAAATTACGACGCTGTTGTAGTGAAACGCGCGTGCATTACAATGTTCTTTTTTTGAAAACGAGTTGCATTATGAAATTCAGTACAACATTAAAGCACTCGTTTGGATGCTATTATGGTTACCACAGAGTACATTATACTATACTGAAAATGGTTACCATGGTTACTATGACACTGGCTGTTTTAATGTTGGTAATAGGCTAACTGTTTCAGAAACTTTTATAGAGGATTTATAGCATGGGTGTAGATAAAAAAACGTATAGGTCGCCGCGACAGCAAGCCACAGTGCTATAGCTTAGAACAAAAGTAAGGGAAACATAACCGGCCAGTTTAGGTAGGCTTCTGCTTTTGGAGATATATTACTTTACTCTATGTTAAAAGCTTTTATTTTTTTGGAGATAATTACACTATTCAATTCAATAGATTTAAAACCTACAAATGCCTACATAACAATAGTCTGTAATATTCGACTACCGCCATCTATTGGCTTCTTTGTAAATTAGAAACAACTGGTAGGTAATGTTTCCTTTAGAAACTATTTCTGATCTTCCTGTTATAACTATAACTAGTATTTTATAAAAGAAAACATTATTTAATGACTTTTGGGTTAAAATCATATCAACAATTCCACACTTGACATACTTAGTAAGTTCTGTGTTTATGAGTGAGTGTCACCGTATCATAAGGCGCCGAATCGCCGAATACGATTTTTATAATTTTGTTATAATTTTAGTAAGGACATTTTATTAGTTTCAATAACAGAATACATTCTATTAAATAATAAGATTATTTTACACAGCAATTCAATAATTAATTAAACTCGTAAACAGGAAGTGAAAAATGGTAATGTCTGCAGAAAAATTAACTTTAATCCTAAAAACACCTTTGTATTTGTGAATATTAGCATTGGTTAGTGATAAATGAATTAACTGAAGCATCGTATTGTTTGTAAGTAAAATGTAGCTAAATAAGTTATCAGGTTTGAATATAGTAACTTCCGCCGAGTCTGGGACTCAGGCAAGCGCGCAATGGCGCGCAACATGGCGCGCGTCGGCTAGTTTCCGAGTTTGCTTATTTGCTATCAAAAACTAAAAGTGTAGGTAACAGAAAAGGACTGAAATTGTGATTATCGAAAATGAAAACCTCTGTAACATAACGTTTCGATTAAAAAGGACTTTACCATTTGCGAACGGGTGTATGAACCACTTTACAAACGCAACCGGCGATTTTATAAACTAGCTATTTTTTTTTGGGTACAATAGACCCTTTTTAGTGTATTATTGAAAACAACAAAGTGCGCAAAAAAATGAACACCGAAAAAAAAAATTACAGTACGAGTACCATATTGATCTTGAAATCAAGGTCAATGACCCTGAGGCTTTCATCGTCTAATATACGAGACATTCACCGCCTCATCTAACCCAAATGATTCACCAAAAATAGAGGGTATATGGCGCTCGGCGGCCGCTGCCGCGGCACCGCTCGCTTCGCTCGCTCGCCGTCGCGCGTTAAGGGTCACTGTTCTAACCTAACCTAACCTAACCCAAATGATTCACCAGCAATAGAGGTAATGGTCACTATTCTTTTTTTTTTTTTTTGTTCCGGGGTGGAAAATCCTCATGGATGTCCGCCCTGGGGTGAGCAGAGGGGTCTGTCAGACTCTTACTGACTAAAAACCACCCCGGTGTTACCTTCCCACACTTGGACCAGGGATCATGGGAACTTGTGCGCCTTCCACGATCCCCGGCTAGTGCGGGCCCGCCTTTGCGTGCCTCCTCAGGCCCGCGAGGGGAGTGAGGTGTAGAACTCCCCCCGCGACGTCCAATAGGGGCGCGCGCGGAACACTACGCGCCGCCGCCTCGGGTCCAGCTGGATGGGGGCCGGAGGACGTCCCCGAGTCCGCCGTCCCTCCGGACCTGTTTACGGGGGCTGGAAGAGGGCGTTGTCCGCCCTCCGCCGACGCCCGGCCCTCCTTCTGCGGGTCGGGAGAGTTGTCTCAATCTCCCTCTCCCTTTCCGCAGCCTCCTTCTGCGAAACGACGGTTTCACAGAGGGAGATCACCGCATCCTACGACTCAGCGCTCCCAACCATCGAACGAGCGACGGCCGGCAGCGACAGGTCAGCTCCGATCTCTGCTACGAGGGCACGGCGCGGCTCCTCCCATGCGGCACACTTTGCCAATGTATGCCACGTCGTGTGCTCCCGACAGTGGACGCAGTGATGGCACCGAGCGTCCGGCTCCCTGTTTATGCGACACAGGTACTTCCCGAAGCAGCCATGCCCTGAGAGCACCTGGGTCGCCCGAAACGACAGGGAGCCGAGCCTCCTACCGACCCATTCGCCGAGCACTGGTCGGATCGCCTCGACGCTAGCGAGGCCGGCAGTAGGGCGCAGAAGCCTGTCCCGCCATTCCGCCACCAGGACCTCGCGGAGCTGTGACTGGCAATGCTCGACCTCTCGCTGCATCGGTGCAATGGTCACTATTCTAACCTAACCCAAATGATTCACCAATGTGAAGTTTCGGACGCGCGGGTGTGATAGTACAGTGGAGCCCCTAAAATGTGTTTTTGTTTGTCATGTTTCATGACCATAATATTACATAGGTTTGAAAAAAAAACAATGGGCAAACAAAACACTTACGATCAATCTTACTGAAGAACCCGCACATGGCGAAGGCTGTGAGTGTCATGAAGACAGGCCTGTCCAGGGTCGCGTAGAGGGTGACCAGCAGGGGGTGGGTGATGCCCTTCATCCAGTAGCCCCCCACCACCCACAGGAACATACACGGGACGCACAGCCGGTACAGCACTCGCATACACTGGAAACGGAAAAAAGTAAGTTTAAAAACTAAAACCCGACTACTGAAAAATCACGCTCTAAAAAGTTTGAAACAAGAAAATGTTCTCATCTGAAATTAAAAAAGGCAGACAAATTAAAAATCCGGAGTCACACGTCACGTACGGTCAGCAATATAAGTCGATTAACACTGCTACTTTTACACAACATGTAAATTAATACAAAATGATTTGATTATCTCCTTTTTTCCTAAAATACCTATGAGTCTAGTTTTGTAGTAGATCTTTAAATTATTTTACTTCTGTCACAGATTAATACAGATGGGACACCTACTATTAAGTTCCTATTAACGTATTTGGCAGATAATTTCATACAAATTCTGTTCCATTTTGAATTTATTCGGTGAGTGGCTATTCGGACAACGTGAAATAGGGGTCAGTGCCCCGTTACGTACACTCCAACTGAAATAGGCCCTTAGGTCAAGATTATCTTCAAGATCTTAAGAGGAAATGTGGGTGCTCTTTTCTCCATACAAAAAGATACAAACACTCTCGCCTGTTTTCTTTCTGGTTAATGACCTTAGAGCAATGATTTTTTACAGAAATATAAATATCAGCTACTTGTATGCCCCTATGTTTTCCCATTTTGATGATATATTATTTATATAGGAACTAGAACCCTCCAAAAATGCTCAAAATTGCCTATTCAGACCGCTGTCAACAGACGCCTAGTGTACCAATTTGACAACTATTAACGAAAAAAGAAAAACATAGGGGCATAGTATATATCGTTCTTATTCAGTTTATGAAATATCTTTTAAATTGGTCCAATATTGGAGGAGGAAATAGGCGAGAGCCAAACCTCGAGATGTGACTTTTTACATAGGCTATTTAGTCGGATCTGCAGTTGTCCTTATCGCACGAATTCGAGGGCGGAGCGCTCGCAGAGCGACAGCAATACCTTCTTAAAATACCTAATTTTAAAGTCTGGCCAACCGCCTTTCCTCTTAACATACCGTGCTCTGTGCAGGTTTGTAGCCATCCACCTGGTGCGAGTGGTACATGAAGGCCGCCAGTAGACCAATGAGAGCTGAAGGTAGACTGTCCCAGGGTGCAGAGTACAGCCACGCGAAGGAACGCTCGCCGGGGAACTGGGTCCTCATCAATCTGGAGAAATAGTAAATAGTCGGAAAACAGTAAATAAAAAACAAAAAAAAAAAAAAAAAAAAAAAAAAAATAAACAAAATAAAAAAAAATAGTAGTAAACGTCGGGAAACAAGTAGGTACCTGTTTACCTCGTTAAAAAGAATATCGCGATAAGACCCGTTTCGATAGTGTTTTATAATAGTAAATAGTGTTATTGTGAATAAGGTAGGCGAATGTGTAAATAGTAGATACAATGTGTTTCAACTATGAATAGGAATGACCTTGCGCCATATTGTGAAGATTTAGCAAAACAGCTTCTCGTTTACACATTTGCAAAGTCAGTGACATATTTGAACAAAAACAAATTCCAAAAACAGAACTAAAATGGACATGGATAACACTAAAAAACTTTGCAAGCCGTATATTTCAATTTTCAGTTGACAGTTCGAGGTCATTGACATTCCTATTCTTAGTTATATCGCACTGTACTTACGTATAGCTAAGTACCTACACCCACATTTTATTTTTAGGCCCAACTGAATGTGATACGGGGCGAGCCTGTTGCAATGAACCGAGCAATACTCCAGTCTACGGGTTGCTCATACGAAATTCGTAATGGAAAACCCAAAGCATTGCCGAACCTGGTACCTGATGTAACCCAGGATCGTGGCAGTCGGTCTGCCCCTCGAGTCCAACGGGCATTGGTATGCTGTTGGCTTAGTTCATTATGTAATTATAATTGTTGTTAGTGCAACAATTATAATTACTTACATAATACTTATCTCTTGTCTGCAACAAATGACCTGATAATGTAAACTTTGGCCCAACATAGTAGAAATAAGTAGCTAGGTATAAGGATCTAAATATAAAAGGTGGGAAGAAATTATTTAAAACCGTTTTAGCAAAGGTTGAGTCCGTGACTCATGTTATTCATGCATGATGTCCATGGCCATGATAGATAATAAATATAATGTTATAGCTAAGACCACAGGAGTTCACAGGACAAATAAGCATACTAAAACTAACTGCTGCAGGCACATGATCACATGAATAAATAACAGTTTTTGTAATGTAAGTAGCATTAAAAAAGTAATAAAATAACTAAATAAAATATTTAGTTGTTTTAATATTCCATAAACAATGATGCAATAAGTACTTACTCAGGAATCATAAGCAGCACCATAGGCTTGAGCTGCCAGTAGTATATGATCGCGAAGTTGACCAGCACAGAGCCGAGGATCATGGCTCCCAGGACCTTGGCTGCGGTGCGCGGCCACCTGCCCAGCAGCAGGGTCACGATCGTGCAGACGATGTACAGCTGCATATCCACGGCGAGGAACCTGGCGATGAAGAAGGTGATGCTTATAAGGGGCGTTCTTCAAGTCTGTCTGAGGCCCTTTCATTAAATTCTTAAAAAAAAAGAAAAGAATTAGAAGTCGATCATCATTCTCATACATAACAAAACCTTGCATCTTGCCGCCTTAAAAAGGCCTAAAAGTTCAATAGGGTCTTCAAGTTACCGTAGCTATAATTACCTATGTAGTTATCAATATTGCGATCACAAGATGTAAACATTTCAACATGTAAACAGAACAGATTATCGTAACCAGCATGACACGAAATATGGGTATGATACGAAATAACAATAAGGGCCTATTTCACGAAGTCCGAATAGCCACTACTTACTCACCGAATAAATTTAAAAATGGAACAGAATTTGTATGAAATTATCTGTCAAGTATGATAGGAACTTAATCGCAGGTGGTGAAACAGGGCCTAAAAAAATTAATTCCAATGATTTTCCTTATAATACGAATTCTAAACTTTTTCCAAATCATAAATATCAAACCTTGACATGCTTAATATCATTATAGCATTGTGGAAACCTACCTAACTTGCATAGTTTTATTATTGTGACATTTATCGCTTTTGGCGAGTAAGGGTCAACGGTTTCCTAATCTTATTACCATATCTACTGCGAATTATTTTGTAAAAGATGATTGGAAAGAAGAAGGGTCATCTGTGACCCAAGCCCGGCGCAAACCAAACATATCTCACTTTTTTTGTTATTTTATATATTTAAACATATAGATTTTTTTTATCGATTTTAGTGGCTAACCTAGTTAAATTGCCTTCGTAAGGCAAAATATTATTTTTTAACTAAACCCGCGTAAAATCTTTTTCAAAAATGTAAAATCAATTGAGACGAGTTATTACCTACCAAAACTTAGCTACATTATACCTATAGCTAAGTTTTGGTTACACTAACAATGGAAAAAACCATTGTAGCGAGATATGGTCGTAAAATGATCGGCGATTCTACTTATCTCGCTAGTGTGACACACAAAAGAACTCGCACACGCTATCTCACTCCTGCACTCCCTAAAAGAGCGAGATGTCTATATTTGGGTTTTTTACCAGCACTGTAGGTAAATCGCGTACGTTATGTACAACCCAGAGATTGAGAGCCGAAACGCTATTCTGGAGTACTATTGTACATGCAATCATGGAAGAGGAACATAATAGCTCATGCCATGCTCATGCTCATGTCATGTCGTTAGTGTGGTTTATTACTTAGGGTGGGCTAGATATCGAGATGACTTCCAGCATCCTGCACTGGGTATATTACACTATACTTATAGTAATCATGATTTGATTTAAATATGTTAGTATTTATGATTTACAGATTTATGTACAATCGCGTTACTTCCCGGTGATACACTTTTAAAACAAAATGCTTTGAACGACTCTACGCTGCATAATTGCGCGTGTGTGCGTGTGGCTCTGCCGACATTTAGAGCAAGAAAAATTATGCTATTTCAATCAGAACATGCAGCAGTAAAAAAACCTCCAAATTCAAAAATTACGTAATTTGCTTCTTTTTTGACATGTATTCCCAAGAAGTATAAACACATATAAATAAAGTTATTTACTTTTCAATAGCACTGCACAAGAAAAAGGTCCCTCTCATGTCGATTAAACACAAAAAATGTCAATATAAACATTTTGTGTATTTATACACATTACCTACTCACATACTAAGATATAGAGAAACACAAAAAGATGTGAGGCGCTCAAAACAGCATGAATCATAAAAAATATTAATATTAAGATATATTTTCTTGAGAACACTACGCGTGCACACTGATTCTCAAGCAGAAATAGAAATTAACTCTTAATAGCTTACCAAGATTTCAACTAACGCGCATTATATTTTACGTAAAAACCAGTCTCAAAGGAGTGGGGCGCGGTCTGCGTACGGACGCCACCTGCGCTGGCCATGCAAGCGATTTTAACAATACTACTACTATTTTAATAATACTACTTGGTCTGTGGATTTTAACCTTATGGGTGGTCGACCGGAAAGTAACCACTGTACTTACATGATTATATTGTTTAAATATTATATAATTTCAACATCATGGACTCATGGTGGGCCATCGTCAAGTTGTACCACCACTTTCGACCTTATTACTATAGGAATAAGGTTCCTTATGATTTCATTGAAAATAAACATGTCTAAAGAAAAAGCCTTTGTTTAATTTCCAGAAAAACATTATGTTTTGTCTTACACAGGCAATTTAACTAATCTAAGTATAAAACCCAAATATATAATTACATAATATAATATAATACATATAATATAATATAATACTTGCTCTTTTAGGGAGTGCAGGAGTGATATAGCATGTGCGAGTTCTTTTGTATCTCACACTAGCGAGATAAGCCGAAATGCCGATCATTTTACGACCACTATCTCGCTACAGTGGTACCTAACTTGGTTTTTAGGGTTCCGTACCAAAATGGTAAAAAAGGAACCCTTATGGTGTGATTCAGTCTGTCTGTCTGTCTGTCACAGCTGGATATCTCAAGAACTAAGTACTCGTGCTATCAACTTGAAATTTGGAACAGTGTTAGATGACGTTTACCCAACTATTTTGCAAATAAGAAAGAAATAAAAATATATGTATTTTTTTTGCAACATGGGGTGGAAGGGGGTCTTAAAAACTCAAAGTGGAGCTACTAGGTCATGTGGGGTATCATATGAAAGAACGCTGTTTGCACATTCTCAAACATATCTTTTTTTTTTTTAGGCCGCACAGTGTTCGACTTTTGATGAAAAATGTAAAAAAAAATACCGTTCCCCTTATCTCCGAAGTTTGCAAAGAGAAAAATCTGAAAATATTCTATGTGATAGAAATTTATGTAAAGATTACAGGAAAAATAAAACGATGTCTCTAAATAGCACACTTTTTCAGAAATCGGAACGGAACCCTCGGTGCGCGAGTCCGACTCGCTCTTGCCCGGTTTTTTTTCTATTGTAATTGTCTTTACTAAAACATAGCTATATAACGTAAAGCTTCTTATTTTGAATTCTGTCATTATTGGTAGGTTTGATAAAAATAATATTTTGCCTTGTGAAGGGAATTTAAATAGGTTAGCCACTGAAATCGAAAAAAGAAATACCTGATAATTGATGTACTTATAATAATGAAAAAACTAAAATATGTTCCGTTTGCGCCGGGCCTGGGTAAATTTTGTATGGAGCGTGACCTTTCTTCGTGAAACGGTAGTTCCCATTTCGTCGGCTTACCGCAACAACTCATTAAGTGACCAAAACTAAACATTGAGAAATCATTTAATTACTTTTGATTTAATTAGATTCTAATGAAATCAAAAGTAATTAAATGATTTCTCAATGTTTAGAATTAGAATCTAATGAAATCAAACGTAATTAAATGATTTCTCAATGTTTAGAATTAGAATCTAATGAAATCAAAAGTAATTAAATGATTTCTCAACGTTTAGAATTAGAATCTAATGAAATCAAAAGTAATTAAATGATTTCTCAATGTTTAGAATTAGAATCTAATGAAATCAAAAGTAATTAAATGATTTCTCAATGTTTAGAATTAGAATCTAATGAAATCAAAAGTAATTAAATAATTTCTCAATGTTTAGAATTAGAATCTAATGAAATCAAAAGTAATTAAATGATTTCTCAATGTTTAGAATTAGAATCTAATGAAATCAAAAGTAATTAAATGATTTCTCAATGTTTAGTTTGGTCACTTAATGAGATCTTGCGGTAAGCCGACGATTTGTTCTATTGACGTCATCGGACAAAATGAGACAAAAAAATACGTGGAGTTGTTCTGTGAAATGGTAGTTCCCATTTGTTCTATTGACGTCATCGGACAAAATGAGACAAAAAAAAAAATACTTGTGCTATTAATAGAACTATTATACCTACTAGCGTTTCACCCGTGCTCACTTTTTAGTGACGTCACGGAAACAAATCGAAATTGTTCCATGTGATGTTTGACGCAGAGATCTATCATTGTGAGTGACTCTATGTTGCTAAAATATACAGGGTTATTTTTCAATGACCAGCCAAACTTTCACAGGGTGTTCTACCCATGAATATGAACAACTTTCACTATGGGACCAACTTTGAAATCGCAAAAATCGCGGTTTCCTACAAAAGTTCAATACCTACTCGATCAAAACAAAAATGTATGAATTTTTGCGATTTCAAAGTTGGTCCCATAGTGAAAGTTGTTCATATTCATGGGTAGAACACCCTGTGGAAATTTGGCTGGTCATTGAAAAATAAATAAAGTACTTTTGTCTGAAGAAATTGACGAATCCTCAGCTAATGTGATTGAAGACTCCCAGAGAGCATTCGACCGTCTCCACCACATGTAAAACAAATCAATTTTCAAATACAAGTACCTATAACAGTCAAGTCACTAAGACAAGTGAGTCTAAATAATTATGTATCTAACTCAAACTCAAACTCAAAGCATTTATTTCAATTAAACCAATTACTGGCACTTCTGTATTGTCAAAGAGTCAGTCAGTTAGTCAGAAAGTTGAAGCTAGTTGCCCATTCCAAAACGTAGATCTATGGAGAAGAACGGTCAAGAAACTCCACGGAAACTCTTTTAAATCAAGATAAGTAATACAACATCCTGGGTACATTATATTTGTTGCTTCTACATGTGAGAACAATGTAAAAAAATACTTAAAACCAAGTTAAAATATAAAATTAAAAATAAGGCCTGGCAGATAAGAGATGACCAGTCTCAGCTGACGGCGCCCGTTCACGAACATGACGCGTGGATCAGCACCATCCAGCTCAACCATTTTGTAGGGAACCGAATGATCCAACACACACGCCACCATCAGCGAGACATCCATACTAATATTATAAATTCGAAAGTAACTCTGTCTGTCTGTCTGTCTGTCTGTCTGTCTGTTACCTTTTCACGCCTAAACCACTGAACGGATTTCGATAAAATTTGGCAAGGCTATAGATGGTATCCTGGGGACGGACATAGGCTACTTTTTTTTTCAAAAATAATCCTACAGGGGGTGATATAGGGGATGAAAGTTTGTATGGGAAACTCAGTATTTCTTAAGTTAGGGATGTGAAAATTAAAATTTATGTTTTTGATAGGAAATAAAGAAATATGCGGTTCAGCGTTTTTGAAAAATCATCCCCTAAGGGGGTAAAATAGGGGTTGATTTTAAAATTTACAAAACTGCATGGATTTCGACAAAATTTGGCAAGGCTTTATATAGCATCCTGGGGCAGGCCATAGGATACTATTTTTTTCAAAAATAATACTACATGGGGTGATATAGGGCATGAAAGTTTGTAAGGGAAACCCAGTATTTCTTAAGTTAGGGATAACAAATTTATGCTATTGGTAAGAAATTAAGAAATATGCGGTTCAGCGTTTTTGAAAAATCATCCCCTAAGGGCGTAAAATAGGGGTTGATTTTAAAATTTACAAAACTGCACGGATTTCGATAAAATTTGGCAAGGCTTTATATAGCATCCTGGGGAAGGACACAGCTTACTTTTGGTCTTAAAAATAATCCTACAGGGGTTGATATAAGGGATGAAAGTTTGTATGGGAAACTCAGTATTTCTTAAGTTAGGGATGTGAAAACTAAAATGTATGCTTTTGATAGGAAATAAAGGAATATGCGGTTCAGCGTTTTTGAAAAATCATCCCCTAAGGGGGTAAAATAGGGGTTGATTTTAAAATTTACAAAACTTCACGGATTTCGACAAAATTTGGCAAGGCTTTATATAGCATCCTGGGGATGGACACAGGCTACTTTTGGTCTTAAAGTATAATCCTACAGGGGGTGATATAGGGTAGAAAAGTTTGTATGGGAAACTCAGTATTTCTTAAGTTAGGGATGTGAAAATGAAAATGTATGCTTTTGATAGGAAATAAATAAATATGCCGTTCAGCGTTTTTGAAAAATCATCCCCTAAGGGGGTAAAATAGGGGTTGATTTTAAAATTTACAAAACTGCACGGATTTCGTCAAAATTTGGCAAGGCTTTATATTTACATAGCATCCTGGGAAAGGACATAGGATACTTTATGAAAGTTTGTAAGGAAAACCCAGCATTTCTTAAGTTAGGGATATGATATGTTTTCCACATGAACGTTCCCATGGGATATTTTCCGACATCCACGCGGGCGAAGCCGCGGGCAAAACCTAGTTTATAATAAACGGTCCCATGGTACTCACATTCACAAAAATTGAAAAAAAAAAAAAATGCTTGTAATTTACACAAAACTATATTTTGCAATGAATTGAGGTGAATAAAAATTTTAGTACTTACCAAAAGGTAAGAAAATCATTAATATTAACGAATTCAACAGCTAAAAAACAAATAAAAAAAAAAAATAATAATAATCGTAATGTCAGAAAAAAAAGGGAAGCATCTCTTCCAAATATTACAATGTTAACAAGTGGACGCAAGTACTACTACTACTACTCTACTAGTGGTTTGATAATTGTAAAAGTCTTGTTTTCCTTGTTCCTAACTAATTGAGAAATAAAAATAATTATAAGTATATATGCTCTTCAGTACAAGTAAGAAAAAATTGTCTTATTTTGTCCGAAGACGTCAATGATATATAATAAATTATAATATCATTGGATGACGTCATATTCCATAGAACAAATGGGAGCAACTGCTGTGAAACTAGTTGCTTGGTATTTTCCAATGTCTCTGCTGTGTGTGTGTGTGTATCTGTTGTTTGGGAATTTCATTTAACTGACAAGGTTAACTGCTTTAAGGCTCTATGTTTTTATGAGTTGGTTTTTTGCAGAATACTAAGACCCTGCGTGCGGTGGAATGCGTTGCGTTAGTTCTCCAGCACCGGGCGGTGCCTACGGTGACTAAAACGCATGCGTTTTTCTCACAGATTATGCGTTAGAAAAACGCACCGCAGTGCGCGCAGGGCCTAAGATAAGCTAAGAAGAATTTAGTGCGAATTGGGTACCTATTCAATTAGTGTAGGCTTCAATAACATTTCAACAAACTTAGACCAGACAGGTGGAGTGTAATCCTGTACCCCACATCACCTAGACGGCAAGCAATATTTTGTATGCGTTATAGACATAAATAATGTACATAAGTAACAAAATCTCCATCTCAAACTCACCATGTATGAATAAGACATCTGTCGTGCGGCTGCACAAAGTTGCTAACATACAGCGCCTGCGCCCACCACTTGCCCCTGCAGCGGGCGGCCTCCTCCTCGATCATCGGGCCCCACAGAGGACCGTCGCCAGCATGGGCCCACCAGGACGTGGCCAGCCCCAGGACGAACAGGTAGAGAGGAGATATTCTGGGTAAACAAATAAATTCATAAGACGTTGCGTTGAGAATTGGGACGGCGGCGGCGCGGCGTATCGAAGGACATCTTTTCAATAATCTGTCAGAATAATGTTAATCAATAATATAGGCTCTGATCTGATGTCCAGATTGGTTGACCAAATATTAACAGACAATCATTTGATGTCCAGATTGGTTGACCAAATGTTTACAGACAATCATGAGAATTTGATGTCCAGATTAGTTGACCAAATATTAACAGACAATCATTTGATGTCCAGATTGGTTGACCAAATGTATACAGACAATCATGAGAATTTGATGTCCAGATTGGTCGATCAAATATTAATAGACAATCTTTTGATGTCCAGATTGGTTGACCAAATGTATACAGACAATCATGAGAATTTGATGTCCAGATTAGTTGACCAAATATTAACAGACAATCATTTGATGTCCAGATTGGTTGATTAAATATTAATAGACATTCATTTGATGTCCAGATTGGTTGACCACCAAATATTAACAGACAATCATTTGATACCCAGATTGGTTGATCAAATATTAACAGACAATCATGAGAATTTGATGTCCACATTGGTTGATCAAATATTAACAGACAATCATTTGATGTCCAGATTGGTTGATTAAATATTAATAGACATTCATTTGATGTCCAGATTGGTTGACCAAATGTTTACAGACAATCATGAGAATTTGATGTCCAGATTGGTCGATCAAATATTAATAGACAATCATTTGATGTCCAGATTGGTTGACCAAATGTTTACAGACAATCATGCGAATTTGATGTCGGGATTGGTCGATCAAATATTAATAGACAATCATTTGATACCCAGATTGGTTGATCAAATATTAACAGACGATTATGAGAATAATTGATATTTTCAAGGAATTAACTTGCTTTAGGTTTCTAAAAAATGGAATAAAAAAATTGACAGCTTGTAAACTGGCAGTGGACAATAATAATAAGTAAGATTTTTACTAGAAACTTAAGCTTGAGGTTTTGAGAACCCTTTGATTGGCGACTGTGTAACTTGTTACCTATACTCTTAATATTTTGTACACAGAAACTGTTGGTTAACTTTTATAAATTAACAGCTACGGATATCAGAATGTTACCTAGCAATCCTATGCATCAAGCAATGAGGCAGCATCTTGATGCTGAGCTGCTTCTTGGGGTTGTCAGCCACGTGGAGGAGCAGGTTGTAGGCCAGCAGGAAGCTGGAGGCCATGATGAAGGTCTGCACTATAGAGGTGCCGTTTTGGAAATATGCTGACAAGATATGGTGACTGGCCTGGAAGCAGAAAGTCGATGTTTATAATCATGCATGAAAGAAGCAATTATTACTAAAGCCACTGAAATATTTGTAAACAAAAATCATCATGAAAGTAGGTCCCTTGTAACTTGGACCTATGCAGTGGCAATAGGAACTATAAAACATCATCAACAGTTTAGTATACTTATCTGTGTCTAAGCGTACTTATCTGTGTCTAAGCGTACTTATCTGTGTCTAAGACAAGCGCTTAAAATAAGTCGTGACTTACTTTCTCAAAGAACTGAGGGTTGTAGATGTATGTGATGTGGTAAGCCAGCACCGAGTGAGCCAACATCACTAACAGCAACGTAATTGCTCTGAAACATACAGTTTAAAAATATAATACCTACATGGCTTAGCTAAATATTTTATTTTCCTTTCATTTCATTTCCTCACTTCATTCCCTGTGCTGGCTTGAGGGCACATAGCCTCGGGTTTCCATCGCTGTGGTCCGCCGTCAGTCGGTGCCAGTTCGCTACCAAGGACCATGCCATCAGCTGTTTGATTGCTGCAAAGGACCAAACAGAAGCATAAAAACAATGTTTGTTTGCTCGGAAAATGGTTCTGAAGCTACATAGTCTATCTATATTTCTTAAGTAACTAGTGTATTTTTATTTTTGCAACACTAATTTAATGATTCACAATAAGTACCTACCTATAAATAATTTTTATCGTTGTTGAAAAAATTGTGGAAAAAAAAAACTACAAAAACTGACCCCTAGCTCGATAGATGGCGTTGGGATCGAGTTAGATCTCGCTATGGTTTCGTTACCGCGGAAACATGACTAGCGCCGGCGCGCGCTGCTCAAATTGCCATCAGAAGGGTCTTAACTGACTCGACTGAACAGCGAATGATGAATAAGGAGATGATCCTGGTGATTATAATCCGCTCGCTCGATTCTCAACTATCGCAGAGAATCGAGTCGAATAACTGACGCTGTTTTTGGCTTATTTTATATCACTCTTTTAATAATTATTTAATCCGCCAGGTGGCGCCTTTAGCTAGCTAGAATAGAATAGCTCATAAGCAGAATGCGTTTGTTTGTATTCCTTTTCCATCGTACCACGAAACGAACCCACGAAGAACTGACCGACCCGTGGAAGCATGTGACCAGTTATCAGGATCACTGATAAAAAAATAAAAACATTATGATTGTCCCGTTAATCATTCAATATTATTTTGAACATTCAAGAAGCCTCTCATGGTTTGGTTTACGGTTTCTTCAGTCTTCGCTCGTACATCGTCATTGCAATCATTTAAATCTCAATCTCAACCGGTTATTAGGATAAAGGATAAGTTTGTAACCGTTAATAAAATTCTAACTCATCATTAATCATAATTATCTTCACAGTTGTATAATCAAGTATTTTTAGAAGTTCCCAACGATAACTCTACGTTGTCTATTATAGAGCTCTACCGGTCTGCTACCTCCCAATTATAGTTTTTATGATCATTCTTACATAAGATGGCCTTTACCTATTTTCGTTTAGTTGATAAACAGTTACCTACATCAACTTATTATCGTCTCGAATGTTCAAAGCGGACTACGAGTAGGTACCTACTACTACACTGTTGGCTTATGAATAAAAGATTCCCCAAAGTGAAACTGTTCTAATCAATCATTTTAGTTATAAAATAGAATAGAATGCATTTATTTGTTGTACGAAGCTGTTATGTGAATATGTATGACCTGGAATTTTTCAAAATTAATTCTTAGTGTTAATAAGTAGTTCTGTTTCTTATTTTTATTTTATTTCATTGTAGTCTATTCCTTAAGTTTGGTGGTACCGATTTGACGATTGGTGCTCATCTTTTTTTGATGTCTAGTCGTGTTTAAGATCTCTATAACTCTTATTATAATTACTGTATAGCTAGCCGTGAAAACCTGTAATTGGCTTCATGTTTCTTATTGCAGTATATTTATTGTTTTTATGTAAAGCTGTTGGTTTTCCACATGGTTAAATAAGTAAATAAATAAAAAAAAAACCGGTCAAGAGCGAGTCGGACTCGCGCACCGAGGGTTCCGTTCCGATTTCTGAAAAAGTGTGCTACTTAGATACATCGTTTATTTTTCCTGTAATCTTTACATAAACTTCTATCACATAGAATAATTTCAGATTTTTCTCTTTGCAAACTTCGGAGGTAAGGGGGGGGGGGGGGGGCGAACGGTTTTTTAATATATATAATAATAATTTATGTAATAATATATATAATAAAATATAATACCCCACATGCCCTAGGTAGCCCCACTTCGAATTTTTAAAAACCCTATTGCAAAAAAAAAAAAAAAATCTTTCTTATTTGCTAAATAGTTGGGCAAACGTCACCTAAAACTCTTCCAAACAAGTTGATAGCGTTAGTAGTTCTTGAGATATCCAGCTGTGACAGACAGACAGAAAAACTGAGTCGCACCATGAAGGTTCCTTTTTACCATTTTAGTACGGAACCCCAAAAACAGTATATGGTTCCGTTACTCTAATGACTCTGCGGTAACTTATGTTAGTCGTGGCTTCGATTACCGCAAACAAGTTTTGAGAGGTGGTTAGTAGTGATCGTTTTGATTTAATTAATAACTTGGAGTTTTTCCATCTGGAATTTGTCAGCAGCAGCGCGGAGGCTGGCTTTGTGCCCGGTTGAGGGCAATAGGCTACTGGATATCTACGCCTTATGAGATCCAATTTCGATGGTTCTTTTTTTTTTTAAAGGTACATTTCCAGTATAAGCTGATCTCGCATTGCATAGGATTTCCTCACAATGAGAGGTCAGTGTAAACTGGAAATGTGTAGCAAGTTTGTTCTCGCGAGGTTTACTGCATGCAGAACTACTAGTATACCTACCACTAGAATTTGTTCTCGCGAGGTCTACTGTTCTCAGAACTACTAGTATACCTACCACTAGATTTTGTTCTCGCGAGGTCTACTGTTCGCAGAACTACTAGTATACCTGCCACTAGATTTTGTTCGCGCGAGGTCAACTGTTCGCAGAACTACTAGTATACCTACCACTAGATTTTGTTCTCGCGAGGTCTACTGTTCGCAGAACTACTAGTATACCTACCACTAGATTTTGTTCTCGCGAGGTCTACTGTTCGCAGAACTACTAGTATACCTACCACTAGATTTTGTTCTCGCGAGGTCTACTGTTCGCAGAACTACTAGTATACCTACCACTAGATTTTGTTCTCGCGAGGTCTACTGTTCTCAGAACTACTAGTATACCTACCACTAGATTTTGTTCTCGCGAGGTCTACTGTTCGCAGAACTACTAGTATACCTACCACTAGAATTTGTTCTCGCGAGGTCTACTGTTCGCAGAACTACTAGTATACCTACCACTAGATTTTGTTCTCGCGAGGTCTACTGTTCGCAGAACTACTAGTATACCTACCACTAGATTTTGTTCTCGCGAGGTCTACTGTTCGCAGAACTACTAGTATACCTACCACTAGATTTTGTTCTCGCGAGGTCTACTGTTTGCAGAACTACTAGTATACCTACCACTAGATTTTGTTCTCGCGAGGTCTACTGTTCGCAGAACTACTAGTATACCTACCACTAGATTTTGCGCGTGGCTTCGCCGACGTGGAGGTCGACAATTATTGTCCTAATCCAGGTTATGGTCTACCCATGTGCCTTCAGCTGTTTTAGCGTGAAAGCGTAACTTATAATAAATTAAAGATATACAAACAGCATCCACTCACGTTTCCCCTCGTTACTCTTCATCACATCATACGCCGTCCCCACCAAGTTCATCCCCACTACAAGGCCTGCCACACACAGGAAGGCCACGTCCCAGTCATCCACCATCCTCCTGTTGCCGCCGGTCTTGCAGTACTTCAGCTGCGTCTGGTTGGCTTCGAGTCCGTAGGAGGAGCGAGTGAGGTTGTTCACGCAGTGGCTGAAGCGCGTTCGAGGGGATGGGTCGCGGATGTGGCCGCACGAGCTGGCCAGGCAAAGGCCGCGGTGGATGAGGGTGTGGTTGAAGCGGTACTGGTCGTTGGAGAAGTGCTGGGACGAAATGGTGATGTAAGCTTAATTTTGAGCCGGAAATGTGGCACACAAGGAAGATCAGCAAAAGGAAGCGAAGGAACGTGAACTTTGGCAACCCAATGAAGAATTTTCTACGCACAGCAATGAAGGAACTCTTATTTACTATCCTTATGTACAAATCTCTGTATCGCACTGCGCACTGAGGTTTCCTGTTAGAGAACCCATTCCTGGGTTAACCATTCGCCATTGTTCATAACTCATAACATTGTTTTTTGTAATTTAGGTATATGTCGCACCCAATAGCCGTTCAGTCAACCGCCTAGCCTTTTCACTAAACGGCGCCGTTAACTAACGGCCTGAATAATATTCAGCCGTCTAATACAACATTTAATGAACTGGCTGGCTGATGCTTAGGCCATTTATACAATAGGGCCACAATTGCGTCTGCAACGTCCCCGGTGCTGCGGGAAGTGCAACGTCTTCGCCCTTACGTAACAATGGATAGGCACCCAAAAGATATACTTTGTCACACCGGTCGGGGGGGGGGGGGGGGGGGGCGGGGGCTGCCCCGTTTTATATGCACTCTAGGGGTAGCGTCCAAAAGGCTACGTGGAGTCGGGGTGCCCCGATTTGGTTTTGCGTAGAACGCATTTAAACTGTGAGAAACATCAGAAACATTGTGGCTTGTCGACATCAGTATGGATATCAGCGCCAGGTGGCAGAAAATGGAACTAAATTTAAAGTCTGGGCTAGGCAAGTAGGTAATCGCTATCGATCCAAGTAATTTGCCTAACTGTTTGATTGAATGTCTGAATAACATTCAGGCCGCTAGTTAATCGGCTTCGTTTAGTGAAAAGGGTAGGCGGTTGACCAAACGGCAAATTAATCCAGTTGGCTGCCACATATAGGTACACACGGCTACATATCAAGCTATACATTCCAGTTTAAGCTGATCTCGCATTCGGATTTCCGTACAATGCGAGGTCAGCTTAAATAATAGGAATAAGAATGAGAACTGCAAAACGGAACAGTTGTTTTACAGGGGATTTACCAAGGTAAAGATCCTTTAATTGTAGGATGAAAGGTCTATTACCTCTACAACACTGAGGAGGCGATCGTTCCTGTGCGGCATCAGGTCGAAGGTCCCCAGGCAAAACACTCCTCGCCTCGCTTGGCACTCCTCCCAGTCATCCAGATGGAACAGCTTCGGCATCTCATGGTAATCCTCATCTGTGAAACAAGGTTATTGGTTTAAAGAAGAGCTGTTATTGTATTTATAAATTATTTATAGTTACTGAAAAGTTTCAAGGGAATCGTTTGCGCATGTGATGAGGAGGGATGAAACGCATGTATCTAAAAGAGTGATGAATAATAGGTAGGTAGGTGGTGGTATATGGATGGAAAGGGTGAGGAAGACTCAAAGAAAGTATGGATAGGATGTGTGATGAAATTAGGATACAGCGTGACGGCGGACAGGGAAGAATGGAAGAAAACATCGTGTTGCGCCGACCCCACGTTACACGGGACAAGGGCAGGACGAAGAAGATCATAATTAAAGACATGAATTGCTCTACTGCTCTACCTTCAAATCTGTCTGACCTCAAACATTCGTTTTGTGATGTTTCCGTGTATGCCTTGAGGGTATTACTTGCGACCCACAACACAACAGTCTCAACCTCGCCGCGGGATGAGGTCTATCGAAAGCCTTTGAGTTAAATCCGGTGTCAAAAGACTCTACGATTCCGTAAGATATAAATATTTAAAAAGATAAACAACTTGATAAAAGTGTATTTATAGCTCGCTGTGATTGAACCGCAAGGTATCCTATTTTTAACGTGACACTGATTTTTAAACGTGTTGACACGAAAGCTTAATGCTTTCATTTGTTTTTAGGGTTCCTCACCTCAAATGGAAAAACGGAACCCATGTATTATCACTTCGTTGTTCGTCTCTCGGTCTGTCAAGACTGTTTTTTAACCGACGATAAAAAGGAGGAGGTTCTCAATTCGACACGTACATAATATACTTATACAACATTAGTTTTTGTTTACACAAAACCCGAAAAGGGGTCATTGTACTCATCATTTTCGACGACACGGTTGGCGCAGTGGTTGACTGCTGCGCAGCATATCGCGGGTTCGATTCCCGCACGAAACAAATATTTGTACGACCTACAAGTATTTGTTCCGAGTCAGGGTGTTTTTCTATCTATAATATGTATGAATTTACAAAAAAAAAAAAAATGTATATAAGTAGTTTATCAGCCATCTCGTTACCATAACACAAGCATTAGGTTGCTTAGCTTGGGACTAGATGGCGTTGTGTGAAATGTCCAAGGATATGATGTCCATGGCCATGTCCATTTATGATATAATTTCATTACTGTATGTTTCAAGGTAAATTAATGATATTGTCTCTATTACTTAAATGATTAACAAACATAAATTATTCATATTTGCACGCCATATTAAGTGGCAAACATGTCTGAAGCTATTGTTTTTATTGTTATCCTGCATGCACGTTTTTATTCTTGCATGTGTACACATGTTTGAGCAAATAAATTTATCTTATCTTATCTTGATATTTATATTTATTTATTTTGAACAATTTTTTCTATGGGACCAACCTTGAAATCGCGATTTTTATGTATGACCACGTATAACTTTTTACAGAGTCGTCCGATTTGAAAAACTTTTATGTTGTTCGAGAGGGTACCTGTACCTCAAAATTGGACCCATATAAAATTGATTAACTTTGCTTCGGTAGTTTTTCAGTTAGCTTCAATAAAACGTATTTGTTACCCACTTTTAATGTGGATTATGTTCTAGTTCCTTTTGCAGGTAACTGGTATTAGAATTTGTGTGGGTAGGTAACCAAAAACAACAAAAAAAAAAAACACAACACAACACAACAACACAACTAAAAACTGAAAAAAAACTTTCGGAAGTCGGTGGCGAAATTAAAGTTAGTTTTCACTTTGTAGTGTTGTTTTTGGAAGTCGGTTGTATTTTTTTGTAATAATTTTTTTTCTCAGAAACGTGTGGAGGTATCAAGTTGAAATTAATATCAAATACGTAGTAATAGGTATTACGGTCGCTTGGAGGATTTTTGCGACATACATATTTTGATTATTTGGTACTCACAAATAAATCAAATCTTAAAGAAGTACTTCCCGTTGACCTAGAATCATGTTTGGCAAGAAGCAAGGTCTCACAGCACAAGTAAAGTAAGCATATTTTTTTGCGATTACATTACATTAATTTGCAGTTGGAGAATTGACCGTAACATACAATATCAATGTATGGGAGAACATGTTTTGCAACTGCAAGTTAAATTTGGTTTTGGGAAAAATTCATGCCATCCGACACACTCTTAGCCCTGCAGTTTTATTTGACTTCCGCAAGGTACAGGTGAAATATACATTGAACAGGTGCAAGCCATATCTAACAATATAGCACTCAGTTTCATTTGACAATTAGCATTTCACCCCTTGTGAAGTAGGTCTCCCAAAGTGAATGCGCATAGAAATCTTCGTCACTGTTCGGCATCGGTCGCATTCCCGAGCGTCGGAAGACGATATGTATATAGAGTGGTTAAGTGCATTATCTTCATGCTTAAGGCCGAACTATACGCCAATGACCTTAGTGGTTAGCTTGCGCATTCTGGCCTGAGCTCACGCAACGCGTCGTACGTCCAGCCAGTAATAGGACTCGCCCATCAAGGAGCGCTGTCCCAAATTAGACGCATTTTTAATTTATTATAATAAAAAATATACATGTTTTTAAAAAGTAACAAAACCAAATCATTTTCGTTTGTATTGCAAAGTAGTAGATATTTTTTTTATATTCTTTTGATAAAAAATGAAGGAGTAAAATGGTTTCATCTTAACGATTTGGAGGTGATTTGGGGTTATTTTTTCTTATTATTTCCGATAGAAAAATTATGGCTAAACCAAATTACGATTCATATCATGTAGATTACTAACAATTTTTTTCAGATGTAATTTCTCTGTAGGTTCCGCCGAAAAACTGCTTCATCTGCACGCTGTTTTTAAGCTTTTTTCGAAAGAGTAGCCTTAATTTAGGACTCTTACGATTAAATGATTCGGGTGTTTCCGGGAATACGACAATTAGCGAAGTCTGCATGCGCATTATTAATTTGGGAATACTGTACTTAGGTTTTTGAATAATAAAACCACTCCAATATTAGGATGGATGGATTACCTAGGATGTTTTTTATTTAAAGTTGTGTTATTAAATTGAATATAGATTACTATAGCTACAAACCAACCGTTCCGTTACTCCAATGGCTCAGCGGTTGCCTAGCGCTAGTCGTGGCTTCGATTACAGCAAAAAGTTTATAGAGGTGAGTGATCGTTTTGATTTAATTATTTATTATTTCACGACTGCCCAATAAGGAGTGTAATTTATTCAGGATTGATGTTTGTATGTTTGTATGTAGGGTATCGTTAGAAGCCTTACAACATCCCAGGTGACACTCCATCCGAGTGGGACCATTCTGTGGAACATTTTTTAATCTAAGAGGTCCCCCGACTGCAATGACAATTTAATTTATCTGTTTAGTCAAGGAATATACTTAACTTGTTTTTAGGGTTCCGTACCTCAAAAGGAAAAAACGGAACCCTTATAGGATCACTTGTTTGTCTGTCTGTCTGTCAGTCTGTCAAGACCGTTTTTCTCAGGAACGGGTGGAGGTATCACGTTGAAATTAATATCAAATACGTAAGTCTGTGGTCTCTTGAAGTCCTAAAAAATTCAAGCTTCTAAGTCAATGGAATAAAAACATACGGCCATTTATTCGACATATTTTGATACTCGCAAGTAAATCAAAACCTATAGGGTACTTCCCGTTGTTTTAGAATCATGAAATTTGCTAAGAAGCAAGGTATTCTAGCGCAAGTAAAGGAAAAAGTCCGAAAATTGTAAATTAGTAATTTTTTGACATAAAAAATTTTTTTTGGGATCCAATGTTAAGTTTGTTTTTGGGCTAAAAGTTCTTTTCAACTACGGAACCCTTCATTGTGCGTAGTCCGACACGCACTTGGCCGGATTTTTTATTCGTTTTTTGGCAGGGCAGTCGTGTTTTTAATTTTTTAATAACATTGAGTTTTTTAATCTGGAATTTGTCAGCAGCAGCGCGGAGTCTGGCTTTGTGCGCGGTTGTGGGCACCAGGCTGGCCCCCGCTACAGCTAGCCCTGCGGGGACACGGGCTTGCTGTGCTGGCAGTACCTGGTGTCACTCGGATGCTCAGGAAATTCCCAATAAACCACAAATAAGCTGTTTACTGTCACCGCCATTGTAAATTCAAATTCCTACCCATAAAGTTCGGGGTCACAGTAATAATAAGTTCCTGCATTGAATGCGTGGCTTACAATAAGCAGTAAAGAGCATAGTTTCACCGCTAATATAAGGCGTTGTCCGGCAGTTAGTGCGACGGAGCATTGTGGTGGTCAGTGAGTCAGCAGCCTTAGTGGGTGGTGCGATGATTACGATATAATAGTGCGATAGTTGGACCGTAATTAAAAGTGATGTAGGTATATTTGCATAATTAATATAGAAATATTCATGTTTTGTCAAGTCATAAAACCCGTGCGAAGCGGGGCCGGGGGTCGCTATAGAATATAATTTAAAAAAAAATGAAGCCCTATATTTCCCTTGGCCAGGCCATCGCCATAACTTGAGAACGGCTGACCGATTTGAATTTTTGATTATTGTTTCTATTTTATTGTCCTCTTTACTGGTGTGGTTTAAAAGAAAAAAATTAATAGGAAAAACAAATAAATTGTAATTCTGACAAGGCAACGTCTGGCGGGTCAGCTAGTATTTCATAAAAACCCCTCACCATTTATTTTATAACCAGCGACGGCGACCACCATCGCTGTCAAAACCACCCACACGATGACCATAACTGTCACTCAGTGTCAAAACACCACTTTTAAACTCACTGCACTTGTTGATAAAATGTTCTTCTAAGGAAAGCTACCACAGATAACAATCACTCTTGTTAATAGTAATAAGATTTATGTATTCACCACGGGTGGCGAAAGTCGACCACCGGTGGCTGTGCTGCGGATAAGTGCTGAGTAAATGGCCACTGTTGACTTGCGGCCAGTTTTATATAGTGAACTATCACACGTGGGACTGAGAGCGGCTCGGGGCTCGACGATCTGTGCAAGGACTTTGATACTATAGACCTGTCGCCGCCACGTCATCCGCGGCACCAGAACGCACGAGCTGGCCAGCCTCGCCCGTCCCGGCCCAGCCAGACAACGTAGTGACGAGATTTTATATGTGTTTTGTGGTTGTTTCATGATATCTGTACCTGGGCTTTATTCCGAGAAGAATCTTCAATATTTTGGGAGGTTTGCTTCGCATAAATCGGTTTTTAGTTCTTACTGGCTCGCCCCATGGTTCAGCTCGCCATCTGTAGTTTAAATTAAATTGATTCCCACCGTTCTATACATGATATACATACATTAACGTTTCTGGTGTCTTAGGTTTGAAGTCATAGCACAGAAGTGTTACACATATATCTGCCTATGATTAATTCGGTTACATGCTCTACGACGCATCGTAGTTGTCGGGTATTAAAGAAGCAACCGCACGTCTGCCAATTAACTTCTTGCTTTAGCTATGTTCAACACAGAACTTTACGTCTTCACGTCTTTTATTAGGTATACCTGAGTTGTATGTACATAATACCCTCTCTTAGTACATACAACAATTGTCTTGGGGAGACTTCGTATTACAGCACCGACTCTCTCCCCCACTTTAAAACGGACTAATCATGGCCTTCCGCCTGTCCAACTCTCACGAGGTTTTCGCATTGCCGTATCGAAATACCTCTTAATGTAACCGACTTCTAAGAGCATCAGAAACATCTTATTATTGCGTACTAATTTGCTCCTCTATAGGAAATCTAGAATCTAAGCATTTAGGCTGGGAACCACTACACTATTCTCTAGTGCTACCACTTAGCTTATATTTCTCTCTGATGAGCTGCCACTCCATCAAACACAAATCACTTTTACTTTGCACTAGATAATGAATTAAATTATGTTACAATTTGGTGTATTCAAATGTATTGGCAGGCGCGCCATTGTCCTTGTCTATGGTGATCTCTCTATGAGTTCGGTGTTTGGTGTTACCAGCCAGCATCACCTTATGCTCTTAGGACTCGTTTGTTACACGTTTCGCCCTACTAATATAATTTGACTTGTTTACCTTTTTACTTCGCGACCCACTCGTCGCGACAAGACCCAAAAAACTACCGGGGTTCTTTTTAAACTGACGCCCACACTACTTTTTATGCGGCTACTCCGGATAAACTGACGCCCACACTACTTTTTATGCGGCTACTCCGGATAAACTGACGCGAAAATTTTAAAATTTTTCGTCATGGGTGTCATTTTCATGGTTTTTGAGGTTGCTGATAACGATAATAACGGGGTTAAAATCAAAATTCAAGATGGCGGCTGTGAAAATTTTCAAAATTTTCGTCATGGGTGTCATTTCTTTTGCTTCTGAGGCCGCTAAAGCCAATGCAAATGAGATCAAAATCAAAATAGATTCTGACAAAAAATAAATAAAATTTTCGCAGCCGCCATCTTGAATTTTGATTTTAACCCCGTTGTCGTTATCAGCGACCTCAAAAACCATGAATATGACATTCATGTTGAAAAAAAATAAACTAAAGAGAAAAGTAATAATTTAAAAAAAAAAACTTAAGAAATAAGCGGGCACTCAAATGTCGTTTATAATAATAATGATGTTGATGACGATGTTGATCTCAAATAAACAAATTAATTAATTAATATCATTTACTTGGGACAACCCTTGCTGTTAAGGCAATGTCTAGACGTTGTCGGCATTTACCACAAGACCAAAGGCGTCGTCCTACTGTATGTTTTTATACTGTGATGAAGTGTTCCGTAGTTGAAAAGAATTTATCCCAAAAACAAACTTAAGGCTTGTCCGCCGTAAAAAGCGCGGTCACTGTCTGCATAGAAAAGAAAGAGAAGCGCGATGACACAACGCTTGCAAAATATGAAGTAATTACCGATTTACAAAAAACCTATTGATGGGACTAAAAAAGTAATGACATGAAATCATTCCTTATTATTATGTAAAGAACTGTTTAATTTTATGAACAGTTTTAATGAAAATTGTAGGAGTAATTTTACTATGGTAAAAACTAGAAAAAATAGACAGAAATAGACCTGGGTTATTTAGTTCTTTTTTTCCTTAGTTCTACTAACTAAAATAGATTTCAGGACACATGAAATCACTTCTTATGTATTGTACTGTAGAATGCTGTGTATTTTTTCCTGTCAAAAATATGCTATAGTTACTGTAAAAGATGGTCACAAAGTTACTTAGTTTCGCCGTATTTTATGGAGGAGGAGCCTTAACATTGTAGTTGAAAAACATGTTCTCCCAAACATTAATACACGTCACGGTCAATTCTCCGTGTGATCCTCTCCAGCACGACCATGGATGATTACCTTAATTGTAATGTGGTACATATTCATGAAAAAATGTGTACTTTATTGTACTAACGACTTTAAAAAATGTACTCGCATATTTTCGCTGATTTAACTACGTGCGCGATGACAGCAGCGCGCGCATGGCCGCCATTGTGGATTTCGGTAGTAAAAGATGGGTTTATTTAATAATTTAATTGCAACAAAAGTAATATAAGGTTACCTACTGATGATACGATATCCCATGTTGCTTTTTAATCTTAGTATTGTAATTTTTGCAGCCTTACAACGCAGCTTGGCATTTTTTTGACAGAGTGACTTTTCCGAGCGCGAACCGCGGCCGACTGAGTCACGCTGGCCCTAAATTCATTTTAGGGCCAACGCGCTGGTGCCATTTCTACGCGCGGTTGGCCCGGTCCTTACTATATCAATGACTCGAACGTTCATAATATCGAATGGTTAATAATAATCGAACATTCAATATAATATCGTACATCGAGTGTTCAAAATATCGAATTTATGTTTGATCGAGCGTTCACCGCATCGCGTAGGTAGGTACTTATTCATTCTATCGAAATGTAAAATATAATGAATACAAGAAAAACACAAAAAATAGCTTAATAAATCACACTTTAGTCTTTAATTATTATCTTTTAGGTAAAGGTAAATTTTAAAATTTTGTGTGAATTGCAATTCTCTGTTGTCAATTATTAATCCATGTTGTTTTTATCAAAAGTAATGATAGATATCACCAACTGGTTTGGAAAAGGTCATGTTCGGGGAAATATTCATTCTCGTGAGACGCGAAATAATAAATTACTTACATAAATTATTATTAATATTTGTACGCCTCAGGGCAAAACATAGAGGATCTACTTATCCGTAACATCTCGCACAATATTGTACATTGACCTATGTTTACAAATAAAGCATTCATTCATTCATTCATTCGTAAAGCAAGCTCATCACCTATTTTCCACCTTCACTGTGATCTGTATTTCGAAATAATACACGGGTTTTCCTAGAACTCAAAACAACATTGAAGGATGGCACCATAGATAATACACTATATAAAGGATGGCACAGAAGCTGAAAACGTTGCTCTCTTTATAATCGTCATCATCCAACGCGCATCTCTTCTTTGTTTGTTTTTTTTTTTATGGGAATTATGTATGACACTGTTTATGTAAAACACTTCTAATCGTGACATATTTTACACTTATTACATGGAAAACCATTTAAAACGCAAAACAATTTCTAAAAAGTTCCACTTTAGTTATTGGACAAATTAGAATCAACAAACAATCCCAACGCGGGGAGTTCTTTCCCCACTGTTATGGAACCTGGTCGTAGACAGCCTCATTAAAACCCTCAATGACAAAGGATACTACACCGTAGGCTACGCCGATGATTTAACTATAATAATAAATGGCACCCACGAAAATACCCTATGTAACTTCATGCGTCAAGCTTTGAAAATAGTAGAGGACTGGTGCAGTAAACACCAACTATCAGTGAACCCCACAAAAACTAACCGAGCTGATTCTCTTTACAAAAAATAGGAAGCTGACAACACTACAACTACCACGTTTCTTTGGAACTACCCTAAGCCTATCAGCTGAAACCAAATGCATGCAAATGATATGCAGGGCTCTGCTAATTAAATAAACATTTCCATACAATAGGAATAACGGACCATCCTCTGTGCAGGGCTTGCCTGGAGGCTGAGGAAACCGTTACGCACGTACTCTTTGAATGCACAGGCGTAGGCGTCACCCAGATTAGAACAAAAACTCTTGAAACACCCGGATCCCTCACCCGGACCCTTCACAGATGTTCTGAACAGACTAGGAGACTTGATTGACTTCTGGAGTGAGGTGGGCTGGTTGGAATAACCCCCGACGGCTGCTATGGCCCACGCACAATGGTCCACATGAAGGACTAATTGCGGAAACCATACCCTCTAACATAGAACATAGAAAGCTTTGCACACATCTTCCAATCACCTTGTATATTATGTTTAAATAAAATTATTTAAACATAATATACCTGCGGGGTTTATTATTGGCCAACCCTAAATTAACATGTACTACAATACTGTTTTTATAAATAAACAATTTGATTTGATTTTTGATTTGATATCGTCCACGGATCTGGAGGTGCCCTTTATAATATTAAATAATAATAATGTAATCAATTGTAAATAGTAGTAAATAAATGAATAATTAATTAATAATTTTATGTACTAACATAGCGATAAGTATGATTTACTTGTTAGTAAATCGATAGGTATGGAATGTTTTTATTCTGAAATTAAATGATGAAATAAATTAAAGTAGATAAAGTAGAGGCTATTAATAATTGGGTAAAAGAAAAGACTTAATAAAGTAGGTAGATAGAAATTTTATTTTAATATTTCTAGTAGTTTTCCGTGTCTGCGCAATTGAGTTTTGCCAAATATTCCTGTACTAATAAATCAAACCAGTCTATGATAACTTAAACTATAAATAAATCTTTAGCACTCTGTTAAACTGGTTATGCAAGTAGGGTTCTAAAAATAAAAAAAAACCGATTGGCAAAAGCATGTTTAGTCAGAGAGGTAGCACAAAAAAAAATATATAAACATGTTTTGTCTATCTAAGCGGACGTTTTTTGTGTTGATCATAATGAATGAACTCTAAATAATTACGAATAATAATATTATAACAATATTGGCTAAGTGTGTCGTTCGTGTTAATTGTGCAATAGTGCAATGTGCAACTAACAGCTTTGTCACAGAGCAAAATGAACTAAAGAAAGAAAGAAAGAAACACATTTATTTAGCACAGACTAAATTAAAGAGGCAAAACAAAAAAAAATAAATAATACTTAAATTTAAAAAAAAAAACTACATTTGCGGTGAAATTACAACAAAAAATACAATGCAGGAATGTGTGCCTCACGGCTGAACTAATTACTATTTAAATACCTACACAAAAATAGTGCTTTTCTGTGTTAGTTATGACTAGCCAATGGTTTAGCCCTTTTGGTCGTAGCCAAATAATACGGCGAAGTCAACTATATTAATTCAATAGACTATGAAGGCGCCTAAGAGCGCCGTCGAATAATTTGTTACTTCGCACATAAACAGATACCTAAGTTAGTTTTTAGTATCATGAAGAGAGACAAATCACCTATGTTCAGACCACCATGAAAACTACCACAATTTAATCTAGATACAGTAATATTCGGATACAAATGGCTGGTCAAGCCCCATAAGTTTAAGCCCCATTAATTTGTAGTCCACTCAAGAAATGACCAAAAAGGGGTTGTAGAGTGCGTGAGTTGGGACGTAAGCGATTTCTTCAGAAAGTTGTTCAGGGTGCTTAGGGAGTAAACTTACTAAAAGTCTATGGGAAGGTTCTATGGAAGGGGGAGGTTCTATGAAAGTTTCCACTTTTGAGTTTTTTCACTAATATCTTTAAAACAGTGCGTCGTAGAGAAAAAATATATTCTATCCGTTGCCTGTTCTTCGTTCGCGTTATTTCAGGATAAAAAGTAGCATTTAATAGGTACATTAATTTGTCAACTCTAAATTACCATGTACCTACTACAATACTATTTTTATAAATAAACAATTTGATTTGATTTTATTTGATTTGATATATTTGTTAATCCAGCGCCCTAATTGCGTAACACATTCTCAATCGGAGTTGGTTTCATTTTGACAGTTCAACAACATTCATTGCGTTATTTACGTTGTCGAGCAGACAATTTTTTCGAACTTATGAAGCAATGGATTAGCAATTTGTTTCAAAATTAATCAAATTCCGATAGATTGTGTGTTACGCAATTAGGGTGCAGGTCCTAATCTATCTACCAGCCAAATTTCATCCAAATCCGTTCAGCCATTGAGTTATCGAAACTTTTATTTATGTAGTATATCGCCCGCGTGGATGTCAATTGTGATTACTACCTACTACTGGTATAAAAAGTATCCTATGTGTTAATCTAGGTTATAAACTATCTTGTGCCAAATTTCATCCAAATCCGTTCAGCCGTTTTTGCGTGATTTAAATTAAAGGACTCACCAGAGGGCGAGTGAAGTAAACAAAGAAATCCGTGTGCTCCGTAATAAAATATAAATATTTAATAGTTTTCGTAACTTTTGGGTCGTAAAACAAGTTGAAAAGTGGACCGTTATTCGTGGAAATTGTGTTGGACACTAAATAGTGGACATATTTACGAGACAAATGACAGTGAAATAAAGTGATTGTCATCTTACACAAAGAAGTTCACGCTACAAGTTTTAACACACATCTGACATTGGCAGAATTGTCGACAGCGGCACCATTGCCATAGTGAAAAATAGAATAGAATCGCTAGTGAGCAACTAAACTCGAAAACCAAATCAAGAATTATTCCTGAAGATACAGACGAGCAAAAATAAGGAAGTAAATTGCACCATTTTATCAGAATATAACCCGAAATCGAAATTTAGTGAGTCATTGCAAATAAACAATCGATCCTACAGCGACATTTAGCGGAGAATAGACATAAAAAACAACGCCATCTACATTTTCCAACCTCAACAAATAGTACAACGCCATCTAGTATCGAATAGAAGGAAACAAAACGTAAACAATCCAATTTAAGATGAGCATCGACACTAAAACCTAATCAAAAGTTTAAGAATTGATATTAAAAACGACGTACAGGACACTATCAACTCGTTAGAGGCAAAAATAACTTTGAGTATTCAACAAGTGAACGATAAAATCGACGAAAAATTTTCCTCTATAAAAATCAACATAGACGAGCTTAAAGAAACCGCTTCATTACAGAACAACAGACTATGCCTGCTCGAAAAACAAGCAAGGATAAGGAACCTCATGTTTTTTGGAATAACAGAAGGAGAAAAATCATATGAAGAGTTTGAAACCAAAATAATCACGATACCGGCAAGAAGTTTGGAAATAGAATGTAACAAAAATGAAATAGAATTTACTAGAAGGATGGGAAAGAAAGGGGAAGGAAAAATACGGCCAATAATCGTCACGTATACGACGTTCGGCAAGATACCTTGTATTCTTAAAAACAAAATTCTACTTAAGGACTCTGCCATGTATATTAAAAAAGATTTTCCACCTGAGATTCTAGAAGAACTCGAAAGAAATTACAAGAACAAGTTATTAAAGAAAGAGGCGAGGGAAAAATAGCCTTCATCAAGTACGACAAAATAATTATTAAAAGAAACACCACCAATTCACCACCTAAAATACCTCAGAACATTCTCAAAGAAACGAGAGCTAGATATCTCACCACCTACCCAAATACCAGAAAATTCACATGAACCAGGTAAAAAACATTCACCCAAATAATATCAGGCTGCCAAGAAAAATAAAACACAAAATGAAAATCAAGGATCGATTTTGAAATTTGTTCAGAAACAAAGCGATCAGCAGAAATTAAGATCAATTTCTACTACTTCGGTTGACGAGAGCGACGCCGAATAGCAACTAATAAAGCCTCCCTTCACAACGCCCCAAAAATCAAAAAAGTTATATAATAAAAAAGAACACTTACCTACCCCAATACGGTTGGTCACCGCGGGGTCAGTAGACCAAAACCCTACAAAGAACGGAAATAAAACCTACATTGCTTCCTTCAACGTCAGATCCCTGGCAAATGAAACCAGAATAACTGAGCTAGAATATGCACTATCAACGATAAAGTGGGACATTGTGAAAGCCACAAACCAGGTTACATCATGGAAGACAGGAACGAGTACTAACTCTACCTAATGGGTGAAAGCAAGGGAAGAAATGGAGTAGACTTCATGGCCAAAAATCAAAAACATATAGAAGTACAGGAATCAATGCTACCCTTTCTGATAGAAAGGGTAGCATTGATTCATTAAAGATTCACGAAAAAACTGTTACCATAATCCAAACATATGCACCCACTTCTAGTTCTGAAGGAAAAGAAATGGATAACTTTTACGAATCTTTTGGAAAAGCAATCGAGAAAAGCATAACCAACCAATATAATTCTCCTTGGCGACTTAAATGCTAAAATTGGGCTACCAAACCATATTTTCCCATGGCACGAAATTCACCCTAATTTCGTGAAATGGGAAAATATGGTTACGGAAAAAGAAACAAAAGAGGTGAAAGGTTCCACTTCTTCAACACAAACTCAAAATAGCTAATACAATGTTTAATAAATCACCTAAGTTAAGATGACGTGGATGTCACCTAACGGTACGGCGAGGAACGAAATAGATTACATTGCAACAAATACCTAAGCCACAAATCATCGAAGATCTCAGCGTTCTTAGTAACTTTAAACACCCAGGCGATCACTCTATCATCAGAATAAACACAACCAGCAACAAGAAAAAACGCTCTAATTTCCGAACTAAACCACAAAATACACAGAAGAACTAGCCAAGCACGAAGAACACGAGACGAAAACTGTACACAAGTATTACGACAACATCGAGAGAAGTATCCTGAAAAGCTCCACTTGCGCTACCCTACTCCAGGAAAGTACACGCAAACAAACAATTATAAATGACGAACTCATCAAACTTAAAGATGAAAAACATATCCTGAGAAATAAAGAAAATAAAACAAAACAAGAAAAAAAAACAGCTAAGCAAACTCAAGTGAAGAAAGATAAAAAATAACACCAAAAAATATAGACAAAAAGTCCTACAGAACTAAAATACCTGGAAAAATCTGGCGCTGTTAAGAAAGCATATAAATATCTAACGAAAACCAAAACACTTATGAATCAGCTACAGACCACCTTACAACAAACAGAAAAGATCTAATAAAAGTAGATACAAATTTCTACTAAAATATTTATAAAAAACGCAGCGATTCCACAGAAGAAGCACAAACTAATCCTGTAAATACAGACAATATACCAGATTTCTGTACATGGGAAATTAAACACTCCATCGACAAACTCAAGTGCGAAAAAAGTCCAGGCCCAGATGGCATAACAAACGAAATGATAATATTTGGAAGAAACACCCTAACTAAACCACTAACGTCACTATTCTGTTTAATACTACATCATGACAAACTGGGGGATGTGGCATCCCCCCGTTTACGACCCCTGGCTTGAAATATCAAGAGTTCGCTTTTCTGTACATTGTACAGGAGACCGTGTACCCTCACATACTCCTCACAGACGCCAATCAGCTTTCTGAGCGCAGCTATTGATGGGCTGAGCAACACCATATCATCTGCATAACTAAATACTGTTGATACAGTGACCATCGATCGACCATCCTACTCCGCTGTCGCTCAGCTCAACAATCAGCCCATTCACGTACAAGTTGAAGAGTGAAGGAGATGTTAACCCCCCCTGTCTCACTAAACACCCATCTCACCGTGAAAATTTAGGTGAAGTGAGCGTGGAGTGAGCTGTCAATAGTGTCAATTCCTAGAACAAACAAACTCACTTCACCTAAGTTTTCACGGTGAGATTTTTACAGAATCGACCGGCTGTACTCATCAGAAAGTTCGACAAGCCATTTGACCTGGTTAGTTTGGTGGTCATACCAATATTTAAAAATATAGCTTAGAAGTAAACCAAACAAAAACAAAAATTATGACAAACAGACACAAAACAGCAATAATAATTTCATCTACCAACCTAGAACACGTTGAAGAGTACATCTACCTAGGACACCTAATTACTTTCTACTAAAAACTGTACAGAAAAAGAAATAGAAAGAAGAATCAAAACTACCTGGAATAAATACTGGACTCTAAAAGAAATATTCAAGAATAAGATGAAATAAAACAAAAACCATGGAAACATGCCTACTTCCCACACTCACATATGCCTGAAGAAACGAAACTTAGAAAAAATCAAAGTGTGCCAAAGAGGAATAGAAAGGAGCTATATGAACGCAATTAGAAGTAAAACCAAGGCAAGGGACGTGACCATAAAGGTACTTGGATTGAAATGGAAATGGGCTGGACATATCCAAAGAGCACAAGATGAAAGGTGGACGAAAGTCACCACCAGCTGGTACCTACTGAACAAAAAGCGCAGACATGGTAGACCACAAATGAGATGGAGCGACGATATTGTAAAAATAGTAGGTAACATTTGGAGTAGTGTAGCTACAGATAGAATAGCATGGAAACGAATGGAGGAGGCTTTCACCGCTATTGCTAGCGGTCCTTGTACATAATATATTAAATAACGGTACTTAGAAATTAAGAAACATATTGTTACTAACATTATAAGAGTCAAGTTTGTATCATTAATCATTAGTTAAGTCAAACAAAATTTGTAGAAGGAAAATAAAGCTTATTTTATTTTATTTATTTTTTAAGATCCTAACAAAATAACACTTATCATCACTACATAGTATAAAACAAAGTCGCTTCCCGCTGTCTTTCTGTTCCTATGTATGCTTAGATCTTTAAAAATACGCAACGGATTTTAATGCGGTTTTTTTAATAGATAGAGTGATTCAAGAGGAAGGTTTATATGTATAACTAGCTTTTGCCCGCGGCTTCGCCCGCGTGAATGTCGGAAAATATGGCACAGGAACAAAAATATTGAGATAGCTTCTGCCCGCGACTTCTTCCGCGTAAAAATTCATGTTCCCTCAACCCACCCTGTCGCATCGCATTGCCTTCCCGCGCTATTACTTCATTTTCGCTAAGCGTTCCTTCTCAATTTTTTTTGCTCGGCACTTTAGAGTTCTAGTGTGATGTTAAATACTTCTATAGCCTTCCTTAAGAATTGGGCTATGAAATGCAAAAATAATTATTAAAGTCCGACTGGTAGTTCCAGAGATTAGCGCGTTCAAACAAATAAAAAAAAGCGTGTGTGTCAGCTCCGTCGCACGACTGGAGTTTACTCTTGTTTTTTGTGTCGTTTCGAGTTTCCGACTATCTATTTTTCAGTAATTTCTGTCGGGCTGGGTTTCTTAAATGAATCAGTGCTATACAAAAAGCAACTTTAAGGTGTAAAGGCACTGCTCCCTCTTCCCCCTAATCTCCCTTTCACCTCTCCTCTCTCTCTAAACCCTCCCCTTCCCACACTCTCACCCTCCCCCTCACTGCACCCTTTCACCCTCCTCACCCTCTCCCTATCACCCCCTCACTACATCCCTTTCCCGCTGACCTCCCCGCCCCCTACCCTCTTCCCTTCTCCACACCCTCCCCCTCCCATCATCCTCCCCCTCAGCCTCCTCCTCACCACCCCTCCCCTTCCTCTCTCTCACCACATCCTCCCCTTCCCGCTTTCCCTCCTCACCACACTCTGCCCTTCCCCTTTCCCTCCTCACCACCCCCCCCCCATTCCCACTTTCCCCTCTACCCTTCCCTATAGGGAAAAAACTATTAATGACAAACATTATTACTTGCTTAGGCAAGTATTTGTGCCAAGTTTAAACTTAATTAAGCAAATGAATAAGATTTTTCATATAAATTATATTCCCTGTTTTTTTAAAATTGTATCCCTGTTTAAACACACAGGGATACAATTTTAAAAAATCGTTTGGGAGATTTCCGTAACTTAAAAGAAAGATTATTTACACCAATTTTCGAGTTAAGCCCCGCAGTAAAACCTGCCCTGTAAAATTGTCTACCCCTTTTCAACCCTTTAGGGGTGGATATTCGAAAAACCCTGTTACACGTTATTCGTCATTTTTGGTTTCAAGTATAAATACTGAGTTTCGAGAAAATCGGAACACGCGTTAAAATTCCTACAAACAAACTTTGAGACCCCCCCCCCTCCCTCCTGAGGGGGTAGTTTAGAAAAACTAAAAATGACAAACTTTATAGTATAATTAGATAAATATTCATCCCAAGTTTCAAGTGTATTAACTCAAGGACTAAGATTTTTCATACAAACGTTGGACTCCTGTTTCACAGCTTTAGGGGTTGAATTTTGAAAAATCCTTTCTTAATGCACCCCTAGACCTCATAAGGAACCTACGTGCCAAATTTGGAATCTCTAGGGCCAGCGATTTGGGCTGTGCGTTTATACAAACTTAGACACCCCCCCATCCCTCCTGAGGATAATTTACTTAGATAAATATTTGTGCCAAGTTTCAAGTCTATTAACTTAAGGAATAAGATTTTTTATACAAACTTTGGACCCCCGTTTCACCACTTTAGGGGTTGAATTTTGAAAAATCCTTCCTTAGTGGATGCCTACACTGTATAAGGTATCTATGTGCAAAATTTCAAGTCTCTAGGTCCAGTGGTTTGGGCTGTGCGTTGATATATCAGTCAGTCAGTCAGTCAGTCAGTCAGGACTTTGAATCCATACTAATATTATAAATTCGAAAGTAACTCTGTCTGTCTGTCTGTCTGTCTGTCTGTTACCTTTTCACGCCTAAACCACTGAACGGATTTCGATAAAATTTGGCAAGGCTATAGATGGTATCCTGGGGACGGACATAGGCTACTTTTTTTTTCAAAAATAATCCTACAGGGGGTGATATAGGGGATGAAAGTTTGTATGGGAAACTCAGTATTTCTTAAGTTAGGGATGTGAAAATTAAAATGTATGCTTTTATTAAAATAATTACTCAGATACTGTATTCAGCAGATTGTTTAATAAAGAAAAACTATTTTTTAACAATAAAATTTCTGTAGCTGTCATTATATTTTTTTCATCCCGTCACGAATGGCCGTTTCGGGTTGCCATCTCAAAATTTGTTAATTTACTTGCCAATTTTTACTTCTCATTTTCAAAATTAATATTAAAACGATTAAAATAATTGCTTCGTTCTCTAAACGCTAACAGTCGGCCGTCCTTTAAACGGAATGACCCTATTCCGACTCGGCCATTCGAGTGATTTGTATGACTCTATACAAAACAATGGTAAATTATGAATTTGAAACACAAGAAAAGGGCAAACCAAAATAGAATTAAACAAAATCACGATAATAATAAAGATAAAATTAAGACTAATCAATCCTGAATTCCTGATTAGATGTGCCTTCTTAGCAGATATAAGTTCCATGTCCGATTGAGTTGGGATACCTGTGGACGAAATGTTCATTATTACCTAAGAGTTGTGAGCACTGAACGAGTACAATGTATTGACTCTTTAATTTAAAGTGATCACCACAATAACGTGGCATGTTTCACTTTAAATATGTCCCCTAAATAGGTTGAAGTGATCACCACAGTATGTAGTATATTTCACTTTTAATACATCTCTAAAATGGTTGAAGTGAGCACTACAGGTAAGTAGCATGTTTCACTTTTATTACATCTCTAAATAGGTTCTAGTGAGCACCACAGGTAAGTAGCATGTTTCACTTTTATTACATCTCTAAATAGGTTCTAGTGAGCACCACAGGTAAGTAGCATGTTTCACTTTAAATATGTCCCTTAAATAGGTTGAAGTGATCACCACAGTATGTAGTATATTTCACTTTTAATACATCTCTAAAATGATTGAAGTGAGCACTACAGGTAAGTAGCATGTTTCACTTCTAGATGGAAAATAAAATGACACTTACACATATTTTTTCCACAGTGCATCAGACATGAACTTTTAGCCAATATATAGGATGACTTGACCTAGTTGCAGACCTGAAACGTTTTCTGTCAGGATAGGGACTATAACGTGGTATATACTAATTAATATAATACAAGAATACATTCAACTATATATATGCACATGGTACATGTATGGATAAAGGAATGTTATAGGAGGCTACATAAATGTATATATATATTAAGTTTCTGAACACTCATTGTTGTCGCTACTGGAGTCACTATTATTATTATCGTCATCACCATCAGACGCAGTAATAGTAATCCACTTCTTTAGAGCATCAGCAGGGTATACACTTTTGTATTTGCGTTTTGCATGGCCCTCAATACTAGAGACCTCGTACCTATCATTATTAAGAACAGCACTAATTTTGTAGGGTCCTCTAAATTTGGGTAATAACTTTTTGCTTTTACCATTTGCAGGGATGTGATAGTTCGGAATCATAACAAGATCTCCGAGTGCGAAGAATTTAGTGGGCGATTTCTTACTATCGTAATAAGCTTTCATTGCCGTTTGGTTTTTCTCTATATTTTGTTCGGCCATTCGCCGAGCTGATTCTCTCGCAGAATCCAAGTCCGTTACGCAAGAGTCTACCTCGGATATGTTCGTACATTGCACATTGATATCTAGATCCGTCTCATTCGATTCCGTAGGCGACGTCAATTGAGGATTTTCAAGGTCATTCTGAATGGAATTTAAGACAGAACCCTCGTTAGGATTAACTGTTCTATGACCAAAAACAATCTCTGAAGGGGATGTTCCGGTGCTCTTATTTCGTGTATTATTCAGACTCCATTGTATTTTACTTAAATGTTCATCCCAACATCGTTCATCGCAGCCATGATTCGATGCAGCAACTGACTCCAGTATCGTTCGGTTATACCGCTCTATCTGGCCGTTAGCGCGGGGTGTGGCAACTGCATTCAAAACATGTTTCGCGCCGATAGACTTAACATATGCCTCAAAGGTTGATGATGTGAAACTAGTCCCCCTATCAGATATTATAACTTTTGGGCATCCGATTATACTGAAAATCTCAATAAGGATTTTGATGGTAGTTTTGCTTTTCAAATTCTTAACGGCCTTAATAAAGATAAACTTACTAAAACCATCAATGATACCTAATATGTAGGAATTACCAGTCTTGCTCCTAACAAATGGACCAAGATGGTCCATATGTAACGTATGGAATGGAATGTTCCCTTTGGGAATAGGATGGAGAAATCCGCTACTTTTGGAGGTGGAAGCCTTATTGTATGCGCAATTTAGACAAGCTGATACGTACTTACGTACAAATCGGTTCATCTTTGGGAACCAATAGTCTTGCTTGATTTTATCTAATGTTTTGTCTGCGGCGAAGTGTCCTGCTTCATCGTGATTTAGCTGACATACACGCCACCGAGCACTATTAGGTACAACCCATTTTAAACTGTCACCTACCTTCCTATAGATCTTATTTTCTTTTATTTTATAGTTATTTATTATGTCCTTAATTTCTTTACTTTCAGTTTGCAATATTGATTTTACTAGTTTAAGTCTAGGGTCTGACATTTGTACTGATTGTAACCAATCAGAAGTTGTAATGTTCATTATCTCGTAAGCGCGCATGTCATCCAAATCACCAAGATCGGAACATTGAACGGGATTACGGCTTAGTGCGTCAACATGACGCATGTTCTCTCCGGGTCTATATTCAATACTAAAATTGTATTCTTGCAATAACAGCCACCACCGGGCAATTCTTGGAATTAAATCTCTTTTCGTTAGGGTAGTTCTTATTGCGTTACAATCTGTATATACTTTAAACGTCATACCAATAAGATATGTGCGGAATTTCCTTAATGACTGAACGACGGCGAGTGTTTCTAACTCGTATGAGTGTAAATTTTCTTCCTCTTTAGTCGTCTGTCTACTGTAGTAGGCCACCGGTCTTAATGGCGACCTTTCATCGACTTTTTGCAGCAGTATACCGCCAACTCCTAACTTGCTAGCATCACAATGGACCTCTGTTAAATATGCGGGGTTATATAAGGCTAATATAGGTCTCTCGATCAACTTAGACTTTATTGTTTGGAAAGCTGTCTCTTCCTCATTACCCCAGACCCAAGGTGCATTAGACTTTGTAAGCCTTGTGAGCGGTTTTGCGATGCTTGCGAAGCCTGGTATGAATCGACGAAAGAAGCTTGCCAACCCTACAAATTGCCTGACTTGATGTACAGTCTTAGGAGTTGGGAATAAAGCTACTGCTTCTGTCTTCTTCGTTCCAGGTCGTAACCCTTCATCTGACACTTCATAACCTAGGTAATCTAGTTTTCTTTCAAAGAAATGACATTTCGATATGTTTAGTGTCAATCCAGCATTCCGTAATGAAATCATAATTCGTCGAAGGTTCTGAAGACCTTCGCCAATGGAAGCTGCTGGTGACAACAAGTCATCCATATAAGGTAGTGCCAGACTAAATCTATCCTTTCCCAGAGTTTTATTAATCATATGCTGGAATACAGCAGGGGCATTGACTAAGCCAAAGGGCATACGAGTATACTCGTAATGCCCATCCGGTGTTATAAATGCAGTTAGATGCTTAGACTCCTCAGTCATCGGAATTTGGTAATACCCAGATTTTAAATCCAAACTAGTAAAATAAGATTTCCCGCTGAGGAGATCTAATTGGTCATCAATAACTGGCATTGGGTATGAGTCCTTTACTGTCTTCTTATTCAAGGCCCGATAGTCAATGCACAAGCGGTATTCACCATTTTTCTTTTTAACTAATACTATCGGACTTGCATACGATGAATTGGATTCTTGAATTATTTTGTTATCTAAAAGTTCTTTAATCAAATCACGCACAACTAATCTTTCGCTATACGAAAGCCGGTATGGTTTATATGAAACTGGTGTATTATCATGTAGTTGAATGTGCATTTCTGATATATGTGTACTTCCTAATTCACTCAAATCTAGTGCAAAACAGTCCCTAAACTCATTAACTAAATCAAGTAGACACTGTTTTTGTTCTTGCGTCAAGTCACTTCCAATATTTAACATGTCAATAGTGATTATTCTGTCATATTTAGGAATAGGGTCAGAGTCGGATAGAGTTATTGCTTTTACCTCTGGATTCGTGTCACTTCTGAATTATTAAAATAATTACTCAGATACTGTATTCAGCAGATTGTTTAATAAAGAAAAACTATTTTTTAACAATAAAATTTCTGTAGCTGTCATTATATTTTTTTCATCCCGTCACGAATGGCCGTTTCGGGTTGCCATCTCAAAATTTGTTAATTTACTTGCCAATTTTTACTTCTCATTTTCAAAATTAATATTAAAACGATTAAAATAATTGCTTCGTTCTCTAAACGCTAACACTTTTGATAGGAAATAAAGAAATATGCGGTTCAGCGTTTTTGAAAAATCATCCCCTAAGGGGGTAAAATAGGGGTTGATTTTAAAATTTACAAAACTGCATGGATTTCGACAAAATTTGGCAAGGCTTTATATAGCATCCTGGGGAAGGCCATCGGATACTATTTTTTTCAAAAATAATACTACAGGGGGTGATATAGGGGATGAAAGTTTGTAAGGGAAACCCAGTATTTCTTAAGTCAGGGATAACAAATTTATACTATTGGTAGGAAATTGAGAAATATGCGGTTCAGCGTTTTTGAAAAATCATCCCCTAACGGCGTAAAATAAGGGTTGATTTTAAAATTTACAAAACTGTACGGATTTCGATAAAATTTGGCAAGGCTTTATACAACGTGTAACGTTAAATGCGCAAAACCTCTTAAGGGGTCATTGTACTCATTATTATGAACAACTTTTATTATGGGACCAAACCTGAAATCGCGAAAAAAAAAATCAGCTGTTCAGTACATTTTGACGAATTATGCGAACAGAAATGTACTGAACAGCTGATTTTTTTTTCGCGATTTCAGTTTTGGTCCCATAGTAAAAGTTGTTCATAATGATGAGTACAATGACCTATTAAGAGGTTTTGCGCATTTAACGTTACACGTTGTATAGCATCCTGGGGAAGGGCACAGGCTACTTTTGGTCTTAAAAAATAATCCTACAGGGGGCGATATAGGGGATGAAAGTTTGTATGGGAAACTCAGTATTTCTTAAAGGGATGTGAAAATTAAAATGTATGCTTTTGATAGGAAATAAAGAAATATGCGATTATTTTTGAAAAAAAAAGTAGCCTATGTCCGTCCCCAGAATACCATCTATAGCCTTGCCAAATTTTATCGAAATCCGTTCAGTGGTTTAGGCGTGAAAAGGTAACAGACAGACAGACAGACAGACAGACAGACAGACAGACAGAGTTACTTTCGAATTTATAATATTAGTATGGATAAATTTTAAAATCAACCCCCATTTTACCCACTTAGGGGATGATTTTTAAAAAACACTGACCCGCATATTTCTTAACTTCTTACCAATAGCATAAATTTGTTATGCCTAACTTAAGAAATACTGGGTTTCCCTTACAAACTTTCATCCCCTATATCACCCCCTGTAGTATTATTTTTGAAAAAAATAGTATCCGATGGCCTTCCCCAGGATGCTATATAAAGCCTTGCCAAATTTTGTCGAAATCCATGCAGTTTTGTAAATTTTAAAATCAACCCCTATTTTACCCCCTTAGGGGATGATTTTTCAAAAACGCTGAACCGCATATTTCTTTATTTCCTATCAAAAGCATACATTTTAATTTTCACATCCCTAACTTAAGAAATACTGAGTTTCCCATACAAACTTTCATCCCCTATATCACCCCCTGTAGGATTATTTTTGAAAAAAAAAGTAGCCTATGTCCGTCCCCAGGATACCATCTATAGCCTTGCCAAATTTTATCGAAATCCGTTCAGTGGTTTAGGCGTGAAAAGGTAACAGACAGACAGACAGACAGACAGACAGACAGAGTTACTTTCGAATTTATAATATTAGTATGGATAAATTTTAAAATCAACCCCTATTTTACCCACTTAGGGGATGATTTTTAAAAAACACTGACCCGCATATTTCTTAACTTCTTACCAATAGCATAAATTTGTTATGCCTAACTTAAGAAATACTGGGTTTCCCTTACAAATTTTCATCCCCTATATCACCCCCTGTAGTATTATTTTTGAAAAAAATAGTATCGTTCATGTGGAAAACATAGGGCATATCCCTAACTTAAGAAATGCTGGGTTTCCCATACAAACTTTCATCCCTTTGATCACCCCTTGTAGGATTATGTTTTAAGACAAAAAGTAGCCCTTTCATGTCCTTTCCCAGGATGCTATCTATGTATAGCCTTGCCAAATTTTATCGAAATCCGTACAGTTTTGTAAATTTTAAAATCAACCCCTATTTTACGCCGTTAGGGGATGATTTTTCAAAAACGCTGAACCGCATATTTCTTAATTTCCTACCAATAGCATAAATTTGTTATCCCTGACTTAAGAAATACTGGGTTTCCCTTACAAACTTTCATCCCCTATATCACCCCCTGTAGTATTATTTTTGAAAAAAATAGTATCCGATGGCCTTCCCCAGGATGCTATATAAAGCCTTGCCAAATTTTGTCGAAATCCATGCAGTTTTGTAAATTTTAAAATCAACCCCTATTTTACCCCCTTAGGGGATGATTTTTCAAAAACGCTGAACCGCATATTTCTTTATTTCCTATCAAAAGCATACATTTTAATTTTCACATCCCTAACTTAAGAAATACTGAGTTTCCCATACAACGTTCCCATGGGATATTTTCCGACATCCACGCGGGCGAAGCCGCGGGCAAAAGCTAGTTTTATATATATAGATAAATGCGGGCAAAGCCACATTGGAATTGTGACCGCCAACCCCGTCAACGGGGCCGTAAGACAGATAGCGATGAGCGGGTTTGACGATCCACGCCGCAATGTATGTATGTACAGCGATTTGATGTGGAGGCAACAAGTTCCCATTCGCCACCCGTGGGAACTGGGAATTTTTTTCCCAATTGCCACCGGTGGCAATCCATGTGGGGGCGACTGGGACTATTCGTAATGTTAGTGTAGGTGTGTACGTTTTAAAGAAAACCGCGCGAACAGCGCCGGCGATCGCAAGTTCTAGGTTCGTGAAGTACATTCATCGCAGGTCTCGTGTACAGGGATGACTTAGATAGATGGGATAGAGAACTTATATTCAGGATGCAAAAAAGATGTATACGATCAATGTGTGGTCTGAGAGTAACGGATAGTTGTGTTCCTTACTTTAAAAAATTAAAAATACTAACTTTACCATGTTTGTACTTAGAAACTGCATTGTTTGTAAAAACGAATCAACACTTATTTCAGAAATTTTCAGCAGTTAAAAGAAATCCAATTCGTGCCCAATATGAGAATTTGTTGTGCCCAATCAAATGCAAAACTGCTTTATTAAAAAAGAGTTTCTTTGGTATTGCTCCAAATATTTATAATAAAATACCTGATTATATGAAATGTATGCCTATAAATAAATTTAAAAAGTCCCTTCGGGGGTTATTACTAGAAAAGTGCTATTACAGCGTAGATGAATTCGAAAATGATATTTTAGTAGTATAGTATTCTCAAAATAAATTTAAATTTTGACATTTTAATTTTGAATTTTGACATTGTAATTAAATATTAAATTTTGACATTGTAATTAAAGATTAAATTTTGACATTTTAATTATAATTTAATTCAGATTGACATTCTTATCTCTTTCTTTGTTTGTCTAGTATGACTAATTTTGTATGCCAGAAATGGCAAAACATGGAGCTACCTCACTTTAATTATAAGACCTGCACCCTAATTGCGTAACACATTATCAATCGGAGTTTGAATCATTTTGAAACAAATTGTTAATCCATTGCTTCATATGTTCGAAAAAATTGTCTGCTCAACAACGTAAATAACGCAATGAATGTTGTTGAACTGTCAAAATGAAACCCACTCCGATTGATAATGTGTTACGCAATTAGGGTGCTGTATGATTTTTACTCATGTTTTACGAAATAAATATATCTTGTATCTTGACTTCGCCCACTTCGTGAAGTATATTTGTCGCAGCACCCGTGTGACGCTCGAAACTGTTGTGCAAATTTCACGCTTCAGGCGTAGGCGCAGGGTCGTAATTTGTGCGCTAGGTTTCGTCGCAGGTAATAATCAGGTACCATAATAATTCATGGTACCTGAACCTAGATTATGGACCTTGGTACTGTGAGGCCCGGTATGAACCGTGAACTTGTGACTTGCGTTGTATTGTAGTGAATGGGACTATTAATGATTGACTGTTTGATCGCGTAACTGTGGGGAGTTTTAGTCCTCAGGTAGTACCTTCCGTCCTCGTAAGGTATTGGGTTCCAAGCCAGCTCCAGAGACTTCTGCTGACTTGGAGGGGGAGATTGTAGCGCGTAGTAATAATAATCGTTCGCCACAAGCTCGCACTCCCCACCTACCGAGTCGGCGATCCGCCCGTATCAGCGGCCGAATCAAACTCAAAACTCAAACTCAAACTCAAAGCATTTATTTCAAATAAACCAATTTCCTACAAGCACTTTTGAATTGTCAAGGGGTCGGTCTTGGGTCAGTCAGTCAGAAAGATGAAGCTAGTTGCCTATTCCAAAGCAATGGAGAAGAACGGGCAAGAAACTCCACGGACACTCTTTTAAATCAAATATTTTACAAAATATCGGTTACATCGTTCATATTGAAAATATACATGTGAGAAAAATGTAGAAAGCCGTGCACGTTAAAAGCGTCAGTAATAAAAAAGAAAACTAAAAACAAATAAATTAAAAAATTAAAAGAAGCCGTGGCAGCTAAGAGACGACCAGTCCCAACTGAAGGCGCCCGTTCACGAACATGACGCATGGATCAGCACCAATTAGCTCAACCATTTTGAAGGGAACTTAATGATCCAACACACACGCCACCACCAGCGAGACATTTGAGTGAGTATGACATACTCTCAACCGCCAGGGCACATTCAAGTCAGTGAAAACGAACCCAGTAAAAGGTAGCTTTAATATTAGCTACATAGTGCTCACACATGTGCTATGCAATTATACAATACTAAGAGATTGAATTTAAACAATGCAAAGAAAATTTTCTCTCTTCTTAATATTCAGCAGCTCCAACAATATTTTCGAATGCTAATCAATTAGTTTAAGCGTCCTTGTGGAGCAGGACCAGCATTTAGCCAAGCATTTTTGTCAGCAATGTAATCTCCCAACTTATAATATGCCTGGCTGCATAGTGTGTGTTTTATACATGATTTAAATTTCGTTTCATTCAGCTGGAGTATGTGCGGAGGTATTTTATTATAACGTTTTAAACAGTACCCCATGAAGGATGAGTCTACTTTAGCTGGTCTGAAACCTGGTTGAACTAAATGGTCCCTATTTCTAGTCCTTTATTTGTGTCTTTCACCTCTTTTACCGAAAAACCGAAAACAATACACGAGATTTTCTTTTCTTTTTAAATCTAAGGCGTTGTACAGCAAAATTTTCAAAACACAATTACAAAATAAATAAAAATAAAACAATATAACAACACACGAGAAATTAATAAGAAACAAAGTAGAGGTATACATACAATCAACAAAAAACCGGTAAAGTGCGAGTCGGACTCGCGCACGAAGGGTTCCGTACCATATTATATGTTTAACAATCGCAAAGATAACTTTTTACTTATTTTACAATGATACTGTGAATTACAAGGTTATTTTTTGCAGTTGCAGAAAATCACCCATGTTTAAACAAAATACCCTGTGAATCGCCGTTTTCAGTATTGTTGATTAAATACAGTATTTATGGTACCTACATGGTATAAAGAAGTTTCAAATTCCTAATTTGTTGAATTGTTGCGCTAGAGCTCGTACAAAAATGGTCTAAAATTTACAACTTTTGCGGCCCCCTATTTCTTAATTTTAGAAGATAAAAAAATTATGTTTGTACTCTACTCAATGAGTTCTAGACGATGACACCCCACATGCTAGATTAAAAATTTTATTTTGTTTTCAAAATGAATTGTTTATTGTATGGGGACCGACCCCTTAAATTTTTAACTTTGCTTTATTTTTATTATTTGTTGTTATAGCCGTAATAGACAGCGGAGGTTTAGTAAGTTTGTTAGACTGTACGTGGTTGTCTGATTTCATGGATTTTAATTTTCTTGCGCGGAACCCCAATTATTTTTCTAAAATAAAAATAGTTACTCCTTAAAACATCAGCTATATGCCGTCAAAATCGGTGAAAATTCGTTTGGCAAGTTTCCTAACTTGACTCAAAGTACCATTTTTTTAATCGGACTGCGCTTTAAAATTCTTCTATACAAACTTTAACATCCCTAAACCTCATTTGAGGCATAGTTTTGAAAAACTAATAATGACAATGACAAACATTATTACTTACTTATGCAAGTATTTGTGCTAAATTTCAAGTTCATTAACCAAATTAATAAAATTTTTCATATAAACTGTATCTCTGTTTTCACGAACACAGATAAAGAATTTCAAAAATCGTCTGGTATGTTTCCATAACTTGACTCAAACATTATTTACACCAATTTTAGAGTTAATCAAGCCCCCAATATAATCCTCCGCTATAAAATTAACTTTTCACCCCTTAGGGGTAGATTTTTGGAAAACCCTGATACACGTTAGTCTTAATTTTTGGTCTCAAGTATAAAAACTGAGTTTTGAGTTAATCGGACCGCGTGTTAAAGTTCCTCCATACAAACTTTGACACCCCCAATCCCTCATTAGGGGGTAGTTTAGGAAAACTGAAAATGATAGACTTTATAATTTACTTAGATGAATATTCGTGCTAAGTTCTATTAACTCAAAGGATAGGATTTTTCATACAAACTTTCATCCCCTATTTTACCCCCTTAGGGATGGAATTTCCAAAAATCTTTCCTTATTGGATGTTTACACTATATAAGGTATCTTTGTGCAAAATTTCAAGTCTCTAGGTCCATTGGTTTGGGCTGTGCGTTGATATATTAGTCATTGACTCAGTCAGGACTTTGATTTTTTTATATATATAGATTTACCATGTTATTTTAAGACCACAGACTTCTTATAGGTTTTCCTGTAATCTACAGGTATAGAACTATTTTCTATATTTTTTTCAAAATTTTAGGCTCAGTAGTTTCGGAGATAAGGGGGGGGGAATGGTCAATTTTCGTCTATTTTCTTAAATAATTTTAAAACTATATATTTTAAAATTATAAAAAATATATATTTGAGACCCTCATAGTAAGCCCTTTCATTTGATATATCACACGGTACAGTTTCCGAAACTTTTTTTTTTTATTTTCTTATTTTCCCCCTAAAAGTGACTCTCATATTCAAAATTCATATATTTACTTTAGCTGTACGTGTTTGGGTCACAGAAATCCATATGTGTACCAAATTTTAACTTAATTGGTCCATTAGATTCGGAGCAAATTGGCTGTGACAGACGGACAGACGGACAGACAGACAGACAGACAGACAGACACACGAGTGATCCTATAAGGGTTCCGTTTTTTCCTTTTGAGGTACGGAACCCTAAAAAGAAACGGAAAATTATTACTTATTTATCTTTCATTCATCATCTCACAGAATTTTAAACATTCACGACACACATCTATCCATCTCCCTGCAAATAAGTCGCACTCCGGTGTTGATGTCAAAAGAGCATTAAGCATCGTAAGCGCCCGAACGAGGGGCGAGGTAGCTCGTGGCACTGTGCGTGCTGAAGGTACGGCCAATAACGGGGGTCTTCGCGGCCTCAGTTGGTGTTTGGGCACAACAGGAATAAACAACCTCATCAATTGAGCCACAAGTGCTGGACAATCGGACTCACCGCGCATAATACGGCAAGCTGAGACAAGCAAGAAGTAGTTACGCCTCACTTCAAGAGAATTAAAATTTAGTACGCCAAGTAAAAATTTTGTAGGGTAAAGAAAAGGGTAGTATCCTAAGAGTTTTTTGTAAAGAAATCTAAGAAAGGCCTTTTGGACTTTCTCAAGAAGTAAGGCGTAAGTGCTCTCATGGGGATTCCAAATCACTGCGGCTGATTCTAGCTTACTCCTTACTATGGCCATGTAAACTAGTTTAATGGCCAGTGGGTTGGTAAAGTATCGCATGTTCCTAATAACAAAGCCTAGTTTCCGGTATGAATCAGCTGCAAGTGCCCTCATGTGTTCGTGAAAAGTAAGCTTCGTGTCAAATAGTACTCCGAGATCTTTGACAGAGTTGACACGAGCTATCGGTTCCTTTACTAAGAAGTATTGAATATGCTTGGGTTTATGTGTAGTTAAGCGACTATGACGAAGCTTTAAATAAATGGTTCTGATGAAAATGATACCATCGAACCGATCTGATGAAGAAGCTGGAAGGTAGGCATCGGAACTCAGTAATAAAACATAGTATCCTAGCCGTGTTTGGGCTTATTGGAATTGCCATGAGTTGTACCTACTCTGGCTATAAATGATTTAATGGTAATTATATGCCGCTTCAAATTGCGCTGCTTGAGTTGTATGTTATGTGTGGCCTTGATTGTCAGAAGGCAGATTTCGTAGCCTCGTTATCTCCATCAACATAAAACTACGCCTACCAAACTTCTGACACGACTTAGCGCGACGTATATTTTCCTTTTCAAGGTTTTTATTTGAAATGGTATACTTACTCCTGAGATGGTCGTATACCTATAAATATCTTCAAGTTCTGATGATTGGCTTTTGAGTTAGCTTCAATAATTTAATACGTATTTTTCCCATTTAGTCTGTGATTTATTTTGACGAGTCGTTTTAGATTTGTGTGGGGTAGGCACCACTAAAAAGTGAAAAATAAAAACGTTTTACAAAAAAAACAACCTACTCCAAAAAAACAATAAAAAGTGAAAAATAACTTTAATTCCGGAAGTCGGTGGCAAAAAAAAACGAAACTAAATAAAAAACCAAAGACACCGACTTCCGAAATTAAAGTTATTTTTCACTTTGCAGTCGGTTGTTTTTTTATTTATAAGTAAAAAGTTTTTTTCTTATAAATATCTTTATGTCCAGCTGGATGAAAGAAGTTGCGAAACTTAGCCCTCTTCTGTCTTGGTCTAACCTCGGAATGTTGCTTAAAATAATGCATGTGTGTCTTTGTTTGTTTTGTTGTGTGTCTTAGGTAATATCTAATATACAGGGCAGTGGAAGACTTTTCCATTTTTGAAAGAGCAGTTTACAGCTACCTAAGATCCATGCCTTGCTTAATACCCGGCTGCAGCGTTTTTGGAGCTTAAAAACTCTGTCCGTATCGGTCGAGTTACCCCACATGATTAGTCCATAGCTTAGAACAGAACTCAAATTCAAAGCATTTATTTCAAATAAACCAATTACAGGCACTTTTGAATTGTCAAAGGGTCGGTCTTGGGTCGGTCAGTCAGAAAAAAGGAAGTTGACCATTCCAAAGCGTAGATCTTGGAGAAGAACGGGCAAGAAACTCCACGGACACTCTTTTAAATCAAATATTTTACATAATATTTGATTATATAGAATCAGATGACATGTAACCATGGTAAGCTGCAAGAGCAGCTTCAACAGACAGTTTTCTTCATTCTGTCTCAGTTTCTTTAAAGCAAACACGAACATATCTAGTTTCAGACTTATATGCTCTATATCGGTCTATATCGGTCGAAATCCTAGGGGAGATCGAATCATCCCCTATTTCGCGTGTGATCAACCCGAAAACGTAAACGTACGAGGGGCCGAAGCCAACTCGCAGAGGCCCCTTAGACAATTTTAAATTATGAGGAGGCACCAGCCGACGATTATCCCTGTATGCACTATGCAAGTGCATCCCGGTTGGTGCAGAACTATTGCAGAACATGGAAACAAAACATGCTATGGCTATGGGTTTGGGTGGTTGTGGACTGGTTACCTAGAACTATGGAAACAGTATGGCCCCTGCCTGACTAATGTTTTGTATACAACACACAGACAAAATGGCCCTGCCATTTGACTTGCACACTCAATAATGGGCCTCCAAAAACGGTCGCTAGCACTTAGTGTCGTAGCGGCAAGGGGGCAACATGTCCTGAGGTGAGGAGTGGAGAGGTATTCCACGGCTATCAGGACAATCCCGGAAGTACGGTCAAGATCCCTACCAGCATTTTACTGGAATACTTCCTTCCTCCAAGCACGTTTGCTCTTGCGAATCTCCACTCAAACCGGCCAATAAAGGTAAGAAAGAGGTGGGAGCTCTGTTCCTCGTCAGTGTTCACTCCAGCCAGTCAATAAAGGCAAGCCAGACGTGAGGAACAAGACTTCTCCCGGGAGGTAGGGTCCGTGGGGTCGCTACTGCCCAACAGCTCGTCACATGCTGCCCTGCGGAATCTGAATAATTTTGAAGCATATTGCACATCCATTGCTTCATAATGTTCGAAAAATTGGTCTGCACGACAACATAAATAAAGTAATGAATATTGTTGAACTGTCGAAATGGAACTTGAATTAGAAATGATAGTCAGGCGCACTACTCCTCAACTCCTACGATTGGCGTTTAGAAAGGTATTATAATGATTGTCATCATAATTCGCACAATAACCAAGAAATGTTAAAAGTTTTATGATTATTTTGTCGTAAGTTTTTTAATTATGCACCTACATCACAGATTAATATTAATAAATTATTAATGATGTCCGATGTCCGAATAGCCACTCACCGAATACATTAAAAAATGGAACAGAATTTGTATGAAATTATACCTATCTGCCAAGTAAGTTAATAGGAAGTTAATAGTAGGTGGTGAAACAGACCCTAATTAGTATGATATTTACTAACTAGCCCTTACCAAGCGTATTCAGTTAAACCTAGTCTGAGTAGCGGAATGAATTCATATTATCCATAACGCTAGTATTGCGTTCGTAACGCCTCCCGCATTTATTACAGAACTAAAAGCAGTATCCAAGCGCGTTCAGCTCAGAAGTACTGGCTGGAAGGGTTTCCATTTCCATAAACGCCACCGCTTCACCACGTCACCGCGTCACCACGTCACCGCTTCACCACGTCACCGCGTCACCACGACATGCACTGCTAGTTTTACCGTGTTTAAGTTTTTATTTCTGTCGGCAGTGCCCTAGCCCATGGCTGCCAATTTTTATTTTTTTTTTAAATTCGACCCGTGAGTGCAATATGAGGATTATGAGTTTGCATAGATAGGGGTAGTACAGCCAATGAGCCAAGTAAATTAGGATAAGGGCAGGAGAATCATCATTCTCCTTTGAAATTTTGATATCATCTTATAAATATTTGTGATTATTAACTGAATAAAGTATCTACAATATTTTCAGATTCAGTGGTAAGAGAGATAGGTAATCTAAAACGGAGCGAAGTTATGTTTGCCAGTTGCTAGTGTTTAGTATCGATGACGAAACAAAACTTTACTTTCTATTAAAATCAACAGTCAAATCCTGTTTTGGTTTATAACAAGCAAGATTAATGTTTAACATCAAACTGACGCTGTTTGTTTCAAAGAGGAAGACGTCACTAGAAAATACTAGTAGGTAGGTAGGCAAGAAAAATTCTTGTCATCGTCGTTAATCATCTTTATTTTTTGTTACATCCTGATACCACAGTAAAGATATATACAGTATTGTGACTCGGCGGCCCTTTCTAGAGATAAATACCTACAGCCGCGCGGTACGTAAACACGCTTCAGGGCTGCCCGCCTACTGCAGTATTTTAATGTCATACCTACTTGAGTTTCTTTCTAGTTTTGTGATTGTAAATATTATAGTAAATAACTCTCCTTCTGGGATTAATTTTTTTTTTTTTACCTGACTGCGCCAGTCAGGTAAAAAAAAAAATTAAATCCCACCAAAAACTTTTTCATATGTAAAAAGTTGCCAAGACGAGACCACATATAGCTCGCACTGACAAAAAGCTATCAGATCTCATGTAGAGCCAAGCTTCTAACTCTACACGCCCTAACTCTCCAAGCCCTAACTTCACAAACTCTACACCTTAGTCAAAATATGAGGCTTGGCCGTTTCGTTACTACAAGAACTATTGTATAACAGAAAAGTAATGAACAGTGAATACATTTTTCACCTTGCGCCCATGTGATGGTAGCGAAACGGCCAAGCCACATATTTTGAGTAAGGTGTAGAGTTTGTGAAGTTAGGGCTTGGAGAGTTAGGGCGTGTAGAGTTAGGAGCTTGGCTCTACATGAGATCTGATAGCTTTTTGTCAGTGCGAGCTATATGTGGTCTCGTCTTGGCAACATTTTACATGAAAATGTTTTTGGCGGGATTTCATTTCTTTTTGTAAGTTGCTTATGATATGTATAGGTTGATAGGTAGGAGATTAATAAACACTTATCGAAGTATATACAAGTGTATTAATATTATTCGTAAGTATAAGTACTTATTATTTGCGGAAGTCTCATACAAATTTCCATCCCCTAGTTTAAGGGGTTGGGGGGTAAAAGTTCCAAGTTTTAGAATTTTGTTGTTGTTTGTGTACTAATACTATAGCTTACATACCAAATTTCACCTTTCTAGGACTTCAGGAAGTACCCTAAGAATTTTTATGATCTTCAGTGAGTCATGTCAGTGACGAAATCGGGGCATTTTAGATATCAATAAAATCTAAAGTATAAGAGCTATGCAATTGAAAGTTTATAGGTTTAAAAAGTCAACCACTGACATCATATCCCGAAAATTTTGTTTATCTGGTTTAATCCAAACCCAAGTTAAGATGGTTCAAAAATACGACGACGAAGTGCTTCGAGAAAAGGTAGGTAGTGCCCTTGCGCTTCGCTTGGCTTGTCTTGGCGGGGGCACTCCCGTGCCCCCAGATTCGTTGTGAATGAAATAAAAATAAATGTGCTCAATAAAATACATGTTGTGTTTTTTGGTCACCCATCCGATGTCGAACCGCTGCAAACGTTACTTAATATCAACAACCTCACCGCGTACCACCTACCATTTATTATTCTCATAATCTGAATAATGATATTTCTAATTCAATAATATAATTATGTAAGTAGCTAAGTACATAAGTAAGTAGCCTAGGAAACTACATAAATACTTACTTGTTTTTAGGGTTCCGTACCAAAATGGTAAAAAAGGAACCCTTATGGTGTCACTCAGTCTGTCTGTCTGTCTGTCTGTCTGTCACAGCTGGATATCTCAAGAACTACTAATGCTATCGACTTGAAATTTGGAACAGTTTTAGAAGACGTTTGCCCAACTATTTTGCGAATAAGAAAGAAACAAAAATATATATGTTTTTTTTGCAACGGGGACTGAAAGGGGGCCTTAAAAATTTGAAGCGGGGCTACTAGGGCATGTGGGGTATCATATGAAAGAACGCTGTTTGCACATTCTCAAACATTTTTCGACTTTTGATGAAAAATGTTTAAAAAAATACCACCGGGGGGTGGTATTTTTTTAAACACTCGTGTCTCGTGTGTCGCTTTTTCGCCTAAGTATTTATTTATTTATTAATCCAGGTATTTCAGGCGGTGGAAAAAGTCAAATACATACCTATTAAAAATAGATACAAATTACGTAAGTACCTAGGTATATAAAAAAAAATATATTCTTACGACCTCTCGGAGTTTCCAGGTAATCTAAAAAATGACGAATTCAAGCAACCAGAAACAGAACAATATAGTCTACAATTGCTCTTTGCCATATTAAGGTGATTGCGCTGTGTAGCCCGCGAAATTCGTTAGATTTCGTTCGTTTGAGGATTTTTATGGTTAAAATTATATAAATACATAAGTTTTATTGCCGCGTATCGTATCATACTTTGATCAAGATACAACCTCACACGGACCTGCAAATTGCAAAAAACAAAAGAAAAATTGAATTTCGCGGGCTACCACTGCGCAGTACTTGTATTTATTTCAATATTGGAACATTTGAATGGTCATGTACAGACGCCAGCAGGTCAAGCCAACCGAAACTGTCAATTTTTCCCAATCAACCTTAAACCTAATGCTTTAGCGCTAAAGATGAAAATCTATTAAAGAAATTTGACAGATTGTAGTAGCTTGATGTGCTGGCATCCGTACCTACGTATCCACTGCTTAACTAAGGTATCCCAGTAACAGGTACACTTTTAGACAACTGTTTACTGTGCGGTATTGGAACATTTGAATGGTCATGTACCTACGTATCCACTGCTTAACTAAGATCTCCCAGTAACAGGTACACTTTTAGACAACTGTTTACTGTGCGGTATTGGAACATTTGAATGGTCATGTACCTACGTATCCACTGCTTAACTAAGGTATCCCAGTAACAGGTACACTTTTAGACAACTGTTTACTGTGCGGTGTTGGAACATTTGAATGGTCATGTACCTACGTATCCACTGCTTAACTAAGGTCTCCCAGTAACAGGTACACTTTTAGACAACTGTTTACTGTGCGGTATTGGAACATTTGAATGGTCATGTACCTACGTATCCACTGCTTAACTAAGATCTCCCAGTAACAGGTACACTTTTAGACAACTGTTTACTGTGCGGTGTTGGAACATTTGAATGGTCATGTACCTACGTATCCACTGCTTAACCAAGGTCTCCCAGTAACGGGTACACTTTTAGACAACTGTTTACTGTGCGGTATTGGAACATTTGAATGGTCATGTACCTACGTATCCACTGCTTAACTAAGATCTCCCAGTAACAGGTACACTTTTAGACAACTGTTTACTGTGCGGTGTTGGAACATTTGAATGGTCATGTACCTACGTATCCACTGCTTAACTAAGGTCTCCCAGTAACAGGTACACTTTACGGTTAAAGGGTTGTGGACTGTGGTTGCAGTCATCATCACCATTCTTGGCAGAAGAATCGGTGGCTATGGTTAGTTAGGTTTCATTGTGATGGCGATCATTTTGTTTTTATCATTACAAAAACAAAATAAAAATACAGTTACAATATATTATTTTAATTCATTTCAATTATTTACAGTAGATCAGTATTTACCAAATATCACAGACGAGAAGACCTTTGAAGTTACCTATTACCCACTTTCTATATATTCCACAATATCCACTAAAAACAGAATACTGTGCGTTCCCTAAAATAATAAAATACACCACCACAAGTAGGGTAAGTCGGCGTTCCCACGAGCGTAATAAAATCGCGGCGGGATTTTATCGCGCACTGGATTTTCAACTCTCGTTGTTGAGCCGAGCGTTGAGAATCCAACCTAACAAAAACATAGTGCATCCCAGCGCGACGAAAAACACACTGTTGGATTTTGAACTCCCGGCGCTAAGCAGAGAGTTGAAAATCCAGTGCGCGATAATATCCCGCCGCGATTTTATTACGCTCGTGCGAACGCCGACTTACACTGAATAATAGAGATCTCAATGGCTGACATTGTAGCGTCTAATGCCCCGTTTACATTCAGCCATTGCCGTCCGCGCTGCCGTGCCGGAAATATTTCTCTAAATATTGCTGTGGCAACGTCAAGGGAAATGAGTGTTTACATTGCCGCGTCACAACTCATAAGTCTTTTCAACATAGAGAACATAGAAATTCGATAGCAAGAGAGCGAGAGAGCAATACTAAAACAAATAAAAAATAAACATTTAAACCACAGATTATTAATCTGCGCGTTTTTTTGGCGGACATCAAAGGGCCGGCAACGCGAGCGCGAATGAGCGTTTAATCATTCGCGCTCGCGTTGCCGGCCCTTTGATGTCCGCCAAAAAAACGCCAATTTGGGTATCGCCAGGCAAGGCAAGCGGCAACGTCAACGACAAGGGAAGCGACCTGTTTACCTACACATTCCTGTTTCCCATTTTATTTCCCATTTCCTTGCAATTTGCCGTGGAAATGGGCTGAATGTAAATGGGGTATTACCCGGTCAAAGATTGTAAAAACCTCATCGCCGGTAGTTCTATAAATAAATGCAGAGGCAGCGCTGCCCAGTACGTCAGGAATATTGTCGGCAGCCAGTGTCCACCCTGCAAGAGAAAAAATAACATACTTAATATTCAAAATGATCCAATTGCCCCTTGGGCGACATCGCAACTGAGGCGGGCGCTCATGTGCTGGTTTGGTCCCTGGGGTGGTCACGGCGTGCAAGGTGTTCTGGTGCGCCGGCGATGGGGAGGAGTGAGTACTCCCCAGAGGAGGGTCCGGTGACGGACAGCCGCGGCGGGTTCCCGGATGAGTGCTAACGCGTGTCCGTGTTCCCGCCGTAAGCGGCAGAGGAGGACACCGTGGAGTTTTAGTGCGTTAGAGTCCCACATAACTGCACTATTTCCCCGTGGTAGTGGTGGTAGTGCATGCTAAATATTACTTAACTTCCAGTCAGTCGTATCGATGTCTAGTCGTAGACTAAATTGTCTAGTTGATGTATCCGAATGAAAAAAATAAAACTTACAATATCAAAGACGGAAGCTCTGTTGGTGTTGGTCCGATGAGCTAGCAGTGCGAGGGAGATCAGCCAGTGGATCAGATAGATGGACAGCGACATGCGGCCCAGGACCTCCCAGCCGTGCCATGACAGGAACTTCCACCAAACGCCTGGGAATTAGGTACCGAGGTCAAGTGAGTTTTGTATGGTGGTACTTTGGTACCACTGTTCCATGTTTCATGACCATAATAATAGGGGTTAAATTATGAAATTGCCGTTTTGTTGTATTAGGTACTTCGAATTGACATAGAACCTTGATGGTTTGAGATTTTTGAGTGAAACTTTTTTCACATGGTACCTATGAAGTTCTTCTTTTAAAAAATGTGCAAAATTCGATTATCGACTTTCAGTTGTTTTTTAGGGTTCCGTACCTCAAAAGGAAAAAACGGAACCCTTATAGGATCACTCGTGTGTCTGTCTGTCTGTCTGTCCGTCTGTCCGTCTGTCACAGCCAATTTGCTCCGAATCTAATGGACCGATTAAGTTAAAATTTGGTACACGTATGGATTTCTGTGACCCAAACACGTCCAGGTAAAGTAAATATATGAATTTTGAATATGAGAGTCACTTTTAGGGGGAAAATAAGAAAATTTTAAAAAAAAAGTTTTGTAAACTGTACCGTGTGACATATCAAATGAAAGGGCTTACTATGAGGGTCTCAAATATATTTTTTTTATAATTTTAAAATATATTGTTTTAAAGTTATTTAAGAAAATTGACGAAAATTGACCCCTTATCTCCGAAACTACTGAGCCTAAAATTTTGAAAAAAATATGGAAAATAGTTCTATACCTGTAGATTACAGGAAAACCTATAAGAAGTCTGTGGTCTTAAAATAACATGGTAAATCTATACATATAAAAAAATAATCAACGCACAGCCCAAACCAATGGACCTAGAGACTTGAAATTTTGCACATAGATACCTTATATAGTGTAAACATCCACTAAGGAAGGATTTTGGAAATTCCATCCCTAAGGAGGTAAAATAGGGGATGAAAGTTTGTATGAAAAATCCTATCCCTTGAGTTAATAGAGTTGAAACTTAGCACGAATATTCATCTAAGTAAATTATAAAGTTTATCATTTTTAGTTTTCCTAAACTACCCCCTAAGGAGGGATTGGGGGTGTCAAAGTTTGTATGGAAGAACTTTAACACGCGGTCCGATTAACTAAAAACTCAGTTTTTATACTTGAGACTCAGACCAAGAAAAAAAGATAGACAGCGCGCCGCGAACATTAAAACTGAAGCCACTTTTTTTTTCTATGTGTGCATGGAAGGGTTGTCATTTGTTAAATTTTTTCCCTATAATTTGGGGATATTTGTGTGGGTAGGAAAGTAGACATAGAGGATGGACTGCGATACCTGTATGAAATTGTCCACTATCTAGAAAGAGAGAAAAACAACTATTGATATGTATACAATGAACTTAGATACTAATATGACCATAGACATAGAGGATGGACTGTCCATTAACTGCCTAAATTTGCCTATTCATACATCTATCTCTTTCCTATAGAGATCGTTATCATCAAAATGATCAGAACAAACCACGCTGGTTTTCGATGGCAACCATTCTGGATCATTCCGACTATTTCTTATAGCTACTATCCATTTATTTTTTATTTCATTATTAGTTGGAAACCTAAAATATTAAATAAAAATACCAAAAGAAAGAATACTTAAAATATTAAAAGAAAATAGGTATATAACTGGAAGTAATAAATCATATTTATTTAAAATATATTAATCGAATGGGAAATTTTAAATCGTATTATGGCAACACCCATACTTTACGTCACTGCTTTCGTTTGTTGAGGTTTTTTGTTCCAAGTAACCTAAAATTCACAGTTTAATAATAGAGAAACGATGTTATTTCAAGTACCTACTTACAAGTGAAAAGTGATTCCGTGAGACTTTTTATGTGATTTGCTGTTGTTTTTGCAACTTTTCACTACACAGGAAGGCATAATTCTATTTTTTAAATTTAAGTTTACTTGACGACAACTCGTGACGTAGGTACTAAGAGCGATGAGCATGGTTTTAGTGTAGGTGTGTGCGTGAGCGTGTTTATGGCTTCACTTTTGATGTTCGCGGCGCGCCGTTGGTCTGAGACTTGAGACCAAAAATTAAGACTAACGTGTATCAGGGTTTTCCAAAAATCTGCCCCTAAGGGGTGAAAAGTTAATTTTATAGCGGAGGATTTTATTGGGGGCTTGATTAACTCTAAAATTGGTGTAATTAATGTTTGAGTCAAGTTATGGAAACATACCAAACGATTTTTAAAATTCTTTATTTGTGTTCGTGAAAACAGAGATACAGTTTATATGAAAAATCTTATTGAAACTTAGCACAAATACTTTCATAAGTAAGTAATAATGTTTGTCATTATTAGTTTTTCAAAACTACGCCTCAAATGAGGTTAGGGATGTTAAAGTTTGTATAGAAGAATTTTAAAGCGCAGTCCGATTAAAAAAATGGTACTTTGAGTCAAGTTAGGAAACTTGCCAAACGAATTTTCACCGATTTTGACGACATATAGCTGATGTTTTAAGGAGTAACTTAGGCTATTTTTATTTTAGAAAAATAATTAGGGTTCCGCGCAAGAAAATTAAAATCCATGAAATCAGACAACCACGTACAGTCCAGTACAAACTTACTAAGCCTCCGGCTCCGCTGTCTATTACGGCTATAACAACAAATAATAAAAATAAAGCAAAGTTAAAAATGTAAGGGGTCGATCCCCATACAATAAACTTTTCATTTTGAAAAAAAAAAATAAAAAATTTAATCTAGCATTTGGGGTGTCATCGTCTAGAACTCATTGAGTAGAGTACAAACATATTTTTTTTAAATCTTTTAAAATTAAGAAATGAGGGGCCGCAAAAGTTGTAAATTTTAGACCATTTTTAAATGTCTATTAACGATATATTTGTTTACTTCTGAGTCAAGTTGATCTTTATTTAGTAATGGAGTTTTTAGGTCGATAATATTATCTAGATCAAGGACAAAACTGTCCCAATGAGTCGACTTATTAACCAGGGTTACAGGTCTTTCTTGTATATGAAAAAATCTATAAGATCCGGTATTTTCTGGTGGTCAGTGGGCCAGTACGTTGGTTTGCCTGTGCTCATAACTTCACAATGTGTATCTTTGACTGCATTTAAGAGCTGCCTTCCCTTTGTTGTAGCAAGTCTTGATCCCCAGTATGCTTGGCATTAAAATCTCCGCCTAGGATGAATCTCTGGCCCAGAAGTTCAAAGAATTGTAAATATCGCTCTTTTCTTATCATGTGCCTTGGAGGACAGAATACGGCTGCTATGGAAACGTGACAAAATTTGGTTTTAACAGATACTGCCACGGCTTGAATATCACGCCACGCCATTATTTTTAGTATGTTACTCAGTTTTAGGGTTCCGTACCTCAAAAAGAAAAAAACGGAACCCTTATAGGGTCACTTCGTTGTCCGTCTGTCTATCTGTCAGTCTGTCAAGACGCTTTTTCTCAGCAACGCGTGGAGGTATCAAGTTGAAATTAATATCAAATACGTAGGTCTATGGTCCCTTGGAGCTCTATGAAATCAAGCTTCTAAGTCATTGCAATAAAAAAATACAGCCATTTATGCGCCATATTTTGATACTCGCAAGTAAATCAAAACCTCCTGTCATGATTTCCAAATAATAATAAATTTTGTTGATTTAAAATACTGAATTTAGAGTTGAAAGTATGTGATTTGACTCAGATGATTTTGTATCTGTGTTTTCGAGTAGTTAAAAAGTATCTCATTTGACATTTGCCGCCAAAAAAGTGTGGCTGAAAGTTGGTAAAAAAACGTGATGTTTGGAGCGTCACCTAGTTTCTAAGTTAGTTCTCTTGGATCCTCGAAACCTAAAGGTTGTCTAGAAATGTAGTCTTTACTGATACTTATTGAGTGCCTAGTTAAATAGTTTGTAAAATATTGCTACGCTGTACCAAGTTTGTATGTGTGCAAGAAGATTAAATAGAAATTATACCAATGAAGAGGTTTTTCATTACACTTCAGAAGCGGGGTAAACCCAAAAAGGTACGTAAATAATCTTTAGAATGATAATAATGAATTGCTTGTAATTAATGGTATTTAAAACAATTGATAAAGTTAATTTTTGATAAACTTACCAGAGGCATATGAGAACTAGGTTCCTTTATCGATTATTGTATTTTATTTTTAAATAATGCTATCATTTTGTTGGTTGCCTAAATGAAATCCATGAGCGTGATTTCGGCGTACTGGTGTGGATGCCGCACATTATGTTAGGGCAACACTCTGATGATGTGCGGCAAAGTATACTGCTGACTGGACTTATCACGCGCTTTGATCAGGGCTACCCTCTGATAGCGCGGGATATGTCTCAGCCAGGATGGTTGACTAAATGGAACCCATGAGCGTGATTTCGGGGTACTGGTGTGGGTGCCGCACATTATGTCAGAGCAACACTCTGATGATGTGCGGCGAAGTACACTGCTGACTGGAATTATCACGCGCTTTGATCAGGGCCACCCTCTGATAGTGCGGGATATGTCTCAGCCAGGTTGGTGCCTTAAGTTCATGAGTTCTGGGTAATTTAAATGAAGCAATATTTCCAATTTGATAATGATTCCATATTTTTATTTTTGCTACCATTTAACTTAATTATAGCTACGTTCCGCGTTCCCGTAAGCCTCTTTATGGAATATAAATGAACAACAGTTGAACATACAGGTTGTAAGGGACAGCCCTCCACAAATTAACAGGGTGCATTCAGCTCCTTATTGTGAATCATATTCCACCGGAAATTTTCTCAGGAAAAGTTTCATTTTTTTTAACGTTTTTTCGGCTAATATTCCTTTATTTCAATGTAAAATTACATTCTCTGTTTGCAGCACTCCATTTATGTAAATAAAACAGCTAAAATCCAAAAAACAGCAATGTATGTCGAAATACTCTAACGTACTACGCGCGAAATCAGCTGTTCACTTTCTGCATAGCTTCAGAGTTCATCAAACTCACCGCATACTACTTGCATACAATACAATAGAGACAAGCGAGACGCTCCGATTTACCGAGTCGCAACAGTATTGCCAACTTAATAAACCTCAATTTGTGAACGAAAATGTTAGATCAAACTTGGTTCACATAAGAACTCCTCTAATGTTAAATGCAAATCTTTTCGTGCACTTAATTTCTAAAGAAAAAACGCACATAATGTGCCCTTGAGTATTCGTGGTAGGTACATACCTAATTACTTAATTAATTCTACTTTTCAAGCGATCACTGGATCCAGTTTCCAAGCCACCCAAGGGCCTTTTCATGGCTTTACGGCAGCTACCGACTGGTAGTCGAGTCGCGAATCGAACGTAAGCCCTCTGCAATGGAAGCCCAGTCTTCTATCACGCTGGGCTATCACTACTATTAATTTGCTTAACATAAACTTTGAATTAAATTGACAAATTAATCGTTTCATTTCTCCAAAAAAAATAACAGCTCTAACATTTAGTCAAGCTTAAAAATAGTGGTATTTTTGTACAACATTTTTGCAAGAAACATGCAAAATTTTTTGAGTAGTTGACAGCACTGTTTTTGTGTGTGATTTTTCGTGTAGTCATTAGTACAGTTTAGTTGTCCTGCGACTGTGTCCTGCGCAGTATCGCTCGCTGTTGTTCGCGCAGTCGCGTCGTGAAGTTTACGTACTTACCCATTTGTGTTGTTGTCTGTGAGAAATGGCTACATTTAGTGCTCGTGAATATGGCGAAATGATAATGTGCTACGGGGAAGCTCGGGGAAATGCTAGGGAAGCGCTCAGAAATTACATCGATAGGTATCCTGACCGTCGGCATCCATCAGACTCCCGGATAATTACCAATGCCTATCAGCGAGTGCTAGATAACCAGCCCATAGTTCCCAATCAAGAAGGCGCCGGAAGACCACTTCGCGGTGCAACTGTAGAAAGAGTTTTAGACCTGGTCCGTCAAAATCCACGCCTAGGCACACGCACTGCAGCTCGACTATTGCGCCGGAATCATGGAGCCCGCGTCTCACACTTTTAGACTTCTTTTTGTGGGGCTACGTAAAGGAAAAAGTGTTTGTTAGTGCATGTGCGAGTGAGGAGGAAATGCGAGATTGAATCACAGACACATTCCAGCAGCTGCGCTACAGCTGCAACGAAGATCCCAACTTGCTGACCCGCTTACACGGGGAGACCCTGCGCCGTGCCAATGTGTGTGAAGGTCTCGGTGGAGGTCATTTCGAGCCGTATCTCATACGACCGGAGCGATTCTAAGGTAGGATTAATTTTTGATACCTATTGAAATAAGACTGATTGATTTACATTATTTTTCTATGTAATAAGCATTGTACTTATGGTAAAAACACATAACGCTCCTTTTTTAACTTGCCGCAGTCGGGTAAAAAAACGAAAACCACTTCAACGTTAGTTGTAGCTATTGTTTGGCACAAAATTAACTCTAGTGCTTATTATTTTGTTATCTTTACTCGCTTTACCAAAGCGGAATTCCCGCTGTGTGAAAGGGCAGCTAATGAGAAGCCTGAATGCATGTTTGCAAGTACTTAGTATTTTTTTATTTTTATTGACTGTTTGTTTCATCTGCTTGTTATTTTCGTTAAGTTTTAGACTGTTGTTGGTTGAGCGGAAAATACTTTTGTATTAATTTGTTTAAAAATGCCTCGCGGACGATACAACGTTTTACGTAGGCAAGCCAGAAAATATAAAGGTTTTTGAGGGAATACAGCCATCATCGTAAATACAAAATAAAAACATTATTCCTTATTTCATAAAACCTACTTATTTTATTTTTCATTGAACCCTACCCGTACTTGACAAACTGACCAATAAGTAGGTACCATACACCACTTTAAACATCTTTCAGTTATAAAAATAATTCAATGAAGGCTAAATTATTGTCGCTTTTACTGTACCTGCGCGTAAGTATCTACCTACTCAACTAACTCGTGCACTACGCTGTCGCTAGTTTAAGCCAAGTGGCGCGAGAATTGACCCCGTGGCGGGTGGGGCAGCCGAACACTCACTGCGCTACCGTTCGCTACGTGCGTTTTGCCACGGAAGCAATACATTGCGTGCGAGGTAACAAAACAAATCAGGTTTATTGGATTCCCATAACGTTCCTGAAATAATTTCATGTACCGGTCATCTTAGTATGATGTACTGAATTCACCCTATCAATCTGCGGAGGGCTGTCCCTTACACCCTGTATTATTCTATTATGTAATAGTTTACAAGCAACACGTTAAGCAAGAATAAATTAAAGGTTATGTATGAGTTATGACTATTCCTACCTTACTAACTATTGCCATGATGATGAGTATTTATTTTATTTTATGATAGTATTTATTTTACTTTATGATAATTTACAAGCAACACGAGGTTAGCATAAATAGATTGTTGGTTATGACTATTCCCACCTTACTAACTATTGCCATGATGATGAGTATTTATTTTATTTTATGATAGTATTTATTTTACTTTATGATAATTTACAAGCAACACGAGGTTAGCATAAATAGATTGTTGGTTATGACTATTCCCACCTTACTAACTATTGCCATGATGATGAGTATTTATTTTATTTTATGATAGTATTTATTTTACTTTATGATAATTTACAAGCAACACGAGGTTAGCATAAATAGATTGTTGGTTATGACTATTCCCACCTTACTAACTATTGCCATGATGATGAGTATTTATTTTATTTTATGATAGTATTTATTTTACTTTATGATAATTTACAAGCAACACGAGGTTAGCATAAATAGATTGTTGGTTATGACTATTCCTACCTTAGTAATTGCCATGAAGAACAATATGATAAATGACAAAAATAATAAATGATAATGCCGCGGCCACACTATACGGACATCGCCGTTGATTACCGCGTAGGTGTAGCCACCACTTGCGGTTGTACATCCACCCTTAACAGATGTCACGTAAGGCCGCAATACTGTTAAAGGTGCGATGGTACATGTAGCTATGTGATAAGTTACGGGAACCTACTAAGACCTACAAGCCTAACGGTACCTACGACCCGAAGCCCTATAAGCCCTACAGCCCTAACCTACCATATACCTAATATGTGATAAATAAATATATAAATAAATTCAGGATGTCTGCACCATGCGACCTAAGGTAACAGACGGACAGTAGACAGGAATCCAGGGTGCGGGAAGGGTACACTCACTGCCAGTCCCGCAGACTCACGAGACTGATCAGAGATGGCTAAAGGTGTCTTGGCCACAGTGAGGGGTAATGAGACAAGAATATAAAATTCTAATCTGATTTATTTGCATAAAGATTCCGCTTATATACTATTTTTACCTAACACACACTGTTGCACAAAATCTTTGTGTTTCATGCGTGTTAGATGCAACGAAATCACTTATTTTTATCTGGGCCGCGTGCTGAGTCAATGTCCAAAGGTAGCATTGAACATTCTGGCGACTCTCAGGAACAGGACCCTATTTGGTACAGCTCGATGGTCTCGTATGGTCTGGCCTGGCCTTGTTCAGACCGTTGCAACTGAGTGGGCACGCGGTGTGGTATGCCATACTGCTGCTGTGTCCGTTGCGTGTGTGATATGCTGCTGATTATTGTTGGTTGCTGCACAGTTGGCGCAGTGTTTTGTCTTCTTGCTGCAGTGATGGCTCGAAGTTTATTCAACACCTGTGGACCAAAATAAATTAAAATACATGCTAAAGTAATGATAATAAGTGAAGTACTGATGCTAGTTATGTATGTATGCGATTCTAATTGTTTCCAAATTGTGTTATCTAGCTGAGTTTGTAAGTTTGTTTCAGATGTGACTAAATGATCGAAAAGTCCTTTTGACCTGTCTAACACTAATTCTTCTTCGTGTAATGATTTTTAAAATAATAATTACGAATAAGACTTTTTTCCACAAGCGACAGATGGCGCTAGTGATTGCACGAACCTTATACATCCGTTTAGGTATTCATTTGTAGAATACTATTATTAAAGTATATTTCTTTAATACAGTTAGTAAATAATTATTGTTTAAGTTTTAAAAGTTTATTTATAATAATCATAAGGCTAATCATAAGTCATGAAATTATTTGAGTCAGTCTTTTTCTAGGCTTTGACCTGTAAGCATATCTGACGGATCCGTGCTACTTTTATTAAATTCATGATGATAAGTGATAACTGTGATAAGTGATTGTTAATAACCATGTGTTTTGGAATTAAGTGAATAAATTATATTCAATACTGCAATTGAGGTGTATGATTTCGTCACATCTCAGAAGTGGGAAATACCTACAAAAAAAAAAAAAAAAAAAAAAGCCTACAATAATAGTGACTTAAGAAATATTAGGTTATGTGTGCCTAAAGTAAAGCTAAGTGTGCTTATATAATGGAAGCCAAGTGTGCTAAAGGTTAGCCAAGTGTGCTAAAGGTTAGCCATGTGTGCTAAAGGTTAGCCAAGTGTGCTAAAGATAAAGCCAAGTGTGCTTTAATTACTAGAGGCTATGTATGCCTATTGAGCCATGTGCGCTTAGTTGTTAGAGGTTATGTGTGCCTACAATAGGAAGCCAAGTGTGCTTTAATTACTAGAGGCTATGTATGCCTATTGAGCCATGTGCGCTTAGTTGTTAGAGGTTATGTGTACCTACAATAGGAAGCCAAGTGTGCTTTAATTACTAGAGGCTATGTATGCCTATTGAGCCATGTGCGCTTAGTTGTTAGAGGTTATGTGTGCCTACAATAGGAAGCCAAGTGTGCTTTAATTACTAGAGGCTATCTATGCCTATTGAGCCATGTGCGCTTAGTTGTTAGAGGTTATGTGTGCCTACAATAGGAAGCCAAGTGTGCTTTAATTACTAGAGGCTATGTATGCCTATTGAGCCATGTGCGCTTAGTTGTTAGAGGTTATGTGAGCCTACAATAGGAAGCCAAGTGTGCTTTAATTACTAGAGGCTATGTATGCCTATTGAGCCATGTGCGCTTAGTTGTTAGAGGTTATGTGTGCCTACAATAGGGAGCCAAGTGTGCTTTAATTACTAGAGGCTATGTATGCCTATTGAGCCATGTGTGCTTAGTTGTTAGAGGTTATGTGTGCCTACAATAGGAAGCCAAGTGTGCTTTAATTACTAGAGGCTATGTATGCCTATTGAGCCATGTGCGCTTAGTTGTTAGAGGTTATGTGTGCCTACAATAGGAAGCCAAGTGTGCTTTAATTACTAGAGGCTATGTATGCCTATTGAGCCATGTGTGCATAGTTGTCAGAGGTTAAAAATTCTAATTAGCCAAGTAGTTTTATCTAAGGTACGTACAAGTGTGCTTTAATTACTAGAAGCTATGTATGCCTATTGAGCCATGTGCGCTTAGTTGTTAGAGGTTATGTGTGCCTACAATAGGAAGCCAAGTGTGCTTTAATTACTAGAGGCTATGTATGCCTATTGAGCCATGTGCGCTTAGTTGTCAGAGGTTAAAAATTCTAATTAGCCAAGTAGTTTTATCTAAGGTACGTACAAGTGTGCTTTAATTACTAGAGGCTATGTATGCCTATTGAGCCATGTGCGCTTAGTTGTTAGAGGTTATGTGTGCCTACAATAGGAAGCCAAGTGTGCTTTAATTACTAGAGGCTATGTATGCCTATTGAGCCATGTGTGCTTAGTTGTTAGAGGTTATGTGTGCCTACAATAGGAAGCCAAGTGTGCTTTAATTACTAGAGGCTATGTATGCCTATTGAGCCATGTGCGCTTAGTTGTTAGAGGTTATGTGTGCCTACAATAGGAAGCCAAGTGTGCTTTAATTACTAGAGGCTATGTATGCCTATTGAGCCATGTGTGCTTAGTTGTCAGAGGTTAAAAATTCTAATTAGCCAAGTAGTTTTATCTAAGGTACGTACAAGTGTGCTTTAATTACTAGAAGCTATGTATGCCTATTGAGCCATGTGCGCTTAGTTGTTAGAGGTTATGTGTGCCTACAATAGGAAGCCAAGTGTGCTTTAGTTACTAGAGGCTATGTATGCCTATTGAGCCATGTGTGCTTAGTTGTCAGAGGTTATGTGTGCCTACAATAGGAAGCCAAGTGTGCTTTAATTACTAGAGGCTATGTATGCCTATTGAGCCATGTGTGCTTAGTTGTTAGAGGTTATGTGTGCCTACAATAGGAAGCCAAGTGTGCTTTAGTTACTAGAGGCTATGTATGCCTATTGAGCCATGTGTGCTTAGTTGTTAGAGGTTATGTGTGCCTACAATAGGAAGCCAAGTGTGCTTTAGTTACTAGAGGCTATGTATGCCTATTGAGCCATGTGTGCTTAGTTGTCAGAGGTTATGTGTGCCTACGATAGGAAGCCAAGTGTGCTTTAGTTACTAGAGGCTATGTATGCCTATTGAGCCATGTGTGTGTGTCTTTTGCTTTAGTTATTTTTTCTCTTTCCCTAGACATTAATTTTACTTGTTTATTTTAATGAGATACTTTTAATTGGACATTACGTTAATGTAGGTACTAAAGTTTAAAGAGATAATTATTATAAAATGAGCTTAAAATTACATAAGTATTAAAATTATTCATGTGATGACAGTATGCCCTGGACTGGGTTATTATTATTGACTTACTAGATTATTATAAATGACTAATGGGACATTAATGTGACAAGTTACCAAATTGTGTAACTGTATTAACCAGTATATTATTATGTTTGAGGCAAACTTCAGAAGAAGAGCCGCCTGTTACAAGACAAACCAGTAGCCCCTGTGTCGAACAAGGCAGAGACAAAGACGACACGTGCAAAGAAGCGATCTAAATGGAAGCGCAAGATGTCTACTTCGACCTCTTCGTCTTCAAGCATGATATCTGATACAACAAGTACACCACCACGACGCAAGAAACAGAAAAGGACATCAAGTTATTCTCAAAAAGAGGTACTGAATCTTTTGAATGTTTTTCAAGGAAGGAAAAGATACAAGATATATTTATTTTGTAAAACATGAGTAAAATTATACAGGTCTTATAATTAATATGAGGTAGCTAGATGTTTTGCCATTTATGGCGTATACAACGTGTAATGCTAAATGCGCAAAACCTCTTAAGGGGTCATTGTACTCATCATTATGAACAACTTTTACTATGGGGCCAAACCTGAAATCGCGAAAAAAAAATCAGCTGTTCAGTACATTTTGACGAAATTTGCGAACATAAATGTACTGAACAGCTGATTTTTTTTTCGCGATTTCAGGTTTGGTCCCATAGTAAAAGTTGTTCATAATGATGAGTACAATGACCCCTTAAGAGGTTTTGCGCATTTAGCATTACACGTTGTATAATTAGTCATACTAGACAAACAAATACAAAAAAAAAGCAAAGAAAGAGATTACAATGTCAATTTGAATTAAATTTTAATGTCAAAATTTATTTTATAATTACAAAGTCAAAATTCAAAATTAAAATGTCAAAATTAAAATTTAATTTGAGAATACTATACAAGGAAAAATATCAGGGATTCGTTTTTACAAACAATGCAGTTTCTAATATGTACAAACATGGTAAAGTTAGTATTTTTAATTTTTTTAAAGTAAGGAACACAACTATCCGTTATTCTCAGACCACACATTGATCGTATACATCTTTTTTGAATCCTGAATATAAGTTCTCTATTAGTTGACTGTCCCCCAAAAAAAAAAAAAAACACCATATCTTAAAAAAATAGAAGCGACCAATCCATGATATGCTGTTTAGAATGTCAGCATTAACTTTCTTGGATAATTGAAATAATTGATATGCAGATTTACTCAGACACTTGCAGATTTCCTCTAAGTGAGATTTCCATGTTAGTTTATTATCTAAAGTTGTACCCAAGAACTTTGCATTCGTAACCTCTTCTACTATAGGGTTATTATACGTAATGTTAACTGGTCGATACTTACGACGCTGGTGGCAATGAATAACTTTTGTTTTATTTAGATGAATTACAAGTTTCTTACTGTCAAGCCAATTTATAATGTCACTCAAAGAATTATTTATGTCATTTTGATAATTAGGTACTACAATTAATATATTCAAATCTTAAACGATAATAATCATTTGAATAAAGCTATACCGGAGTTCGATCCTTCTAGTAACTCTGAGTATTGAAGAAGGTGAATGAATGTGCATATACGAATGGGAAGAGAAGCAGACCATACATTTTTCTCTATAAAACCTTGCTGAGCTTGCCAAAAATGGTTCGAAACCCAAGTGTAGTATTTAGTTGGACTGAGTGGCAAGCCAAACTTACAAAGGAGTTTCCAAGTGAGCAAAATTGTGGTCGGCTTCTAGAAGAAATGTTAGCTCGTACGACTCAAAGTAATGATAACTTCATCATCTGAATATTTTTATGACAAATTAATGCTTATACACAGGTGTCATATTACTGGTCAAAGAGCCGTAGATTGTATAACTCACGGTATTATTGATTGTCTGTGTCCGCGTTGTTCTTCGTAGATACGCAACGGATTTTGATGCGGTTTCCACCATCATTTAGATAGTTTGTTCTGGAAGGTTTTTATGTGTTATCCATGTATATTAAACATAAACGTAGATAGTATTGAAATTTGCCATCAAGTCGTGAAAAATAGGTTTTTTTTAGCACTTACATGGCGTGCGCTGACTAAATGGTAAGAGATACATAAAATTAATGTTCTATGGGATTGTATATATTAAAAAGTTCAACAGGAAAGTCTATGCAGAGAAGTCTGCATATGTCTTTCTTGTAAGGATTATTCACAGAAACAATTTTTTAAAAATATATAAATTGTTATTTCCAAAGATAATTTGACGGTTATATTACTAATCCTTATCCAATAAAATACGTTAGTTTAATTGGGAATTTCATTACGATTAAAATATGCTTTGACATCGTATCATTTAAATGCATACTTCAAAGAATTAAAATAACGCGCAGAAAAATAAATTATTATGATTGACGGCCGCCGTCTTCGAACCTTTCCTTGGCTAATACAATCGTCTACGTTCTATGTTACATACGAGTACGAGTAGGTACGTCTTTGATGACAAACTGTTCAAGGGTTCTGGTAACTCCGCAGTGCAGATCGAATCGAGTGTAGAAGTACTGGTTAATATGACTTTATGCAGACTGCTTTACTGATTGGTTAAAATTGTACTGAATTACCATCCATAGCTTTATTTAAAGACGATAGTAGGTACGTTATTCTTTTGCAAAACTCCTGGGCTCCGTTGTAACGCCAGTGATTTTGAATTCCCTAGCAATTATCTTTCAAAACCACATTCAGCTATCTAACATATCACAATAAAACATATTCGAATTAGTTCGAAGTTTTTGCTTTATGTTCTTGTTATTCTGGAGATGTTTTACATATAAGGTTAATAGTAGTAAACCTGGTAAATAATGTAACTTACATTAGGCTACTTGTCGTATAGGCACAGGTAAATGTTACCTAGTTCTGTCAAATCTTTTTGACGCCATACCAGACACGTTACAAAGTTTAAGAGATGAGGCCAGCACCAATATCCGAGTTAGCCAAGAAAAACAAAAAGCTAATTATGATGCCGAAAGGCCTGTTAGTACCTATATAGAAGGTTCGTGCAAAATCATCGAGTTTTAGGTAATGACCAATATAAAATTGCTGAAATTCTGGGATTTAATAAAAGTCAACATCAAATAATGTATTTCAAATAGGCACTTTTGAGCGTCAAAATTTAAAAAAAAAAAATTGTTTCTAGCTGTCCCTTCCAAAATTTAGCGTTAACTAGAATAAAAATTAATATACTTGTTAGGTAAAAATAATTAAAAATGAACAATGACAGATAAATTAATTATGTTAAAGATACATTGTAAAAGTATATACGAAAATCAATGTCATAAAATAATAACGTCACGTGTCATACAATTAAATTAGCAACCAGTTTGATTTCATCTCGACTCTAGATTGTCCTATGAACAGGACCAGCATGTTTCCAAGCATTCTAATCCTGGATTAATCCTATAATTTGTATTATGCTTGTTTGCAGAGCGTATTTTTGATATGAGTTTTGAATTTTCTTTTATTTAGTTGCAATATGTCACAAAATATTTTGTTGTAACATTTAACACAGCAGGTACCCCATAAAGATGTAAATAAAATAGCAAAAATTCGGTATTCTTTAGCTAATCTGCAAAATGGTTGATCTATTTTATCTTTATTTCTAGTAGGTAATAAAATTGTGTCTATCACTTATTTTATTAAAAAAACGAAAAATAAACGGAAGAATACAATATAAAAGCATAGTTTCCGATGACTGTAAGACCATAAAAGTTCATCAAATAATAATAGTAGCTCATCTTCTGGTACTGAAAGTAATAATGTTGACGATAAACCATGCCCCAGAATCAAATCCGAGATCAATGAATAACCGAATGTAATGATTATATAGGTATGTAAGGTTTATTTTAATTTAACTGTTATTGGAATTGTAAAATCGTGCGTCAGGAGATCGCACGATGTCGGATGGCCGAATGTAATGATTTTTAAAATAATAATTACGAATAAGACTTTTTTCCACAAGCGACAGATGGCGCTAGTGATTGCACGAACCTTATACATCCGTTTAGGTATTCATTTGTAGAATACTATTATTAAAGTATATTTCTTTAATACAGTTAGTAAATAATTATTGTTTAAGTTTTAAAAGTTTATTTATAATAATCATAAGGCTAATCATAAGTCATGAAATTATTTGAGTCAGTCTTTTTCTAGGCTTTGACCTGTAAGCATATCTGACGGATCCGTGCTACTTTTATTAAATTCATGATGATAAGTGATAACTGTGATAAGTGATTGTTAATAACCATGTGTTTTGGAATTAAGTGAATAAATTATATTCAATACTGCAATTGAGGTGTATGATTTCGTCACATTCGGATATATTTTTAATGTTTGTTGGTGAAATCTGAGTATTAAGGGAGAAGTTTGTTGATTTAGAATAAGAAGCTAGCACTGTCATAGTGGTTGTTCTTTTCGCAGCAAGTATGTTATTAGGTGTTTTAATAACGCAATTTTCAGAGATATGTAGAACTCCGACATCTCGAATCTTAATTTCTTTTCTTTGACCGTCACACACAATTGATATGGCAATCGATTTTGTCGTAATGAAAAGCCAAGTGTTTTGCATGAATAGTTGCTTCCATACAACATCTGTCGATATCTTGTAGGTTTTTGACGTGCATTGGGTTTGGGCGTAGTTCTCGGTTGTAAAGAGTTGTTCAACTATGCAATTTTTATTTAATTGCATGTTTTTGACAGCTACAGGATAGCAGATGAACTCTGTATTACTATGAAGACAGTCTTTAAATTCTTCTTGACTTAGTTCAAAGTACCGCTCGTTGTTGTAATCAAAACCCATGTATGTTTGCTGAATAGTCAAGCACTCGAATGATCCATCTGGTTTCCTCTCTGGAATAGGCGTAACATGTATCAGAGTATACTTTGTTATATCGTGTATTGGGAAGTAAGCGTATACTCTTATATGCGTAGTATTTGCATTCATCTCAGTCTGTATTATTTGTCCCTGAATGATTTTTAAGTTTAATGGCAGCTTTTGATTAGCCATTTTTATTATGTGGCTGATATGTCTTGGTGTTAATATACTGTATATAGTTGCTTTTTGTGTATTTATTTCTAGTAACCCTGTATAGTAGTCCATTATTTCATTTATAAAATTGTTTGCTAACTCGTAAGCTTCCATCACTTGTATTTTAATATGATTTTTGTTAATAGTTTTATACCAAGCATTGTGGTTATTCATGAACGATATTGTTTCATGTAGTTTTGTTTGGAACTTTTCTAACTTTTTCTGGATTTGCTCTTCCGTTTGGTTTACACCTGTGATAGTTGATATCATTATCTTTGTTTGTTGATTGGCAGCGTCTATGAGATTCTGCTGATTGTTATTTAATCTGTCGATGTCTCTGTATACTTCGTCATTAACTCCAAACACTGATGTTAACAGTTGGCCCAAGATACCTCGTGTGACGAAATCATACACCTCAATTGCAGTATTGAATATAATTTATTCACTTAATTCCAAAACACATGGTTATTATCAATCACTTATCACAGTTATCACTTATCATCATGAATTTAATAAAAGTAGCACGGATCCGTCAGATATGCTTACAAGTCAAAGCCTAGAAAAATACTGACTCTGTCCTAGCAAATCAGTTGCCAACTGAAACTTTAAACGGAAGTGAACACTCAGCCGGCTAACGACCAATCAGAGCAAAGTAAACAGTACACACAATCACTTAATAAACAATCACGTAATTGATGTGGTGTGTGTTACCGAGCATAATATGGTAACAGATGATACTAAATTTCTCCAAATTCCCAATTATACTATAGCGGCAAATTTCTCAAGAACAAATAGAAATGGTGGTTCATGTATCCTAGTACGAAATAACCATAAATTTAAGATTGTACACGAAGCAAAGCTTGTAAGCGTATCCAACCTCATTGAGTGTTCGGCTATTGAATTGTTAGAGCATAAGTTAATTATCATATGTATATATAGGCCTCCAAAGACTAAAAGGGATTGTTTAGAAATATTTTTTGAACGTCTAACGGCTATGCTCGCAAAATTATGTACTAAATGTAAGAAAATTGTTATTTGTGGTGATTATAATATTGATCGACTAAAAGATACTCCTGTTTCGAGAGAGTTTGAAGACTTATTACGGAGCTTTAACTTAAAACTTGCAATAAATGAACCAACACGTTTGCAAAGCAAAACGTGCATTGATAACATTGCTCATAATATAAGAGGCTGTAAACAAAGTGTCTTAGAACTAGCACTCTCTGATCATACAGCACAAATACTATCTTGTCCTGTTAGTAAAACGTACTCAATAAGGCACTGGTACAAATTTAGAAGAGACTATAGCAACGAAAATGTTGAAAAATTTATTAAATGTTTAAAAGCCCTGACTTTTAATGACTGCTATGGAAAAAGTGATCCAAATGCTGCTTTTGAAGAATTCCATAAACTATTTAAACTTTTCTATGACCTCTGCTTTCCAAACATAAAAATTAAGGTTCCAATCATGCGAAATACTAAATGGCTCAGTAAAGGATTAAAGACATGCTCCCTCCGTAAAAGAACACTACTTAAAACATATCGACTATCAGGTAATAATACAGATAGGAGTGATTTTAAGAAATATGCAAAAAGGTATAAAAAAATCATAAAACTCACGCAAAGGTCGCAAAACAACTATCATATCCAAACAGCCACAAATAAATCTAAAGCAGTGTGGCAAATAATAAATAAATACAAAAACAATAACCCCCCTGAAAAAATTAATAGAATTAAATATAATAACCAACTTATAACTGCTCCTGATGCTATAGCACAAACATTCAACAACTTTTTCATTGATGACATTTCAAAACTAACGAATAATACAATAAACTACGCTAATATTCTAACCCATAACAAACCAAACTCCTGTTTCTTAGCCCCTGTTACCCCTAATGAAGTTGTCAAAATAATCATGGCATTAAAAAACACTAACAGTACAGGTTATGATGGAATTTCCACTAAAATAATAAAACGTGTAGTGTATGAAATTGCTCCAATCCTCACCTACATAATAAATCAGTGTCTTGAAGAAGGAATTTTCCCGACATATTTAAAAACTACTGTAGTTACACCAATATTCAAAAAAGAAAACACGGAAGATGTACGATGTTATAGACCTATCGCTCTCATTCCAATAATGGCTAAAATATTTGAAAGAGTACTATATAATAATCTTAGTGAATATTTTGAAAAAAATCAAATAATAATAGATAATCAAGTTGGATTCAGAAAAGGGAAATCAGTTAATACAGCAATGCATCAGTTTTTACAAAAAGTTATAACGGAACTAGATAAAAAAAATCAGGTTACAGCCCTATACATGGACATGTCAAAAGCTTTTGATAATGTTGACCATGGACTACTACTACAGAAACTAGAAATTTACGGAGTTCGAGGTAAAGCACTACAAATAATCAAATCATATCTCAGTAATAGACTACAGTTCACTGAAATAACACAATTATGTCCATTCACAAAAACAGAAATTAAATATACATCGAGCCCAAGATCTATAAAATATGGTGTACCTCAAGGTTCGATACTAGGACCACTACTATTTCTCATTTATATAAATGATATACCTAATGCTATTCGGCACCCTATGGTTTTATTTGCAGATGACAGTACGGCTCTTTTCACAAATAACAAAAATAAAAATCATGAACTAGAAATAAACGATTCCCTATCTAAATTAATAAATTGGCTTACAATAAATAATCTAAAAATAAATCTTTCAAAAACCCATTACATGAATTTCAAGAATAAAAACGCAAAATCAATTCCATTATCTATTGAGCACAATAACGCAACTGTGTCTGAGGTTACTAGTACAAAATTTCTAGGTATCTATATAGATTCTAATATGACATGGAAAACACATGTAAATAGTGTATGTAACAAATTAAATCAATTCTCTTATGCCCTCTACATGCTCAAAAAAGTATCTAACCAAACCACACTGCTTAGTGCTTATCATGCTTATGTGGGATCCACTCTATCTTATGGGATACTATATTGGGGATACTCATCTGATAAGGAAATGGCGTTCAAGGCACAAAAAAAGTGTATTAGATCAATATGTGGGATACACCAAACCAATTCATGTAAACCTCATTTCGTAAATCTCAAGATATTAACGCTCCCTGCTTTATATATCTACGCGGCCTCAATTTTAGTTAAATCAAACATCAGTAGCTATGACACATTAACAAGCAGTAGACTCAAAAATACATTACGCAATAAAACATCCCACACTGCAGTGTATAGCAATAGCATTTTTTGTATGGGCATCAAAATATATAATAAGTTACCCATAGACATTAAGAACCAACACTCAATTGGTATTTTTAAAAGGAAGCTAAAAGACTTCCTGATTAAAAAGGCTTATTACTCTGTAAAGGAATTCCTTGAAGAAAAATAATTATATATTATATAATATTAAAAGATTGTTGATACTTGATAATTATAATGTGATATAAACTGTAAGAATAGTCTGATATAATATAGAATGTATGAACAATGATAATTAATATAATGTAAATTGTTGAACTGTAATATTGAGTACCTATACTTTTTGATTTATAACAATTTAAATTGCAATGCCTTAACAGGCAACTAAGTTCTAAGAACCTATACTTTTGTTAACATCTTCAAAATTGTACACTTAGTTCGCAATAAAGAATTTGAATTTGAATTTGAACTTGACTGACTTAAATAATTTCATGACTTATGATTAGCCTTATGCTTATTATAAATAAACTTTTAAAACTTAAACAATAATTATTTACTAACTGTATTAAAGAAATATACTTTAATAATAGTATTCTACAAATGAATACCTAAACGGATGTATAAAGTTCGTGCAATCACTAGCGCCATCTGTCGCTTGTGGAAAAAAGTCTTATTCGTAATTATTATTTTAAAAATCATTACACTCGTTTCTTCCTGTTGTTCTTTATGTCTGTTAGGTATTCCTTTGTTGTCTCAAACTTTGCTTTTTCTTCGTTTAAATGGTGATAAAATTCATTGCAGTGCGTCTCATACATGATGTTTTGAGTGTCCTTGCAAAGTTGTTGAAATTGTGATGTTATTTCTTCAATCTGTTTTTGGTCTAGTTCCAAATTTCCTCTCTCGTACACTGTTTCAATTCTAAACGTTCCTCGATTAATGGTTGTGGTTCCAATTTTTTCCACAAATAGTCCTGGCTTTATACTTTTTAGTGTGTATGTGGACGTACTCGACACGGTGCCAATTAATAGTATAATTGTTGTATGTAATAGTAAACCCGTTATCCAGTTTTTCGGTGGTTGTATACCTTTTTTATTCTTTGTGGTGGTTGAAATGTTACATTGCATAGACGTTTGTCCGTCTTTGCTCGTTGTACTAATTTGTTTGTTTTCATTCACAGGAAGTGGGATCAACGTATGAATTGATCTTTTCTGACAAGCGCCTGTTGATTTTTGAAGAGTTACCACTCTAACTACACCATCATCTCCCGGGTGTACTTCTGTGATTTTTGCCAACGGCCATTTGCTTGGTTTTATATTGTCATCTGTTATTAGCACTACAGTTCCAATTTTAGCATTTTCTTGTATTAGCTTCCATTTGTATCTTTGCTGAAGCTGATGTAGATAATCTTTTGTCCAACTGTTCCAAAAATCTTTTTTCATCTTTTGAATCTGTTTCCATCTGTTTACTAGGTCAGTATTAATGTTTTCCATCGGATCTGGTATTCCTACTGCTTCTCGGCCAATAAGGAAATGGCTTGGAGTTAGTATTGTGTTGTCATTAATATCTTCGCTTTGCGCACACAATGGTCTTGAATTCAAACACGCTTCAATTTGGTGGAGAAAGGTTGTCATTTCCTCGTATGTTAGTGTCGAATCACCGATTACTCGACGTAAGTGGTATTTCACTGACTTTACTCCAGCTTCCCAGATGCCACCGAAATGTGGTGATGACGGAGGAATAAAATGCCACTGGGTTCCTATGTTTGTTATTCCGTTTTGAAATTGCGGCGATTGTGTGATTTGTAATATTTCTTGATGTAGGAAATTGGCTGCTCCTACGAAGTTTGTTGCATTGTCACTGTACATGTGTGACACGTGACCTCTCCGTGCCATGAATCTTCGTAGCGCCGCGATAAATGTTTCTGTTGTTAAATCTCCCACCAATTCTAGATGTATTGCTTTTGTTGCTAAACATACAAAAACAGCAATGTATGATTTATAAGACCTGTGCCCTCTCCCTTTCATAGTTCTTGTTTGTATTGGTCCCGCATAATTCACTCCAGTATGATTAAATGGGTGTGTTTGCGTTACTCGTGCTTTTGGTAATATTCCCATTTTTTGAGAGTTTGTGTCTGCTTTGTATCGTATGCACCTCACACATTTGTTAATTATACTCTTCACTTTCCTTTTTCCATTAATGATCCAATATGTTTGTCGTAAATAAGCCAAAGCCAGTTTGTTGCCTCCATGCAATGTTTTTAAGTGTGCGTCTTGTATAATTAATGACGTTACATGATGGCTGTATGGTAAAAGTATTGGATGTTTTTGATTGTAAGGCAATTCGGAGTTTTGTAACCTGCCCCCAACTCGTAGTAATCCATCCTCGTCTATAAATGGATCTAAGGTAGATAGGTTTTTATTTTTCTTCAATGGTTGTCCACTTTGTATAGTTTTCAATTCATCGTCGAATTCCTGCTGTTGTACTTTCAGAATTATTCGTTTTGTCGTCGCTTTCAGTTCTTCACAAGAAATTGGTTTATTTGTTGTTTGTTTATTTGCAAATCTGTAGCAGTAAGACAAGACCCTTATCATTTTATCTAAACTGGAAAATCTATTCCAGAGATCAGTCTTCTCAATCTCAGTTGTAGTTATATGACACGACCTTATTTCTTCTATCGGCTGTGGCATACGTCTCGTGATAGGAATCTGATCGGTTTTTAACCATTGTGGACCATTCCACCATAATGAATAGTTAACCATTTTTTCCGGTTCCAGGCCTCTGGAAATGATATCGGCCGGGTTATCAGCAGAAATTACATGGTTCCATTCTGCGTTTGGTAAAAGTTGTCTAATTTGTGACACCCTATTGGCTACGAAAGTTTGCCAGCGTTCAGGCTCTCCTCTTATCCAGCCTAAGGTTATCATTGAGTCTGTCCAACAAGATATCGTAACATTCTTGCAGTTAAGCGCTTCCTTAACTTTTTCCATCAAACCGGCTAGTAACAGTGCAGCGCACAACTCAAGTCGAGGTAGAGTAGTTTTTTGTTTCTTTGGTGCCACTTTTGATTTTGCTTGTAATAATGTAATGTAGTAAACGTTGTTGATTTTTCCACGGCTATATACCACCGCTCCGTAAGCTTTTTCGGAAGCGTCGCAGAAACCATATAGCTGAACTGTGCTGTCTGTTATGTAACACCACCGTGGAACTTTAATTTCTTCTATACTTTTAAGTCGTTTTTGTAATTCATTCCATTTTTTCTTTCGAGGGTAAATAAGTGGCTTAACACTGTCTTAGTTTTTGTGTATGACGTTTTAAAAAGAAGTAAGGTTGTTTCCATGACTACTACGTCAATTAATTATGGAACGATTAAACTGCCAACATTGGTCAGTTATGTTAGCTAGTTACAAGTTATCGAACTACTAGCGCTATTGGATAGATAAACTAAAGTTAATTGTCTCAGAAACCGGACATAACTCGCAGTTTTTAAGATGAAAACGATAATTTCGTATGCTATATTTTTTATTTTAGCAGGATTTTAAACTGGAATTTTGCACTAGATAACAAAGAGGTTATTTTTTCTTTAAATAATATACATATGTGATCTGATCATTTTATTGTTGAGGATTAAAAGAATGAAGGTTTTTTTTATATAATATGTCAGATAGTATAAACGTCCAAGTACTGTGGGTTGTACCTTCAGTGACTTCAATGGCGTTCATCTCCTCACATCGTTTCTGGTATTGGTCCATGAACTCCAGAGTTATAAAATTTTGTTAGCAGCGTATCATGTCTAAGCGTATCGAACGTAAAGGTCTTGTATCTGGTTACAAACATATTTTTCTATTACTTTATCGATAACGGGTAGAATAGTACCTAAACGGTCTATAGTTTCCACAGTCGGTAGAACTGATTTTTTTTTATATATACCTATTGGGTGCACTACAACAGTGTTTATAGTGCTTCCGGGTATTTTTCTTGTATTGATTTTGGTTTTAGACAATAACGCCTGTCTCGTCACAGATGGATTTTATTTGTTTGCAGAATGTACAGTTACAGGCTATTCACGATAAAACTGAGTAGGATGTACCTACTCAAACGTGGTGGGATGCAGCAAGTATTAATACTTGCTTTAGTTAAGGCTAGATGATTCTTTAAGTTAACATGTATAATTGTTGCATACCTTCAAGATAATATCTTAACGTTCATTAATGTAGTACTTGTTCTCTTTCTAATTATTTTTTATATTTAACTAGCTTTTGCCCACGGCTACGCCCGCGTGAATGTTGGTAAATATCGCACGGGAACGTACTACCGGGAAATCTTTCCTTATTCCTTGTAATAATATAATTCAATCATGATTCGAAAGACACGTGGCGCAATCTATTATGATAAGAACGTTACTGTTAGTTTTGTTATTGTACGTTGTTGTCAGTTTGCTGTCGGGAAACAAGTAGGTACCTGTTTACCTCGTAAAAAAAGGAATATCGCGATAAGTCCCGTTCTCGATATTGTTTTATAACGTTATTGTTTTCCTCGGGAACAGTACTTTTAGATTTCGGCATGATTGGTTTGGTGGTTTGGGCGTGAAGGGATAGCCAACAAACAAACTTTTGATCACATTTACAATATTTGAGTAATTTGAAACAAAGATTATGTGATATTTAATTTATTTACACCTAATGCTGATCTACTCCTGGAGCAGTTTACTTACTCTCAATAAATAAATAAATATCCTTGGACATATCACACAACGAAACAATGTTATTTGTAGCTTTAGACGACGCACATTGTGGGCCGGACGCGATTCCCAAAACCCGAATGTTTTAAATGAGGCTAGTTGTCGATTGTTTGTTGTATTCATAACTGTGGGGTGATTATCAGAACAAATGAGTCTCCGCAGTAGCCGATAGCGATATTGCTAAATGAATTGTACTTTCTTTTGTATACATTTGAGATTTTTAATCCTTTCAGCCGTTATTGCGTGATTGAGTAACAAACATCCAAACATACAAACTTTCACATTTATAATATTAGTAGGATTATTTTTTGAAGACCACTAAAGTGGTTTGATTAACCGATTTGTTTTGTTGCGACCAGACAAATATTGTTTGGTCTTAAACTCACTAGTACCTATAAATAAGGACCATATCATACTGGAGATGGAGTTGGACGTGGAGGACGTTACAAATAAAACTTAAAAAGGAGATTATCCAAATCCTCCATCAAACGCCAGTTACTCAGCTAACCAAGTAGTGCCGGTCTAGTCATACGTACATACACATACACATCATTACACATATTTACAGCACACACACCGCACAGATACACGCACATACATACATACATCCATATTAATAATTATGTCACTCTCTGTATTTTTTTACTATAATTATCTGAGTACTTCGTAATTGGCGTAATGTTTGGTATAATAATCTGTGTTTGCTTAGCGCAAAAATTCAAAATGGTCAGCTTGTTATCAAGAGAAACTCGTAGTGTAGATAAAATTAAGAAATTGTTGCCGGAGTTACATATACGGTTTAAGACATTTATTTCTCAAAAAGAATACAATTCACTTAATATGAGAAATACAAGATAACCTTAAAACTAAATATGAGAATTACTTATGAAGAAGGTAGGTACTCGTAAATAAATAAGTTAGATAGTAGACGAGCAATTTTTACAGTGTTGTGGGTAAAAGGAAAAAGTGAGTGTACTATTACATGTCGATTCTTGAAGGCAAGTCAATAGCAATTACACATTGAACGATTTATATGTACAGTAATACCCAAGTAATATGGCTTATGGATGTACCTGCGCAGAAGATGAATTTTCAAAGCGCGGGAAATGCTATTGACCAATCGACACGCTCCACGCTTTTTCCTGTACCGCTATTGGTCAGTAGCTGCCGCCATGTTAGCGCGCGCCGCTTGACAGCCGCCATACTTGCGAGTGAGACGGAACTAACAGCTGCAGTGTATTATGAACCTTATATTAGTGATCTAAGGTTGATTGTGAGTTTTAAGTATTCTCGTTAATCTTCGGGGCCATACTTTCTTTTCTGTGCGAACGAAGATTCACGACGCGCCTTATTAGTTGAGTACTACTGTACCGTAATGTTTCGGAAATACAGAGTAGGTATCCTAGTTATCTTTATACTTAGCAAATTAGTAAATAAAAATGGCAACTGATTTATATGTAAATTAAATTGGTGTGGTGGGTTATATTTAAAATCTAGAAAAATCTTTTAAGATGTGGTGCTTTATGGTTTTTTTTGTATAAAGTAAAGGACTGTATCTCTTTAATAAAAGAGATACATATCTGCAGTGCGATTCTGTAACCATCTCACCGTGAAAATTTGCGTGAAGCGAGCGTGGAGTGAAGTGTCAGTGTCATTCCACCTGATGCTAGGGATGGACCAAGCACATTTTTACAGTCATAATCGAGATTTTAATAATATTTTTTACGCTATTTTCTAGTGATCATTTTATAGTAATTCAATGCTAGTGTTTAAGTGTCTAAACATTACTATTTACGGTATTTTTAAATCAAAATTTGAAAACAGAAATTCAGTCACAAACTCAATTTAGTTTTTTTATTTTTTTTAACAATACTACTCCGTATGTAGGTACTTATACTGAGGTGTGAGCGCGTCAAGCACGAACAATAAATATAATAAAAAAATGAGCAACTACGTGCTCGAAATCGGCTCTGACGATTTCCATGAAAGTTGCAATAGATTTACGGGAATCTAGGAAAATTCGTTTTCTCTATTTTCACCCGAGCCCCCGAGCACCCGAGATTGATAATAATTACGTATGCCCAATCGCGATGTATTTTAAAGAAGCGATACATAGTACGTAGATAGAGTCGAGTAAAGACTGTTAGACGTTGTTCAGCATTGTTATTAACCGAAATCTATTCAATAAGAGATAACCGATTGCTAAAAGTGAGCCTGGCCGACTAGAATTTAACCCCACGAATAAAACGACGTGCGGATTATAAGTAGGTACTTACCTAATAATTCATTGCAGGATGTAGGCACCTACCTACCTACGCGTTGCCAATAATACACAACACCATAATCACATTACTATAAGCACACTTGAATTTGGATGAAGTGATAAGTTCACGCTAAGCACTCTCATTACCACATGGATGCGCATTGAGTTATTTTTTACCTTACGTACTTATTTAACTCGTAACGCGTCACGTATGCGCCACCAGCTTAACTAGTCGCAGCGAATAACAAAAGAATATTCATCAAACCATCGTCATGCATTTAGACAAATGACCAAATTCAACAGTTCAAGACCAAGTGACAATTTACTGACACAAATACGCTGCGCGCGCACTTCACTTCACTGATACGTTCACCTGAATTCGGTGAAATGCATAAGTGATCACATCACATCACGCACTAACGAATTGAGTTTTTTTTACTTTCTAGTTACATAGTTAACTTGTAACGCGTCACGTATGCATTACGTAGGTACACATTAAGAAAATGCAATACTTAACTAGTCGTTGCCAATAACAAAAGAATCAAATTATTACTAAATTCAACGAACACACATAACAGTGAAGTGATGTTGCTAGGCGACGACCTGAATCACGGGAAGGGAAGTGGAAGTGATCGCCCCGGCCCCCGCCCCCCTCGCGCAAGCGTATTGGGTTTTTTTTTTTTTAATTTTCCGTTATTGATGGCTATGTCCATATGCCTTTAAGCCTATTCGTATTCGGGTTAAGACAGTAATTAGTACCTACCTATTTATTTCAATACTTTTAGATATTTTAATGTCTAAATCCAACTGTCTTTGTGCATCTAAAAAGTCCTTAAACTACACGGTTTATAACTAACTAGGTAATTACTGCTTTATCGTGTCACGCATGCGCACTAAGAAAATGCCTAATAATACCTATTTAATCTTGTAAGTATTTTTCTCTCTTCACACGCACCTAGAGCCAAGAATTAAAACGTTTTTACAAAAATCCATAATATGATACTTTGTGAGAGACTGGCGTGGCGTCCATATTATGATAGGTACCTACCCTGTGTGACAGACGACCAGGCTTTCACCCTGAATGTAATAGGTATCTATTGTTTATTGAAGATAGGTACATAGCTACTTCACTATTCGTTGCCAATAATAAAAGAACATTCATCAAAATATCATCATCATCAACAAACTTTACAAAATTCATTCAACAGTTGAACCATCTCACCCTGCCGAAGCGCATGCGTGAGAATATCACCCTGGTCTGACAGACTGAAGCCCCGGATACACTAGGGAACATTTTGTCCCGCAACATGACGAGGAACACTCAATCTACGTGATGCTGCAACGTTGCACAGGTGACCCGCAACATTTTACGTGACGCGGGACATGTTGCTTGCTCCTCCCGCTCCGAGAGCGAGCGCACGTGTTCCGCGCTATTTCTTGCTTAAAATATTAATAATTTTTTCACGTTGTAGTAAGTAATCCTGCATCCACCACCTCCTTTTTCGATTATCTTTCAATAAACTGCTCGAAATAAGTATATAGGCACCACTAATCACCACAACCTCCTCGGGCGACATTGACTGTGTGGCCTGCAAAATGTTCCGCGACATTCCACGTAGTTGTTGAGTGCCATGTTCCACAACATGTCACTCCATTTGTCCCCTAGTGTGTATTCGAGGCTTTAATCACACTATAAGGGGTGTGGCTGACACTGGCTTGGCCACCATCAGGGATTTTACTTTTGATAACACAAAGATTTAGTCGTTAATTAGTCGAAATTTGTCGCCAAATATCAGAATTTGTCGGTCACTGGTTCAAAAGTTATAAGGGGTCATTGGTGGCCAAGCTGGGGAGACTCTCCCCAGCTTGGCCACCTTTATATCTCAAAAACTAGGGCACCTAGCGAAGATCTGTTTTCTCCCAGATTTAGTCGCTAATTAGTCGAAATTAGTCGCCAAGTCACAGATTTAGTCGGGTCTTAGTTTAGAAGATATAATGAGTTCAATTTTTAAGTATAGTCCAAGAGCTAGATCAAAGATTTTATCGTAAACTCTTCAATCTAGCTCTTGGTCTATACTTAAAAATTGAACTCATTATATCTTCTAAACTAAGACCCGACTAAATCTGTGACTTGGCGACTAATTTCGACTAATTAGCGACTAAATCTGGGAGAAAACAGATCTTCGCTAGGTGCCCTAGTTTTTGAGATATAAAGGTGGCCAAGCTGGGGAGAGTCTCCCCAGCTTGGCCACCAATGACCCCTTATAACTTTTGAACCAGTGACCGACAAATTCTGATATTTGGCGACAAATTTCGACTAATTAACGACTAAATCTTTGTGTTATCAAAAGTAAAATCCCTGATGGTGGCCAAGCCAGTGTCAGCCACACCTATAAGGGTTTCTTTTTACCATTTTGGTACGGAACCCTAAAAACATTCATCAAAATATCTGATCATCAAACCTATTACAAAATTCATTCAACAGTTGAACCCAGTGTGTTAGGTACCTACTATTCCCAAGTGTGATGTTGCCATGACGACCACGCCATGTCGCGTCGTGCCAACGAGTACGCTTGCGCGTGATACCAACGACGCGCATGCGCGTTACGGAATGCTGTCATGAATATGATGTGTCATTAGTTTCTTAAGGTTGATGCGCCACGGTAGCCCGCGAAATTCAAAATTTCTTACGTTTTTTGCAATTAGTAGGTCAGTGCGAACTTGTATGTTGATTAAAATATAATTCGCGGTCATAGCTAATATGGCTTTATGGAATTATAATCATTAGAATCAGCAATACAACTCCATAAGTTAGCATTTACCTCAAATCTAGCGATTTCATGAAATCATGAGGTTTGAGGTAAATGCTAACTTATGGAGCTGTATTGCTGATTGTAATGTTTACACTACCAACTGACGTCATGACCACAGAGCAATATGGCGTCCTAGCATTTTCGCGCGAAATTTGAAAATGTAAAATTTTAATGCATTTTTATGGCACTTATCGATTGAATAAAATTTTTTTTTTTTTTTCAACAATCACAGAGTGTATCACTGAAGTATTTATTTAACTGCCCACACCACGTAAACTAGCAAATAGAAATTATAAAGGTATTGCTGGAAAGGTATTGAAGGAATACAGGATAATAACGCGGAGTCGGCGCGGCGGAGTCACGGTCGCACGCAAGTGAAAGAAAAGAAATGTGAGGGAAAGAGAAGAGAGAGATAACACTTACGCCCGGTTTCTCGACGGCTATTCAAATCTAAAATTAACTAACCATGTGTAAAATCTCTTGTTAAGTCGAAAACGAGTTGCACGAACGTTAAGTACTTTGATTTGAATCTTTGATCACTTGACACAACAATCAAATTAGTACAAAAATCTCTTGTTAATTCAGAATTTGGGTTTCTGAACAAACGATTAAGCTCGAATTTCATGTCAAGCCACTGTCAAATGTTGTGTTAGCTAATCTGTCGAGTTTGGGCGATTATCTTTGCGTTCCCTGTGATTTTCTGTTTTCTTTGGATATTTTCTAGTTATAATTAATAAAACAACTTCTGCACGGAGGCACGGAAGAGTCTCGGTATGTAAAGATGGTCACCCATCCACTCACCAACCCCGGCAAGCGTAGCTTAACCTGATAGATCGACTCGTGCGGCTCTTATTACTTAGCCACGAGCTCCTCCTAAAAATCTAAAACCAAACAATAAAAATTCTGTAGGTACTTTAACTGCGGTACATTTTTTTTTTTTATACCTACCTGTTGAGGTTTAGGGGTTTAAGGGTTTTATAAAGGGGGGCCAAATTTTCATTATTTTTGCGATAGGACACACCGTTTTCGAGATATAAGGAAATGAAAACAAAAACCAAACATTCAAATTTTCAATAAAATAGCGCCTTGGTCAACAGTGTCAACTTGACATTCAATTGAACGAATTATTTTTCAAAATGAATGAAGAATACGATGTTGCCATACACATAATCTATTTTCTTTAATCAGTTGACATTAATCGTTCGTTAATTAATTTTATCGTAATCGCCGATTCAGCAACCCAATTTGATTTGACTGGTCTGTTAATTTAACCAGTTTGTTAGTTGATTTTAGATTTGAATAGCCGTCGAGAAACCGGGCGTTACTGTCAAATGTCAGTTACTGTGAGTGTGACTTTCTTGTTGGATGATATACTTGACATTGACATTTTGTCGATTTTTTTCCGTGTTTCATTTCGTCTGATGAATACGTTTTGATATAGGAAGTTTTTTTTTTAAAACCTCATAATTATCGTACATTTAACGTAATTTTGACATTTCGAATTAAGGTTGATGCACCAGGGTAGCCCGCGAAATTCAAAATTTCTTACGTTTTTTGCAATTTGTAGGTCAGTTTGAGCTTGTATGTTGATTAAAATATGATTCAGGGCTGCAAATTATATGGCTATACAGAAATATAATCATTAGAATCAGCAATACAACTCCATAAGTTAGAATTGACCTCAAATCTAGCAATTTCATGAAATCATGAGGTTCGAGGTCAATTCTAACTTATTGCTGATTCTAATTATTTTAATTCTATAAAACCATGCTAGTTTTGGCCGCGCATTATATTTTAATAATTATACAGCCTGACACTGACCTGCAAATTCCAAAAAACGTAAGAAATTTTGAATTTCGCGGGCTACCTTAGTGCATCCTCCTTAGGGTATATAACGTTCCGTGATGCCGGGGCCACACTATACGGACATCGCCGGCGATAACCATAGGTTTAGCCACTACGGCCATAATTTGACAACGGCATGGCATTCACATTGCCGATGGACGAGGGGTGTGAATTCAATGAGCATTGACGTTGACCGTTCATGTGTGGCCACTCAATTCATCGCGTTGAACAACGGAACAATTACCGCGCTGTTTATAGCGTTTATGGGCATTGACGTTGACCTATAGTGTAGACCCGGCATGAGGAGTGGGTCTTCACTTTAATCACTCTTCTATCTACTATCTATGCCATCACATCGACGCACAGGTCACACCGCACGGGTCACACACACAGACGAAGTATTATTCATCGACACTCGACAGAAGAAAAAAAAACTACTTTTGTAACAATAAATTTCTAGTTTCCAAAATATAATTAACCGTAATTTAAACAAATGAATGTTCTAAGTGTATGTTTGTTAGTGACAAATGACAATATATTAGTGTGATTTAATAGTGAATGTGACAGTATAGTAATTATGTAAAACAAAATGTCCGCTCAGTGATTTTGCTCGTTAATCGATTCGGCGCAATATAACGCGGCAAATTTTATTGTATAGCTGTGCAGAATGTACTTAGATAAGACTTATGTCGTTTGGGAATTGTGACACCTTAGTAGGTACGGCGTCACGATATTTTTGAAAGTGAAAGGATAAAATGCTGTACTGAGATCTGAGATCGGACTCATAGAGGGGCTCCAGGCCAGTGGTTAAGTGCTCAAGATCTGTGTGTGTGCCAGAAACACCTTTAAAAAGGTACATCGTTGAGAAGTATTGGCTCAATGTTTGTCGTACCATTGTTGTCGGCCGAAAAAATAGTCACAAAAGTTTACGAAGGTTCGTACGTTATCCAATTACTACCTGTTAACCTTGTAAAATGAGTAATTGCTTAAAATCATTCTAACACCCACTCGAGTATTCTTGCCAGCAGTCAAACTTTAGTATGAATTATTGGCAAATTAACCAGGCTGACTACAAAACCGCTGCTGACCTCAAAATAAATGGCAAACATTATTGATCACCACTTTATCACCCCCTAAACATTTAAATAAAGCAAGCCTTTCAACATAATAGAAACTTATGTAAATACATACATTTCTTTTTTTAGATGGAATTTTAGCAGAATTATTCCCAGAAAATGAAACATATTGCCCTGGTAAGACTGTTATTTTAATTAACTACTTAAAATCTTTATATAATATATTCATTGATTGACCTGTTGATTAATTATTATAAAATTAAACTAACAACTTTTTGTTGAATTTTCCTTGGGCGATAACCGTAGGTGTAGCCACCACTATATAATTTGACAGCGGCATTCACATTGCCAATGGCCTTTTTAATGGTTACTATACTCTATGGCCTATGGACGAGGGGTGTGAATTCAATGATCATTGACGTTGACCGTTCAACTGTGGCCACTTAATTCATCGCGTTGAACAACGGAACAATTACCGTGAAGCGTTTAAAGTGTAGTGTAGCCCGGGCATTAAAGGGACATTACAAATTAATATATATTTTTTAAAACTTGTTTTTCAGATACCTACATCATTTGCAGTGCCTTGATATTAGAAAATTATGCTCGAGTTCACAGAAAAAAAAAACAGTTTGCAGCCACTCTCAACTTGTACATCTCAGTTATGTAAGTATTTGTGTGTTGTATGTCATACTTGGATCTTTGACAGTTGTTACGGGTAATCAGAAGCCCGAAAGTCGGACAGTCAGTTTTACCAAGGGATACCTATCATATTACCCAGTAACTGGGTTGTTGAGGTCAGGCTTGAGGTAAAAGACTGGTATTCAGCTGCATCCGGTTAGACTGGAAGCCGACCCCAACAAAGTTGGGAAAAGGCTAGGCAGATGATTGTGTGCAGTAGTGTAATAATTGGTATTTTCTACATAATTCCCTGTTAACTAAAAGTAGAAATGATAACATTGTCATTTACTAGCACTTGGATCAGTCATGATAGTTGTAATAAATCAAGCAGTTTTTATTTATTTATACTAATTATTATTCTCATCAATTCTGAAATATTATTTTCTGAAACTCAAACTCTTAAGACTTTAACAAAGTCATTAACAACATCATATTTAAAAAAAATAACTTACAACCCCTCACTTGGTTTAATTCAAGTGTCATTTGTTTCAGCTCAACATGCTGATGGGAGAGGAGTGACCTCCACACTGGACGGAAACACTGCTAAAACAGTTAATTTTTCACTATAGTTCAAATGAATGAATGGTGCTAGTTTAAATAGTAGAAGGGAAACCCTTTTATCCTGTACATCAGGTTCACAACACCAATGTTTTTGGCAAGAAGCCATACAAAAATTAAAAGATATACATATACTACTTATTTGTGGTTAAACTATGGAGACAATAGTGTCTTCATATTAATTTGATTTTAACCCTTCAAAATTATCAAAAATTGTGTTTTGAATGTTTCCTAAATAATAAAAAGCCAAATTATGCCTAACTAGGTAAGTACTCATTTGGTTTTCTTTCTTGTGAAACACACAAAAAAGAAATTAAAAAGACCATGGTGTAAATTTTTTCATTATCAACTGATAAGTATTATAAATAAATGAATAAAAGACAGAGATGTATTCAGATTAATAGAAAAATCTCTGAGAACGCAATATGAAGCATACATTAAATTTAAACCGTAAATTAAAAAATAAAAATCTTAGTAAGTATTTGTTGTGTTTTATTTACATATTTCTCAGTAATTCCCTGTAGTTAATACAGTTACCGATGAGCTCATCTAACAACTCATAAGAAGCGCCGCTAACAGCTAAAAAACTAAAATAAATTGTGATTATGAACCTAAAAAAAACAGCTCTTGTTATATTTTTTTTTAAGGCAGCAGTTGATCGTCTTACAAGAAGCATAGGTCGTCAGTGCTATCAAGTATAGAAACATTGGCGTATAAAACTGATAAAATATAATTTAATTATAGAATTCGTAGGGATTCTATGGGTATGGTATGGCTACGGGTACGAAACCAGCGTGGCCGCCAGTGGCCGCAGCCTTGTGTACCAGCGCAGCGCAAACATGGATTATCGATGAATATACGAATACAAAAGGCAGCGCGCGAAATTCAAATTTTCTTACTTTTGTGTATTAAATTGATAATTTGGTTATTCGAAACATCAAATAACTGGCCATTTAAAAAATAATGCAATATCTATGGTGGATTCTTTTTTCAAAATTAGAATGAACTACTTCGTCGTAAAAAATCTAATAAGAATAATTGTCTTATTCGCTAACGTAACGCGAGTATTGCGTCAATTTTAGAAACATAAATAATTTATTAAGAATGGCTCGTTCTTTTGTTTTGGTATCGGCTTTAGTAGAGGCGAATAATGCCGATAATGAAGAAAGCCGTCGGCAGGCTCAGTTTTTGAGAACGAACATCTTTGAGACGAGAGCCGATAATTTTATTTTGTCCTATCGCCTTTCTGAAGAGCTGATAGGACAACTTGAGGCTGATTTAAGTCCGTACATGAAGGACTCTCCAAGAGGTCTGTCAAGGCGGGTAAAGGTAGGGAAATTAGCATTTTGATTTTCAGATTCTAAGTGCACTATCGTTTTTGGCCCACGGCACATACCAGAGGGCTGTGGGACAACAATCCACAACTTGTCTTTCACAATCATCGGTGTCGCGTGCACTGAACCAATTTTTGCACGCGGTGACTCAGCCATGCATCGTAAAAAAGTATATTCGGTTTCCTCAAAACCGAGAAGAAAGAAATGTTTTAAAAACACTGTGAGAATCTTAATAATAATTTTTGTTTGCATATGTATGCAGCTCTTAGTAACTTCGACAAATTTGATTCATTATTAGCAATGTATATTTTTTTCCCGCCTTGCTTTCCTACTGCCTCCACGGTCAGGTTTTATGTTAAGATGCGCTAAGGTAGCCCGCGAAATTCAAATTTTCTTTTGTTTTTTGCTTTACAGAATTATAATCATTTGAATCGGCAATATAACTAGGTACTTACATATGTTAGAATTAACCTCAAATCTCGCGATTTCATGAAATCATGACATGCAAATTGCGAAAAACGTAAGAAAATTTAAATTTCGCGGGCTACAATAACACAGGAATATCACTTTTGCAGATTTCATGACAAATTTAACATCCCAGACTGCATAGGCTGCATCGATGGCACATATGTTGCTATGATTCGGCCCAGTGACAATGAGGAACGATATTTTTGCCGTAAGGGGTATCATGCCAGAAATGTCCAGCTAGTAAGTCTCATTTAATATCACGTATGATGCACCTATGACAGCAGTGGTCGCCCAATGCTGTCGGCCCCGATTTACCAAGTTGTAGGCCGTGGGTTCGAACCCCAAGCAGACGCTAACCGACATGTCATAGAACCAAAGATTCGAAGAAATGACTTGTGTCATCTACCAGCCCGCACTGTGCCCGCGTGGTGGATTACGGCTCATTCTCTCGCAGAGAGAAGGTCTGTGTCCCAGCAGTGAAAACATTAAGTTAAGAGTACCTATTTTTGAAACTTGAAAAGCACACAGCTCGATAGTTCGCTGTTATGAAGGATCGTATTGTACCTACACAACATTAGTTTTTGTTTACACTAAACCTCTTAAGGGGTCATTGTACTCATCATTTTGAACAACTTTTACTATGGGACCAAACCTGAATTAACGAAAAAAAAAACAGCTGTTCAGTACATTTTGACGAGTTTGATGTAGATAAATGTACTGAACAGCTGATTTTTTTTTCGCGAATTCAGGTTTGGTCCCATAGTAAAAGTTGTTCAAAATGATGAGTACAATGAGCCATTTAGAGGTTTAGTGTAAACAAAAAATAATGTTGTATAAGTAGGTACGGAAACTCGACAGAATAATTATAAAATTTTATAACACGATGCAGCACGTACCTATTCTGCCGGGTTCTAAGAATGGATTTAAAAAAATATTTTTGCAGGTTACAGACGCCGATTTGAATATATTACATGCGGATGCCTCCTACGGTGGGGCTTCGCATGATAATTTTATTTTCCATAATTCTGACTTGAGGGAGCACTTGGAGGGACTAGGACATCATGAAATAACGTACTTACTTGGTATGTCTGATTAACTAAAAACTTATTATTTAATTCCCACTTAGTGCCAGCCTAATTAATTACACAATTCTCTGAATTACAGGTGATTCTGGATACGCTCAGCGTGCGTTCTTAATGACGCCTGTCGCAGATGCCGAAGAGCGAACACCTGAAGCATACTACAACAAGCTCCACGGCACGGCCCGCAATAGTGTGGAGCGTGCAATCGGCTTGTTGAAGGGTCGCTTCAGGTGTTTGTTGGTTCACAGGGTGCTGCATTACAATCCAGACACGGTTGGAAAGATTGTGATAGCATGTTGCGTGCTTCACAATATTTGCAATCGTGCTGGATTGCCGGCCCCTGTGATAAGTAGGCAAGGTGATAACACCGAGACGTTACCATCACCAGCTGAAGACGATCCGCTTAGGATAGGGCGGAATGCCCGGAGTGCCCTCATATCTAGGCTGTGGCAGTTAAGATAATATTGTTTATTTCTATTTTTTTTTTAATTTTTATTTTACTTTATTATTATTATTATACATTTTTTACATACTTATCCATCTTTTAATTTTTTATTTAAGTGGTAGAGGTAATGTACCTACCGCTCTTTGGGCTACCTACCAGAATGGATATGGCGATGTATCCAAATGATTTGCTATGCTGAATTTTATCTATTTTATATCAAGAGGACGTGTTCACTTTTACGCGACCAAAACAATTGTCGTATTACAGTTTAATTCAAATTTTCTTACCTACTTTTTTTTAAGTCAGTTTTCTACATGAAAATACACTCATCTCAGAGATACTAAGTGTCTAAGTATTACAAGACCCTCTGAAAGCAAAATATTACTACAAACCTAATGACAAGAACTCTCCTGGAGGGTTCACTTTAGCGCAAACCAGCGCGCCAGTGACCCTCTTGGAGGGTCTACTAGCATTTAGCAATATGTATGGCGGTATGAGCTCTATGAAAGTTAGGTGGACTTGAATGTGTTATTAACCCCTCGGCTGTCGACTGACCATTGAATGGTTCCTGTGTTATTTATCTGTTCACCGACCATTCTTTAAAGTTCGAAAAAAGTTTCTTCGGGTGGCCTCTCTTTACCCGACCGCGTCGAAGAAATTTTGGTTTAGAAAGTTTTAGGGCATTTATATAAAAAATCAAAAGGCATACGCAAGTTATTAAAATTTAGTAAAATAAAATAAAAGGTAAGTAAATATAAAACAAAAAAAAAACTAAACAAACAAAAAATATAAAACTAAAACATTCACTTCTCCTTCATGCTTTTGAAACCATCCCGGACGGCATCCGCAATTGCGCGGTTGCCGTCCCCCAGACACCTAAGAGCGGCCGCCATGTCTCTCTGCGCCTGAGCAGTTATGAGATTGCTCTCTGCTATCCTCTCTTCTAGCGCCAACCGCCTCTCCTCGATCCTCAAAAAACGCTCCGAGATGGAGGTAATTTGGGACCTCCTTTGAGATGGCGGCTGACGACTAGGTCCTTCGCGTCTTAAATCTGAAAAGAAATAAAAGTAGGTATATTAAAATACATTAGACTTACTACTTAGCTCTACTATAAATTAATACCTCATTGTAAGAACGACAATAAATAATGTAGGTACCACTTACTGGCAGAGACATGGGGACAAGGTAGCCGTGTGGGGGGAGATGGAGCCAATTCCGGTCCGGGTTGGTGGGGAGACTGTGAGTTCTAAAGAACAAAAACGATAAGTATGTCATTTTATTACATAATAAGTACAATATTTCACTATAATTAAAGGCCGTAGATTGTTATGCTTACTTGTGACAATGTATCCCTATTTTCTCCTTCGTGTGCACTGATTTCAGGACTAACAGGATCCTTAAAATTAAATAATTATATTGAGTTTTCTCGAAATCAATTTGAGAAATATTTAAAAAAAACAAGTAAAAATAGATTTAGATAGGTAGGTACTTACCTAAAACTATTACTACTTAAGTTAAAATAATAGCGACTCATAAATTAAGAATAAGTATTAGTACATACAAAACCGTAATATGCGGACGTGAATGGTAAGTTCTCTGCTGCTGGGGTTTCTTGACGACTCTGCAATTAAATTGTTAACATTTTATTTAAAGTTTCTTTTATGCTGGGGCTACACCAACGTCAACATCAATGCCGATCATCGCCATAAACAACGCGGTACTTGTTCCGATAATTATGGCGATAAATTGAGTGGCCACACTTGAGCGGTCAACGTGCTCATTCAATTTGGCGAACGTCAATCGGCAATGTGAATGCCGTTGTCAAATTAACGTGATAAGTTGTGGCTACATCTACGGCCTACGTCCATCATCGCGATAATCAACGGCATTTCCCGTTGGTGTGGCAATAGGACATACCTACTGGAAAAATAATACCGAACCCACATTCATATTAGGAGCCAGCAGGACCGACGGACTGATGGGCGAGGTGACTGTGACCGTGGCTTCAGAAGAGTGCTGTAAAAATAAAAGCATCATCTAAATGTCTTTTAGGTAGGTACTTACCTACTTCCTTTAAAGATTTAAGAAAACGAAGTTATGTGATTTCTGTACTAACTAGGTACATACTTATTACTACAAAAACTATTACAAAACTTACATGGATTACATCATAACGTAGGTGACGGTCACCAACGGCGAAACCTTCGCCGCCTAATAGTATCACTACGCGCTCTTCGGTCGGCGTAATTTCCCGCACGTTTTCTACGCCCCCACCAGTCCTTCGCCGGGCAGCAGCGCGTTCCGCAGCTTTTTTTTTTATTGCACTTTTCTTGTCGCTCCAATACTATTTGCATTACAAAGAAGGAATAGTCAGTTTACAATAATATTTAGTTCTTTGTGAAAGAGAAATAACATGACCATACCTTATTATCTATTGTAGCACCCTGCATTCCTACTACACTACATTACTGTCGACGGTAAACAACGTCACTCTCTGTGGCATAGCGTCGCTGAGAGCCCGTCGACAGTCCTTTATTTTTAGCTAAACACTTACTTTCATCCATTGTGCTTTACTTTTCGTGGCCCCCCCTAAACTGTTGAGTCTGGGAACCACCCTCTCCCAAAACGCATTCATTTTCCTCCTGGCACATGCCGTTTTTAGGTGGCCACGTGCCAGTAAGGGGTCCTCCTCCATGTAGTCTACCAAGGCTACTAGTTGAGCCTCGGTGGCTTGAAGACAACGGGATGCGGATGAGCTTCAAATAACAAATATTTACTTCAAACATAATTTTTGTAAGTACGTCTTAGCAGTTATCTACCAATTTAAAATGTATTAAATAGGACATCATTATAATTTATAACATTGTAAAATGTGCCAGTACTTACCTCATTTTTTTGGACTAAGTACGGGAATAAAATAAAATCCCAAAGAGCGCGAATTCACGCGTCTTGTCTACGGATGATAACTTTTTTTTTTTATAGAAAACTAGCGGACCCGACAGACGTTGTCCTGTCTGAACGATCCTACTGTTTTCAAACCATCCAGGAACCCATTCAAATATACACACACAATTTCATCTAAATCGTAGCTTAGCACCAGGCTAAGCTACTTCCGCACCAATTTTCAGCCAAATCGGTTCAGCCGTTCTTGAGTTATAAATAGTGTAATTAACACGACTTTCTTTTATATACATAGATATTTGAATTTTTCGCGCTAATCTATTGCATTCCTGCATCCAGATTCGCACTAATTCCTTATCAATTATATTACTTATTGTATTATGTTTTGTCAGGTAAATTAAACAATACACAAAACGCATTCCAAAACAAAAATTTTGAATTTAGTAACTACATTGTCAGTGATATTTTTAGTAAAATAAGCCATCCATAGACAAAGATTACTAAACTTTATCTTTATCATCTGTGGTGGAAGCGTGCGTTGGTCTCTGGCGGGCACAATTAATGACTGACATCAAGAAAATAAAAACTATTTTCAATCATCCAAAGTGTAATTAACTGTATTTAGATTGTTGAACAAATGAATCTTTGTCAGTGACAGAATTATTAGTGTGCTACAATCGTGAATGTGATAGTAAGTAAGACATAATGGCACGATTTAATGTCAGCGGGAGCGTGTGATTCAAAATGACGATATCTCTTAGGATTTATATTGGAGAGAGCTGAACATAATCTTATGACATGTCGTACGTTACGAAATTTCGGCTATCTTGACAAACTCAAAAGTCCAAAGCATTTATTTCAAAGAAACCAATTACAAGCACTTTTGAATTTTGTTGTTATTGGGTTGGTCAGTCAGAACTCTACGGACACTCTTTTAAATCAAAATATGGTTACAAAATAGTGGTTACATCATCATGTTGAAATATACATGTGAGAACGATGCAGAATGTCACAAGCTTCCATAATAAAATCTGTCCTGTCCCAATAGCTGAGAGGAGTAAATTTTATTAATCTGATAATTATATTCTATCTCTCAGCTGCTGATGAGCCTCTTGATGCTGTTGCTGAGGCAAGACTGTAAAGGAACACTGGCAATAATGTGGCTGCTGTCCTAGGTCAGTATTCATCATTTCACACACTATATTTATTTGATAAATACATTCTGGAGAAAATAAATTAGGACATGGAATGAACGGGCATGGAGCATGAAATTAAGAAACGTTGCAATTGTACTCAAAATATAGGAATTGGCACATGTGATTGATTTTAATTGATTCAGACGCTGATCTTTTAGTGTTTATAAACAAATCATACCGCTATACTTGTTGAAAGTATTGCTGCACATACTATACTGATGATAATAAGAATAGTAATTCTATTATAATAATATGTGGTACAATATTGATTTAAAAAAAAGTATACTCTCGATGAGTGTAGGAATGAAATAAAACAAATAGTAATAAATGCTTACCATTATTTCCAGCGGTGGCAGTCCACACACACCCAACCACATGCCAATCCGTTCTCGCCAGGCATAAAGATGTTGAATTTCGTTGGAAGGAGGCAGCTGACTCACCGTGCACCGTAGAAAATGTGTATTAGCAATGTTTTTTGATGTGATACTCAATGAATAAATTTTATTAATTTATGTATGTATACACACTAAGCACAACTTAATAAAGTAAAGCCTATTTTGTGTCTTGTACCTGTGGTGTATCTAGATGGTGGGATATTACTACCTATGTGCTTTTTACATAGGTACTATGTGCTTAGGTCATTGAACAATCTCCAATCACTGAATACTTACTTGCATAGGACAGTTTTATGAAGTTGATCAATCTCACCTCTTATGTAAGGTAATATCCATTGCTAAGAGGTGAGATTGAAATCTAAATGCAATGAAAAAAATAGGTACCTAGTAGTTACTTATTGTCTCTAAACTCAAAGACGTCAATGCTTACAGACAGAGACATGGCTTAGGGTGCTGAACGTTTAAAAGAAATCTCATTACGGCGAAAGTGCCAGGGCAGCCCGCGAAATTCAAAATTTCTTAGGTTTTTGCAATTTGTAGGTCAGTGTGAGCTTGCATGTTGATTAAAATATGATTCGCGGCCGTAGCTAATATGGCTTTACAGAATTATAATCATTACAATCAGCAATACAGCTCCATAAGTTAGCATTTACCTCAAACCTCATGATTTCATAAAATCGCTAGATTTGAGGTAAATGCTAACTTATGGAGTTGTATTGCTGATTCTAATGATTATAATTCCATAAAGCCATATTAGCTACGACCGCGAATTATATTTTAATCAACATACAAGTTCGCACTGACCTACTAATTGCAAAAAACGTAAGAAATTTTGAATTTCGCGGGCTACCGTGGCGCATCAACCTTAAGAAACTAATGACACATCATATTCATGACAGCATTCCGTAACGCGCATGCGCGTCGTTGGTATCACGCGCAAGCGTACTCGTTGGCACGACGCGACATGGCGTGGTCGTCATGGCAACATCACACTTGGGAATAGTAGGTACCTAACACACTGGGTTCAACTGTTGAATGAATTTTGTAATAGGTTTGATGATCAGATATTTTGATGAATGTTTTTAGGGTTCCGTACCAAAATGGTAAAAAGAAACCCTTATAGTGTGATTAAAGCCTCGAATACACACTAGGGGACAAATGGAGTGACATGTTGTGGAACATGGCACTCAACAACTACGTGGAATGTCGCGGAACATTTTGCAGGCCACACAGTCAATGTCGCCCGAGGAGGTTGTGGTGATTAGTGGTGCCTATATACTTATTTCGAGCAGTTTATTGAAAGATAATCGAAAAAGGAGGTGGTGGATGCAGGATTACTTACTACAACGTGAAAAAATAATTAATATTTTAAGCAAGAAATAGCGCGGAACACGTGCGCTCGCTCTCGGAGCGGGAGCAAGCAACATGTCCCGCGTCACGTAAAATGTTGCGGGTCACCTGTGCAACGTTGCAGCATCACGTAGATTGAGTGTTCCTCGTCATGTTGCGGGACAAAATGTTCCCTAGTGTATCCGGGGCTTCAGTCTGTCAGACCAGGGTGATATTCTCACGCATGCGCTTCGGCAGGGTGAGATGGTTCAACTGTTGAATGAATTTTGTAAAGTTTGTTGATGATGATGATATTTTGATGAATGTTCTTTTATTATTGGCAACGAATAGTGAAGTAGCTATGTACCTATCTTCAATAAACAATAGATACCTATTACATTCAGGGTGAAAGCCTGGTCGTCTGTCACACAGGGTAGGTACCTATCATAATATGGACGCCACGCCAGTCTCTCACAAAGTATCATATTATGGATTTTTGTAAAAACGTTTTAATTCTTGGCTCTAGGTGCGTGTGAAGAGAGAAAAATACTTACAAGATTAAATAGGTATTATTAGGCATTTTCTTAGTGCGCATGCGTGACACGATAAAGCAGTAATTACCTAGTTAGTTATAAACCGTGTAGTTTAAGGACTTTTTAGATGCACAAAGACAGTTGGATTTAGACATTAAAATATCTAAAAGCATTGAAATAAATAGGTAGGTACTAATTACTGTCTTAACCCGAATACGAATAGGCTTAAAGGCATATGGACATAGCCATCAATAACGGAAAATTAAAAAAAAAAAACCCAATACGCTTGCGCGAGGGGGGCGGGGGCGGGGGCGATCACTTCCACTTCCCTTCCCGTGATTCAGGTCGTCGCCTAGCAACATCACTTCACTGTTATGTGTGTTCGTTGAATTTAGTAATAATTTGATTCTTTTGTTATTGGCAACGACTAGTTAAGTATTGCATTTTCTTAATGTGTACCTACGTAATGCATACGTGACGCGTTACAAGTTAACTATGTAACTAGAAAGTAAAAAAAACTCAATTCGTTAGTGCGTGATGTGATGTGATCACTTATGCATTTCACCGAATTCAGGTGAACGTATCAGTGAAGTGAAGTGCGCGCGCAGCGTATTTGTGTCAGTAAATTGTCACTTGGTCTTGAACTGTTGAATTTGGTCATTTGTCTAAATGCATGACGATGGTTTGATGAATATTCTTTTGTTATTCGCTGCGACTAGTTAAGCTGGTGGCGCATACGTGACGCGTTACGAGTTAAATAAGTACGTAAGGTAAAAAATAACTCAATGCGCATCCATGTGGTAATGAGAGTGCTTAGCGTGAACTTATCACTTCATCCAAATTCAAGTGTGCTTATAGTAATGTGATTATGGTGTTGTGTATTATTGGCAACGCGTAGGTAGGTAGGTGCCTACATCCTGCAATGAATTATTAGGTAAGTACCTACTTATAATCCGCACGTCGTTTTATTCGTGGGGTTAAATTCTAGTCAGCCAGGCATTGACTTATATATTACTGCTTTTTATATCAATGCAGCCAGGCTCACTGTTAGCAATCGGTTATCTCTTTTTATTGAATAGGTTTCGGTTAATAACAACGCTGAACAACGTCTCACAGTCTACTCGACTATAACAGCTACCATCGCTTCTTCAAAACACATCGCGAGTATCAAACACCTATGTTTTATTTTATATATTGTTCGCGCGTGACGTGCTCGCGCCCCAGGCTATATAATGGCCAAGTCTAGGCAAAAAATTGAGTTTTGTCTGAATTTCTGTTTGACTATTTTATTTTAAAACCCCATAAATAGCAATGTTTAGACACAATAAGTAGTTACTTACTATCTTCCAAATAATATAAAATCATTATTAATAGAATTCGCATAAAAAATGTAATTAAAATCTCGATTATGATTGTAACTTGATTGTAAATGTAATTTGGTCAATCCCTAGCATCTGTGGGATGACACTGACAGCTCACTCCACGCAAGTTTTCACGGAGAGAATTTTACAGAATCGACCAGCTGGTCCGTATCAAGTTAGAAAGGTATTTAACAAAGAGGTATATATACGCAGTGAATGGAATTTATCCGAGTTTTGGAACGGATCAGACTGATGAATCGTCAGAAAATGAATAGTTAAATGAAATGCAGGCAAATGAATGGTAGTCTATTGTATTCAAAGATAATGTAAACTGATAAATGCTAGCGCAATCTGCGCTTAGGATACATAAGGTTTATTGTAAATTTTTGTGTTAAACATGTTTGTTTTTGTTTTTCTGTTTTCATGTTGTAATGTACGAGTATATACGCGATACGGGTTGCGCATGGTGCGCGATACTGGTGCTAGTTGCGCGTGGTGCGTGATGCTGGTTGCGCATGGTGCGCGATTGTGGTTGCGCGTGGTGCGCGATGCTGGTTGCGCGTGCTGCGCGATGCTGGTTGCGCGTCGTGCGCGAGGCTGGTTGCGCATGCTGCGCGATGCTGGTTGCGCGTGGTGCGCGAGGCTGGTTGCGCTAGGTGCGCGAGGCTGGTTGCGCGTGGTGCGCGAGGCTGGTTGCGCCTTGTGCGCGAGGCTGGTTGCGCGTGGTGCGCGATGGTGGTTGCGCGTGGTGCGCGATACTGGTTGCGCATGGTGCGCGATACTGGTTGCGCGTTGTGCGCGATGCTGGTTGCGCGTGGTGCGCGATACTGGTTGCGCATGGTGCGCGATACTGGTTGCGCGTTGTGCGCGATGCTGGTTGCGCGTGGTGCGCGATACTGGTTGCGCGTGGTGCGCGATGCTGGTTACGCATGGTGCGCAATGCTGGTTGCATCGTTGACGCTTGTGTCAAATAATACCAACCAATATTATAAATCTGGTTTATTTTCATAAATTATGTTGATACGTAATAGCTAAATTGAATACTTTATACTGTTTCAATATAAATGTGTTCGCTGGTAACATTTATACAGATTTGTATTTATCACTAATTCTTGGACATTGTATCGAGATCATTGATACGTTGTTGACGAACACGCACCTTCTAGTTAAAAGGTTTAATCTAACTCTTAATGCTATTAAAGTTAATAATTGTCTAACTAGCACAAGAATGTCATGATTTCTTTAAAAATTTAAAAATTATGATTGTTTTGTGTGTGCCAGGAGGCAACACAGTGTCGGATGGCCGAATGTCATGATTTTCAAATAATAATAAATTTTGTTGATTTAAAATACTGAATTTAGAGTTGAAAGTATGTGATTTGACTCAGATGATTTTGTATCTGTGTTTTCGAGTAGTTAAAAAGTATCTCATTTGACATTTACCGCCAAAAAGTATGGCTGAAAGTTGGTAAAAAACGTGATGTTTGGAGCGTCACCTAGTTTCTAAGTTAATTCTCTTGGATCTTCGAAACCTAAAGGTTGTCTAGAAATCTAGTCTATGCTGATACTTATTGACTGCCTAGTTAAATAGTTTGTTCAACATTGTTACCCTGTACCAAGTTTGTATGTGTGCAAGAAGATAAAATATATTATATCAATGAAGACGTTTATCATTTCAATTTAGTTATAAGTTTTTTACATTTTTAATATTGTTTCTCTACACCCATGCTATAAATCCTTTATAAAAGTTCCTGAAACAGTTAGCTTACTACCAACATTAAAACAGCCAGTGTCATAGTAACCATGGTAACCATAATACCCCTTATCAATCATTACCAATCACTAATCCTAATAATGATAATTTATTTCAAACTTAGTTAATAATTCATCTGATTATTCACACTTACAACCCCACATTCGTGTTTTAATACCCCTTATTATACGTCAGTTGCATAAATAACTATTGGTGTATACATATATTTCTTTATCTACACCCCTGCTATAAATCCTCTATAAAAGTTTCTGAAACAGTTAGCTTATTGCCAACATTAAAACAGCCAGTGTCATAGTAACCATGGTAACCATAATAGCATTCAAACGGGTGTTTTAATGTTGCACTGAATTTCATAATTTATTTATTTATTTATTTATTTAAAACTCTTACACTATCATTACAGGTTATAAACCTAATGCGACAGCTAAGACTACTTGTAATAATTATTATTTATTTAAAATAACCTTACATTACTAACAATTACACACTAGTACATTAATACAAAATTACTGATAACTAAAAGGATACCAGTAACCTTATACAAAATTAACTTAAATATGTTTAACAGTCAAAAATTAAAAAGTAAACAATAAAAGAAACATTTAATTAATTAACATTATTAAACATAATGCAACTCGTTTTCAAAAAAAGAACATTGTAATGCACGTATTATATGGAAATATATATATAATATACTATAATAAAATATAACTGAGGGTATATATGATATTACCCAAATAGCAAGCAAAAGCACAGAAAGACAAGACTAGATAGGTATTTATTACTTCAATGAATCTTGTCAATAATTATTCATCTTTAACGAGAAAGCTATTGTCAGTTCGCAAAACTAGGTCTTCGTGGAGAAGAACGGACAAGAAACTCCACGGAAACTTATCTTTAAAGTATTTTATCAACACGTCAACACATTTCTTATATTTCCATAAATTATCGTTAACTCAAAACAAGACTACTCAGATATTCTATCTGAGGGTACTCAGATTAATAGCAACATAATAACAATCTAGGAAAGGAACATGAATATTAAACAGTTAATTATATCTGAGACTACTCAGATATTTTATCTGAGGGTACTCAGATTAATAGCGACATAATAACAATCTAGGAAAGGAACATGAATATTCCTTTGTTCAATTGGACACCTTGGCAATATTGGCCATATTTATAATACATAAAGAACAACATAGTAACAGTAGAAATCCAACATAATAACAATAGAAAATAGAAATTAAACATATTAGCAACATAATTACTTAACTTTTACCTGTAGGCCGGAGCTCCGTTCTGGTCAACTTCTGGATCAAGAATGTGCTCCGACTTTTTTTTTTTTTTTTTTTTTTTTTTTTTTTTTTTTTTTTTTTTTTGAATGGCTTCTCACAGTTGACCACGAGGGGTCGAGACTGTTAAACCGGACTTTCCTGTGGCTGCTTTAAGCGAAAGCTTAAAGCCTCCGGCCAGGCTTAAAACTAAGACTTACAACTAGGGGTTTTGAGCGACTCTGCACGTCGCTGCGGTAAGGGTAGGGAGGTCAGCCAGAGGGTTCAGGCTGGGTCGTGACGCGATAACATCCAAGGTACTACTAGGTACGAGAATGATCGGTGGGCAAGGGGAGTTTAGTGGCGGGTTAGAGGCTACAGGCTCGGCTGCGCTACCGGCTGGCGCAGCCTCGCCGGGTAGAGGGCAAGGGGAAGGTGGGCAATTACGTTTCCGACCTCGACGGCGGGGTCGGAGCGTAGATCTTAATTTGCGTTTGCGGAGCGTACTGGTGGCCTTATTACTCTCCTGTAGGAGGGTTATAGGGTCATCAGGTTCGGAGAGAACATGTTTAGGACGGCGGGTCCTACTAATCCGGGAGGGAACATAGTTGGCGGATTCGACAACCAAAGGGTTGCGATGTTTCGCGGCGGTTTCAAAGAAACGCACGGAATTGCGTTTCAGGAATTGTCGGATCGTTGGGATTTTGAGGTCAAGGTGGAGGTTTTCGTTCCGAACGAACCAGGGGGCACCCGTTATGTTTCGGAGAAAACGGTTTTGCAGTGTCTGCATTCTATGTATGTGATGGGGCTTGGCGTGAGCAAATACCGAGCCCGCATAGGTCATGATGGGCCGAATGACGGCTGTATAAATGCGCAACTTGCACTTAAGTGACAATTTGCTACGTGCATTCAGGACGGAATGGAGTGCTCCGACTCTTGGAGCTCCCCCTTTTATAGTCGTGAGCAAACAACTGACTTTTCAATCTACCGTCATCCAAAATATCAACGATATAAAAGGTGGATTTCCATTTGGAATATATCCTATGTTTTACTACATTATTCTTTAGTATTTTAACTAATCTACATTTACAGACATACTGAAATAATGAAAGAATTGTTGAAATGTAAATTAGGTATTACATACTTGTTACAAGTTTTAGGTTATGCAAAACATCATGTTTTAACAATGAAGGAATTACTCATGATAATAACAATATCTATAATTAGAATAATCTATCACACTTATCAATCATTACCAATCACTAATCCTAATAATGATAATTTATTTCAAACTTAATTAATAATTCATCTGATTATTCACACTTACAACGTCTATTAGCATACGTATTTAGATTCATTAATCGTTCTAAAGGGGTACATAGTCATAGTGTCACTTACTAATTCAGAGTTGTCCTACAGCGCTGATTTCATAATTAAAACAGTTCAGAGGGAGATGTTTCCTGAAGAGTACGAGCTACTTTCATCAGGTAACCCCTTACCTAATAAAAATCGTCTTAAGAAACTATTGCCATTTATCGAGTCTGGTATTATACGAGTTGGAGGCAGATTATATTGATAGATTCTTGCAACGATTATAATGTCAGGCCGATTATAATGGACGGTGAGTAGCGGGTAGCTCGCCGTCCGGTAAGGACCAGCCGGTCGATTCTGTAAAAATCTCACCGTGATAACTTAGCATCATTTTGATTTTGATTACAAGACTTAAACGAAACTCTGCCAGATTTTCATTTATAACGTTTCAATGTTGAGAATATCACGCCGCGCCGGGCGACCGCGGGCGGTAGCTGCAGTCGCGGAGGGGGCCCTCGAGCAGCGAGCGTGCAGCACAGCTGACCGGCACCTCACTGCGCCATCGTCCGCGCTATTGAGCGACATACATAGATTTTCTCGCCACTTTTAAATTTTAATCTGTTTGCTATCCTTGTACAATTTCATAGTATTACAGTCCATTATAAAGTCTCCGGTTTTATTTAGTCCTCGTACCACCAGGAGGATACTCCCAATCTTCTCCACTTATATACCTATTATGTAAAGGTTTTTCCTTATGAACACCCGTGTTCACTTGACGTGTGAGGGCAATGTTTCCTCGAGCACTGCTCCGTGGACTTGTCAAGTACAGTCAAGCGCGAGTCCGGTTACAATTTACGCCTTGAAGTCGTCAGGGTAGAAGCAATGTTCGTATTCTTTGTTTGTTGGAGGGATGGTGGGATTAGACACTCTCGAACTCAGGCATAAATTACTTTTACTAGTTCACTACCACCGTCTCCTGACAAACGGAGTGGATAATCCAACTACTCTGGATCGGGTGTGCCGAGTGGGTTCCTGGTCGGAGGTGAGGGCGTGGAAGGTCCACGTCGTCGGGGGAAACTGTTCGCCTTGCCCCCGGGGGTCTCGTCGAGCTGCTGCTGCACCCACGGCCCGAGCTGCCACATTGCTGAACTCTTTGCTCACCCAGCACATAGGTCTGGATATCTTCCATGATAAGCCGTACCAAGTTTGTAAATATATATATTTAGAAAAAATACAGCAAAAAAACTTACACTGACTTACACAGAAACAAAATTTGTTTCTATGTAAGTCAGTGTAAGTTTTTTTGCTGTATTTTTTTCCCCTATTTTTAGTTTTTAGCTAAGTACTACAATATAAGTGATTTGGTCGTAAGCACTGTATACTTATGTTTTAAATGAATAAATAAAACAAATCCATGTGTTACCACTGACGTGCAGTTGACTGTGGAGTCATCATCTGTAATGTATGGAATTGTTCCTGGGTACAGTCAGAAATTGTTCCTGGGTACAGTCAGAAATTGTTTCTGGGTACAGTCAGAAATTGTTCCTGGGTACAGTCAGAAATTGTTCCTGGGTACAGTCAGAAATTGTTCCTGGGTACAGTCAGAAATTGTTCCTGGGTACAGTCAGAAATTCAGTTATAGACTATTGCGTACAGTTTGAATAGGTGTCGTAACAAAGCTGCCACGGCTCTGCTGACACAGCTGCGTGAGGGAAACAAGTAAAACAAGAAGAACATAAATATATTTCAAACTTGTTTATTCTATCTGATAGCACAATTGGGATCAGCTACCTTTGTTGAAACTACAGTCCTAAAAACATTTTAATTATTTCTATAAACTGTTTTATAGTAGCCAATGAAGCTACTTCTTCCACGTATTTTATAACACCGTTGAAGATGATTGACTTCACCGCGTCACCTAGAATTTGCTTCACAATTTCTTGAAATTTTTCTAGTGCTTTGATGTCTAATTGTTCTAAAACCTGGGTTAACAGCTTTTTTATAAGGTCCAGATGCAATTCAGCCGTTAGGTCGGTTAGGGTAGACACTAGGGCTTTTAGGTTACCTAGCGAATCTGCCAACTGCGCTCCAGACGGCACGACCACCAGCGCGTACGTCACCACCTGCAAATATATTCACCATCGTTACTGCGTGCGTGTCGTTCTACTCTGGAAGATCACAACCAAACTCCCCAAATCAAGACTCAACTAATCATAATCATAAATCTTTATTGATCTCACTTTTTTGGCTTTACAGAATTATAATCATTAGAATCAGCAATACAACTCCATAAGTTAGCATTTACCTCAAATCTAGCGATTTCATGAAATCATGAGGTTTGAGGTAAATGCTAACTTATGGAGTTGTATTGCTGATTCTAATGATTATAGTTATGTAAAGGCATATTAGCTACGCCCGCGAACCATATTTTAATCAACATACAAGCTCACACTGACCTACAAATTGCAAAAAACGTAAGAAATTTTGAATTTTGCGGGCTACCCTGGCGCTTTCGCCTTAAATAGGACATGTTAATTTACAAAATGGTTAGAGTCAAGATATTATATAATACTAGCTTTTGCCCGCGGCTTCGCCGCGTGGATGTCGGAAAATATCCCACGGGAACGTACGCACGGCTGCAGATCAAGCTATACATTACCAGTGTAAGCTGATCTTGCATTGTGTAGGATTTTCTTACAGTGAGAGGTCAGTGTAAACTGGAAATGATACATTTCCGGTTATCCTAGCTTGATGTGTAGCCGTGTGTACTACCAGGATAAAAAGTACCCTAAATGTTAATCCAAGTAAGCCGACGACGCGACGTACGCACGGACATAAAAATATCGCGGCGCGATGTTATCGCGCACTGGATTTTCAACTCTCGTTGTTGAGCCGAGCTTCGAGAATCCAACCTAACAACAACAGAGTGCATCCCAGCGCGACGAAAAACACACTGTTGGATTTTTAACACTCGGGGCTAAGCAGAGCGTTGAAAACGCAGTGCGCGAAAAAAAATTGCCGCGATATTTTTACGCCCGTGCGAACGTCGGCTAGACAATATCTTCTCGCACTGCTTTATAGTACTCCAGGAGCGGCGCGCAGATTGATTTAACACTGCTGGAGCATAATAAATCTTTAAACCAAACAATGGCAAACGGAAAATTACCAACTTGCATGCCTTTAAAAGCAACTTTAAAGCGAAAGTATAAATCCTCTTTATTCCCTATCCCGTGGGAATTAAAAAATATTAAGACTAAGCCCACGTTCAATCGCGCCGCGATTTTTTTACGTCCGTGGGAACGTCGGCTAAATGTTACTTCAAGATACAAACTACCCAATCCCTTAAATCTCTTAAAAAGAGGTACCTAGTTACCTACTTACACAAACATTTTAATAGTGTTTGTGAATTTTAAAATCAACCCCCTTAGGGTATGATTTTTTCATAAATCGAAACCATAAATTTGAATTTTCATATCCCTAATTTAAGAAATGCTGGGATTCTCATAAAACTGTCACCCCCTGTAGGATTATTTTTTATGACAAAAAATAGGTTTTGTCCTTGCCCAGGATGCCATCTACAGCGTGTTTTTTTTTGATATCCCATAAATCTAGGGTATTAATGAGACCATCATTATGAACAACTTTTACTATGGGACCGAACCCAAAATCGCGAAAAAAAAATCAGCTGCCCCCTACAAAAAAAAAAAAATAATTAAAAAAATTAAAAACCACGCCTGTCTGTCGGGAAGTCGGGGGACCTGTAAAGAAATGTTCCAAGGAACCGTCCCCCGACTGCAATGAAAAGATTTGTTTTCAGTTTTCCATTTTTGGGCAAAATGGCGGTTTAATTACATATTAAATATTATAATCTATTTAGTACAAGACTTACCTTGTGCCCATTCAACACTAAAATCATTTGGCTTGTTTTTTTAGCTAAATTTTTTAATTAAATTTTTGACAAGGCAGGCGTGTTTTATACTATGTAGTGATACTGAAAAGAGTGTCCTAGAACCCAGATAGTGCTGCCAGGATCTAGGTGTTTTGTTGGATTCAGTCCAGTTTGCCATTTCACTTCCTCAAAAAAAGATAGCTTTCCCTTATTCCATAAAAATGAGATGCAATTAATAGAATTTGCATAATTATTAGGTACTAGCTGTGCCCGCGACTTCGTTCGCGTGCATGTCGGAAAACAAACATAATGTGTCGCTTAGATATGGTGTAGGTATCACTCCTCCAATAAAAATGAAGAATCTTGCGATCTTGTCTGGTGGGAACCGCTACCTGGGGTTCTCTACCACAGCCCTGCAGTTACTGCGGTTTGTGATAGCGGGGTTTAACACGTATTCGGACTGCTGGAAACACAACGCGCCATTCCAAACTATCGTTTCGGGGTTTACACGTAGTACCTACAGTTTGGACCACGGATCTGTGGACTGCGTTCCAAACCGCGGATGGATCTGTGCGGTTTGGACTGCGCAACAAACTGTCTTTCGTTTATACCGTGAACATCCACTTTTATGGAGGCAAAACTTTTAAAAACGATCGAAATCCATAATTATTTTCGTTGACCACGGATAGCCAGTTATTTTCTTTGATTTCTGTACCTAATTACAGTACGTATACCTTTTTTTTTTTTTTTTTTGTGGGGAAATCCTCATAGATAACGTCCGTCTGGGAACAACGGAGGGTAATGTCGGACTTCTACCGACTAAAACACCAGTGTTCCTTCTAGTACCATGAGTCGGGGGTCCAGGAGGTACTTGTACAGTACGTATACCTATTGTACGTTATTACAAAGTTCAACTGTCAGATCTTCACCATGTCTGTAGAAAACTCTTTCAAACATAAGGTGTGTGACATACGGATGGACAGACGGACAGGACGTAATGATAAGACTTCCCTTTCTATGTAGGTACTATTTGGCTTCGGAACCCTAAAAACAAAAGAATTGAAAACTTCTTTCTTTTTGCAGTCGGTTATAAAGATGCCTCAAATAATCTCGACCTCTAGAGAGAAATCCAGGTCCAGAGACCGGAATTCCAGGACAGCATCTATTTTATGACTGAAAAAGTGTCACTCTTGTGCGGAAAATGTCGTACCCTCCCCTCTAATCCCCCTCACCGCATCCCCTTCCCCCTACCTCCACCTCACACCTCCTTACTGCTTCTCCCTCCCCCTCACCGCGTCCCCCTGCCCCTCCGCCTCTCCTCTGTGTATGAAAAGTTGATAGAATTATAATAAATTCTATCTGACATTGCATTCTTTTTCACTCAGAACACCACATCACTTATTAGTATTAACTATCATCTTACAATTTTGGGGAAAAATGGGGACATTTTTAGAGTTCCATCAAAAGGAAAAAACGGAACCCTTATAGGATCACTCGTGTGTCTGTCTGTCTGTCCGTCTGTCTCAGCTAATTTGCTCCGAATCTATTGGACCCTTTAAGTTAAAACTTGGTACACATAATTATGATTTTTTGTGACCTAAACGCGGACGGTTAAAGTAAATAAATGCATTTTTAATATGGGGGTCACTTTTGTGGGGCAAATAAGAAAATTAAAAAAAAAAGTTTTGCAAACTGTAACGTGTGACATATCAGATGAAAGGGCTTAAGTAATTAATTTAAGAGGGTCTCAAATAGGTATATATTTTTTTATAATTTTAAAATAATTAAAAAAAAAATATTTTGATGAAAATTGACCAATATATCCCCTAATCTCCGAAACTACCGAGTCTAAAATTTTGAAAAAAATACAGAAAATAGTTCTTTACCTGTAGATTACAGGTAAACCTGTAAGAAGTCTGTGGTCATAAAATAACATGGTAAATCTCTCAATATTGTGAGTACAAACTTACATTTACAGTTGGAATGTATGGGAGAATATGTTTTCCAACTACAATGTTAAGTTTGTTCTTGGAATAAATTCATCCCAACTACGGAACCCTTCATTGTCCGTGGTCCAACACGCACTTGGCCGGTTTTTTATAGTTGAAATTCTTTTAGCGTTACTAATCAACCACCAATAGAATCAATCTGCCTAGCCTTTTACCAACTATGTTGGGGTCGGCTTCCAGTCTAACCGGATGCAGCTGAATACCTGTATTTTACATGGAGCGACTGCCTATCTGACCTCCACAACCCTGTTACTGGGTATTACGATACCCCTTGGTAAGACTGATTGTCAGACTTTCGGCCTTCCGACGACCTGTAACGACTGTCAAAGATCCACGAATGACAGCCGGGACCAACGGCTTATAGTGCTTTCCGAGGCACGGAGGAGTCTCGGTATGTAAAGATGGTCACCCATCCACTGACCAACCCCGGCAGGCGTAGCTTAACCTGCTGGATCGGCCCATCAGGTTAACCACCATTATAAAGCGATTTTTATTGTTAGTACCATTTGGTATCAATAGATGTCGTTACGTGTATGAAGACACCGTAATGAAAAGTTCTTCTTGAACACTTTACATTCATTTAACTTTTGATAGACTGAAGCGATTGCGATGAAACAAAAACTAACTAAAACTCTGAGTTACACACAATATTTGAGTATAAAATTTAACCATATTGGTTTTGTACTTTTGACGTGATACTTGAACAAAAAATTTATGAACTCTCACAGACAAACAGACAAACAGACAAACAGACAAAAATGACAAAAATGGTAGCAATGGCATGGGTATTTTTTTTTTAATATTTGCAATGTACAGAAACGCCTCGTCTACAGATTTATTATATGTATAGATTCCTGGTGCTGCATGCCCAACTGTAAAATATGGTGGCCTTAAAAACAATAATGAGAATAACAAGGCTAGAACTAGATTCAAATTAAAATTCAAAATCATTTAGGTATTTTCAAGTTCAACAAAACTAGAATCAAATTCAAAATCATCTATTTGCAAAGGTTGTTGGTTGTTTCACATTTCAACAAATCACAATAGGATTAAACAATTTAACTTTGTCCTGGAAATATTCTCTGATGCTTTTCAAACTGGCTGGGGCCTGGTATGTAATGATATCAAAAGCCATGGGCACTGGACTGCTAATGATAGAAAGTTCCATATAAATTACCTTGAACAGTGTTCAAGCGTTTGTAGGGCTCAAAACATTTGCAAGCAAACTCAGTTACTGTGAGGAATTACTTAGAATAGATATCACAATGTCATAGCCTTTTTTTTTTTTTTTTTTTGAGCGTGGGAAATCATCAAATAACTTCTCCCGCTCTGGGTGGAGCGGAAGGGCGTGTCAGACTTTTACTGACTAAAACCCACCCGTGTTCCTTCAGTTGCCTATGCCAGGGCCGCGGTAACCCCTTCAGACAACCCGTGACCCCAGCGGCACAATGTCATAGCCTATAAATCATCATAAGATGGGTGGTACTTGTTTTACTTACCTAAATAGCTTAACTAGACTTTAATTGTAGCAATGGCGCGAGGAAAGACAAAATATATGGGTTTATGCATCTTACATTAGTCCAAAGAAAACTCTATGGCAAATGTAGAATCTAGACAACCTAGCATAAAAATTTAATGGAAGTGATGTGATACAGCCCACAAGTCATTTGTTGCTAAACTGTGTCAGCCCCGCATTGACCCTGTTTGCAAGCAGCTCCACTGCTAAGTGTCAGAATGACATGTCATGGCTCCCTGACCCAGGTACCTACATGCTCTGTAGATGCACGGTCTCGCACCAATTGTCGCCATATTATTATCAGGGACGCTTTCCTGAGAAGAGGAAGTCTGATCCTTTCTCCTTGTCTGGCAAAACAAGAAAACATAGTCATAGTCATAGTCATTTATTCATGAACAAATAAATTGTAACTGAATTTACACATAAAATTACTAATTATTTAATTAAATTACACAATTACAGCATAACACTACTATAATTTACATTTGAATCATTATTATTATTTGAACAATATGAATCTACTCTAAATCAGCAGATTCCCTTCTGCAGGAATCAAGATATTAACCCCTCCTATGCTCAGTCACCATGGTGATATTATTATTGACCACTAAGTCTCATTTAAGGATTGTCATATGACTCACTCAATACCCTAATGAGTGCGCAATTTTTCTAGATTCAGGCCCCCACATTACATTGGCTCATATGATAGTGTTAGTGTTTTTCCCTATTGTCCCTTTTTTCCCTATCCAGATTTTACTAAGAGTATAAGAAAAGATTGTAAATCATTAATTAGAACTATGAGAAAACCTTTTCATGCCACCTCTACTGCAACCATTAGTAGATGGATGAAACAAAATTTAAGTAGTAGTGGAATAGATATTTCCAAATTCACATAAACAGACATGCCTCTACTTCAACTTAAAAGACCTCTGAAGGAGGTATCAACATTGTGGTCATAAGAAAAGCTGCTGGTTGGAACACAAAATTCTCAACCATTAGTAATCCCTGTGCAAGCTAGAGCTATTTCATTTAGGTACCTAAATGAAATGCTTAAGGTGTATGGATGCCTCGATGACCTTGCGCATCTGGGCGGAGCTTAACCACCACCCCCGTTCATACGTAAAGCGAGCGCGGTGGCGCGCTACACTAAAACGAATGTCAAAGAATATGCAGGGTCGCAGAGATGCGCACGTAGGGCGGCATTTTTAACCGACTTCTAAAAAAGGAGGAGGTTCTCAATTCGGATGTTTGTATTTTTTTTTTTTTTTTTTTTTTTTTTTTTTATGTTTGTTCGCGCATAACTCCGTCGTTTGCCAACCGATTTGAAAAAATATTTTTTTGTTGGAAAGGGTATACTTCCCAAATGGTCCCATTTTTTTCAAAATCCAGTTCTGATGATGGGATCCTGGAGAAATCGAAGGAACTCTTCAAATATTATAGGCACACCTATAGCGATTTGGGTATTTTTTATAGTAGCTTGTGCATTTGCTCTCGGAAAGCACCACTTGGTGAAGTGGAACTGATGATGAAGACCACAGATGGCTACCGGAACTACTCAATGATAAATATTTCACGGGTTGCGATTCGATTACTTTAATATGGTTGCTAAGCAATTTCCGCTCGTCAAACAATGCGTGTGGTGAGTGGTTGTTGAGGAGTTCTCCTGGTTCTTACCAGCAGAACTCCTCAACAATTAACGTCCCAGCATCGGGAAAAGCAATATTTTGTAACATGTGATGAGCAATTGACATTAGACTATTGTAACTTATACAAATTATAAACAGACCCACTAAAAAGCGAGAAATAAAAACTTTTTAACAAAAAAAAAAACCGACTTCCAAAAATCACTACAAAGTGAAAAATAACTTTGATTTCGGAAGTCGGTGGCAAAAAAAAAAGAAAGTAAATAAAAAACGAAAGACACCGACTTCCGAAATCAAAGTTATTTTTCACTTTGTAGTGATTTTTGGAAGTCGGTTTTTTTTTTTGTTAAAAAGTTTTTGCCTACGATTCCAGAAGGGAATGCAAGGCTGATATTTGTTACGCAACTACTTTAAGTTTTTACGGGACATTATTTTTAGCATGTAAGTAAGTATGTGGTTAAGTATAGTAAAAATATAAAAGAGCTACTTGAATTAGCACTAGCCATTAGGATGTACAGTGGGTTGCATCAATTGGGTATTAAAATTTTAATACAACTGGGGTACCTAATTGATACGGCCTATTGTACACACGGCTAGATATCAAGCTATCTACAACGTGTAACGTTAAATGCGCAAAACCTCTTAAGGGGTCATCGTACTCATCATTATGAACAACTTTTACTATGGGACCAAAACTGAAATCGCGAAAAAAAAATCAGCTGTTCAGTACATTTCTGTTCGCATAATTCGTCAAAATGTACTGAACAGCTGATTTTTTTTTCGCGATTTCAGGTTTGGTCCCATACTAAAAGTTGTTCATAATAATGAGTACAATGACCCCTTCAGAGGTTTTGCGCATTTAACGTTACACGTTGTATACATTTCCAGTATATGAGAATCTTAAAACTATTCTGCAAAAAAAAAAAATCTCTAAAAAAATAATTTTGACACAACTAAAATCGAGTTTGACAAACGCGATTCCGCGTGGTACTTGTTTGCCCTACCCTGAGAATGTTTTTTAGAGACCGAGGCGCGCAGGAAGGGCAGCTTAAACGTGTTTTATATGGAATTTTCCCCTTTTTAGGGTTCCGTACCTCAAAAGGAAAAAACGGAACCCTTATAGGATCACTCGTGTGTCTGTCTGTCTGTCCGTCTGTCACAGCCAATTTACTCCGTATCTAATGGACCGATTAAGTTAAAATTTGGTACAAATATGGATTTCTGTGACCCAAACACGTACAGTTAAAGTAAATATATGAATTTTGAATATGAGAGTCACTTTTAGGGGCAAAATAAGAAAATTAAAAAAAAAAGTTTTCTAAACTGTACCGAGTGACATATCAAATGAAAGGGCTTACTATGAGGGTCTCAAATATATTTTTTTTATAATTTTAAAATTTATTGTTTTAAAGTTATTTAAGAAAATAGACGAAAATCGACCATTCCCCCCCCTTATCTACGAAACTACTGAGCCTAAAATTTTGAAAAAAATATAGAAATTAGTTCTATACCTGTAGATTACAGGAAAACCTATAAGAAGTCTGTGGTCTTAAAATAACATGGTAAATCTATATATATAAAAAAAAATCAAAGTCCTGACTGAGTCACTGACTAATATACCAACGCACAGCCCAAACCAATGGACCTAGAGACTTGAAATTTTGCACATAGATATCTTATATAGTGTAGACATCCACCAAGGAAGGATTTTTGGAAATTCCATCCCTAAAGGGGTAAAACAGGGGATGAAAGTTTGTATGAAAAATCCTATCCCTTGAGTTAATAGACTTGAAACTTAGCACGAATATTCATCTAAGTAAATTATAAAGTTTATCATTTTTAGTTTTCCTAAACTACCGCCTAAGGAGGGATTGGGGGGTGTCAAAGTTTGTATGGAGGAACTTTAACACGCGGTCCGATTAACTCAAAACTCAGTTTTTATACTTGAGACCAAAAATTAAGACTAACGTGTATTAGGGTTTTCCAAAAACCTACCCCTAAGGGGTGAAAAGTTAATTTTATAGTGGAGGATTTTATTGGGGGCTTGATTAACTCTAAAATTGGTGTAAATAATGTTTGAGTCAAGTTATGGAAACATACCAGACGATTTTTGAAATTCTTTAGGTATCTGTGTTCGTGAAAACCGAGATACAGTTTATATGAAAAATCTTATTAATTTGGTTAATGAACTTGAAACTTAGCACAAATACTTGCATAAGTAGGGTAATAATGTTTGTCATTATTAGTTTTTCAAAACTACGCCTCAAATGAGGTTTAGGGATGTTAGAGTTTGTCAAGAATTTTAAAGCGCAGTCCGATTAAAAAAATGTTACTTTGAGTCAAGTTAGGAAACTTGCCAAATGAATTTTCACCGATTTTGACGGCATATAGCTGATGTTTTAAGGAGTAACTTAGGCTATTTTTATTTTAGAAAAATAATTAGGGTTCCGCGCAAGAAAATTAAAATCCATGAAATCAGACAACCACGTACAGCCCAGTACAAACTTACTAAGCCTCCGCTGTCTATTACAAATGTCCAAGAATATTTATTTATTTATTACGGCTATAACAACAAATAATAAAAATAAAGCAAAGTTAAAAATTTAAGGGGTCAGTCCCCATACAATAAACTTTTCATTTTGAAAAAAAAAAAAAAATTTAATCTAGCATGTGGGGTGTCATGTCATTATTTCATCACCGCTGCTCTCAAAACGGTGAAGGAAAACATCGTGACGAAACCGGCATGTCCTAGAACCAAAAATTCGAAGACCAACCCGCACTGGGCCCGCGTGGTGGATTACGGCCCACTCCCTCTCAGCGAGAGGAGACCTGTGTCCCAGCAGTGGGAACATTATAGGCTGATTATGTGTTATGTGGGGTGTCATCGTCTAGAACTCATTGAGTAGAGTACAAACATGTTTTTTTTTTTATCTTTTAAAATTAAGAAATAGGGGGCCGTAAAAGTTGTAAATTTTAGACCATTTTTGTACGAGCTCTAGCGCAACAATTCAACAAATTAGGAATTTGAAACTTCTTTATACTATGTAACTACCATGAATACTGTATTTAATCAACAATACTGAAAACGGCGATTCATAAGGTATTTTGTTTAAACATGGGTGATTTTCTGCAACTGCAAAAAATAACCTTGTAATTTACAGTATCATTATAAAATAAGTAAAAAGTTATCTTTGCGATTGTTAAACATATAATATGGTACGGAACCCTTCGTGCGCGAGTCCGACTCGCACTTGACCGGTTTTTTTGGTACACACGGTTACAGATCAAGCTATGCATTTCCAGTATAAGCTGATCTCGCATTGTATAGGATTTCCTTACAATGAGAGGTCAGTGTAAACTGGAAATGTGTAGCCATGTGTGTTGATGTGTAGCCGTGTGTATGTAGGTACCTGGTAGGTAGTTGGAAAAAGGCTAGGCAGATTGATTTTTTACATAGTAAAAATTTTAAAATATAAACAAAAAAAAAAATTTCCGTAGTAAATATGAAATTCCCGTGCGGCTTCGCCCGCGTGGATGTCGAAAAATATTCCACGGGAACAAAAACCTTTTTTTTTTTATACCTACATGTTGAGTTCTAGGGGTTTATGGGTCTTATAAAGGGGGCCAAATTTTCATTTATTTTTGCGATAGAACACACCATTTTCGAGATATATTCAAAAGAAAATTAAAAAATGCGTGAGTGTTGCGGAACACTCGGTTGGAACGAAGTTATCAGCGCCCTTGAAAACCACGGAAACAACACCCATGACTAAAAATTTTAAATTTTTCGCAGCCGCCATCTTGAATTTTGATTTTGACCTCATTATCGTTTTCAACGACCTCAAAAACCATGAAAATGACACCAATGACGAAAAATTTGAAAATTTTTGCATCCGCCATCTTGGACTCAAAAACCATGAAAATGACACCCATGTTCCTTTATTTCATTTTATATATTTATGTTGTTGTTGTGTTGCTGCTGTTGTTGTTTGTTGTTGCATGTTGTTGTAGTTGTTTGTTGTTGTTTATTACTATTTGTTATTAATATGATAAATAATAACTAATTTTAATCCAAACCTTTTTAATAGCGATTAAAAAACAGTACTGTATCTTTTTTTCTTTTTTTGCTTATATCTCGAAAACGGTGTGTCCTATCGCAAAAATAATGGAAATTTCGTCCCCCTTTATGAAACCCATAAACCCCTATGACTCAACAAGTAGGTATAAAAAAAAAAGGATTTTTGTTTCCGTGGAATATTTTCCGACATCCACGCGGGCGAAGCCGTACGGGAAGCGCTAGCTTCATATTTACTACTGAAATATTTTTTTTGTTTATATTTTAAAATTGTTGATGAGCTCGTGGCTAAGTAATAACAGCCGCACTGGTCGATCCATCAGGTTAAGCTACGCTTGCCGGGGTTGGTCAGTGGATGGGTGACCATCTTAACATAATGAGACTCCTCCGTGCCTCGGACTGCTATCTGACCTCCACAACCCAGTTACTGTGTAATACGATACCACTTGGTAAGACTGGTTGTCAGACTTTCGGGCTTCTGACGACCCGTAACGACTGTCAAAGGTCCACGAATAACAGCCGGGACCAACGGCTTAACGTGCTTTCCGAGGCACGGAGGAATCTCGGTATGTAAAGATGGTCACCCATCCACTGACCAACCCCGGCAAGAGTAGCTTAACCTGACGGAGCGACCCGTGCGGCTGTTATTACTTAGCCACGAGCACCTCTCTAGAATTGATACAATGTAAAAAAAGTATTTATATACTCATAAAAAATAGTCAACAATAAAGCGCCCACGCGCGCAATCGAATTGGGACCTCTGCAGTGAGCTAGTCTATACACGCACACTACTACAATAAGTTCGTAAATATTATGCCCCAACACATACGTATGAGCATTTCGAACGATAGCCGGTGCGGAGTAGCGAGCGACACAACCCTCCCGTCTCAATGCTAAAGCAAGACTGCCGCCCGCGCCCGCGCAGAGCTCCTCTGAACCTCTATCTCAAAATGGGAACATTTTCTTTGCAAATGTTGATTGATTTACAAAAGCTCTAGCAAATTTGTAGCACTTCTAACCACCAATTTTTTAGTGTAAAAATATTTCCAAACACCAAAGCCGTTTAGGAGGAGTAGGGATATGAGCCAAAAAATAGCGTTTTGGTAAATATTTTTTTAAGGCAAAAGTATCACCCATACGAAAAAATCCTGTTGCAAAAATGTTGTTAATGAATCTATATCAAACATTTTTTTTTTTCAAATCTTCTAAACAAGCCGTTAATGAGAAGTAGGCTTGATAAAGTGACCGTGTTATGGTATTAAACGGGAGTAAGGCCCTTAAAGTACTAGATAAGAGTTTTTTTCTTTAAAATTCTTTAAAATTTACATCTGTTCCGATTTAAATGAAGTATTTTTCTCAATAATTAAGATTTAGAAAACACAAGTGTAATCGACTTTTGTTGCTGACTGTACCTACTGTAAAAAACCGGGCAAATGCGTGTCGGACTACGCACAATTAAGGGTTCCGTAGTTGGTATGAAATTATCCTAATAACAAGCTTAACTTAGCTTATTATAGTTGAAAAACATGTTCTCCCATACATTCCAACAGTAAATGTAAGTTTGTACTCATAATATTGAAAGATTTACCATGTTATTTTAAGACCTCAAACTTCTTATAGGTTTTTCTATAATCTACAGGTATAGACCTATTTTCTGTATTTTTTTTTCAAAATTTTAGGCTCAGTAGTATCGGAGATAAGAGGGGGAATGGTCAATTTTAGTCTATTTTCTTAAATAACTTTAAAACTATTTATTTTAAAAGTATAAAAAAATATATTTGAGACCCTCATAGTAAATCCCTTTCATTTGATATATCATACGGTACAGTTTGCAAAACTTTTTTTTATTTTCTTATTTGCCCCATAAAAGTGACCCCTATTTTCAAAATTAATTTATTTTAGCCGTACGTGTTTGGGTCACAGAAATCCATAAGTGTACCAAATTTCAATGTATGTTATGTTTTAAAAAATTAGTTACTTTAAAATTATATCAATCATTTACTTATTAAGTTAATTTATTAAGTAAATGATTGATATAATTTTAAATTTTTTATAATCATTATATAATATAAAATTATAGAATCAGTTATTATATCTTGTAAATATTGGAGATTTTGTAATTATATCATATACTAGCTGTGCCCGCGACTTCGTTCGCGTGCATGTCGGAAATCAATATACATATAATGTGTCGCTTAGATATGGTGTAGGTATCACTCCTCCAATAAAAATGAAGAATCTTGCGATCTTGTCTGGTGGGAACCGCTACCTGGGGTTCTCTACCACAGCCCTGCAGTTACTGCGGTTTGTGATAGCGGGGTTTAACACGTATTCGGACTGCTGGAAACACAACGCGCCATTCCAAACTATCGTTTCGGAAAGAACGAATAGCGGGGTTTACACGTAGGTACCTACAGTTTGGACCACGGATCTGTGGACTGCGTTCCAAACCGCGGATGGATCTGTGCGGTTTGGACTGCGCATCAAACTGTCTTTCGTTTATACCGTGAACATCCATGTTTATGGTGGCAAAACTTTTAAAAACGATCGAAGTCCATAATTAGTTGACTACGGATAGCCAGTATTTTTCTTTGATTTCTGTACCAAATCACAGGACGTATACCTACTGTAAGTTATTGAGGAGTTCAATTGTCTGATCTTCACCATCTCTGGAGAAAACTCTTTCAAACATAAGGTGTGTGACATACGGACGGACAGACGGACAGGACGTACTGATAAGACTTCCCTTTCTATGTACTATTTGGCTACGGAACCCTAAAAACAGAAGAATTGAAAACTTCTTTCTTTTTGAAGTCGGTTATAAACATGCCTCAAATAATCTCGACCTCTGGAGAGAAATCCAGGTCTAGAGACCGGAATTCCAGGACAGCATCTATTTTATGACTGAAAAAGTGTCACTCTTCTGCGGAAAATCTTGACACCGCGATTCCGTCTATACAACATCTATCAGATACAGTGGTTAACTGGAAGCTCGCTCTGCGTACAATAAATAAATTTACAAAGGTTTGATTTAAAAAAAAAGTGTTTGTGTCAGCTCTGACGACGACTGGCGTTTACTCCTTTTTTTTGTGCCGTTCCGACTTTCTATTTTTCGGTCAAAAAGCAACATTAAGGTGTTAAGGCGCTCGTCACCCCCCCTCTCACCCAACCTCTCAACCCTCCTCCTCTACCTCTCCTCTCAACCATATCTTACCACCCCCTCCCTCTCCCGCCTGTCACCCTCCCCTCTAATACCCCTCACCGCATCCCCTTCCCCATTCCTCCCCCTCACACCTCCGTACTGCTTCTCCCTCCATCTCACCGCGTCCCCCTGCCCCTACCCTCTCAAACCCTCCCCCTCACCTTCTCTGTGTATGAAAAGTTGATAGGATTATTATATCTGACATTGCATTCTTTTTCACTCAGAACACCACATCAGTTATTAGTATTATTATTAGTATTAATATTATAAATTCGAAAGTAACTCTGTCTGTCTGTCTGTCTGTCTGTCTGTCTGTTACCTTTTCACGCCTAAACCACTGAACGGATTTCGATAAAATTTGGCAAGGCTATAGAAGGTATCCTGGGGACGGACATAGGCTACTTTTTTTTTCAAAAATAATTTTACAGGGGGTGATATAGGGGATGAAAGTTTGTAAGGGAAACCCAGTATTTCTAAAGTTAGGGATAACAAATTCATGCTATTGGTAGGAAATTAAGAAATATGCGGTTCAGCGTTTTCGAAATATTATCCCCTAAGGTGGTAAAATAGGGTTTGATTTTAAAATTTACAAAACTGCACGGACGTCGATAAAATTTGGCAAGGCTTTATATAGCATCCTGGGGAAGGACATGAACTACTTTTTGTCTTAAAAATAATCCTACAGGGGGTGATATAGGGGATGAAAGTTTGTATGGAAACTCAGTATTTCTTAAGTTAGGGATGTGAAAATTAAAATGAATGCTTTTGATAGGAAACAAAGAAATATGCGGTTCAGCGTTTTTGAAAAATCTTCCCCTAAGGGGGTAAAATAGGGGTTGATTTTAAAATTTACAAAACTGCACGGATTTCGACAAAATTTGGCAAGGCTTTATATAGCATCTTGGGAGAGGACACAGGAAACTTTCAAAAACAATACTACAAGGGGTGATATAAGGGATGAAAGATGGGAAACCCAGCATTTCTTAAGGTAGGGATATGAAAATTCAAATTTTTGCTTTTGGTAGGAAATAAAGAAATATGTGGTACAGCGTTTTTGAGAGGGTACAATAGGGGTTGACAAATGTTTGTGTAACTACCTCTTTTTAAGAGATTTAAGGGATTGGAAATGTAGTCATAGTTCGAATCTTGAGGTAACATTTAGTCTTTATTTCATTCGAAGTTTTTTCGAGGAAATTGTTTGAACGAGTGGACACTCGGACAAAAGTTATTTGTTATTAGAGCGTGACTGGCATAATAAATTTTAAGTAATTAACAAAGTCCCCCCGCCGCGTAAGTGTGTCTGTTTGAATGCGATAATGTCAAAAAGTACCGAACGGATTTTCATACGGTTTTCTCCAATGAACGGAGTGATTCAGTGTAATTCATTATGGTTTTGTGTAAATTTGCTGAAATATGACAACGACTGTTGAAGATGTCGGAAAAAATCATGCCGACTGGTAGCTTTATGCCTACTATACACGGTAACGATATATCGTAGCGATTTGAGTTTGTACAGTTATATCGGACGGACCTATGTTTTCCACATGTACGTTCCCATGGGATATTTTCCGACATCCACGCGGGCGAAGCCGCGGGCAAAAGCTAGTTAACTATAATCTTACAATTATATGCCCATTTTTAGGGTTCCATACCTCAAAAGAAAAAAAACCGGTCAAGAGCGAGTCGGACTCGCGCACCGAGGGTTCCGTTTCGATTTCTGAAAAAGTGTGCTTTTTAGAGACATCGTTTTATTTTTCCTGTTTTCTTTACATAAACTTCTATCACATAGAATAATTTCAGATTTTTCTCTTTGCAAACTTCGGAGATAAGGGGGGGGACGGTAGTCTTTTTACATTTTTCATCAAAAGTCGAAAACTATGCGGCCGAAAAAAAAAATTTTTTTTTGAAAATGTGCAAACAGCGCTCTTTCATATTATACCCCACATACCCTAGTAGCCCCACTATGAATTTTTAAGACCCCCTTTCAGTCCCTGTTAGGGTCTCAAATACATATGTATATATTTTTTTTATAATTTTAAAATTATATTAATTATTTAAGAAAATAGATGAAAATTTACCAATATATCCCCTAATCTCCGAAACTACTGACCCTAAAGTTTCGAAAAAAAAAAAAAAATACAGAAAATAGTTCTTTACTTGTAGATTACAGGAAAATCTATAAGAATAGTCTGTGGTCATAAAATAACATGGTAAATCTCTCAATATTGTGAGTACAAACTTACATTTACAGTTGGAATGTATGGGAGAATATGTTTTCCAACTACAATTTTAAGTTTGTTCTTGGGATAAATTCATCCCAACTACTTCATTGTGCGTGGTCCAACACGCACTTCGCCGGTTTTTTATATTTGAAATTCTTTTAGCGTTACTAATCAACCACCAATAGAACCAATCTGCCTAGGCTGTTCCCAACTATGTTGGGGTCGGCTTCCAGTCTAACCGGATGCAGCTGAATACCTGTATTTTCCATGGAGCGACTGCCTATCTGACCTCCACAACCCAGTTACTGGGTAATACGATACCCCTTGGTAAGACTGGTTGTCAGACTTTCGGGCTTCTGACGACCCGTAACGACGAACCAACGGCTTAAAGTGCTTTCCGAGGCACGGAGGAATCTCGGTATGTAAAGATGCTCACCCATCCACTAACCAACCCCGGCAAGCGTAGCTTAACCTGCTGGATCGACCCATCAGGTTAACCACCCCTATAAAGCGATTTTTATTGTTAGTACCATTTGGTATCAATAGATGTCGTTACGTGTATGAAGACACGGTAATGAAAAGTTCTTCTTGAACACTTTAAATTCATATATCTTTTGATAGACTGAAGCGATTGCGATGAAACAAAAACTAAGTAAAACTCTGAGTCACACACAATATTTGAGTATAAAATTTAACCACATTGGTTTTGTACTTTTGACGTGATACTTGCACAAAAAATTATGAACTCTCACAGACAAACAGACAAACAGACAAACAGACAAACAGACAAAAATGACAAAAATGGTAGAAATGGCATCTGTTGGTGATTCTTTAATACCCCTACTATTTTTTTTTAAAATATTTGCAATGTACAGAAACGCCTCGTCTACAGATTTATTATATGTATATAGATTACTTACCCGTACATATGACATTGATTTTGATGCTAACTGTCCGAAAATGACATTTTTTTTAAAAGTAGGCAGTCTGCGAAGTAGTCACTATGAGAATTAGACAGAATGCGAAATAGGCTGTTTGCCAAGTGGGCTGATAGCGAAGTAGTCACATAAAGAAGTAGTCGGAATGAGAAATTGGCTATTTGATAAGTAGACCTCTGACGCCTGAGGGCCTTTTTAGTGTATTTTTGAAAACCCGAAAAATAAACACTTTTTTCACACTTTTTAGGGTTCCGTCAAAAGGAAAAAACGTAACCCTTATAGGATCACTCGTGTGTCTGTCTGTCTGTCCGTCTGCTCCGAATCTAATGGACCGATTAAGTTTAAATTTGGTACACTTATGGATTTCTGTGACCCAAACACGTACGGCTAAAATAAATTAATTTTGAAAATGGGGGTCACTTTTATGGGGCAAATAAGAAAATAAAAAAAAGTTTTGCAAACTGTATCGTATGATATATCAAATGAAAGGGATTTACTATGAGGGTCTCAAATATATTTTTTTATACTTTTAAAATAAATAGTTTTAAAGTTATTTAAGAAAATAGACTAAAATTGACCATTTCCCCCTCTTATCTCCGAAACTACTGAGCCTAAAATTTTGAAAAAAAAAAAATACAGAAAATAGGTCTATACCTGTAGATTATAGAAAAATCTATAAGAAGTTTGAGGTCTTAAAATAACATGGTAAATCTTTCAATATTATGAGTACAAACTTACATTTACTGTTGGAATGTATGGGAGAACATGTTTTTCAACTATAATAAGCTAAGTTAAGCTTGTTATTAGGATAATTTCATACCAACTACGGAACCCTTAATTGTGCGTAGTCCGACACGCATTTGCCCGGTTTTTTACAGTAGGTACAGTCAGCAACAAAAGTCGATTACACTTGTGTTTTCTAAATCTTAATTATTGAGAAAAATACTTCATTTAAATCGGAACAGATGTAAATTTTAAAGAAAATTAACTCTTATCTAGTACTTTAAGCATTTCATTTAGGTACCTAAATACTATAATAATAATATAGGTACCTAAATGAAATGCTGAAAAGCAGGTTATCGTATCATTTTGTGTAAATTTAGATGATGTCAAAAAGTAGCAGTGTCTGCCAGGGTAAGGGCGATCTTACTCACAGCAGTCACGACTGACGGACATTTCGAAAAGTAGAAAAGCTTACCATTATACCAAGCGCGGCAGTAATCTTCATTTTTCTTGCAGTTGTATGACTGAGTGCAGAAAGTGGAATGGAGCTGTAGCGGGCTGCGCTCGTCTTATGTACTGCAGCAGAGGTGAGCGAGCAGCGGGCAAGGTACACCAGACGGTCATAAATTATAATATTATGCATCGAAGATAAAAGAAAGTCAAGAGTAATTGTTATTACATTATTTACTTATAAATACAGAAAGAAAATACACTTATTCAGCACAAGCACCTGTCACTGTCAAGCGCGAGTTGGTAAGTATCGCTCGGCGAGGGATCCGTATGTATCTGCGGGGTAGTTGGTAAGTATCGCTCAGTGAGGGATCCGTATGTCTCTGCGGGGTAGTTGGTAAGTATCGCTCGGGGAGGGATCCGTATGTCTCTGCGGGGTAGTTGGTAAGTATCGCTCGGTGAGGGATCCGTATGTCTCTGCGGGGTAGTTGGTAAGTATCGCTCGGTGAGGGATCCGTATGTCTCTGCGGGGTAGTTGGTAAGTATCGCTCGGTGAGGGATCCGTATATCTCTGCGGGGTAGTTGGTAAGTATCGCTCGGGGAGAGATCCGTATGTCTCTACGGGGAAGTGGGTAAGTATCGCTCGGCGAGGGATCCGTATGTCTCTGCGGGGTAGTTGGTAAGTATCGCTCGGCGAGGGATCCGTATGTCTCTGCGGGGTAGTTGGTAAGTATCGCTCGGTGAGGGATCCGTATGTCTCTGCGGGGTAGTTGGTAAGTATCGCTCGGTGAGGGATCCGTATGTCTCTGCGGGGTAGTTGGTAAGTATCGCTCGGTGAGGGATCCGTATGTCTCTGCGGGGTAGTTGGTAAGTATCGCTCGGTGAGGGATCCGTATGTCTCTGCGGGGTAGTTGGTAAGTATCGCTCGGCGAGGGATCCGTATGTTTCTACGGGGAAGTTGGCTAACACACTAACAAAGAATGGCTTTCATTTTGACAGTTCAACAACACTCTTTGCGTTATTTGCGCTGTTGAGAAAACAATTTGTTTTTGGAACATAATTATGAACCTATGGTAAGCTTTAAAATCATTTAGATTCTGTTTGATAGTTTGTTACGCGATGAGGGAGCTGAGCATGACCACATTCTGTGAGGATGAGACACCATTCCGTCCCACTAGTGTACCTACCTACTTAATGTAGATTGCAACTAATAGGTCTTTACCTATGAAATTGCCGTTTTGTATGAAAAAATTTAAACGAATTTTTTTCATGTATTTTTTATTTGTATTAATCGAAGTAATCACCCATGCAATCAATGCATCTTTGCCAACGCAGTGGCAGTTTATTGATGCCCTTCTTAAAGAAATCAGCTGGTCGGGAGGCAACAAATTCTTCAAAGGCATTTTGTACTGCCTCTCGGGTATTGAATTTTTTTCCCGCCAAGAAGTTATCCAAATTCTGGAAAAAGTAGTAGTCTGTAGGCGCAAGGTCTGGTGAGTAGGGCGGATGACGGAGAGCGTCCAACCCCAGTTCTTGCAACTTGGAGACCGTCTGCTGTGCAGTATGAGGTCGCGCGTTGTCGTGCAGGAGCAGCGGAGACGAGCGATTGACCAATGCTGGTTGGAGATGTGCCAGCTTCTCCATCATTGTGTTCAGTTCTTCACAGTACACATCTGCAGTAATGCTCACCCCGTTTGGTAAGAAGCTGTGATGAATCACACCGGCGCTAGACCACCAAACAGTGACCATCACTTTTCTAGGGGTATGTTTTCGTTTAGGGCATTGTTTAGGTGCTGAACCAGGATCCAACCAACTTGCTGAGCACTTGCGGTTATCAAACAGAATCCATTTTTCATCGCAGGTAACAATGCGGTTCAAAATTCCTTAATTTCTGTGTCTGTTGAGCAGTGCAAGGCACGTCTCGACGCGTACTTCGCGCTGGCGATCATTGAGTTCGTGGGGCACCCATTTGTCAAGCTTTTTTACCTTGCCAATTTGACGCAAATGGACCAATATTGTTTTGACGCTAAAGTCGAAAGCTGCTGCTAATTCAGCCGTAGATTGTGTATCATCAGCTTCCACAATCGCCTTTAATTCGTAATTGTCGACCAAAGTCTTCGGACGACCGCGAGGTTCATTTTTCAGGTCGAAATTTCCAGAACGGAAGCGAGCAAACCAATAACAGGTGGTGCGTTGGTTTGTAGTGTTAGCTCCGTAAACGTGGTTGATGTTGCGTGCCGCTTGTGCCGCGTTGCTGCCACGACGGTACTTATATTCCATAATTACTTGAATTTTTAACGTATCCACGATGACGAAAAAGATTGAAATGCGATGAAAATGTAACACTAATCAATAAACAAATGACTACTTTTGGAAAAAAAAAATCCATGTTTTTAAAATAAAATTAATTTGAAATTAGAATTCTTAGCCAAACAAAAATTATTTTGATTTGAAATGGCCAGTACTGCAGAACGGCAATTTCATAGGTAAAGACCTAATATAAAGTATTTGTTTCGAAAAAAACCTACATTAAAATGAATAATATAATCAGTCGCATTTAAAATTAGCTACATAAAAAAAAGAAGTGTTGATTCCGCCAACTATTCATAAAGTCAGGCTTGGGTGCAGTGCGCCATGTAGCTAGGTATAGGTAAACTACTGAACCCGTTGTGTTGTGATACAATTTTTAACCGACTTCCAAAAGGAGGAGGTTCTCAATTCGTCACAACCTTTTTTTTTTTTTTATTTTTTTTTTTTTATGTATGTTCCCCGATTACTCGAAAATGGCTAGACCGATTTGGATTTTTCTTTTTTTGTTCGAAAGGGTATACGTCCCAAGTAGTCCCATGATCATCAAGTCAGGATCTGATGATGGGATCCCATGGAAATCGAGGGAAACCCTCAAATGTTATGGGCACACCTATATCGATTTCGGTATTTTTTATAGTAACTCGTGCATTTGCTCTCGGAAAGTACCATTTGGTGAGCTGGAACTGATGATGAAGACCACAGAGGGCCATCGGAAATACTCAATTACCTATATCTAAGTATATAACAGGTTGCGATTCGATTACTTTAATATGGTTTATGCTCGTCAAAATAATGGTAATGGTGACTTCACCATGAGTTCCATTTCTCCTGGTTCTTACTAGGAGAACTCCTCAACAATTAACGGCCCTGCATCGGGAAAAGCAATATTTTGTAAAACGTGATGAGCAGTTGACATTGGGTTATTGTAACTTAGATAAATTACAAACTGAACCACTAAAAAGTGAAAAATAAAAACTTTTTTACAAAAAAAAAAACCGACTTCCAAAAAAAAACACTGCAAAGTGAAAAATAACTTTAATTTCGGAAGTCGGTGGCAAAAAACTAAAATACAGATCCAAAGACACCGACTTCCGAAATTAAAGTTATTTGTCACTTTGTAGTGTTTTTTTTTGGAAGTCGGTTTTTTTTCGATGTCATAACCTGGTTTACTTTCTGTTCTGGAATGTTCCATCCGGCATCCCATGTAAGTCACGATACAATACACGTAGGTAGTCGCGGCCGCAGCTATGGGTTCAATTATAACGAGCTATAATGTCACTGTGGTTAATGTCACCCCTACAGTTTATAGGGGTGACAGCATTATTATTTATTTACTCACTTATATTTACATACAATGATTATTATAATATGTTAATAAATATTATTGAAAGTCACTTAGATTACACAGCTGTTGTGAAGGACTTAGGAATACGCTCACAATATCTGAATCGAATCTGGGGGACTAGGGGTAAGTAATAGTAGAATCTGAGGGACTAGGGGTAAGTAATAGTGGAACCTTTTGTTGTTAGCCTACATGGTGTCCAACTGCTGGGCAAAGGCCTCCCCTTTTTCCTTCCAAACCTCCCTGTCTTGTGCAAACCTTATCAAATCCTTCCCTGCAAACCTTATCAGATCGTCACACCACCTTCGCCGCGGCCTGCCTCGACGGCGATGTCCTCCCTCAGGCGTCCAGTGAGTGACGATCTTTGCCCATCTCTCCGGGTGCATTCGTGCGACGAGTCCGGCCCACTCCCACTGCAGCCTGGCTGTTTTTTCTCCAACATCTGCTACTTGAGTTATGGTGCGCAGGGTGGACGGGATTCATGGGATCTGAAGGCAAAGTCCACGCGCACGTGTGGAAGAGGCGCGAGGTTTGTAGATGTTCAAAAAACAAAGTTGTGTTGGTAATAAGTTCAGCATATTGTTTAATAATTGAACATTGTAACTTAACATGTTATTCTGAGTTTGTTACTTACTCATTCATTATAAATGTGTTTCTATTTATGAACCAGTCTTCCAGTTACCTTAACTTAATTCAAAATTCTCTAAATGCTATTAGTTCCTGGAATTCTTATTCAGTCCTGAGTCAACTAGTCTCATTAATAATCTAATATGGCACACATCAATGCTCTACTTATAATCAGACATTTAACATTGACATTAAAATGTAACAACCACAGTGTATAGAGCACACAGCTTGTGCAAAAGCTCTAACTTGCACAGGGATTACTAATGGTTGAGAATTTTGTGTTCCAACCAGCAGCTTTTCTTATGACTTCAATGTTGATACCTCCTTCAGAGGTCTTTTAAGTTGAAGTAGAGGCATGTCTGTTTATGTGAATTTGGAAATATCTATTCCACTACTACTTAAATTTTGTTTCATCCATCTACTAATGGTTGCAGTAGAGGTGGCATGAAAAGGTTTTCTCATAGTTCTAATTAATGATTTACAATCTTTTCTTATACTCTTAGTAAAATCTGGATAGGGAAAAAAGGGAAAATAGGGAAAAACACTATCATATGAGCCAATGTAATGTGGGGGCCTGAATCTAGAAAAATTGCGCACTCATTAGGGTATTGAGTGAGTCATATGACAATCCTTAAATGAAACTAGTGGTCAAAAATAATATCACCATGGTGACTGAGCCTAGGAGGGGTCAATATCTTGATTCCTGCAGAAGGGAATCTGCTGATTTAGAGTAGATTCATATTGTTGAAATAATAATAATGATTCAAATGTAAATTATTTTAGTGTTATGCTGTAATTGTGTAATTTAATTAACTTAATTAATTAGTAATTTTATGTGTAAATTCAGATACAATTTATTTGTTCATGAATAAATGACTATGACTATGACTATATTTTCTTGTTTTGGTAGACAAGGAAGCTATCAATTAAAAGGATCAGACTTCCTCTTCTCAGGAAAGCGTCCCTGATAATAATATGGCGACAATTGGTGTGAGACCGTGCATCTACAGAGCATGTAGGTACCTGTCATTCTGACACTTAGCAGTGGAGCTGCTTGCAAACAGGGTCAATGCGGGGCTGACACAGTTTAGCAACAAATGACTTGTGGGCTGTATCACATCACTTCCATTAAATTTTTATGCTAGGTTGTCTAGATTCTACATTTGCCACAGTGTTTTCTTTGGACTAATGTAGGATGCATAAACCCATATATTTTGTCTTTCCTCGCACCATTGCTACAATTAAAGTCTAGTTAAGCTATTTAGGTAAGTAAAACAAGTACCACCCATCTTATGATGATTTATAGGCTATGACATTGTGATATCTATTCTAAGTAAATCCTCACAGTAACTGAGTTTGCTTGCAAATGTTTTGAGCCCTACAAACGCTTGAACACTGTTCAAGGTAATTTATATGGAACTTTCTATCATTAGCAGTCCAGTGCCCATGGCTTTTGATATCATTACATACCAGTCCCCAGCCAGTTTGAAAAGCATCAGAGAATATTTCCAGGACAAAGTTAAATTGTTTAATCCTATTGTGATTTGTTGAAATGTGAAACAACCAACAACCTTTGCAAATAGATGATTTTGAATTTGATTCTAGTTTTGTTGAACTTGAAAATACCAAAATAATTTTGAATTTTAATTTAAATCTAGTTCTGGCCTTGTTATTCTCATTATTGTTTTTAAGGCCACCATATTTTACAGTTGGGCATGCAGCACCAAGAATACCTAATAATTACGCAAATTCTATTAATTGCATCTCATTTTTATGGAATAAGGGAAAGCTATATTTTTTTGAGGAAGTGAAATGGCAAACTGGACTGAATCCAACAAAACACCTAGATCCTGGCAGCACTATCTGGGTTCTAGGACACTCTTTTCAGTATCACTACATAGTATAAAACACGCCTGCCTTGTCAAAAATTTAATTAAAAAATTTAGCTAAAAAATTACAAACAAGCCAAATGATTTGTGTTGAATGGGCACAAGGTAAGTACTAAATAGATTATAATATTTAATATGTAATTAAACCGCCACTGTGCCCAAAAATGGAAAACTGAAAACAAATCTGTTCATTGCAGTCGGGGGACGGTTCCTTGGAACATTTCTTTACAGGTCCCCTCCCCCCCGACTTCGCAGAAAAGATGTTTTCAGTTTTCACTTTTGGGCACAATGGCGGTTTAATTACACATTAAATATTATTGTGTGAAATGTTCAAGGATATTTATTTATTTATTTATAATCTACTAGCTTTTGCCCGCGGCTTCGCTCGCGTGGATGTCGGAAAATATCCCATGGGAATGTTCATGTGGAAAACATAGGTCCGTCCGATATAACTGTGCAAACTCAAATCGCTACGATATATCGTTACCGTGTATAGTAGGCATAAAGCTACCAGTCGGAATGATTTTTTCCGACATCTTCAACAGTCGTCGTCATATTTCAGCCAATTTACACAAAACCATAATGAATTACCCTGAATCACTCCGTTCATTGGAGAAAACCGTATGAAAATCCGTTCGGTACTTTTTGACATTATCGCATTCAAACAAACAGACTTACGCGGCGGGGGAACTTTGTTAATTACTTAAAATGTATTATGCCATTCACGCTCTAATAACAAATAACTTTTGTCCGAGAGACCACTCGTTCAAATAATTTCCTCGTAAAAACGTCGAATGAAATAAAGACTAAATGTTACCTCAAAATTCGAACTATGACTACATTTCCAATCCCTTAAATCTCTTAAAATGAGCCTACCTCTTTTACACAAACATTTGTTAACCCCTATTATACCCCCTCAAAAACGCTGTACCAAATATTTCTTTATTTCCTACCAAAAGCATAAATTTGAATTTTCATATCCCTAACCTAAGAAATGCTGGGTTTCCCATAAAAATATTCATCCCATATATCACCCCTTGTAGGATTATGTTTTAAGACATAAAGAAGCCATGTCCTTTCCCAGGATGCTATCTATAGCCTTGCCAAATTTTATCGAAATCCGTGCTGTTTTGTAAATTTTAAAATCAACCCCTATTTTACCCCCTTAGGGGATGATTTTTCAAAAACGCTGAACGCATATTTCTTAATTTCCTACCTATAGCATAAATAAAATTTGTTATCCCTAACTTAAGAAATACTGGGTTTCCCTTACAAACTTTCATCCCCTAAATCACCCCCTGTAGTATTGTTTTTTAAAGTATCCTATGTCTTTTCCCAGGATGCTATATGAAGCCTTGCCAAATTTTATCGAAATCCGTGCAGTTTTGTAAATTTTAAAATCAACCCCTATTTTACCCCCTTAGGGGATGATTTTTCAAAAACGTTGAACCGCATATTTCTTGATTTCCTACTAATAGCATAAATTTGTTATCCCTAACTTAAGAAATACTGGGTTTCCCTTACAAACTTTCATGCCCTATATCACCCCCTGTAGTATTGTTTTTGAAAGTATCCTATGTCCTTTCCCAGGATGCTATATAAAGCCTTGCCAAATTTTGTCGAAATCCGTGCAGTTTTGTAACCATCCAGTTTTGTACCATCTATAGCCTTGCCAAATTTTATCGAAATCCGTTTAGTGGTTTAGGCGTGAAAAGGTAACAGACAGACAGACAGACAGAGTAAACCCCTATTTTACCCCCTTAGGGGATGATTTTTCAAAAGCGCTGAACCGCATATTTCTTAATTTCCTACCAATAGCATAAATTTGTTATGCCTATCTTAAGAAATACTGGGTTTCCCTTACAAACTTTCATCCCCTATATCACCACCTGTAGTATTATTTTTGAAAAAAATTGTATCCTATGTCCTTCCCCAGGATGCTATATAAAGCCTAACCAAATTTTGTCGAAATCCGTGCAGTTTTGTAAATTTTAAAATCAACCCCTATTTTACTATATTTTACCCCCTTAGGGGATGATTTTTCAAAAACGCTGAACCGCATATTTCTTTATTTCCTATCAAAAACATACATTTTAATTTTCACATCCCTAACTTAAGAAATACTGAGTTTCCCATACAAACTTTCATCCCCTATATCACCCCCTGTAGGATTATTTTTGAAAAAAAAAAGTAGCCTATTCCGTCCCCAGGATACCATCTATAGCCTTGCCAAATTTTATCGAAATCCGTTTAGTGGTTTAGGCGTGAAAGGTAACAGACAGACAGACAGACAGACAGAGTTACTTTCGATTTTATAATATTAGTATGGATTTAGTACTTACCTTGTGCCCATCACACTAATATTATAAAGGCGAAAGTTTGTGAGTGTGTGTGTGTGTGTGTGTGTGTGTGTATGTTTGTTACTTCTTCACGCTCAAACGGCTTAACCGATTTGGATGAAATTTGGTATGTAGACAGCTTATACCCTGGATTAACACATAGGCTACTTTTTATCCCGAAAAAATGTAGTGCTCCCGTGGGAAGAGCAAGGAATTCAAATACATATTATGCTACTCTTTCAAACTCAAACGGCTCGACCGATTTCGATGAAATTTGGTGTGAAAGTAGCTGACACTTTGGATTAACACATAGTTCACTTTATACCCCAAAAAATGTAGTGTTCCCGAGGGATGAGCAAGGAATTCAAATACATATTATGCTACTCTTTCAAACTCAAACGGCTGGACCGATTTAGATGAAATTGGGTGTAAAAGTAGCTGACACTTTGGATTAACACATATACTACTTTATATCCCGAAAAAATGTAGTGTTCCCGTGGGATGAGCAAGGAATTCAAATATATTTGCTTCTCTTTCAAACACAAACGGCTCGACCGACTTTGATGAAATTTGGTGAGAAAGTAGCTAACACCCTGGATTAACACATATGGTACTTTATATCCCGAAAAAATATAGTGTTCCCGTGGGATGAGCAAGGAATTCAAATATATTTGCTACTCTTTCAAACTCTAACGGCACAACCGATTTTGATGAAATTTAGCGTGGTAGTAGCTGACTCCTTGGATTAATACATAGGCTACTTTATATCCCGAAAAATATTATAGTGTTCCCGTGGGATGAGCACGGAATTCACATATATTTTTTGCTACTCTTTCGAACTCAAACAGCTCAACCGATTTTAATGAAATTTGGTAAAAGAGTAGCTGACGCCCTGGATTAATACAGAGGCCACTTTATATCCCGAAAATATATAGTGGTCCCGTGGGATGAGCAAGGAATTCAAATATATCTGCTACTCTTTCAAACTCAAACGGCTCCACCGATTTTGATGAAATTTAGTGTGGAAGTAGCTGACACCCTGGATTAATACATGGCTTACTTAATATCTCCGAAAATGTAGTGTTCCAGTGGGATGAGCAAGGAATTCAAATACATATTATGCTACTCTTTCAAACTCAAACGGCTCAACCGATTTCGATGAAATTTGGTGTAAAAGTAGCTGATACCCTGGATTAACACACAGTCCACTTTATACCCCGAAAAATGTAGTGTTCCCGAGGGATGAGTAAGGAATTCAAATATATTTGCTACTCTTTCAAACTCTAACGGCTCAACCGATTTTGATGAAATTTGGTAAAGGAGTAGCTAACACCCTGGATTAATACATAGGCTACTTTATATCCCAAAAAAATATAGTGTCCCCGTGGGATGAGCAAGGAATTCAAATATATTTGCTACTCTTTCAAACTCAAACGGCTCAACCGATTGTGATGAAATTTGGCATCGTAGTAGCTGACACCCTGGATTAACACATAGTCTACTTTATACCCCGAAAAATGTAGTGTTCCCGAGGGATGAGCAAGGAATTCAAATATATTTGCTACTCTTTCAAACTCAAACGGCTCAACCGATTTTGATGAAATTTGGTAAAGGAGTAGCTAACACCCTGGATTAATACATAGGCTACTTTATATCCCAAAAAAATATAGTGTCCCCGTGGGATGAGCAAGGAATTAAAATATATTTGCTACTCTTTCAAACTCAAACGGCTCGACCGATTGTTATGAAATTTAGCGTGGTAGTAGCTGACTCCTTGGATTAACACATAAGTCACTTTATACTCTGAAAAATGTTGTGTTCCCGAGGGATGAGCAAGGAATTCACATATATTTTTAGCTACTCTTTCAAACTCAAACGGCTCGACCGATTTTTTGTGCGAAATTTGTTGTGAACGTAGCTGACACTTTGGATTAACACATATACTAATTTATATCCCGAAAAAATTTAGTGTTCCAGTGGGATGAGCAAGGAATTAAAATATATTTGCTACTCTTTCAAACTCAAACGGCTCGACCGATTGTTATGAAATTTAGCGTGGTAGTAGCTGACACCCTGGATTAACACATAGTTCACTTTATACCCCAAAAAATGTAGTGTTCCCGAGGGATGAGCAAGGAATTCAAATATATTTGCTACTCTTTCAAACTCAAACGGCTCAACCGATTGTGATGAAATTTGGCATCGTAGTAGCTGACACCCTGGATTAACACATAGTCTACTTTATACCCCGAAAAATGTAGTGTTCCCGAGGGATGAGCAAGGAATTCAAATATATTTGCTACTCTTTCAAACTCAAACGGCTCAACCGATTTTGATGAAATTTGGTAAAGGAGTAGCTAACACCCTGGATTAATACATAGGCTACTTTATATCCCAAAAAAATATAGTGTCCCCGTGGGATGAGCAAGGAATTAAAATATATTTGCTACTCTTTCAAACTCAAACGGCTCGACCGATTGTTATGAAATTTAGCGTGGTAGTAGCTGACTCCTTGGATTAACACATAAGTCACTTTATACTCTGAAAAATGTTGTGTTCCCGAGGGATGAGCAAGGAATTCACATATATTTTTAGCTACTCTTTCAAACTCAAACGGCTCGACCGATTTTTTGTGCGAAATTTGTTGTGAACGTAGCGACACTTTGGATTAACACATATACTAATTTATATCCCGAAAAAATTTAGTGTTCCAGTGGGATGAGCAAGGAATTCAAATAAATCTGCTACTCTTTCAAACTCAAACGGCTCGACCGATTTTGATGAAATTTGGTGTGGAAGTAGCTAACACCCTGGATTAATACAAAGGCTACTTTATATCCCAAAAAAATATAGTGTCCCCGTGGGATGAGCAAGGAATTCAAATATATCTGCTACTCTTTCAAACTCAAACGGCTCGACCGATTTTGATGAAATTTGGTGTGGAAGTAGCTGACACCCTGGATTAATACATGGTTTACTTTATATCCCCAAAAATGTAGTGTTCCAGTGGGATGAGCAAGGAATTCAAATATATTTGCTACTCTTTCAAACTCAAACGGCTCAACCGATTGTGATGAAATTTGGCATCGTAGTAGCTGACACCCTGGATTAACACATAGTCCACTTTATACCCCGAAAAATGTAGTGTTCCCGAGGGATGAGCAAGGAATTCAAATACATATTATGCTACTCTTTCAAACTCAAACGGCTCGACCGATTTTTTGTGCGAAATTTGTTGTGAACGTAGCTGACACTTTGGATTAACACATAATATATACTACTTTATATCCCGAAAAAAATTAGTGTTCCAGTGGGATGAGCAAGGAATTCAAATATATTTGCTTCTCTTTCAAACTCAAATGGCTCGACCGACTTTGATGAAATTTGGTGAGAGAGGAGCTGACACCCTGGATTAACACATATGGTACTTTATATCCCGAAAAAATATAGTGTTCCCGTGGGATGAGCAAGGAATTCAAATATATTTGCTACTCTTTCAAACTCTAACGGCTCAACCGATTTTGATGAAATTTGGTAAAGGAGTAGCTAACACCCTGGATTAATACATAGGCTACTTTATATCCCAAAAAAATATAGTGTCCCCGTGGGATGAGCAAGGAATTCAAATATATTTGCTACTCTTTCAAACTCAAACGGCTCAACCGATTGTGATGAAATTTGGCATCGTAGTAGCTGACACCCTGGATTAACACATAGTCTACTTTATACCCCGAAAAATGTAGTGTTCCCGAGGGATGATCAAGGAATTCAAATATATTTGCTACTCTTTCAAACTCAAACGGCTCAACCGATTTTGATGAAATTTGGTAAAGAAGTAGCTAACACCCTGGATTAATACATAGGCTACTTTATATCCCAAAAAAATATAGTGTCCCCGTGGGATGAGCAAGGAATTAAAATATATTTGCTACTCTTTCAAACTCAAACGGCTCGACCGATTGTTATGAAATTTAGCGTGGTAGTAGCTGACTCCTTGGATTAACACATAAGTCACTTTATACTCTGAAAAATGTTGTGTTCCCGAGGGATGAGCAAGGAATTCACATATATTTTTAGCTACTCTTTCAAACTGAAACGGCTCGACCGATTTTTTGTGCGAAATTTGTTGTGAACGTAGCTGTCACTTTGGATTAACACATATACTAATTTATATCCCGAAAAAATTTAGTGTTCCAGTGGGATGAGCAAGGAATTCAAATAAATCTGCTACTCTTTCAAACTCAAACGGCTCGACCGATTTTGATGAAATTTGGTGTGGAAGTAGCTAACACCCTGGATTAATACAAAGGCTACTTTATATCCCAAAAAAATATAGTGTCCCCGTGGGATGAGCAAGGAATTCAAATATATCTGCTACTCTTTCAAACTCAAACGGCTCGACCGATTTTGATGAAATTTGGTGTGGAAGTAGCTGACACCCTGGATTAATACATGGTTTACTTTATATCCCCAAAAATGTAGTGTTCCAGTGGGATGAGCAAGGAATTCAAATATATTTGCTACTCTTTCAAACTCAAACGGCTCAACCGATTGTGATGAAATTTGGCATCGTAGTAGCTGACACCCTGGATTAACACATAGTCCACTTTATACCCCGAAAAATGTAGTGTTCCCGAGGGATGAGCAAGGAATTCAAATACATATTATGCTACTCTTTCAAACTCAAACGGCTCGACCGATTTTTTGTGCGAAATTTGTTGTGAACGTAGCTGACACTTTGGATTAACACATAATATATACTACTTTATATCCCGAAAAAAATTAGTGTTCCAGTGGGATGAGCAAGGAATTCAAATATATTTGCTTCTCTTTCAAACTCAAACGGCTCGACCGACTTTGATGAAATTTGGTGAGAGAGGAGCTGACACCCTGGATTAACACATATGGTACTTTATATCCCGAAAAAATATAGTGTTCCCGTGGGATGAGCAAGGAATTCAAATATATTTGCTACTCTTTCAAACTCTAACGGCTCAACCGATTTTGATGAAATTTAGTAAGGAAGTAGCTGACACCTTGGATACTAGGCTACTAGGCTAGGCTGGGCATAGGCTACTTTATATCCCAAGAAAATATAGTGTCCCCGTGGGATGAGCAAGGAATTAAAATATATTTGCTACTCTTTCAAACTCAAAAGGCTCGACCAATTGTGATGAAATTTGGCGTGGTAGTAGCTGACTCTTTGGATTAACACATAAGTCACTTTATAGTCTGAAAAATGTAGTGTTCCCGAGGGATGATCAAGGAATTCAAATATATTTGCTACTCTTTCAAACTCAAACGGAAGGACCGATTTTGATGAAATTTTGATGTGGAAGTAGCTGACATCCTGGATTAACACATAGGCTACTTTATATACCGAAAAAGTGTAGTATTCCAGTGAGATGAGCAATTTTTTTGTGAATACTTTTTTCACCGATTAAATAATACACGTTTTAGTGTATAGTCTCATAAACCGCGGGTAACACCGCGGGGCGCAGCTAGTTCAACACTAAAATCATTTGGCTTGTTTGTAATTTTTTAGCTAAATTTTTTAATTAAATTTTTGACAAGGCAGGCGTGTTTTTTAATTTTTTTAATTTTTTTTTTTTTAGTACTGGCCTGAGTATGAACAACTGCCGGACCGGCAGCACTTGGCAGTGCTGGTAAAGTTTGAAAGTTGGATGGTTGGAAAAAGCAACTTAGTTTTAACATTAGCTCTTTGGGCTCTCTCTAAGTTAAACATTATAAGTTTTAGAAGTACCGCCCCATGTGGTAATGTAATACTAGCAAAGGTTGGCATAGTGCAAAGTAAACGGTATTCATTACTGATGTATCAGATATTAAGTCTTATATTTTTAAATATGTAGATTAATTTTCGGGTTATAATGTTTTGTTGGAAGCCGAGACGGTAGCCAAGATATTTACAAGAACAATGGGTGTTGTGGCGCAGCCTGGCCTATTGTGCAGCAGTGGACTGCGATAGGCCGAGTTGATTGATTGGAGAACAATGGTTGATGAAGAGCAATGGTTGATGAAGAGCAATGGTTGATGAAGAGCAATGGTTGATGAAGAGCAATGGTTGATGAAGAGCAATGGTTGATGAAGAGCAATGGTTGATGAAGAGCAATGGTTGATGAAGAGCAATGGTTGATGAAGAGCAATGGTAGATGAAGAACAATGGTTGATGAAGAGCAATGGTTGATGAAGAGCAATGGTAGATGAAGAACAATGGTTGATGAAGAGCAATGGTTGATGAAGAGCAATGGTAGATGAAGAACAATGGTTGATGAAGAGCAATGGTAGATGAAGAACAATGGTTGATGAAGAGCAATGGTTGATGAAGAACAATGGTGATGAAGAGCAATGGTTGATGAAGAACAATGGTTGATGAAGAGCAATGGTTGATGAAGAACAATGGTTGATGAAGAACAATGGTTGATGAAGAGCAATGGTAGATGAAGAACAATGGTTGATGAAGAGCAATGGTTGATGAAGAGCAATGGTTGATGAAGAGCAATGGTAGATGAAGAACAATGGTTGATGAAGAGCAATGGTAGATGAAGAACAATGGTTGATGAAGAGCAATGGTTGATGAAGAACAATGGTTGATGAAGAGCAATGGTTGATGAAACTACATGAGTGGACTTTCAAGTTGAAATATGGTTGGTCCGGGTGTATAGGCGAATCATTTGAGCCGAAGCACGTCCACTGCTGGACGTAGGGCTCCCCAAGCACCGCCATGCGCCACTTCGACCGGTTCTGTGCTTCCCCTTGTGTGTGTGTGTCGTGTGCTTTCTTGGGTCTAAGGGAAGGAACCACTGTATTTTGTGTGTAGTTTTTTTTGGGTAGAATAGCACCTTTTTAGTGTATTTTTGAAAACCCGAAAAAAAAACACTTTTTTCACACTTTTTAGGGTTCCGTAGCCAAATAGCAAAAAACGGAACCCTTGTTGATTCGTCAAGTCTGTCTGTCCGTCCGTGTGTCACTGCCACTTTTTTCCGAAACTATAAGAACTATACTGTTGAAACTTGGTAAGTAGATGTATTCTGTGTCACACAAAAATAGAAAAAAACAATAAATTTTTGGGGGTTCCCCGTACTTAGAACTGAAACTCAAAAATTTTTTTTCATCAAACCCATATGTGTTTAGTATCTATGGATAGGTCTTCAAAAATGATATCGAGGTTTTTATTGTAATTTTTTTTTAAACTGAATAGTTTGCGCGAGAGACACTTCAAAAGTGGTAAAATGTGTCCCCCCTGTAACTTCTAAAATAAGAGAATGATATAACTAAAAAAAATACATGATGTACCTACATTATATTACATAACTAGCTTTTGCCCGCGGCTTCGCCCGCGTGGATGTCGGAAAACATCCCACGGGAACGTACGGACGGCTGCAGATCAAGCTATACTTTTCGAGTATAAGCTGATCTCGCATTGTGTAGGATTTCCTTACAATGAGAGGTCAGTGTAAACTGAAAATGATACATTTCCGGTTATCCTAGCTTGATGTGTAGCCGTGTGTACTACCGGGATAAAAAGTACCCTAAATGTTAATCCAAGTAAGCCGACGTTCGCACGGACGTAAAAATATCGCGGCGGGATGTTATCGCGCACTGGATTTTCAACTCTTGGTTTTGAGCCGAGCTTCGAGAATCCAACCTAACAACAACAGAGTGCATCCCAGCGCGACGAAAAAACACACTGTTAGATTTTTAACTCTCGGGGCTAAGCAGAGCGTTGAAAATGCAGTGCGCGATAAAAATCGCCGCGATATTTTTACGCCCGTGCGAACGTCGGCTAGACAATATCTTCTCGCACTGCTTATATAGTACTCGAGGAGCGGCGCGCAGATTGATATTAGATTGCTGGAGGATAATAAATCTTAAAACCAAACAATAGTAAACGGAAAATTACCAACATGCATGCCTTTGAAAGCAACTTTAAAGCGAAAGTATAAATCCTCTTTATTCCCTATCCCGTGGGAATTAAAAAATATTAAGACTAAGCCCACGTTCAATCCCGCCGTGATTTTTTTACGTCCGTGGGAACGTCGGCTAAATGTTGCTTCAAGATACAAACTACCCAATCCCTTGAGTCTCTTAAAAATAGGTACTTACACAAACATTTTAATAGTGTTTGTGAATTTTAAAATCAAGCCCTAATTTACCCCCTTAGGGGATGATTTTTTCATAAATCAAAATCATAAATTTGAATTTTCATACCCATAACTTAAGAAATGCTGGGATTCTCATAAAACTTTCACCCCCTGCAGGATTATTTTTAAGACAAAAAATAGGTTATGTCCTTCCCCAGGATGCCATTTATAGTCTTGCCAAATTTTAGCGATATAGTTTTGTGAAATTTAAAATCATTCCCTTCTTTACCTCCTTAGGGGATGATTTTTCAAAATCGCTGGACCACACATTTCTTTATTTTCTACCATAAGCATAAATAAAGTATTATCATAGCCCTAACTCAAGAAATGCTAGGTTTCCCTTACAAACTTTCATCCCCCATATCACCTCCTGTAGGATAATTGTTTAAGATAAAAAATAGGCAGTGTCCTACCCTTGCCTTGCCATCATTGCCTTGCCAAATTGTATCGATATCCGTGCGGTTTTGTCAAGATTTTAAAATAACCCCTAACCCCTATTTTACCCCCTTAGGGGATGATTTTCCAAAAACGCTGAACCACTTATTTCATTATTTCCTACCAAAACATAAATTTTAATTTTCATATCCCTAGCTTAAGAAATGCTGGGTTTCCCATAGAAACTTTCATCCCCTAGATCACCCCCTGTAGGGTTATTTTTGAGACAAAAAGTAGCTTAAGTCCTTCCCTAGAATACCACCTAATAGCCTTGCCAAATTTTATCAAAATCTGTTCGGTGGTTTAGGCGTGAAAAGGTTACAGACAGACTTTCGCTATATCTCTGCATTTTAAATCTGTAATATCTTCGAAAATATTCATTTAAATTACATGCTGTAAAGGGCCATATTGATCTATAGTAAATGCACAATTTATTTAAGGTACTTAATTGGATAAGGATTAATGCTGTATTGCTTAAAATCGCTTCGTAAATAAGCCATTATTTCTCGTAAAAAGTAAAGAATAAAAAATGGTTATTGTGGGTTATCCCTAAGAGATAGACATAATTATGCCATTGCGGACTTTTTTGCAGACCTTTTTGAGGTGTACAATACTGTAGTACATTATTTTGATCTATCTCTTAGGGTTCAGCCAGCGTTTGCAATGTAAGCGCAAAAAAATGTGTTTATTTACGACATCACATTAGAAACCTCTAAAATTATCAGTGTTTCTCTACTATATTATGCATGTATTATACATATAAACCTTCCTCTTGAATCTTTCTATCTATTAAAAAAAACCGCATCAAAATCCGTTGCGCAGTTTTAAAGATCTAAGCATACATATGGACAGACAGACAGCGGAGCGACTTTGTTTTATAATATGTAGTGATAGTGACATATTGGTGCCGATTCTCTTGTCACAAATGCCTCTAAACTAGACTAAAAATCACTAAAATTTAGTTTATTCCTGTCAAACAACGATTTCCCATTCTGAAATTGATTAAAGTGACACAACTTAACTAAATTTTAGTTTGACAGCACTAAGATTGTACTGAGATTATAATTTAGTGAAAATGGCAATTTTGCTATTCTGAATTTGACGTTTTTTCACCTAAAATTTTGATTGTCAAACTAAATTAGACTATTTTTAATCGCGATTAAAAAGGTGTGGAATAAGATTAGTTGTCATGACCTAAAATTCACACCAACACCTTGACTTCAAGTGCAAAAACAGTACTGTATTTTTTTTTTCTTTTCCACATATCTCGAAAACGGTGTGTCCTATCGCAAAAATAATGAAAATTTGGCCCCCCTTTATAAAACCCTTAAACCCGTAACCCTCAACACGTAGGTACCAAAAAAAAAAATCCACAAAAACACGTTGAAGCTGCCCCCTCCCTGCCCCCCTCCAGTTCTAAAAAATATCTGACACGGTAACGGCGGCGATGTCGGATTGTCTGTAAACAAAATATGACAAGCCTTCTCACTTTTCATAGTGATTTCGCAAGTTCCAATTAAAGCCACCGGGTCAAATATACTACGAGCACTATACCACGCGGAGTCACGATTGTCAAACTCAATTTTAGTTGTGTCAAATTTTTTTCTAAATTTAGAGGTTTTTTTTTGCAGAATAGCTCTAAGATTCTCATAGAAAAAAGTAAGGAATTTTAGTGATAGTTTAGTTAGTTTAGTTCGGTGTACAACAGAATCGGCACCAATATGTAAACTTCCACCGAAAATTAGTTTGAACGAGATGTAGTAAGTAGTTTTTTTTTATACGTCATAAATCGTAAACCGCAATTTACCTTTCATTCAATCAACTCGAATATAAAAATTAAAAAAAACATTTAAATTCATAAACATAAACCTTATGCATAAACCACGAACCATTATTTTCTAATAATAAATCTGTAATAGCCTAAGAGGCCTAAGTAAATAATAATTATAAATCGTGCGGGGCGTGGCTTGTTTTGCAAAGGAGTGTATTTATGGTACGGAAACCATCGTGTGTGAGTCCGAGGCGAAAGATCCGTATGTCTCTGCGGGGTAGTTGGTAAGTATCGCTCGGCGAGGGATCCGTATGTCTCTGCGGGGTAGTTGGTAAGTATCGCTCGGCGAGGGATCCGTATGTCTCTGCGGGGTAGTTGGTAAGTATCGCTCGGCGAGGGATCCGTATGTCTCTGCGGGGTAGTTGGTAAGTATCGCTCGGCGAGGGATCCGTATGTCTCTGCGGGGTAGTTGGTAAGTATCGCTCGGCGAGGGATCCGTATGTCTCTGCGGGGTAGATGGTAAGTATCGCTCGGCGAGGGATCCGTATGTCTCTTCGGGGTAGTTGGTAAGTATCGCTCGGCGAGGGATCCGTATGTCTCTGCGGGGTAGTTGGTAAGTATCGCTCGGCGAGGGATCCGTATGTCTCTGCGGGGTAGTTGGTAAGTATCGCTCGGCGAGGGATCCGTATGTCTCTGCGGGGTAGTTGGTAAGTATCGCTCGGCGAGGGATCCGTATGTCTCTGCGGGGTAGTTGGTAAGTATCGCTCGGCGAGGGATCCGTATGTCTCTACGGGGAAGTTGGTAAGTATCGCTCGGCGAGGGATCCGTATGTCTCTGCGGGGAAGTTGGTAAGTATCGCTCGGCGAGGGATAAGTATGTCTCTACGGGGTAGTTGGTAAGTATCGCTCGGCGAGGGATCCGTATGTCTCTGCGGGGTAGTTGGTAAGTATCGCTCGGCGAGGGATCCGTATGTTTCTGCGGGGTAGTTGGTAAGTGTCGCCCGGCGAGGGATCCGTATGTCTCTGCGGGGTAGTTGGTAAGTGTCACCCGGCGAGGGATCCGTATATTTCTTGGGGGTAATTGCGTAACACACTAACAAAGAATGGCTTTAATTTTGACAGTTCCACAACACTGAGTGGTGCTAGAAGTAACAGTGGGATTTTAGTCGATAGGGAAACATAACACTCTTCGTCGGGGAACATAACCCTTCATTGTTCCCAGATGAAGGGTATCCATGAGTATTTCCCCACGAAAAAAAAAACTACTGAACCCATTGTGTTGTGATACAATTTTACAAAGTCATAGTCTGGTTTCTTTCTGTTCTGGAATGGTCCATTCCACATAATTCACGATTCAAAACTATACACGTAGGTAGTCGCGGCCGTGTAGCGCGAGAGCTCATGACCAACATTTTTGTCTTATCGTTTTACGACCAAAACCGTATAAAATCGATAGGTCTGGTTATTCTGAATTCAAACATCCTAATTACAGAAATTTTTCGCGTTACGTCTGACCTGACCGAATTTTCAAATATGTCAAAAAAAAATAACCAAACTGTTGCATAGCAATTTTCAGAAACCCGTAACGTACCCAGGAGATCATTTCAGAAAATTAAAAATGATAGCAACCCGTCTGAAAATCTTGTTTTCAGGTGAACATTGGTCAGTTGAAGCGAATAAATAAATTTTCAGAAGAAAAGGTGAGCATCGTATGCCTTGAAACCATTTTAACGTGTCGAAAAATTTTACCGATCGGTAATTTGGTTATCTGTCTGAAAACTGTTGGTCATGATGGAAAAGGTTGCCCAAATGTAGAAATAGTACATTTTGATACAAGTGGAGAACGTTTGTTATTGCGTTCGAGGCGGAATTAACACCCGAGCCGTAGGCGAGGTTGTTTTTGAGCCGAGAACTGCAATAACAAATGTCCACGAGTATCAAACGACGTTTTTCAATACACTTTTTATTAACCTAGCTCAGGCAGGTCGCCACACAAGTTATAATGTTAGTACCAAACCAATGCACCTTTCATAGGTAAGTAACAACATGTGTACATTAAATTGAACTACTTTGTTTATAAGTATTTAAGCTAATCTGTTGAAGAACTTGGTACTACTAAGTATTTATAAGTTTGTAAATGTTTTACTTTGTAAAAGGACGTAATAAATTATTATTATTATTATTTATTACTTTTGAAGAAATAAAATAAAAAACACATAAAATAACGGAAAATGTTTTTGTCATGAATTATTAGGAAACTATTATATAAATTTTGTTTTCTTTCCGCGCTTTGCTTTCGCCAGGTTGAAAGAGAAGCAAAGGGCTTATTCCCATCCGATCCCACAATCGGATCCCACTACGCGGATAAAATGAATCCCTGCTTGAATCGATAAATGAAAACAAAAAGTAAGTACAGACGCCAGCACATCAAGCTACTACAATCTGTCAAATTTCTATAATCGATTTTCATCTTTATCGCTAAAGCATTAGGTTCAAGTTTGATTGGGAAAATTTGACAGTTTCGGGTGGCTTGACCTGCTGGCGTCTGTACATAATATCGAGATACAGTTATGGTCATATATATTAAAATAAAAATACATAACACTTCAACAATATTCCAAGTAGCGTTGCCGGTGCACTGTTACCGTTACTGTTACTGTGGTGTGGTGTTGTTGTTTGTTGTTGTGTCTTCCGAAACAATTTGCATTGGCACGAATTTTAAAAGAAAATAACATAGCAAAAATTAGCCAGGTAAAATATTTAAGTCCTTTTAAAATACGTATTCAATTTCATTGTGAATCGGCTGCGCAGCATCTTATGATGTGTGAGAAACTTCTAGAGAAAGGATGGAGGTTCCAGAAGGCTATGCAGCTGTCCGTCTGCTATGGCCTAATCAAGGATGTAGATTTGGATTTTACGGATGAGGAGATTCTTGGAAATATTTCATGCCCGGCCCCCGCCAAGCTTTTATCATTTAAGAGGCTAAACCGTCGCAATAGGGATGAAGGTGGTTGGTGCCCGAGCGAAACCCTTCGACTTTGTTTTGATGGTGATCATCTACCAGCATCTGTTCGTGTATGTGATATAAACATAAAAGTTTTGCCTTACATACACCAGGTATCCCAATGTTCCCAATGTTGGAAGTTAGGCCACATGCGGAAAATGTGCCCCTCGAAAAATGTGGTTTGCCCGAAATGTGGTGGGCATCATGACAATTGTGACACTTTGTTGTTTAGCTGTGTCAACTGCAAAGGTAACCACATATCTCTAAGTAAGGTCTGTCCAGTATATAAGAAGGAGAGAAAGCTAAGGGAGATTATGTCTGAGTTTGGTTGCACATACAGGAAAGCCCTAGAATGTTATGTTCCTCCCGAAAATTCCCGTCCTCCTGAAACTGTCGTTCTCCCTCAAGTTCCAGTAACACCACAAAATTGTGTCTCTTTTACACCACTTGCAGGCGACTCTTCACAAGCTAGAAAAACAAATCCGGGTATTTCTTTTCATCCGACTTTTGCCGAAATTGTTCACACTAAGGCCACTGTACACAAGGTGCAGACTCCTACGGACAGTGATGACCCTCCGAAAACCAAAGTACATTCTCCGAAAAATAAAAATAACCCACCAAAAGAAGACTGGATGTTTTGGAATTCAGATGTAGATGATAAAGACTTTCATCAATCACCTGATGATGGAGAGCGGAACGCTGAATGTCCATCTTTCAAAGAGTTGTGGTCCAGAATAAAGGAAATTATTTACCTCAAAAAGACTAGCTTAATTTTTAAGATAAAATGTGTTTACCAATTGTGCCTAGAATGGTTAACCTTAGTGTCAGTGAGTTTTGTTTCAGAGTGGCCGTGGATAAAAGCATTGTTTAATTTTATCATTCCTTGTGATGGCTAATAAATCAATTAAATTAAATATTTTACAGTGGAATGCCCAAAGTATCAGGCCAAAGTTAGCATCGTTTCAGGAAATTTTATGCCAAGATAAAGTACATATTGCTGCCCTTAGTGAGACGTGGCTCGAACCAGAAAGTAATTTTAAAGTTAGTGGATATAATGTTTATCGCGCGGACCGGTATGACTCATACGGTGGTGTAGCTATTATAGTTCATAAATCTGTTAAAGCGCAGCAGAGGCGCGTCCACGTAAATAATAACGGTATCGAGGTAGTGTGCGTTCAATTATTTAATTGTGATCCGTTCGAAAATGTTGTTGCTATATATTGTCCAACTAGAATCGTTACCACACAGCAGGATTGGGATAATCTGTTATCATTATGGCCAACCAAAACTTTGATTTTAGGTGATTTTAACGCCCATCACGTCAGTTGGTCTTACAAAACTGACCACCGAGGCAGTCTTATTCACGACTCGCTTATAGACAGCAATTTTTTTTCTTTGAACGATGGGACACATACGCGAGTCCGTTTAGTTGACAACAACTTGCAACAGACATCCCCCGATATATCGCTGGTTTCTACAGATATTGCGCTTAACATTAATTGGACCGTTTTAAATGAAAATCTTGGCAGTGACCATTTAATGATTAAAATCTCAACTTTGTGTACGTTATACCTTCCTCCAGTTATTAAAAGGAATTTTGGCAAAGCAGACTGGACTTCATATAAAAAATATCTGGAACAAAAATTTTGCCATTTGTGTTTACCGAATGACCTTCAAAAAGCTTACGATTTATTTTTAGATATTTTGAATGACGCTGCTAACAAATTCATCCCGATGTTTAAATTTAACCAAAATCCTTCTTCAGATTTTACTCCAAAGCCGTATTGGACTTCAGAACTGTCACACGCTGTGGCTCATCGTAGGCTAGCGTTATCCAAATTTAGACGTAATCCCACTCCCCAAAATCTTGATAATCTCAACAGTAGGATAAATACATCTCAGAAGTTAATCCGGCAGGCTAGGGGAGCGAACTGGCAAAATATTTGTTCTTCAGTTGATCACACTACATCGTCTAGCGAAATGTGGCGCAAAATGAGATGGCTGAAAGGTTATCGTTCGCCTACACATTTTGTGGACGCTCAAAGTGCCACAAATCTTTTAAATTCCTTAACACCCGATTATGTTTCCCCTTCGACCCCTACGGTTCGCAATAGTAACCCTACATTAGAGTGTGAGATCTCTATTCAGGAGCTAGATAAATGTATCAAATCTAAGGATACATCTCCTGGATGCGATGATATATCTTATTCTATGATTAAGAATTTACCTGATGTGGGTAAATCTGTTTTACTAATGTTATATAATTACTTTTTGAATTTCAGTTTTGTTCCTTCTCAGTGGCACGACATTTGTATCGTACCTATTCCAAAACCTGGTCGTGACCCTAGTAACGTTTCTTCACTCCGACCCATATCCTTGTTGTCGTGCATATGCAAAATTTTCCATTACGTTTTATTTCGAAGATTGGAATGGTTTCTTGAAAAAAGTAACATATTTTCTGCGAACACAGTAGGCTTCCGAAGAGGTAGGTCGTGTTTGGATGGCATAAGTTGCTTAATCTCCGCAATCCAAACTGGTTTTTCTGAGGGTTGTTCTACTATGGGTTGTTTTTTGGATATTAATAATGCGTATAATAATGTAAATATTACTGTTTTAATAAATGTTTTGGATAACTTTCAAGTAGGGTCACGCATCTGTGGATATTTATGGAATTTTCTTCATAGAAGAGTACTCAAAATAAGATCTGGTAGTGACTTTATTAGTAGATATACGGGTAGTGGTTTGGCTCAGGGTGATCCGTTATCTCCACTGTTATTTAATATAATAACGTCGGATATTTGTAAACGTTTGCAGAACAATATTTGCATATCCCAGTATGCGGATGATTTCGCTATATATGTCCAATGTTCTTCTGTTAGTGAGGGCGAAGGCAAGATCCAGTCTGCTCTGGATCTAATCAACAGTATGTTAGCGCACGTAGGTTTAGAAATTTCTCCCGCTAAAAGTAAAATTTGTTTGTTTAGTAGGGGTTTTCGTAGACCAGTTATAGATGTCCGTTTAAACGGTACTTTGTTAGAGGTAGTAGACCATGTGAGATATTTGGGATTGTGGCTAGATAGGGGTCTCAGATGGAAGAAACATATAAATGAGGTTCGTGAGCGAGTACTTAAACTGATTAATATTTTTAAGGTTTTGGTGGGACCCGGATGGGGTGTTCATCCCAACCACTTAAGACGGTTATATATATCTCTTATTCGTAGTCGTATAGACTTTGGTAGCTTTTTACTGGACAATAGCGCCGACACACATTTAACCAAACTGGATAGGTTACAAAACATTTGTCTGCGGTTAATAGGCGGTTTTATCAAAAGCACTCCGATTCACGTGATGGAATCCGAATTGGTGTTGCCTCCTCTTTTTATTCGCCGCCGATATTTAGCTGGTAAATTCTACTTAAAATCAAAGTGTTACGATTTTCCTTTAGTGGGCATATTGGATAAACTTCATGGTCTATGTGGTAATAGTCCTTATTGGAGAAATAAGAAAAAACCACTGTTAGTTATGTCTCACGATGTCCTAAAGCAAGAACATATGTACTGCAGTAGTAAAATTGGCATGTTCTCCTTGGATACTTGGGTCAGCAATATCGACTTATTACGTATTGTAAAGCCTAGTTTAGATTCTGTTGATAAACATAAGCATTGTTATTTTAAAGATAATTTAAGATCAATATGTTGTAAGTCTCTAAATGCACAATATTCCGGCTTTTACTGTGTGTATACGGACGGTTCTAAACATGAGAACTACTGTGGCGCAGCCTTTTTTGATTCTCAAGTTGGTACCTTTTTCAAATTCCGTATTTCATCAAAGGCTTCAATAATGCATTTGGAGTTGATCGCTATCGCTGAAGCTTTGGCTTATATCAAATCTTTGGACGGTGATCGGTTTGTTATTTTTACTGACTCGAAAAGTGCTCTTCTTCATCTAATGAGATGTACGAGTACCTCACCTTTCAGGGGGCTTCCACTGGCGTATAGTATCGTAAGAACCATCACTGAATTTGCTGTCAATCATAAAACAGTTGTATTACAATGGATTCCTTCTCATGTTGGACTGGATGGTAATGAGGTGGTTGATCGTTTGGCAAATGAAGCCGCGTCTGATGGGGAATTTTATGCTTGTCCTCCATGGCATACTGAGCTTTTACCCCTAGTTAGAGACAGATGTATTCAATCGTGGTCAGAATATTTTGATAAAAGGTCTTTAACGAAGGGCATTTGGTATAGGACGATTCAACCATCTCTTCCACGTATGCTTTGGTTCAGCGAGGGCAGGATGAACAGGCAAGAAGTTGTGATGGCTTTGAGACTTCGAACCGGCCACGTTCCACTCAATAGTTTTGGTTATATGATGCGCAAAGTTGATTCACCCAATTGTACTGTCTGTGGAGTCATAGAAGATGTGCATCACATTTTGACGGAATGTGATCGTATTGGAGTCCGAAGACGTCAAGCTTTTGACAGTAGTTCTAATGTAGGCTTCTATAATAGCGTACTGGCCTCACCGTTGTCAGATGAAGCCAGAATACTTTATCATATTATTATTACGGGTACAAGGTTGCGGGTAGACTAGTTTATTATATTTCATACTATAAGTTTATAATAAGTATTGTATTCAATAATCGGGGTGACATATTCTTTATAGAAAAAACCCCGTAAATAAATATAGATTAAAAAAAAAAAAAAAAAAAAACAATATATACAATCGAGCCAGTAGCTTTTAATTCGTCCCTAACTAATCACAATCAGACCCAGCCTGTCGCCATCTGTCCTCCCCCAGCGACGCCCTAAGCCGAGGCCTGTACCCCTCAGGGGGTGCCCTTAGCGAGTAGTCGCTTAGTTTATAAGTTTGATGTTCTGGCTGGAGGCCTTAATTTATCAAGGTACCCACAGGAAAGTCCAGTTAAGCAGCCATCAACCTCGTAGGTTGACCTGCGAGATGTTATTAAAAAAACAAAAAAGTACCATAAAAATAGAACCCCGGGTCAGAATCTAATAGAATTTTGCCATAATCATAAGACAGGTAAGTACTTCCATTTCCCTCAGGTCTCATCAGTGGAGGCTCTTGGACCACTTTCGCCCATTGTCCTTTCAAGTTGATAGCATTAGTAGTTCTTGAGATATCCAGCTGTGACAGACAGACAGACAGACAGAGTCCATCCACACCATGGGTTCCTTTTTACCATTTTGGTATGTAACCCTAAAAATGTCAAAAAATTTAACCGACCTGTCTCATAGGTTAATTTTTTTAAAATCTTTTGTTTAGTTACCTGGGTTACCAAAAACCTGCTTTCAGAAATTTTATATGTCACCTATAATTCCAAAAACCAAAACAAAGTTTTGGAGTCGCCCGGCAAACGTGCGGAGCTTGTTACGCTCCTATCTCTCGCTTCACTACTAGCGCAAGCGTCGCGCGTCGGCAGGTTGGCTTATTCCCATCCGATCCCACAATCGGATCCCTCTACGCGGACAAAATGAATATTTTGTTCCAATCCGATGCCCATTTGTGGGATTCCTTTGGAATATGGATAAAATTAATATCCGAACGTAATGATCGCCTGCTTGAAACGATAAATGAAAACAAAAAGATATTCCAAGTAGCTCTACTTGGAATATTGTTGAAGTGATATTTATTTTAATTTTAATATATAGTTATGACCATAACTGTATCTCGATATTATGTACTTACTTTTTGTTTTCATTTATCGATTCAAGCAGGGATTCATTAATCCGCGTAGTGGGATCGGATGGGAATAAGCTGGACTGAAATTCAAAGTGGGGCTACTAGGGCATGTGGGGTATCATATGAAAGAGCGCTGTTTGCGCATTCTCAAATATATTTTTTTCATTTTTTTTTTGGCCTCGTAGGCCTCATTTTATTTTCGACTTTTGATGAAAAATGTAAAAAAAAAATCTCCGAAGTTTGCATAGAGAAAAATCAGAAATTATTCTATGTGATAGAAGTTTATGTAAAAATTACGTGAAAAATAAAACGTAGCAAACTTTTTCAGAAATTGGAACGGAACCCTCAGTGCGCGAGTCCGACTCGCTCTTGACCGGTTTTTTAAAAATGCTCTCACGCCACATGTGATGCGCAAAATGTCTGAAAACAAACTTTTTCGTAATCAAATTACGACACTATGTAGGTACATTTTTAATATCAGACATATTGTGGTGGAACCATCTGCTTATTTTTTTTATTGACATAGCAGAAATAGACTCCCATATAACTGTGATGCTTCTGAGCCAAGCTGCCCACAAGTCGGGTTCGGAATCATCTAAACTAACGATTCTGTAGCCATAAAACGATGTGACATGGTTTTGGTCATGGCCTCTCGTGCTATAAACGTAGTTTTGGTCATGGCCTCTCGTGCTATAAACGTAGTTTTGGTCATCGCCTCTCGTGCTATAAACGTAGTTTTGGTCATGGCCTCTCGTGCTATAAACGTAGTTTTGGTCATGGCCTCTCGTGCTATAAACGTAGTTTTGGTCATGGCCTCTCGTGCTATAAACGTAGTTTTGGTCATGGCCTCTCGTGCTATAAACGTAGTTTCAATTATAACGTGCTATAAAATGTCATTGTGGTTAATGTCACCCCTACAGTTTATAGGGGTGACCTATCATATTATTTATGTACTTATTTACGTACTTTAGCGTCATACAATGATTATTATAATAAATACCTAAATAAATATTATTGTAACAAGTCACTTAGATTACACAGCTGTTGTGAAGGACTTAGGAATACGCTCAGATTCTTTGAATCGAATCTGAGGGAGTACGAGTCATAGTAAGTACGGGTAATAGTAGTGTACGGGCCCATTTGGAATGAAAGCAAGTGGACTGCTATAAGTTTAATAGGTGGTTCACAAATAATGTAGCAACCTAAGTACGTAACAAAAGGTATGTCCGAGCGCGGTCGTGTCGGACGATGCTATCAATGCCGCGCGGGCAGGGCGTGCCCGGTGCCGCGCCGCGCCGCCCCGCGCGGCTCGTTGACGAAGTCGTAGTGTGCCCGTTAGATACGGATGTGTGTGTCTGTGAACATATTCCCGGGCCAGCACTGGATGATGCGTTGACAAGTCCAGCCAGGTTCATTGATTGGTTGATAACTGTGTGTAGTTTATGTTGATTGGTCCCTGTTGATTGATTGAGGTATGAATGATGATCGGTCCATCTAACAACGGGCATATTCTGTGGAATGCTCTTCTGATTGTGCCAGTCTGTACTTGAATGTCCGCTACGCCAGCCTCTCCGTCAGGTCCCGCATAAAGCTTCAGAATTCGTCCCAGTGGCCAGTGTGCTGCAGGGAGCGCCTCGTCCTTGACGATGACCAGCGAGCGCTCTGTCAGCGCGCCGTGTGAGCGTTGCCATTGCGTCCTTTGGTGCAACTAAGATAGTACATTTTGTTACAAGTGGAGAACGTTTGTTATTGCATTCGAGGCGGAATTAACACCCGAGCCGTAGGCGAGGTTGTTTCTGAGCCGAGAACTGCAATAACAAATGTCCACGACGAGTACGGCGTTTTTCAATACACTTTTGGAGAAATAAAATAAAATAACGGAAAATATTTTTGTCAAGAATTATTAGGAAACTATGATATAAATTTTCTTTTTTTTTCGCGCTTTGCTTTCGCCAGGTTGAAGGAGAAGCAAAGGTATTAAGCCGATAAACAGCCTAATATGAAAAATAGAAAATTCAAATAATAGTTCTTTACCTATGAAATTGCCGTTTTGTATGAAAAAATTTAAACGAATTTTTTTCATGTATTTTTTATTTGTATTAATCGAAGTAAGCAATGCATCTTTGCCAACGCAGTGGCAGTTTACTGATGCCCTTCTTAAAGAAGTCAGCTAGTTGGGAGGCAACAAATTCTTCAAAGGCATTTTGTACTGCCTCTCGGGTATTGATTTTTTTTCCTGCTAAGAAGTTATCCAAATTCTGGAAAAAGTAGTAGTCTGTAGGCGCAAAGTCTGGTGAGTAGGGCGGATGACGGAGAGCTTCCAACCCCAGTTCTTGCAATTTGGAGACCGTCTGCTGTGCAGTATGAGGTCGCGCGTTGTCGTGCAGGAGCAGCGGAGACGAGCGATTGACCAATGCTGGTTGGAGATGTGCCAGCTTCTCCATCATTGTGTTCAGTTCTTCACAGTACACATCTGCAGTAATGCTCACCCCGTTTGGTAAGAAGCTGTGATGAATCACACCGGCGCTAGACCACCAAACAGTGACCATCACTTTTCTAGGGGTAAGTTTTCGTTTAGGGCATTGTTTAGGTGCTGAACCAGGATCCAACCAACTTGCTGAGCGCTTGAACAGAATCCATTTTTCATCGCAGGTAACAATGCGGTTCAAAATTCCTTCATTTGTGTGTCTGTTGAGCAGTGCAAGGCACGTCTCGACGCGTACTTCGCGCTGGCGATCATTGAGTTCGTGGGGCACCCATTTGTCAAGCTTTTTTACCTTGCCAATTTGACGCAAATGGACCAATATTGTTTTGACGCTAACGTCGAAAGCTGCTGCTAATTCAGCCGTAGATTGTGTATCATCAGCTTCCACAATCGCCTTTAATTCGTAATTGTCGACCAAAGTCTTCGGACGACCGCGAGGTTCATTTTTCAGGTCGAAATTTCCGGAACGGAAGCGAGCAAACCAATGACAGGTGGTGCGTTGGTTTGTAGTGTTAGCTCCGTAAACGTCGTTGATGTTGCGTGCCGCTTGTGCCGCGTTGCTGCCACGACGGTACTCATATTCCATAATTACTCGAATTTTTAACGTATCCATGATGACGAAAAAGATTGAAATGCGATGAAAATGTAACACTAATCAATAAACAAATGACTACTTTTGGAAAAAAAAAAACCATGTTTTTAAAATAAAATTAATTTGAAATTAGAATTCTTAGCCAAACAAAAATTATTTTGATTTGAAATGGCCAGTACTGCAGAACGGCAATTTCATAGGGAAAGACCTTCGATCAATTATTGATCGAAGGTAAAGACCTAATATTTTCGAGTTTAGAACACAAATAAATGTTAATCTGTTCATAAACGTTTTTTTTATTGTAATAATCGTTGTGTTTGATGATATTCTAGTTATAAACATTATTTAAATATTCAAATATTAACGCCGTAAAGACGCATACCTCTTTGCCGAGATTAAAAAAAACATTCACCTCTGAATAGAGAGTTGTGAATAGAGGCATTGAACCAATTCGGACTAAGTATCTGTTATATAAGTTATCTGTGGCAATTTTTACTCCCGCACACGTGCGGGAAAATTAAAAATCGCACGCGTGCGACATACATTGCATTGTGAACCTAATCGTAGTGCGATATGAACCAGTTTTCGAGGAAGTGTATTGAAAATATGATTTTAGAATATGATGAGCTGATGCAAAAAGATAGGTTTCCTATCGTAATTGTATGGTGACTGTGACTGGGCTAACCTTCCGCCCACACGAATTAGTTGATTATTCCCTTTTTTTTGTGGATGGGAAATCATCAAATGAGTTCTCCCGCTCTGGGTGGAGCGGAAGGGCGTGTCAGACTTTTACTGACTAAAACCCACCCGTGTTCTTTCAGTTGCCTATGCCAGGGCTTTCGAACAACCCGCGACCCCTAGAAATGAGGTTAAGTGGAATTAACTTATGTTTAGCTGATAACTTTTTATTGTTTAATAACATTTCGTATTCCTCAGGAAATGATTCCATTTGTACTATCTTTGCTAACTGATAAGTACCTTGCTAAATTAAGTTCTATGGTTGATAAAGGCTTGATGTCACTTATGCACACCTGGTTGTCTGCGTTACTTGTGTTGAAAGTATTTGAATGTTTATTTCTGCAGTGATGAATGAAGCTACGATGCGTGTAAGTTTGTTGAAAGTGTTTGAATGTTTATTTCTGCAGTGATGAATGAAGCTACGATGCGTGTAAGTTTGTTGAAAGTGTTTGAATATTTATTTCTGCAGTGATGAATGAAGCTACGATGCGTGTAAGTTTGTTGAAAGTGTTTGAATATTTATTTCTGCAGTGATGAATGAAGCTACGATGCGTGTAAGTTTGTTGAAAGTGTTTGAATATTTATTTCTGCAGTGATGAATGAAGCTACGATGCGTGTAAGTTTGTTGAAAGTGTTTGAATATTTATTTCTGCAGTGATGAATGAAGCTACGATGCGTGTAAGTTTGTTGAAAGTGTTTGAATATTTATTTCTGCAGTGATGAATGAAGCTACGATGCGTGTAAGTTTGTTGAAAGTGTTTGAATATTTATTTCTGCAGTGATGAATGAAGCTACGATGCGTGTAAGTTTGTTGAAAGTGTTTGAATATTTATTTCTGCAGTGATGAATGAAGCTACGATGCGTGTAAGTTTGTTGAAAGTGTTTGAATGTTTATTTCTGCAGTGATGAATGAAGCTACGATGCGTGTAAGTTTGTTGAAAGTATTTGAATGTTTATTTCTGCAGTGATGAATGAAGCTACGATGCGTGTAAGTTTGTTGAAAGTGTTTGAATGTTTATTTCTGCAGTGATGAATGAAGCTACGATGCGTGTAAGTTTGTTGAAAGTGTTTGAATATTTATTTCTGCAGTGATGAATGAAGCTACGATGCGTGTAAGTTTGTTGAAAGTGTTTGAATATTTATTTCTGCAGTGATGAATGAAGCTACGATGCGTGTAAGTTTGTTGAAAGTGTTTGAATATTTATTTCTGCAGTGATGAATGAAGCTACGATGCGTGTAAGTTTGTTGAAAGTGTTTGAATATTTATTTCTGCAGTGATGAATGAAGCTACGATGCGTGTAAGTTTGTTGAAAGTGTTTGAATATTTATTTCTGCAGTGATGAATGAAGCTACGATGCGTGTAAGTTTGTTGAAAGTGTTTGAATGTTTATTTCTGCAGTGATGAATGAAGCTACGATGCGTGTAAGTTTGTTGAAAGTGTTTGAATATTTATTTCTGCAGTGATGAATGAAGCTACGATGCGTGTAAGTTTGTTGAAAGTGTTTGAATGTTTATTTCTGCAGTGATTAATGAAGCTACGATGCGTGTAAGTTTGTTGAAAGTGTTTGAATGTTTATTTCTGCAGTGATGAATGAAGCTACGATGCGTGTAAGTTTGTTGAAAGTGTTTGAATATTTATTTCTGCAGTGATGAATGAAGCTACGATGCGTGTAAGTTTGTTGAAAGTGTTTGAATGTTTATTTCTGCAGTGATGAATGAAGCTACGATGCGTGTAAGTTTGTTGAAAGTGTTTGAATGTTTATTTCTGCAGTGATGAATGAAGCTACGATGCGTGTAAGTTTGTTGAAAGTGTTGGAATGTTTATTTCTGCAGTGATGAATGAAGCTACGATGCGTGTAAGTTTGTTGAAAGTGTTGGAATGTTTATTTCTGCAGTGATGAATGAAGCTACGATGCGTGTAAGTTTGTTGAAAGTGTTGGAATGTTTATTTCTGCAGTGATGAATGAAGCTACGATGCGTGTAAGTTTGTTGAAAGTGTTTGAATGTTTATTTCTGCAGTGATGAATGAAGCTACGATGCGTGTAAGTTTGTTGAAAGTGTTGGAATGTTTATTTCTGCAGTGATGAATGAAGCTACGATGCGTGTAAGTTTGTTGAAAGTGTTGGAATGTTTATTTCTGCAGTGATGAATGAAGCTACGATGCGTGTAAGTTTGTTGAAAGTGTTTGAATGTTTATTTCTGCAGTGATGAATGAAGCTACGATGCGTGTAAGTTTGTTGAAAGTGTTTGAATGTTTATTTCTGCAGTGATGAATGAAGCTACGATGCGTGTAAGTTTGTTGAAAGTGTTTGAATGTTTATTTCTGCAGTGATGAATGAAGCTACGATGCGTGTAAGTTTGTTGAAATTGGAATATTTGTGAAGAAAGAAATTGTTATCATGTGTGTAAAATGTGTCTGGGACCGGACTTCTGGAAGGTCAGATACGCTGGGATGCCTAGGTTGTTCAGGCCAGCTGATGATAACCACTTACCATCATTCCTCAGAAAGTCAGGCCCTGTACCTACACCGTACAGGTGTCTGTAATAGTGCATTTTGTTATGTCTGCTGGATTCGGTTTGGTCAGTACATACACATGAGTGTGTGAGTGTGGACCAGCAGTGCGATTCTGTAACCATCTCACCGTGAAAACTTATGTGAAGTGAGCGTGGCGAGAACTGTCAACAGTGTCAATTCCTAGCTAAAACAAACTCACTTCACCTAAGTTTTCACGGTGAGATTTTTACAGAATCGTCCGGCAGTACTGTAGCATAATAGTCGATTACTTATTACTTACTATAATCGACTGTTATCTGTGGTACCTGCATTAAAGTTATATGTATATAAATAATAATAATAAAAAAAACACGACCCTGCCAAATAACGAACTAAAAAGTAAAAATATCCCACTACGGCAAAGCCAAAAGAAAGGTCAAGGGGGAAGGGGGGGGCGGGGTAGGAGGGGGGGAGTTTAGCAGTCTATTTATGTTATGGATTTATCTTTGTATTTACGTGTGTTCCACCGTAGCGCCTAAATTACTGAATTGATTCGTTTATTTTATTTTTATTCTGTTTAATTTGGGACTTTTATAATCGCAATGCGTATGAAAGTGCCATCGTACCCTAAATACACACTGCTACAGCTTACATTTGGGTCCTGAACCTGAACAGACTCTTCGCATCATCACCATTTGGCTGAGACACGATTTTATGGAATGTGCCTATTTCAAGTCGGTTCAAGCTCAATACCTCGAACAGATCCTGTCTACTGGACTCATATCGAACACAGTTCATCAATAAGTGATGTAAGTTGATTTTGATGAATGAGGTATCAATATATTTATAATAATGGTCTGGGTGACATAGGCTATATAAATTCTCGCAAAATTTATTAGGGTGGACTTTACACGTAACTAAATTTCTAACGTCGAAAAAAAATTAATTGAAATAATCATAACATGTTTTGTATCAAAAGGAAGGTCTTGACGAGCACATTACAAATATGTATATATGCCATATTGTTTAAGTAAATATGTTGAAATTATTAAAAACAAGCAACAGTGAGACTGCACTGCACGGCGCGGCTGTACAAATTAATACCTAAGTATTAAGTACTTATACAATAAAAAAATAAAAAGCATGATTAAAATGATATCAACGCGCAGTTAATCAACGGAACCTACAAAACCTCCTTACAAAGTTGAAAGAGCTCACAGTCACAGGGCGATCCTGAATGAGTCATGCATTTTAAGGCTGCTCCTTCCTAAAATACGGCGAAACTAAGTAACTTTGTAACCATCTTTTGGGGAGGGACTTTCCGACTCATCAACTCTATGCAGAAGCCAAAGTATTGACTGTGAGACAGCTTTTTGTGCTTCGCGCTGTATTGCGGAAACACTACGGTACCTACATCTTGATCTTGATAAGCTGAAAAGACGCAAAGGCTTTCCCGTGTGCGATATAGTGCAACCTCTGGTCTATTTAGGCGTTGAATATCTCTTCGTAAATGTGAACCCTATGATGCTTGTTGATGTACGCAATATCTCTTCGTAAATGTGAACCCTATGATGCTTGTTGATACGCAATATCTCTTCGTAAATGTGAACCCTATGATGCTTGTTGATACGCAATATCTCTTCGTAAATGTGAACCCTATGATGCTTGTTGATACGCAATATCTCTTCGTAAATGTGAACCCTATGATGCTTGTTGATACGCAATATCTCTTCGTAAATGTGAACCCTATGATGCTTGTTGATACGCAATATCTTTTCGTAAATGTGAACCCTATGATGCTTGTTGATACGCAATATCTCTTCGTAAATGTGAACCCTATGATGCTTGTTGATACGCAATATCTCTTCGTAAATGTGAACCCTATGATGCTTGTTGATACGCAATAATGAAAGTATTCACGTTTTATAGGAGACAATAATAAAAACAGACTTTAAAAAAAATTAAATACTAACATAAACTTATTTATTCGCTAAAACAATACATTAATTATAATAAAATGTTTGTACAAAATACAAAATCCAACTTCGGCCTACCACGGATTTGAACCCACGTGTCTTTTGGTGGGGTAAGGACTTAATGGAGCCGTGTGTACAAATAATAGTTATTTATGCAACTGTTGTATAATAGCCGAGTGTGATAATAGTATCACATGAGTGTTTTAATACCTAGTTATGTATACAGTTGCATACAAGACTTTATCTACACCCATCATGAATCCTCTATATAACACCTAAGATGGGATAAACAACTTCAAAAAGTAATGACAAGGTTAAGAAACATGACACTTTTGTTCAAAACTCTCAGAGAATCTGCATCACAAGAGCTTCTAATAAAAGTATACATCTCACTGTGTCAATCGGTCATAAACTATTGTATTCCAGTGTGGGGCGGTGCCTCAAAGACGATGTTTCTAGCCCTCGAGCGAGCCCAAAGAGCTGTTCTGAAGGTTATAAATAGGAAGCCTTTTAGATACCCAACTAGACAGCTGTACTCAGAATGTCAGGTGTTAACTATTCGACAGCTTTCTGTACTCGCGTCCACTCTGAGAAGGCATCGAACAGTTCTCCCGCCTATTGATACTGGTCGGCGCAGACATCCAGCACCTTGTCCAAGTGTCCACACACCACAATGTTTGGAAAGCGACATATTATGTCATAAGTTCTATTTTGTATAATAGATTAAACGAAAAAATGAATACTGCAAAACTAAGCAGACATGAAGTTAAAAATAATGTAAAAATGTACTTACTAAAAACTTTTTACAAAAACAAAAACCGACTTTCAAAATTATCACTACAAAGTGAAAAATAACTTTAATTTCGGAAGTCGGTGTCTTTGGATCTGTATTTTAGTTTTTTGCCACCGACTTCCGAAATTAAAGTTATTTTTCACTTTGTAGTGTTTTTTTTGGAAGTCCGTTTTTGTTTTTGTAAAAAACTTTTTATTTTTCACTTTTTAGTTGTTCAGTTTGTAATTTATCTAAGTTACAATAACCCAATGTCAGCTGCTCATCACGTTTTACAAAATGTTGCTTTTCCCGATGCAGGGCCGTTAATTGTTGAGGAGTTCTCCTAGTAAGAACCAGGAGAAATGGAGCTCATGGTGAAGTCACCATTACCATTATTTTGACGAGCATAAACCATATTAAAGTAATCGAATCGCAACCTGTTATATACTTAGATATAATTGAGTATTTCCGATGGCCCTCTGTGGTCTTCATCATCAGTTCCAGCTCACCGAATGGTACTTTCCGAGAGCAAATGCACGAGTTACTATAAAAAATACCGAAATCGATATAGGTGTGCCCATAAAATTTGAGGGTTTCCCTAGATTTCCATGGGATCCCATCATCAGATCCTGACTTGATGATCATGGGACCACTTGGGACGTATACCCTTTCGAACAAAAAAAGAAAAATCCAAATCGGTCTAGCCATTTTCGAGTAATCGGGGAACATACATAAAAAAAAAAAAAAAAAGGTTCCGACGACTTGAGAACCTCCTCCTTTTGGAAGTCGGTTAAAAACTGGATTACGAAGACACTGAAAATCTATTGACCCTTCAGGTATAATCTTATTTCCCACACAAACACATACTCATTCCTCACCTACTTCACCACTACATCATTAACACACATTCCTCTATTTCATCATTCATACTATCACGCATACCCACATCCACACCTCAAATCTTCAATCTCACCAACACACCCTTCCACTCTTATGTAAGTAATAAGTCGGAATATTGTTGCATTACTGACACACTTTAGTCTTAATTAGTGTATTACAATAGCTGAACACTATCCCCTGAGATACAGGTTCCCGCCTAGTTCAGGGGCTAGGGTCAATAATGTGTGCACCTTTAATGACCACCACACACTTGTCACGTACCTACTTGTTTTACTATAACTTTATTGGTGAGAATAAACAATTTTTTTTTTTTTACTATTAAAGGTTCTGAAACCACAGGGTAGGTACCTATTGTACAATGTTGTAAGAACTCTATGTATTTTCATGGAAACTTTAATTGTTGAGTATCTAATACAAACAAAGTATGTAGGTATAGGTAATACTAGAATTTTATTTAAACGCATAACCCTTTTAAGTGGTCATTGTACTCATCATTATGAACAACTTTTACTATGTGACCAAACCTGAAATCGCGAAAACCAATCACTCACTTACACAGTTATCGAAACTTTTATCTATGTATATTACATAGATAAAAGTTTGTAAGGTAAAAGTTGGAAAAAAAATTATGAGCTTTCATTACATAGAAGATATTTTTCAATACACTTCCTCGAAAACTGGTTCATATCGCACTACGATTAGGTTCACAATGCAATGTATGTCGCATGCGTGCGATTTTTCATTTCCCCACCCGCGTGCGGGATAGAAATTGCCACAGATAACTTATACCTCTACTTAGTCCAAATTGGTTCAATGCCTCTATTCACAACTCTTTATTCGGAGGTGAATGTTTTTTTTAATCTCGGCAAAGAGATATGCGTCTTTAAGGCGTTAATATTTTTTGAATATTTAAATAATGTTTCCATATAGAATATTATCAAAAACCATGATTATTACAATAAAAAAAATGTTTATGAACAAATTAACATTTATTTGTGTTCTTAACTCAAAAATATTTGAATTTTCTATTTTTCATATTAGGCTGTTTATCGGCTTTATACCTTTGCTCCTCTTTCAACCTGGCGAAAGCAAAGCGCGGAAAAAAAAAGAAAATTTAAATCATAGTTTCCTATTATTCATGACAAAAATATTTTCCGTTATTTTATTTTATTTCTTCAAAATTGTATTGAAAAACGTCGTTTGATACTCGTGGACATTTGTTATTGCAGTTCTCGGCTCAAAAACAACCTCGCCTACGGCTCGGGTGTTAATTCCGCCTCGAATGCAATTTGTTATTGCATTCGAGGCGGAATTAACACCCGTTCTCCACTTGAATCAAAATGTACTATTTTCTCTACGACGCACGGTTTGAAAGATATTAGCGAAAAACTCAAAAGTGAGAACTTTTATGCCCCCCCCCCCCCAAATCCGGCGCACCTCCTAGGCGCGGGGCCTTTTAGTATGTTTACTCCCTAAGCACCCTGAACAAATTTCTGAAGAAATCGCTTACGTCCCAGCTCACGCACTCTACAGCCCCTTTTTGGTCATTTCTTGAGTGGACTATAACGGATAGTAGTTAATTTTTATAGAAGAAAATGCAGAAGCGTCGGTGTACCTTTATAAGTAAGTAATGAAGTCGTTGTAAATAAGCTAGCCGCGAGAGCAGCGAGGCAGCCAGGTTACCTCACCAGGAGCGTGCGGACACTCCGAGCGCGCCTGCCAGCACCTCCGCCAGGAACTTCACGAGCGCTTCACCCAACATCGTGCTCACCACCACTACGTCTATACAAGCAAATCTCGACACAAGTCGCACGTGTTTAAGACTACAGTCCCGTGGACGAAACGGTTCAAACAATGCAATTCGTGACCGTGTTCATACGCGATGTATGTGCGACTGGCGCGCTTTATTGCGAAATTATCGGAACTATAATTACTTGAACTTGAAACTTGTTATAAAAAATAAAAGTATTATTATTTTGAAGGTCCGTACCGTAATTATAATTATCGAAACAGCATTCATTGCAAAATTACTTCCTTTGGCCACAGCGTTATTGTATGTGAACTGACAACAGACGCCACTGCTAAGTTCATGTCGCTCCCCAGCTCGCGCACAGCTAGTGTTGCAGAGTTTTTCCACTAGGAATGTTTAAAAAGCAACCCACAGTCTGGGTTGTGCCCCGTTAATGAATGACAGTGAACTCGCTCCCGGTCTCGGATTTCAACTTAACGGGCAAACTTTGGGCGCTCTGTAAGTACTCCTGCGTCTAACAATTTCAACTTAACGGGCAAACTTTGGGCGCTCTGTAAGTACCCCTGCGTCTAACAATTTCAACTTAACGGGCAAACTTTGGGCGCTCTGTAAGTACTCCTGCGTCTAACAATTTCAACTTAACGGGCAAACTTTGGGCGCTCTGTAAGTACTCCTGCGTCTAACAATTTCAACTTAACGGGCAAACTTTGGACGCTCTGTAAGTACTCCTGCGTCTAACAATTTCAACTTAACGGGCAAACTTTGGGCGCTCTGTAAGTACTCCTGCGTCTAACAATTTCAACTTAACGGGCAAACTTTGGGCGCTCTGTAAGTACTCCTGCGTCTAACAATTTCAACTTAACGGGCAAACTTTGGGCGCTCTGTAAGTACTCCTGCGTCTAACAATTTCAACTTAACGGGCAAACTTTGGGCGCTCTGTAAGTACTCCTGCGTCTAACAATTTCAACTTAACGGGCAAACTTTGGGCGCTCTGTAAGTACTCCTGCGTCTAACAATTTCAACTTAACGGGCAAACTTTGGGCGCTCTGTAAGTACTCCTGCGTCTAACAATTTCAACTTAACGGGCAAACTTTGGACGCTCTGTAAGTACTCCTGCGTCTAACAATTTCAACTTAACGGGCAAACTTTGGGCGCTCTGTAAGTTCTCCTGCGTCTAACAATTTCAACTTAACGGGCAAACTTTGGGCGCTCTGTAAGTACTCCTGCGTCTAACAATTTCAACTTAACGGGCAAACTTTGGGCGCTCTGTAAGTACTCCTGCGTCTAACAATTTCAACTTAACGGGCAAACTTTGGGCGCTCTGTAAGTACTCCTGCGTCTAACAATTTCAACTTAACGGGCAAACTTTGGGCGCTCTGTAAGTACTCCTGCGTCTAACAATTTCAACTTAACGGGCAAACTTTGGGCGCTCTGTAAGTACTCCTGCGTCTAACAATTTCAACTTAACGGGCAAACTTTGGGCGCTCTGTAAGTACTCCTGCGTCTAACAATTTCAACTTAACGGGCAAACTTTGGGCGCTCTGTAAGTACTCCTGCGTCTAACAATTTCAACTTAACGGGCAAACTTTGGGCGCTCTGTAAGTACTCCTGCGTCTAACAATTTCAACTTAACGGGCAAACTTTGGGCGCTCTGTAAGTACTCCTGCGTCTAACAATTTCAACTTAACGGGCAAACTTTGGGCGCTCTGTAAGTACTCGTGCGTCTAACAATTTCAAGTTAACGGGCAAACTTTGGGCGCTCTGTGGGTACTTCTCTGCCTAACAATTCGGAGAGTAGGGGCGTGATATGTTATGTTCAAATCATGTGTAATTAAAAAAAAAACCGGTCAAGAGCGAATCGGACTCGCGCACCGAGGGTTCCGTTCCGATTTCTAAAAAAGTATGCTACTTAGAGACATCGTTTTATTTTTCCTGTAATTTTGACATAAACTTCTATCACATAGAATAATTTCAGTTTTTTTTTTTTTGCAAACTTCGTAGATAAGGGATAAAGAAAAAAAAAATACTGTCCCCACGGACGGTATTTTTTTTTTACATTTTTCATCAAAAGTCTAAAACTATGCGGCCTAAAAAAATAAAAAAATATTTGAGAATTTTCAAACAGCGTTCTTTCATATGATACCCCACATGCCCCAGTAGCCCCACTTTGAATTTTTAAGACCCCCTTTCAGTACCTTACTTTACAACAGGTATGTTGCAAAAAAAATATAAGTACTTAAATACTTTTATTTCTTTCTTATTTGCAAAATACATCATCATCTAAAGCTGTTCCAAATTTCAAGTTGATAGCATTAGTAGTTCTTGAGATATCCAGCTGTGATAGACAGACAGACAGACTGAGTCACACCATAAAGGAACCCTTCCTTTTTTACCATTTTGGTACGGAACCCTAAAAATACTGATTTAATTATATACTGCACTCCAGCAATCTGCCTAGCCTTTTCCCGACCATGTTGGGACGGCTTCCAGACCGGATGCAGCTGAATACCAGTATTTTATATGGAGCGACTGCCTATCTGACCTCCACAACCCAATTACTGGGTACAACGATACCCCTTGGTAAGACTTTGTAATTATATACTGCACTCTGCAAATAAATAAGCACGGAACCAAATTATTACATACGTACTTTATAACATTATTATAATGCAGTCAGAGAATCACTTACCTTGACGCAGCACAGACAAGTACCTACGTACCTGCCCGGTACCCTTGGCAAGTAGCCGGCTGTTACTTGCGCTACATTAGGTAGGTCATATATCACATCCATACTATAATATTATAAATTCGAAAGTAACTCTGTCTGTCTGTCTGTCTGTTACCTTTTCACGCCTAAACCACTAAACGGATTTCGATAAAATTTAGCAAGGCTATAGATGGTATCCTGGGGACGGACATAGGCTACTTTTTTTTTCAAAAATAATCCTACGGTGGGTGATATAGGGGATGAAAGTTTGTATGGGAAACTCAGTATTTCTTAAGTTGTGAAAATTAAAATGTATGCTTTTGATAGGAAATCCATACTAATATTATAAATTCGAAAGTAACTCTGTCTGTCTGTCTGTCTGTTACCTTTTCACGCCTAAACCACTGAACGGATTTCAATAAAATTTGGCAAGGCTGTAGATGGTATCCTGGGGACGGACATAGGCTACTTTTTTTTTCAAAAATAATCCTACAGGGGGTGATATAGGGGATGAAAGTTTGTATGGGAAACTCAGTATTTCTTAAGTTAGGGATGTGAAAATTAAAATGTATGCTTTTGATAGGAAATAAAGAAATATGCGGTTCAGCGTTTTTGAAAAATCATCCCCTAAGGGTGTAAAATATAGTAAAAATAGGGGTTGATTTTAAAATTTACAAAACTGCACGGATTTCGACAAAATTTGGCAAGGCTTTATATAGCATCCTGGGGAAGGACATAGGATACTATTTTTTTCAAAAATAATACTACAGGGGGTGATATAGGGGATGAAAGTTTGTAAGGGGAACCCAGTATTTCTTAAGTTAGGGATAACAAATGTATGCTATTGGTAGGAAATTAAGAAATATGCGGTTCAGCGTTTTTGAAAAATCATCCCCTAAGGGGGTAAAATAGGGGTTGATTATAAAATTTACAAAACTGCACGGATTTCAATAAAATTTGGCAAGACTTTATATAGCATCCTGGGGAAGGACATAGGCTACTTTTTGTCTTAAAAAATAATCCTTCCGGGGGTGATATAGGGTATGAAAGTTTGTCTGGGAAACTCAGTATTTCTTAAGTTAGGCATGTGAAAATTAAAATGTATGCTTTTGATAGGAAATAAAGAAATATGCGGTTCAGCGTTTTTAAACAATCATCCCCTAAGGGGGTAAAATATGGGTTGATTTTAAAATTTACAAAACTGCACGGATTTCGACAAAATTTGGCAAGGCTTTATATAGCATACTGGGAAAGGACATAGGGTACTTTCAAAAATAATACTACGGGGGGGTGATATATAGGGGATGAAAGTTTGTAAGGGAAACCCAGTATTTCTTAAGTTAGGGATAACAAATTTATGCTATTGGTAGGAAATTAAGAAATATGCGGTTCAGCGTTTTGGAAAAATCATGCCCTAAGGGGGTAAAATTGGGGTTTATTTTAAAATTTACAAAACAGCACGGATCGATAAAATTTGGCAATGCTATAGATAGCATCCTGGGAAAGGACATGGGGGCTATTTTTTGTCTTAAAACATAATCCAACAAGGGCTGATATAAGGGATGAAAGTTCGTATGGGAAACCCAGCATTTCTTATGTTAGGGATATGAAAATTACGAGGTGGGCAAGCTCTTTGAAAGAGTTATTGCAGACCGCCTCGTCGGGTGGCTGGTGCAGGAGGGGCCGGATTTGGCGGAGAGCCAGTTTGGTTTCCGCAAGGGGCGCTCAACGGTGGACGCCATCATGCGCGTGCGAGCCCTCACGACGGCGGATGCGGTGGCCCGGGGTGGGGTCGTCTTGGCGGTGTCCCTAGACATCGCCAACGCCTTTAATACCCTGCCCTGGAGTTGCATCAGGGAGGCACTCCGGTATCACCGGATGCCGACCTACCTCTGTCGAGTGGTCGAGGCCTATCTGACGGACAGGGCCGTCATCTACCCCGGTCATCAAGGAGAGTGGAACCGGCGAGAGATGTCGTGCGGTGTCCCACAGGGATCGGTCCTGGGGCCGCATTTGTGGGACATCGGGTACGACTGGGTGCTGCACGCCGACCTCCCTAGCGGCGTCAGCGTGGTATGTTACGCTGACGACACGCTGGTCCTGGCGCAGGGGAGGTTGCACCAGGCGGCGGCTGATTTAGCGACACGCGGGGTTGCGATAGTCGTGGAGAGAATCCGGCAGTTGGGACTCGAGGTGGCCCTGCACAAGTCCGAGGCCATGTGTTTTCATGGTCCTCGGAATGCGCCACCGTCGGGTTCCCAAATAACGGTAGGAGGGGTTCACATCGGAGTCGGGTCGACGATGAAGTACCTGGGACTCGTCCTCGACAGCCGGTGGAACTTCGTGGAGCATTTCCGACGTTTGGCTCCCAGACTGGAGCGGGCTGGGGCTGCTTTGAGGCGGCTCCTGCCCAATCTGGGGGGTCCAAACGCCTCCTGCCGGAGGCTCTACGCGGGGGTCGTGCGGTCCATGGCCCTTTACGGAGCACCGGTGTGGGCGCGTTCCCTAAGGCTGGGGCCAGCCGGCAGGTTGAACGCGTCCCAGAGGGTCATGGCCATCCGGCTAGTCCGGGGATACCGCACGGTCTCCCGGGAGGCGGCGAGCCTCCTTGCCGGATTGCCGCCGTGGGATCTGGAGGCAAAGGTCCTCGCGCACGTGTGGGAGTGGCGCGAGGAGGCGAAGCGCCGGGGCGTAACTCCGCTGCCGCGAGAAATCACGGTACAGCGGACAGAGCTCCGGCGGGATCTCATGTCGGCATGGAGAGCGCGACTGTCGCAACCCAGCGCTGGGCACGCCACAATTGCGGCGATAAGTCCCCTCTTTGAGGAGTGGTTAGAGAGGCGCCACGGCGTCCTCACCTTCCGCCTGACGCAGGTCCTCACCGGACACGGTTGTTTCGGGAGGTTCCTGTTTCGCATAAGGCGGGAGGAAACGCCCGGGTGTTACCATTGTGTGGATCGCCCGGAGGACACGGTGGAGCATACAGTGGAGGTCTGCCCGGCTTGGGCAGAGCACCGCCGTGTTCTCACGGAGGCGATCGGCGGTGGCGATCTCTCGCGTCCGAGCCTGGTCCAGGCCATGGTGCGGAGCGAGAGTGCATGGGAGGCCGTCACCTCCTTCTGCGAAGCAGTGATGCTCGCGAAGGAGGAGGCGGAACGCGTGAGGGAGAGGCAGCCTCACGCCCTCAGTCGCCGCAGGAGACGCCCTGGGCGGCGGGAATCGCGGGGCGATTTCCGGCCACCATAGGCGCGGGCCTGCGGACGGTGAGCAGCGGGTAGCTCGCCGTCCGGTAAGGACCAGGCCCGAGTCGACGGCGCGTTGTGTTCCACGCGTGCCTCAAAGAGATGTCAGCAAGTGACGGGGTCCAATAGGGCCGACGCCGCTGGGGTCGCGGGTTGTCTGAAGGGGTTACCGCGGCCCTGGCATAGGCAACTGAAGGAACACGGGTGGGTTTTAGTCAGTAAAAGTCTGACACGCCCTTCCGCTCCACCCAGAGCGGGAGAAGTTATTTGATGATTTCCCACCCTCAAAAAAAAAAAAAAAAAAAAAAAAAAAGGTATATGAAAATTCAAATTTATGTTTTTGGTAGGAAATAAAGAAATGTATGGTACAGCGTTTTTGAGCGGGTACAATAGGGGTTGACAAAATGTTTGTGTACCTATCTCTTTCCAAGAGATTTAAGGGATTGGAAATGTAGTCATAGTTCGAATCTTGAGGTAACATTTAGTCTTTATTTCATTCGACGTTTTTACGAGGAAATTATTTGAACGAGTGGACTCTCGGACAAAAGTTATTTGTTATTAGAGCGTGACTGGCATAATAAATTTTAAGTAATTAACAAAGTCCCCCCGCCGCGTAAGTGTGTCTGTTTGAATGCGATAATGTCAAAAAGTACCGAACGGATTTTCATACGGTTTTCTCCAATGAACGGAGTGATTCAGTGTAATTCATTATGGTTTTGTGTAAATTGGCTGAAATATGACGACGACTGTTGAAGATGTCGGAAAAAATCATGCTGACTGGTAGCTTTATGCCTACTATACACGGTAACGATATATCGTAGCGATTTGAGTTTGCACAGTTATATCGGACGGCCCTATGTTTTCCACATGAACGTTCCCATGGGATATTTTCCGACATCCGCGCGGGCGAAGCCGCGGGCAAAAGCTAGTTATACTATAAATAGAAGTGCAATTTATTTATTACTAGCGGCCCCGACAGACGTTGTCCTATCTGAACGATCCTAGAACCCGACTGCAGCGCCACCTACCGGGTCCAATTGTGTTCTCAAACTATCCAGGAACCCATTCAAATATACACACAAAATTTCATCTAAATCGGTCCAGCCGTTGTTATACCACGTTTTATCCGTTTTTTTTTAAGTGTCCGTCTCCTACCTCCCCACCAATTTTCAGCCAAATCGGTTCAGCCGTTCTTGAGTTATAAATAGTGTAACTAACACGACTTTCTTTTATACAGGGTTACCTGTAATTCTACGTATTCCTTGCAGGTCGTCATAGTAAGGTTAAAATGCAACAAATGAAGCCACCAAATGTTCTACCGAAATTCAATAGTTTTTGAGTTAGTTAGATTTTTTGTTTTTTTATGAAAAATACAGTTCAAAAATGATTTACGGCGCGACTTTACTGGAATTTAAGTTATTATCATAGCTGATGCCGTAGCTGATCTTTGTTAAAAATAAAAAGTTGAAAAATGCCTAAAACTTTGGCAAAGATCACTAATTAAACATTTTATTTTTCGTTATTGTTTTTTTGCTTAGACAAAAATTACAAAAAAAATACTGAATTTCGGTAGAACATTTGGTGGCTTAATTTGTTGCATTTTAACTCTACTATGACGTCCTGCAAGGAATACGTCGAATTACAAGTAACCCTGTATACAGGGTTATTGGTAAAACACCAGCAACCTCTTAAGGGGTCATTGTACACGTCATTATGAACAACTTTCACTATGGGACCAAACGTGAAATCGCGAAAAAAAAATCAGCTGTTCAGTACATTTTATTTAATCAAACTCGTCAAAATGTAGGGATCAGCAAATTTTTTTTTCGCGATTTCAGGTTTGGTCCCATAGTAAAAGTTGTTCATTTTGATGAGTACCATGACCCCTTAAGAGGTTGCTGGTGTTTTACCAATAACCCTGTATACTTACGTATAAAGCTACTGAATTCCTCACCCGCGCTTTCTGCTGCCTTTCTTAGAAATAATTTAAAGACATGCCTTTTGGAGTTTAGGTTTCAACGTATAAACCCCCAGGCTGATAACAAATCTTTTGAAGATTAAAATGAAATCAACAGAAGATCTCGGGGGAATGTCTGTACAAGTGTGTAGATCTGTCATTGTAACCATTGCGCACTATTTAGTTTTAATATTTAACACCCGTGTGGACCAAGAAGCCTTTCCGGATCTCATGAAACACAGTAAAGTAGTTCCTTTGTTCAAATCCGGTGACAGTAAAGAACCCTGGGCAATGTAGTACAATGCAAAACGGACTACAATGTACGTTAAATCTCGAGGATGCAACAATGAAGTACATATTAAAAGTTGACAGGTACCTATGGGTTCTTATTTAGGTATATGTTAAGGTTTGTGATCAGAAGGAATGATTTCGATGGAGTATGCAATTGCTACGATAGTGCCATATATTGGCACTTTCTCTCGTGAAGGAAAACACTGTAGAAGTCTTGTGCTACGATTCTTGCTCAGTGCGCATGCGCGGTCACTCATCCGGTCATAGAAGAGAGAAAACAAGAGTGTGCAGTAGACAAGAGGGAGACAAATAAAATATTATTGACTGTTTATATTCTTCTTTTATTTTCGTTTTTATACAAAACTAACATAAAACTAAGTGTCCTTAAAAAAACTAAATAAGTATCACTTAATGCTTCCATTCATAGTAAAAGGCAGAAATATTTCATATTCAGCAAGAAGAGCACAAAAAGTCTTTAATATTAACCAACAGATTGCATAGAGTACCAAGTTTGTGTAATTAGTTCTAACATAATAAATCTAATGTCATTTGGCTTATTCACTACAAATAAATTCACTACAAATAATTTACAATCTTAAAACCTAAGATGCTTCAAGCAATATTCTTACATAAACGAGTAGTACCTACCTTAATATTGTTAAAGTTTCCAAAAAATATTTTCGATTGTTCGTACTATCATAAAAAGCGATTCACTATCAGTAACTACTTAGTGATATCTATCTATTAATCTCTTACAAAGTGGATACAAAATACGTTTTACTGTGCTTAGCTGTCATCACAACAAGGTGGTCTGTTACGTTCAGATTTACTCACAAATCTGAGAAACACTTTCACCATCAAAATCGTTGTGGCCTTAAAAAGTGGTATCCGTTCGGAATACAAAATAAATACCTACAAGTTCAAACAAATACCCGTGTGGTATTAGTTTGTTGGTATTAGTTCGGAATAAATCCATTTTTCTGCTTACTCTGTAACAAATTTTAGGCCAACAATGCGCGTCGTAATTTAGCATTATAAAATAACATGACTAACGAATATAAATACAGTGAACTTATAACTGAGTAGCTATCAACAACTGAGAGAAATAATCGCCTTCCACTCTAGTACTGTTACTTACTCCTAACTTAAATAAACTTAACTATTTAGTGCATCTTAGTGGAACGTGTTTCTCTATACTAACTGAACCTTTACGACAAATCAGTGTAAGGAGTTAACTACTAGCACCCGCAGGTACACTACTACAACCCGTAGGTACACTACTACAACCCGTAGGTACACTACTACAACCCGTAGGTACACTACTACAACCCGTAGGTACACTACTACAACCCGTAGGTACACTACCACAACCCGTAGGTACCTACACTATAAGATCATACAGTCCGTGAACACGTTTAAAACCATGCTTCTTTATGTCGACTGCGACGGCGACGTTTACTGGTCTCCGTATTCTATTATTCCGGTCTATTTATTGCACGGTTGCTGGAAGATCACTTATCTCTGTAAAAGGTCGGCGGAACACAGCTACGACTGCTTGGTCTCCTTGTGCACGGCCAGCGCCGTCACGAACCTCTGCAGCGGCATCTCCACCATGACGGTGAGCGGCAGCGCCACCAGGTACGAGAAGAAGCTCGTCGCCACCCAGTCCACCAGCTGCAACAAGAGACAATGTGTGAATACCTACGGGAACGATCCCTTCGATTACAATACACTGTGGTCGATCGATGACATCGTGACATGATTGTTTCCAGACATAATAATTAGAGATAATGTATAAGTAGGTAAGGCGGCGGCGTGCTATTCAAGTACTTGAATATAACGTTAAAAGTATATTGTAAAATAGTTCAATATCTTAATATGCATGTTTTAGAACTTTTCGCATTATTTTAACCTACAAATAAAGTAACAAGGATGAAATAAGTAAAGCTGAAATAATATTGAAAAACGTCGAGAAACTTTGACAGTTTGCTTTGTTTACTTCGCGTGAAAGTGGCGCCATCTGCTGTCTCAGTTCTGCGTTGTATTCCCTATTAGCAGTAAGGTTCCCTATTAGCGGCAGTAAGGGTCCCTATTAGCAGCAGTAAGGTTCCCTATTAGCGGCAGTAAGGGTCCCTATTAGCAGCAGTAAGATTCCCTATTAGCAGCAGTAAGATTCCCTATTAGCAGCAGTAAGGGTCCCTATTAGCAGCAGTAAGGTTCCCTATTAGCGGCAGTAAGGGTCCCTATTAGCAGCAGTAAGGTTCCCTATTAGCGGCAGTAAGGGTCCCTATTAGCAGCAGTAAGGTTCCCTATTAGCGGCAGTAAGATTCCCTATTAGCAGCAGTAAGGGTCCCTATTAGCAGCAGTAAGATTCCCTATTAGCAGCAGTAAGGTTCCCTATTAGCAGCAGTAAGGGTCCCTATTAGCAGCAGTAAGGTTCCCTATTAGCGGCAGTAAGGGTCCCTATTAGCAGCAGTAAGGGTCCCTATTAGCAGCAGTAAGGTTCCCTATTAGCGGCAGTAAGGGTCCCTATTAGCAGCAGTAAGGGTCCCTATTAGCAGCAGTAAGGTTCCCTATTAGCAGCAGTAAGGTTCCCTATTAGCAGCAGTCCCTATTCTGTCAATATTTTTGAAGATCTTTCTACTGTCTTATATGTCTAACTCACTCACTTTTTTATTATGGTGATTTTTTAACCAAAATTTTTCACTTTTCCGTACAATTTTTCAAACATTTTCTTTTTCATACAAACCTTGTCCAAACACAACAAAAAAGAATTAGCCAAATAAGTGCATCCGTTCTGAAGTGAAGCGCGTGGTACATACACTCGGCAATTGATTTTATTTATAGATTTATAAGTAAGGGAGGTTTCCGATGAATAACCAAGTCGTGCGTTTGTGTATTTACCCGGATAAATACTTCACAGCATTTCCTAGTATTCTAGAAGGGAAAAAGTCGTAAGAAAGAGCCCTACAGAAAGGCTTGTGGACTGACCAGGCTGAGTATTGACGTGGCGATGGGCTGCGGCCGCGCGGCGGCGATGCTGAAGTTGACGCACCAGTGCACCATCAGCACCGACAGCGACATGCGCCCCAGCGCGTACCAGCCGCGCCACGCCAGCAAGTGCTTCAGCCAACCTGGACGCACGACAAGGAATGAGGTGAGTACTTACTCACCACAGAACATTCAAGTACAAGAAGTACGAACGTTTCTAAAGTATTCATGAACGCTTTTAAAGTATTCATGAACGCTTCTAAAGTATTCATGAACGCTTTTAAAGTATTCATGAACGCTTTTAAAGTATAAACGCGCGGATGATTGCAACTGGTAAGTGAACTCCTACCGCAAGCTGCGTTAAAGAACTTCGTTCCAAAAACATATTTAAAAGAGTGTCTGTAGAATTTCTTGCCCGTTTCTTCTCCAACTACGCTTTGGATTGGGCAACTAGCTTCACCTGTGTGACGGACAGCCTCCTTGACAATCCAAAACTGCCTGTAATTGGTCTATTTGTAATAAATCTCGAGTTTGCCTCACCCTCCAGCCCGTTGACCATGCCGAGCAGTATGCCGCCGGCCAGCAGGTTGATCGCGAGCCGCTCCAGCGCCACGTAGGCGGCCGTGAGCCACGCGGCGTCGTGCTCGCGCAGCACGTTGCCCGCCAGGATCCACGCCAGCACCAGCAGCGGCCCCAGCGTGTACGGGCCGTGGAGCCACTGGGGGAGGTACACATTGCTAACATTTTGGAAGAAAAAATAGCCTTTCATTTTTTAAATGAATCTGTTTCTGGCCAAGAGTCTCCGGCAAAGTCCTTTTGTGACCAACCCGTCATTCTTTTTTTATTGCGATACCTACGGGACAGCTCTTGGCCTCGATCTCGCCTGATGGAAAGCACTGGACGAGGTCGATGATGGAACGAGCAAACCCAGAAGATGGCTGATCAAGATTATTCTGGACTATAAAAGAGACTGTGACCCCAGAGTTTGTTTCGGTTGTCCTTCTCTAGAGTAGTCGGACAGGAAACTGTTAGAATTGTCTTGGGCAAAAAGGCAATGTACTCAATTATCTATAGAAGGTCTTTGATTATAGACAATGTTTATTATGTCATGTATCTCTTGTCTGTGGTCTCTAGCAAAAATGGCTGTGTGCCTTGTGTTCTGCAAAACTTTTTATTAAAGAAAACAGTATTATCAAACAAGTGTGGTCATTTATTAAAACCTTTAACAGAACCGCCGAACTCATATAATTTTAAAACATAATTTACTTATTTCGTGTAAAATATTTTTTTTTTACTACAGAAATAAATATAATTTTAATTAATTAATTTAAATTATCATCATCATTTGTCATTTAAGAACTCATGTGGTACTATGCAAGCCAAATAAGAAATAGTGCTGTCAAGACGCCATTTTGTTCCAAAATATTCGCGAACTTCATTACCAAAGCGTACTAATTTGACAGCTATCGTGTGTTTGACAGCTATCTGCAGTACTAATTTGACAGCTATCGTGTGTTTGACAGCTATCTGCAGTACTAATTTGACAGCTATCGTGTGTTTGACAGCTATCTGCAGTACTAATTTGACAGCTATCGTGTGTTTGACAGCTATCTGCAGTACTAATTTGACAGCTATTGTGTGTTTGACAGCTATCTGCAGTACTAATTTGACAGCTATCGTGTGTTTGACAGCTATCTGCAGTACTAATTTGACAGCTATCGTGTGTTTGACAGCTATCTGCAGTACTAATTTGACAGCTATCGTGTGTTTGACAGCTATCTGCAGTACTAATTTGACAGCTATCGTGTGTTTGACAGCTATCTGCAGTACTAATTTGACAGCTATCGTGTGTTTGACAGCTATCTGCAGTACTAATTTGACAGCTATCGTGTGTTTGACAGCTATCTGCAGTACTAATTTGACAGCTATCGTGTGTTGACAGCTATCTGCAGTACTAATTTGACAGCTATCGTGTGTTTGACAGCTATCTGCAGTACTAATTTGACAGCTATCGTGCGTTTGACAGCTATCTGCAGTACTAATTTGACAGCTATCGTGTGTTTGACAGCTATCTGCAGTACTAATTTGACAGCTATCGTGTGTTTGACAGCTATCTGCAGTACTAATTTGACAGACGAAAAATTAAACTTTTACACTTGTATTGATGGATTTTTATGTCAGACGGACGGATGACCGGGCGGACGGATGGACGGACGGACTTAGGGAGTAGGCCCCCTCGTCTTGAAAGGTCTAACGGAAAAGTGTAGGATACAAAATTTGAGTCGGACAAAGTTGGAGTAAATTTAAAACATCATCTGGTAAAGCCTCACTTTATACGAGGACACCTTGACCCCTGACTCCTGCAGCTCGAAGTGCAGGAAGGCGACGAACAGCCCGATGAGGCAGGCGGGCAGGCTGCCCCACGGCGCCTGGTAGAGCCGCGAGAACGACGGGATGCCCGAGTACATCGTCTTCAAGTTGCTGGACAGTCGAGCACAGTAGGTAGAATAATTGTGACTGGTAGTACAGTCACGAGCATAAATATCTTACACTAAGCTGACGTTCGCAAGGACGTAAATATATCGCGGCGATTTTGTTTCGCGCACTGGATTTTCAACACTGCTTAGCGCCAAGAGTTGAAAATCCAACAGTGTGTTGTTTCGACGCGCTGGGATGCACTCTGTTGTTGTTAGATTGGATTCTCAATGCTCGGCTCAACACCGAGAGTTGAAATTCCAGTGCGCGATAAAATCCCGCCGCGATATTTTTACGTCCGTGCGAACGTCGACTAACGCAAAATTCACAAGTGATTTTCTCGTAAAATAATGATTGTGACTTTGAAAAAGACATATTTCATAACAGTATAATGTCGAAAAAACTGTGTTTATCATTATTATCATTTATCGTTCTCCCATACATTGTTATACGGCACGGTCGGTTCTCCCATACATTGATATATGTCACGGTCGGTCCTCCCATACATTGGTATACGTCACGGTCGGTTCTCCCATACATTGGTATACGTCACGGTCGGCTCTCCCATACATTGATATATATGTCACGGTCGGTTCTCCCATACATTGATATATGTCACGGTCGGTCCTCCCATACATTGATATACGTCACGGTCGGTTCTCCCATACATTGATATATGTCACGGTCGGTTCTCCCCTACATTGGTATACGTCACGGTTGGTTCTCCCATACATTGCTATACGTCACGGTCGGTTCTCCCATACATTGATATTCGTCACGGTTAGTTCTCCCATACATTGATATATGTCACGGTCGGTTCTCCCATACATTGATATATGTCACGGTCGGTTCTCCCCTACATTGGTATACGTCACGGTTGGTTCTCCCATACATTGCTATACGTCACGGTCGGTTCTCCCATACATTGATATTCGTCACGGTTGGTTCTCCCATACATTGATATATGTCACGGTCGGTTCTCCCATACATTGATATATGTCACGGTCGGTTCTCCCATACATTGCTATACGTCACGGTCGGTTCTCCCATACATTGATATATTGCTATATGTCACGGTCGGTTCTCCCATACATTGATATATTGCTATATGTCACGGTCGGTTCTCCCATACATTGATATATGTCACGGTCGGTTCTCCCATACATTGCTATACGTCACGGTCGGTTCTCCCATACATTGATATATTGCTATATGTCACGGTCGGTTCTCCCATACATTGATATATTGCTATATGTCACGGTCGGTTCTCCCATACATTGATATATGTCACGGTCGGTTCTCCCATACATTGCTATACGTCACGGTCGGTTCTCCCATACATTGATATATTGCTATATGTCACGGTCGGTTCTCCCATACATTGATATATTGCTATATGTCACGGTCGGTTCTCCCATACATTGATATATTGCTATATGTCACGGTCGGTTCTCCCATACATTGATATATGTCACGGTCGGTTCTCCCATACATTGCTATACGTCACGGTCGGTTCTCCCATACATTGATATATTGCTATATGTCACGGTCGGTTCTCCCATACATTGATATATTGCTATATGTCACGGTCGGTTCTCCCATACATTGATATATTGCTATATGTCACGGTCGGTTCTCCCATACATTGATATATTGCTATATGTCACGGTCGGTTCTCCCATACATTGATATATTGCTATATGTCACGGTCGGTTCTCCCATACATTGATATATTGCTATATGTCACGGTCGGTTCTCCCATACATTGATATATTGCTATATGTCACGGTCGGTTCTCCCATACATTGATATATTGCTATATGTCACGGTCGGTTCTCCCATACATTGATATATTGCTATATGTCACGGTCGGTTCTCCCATACATTGATATATTGCTATACGTCACGGTCGGTTCTCCCATACATTGATATATTGCTATATGTCACGGTCGGTTCTCCCATACATTGATATATTGCTATATGTCACGGTCGGTTCTCCCATACATTGATATACGTCACGGTCGGTTCTCGCACTGCAAAAAGTCTGTAATCCCTAATATTTTTTTTTTAATGTAAGTACTTAATCATATTCTGAATTAACAATTTTTTGGACTTTTTCCTTTACTTGTGCTGTGAGACCTTGCTTCTTGCCAAAATTCAGAATTCATTGCGAGTATTCTTAAAACTTAAATAAATACTTAATATCAAAATATGTCGCAATATGTCGTACTATGTCGTACTATGTCGTACTATGGCCGTATTGTTTTATTGCGTTGACTTAGAAACTAGATTTCTTAGAGCTCCAAGCGACCATAAACCTACGTATTTGATATTAATTTCAATTTGATACTTCACGCTATATTATCTAAGCTCCACGCGTTCCAGAGAAAAAGAGTCTTGACAGATTGACAGACAGACAGACGGTCAACGAAGTGATCATATAAGGGTACCGTTTTTCTTTTTGAGTTACGGAACGCTAAAAATTACGAAAGATTCTTCAAATTCATGTCATACCTCGGATACGCGTAGTACATGACGGACTTCCAGTCGAACACGTACGCCAGCGCTGCGGTGAGCAGGCAGGACAGGAGCACCAGCAGCGCCAGCGCAGGCAGCGCGCGCCGCCGCCGCGCCAGCGCCAGCGTCAGCGCGCCCGCCACCACGTGCAGCTGCATGTCCGCCGCCAGGAACCTGTTGCGTGGGGAGCTCACTACACACCAACTCTTACCGCTGACTTCCTTCCTCAAGGAACGAACTCTTTATAAAAGTGGATGGGCGCCTGGTGAAGGTCACGGGAATTCACGGGATTTTTAGGGTTCCCTACCAAAATGGTAAAAAAGAAACCCTTATGGTGTGACTCAGTCTGTCTGTCTGTCTGTCACAACTGGATATCTCAAGAACTACTAATGCTATCAACTTGAAATTTGGAACAATTTTAGATGATGTTTACCCAACAATTTTGCAATTAAGAAAGAAGTAAAAATATTTATATTTTATTTGTAACACAGGGACTGAAAGGGGGTCTTCAAAATTCAAAGTAGGGATACTAGGGCATGTGGGGTATCATATGAAAGGGCGCTGTTTGCGCATTCTCAAATATATTTTTAATTTTTTTTAGACCCTATAGTTTTCGACTTTTGATGAAAAATGTAAAAAAAAGACCGTTCGCCCCCCCTTAACTCCGAAGTTTGCAAAGATAAAAATCTGAAATTATTCTATGTGATAGAAGTTTATGTAAATATTACAGGAAAAATAAAAAGATGTCTCAAAATAGCACACTTTTTCAGAAATCGGGACGGAACCCTCGGTGCGCGAGTCCGACTCGCTCTTGGCCGGTTTTTTATATTTGAACTGTCGACCTGCGCGCTTGCTTTGTACGGCTGCAGTGGCGACATAACAAATCATCAAGATTTGTGCGAGACTAAGTTAAATGTTAATGCTTTGGACCTATTTCACGAGGTCCGAGTAGCCACTACTCACCGAATAAATTCAAAATGGAACAGACTTTGTATGAAATTATCTGCCAAGTGAGATAATCGGAATTTAATCGTAGGTGGTGAAACAGGCCTTATATACATACACCTACACGTAAAACATTCGGAATCAATTCCCTAAATTATGGTGAAAACCACATCAAAAACCATTGTGCAGTTTAGAAGATCTAAACGATAATCATGATAGGCACAAACAGCGAATTCGTTGTTATTATACAGCGTGTTTTTTTTTTGATATCCCATAACTCTAGGGTATTATAATGATACCATCATTATGAACAACTTTTATTATGGGACCGAACCAAAAATCTCGAAAAAAAAATCAGCTGCCCCCTACATTTATGTTCGCATAACTCGTCAAAATGTAGGGGGCAGCTGATTTTCTTTTCGCGATTTTGGGTTTGGTCCCATAGTAAAAGTTGTTCATAATGATGGTCTCATTAATACCCTAGAGTTATGGGATATCAAAAAAAACACGCTGTATTGGGTAACACAGGGTTATTGGTAAAACACTAGCAACCTTGATAGGAAGACTCCTCGGCAGACTTAATTGCAAAATAGTATAATATTGGCAACAAAAACCATAGACTTAAAAAAAAGGAGGACTCCGCGCCACGCATATCATAAGTGAAGCACCCTACCGATCTATGTGTGCGTGATTTGAGTACCTGCAAAGACGCCGTCGCTCGTGTCACGTAATGGCGGCCGGTCGGCATACTATGATGTAAATGTGTGCGCGAGGCGTGTTTGTACAAGCGGTCTTACTGTGCTTCACTTTCGATATGCGTGGCGCGGAGTCCTCCTTTTTTATAAGTCTATGACAAAACCATTAATGAGATCACTAGCAGCACAGCCGTCTCCCAACATCAGCTCATCTCTTGGCTCACCAGGTCTGCACGAGGCAGATATCCTCAGGGTCGAGCAGGTTGTTGACGTAGAACACGTGGCTCCAGAACTTGCGGCGGCAGGCTGCGGCCTCAGCGCCCACGGCGGGCGCCCACAGCGGCCCGGCGCCGGCGCTCGCCCACCACGTGGCCGCGTACCCCACCACCAGCAGGTACACGGGAGATATCCTGGAAATGGGAACATTCAGTCATTACCTTCGTTGCACTCGTCAACTACTTTCTATATTATTTTCTTCGCTGATCTGCTGATTGCTTCTTCATCTTTTTACCATTCAATGAGTTCATTTCTTGCTATAGCTTTTGCTGTGAGAATACTCGCGAGAAGTAGAAGTAAAAGGAACATTAACTGTTATTGTACCATTAGTACCCATGAGATGAGATTAGGTTTTCAAGCTTTTTATTTGTAGTTTAATGCTTATGGAAAAGAAGAGCAAATCCTGGTATTTTCTACGTCCAAGTGCATACTAAGGGCCTAAGGTTCCTATTAACTTGCTTGGCGGATAATTTCATACAAATTCTGTTCCATTTTTGTATTTGTTCGGTGAGTGGTGGCGGACTCGGACATCGTGAAATAGGTCCTGAGTGTATTTTGTGCGCAAATACTTATCATTCAAATACATTCAGTTATTTATGCGTGTTTAAAAACAAAATCTTATAACCATTTCTTCATCCCTTCACGAACACGAGCGATGCTACTTGCGACGCGACTAGCGACTTGCGACGCGACTAGCGACTTGCGACAAGCGAGCCTCACCTTTACATCGCCCCACAAGTCGCGTGCCGCTTGAGCATGTAGCTCGTCGCCACGGAGTTACTTAGAATTATTAGTAACGGACCCGACCGACGTTGTCCTGTCTGAACGAACCTAGAACCCGACTGCAGCGCCACCTACCGGGTCCAATTGTAATTTCAAATCATCCAGAAACCCATTCAAATATATACACATAATTTCATCTAAATCGGTCCAGCCGTTGTTATAAGTACCTACCACGTTTTATGCGTTTTTTTTTTAAGTATTCTATATCCGTCTCCTGGTTCTAAGCCACCTCCCCACCAATTTTCAGCCAAATCGGTTCAGCCGTTCTTTAGTTATAAACAGTGTAACTAACACGACTTTCTTTTATATAATATACTAGCTTTTGCCCGCGGCTTCGCCCGCGTGGATGTCGGTAAATATCCCACCGGAACGTACTACCAGGATTAAAAGTACCCTAAGGCCGACGTTCGCACGGACGTAAAAATATCGCGGTGGGATTTTATCGCGCTCTGGATTTTCAACTTTCGGTTTTGAGCCGATTTTCAAGAATCCAACCTAACAACAACAGAGCGCATCCCGGCACGACGAAAACACTGTTGGATTTTTAACTCTCAGCGCTAAGCAGAGCGTTGAAAATGCAGTGCGCTAAAAAAATCGCCGCGATGTTTTTATGCCCGTGCACGAACGTCGGCTAGACAATAATTATCTTCTCGCACTGCTTGTACGTATAGTACTCGAGGAGCGGCGCGCAGATTGATATCTGAATGCTGGAGGATAATAAATCTTAAAACCAAACAATAGTAAACGGAAAATTACCAACTTGCATGCCTTTGAAAGCAACTTTAAAGCGAAAATATAAATCCTCTTTATTCCCTATCCCGTGGGAATTAAAAAAATATTAAGACTAAATGTTACTCCAAGATACGAATTACCCAATCCCATAAATCTCTTATAAAGAGGTAAATTTTCCTAAATCAAACCCATAAAGGGGAATGCCTGAAAAATGCTTGAAATAGACAGAAACTACTTACAGTCCTTAATTCTATTTAGAATAAATTAGGTATAATGAAATAATTCTCAAGTTTGTATACCTAGGGTGAAAATATAACGATCTTTAAAATATTTAACTTGATATCCGTCTAATTCCTTCTTATTTTATCATGGAGGTCAGTGTTTATTTGACATGAGTAATCGACATTCAGCCAAACAGGAATCGTCAAATAATCTTTAACGAACTATTTTATAGAATTATTGCACAGTTATCATTCATTTAATATAATTCGACCTATTTATACCGTAAATCTAATTAAAATAATATATGCATGTCAATATTAATTAAAATCAAATTATTTTCAAAATAGAAAACGTATCGTAGGCTGTATACATCATAATGTCCTTTGCCTTACTGACACTTTGACATTTAATTTTTTCGATTGTTGATTTGATCGATTCATGGTTTTGCGTTTGCGACTTGAGTTACTAGTATATTACTTTGTAGGATATTTAACGACGACTTTGGCCATTTTTTAAGGATTTTGATTTTACTTCTGTACACGTTACCTATTTTTGAACACGGGCTTAGATTGGACCCGCCGAAACTTCGACTCGGCTTTTTGACGACGGACCTGAACCTGCTTTATATTATACGACGCTGCTATTATTTCGGACTTGTGCCGTGTTTATTTAAAAATGGATAGAAACGTACACTGTGTTAATTGCTATCTCGATATTGCATCGATGAGACGTAATCTTATATCAGTGCAAAATGATGAAGTACGTCGTTTAATACAGGCATGGATAATACCACAAGCTGTAAGTACTGAGATTCCCTAGGTGTCTTGCCTATTTATGTTGAACGCACTGACATACAACAATAAGTACATTATGTTTTGTTCTTTTTCACAGGTTGAACAAAACAGTGTTGTTTGTGATGCATGTCTAAGATTAGCAATTCAAACTATCACCGAGACACCAGGAACCAGTCGACCAGCTACCT